>OY756953.1:2222500-3565000 GCA_963580275.1 Crataegus laevigata | reverse complement strand
TGATCCAAAAAATCTGGCTTTTGAAATTCAAAAAGCGGTGCCTCTTCGATCTTTGAACAAGTGGTTGGCTTTTGAGGTTTGGAAGGTGGTGCCTCTTCGATTTCTGAACAAGCGTGTTAAACCTCACCCTCATTATAAATTATTTTTTTTTGGGATTGGTTGGTGAGCCACATGGGGCCCACCTTGTTTTCTTTGTTCCCCCATCCCGAGCCTCTCATCTCTCTTTTCTCTCAGTCCCCTTCTTCTTCCCTTTCCAGTGCACCTTAACTCCCTCTCTCTCTCACATCTCTCTCTCTCTTTCTCTCTCTCTAGGAAACTATTTTCCCCTTCTCTGAGTTCACACATACATGCATACACACAGGTAGCCATCATCACCGTATCACCACCACAATCTTCTCCTACTTTGGCTTCGCACAGTAACACCTTCACTATGCAAGTTCCTCATCTGGAGAGTTTCTTGAATCTTCGACCATGAAAACAACTCGGGAAGCTTCCCCCATATTTTTCGGTGAGAACCCGACCTTTACAAGCATTTTTCTGACCGACTTCAGCCACAATTCGTCTCGAATTTGGTATAGATCTCTTCCTTGCTTCATAAGCTTCATTTTGGTATTTTGGTTTACGTGAAATGGTTATGTTTCGAGCTCCGTCAGAGTTAAGGAATTTTTCGACCGTGTTCTGGCCTTCTCTATCATTTAGGTTCAAAGACTCATGTCTTTGACTTAGGCCTTAGGCCCTTTTAAATCTCAGGCTATGACCAGGCCCTTTGGGCCGCATAGGGAACTCTGGCACTAGACCCGTTTAAGTCTAAACCCAAAACCTTTTTTTAGTTTTCTTTTTATTTATTTAGTTATTTCTTTTTAAAACCCAAAGGCCTTTGAGCCATTCCTTTAAAGCTCAGGGCCGTGCGCCCTAAAAACCCAAACCTTTAATGGTTTAAGGCCTTGGGGCCATTTCACCTTTGGCCTTTGGCCTTGGGGCCGGATCCCTAAGCCCTATTTCCTTAAAACCCCAAAGCCTAAACCCTTTTATTTATTTATTTTATTTGTTGAAACTAAACTCAAACTTTTAAAGCCCAACCAAACCCTTTAACCTTTCAGACCCTAAACCCTAACTGGCCTAAAATCTTTTATGGGGAATATTCCGTTAGGGAATATTTCGTTAAGGAATATTATCTAGAATATTCTTTGTGTTGACTTTTACGAAATTTACCCAGGACCCTTCTTAGGGTAATTCGACGTCTTGAATCCGTTTTTGACGTCTGTTTTTCCAAATTCAATTGTTAGAGTATAGTTTTATTAATTGGACCCTTAATGTGCTTAGGTGCAATTAATAGCAGCGATTCCGTTATTTCCTTTAGGTATAATTTTTCACCAACGATGTACGGTGAGTGGACCCCTTCTAAAATGCATGTTTTAGTAGTAGAAATGCATACATGAAAAGCATGATTTAATGACTATGTTTTATGAGATAACATGCTTATTGAGGCTAGTTTGGATTATTACTATTTTTCCTATAACCCATGTTCTTTATATTATATATGATGGATGACGATATAATATTTAGAACATGTTTCGAACACCTTTTTATAGTATAGATGATGGATGACTTTATACTATGAAGTTGGTCTTCAAATATATGTATGTTCAATGATTTTGTACTTACCTAGTGGTCCCTATTACACTACGGGGCGAGGGATAAATTTTGCCCCGGGCGACAGTTACGGTGTTGGCATATGGCCTGAAGGGTTTTTCCTTTGACAATTAGCCCATGTATAAGGAGTTGGCATAGGGCTTGAAGGTGATTTTCCTCTGGCAATTGGCACAAGGACGGGGAGCTGGCATGGGGCCTAGAGGGATATTGGACATTCACTAGTGACTATGTATATATGAGTTATGATTTGAGACTTGCACGGCATGCTAGGTTTCGGAAAACCTATTTTATTTATCATACTATATGTGTTTTCATAAACCTAGAGGTTAGTATGTTGATAACTATTTTATTATATATATCAACTTGGTCCACTCATGTTTATTTTGTGCCCTCTTCAGGACTTAGAATGGAGGCATACAATCCATGCATCAAGGCATTTCTGCATCAGCATCTTCGAGTCTTCTCGGTGTAGGACCCACTTCTTTGTTTCATTCAATTTTACATTATTTCTTTTATAGTGTATAGAATTAGTTGTATGCTCTGAACACGTTCCTTGTCTGTATATTCATTATATTTAAATACATAAGTCTTATTTATTCTTGCGCTCATGATTTCTAAATGGCTTTCATCACCTTCGGGTGTCGGCCAGCAGACCATCCCGATGTCCCGAGGACATCGAGACCGGGGCGTGTCAAAGTGCCTCTTCGATTTCTGAACAAACGGCCTTGTTGCCTCTTCTTTTTATGGAGGCATCAATTGCGTTCCAAAAGCACACTTGAGAATTGCTGTCTGTAGAAGCTCCCATCTTGCACTTTTGAGATCTTGATTTATCCGACCTTTTCTTTTCCTTCAACATTTCTAGAAATGGCTTGCCCATTTGACCGTTGTCTTGATTTGAATGTTGGGGAAGACCTTGGCATGTCTTCTCAAGACAACATATGGCACCTATCATTCTTATCCCCTAATAGTCCTCTTACAGTTTGGGATTCTATGATGAATAATGACGTAACCACTATGGTGGTGGCTAGGAATATCTTAACCCCTAAGGATAACAAGATCATTTCCAAGCGATCTGATGAGCTGGCTATTTAGGACAAGATCTTTTCCAAGCGGTCTGATGAGTTGGCTGTTCAGGACTTTTTGGCCTTCAGCATCTAGTGTGCAAGCTCTGTATCGAACATGGGCCAACACCTTCTTGCTCGAACACGCCAGGTTGAATCCTTGATGGCTGAAGTGGCGAGTCTTAAGCAAGAGACCAAAGTGCTCAAGCATGAAAATAGAGAGTTACATATGTTTTCCAATAATTACTTGACGAGCATTAAGAGAAAGCTTGACCAGCTACAAGAGTCTGAAAGTCGGATTCAGAGTGACCATCACCAACCCAAGTCACAACCTTCAAGTCGACACCGTGGCACTTCGTCTCCGAGACCACATGTTCTGCCATATAGTTAGGGCACATTTTTTTATAATTAAATGTTGACCAAGCTTTTTCATGTATATCTGTTATTCAGCTGTAGGACCAAGTTCACGTGGTTGTTCTTGCTAGGCATGATGGGCAGAAGGCACAGTGACGGTTCTATGGAGAACGACATAGGTGGTGAGAAGAGTTCCAGCATTGGGGAAGAAGCCAGACTGCTGCTACTGTCGTCCTTGTCGCTTGAAGACGGTGAAGACTTGGGAGAGCTGGAGTTAAGCTTGAAGTCGGGAGCGGAGCATCACCACTGGGCAGAGATAGACGGAGAACATAGAAGAATGCGCTGAACTGTTGGGAAACGACATTACTGAAAAGAATGACATATGAGCTCTGCCAGTCGGCACGATTGAAATCAACGTTGTTGGGGGGAATGGACGGAGTCTACATACATAAGTCGTGGATGATCCTCAACTCCACTACCGTACCTTTTTACTTCTTTTTGTGTTGCAGGTGAACACATTAATGCATGATTTGGTGGAGACAATGTTGTGACCGAATTGTTTAATTTAACTAACTTAACTAGGTATGGGAATGTTGTTTGATCATTGGCAGGGATATACAAGCACCAGGAAAATCTTCCGAGGTTTGTGATGATGCCTTATGAGCTCAAGTCCAGTGCCATCAATTCCAGGCAAAAAGAGAAGCAGATGAGAATCGTCTAAGTGGGATCCGCCGTCCAAATGAAAGAACCAGCAAGGTGGTCCACTACCACCGTCGGAGCTGATGAAATCTTTGGGTTGCTCGAAGAAATCGTTCAAGCTCAGGCCTTGCTCTTCCGCATCCCTTGTGCTCCTCCCGACCAGCCTACATCTTTATATATGCATTTAACATTGTCTACGTATGAGCTTCCTTCTTCAGACGCATGAGCTTCCTTTTTTTTACTGAACACAGCGAGTACAAAGTCATCGACGCGTCCTTCTTCCCACGAAATCCTTCACACTCCAGAAGGTTCACCTGAAGCGGAATCGCTCTTAATTGTCTGATTGCGACTTTGTTCTTGGCAAGGAGCCTGATTTTCCATTGCCACCTGTTTTTGCTCCTTAATCAAACCAGCCTCGTGGCGACAAGCTGTTGAATCAGATCGTTGGAGTTTGTCGAAAGCGCAGGCAATCAGAAGTCACTGGCTCTAGGACGATGTCGTTGGGAACTCTTCAGATCTATCGCGGTTACACTTACTAAATGCATATGATTTATCGTCATTGCTCAAATCACTAAAGTTTCTCTCCATATAACTGAAATTCACTGGATTTTCCATCTCCATATCTGAAATTCTAAAATTTCTCAACCCTTCATGAATAAAATCGTCAATGAAAAACTAATCTGAATTGGCTAAGTTCGAGTTCTGATTTGGATTTGGTGGCTGTGGGGCTTTGGTTCTGCACCATTACTACAATTTTGTCTATCTCTCGGAGGTTCTTGAGGATTGGTTAGGTCGACCAAGGGGAGAGGGAGAAAGGCCTAGTGGGCTCGGCAGATCTAAGTTGGGGATGATGATGGCACTGGCCAGATAGCATGGTGTGCTGGAGATGGTGACTTGGGCTTAGGAACTGCAGCTGCTCTTTTTTGTTTTTGTTTTTTCTTTTCTTTTTTTTTTCTTTTTTTTTTTTTTTTTTTTGGGGAACTGTAATTTCTTCTTTTTTTTACACAATAATTTGTAATAAAATTGATCAGTCAAACATTTAATCAAACCCTTATTTTTATTTTGATGTGACTGAACTCGAAAATTGAATGTTCAAGCTGTCTACGCACCCCTCTAAAGAAAAGATCAAGCCATAACGTAGTTCAAAAATAATTTTTTTTGGTATTTTCTTTCGGTGCCGTACGCAGTTTATACTCTTGCAAGCCAGGAGTATTGAGTGTCGCCTTTTAAGCTTATGTGAACAATGACCATTGTGCCATGTAGTTTAGGCTCGTGTGAACAAGGAGCTTTGTGTCATGTAGTTTAGGCTCGTGCGAACAAGGAGCTTTGAGTGTGGATTTGTCAAGTAATCTTGGAGAGGCGTTCCTCGCAATCTTCATAGCAATGAGCCTTGACCGAGTAATTGAATAAGTCTTCGAGGAAGAAGAGATCGCGCACAGTGATGGAGATGGATGATCTTTGTGTCGAAATTTCCTCATCTTCAATACTTTCACATTGAAGATGAGGAAATATATGTTTCTCGTGCAGTTTCTTCAGAGTGACATGAATCCATCCTTCAACTTCACTTGACTTAGAGCATGCCCCCAGCAATCAAGGTGAAGACTTTGAGTCGAAAGAGCCAGAAGTGACATCTTTCTTAGAGATTTCATCTTCTTTGTCTTCTTAGATCATAATGGGGAAAACATCTTGGATCTTTTCTTCAATGTCGTCCTCTTGGGCTTGTTAGCATGAAGATTGGCTAGTGTAAACGATGATGCGCTTCCTTACCTTCAGTGGCCATTTTGTGTTAACCTCCAAGGTTGCTTGGCTCTTCATCCTTGAAGGAATCAAGTTCGAACGTCTTATTTCCCTGCTAGACTGTCGAGTTTTTCTTCCTTTAGTGTTGTCTTCCTCGTTCTAGAAAGCTTTTTGGTTTCTTCAAGTCTTTCTAAAGTCGACTGTCGTAGAAGAAAGTTAGCCTTGCTGCTTTGTTTCTTAGGTTTTGACAACCTTTCGAAAATAGAGCTTTGGGGTGTTGGCGTGTTAAGCCATTCGAAGACGGAAGTTTGGTCTTACCCACTAATGCGATTAAGTGCTGAAATTCTGGGGTTTGAACGATTCAACTTATTGAAAACTGACACTCGAATTGGAGGTTTAGGCTCCTCTTAATCTTGTTCAATGTTCATGCTGATGTGTTGAGCGCTAACATTTTTTGCTTTGCTTGAAATCTTCACAGGTGCATTTGGTGTGAAGCCAAGTCCAGCTTGGTTGTTGTCAACTTCTTAACCATGCTTCTTCAATTTCTTTTAAGTCTCAGTGAGGTCACGTTCTTTGTCTTTGACAGTGCTTGAAACCTTCTTTCCAAGATTTGAAGAGAAAGCAAAGTCGTGCCCAACTTTTGACATGAGTTCCTAGGCGTTTAGGTTGAAACCTTCTTCAGTTCTCTTAGTTGGAAGATAGCTTGGTTTTGCTTTCACGTCATGCTACGCCTCCAGACGGTTGATGAATGTAGCAACCTACAAGCGCTTCTCCTCTGTAGTCTTTGTTAGCCTTGCAATCGTTTCCTTCATCTGAACCAGTTGTTCTTCAATAGAGGAAGTGCCGATGGTCATGACTTATTCCTTGTTTGAAGCCATTGTCTTTAGAGTGTGCTTTGGATTTTTTGGACGAAGAAAGAGATAATACGTAGAGATTATCCCACTGGGCATGCCAAATTTGTGAACACTAGAATTTCTTGTGACCAACGAGACAAGAACATGTGTACAAAATATATTTTTGTATTAATGAATTTGGGGTTACAATCTCTTTTAACTTGATCCTCTGATTCAATCGCCATAAAGTGTAGATGTGTGGATATGTAGCTTTATCCAAGGGCCGTCGAAGATTGATCTTGGATAAATAGAGGAAGTTTCTTCAAGGGCATTCAGGGCTTGATCTTGAAGGTTAACGGAAGTTTCTTCAAGGGGCCTTCAGGGCTTGATCTAGAAGGTTGATGGAAGTTTCTTCAAAGCCTTATAGAAGTTTCTTCAAGGGCCTTCGAGGCTTGATCTTAAATTGGTGGATTATTTCTTCAAGGGCCGTTGGGCTTGATCTTGATGAACGGATGAACGGATCTTCAAGGTGGTGTGAAAATAGATATGCTAACACACAAATTAAATCCTCTTGTTGTCAATTGTAGTATATATGCAAGTAGGGATCGTTCTAAACCGGGGATTAGGAGAGATTGCTAATCTATGTAAAACTAACTCAAAACACTAAATAAAACTTCAAAAACACAAATCTAAACTCAAAACACTTAACTAGACTCAAACAACTCAAAATATGCTAGTGTGACTTAAAACAGCCCAAAACTAGCAAATAAACTCAAAACAGATTCTAAGGTTGTTCTTGGACGAAAATTGAATTTAAAAGATTCAAACTATGAAAATAAACCAATTCTAAACTAAATTAACTCAAAGAATTCAAAAGAAACCAAATATGGCACATTCAAATCGAAAGACACAAGTTGTAAATGGGGATTGGGTTTTGATGAGAATAACTTAAAAACAAGAAAATTGAAAACTAGGGCAGATTATAGCACGAATTTGGATGAATTAGATGGATGATGGATTAGCTAGAAGGTTCTTCTCCACACATGACACACTTGCACATAAACCAATTTTAGTTGTTCTTTCGATAAATTGTGAAACTCAATACCCCGAGTTAACCGTGATAGCACTTTTTTAATCTTCAAGTTCTCCTTAAGTTAATGAATTGAATGGGAAAGCGCATATAACAATTCAAAACATTCTTCAAAAGTTCCCTACGTGAAAAGCACAATAGAGATACAATCAAAGATCATTAAGATTCATGAGAACTATAAGTATTGACGAGGCAGTCGTAACTATGAAAAGCATGATACTCTTGCTAAGAATTTACTTAACACAATTGTGGATAGCAACCTTCACTACTCATGAATATAAGTTCATAATGATTAGGTGAAATTCCCTTATATTCTAGCATCAAACTTATGCATGAAAACTAAGCGTGCACTCTTAATCAACATACACAAATAAGTTATCAATCAAACAATTAAGCGAATTGAAATCACAAATTATGAAATCACAACCAAAAGTAATTAATTCATAATGCAAGTGTAATCATGGCTTTGAATCCCCCCTAGCAAAAGGGGGGGGGGTTTAGTTCCTCATAAACGTAAAATAAAGGTAAATAGATTTATACATTGAAAACAAAAGAAAGAAAACACCTAAATGCTCCAACTATCCAAGTTGAACAGCAAGCACGTCGAAGCACTCTCATCTCCTTCTAAGTGTGTTGTATGGAAAAATGGTGTGTTTCTAAGCCTTAGAAGAAGGCTTATTTATAGGTGCTGAAAAGTAAAGAACCACACAAGTGGTTTTAATAAACAACACAAACCAAAGATTAAATCATTCAAAACAGCTAGCACACATGCTCCTTTTCAGAAATAGGCTCCTCTTCATGATGAAATAGCTAGCACACTTTTACTTTACAGAAATCATGATGAAACAGCTTGCAACATGCATTCTTTGGTCCATGTCGTGGGCTCCCTAGTGATGAATCAGCTAGCACTTGTGTTTTCATGATTAAAACAATTAGCAACACACATGCTTGGTCTTTGCAAGGTATCTTCTTCATTGTGTCCAGATTTTAGCATATGTTTGAAGCCCTTTCAAGCACCAAAGCGTCTATCCTTTATGCTCCACATGCATGCAATCCATTCCACCCCAAAACTACTCCAAATTGCACCAAAATGTACTTTTTTGCCAACTTTGTTATTAGGACCTACAAACACACGAAAATAGCTTAAAACATTCTAATAAGATGAAACTAACTAAGTAAATGCAAGGAAACAAACTAATAAAGTCACATAAATATGCTCCTATCACAAGGGCTGTTGGGCTTAATCTTGATGAACGGATGAACGGATCTTCAAGGGTCTTCGGGGCTTGATCTTGATGAATGAACAGATCTTCAAGGACCTTTGGGGCTGGATCTTGATGAACGATGAAGGGATCTTCAAGGGCCTTCGGGGTTTAATCTTGATGAATGATGAATAAATCTTCAAGAGCCTTGGGGGCTTGATCTTGATGAACGATGAACAGATCTTCAAGGGTTTGGGCTTGTTCTTAATGAACGATGAACCGATCTTCAAGGGCCTTTGGGGCTTGATCTTGATGAACGAGGATGAACGAATCTTCAAGGGCCTTCGAGGCTTGATCTTGATGAACGATGAACGAATCTTCAAGGGTTTTCGGGGCTTGATCTTGATGAATGATGAACGGATCTTCAAAGGCCTTTGTGGCGTGATCTTGATGAACGAGGGTGAACAGATCTTCAAGGGCCTTCGGGGCTTGATCTTGATGAATGAGGATGAACGGATCTTCAAAGGCCTTCGGGGCTTGATCTTGATGAACGAGGGAAGTTTCTTCAAGGGCCATCGCCGCTTGATCTTGAATGAGGGCCTCAAGGATTTGGCGAAGAAAAAAGAGAGCTTTCTCGATCCTTCGGAATTATTAGGAATTTTGGGAGGTTGGATGCTTGAAAGGTTTAGAGTTTTAAAGCTTCAAGGACCAATTGTTTAGTGAATTGTATTTGTGAATTGGTGAATGAAAATGAATGAAATGGCCTACTATTAATACAATTTTCAAGGCTTAATTTTGAATATAATATTCAGATGAAATAAATCATTTCTGATAGGTGTTGACACGTGTCCTGTTTGATGAATTTTCTGACTTTTTTTTCAATTTTTCATTGAATCACATGCTACGTGTAAAATTTATGTGACACGTGAGCGTTGAAATTTTAATTATTGGTCAACATTTATTTCACCGAAATTTCGATGTCTACAGGGTTCTTCGAGTGACTGGTTCGGACTTTAGACTGTTAAGTTGAAGTTTAAGGTTCTTGGGGGCTTTTGGGGCGAAGAAGAAGAAGAAGCCGTGGGATGGAATACACTGTAGCCGATACTGTGAGATTTTGTGTAGTCGAACAGCTGGCCAATAGTGTGGCAGGCACGTTACATCTAATTTGTCGGTGCTTGCACCATTGACCTCGGCTTTTATATATTAAATTAAATCTACGAAAAAATGCTACGCTAATTATAATTTTAAATCAAATGAATAAGAAATAATTATATTAATTAATATTTAAGTAACAATTTAATCATTAATAATTATACAATTTGGTTTAAAAATTTACACATTCTTTTTATTCATCACACACATCGCTGGTTGTCAGATCTAACAAATTGAAGATGATTAAATGAAAAAAATTAACAAAAAATATGTGAAAGATATTATAAAAAAATAAAAATAAAAATAAAGATGTATAAATAGCACCACCCTATATTTAATGTCCCAACATTTTATCAATTTTTTTTGTTTTTGAGAAAAACAAAAAAATGATTGCACGAAACTCTCTTAGCGAAACCTATTTGGGCAAAAGAAATTTGGTTCCGTATTTGGAGAAATTTTTTTCAACTGTCCAGTATTCAAGCGAATACTCTACTCTATGCGTTATAAAATAAGTCGAGGTACAAGGTACAATATATTATTTCCTCCAATTGTACTATTATATGTGAAGTTCAAGTACTGCTTGATGCACGGTACTTGAAAAAAATCTCTTATATCATACCATGGAATCATGAATTAGTGCATCACACTCCTATTTAGTAAATAATTTTCCACAAAAATATCCACTTTGTCGGGCGGGCCATGATGTTCATATAAACGTTTCGAGCTTGCAAAAAGGATACATGTGATTAGCGCCAGCTCGGGTCTTGAGCTTTACACACCATAATCCGAGCTGGTCAAATATAACTTTTGAGAAGCAGTTATCAATGTCTACTCATGGATAGAGAGATAATGTTGGTTAACTCTCTCCCCTTTAGATGATCTATGCTTTGAAATATTCCACACTAAAACTCCACTTTTATTGAATCATAAACTTATTTCAGTTGCAAACACGTTATTGTTTATGGGGGGCAAGGAGCTTTGATGTTGCATCATTTGTTGGAGCAATCACGGAAGAGGGGGGGCTCGGATGCTTGAAGTTGCAATTGTTCGAGCAGTGTTGCATACACCTTTGCACCTTCTCTGTATCAGAGGCGATAAAACACAATTGTAGTTAGTGTTGTATTCACTTACTAATTGATTAGCACTTAACGTTCATATGCGTGAGATAATTAGAGAAACGAGAGGATCAAATAACGATAGAGATCGAGAAATGAAATGGTAAGTACCACCGGCAAACTCGGCACATTGATGAACTGAGCAACCAAGTTTGCAGTAGTGTGAAATGCTGGATCATTGACATCAACATTTTGAAGCTGCGGAGGGCACTGCCCCAAGCAGTGTAACACATAGTTGAGGTAGCAACGGGCAAGTGCTTAGGCAATTTTTGTAACAAGTACTAACTGCCGTAGTTTTATATCCAGTAAATAGCAGGATTATCATAACCATAAAAAAGCTTGCTTGAACACTCTTCCTCTCAATTTTCCGAAATTTTTTAATATTTCACTTATGAGAACTCTTAATATCTTGGCTAAATCAATAACTAGAGTACACCTTTTATAGGTCTCATTTTCTAAACCTACCATTTATTGAAACACTACCAAAGATGATTAAACCAAGAACAATCACACAAATATTAACAGCGGAAGCTTACTTTATTAATCAATAAAGGATTACAAAAGAACTCACAAAATCTCTCACAATAGTTCTCTTGCCTTACAAGCCTCTCAAAAACACACACCCTAACATTAAGGCTCACACATATTTATACTAGATAACCTAGCCAAACCTAATCCTAAACTAATTTAGAAATCTCAAAACCGACAGGAAACTTGCGTCCAAGTCTCTTACACATATTACAACTCGGATTCCTATCCTAGTTAGGAATAAAAACCTGATTTCATACCAATTCCAACAATCTCCACCTTGGTAAGAAATCCACATCAGAGACCTTCATTTGCTTCCATTTCTCCACCATTGACAAGTTTTCAAACTTGTCTAACGTACACCAAATCCAAACAATGCTTGAACTTTGATACGCCAACTATCTTCGTTAACATATTAGTGGGATTATCAGCCGTAGCAATCTTCTTGACTAGAATTTCACCTTCAGCTATAACCTCTCATACAAAATGATATCTCACATCTATATGCTTGATCCTTGCATGATGTACCTGATACTTTGCCAAGTAAATGGCACTTTGACTATCACAATACACATCCAACTTGTGTTGATTTACACCCAAATCTTCTATCAATCCAAGTGTCCAGATAGCTTCCTTAATAGCCTCAGCCATCGCCATATATTCAGCTTCTACAGTTGATAACGAAACAGTTGGTTGTAATATTGATCTCCAACATACAAGACCTTTTGCCATAGTAAATACATACCCTGTTGTAGACCTTTTTTTGTCTAAATCACTAGCAAAATCAGAATCCACATAACCAATTGAGAACTTATCAATTTCTCCATTATTCCTAAACAAATTCATGTATTTCTTGTTCCATGAAGACATCTCAGTATCCATTTAGCAGCATCCAAATGCATTTTTCCAGGATTATGCATAAACCTACTAACAATTCCAACTGCATGAGCAATATCGAGATGAGTGCATACCATAGCATACATCAAACCTCCAACCAAACTGGAGTACGAAACATCTTTCATCTTGGCTTTTTCTTCATCATTTTTAGGGCATAGTTAAGTGCTCAATTTAAAATAAAGAGCAAGTGGTATACTTACAGGTTTGGTTTCCCCATTAATGCTAACTTGTGCAACAAATTTTCCAAGTACTGTGTTTGCGATAAGTACACCAGTCCATCCTTCATGTTTCTTGTGATCTTCATCCCCAAAATCTTCCTTGCTTCACCAAGATCTTTCATCTCAAACTCTTTTTGCATCTAAGCTTTAAGCTTTGTAATTTCGGTGATGTCACTAGAGGCAATTAGCACATCATCTACATAAATTAATAAGTAGACATATGTACCTCCACTTAATTTCTTATGGTACACGCAATGGTCGTAATGGCTTCTAGTGTAGCCTTAATCCTTCACAAACTTATCAAACCTTAAATACCACTGGGGTGACTGTTTTAAACAATATAGTGACTTTTTAAGCTTGCAGACTAAACCTTCTTTTCCTTTTTCTTCATACCCTTTAGGTTGCCTTATGTAAATTTCTTCAGACAAATTTTCATGTAAGAATGCAGTTTTTACGTCTAGCTAAACTAACTCGAGATCAAACTGTGCCAATAGCGCAAGCAGAATTTGAATAAACGAGTGTTTCAGTACAGGAGAAAATATTTTGTTATAATCTATTCCTTCTTTCTAAGAGTATCCTTTAGCCACTAATCTGGCTTTGAACCTCACTGGACTTGCATCATCTATTCCATCCTTTTTTGCATATACCCACTTGCATACAATAGCCCTTCTTCCCTTAGGCAACTCCAAAAATTCCCAGATTTTATTCTTCTTGAGTGACAACATTTCATCATTCATAGCTTCATGCCATTGTTTTGCTTCTCCACTACTTGTTGCTTCTGTAAAACTTGTAGGAATATCAACCCTTAATCTTTCACGTGGTAGTAAGCATCGCACCCAAAAACCCTTAATCTTTCATAGTCTTGAGCTATTTTTCCTAACCATAATTCCATTGGAGTCTTACCACTTAGAGCTGCAAAAGGTAGCCGATTCAAAATATGGCATGCATAATTTAACGCCTCTGCCTAAAATCTTTTATGCAATTTTGCTTGTGAAAGCATACATCTCACATTTTCCAACAATGTTCGATTCAACCATTCTGTAATACCATTTTGTTGTGGGGTTTCTCTAACACTAAAGTGATGAGTAATACCTTCCCTTTTGCATATATCGAAGAAGGGATCAGAAGTATATTCCCCGCCATTATCACTTCTTAGGACTTTCAACTTCTTGCTAGTCTTCTTTTCAACCATAATTTTCTATTCTAAGAAAATATTCAACACTTTCAACCATAATTTTATATTCTAAGAAAATATTCAACACCTCATGTTTGTGCTTCATCATATAAATCCATGATCTTCGTGAGTAATCATCAATGAATGACACAAACCATCTCTTCTCTCCTAGAGATTCATTCTTTCCAGGTCCCCAGACAATCGAGTGTACATAATCCAATATCCCCTCAGTTTGATGTATTGCAGTGCCAAATTTTACCTTTGTTTGCTTGCCAAGAATGTAGTGTTCACAAAAATTTATTTTTCCGCCTTTGGCTCCCTTTAGAACCCCTTGTTTAACCAACCCTTGCAGCGCTTTGTTTCCCACATATCCTAACCTCATATACCATAGAGAAGATGTATCAGCTTGATCACTTTCTGCCATAATAGCCACTTGTATTTCCACGGTTTTGCCCTCCAACAAGTAAAGCAAACCTCTTCTAGGAGCCTTCATCATCACTAATGCCCATCTAGCTACCTTAAGTATATTATTCTCATAATAAAATTTGCAACCTTGGGATTCAAGGGTGCCTAAAGAAATTAAATTCTTCTTAAGGTTTGAAACATATCTTACTCCTTGTAGCTCTTGAATTACACCATCATGATGCTTAATCATAACGCTGCCAATCCCTTGCATTGAACATGGATTATCGTCACCCATATACACAGTTCCAGTGAGACTTTTGAAAGATGAGAACCAATGACGTTGAGAAGTCATATGATGAGTGCATCCAGTGTCAACCACCCATTGATTCACGTAGTCTATGCTTTACGTTGCTGTTAGGGCACAAACAAAATCCTCATCATCGGCTTCAACAATGTTTGCCTTTGAATCTTTATGTTTCTTTTCCTTGTTTTTAACCTTGATTTTAGGAAAATCCTTCTTCGAGTGTCCTTTCTCATGGCAAAAGGCGCACTCATCCTTATCTAAGAATTTTCTATTGCTTGAGTTACCTCTTGTGCGAGACTTGCTTTTCTTCCTATTTGCAAAATTTCTTTCCTTTAATCTTCCTCTCACCATTAATGCTTCAGAATTGTTCCTCTCTTGTCTATCAAGATTTCGAACTTCATGATTCATCACAACACTTGAGATCTCATCAAATTTAATAGTTTCCCTACCATAAATCCATGTCGTCAGGCAAAGAATTCATCTAGATCAAAGCTTTGTCTTCATCCTTGATCGTCTCTTCTAAGTTCAACAATTCAGCAATCATCTTGTTAAACTCTTCGAGATGATCAATCATCTTTGTTCTTTCCTTATACTGGAAACGATAAAGCTTACTCTTAAGATAAAGCCTATTTTTTGCACTTTTTTCAAATACTTGGACTCTAGTGTATCCCATAATTCATTGGCCAATGAAATATTCATCACACCATATTTTTGTGCCTTGCCAAGACATAACCAAATCGTGGAACATGCATGCGCATTCAGCCACTGCCATTCCTCCTTCTTCATCGACATAGGCATATCTCCAAGTACAACAAGTAGTCCTTGTTGTATCAGCACATCCTTAACTTCGCACTGCCACATAGCAAAGTTATTGGTCCCGACTCCCGACGAACTTCTCAATCTCAAACCTAGCGCTTTGCACCGAGGTTTTGGTTACCTCAGTGCCCCCATCATCTCCACTTATTGAAGTACTACCAAGATGATTAAACCAAGAACAATCAAACAAATATGAACAACGGAAGCTTACTTTATTAATCAATAAAGGATTATAAAGGAACTCACAAAATCTCTCACAATAGTTCTCTTGCCTTACAAGCTTCTCAAAAACACACACCCTAACTTTAAGGCTCACACATATTTATACTAGATAACCTACCCAAACCTAATCCTAAACTAATTTAGAAATCCCAAAACTGACAGGAAACTTGCGTTCAAGTCTCCTACACATATTACAACTCGAATTCCTATCCTAGTTAGGAATACAAACCTGATTTCATAACAATTCCCACACCATTGTTGAATTATTAGGCAAGTAAATCGGATTCGATATTTACTGATTTTGTTCATAGCTCAGAGAATTTAATGAAATTCCAATTGAAGAAGATTTCAAAATTAATTGCAGATTATTCTTACAAGTGAAGTCTAAGTCGTTGCATCTGTTAAGATATAGAGTCATCAGATGGTGACAAGTGTCAACAGATAGATGAATGAGTTTATTAAGTCAATTAGTAGTAGTTTACTTAGTGTGAAAGGAAACTTGTTTATATATATATATATATATATATATATATATATACACGCTTATACTATGAGCTGTAATCATTCATTCAGTGCAAGAAGATAATTCTGCTGTACTTCTCTCTCTAGATTACAGATAAATTGCCATTGATGTTCTTCACAATGTGTAGCTTAACATGGTATCTTCGCCGTTCGTTCTTCGATTCTGAGGTTTTCACTGCTTTTGCTAATGATTCTTAAAGTTTTGGTGCGTTGTGTTGCATATTGATGTTGTTTTCTCTTGAATTTGAACTCTGCCTTCACCATTGATCGCGATCTGCACAATTGTTGTAAGCATACCATCTGCTTAATGAAATGTCTGACTAGAGCTTTCTCTTTATCTCTATGTCTTCTCTTTGAATCTTCTCATTGATTACGATTTGTTGTTCTACAATCTTTTGCGATCTTTCTTTGAAACCCTAATTTTCTCAATTTCTTCAAGACATTATGGTGACGGCTGCACAATTGCACATAGTTTAGTCGCCGGTCACAACTTTTATTCCAAATATGTATACTTCTGTTACTGTAAAACTTGATGATACAAACTATCTTGTTTGGCAATATCAAATTTGTTTGCTTCTTGAAAGCCATGGCATTTTCGACTTTGTGGATGGTACTAGGCGTTGTCCTCCACAATTTGATGATGATGCTAATACTGAAGGTGCGGAAACTGATGCCTATCAGATTTGGAAAATGCATGATCGTGCATTAATACAGCTTATCATTGTTACTTTGTCTCTGACTGCTATGTCGTGTGTTATTGGTTGTTTGAGCTCTTATGATATGTGGATTAATCTGAAGGATCGGTTCTCTACTATTACAAAATCCAGTATTTTTCAGTTGAAAATTTAGCTACAAAACATTATAAAAGGTTCTAATTTTATCTCTACATATCTGCAAAGAATTAAAGATGTTAGAGATCATCTTTATGCAGTTGGAGTTACATTTGAAGATGATGAAATTGTAATTTTGGCATTGAAAGAGCTCCCTTCTAAGTACAATACTTTCAGGATAGTTATAAGGGGTAGGGAGAGTGTTATCACTCTTACAGAGTTTTGATCTCAGTTACTGGCAAAAAAAGCAATTGTTGAGCATAATTCTATCTCTGAGCCTTTTGTTACTGCAATGGTTGCACAAGACAAACAAGGCAAAGGCAAAGGCAAAGCTTTCATGCTCAGAGAAAGATTTTCCAGTGGCTCTTCGCAGTATTCCAATTTTAATGGTGGTTCTCCTAGTGGTGCATATCATGGTGGTTCCACAAATTATAATGGAGGCTTCACTACAAATGGTTTTCGAGGACGTGGTAGGGGCAGGAACAACTTCCATTTGAGATACAATTCAGGGACTCCAAATCCAATTGCTGGAATTCTTGGACCTGCGAAGCCTCACATTTCAACTTGTCCAGATCATGGCTATGAAGTTCCTGTCTATTAGATATGCAATAAAAAGGACATATTGTTGTAGATTATTTTCAAATTGGTGCAGATTATTTTCAAAGACACATTTCTTCCACTTCTACCACATCCAAAGTTCAATGCCAAATTTGCTAGAAATTTGGGCATACTGCAGCTTAGTGTTATCATAGGGGCAACTTCAATTTTCAAGGCAGGCCTACATCATCTAATCTTTCTGCAATGCATACTACAATTCAACCATATGCACCACAGGAGCAATTTTGGGTTGCTGATACTAGAGCAACTTCCCATATGACATCAAATCTTTCTAATCTCAATCTGGTAGCTCCATTTTCTGGCAACAATTCAGTCACAACTGCAAGTGGCTTAGGTTTGCCAATATATCATATAGGCTCTTTTACTCTGCATACACCTCAATATGTTTTTGAGTTAAAAAAAATTTTACATGTGCCTCAATTATCACATCATTTGTTATCTATATATAGATTATGTAAAGATAATAAATGCATATTGATGAATTCTGTTTTTGGATCCAGAACAACATCACATAGACCATCCTTCTTCAGATACTGTGTAAAGATGGCCTTTATCCTATACCCTTTCATATTCCACAGTATCTCATTTCACAAGCACATAAATACAATGCAACTTTTCAGCAACAAAGCTACTATTTTGGCAATCACGTCAAAATAAATCTGTGGCACCAAAGATTAGGACATCCTTCTAACATTGTCATTTTCGCAATGTTAAAACAGTAAAAAATTCCTACATCACTAGATCATGTGTCTTCTATTTATAAATCTTATTTGGAAGGCAAGTTTGCCAAACTTCCATTTACCTTTCCTGCAAATAAAATTGCAAAGTCCTTAGAGGTCATACACAGTGATGTTTGGGGTCCGTCATCTACTGTTTCAATTGAAGGCTACAAATTCTATTTAAGCTTTGTGGATGAATGTATCAGGTTTACCTGGATTTTCCCTTTAATGAATAAAAGTGAAGTTTTTGTACATTTTCACAGCTTCTTGATTACTCAGTTCTCTGCAATTATGAAAGTTTTTCTAAGTAATGGTGGTAGTGAATACACCAGTCACAAATTCAAAAACTACTTACTGGATAAAGGTATCATTCATCAAATGTCATGTCCCTATACTCCACAATAGAATTGTCTAGCTGAAAAGAAGCATAGACACATTCTTGAAATTGCCATTACCTTGTTGTAAACTGCCAGATTACCTAATAAATTTTGGTTCCATGCTTGTGCCATTTTTGTTTACCTTATTAATAGGATGGCTTGTCCAACACTTCACATGTCATCTCCTTTTACCTGTTTGTTTGGCACTATTCCTTCTCTATCTCATCCCAAAGTGTTTGGCTATGCTTGTTTTCCTCTCTTGAAACAGTATAATTCCAGTAAGTTGCAACCTAAGACTTCACAGTGTATTTTCATAGGGTATGCAGGTCAATACAAATGCTATCTTTGTCTTAATCCACTTACAAACAAAATCTTTGGCTCGAGACATGTTTTGTTTGATGAGACAAGTTTTCCTTATTCATCTATAGTTGCATCCAACATCACATTGTCTAGTTCTGCATCTACATTCACACCAATGCCTACACCAGTTCACCCTTCACTTGTTGATTCTCAAAACACTGTCCTACCACCTATACTCTCTCGAGCCTCAGAGTTTTCACCATCTCATTCTACTAGAGCTTCAGAGTGTTCAAATTCAATTCCTATTGCACCTACAACATCTATGGAATCCATAACAGAAGCTACGTTATCCCAAGTCCCTGTTGATCCAGATTTTCAATCTGAAAATTTGTCTGTTGTCCTTCCTTTACCATCAACCAGTTTGCATCCTATGCAAACACAATCCAAGAACGGTATATCGAAGAAGAAAGTGTTCTCAACCACAATTCAGGTTCCTACCACAGTTTTAGAACCTACAACCTTTAAGTCTGCCAATAAAGTCTCTGAATGGATTCCTGCAATGGAAGAAGAAATCACAGCCTTAAAGTCACAGCATACTTGGTCTTTAGTGCCACTTCCACCTCACAAGAACTTGGTAGGATGTAAATGGGTGTATAGAGTCAAAACTAATCTTGATGGTTCAGTGGCAAGATATAAGGCTAGCTTAGTTGCTAAAGGGTATAGTCAAGATGAGGGTATTGATTACACTGAGACCTTTAGTTTTATAGTGAAACCTACAATAGTTAGATTGATTTTGGCATTGGCAGCTCAGTTCAAATGGTTATTACGACAAATGGATGTGAAGAATGCATTTCTTCATGGAGATTTACATGAAGAAGTATATATGTCTCAACCACAAGGCTTTGAAAGTCCAGAACATCCCTCTCATTATGTTTGCAAGTTGCATAAGTCTCTTTATGGCTTGAAACAAGCTCCTCAAGCTTGGAATGAAAAATTTACAAGTTTTTTTACCAAGATTGGGTTTTAAATCTTCTCTTACAGATCCATCTCTCTTTGTGCAACACACCAGTCTTGGCACTATTGTATTATTTCTCTATGTGGATGACATCATTCTTACTGGTAGTTCAAGCTTTAACTCAGGAATTTGAAATGAAAGACTTGGGGCAATTATAGTATTTCTTAGGGTTGCAGATAACATATCAGAATGATGGTCTTTTTGTTTCACAGTCAAAGTACATAAGAGATTTACTTGAAAAGGTTGATCCGTAATATTCCAAGCCTTGTGCAACACCATGTTTTCCATATCACAGGTTGTCTAAAACTGAGGGTACTCCTTATCACAGTCCACACCAATATCGCAGCATTATGAGAGCTTTGCAATACTTGACCTTTACTCAGCCTGATATTGTTTTTTCTGTGAATCAGTGTTGTCAGTTTATGCATAGTCTCATGGATACTCATGTTGTGGTTGTTAAGCGGATTTTGCTATATCTGCGTGGCACTATGGATTATGGTCTTCGATTTCAATCTGGATCCTTATATTTGCAGGCTTATAGTGATGCCAATTGGGCTAGAGACCCCACTGATCGACGATCCACTTTTGATCACATTATTTATCTTAATTCTAATCTGATATCTTGGGCCTCTAAAAAGCAACACACTGTCTCTCGGCCATCTACAGAGGCTGAATATCGAGCTTTAGCCATTGCTACTACTGAGTTAACATGGATAACACAGATGTTATGTGATCTCTATGGGTGCGTTTGGTACGCAGACGGGACGGGACGGAACAGGACGGAACGGATGTTGTAAATTTTGAAAAAAGACAAGGGGCATTTTTGTCCTAAAAGTTAAAAATTTATGTCCCACAGACGTGGAACAACCCCGTTCCGGGGGGGAGGTGGAACCAAAAATCATCCAAAACTTGTCCCGTGGAACGCCTCGTCCCACTCGTTTTAGGTGTACCAAACGCGGGACGGAACGCCTCGTCCCACCCTGTTCTGTCCCGTCCCGCGTACCAAACGCACCCTATGTTCCTATTCTAGTTGCTGCAGTCATTTATTTGATGAAATTGAGGTTCCACCATAAAACCAATTGGCAATAAGGGGAGTAGCCCAACATCATATAAGCACATAGCAAACCTTGTCCCTCACCAATGTGGGACAACTCTCAACACGCCCCCGCACGTGTGGCGAATTTTCAAGTCTACACGTGGACAACAACTGGGTGATGTGGAGCGCGTGTGGCCGTTGGGCTTCACACGTGGACAACCTTGCTCTGATACCATGATGAAATTGAGGTTCCACCATAAAACCAATTGGCAATATGGGGAGTAGCCCAAGATCATATAAGTACATAGCAAATATTGTCCCTCACTAATGTGGGACAACTCTCAACATTATTGTGATAACATTTCTGTGATTGCTTTATCATCTAATCCTGTTTTCCACTCACGGGTGAAACATATTGAAATCAATTATCACTTTGTACAAGAGAGGGTCATTCGAGGAGATCTGCATGTCTCTCATGTGTCTTAAAAAGATCAGTTTGCAGATTTTTTGACCAAGGGTCTTTCTGCACCTTTGTTTCAGCATCATTGTTTCAATCTTATGCTTGGCTCCTCCAAGCATATGATTGAGGGGAAATGTAAAGATATAGTCATCAGATGGTGACAAGTGTCAACGGATAGATGAATGAGTTTGTTAAGTCAGTTAGTAGTAGTTTACTTACTGTGAGCTGTAATCATTCATTCCATACAAGAAGATAATTCTGTTGTACGTCTCTCTCTCTAGATTACAGATAAACCGCCATTGAGGTTCTTCACAATATGTAGCTTAACAGCATCCACCTAACCGTTGGTTCTCTCCCCATTTGTTTAAAGGGTTGTCTTAAATTGTTTTTGTTAGGGGAAAAAAACTTCATTAGAAGAAAAACATACAAATTTCTTACTTTTCAAACTCATTTTCGTAGTGGATCAGACTGGGTATTATTGGAACTGAATTCAAACTAATTTTATAGAGCCTCACCCGTAAGAGACAAGATGTTATTTCGTCGTCCAATTTAATAAGTTCAATATCAACACGGATAAATTCCTAAAACAACAACCATAACATTGGCGAAATTGAATGAAAATAGTCGAGTCCAAAAAGGCCTTTACATTATGCGCTGGTTACACATCTCTCATCTTTAAACCAAGATTTTGATTCAACCATAATACATAAGCAAGCAAAAATAATAAAAAAACCCTTTTGGAACCTAAAGCATTTTCCTCAATGGAGCATATTTTTCGTTTTGATCTTTTAAGTACTCAATCTTGTGTACTTTTGAGTACTTATTCACCGAAAACGAGAAAATTCTCACAGCATAATTGACCAAATTTTGTTTGCAACAAAAAAATTCATCATAATTTTGATCCTGCTATTTATTTTTAGATGCACAAAGTTCGCTTTGGTGCCTCTACAGACTCTTCTTCTGTGTCATCTAAGACCAGGACGATGTTCAGGGAAACGTTTCTAGCCTGCAAAACGGATATGTCCACCGCCAGCTCGGGTCATGTACCGTGCATTGTGTGCACGTATAGATTTTGACAGCATTGCTTAAGCCGTACATTGTGTGAACAGAACGAACTCAGTCTGAGCTGGGATTGTGCAGCCATGCCTTGTGCTGCAATGGATTATATATCGATTGCTCTTTTCAGTGGGGAGGAAGCGCAGGCGAGGAATCGCTTCTCTCTAACTAATTCTAAACAAGCTAGAATGTTTCTATCGATAGAGCTTTCAAATCTACACAACCCTTTAAACAATCGAGCAGAAATGTTTCAAGCTCTACAGATTTGTTTATTTAATAACTATAAGTTTACTGCATGTAATTGATAATTTTTAGCAAGTTGGAGGCAATTTTTCTTCAACTGTGGTAGTGTTTAGGTGCGGATACTGGATAGAGAAAGAGAAATGATATCTGATTGAAAAATGCTGGTTTACTCCCCCTTAATTAGATGATAAATGCTCTGATAATTTCAGTACAATCACGTTACTGTTGTGTTATATAGATAATTATGTCAAAGAGGAGAAGAGAAGGGGTTCCCCCGCCGGCCGGGGGGGGGGGGGGGGGAGCAGCTTTTGATGTTGCATTATTTGTTGCAGATGATAAATGCTATGATAATTGAACGTTTTGTGCGGCGGGGAGGGGGGGAAGCAGCTTTGATGCATTATTTGTTGCAGCAATGAGGGAAGTGGGGCAAGCAGCTTTGATGTTGCATTATTTGTTGCAGCAATCAGGGAAGTTGTTCATGCAGTGTTGCATACACCTTTGCATTTCCTCCCCACCCTCCCCATGCCCTCCTGTTTGGCAGACAATCCATCTCCATATACGAGAGAGAGAGAGAGAGAGAGAGAGAGAGAGAGAGAGAGAGAGAGAGAGAGAATAGATGGTATGTACGTACCGTTGGCAAATTTGGCACATCGGTCAAGCGAGCAACCAAATTTGCAATAGTGAATTGCATGATCATTGAAATCAACATTTTGAAGCTGAGGAGGGCACTACTCTAGTTGCACGTCCAGTAAGAATCAAAATTACCGTTACCATTAAAAAACTTGCCTGAACACTCTTCCTCTCCATTTTTTAAAAAATTCTTAATATTTCGCTTATGAGAACTCTTAATAGAAAAACTGTTACTTAAAATATCTTGGCTAAACCAAGGATTAGAGACCACCTTTTATATATCTCATTTTCTAAACCTCTCATTGAGTTATTAGGCAGAACATTTAATTAGATATACAGAGATTTTGTTCATATATAACTCAGAAAATTCTCCTGAGCTTGTAGCATGAAGGGGCAAGAATTTAACGATTCTAATTGAGGAAGATTTCAAAACTAATTACAGATTGTGTTTGCAAGTGAAGTTTAAGTCGTTGCATTCACCTATAGGGGTACCGTTAGTGGCGAAGCTAGGAATCTTACCACAAGGGGTTTTAGTGTAAAAGTCTAAATAAAAATTTAGGATGGAAAAACATATTGAAAATGAAATCACAGTACTTTCATTCATAATTCATAACGGAAACAATATTACAAGCTATAATTGTCCACGACGAGGTTTCATATTTTGAAAACGAAGCATTATAGCTTCATTTTCAATACAAGCAAAAATATCTCTCTCAATATAAACAAGCACGTTATCACTCAACCATTGATCTCCCATTTTGTTCCTAAGTGGACCCTTAACAATATTCATGACAGAAAATGATCTCTCCACTAAAGCAGTTGCAACTGGTAAAATGAACAAAAGGGATAGATGAGTGAAATCTGATACATTTTCTCGTAACTCAAATGCGTAGTTCCTTCTTTCAAATAAACATATTTATCAAGAGAACCGTTAGGCATAAAGTCATAGACTAGACAACGGTTTGATCCCTCGACACAATAACCAACAAGTTGCACCACATCAACATGGTGAATCCTCCCAATGGTAGCTACCTCGCTGACAAAATCTTGTCCATTAGCTTTAGATTTTCCCAACATCTTAATAGCTCCAAAACGACCATTGCGCAAATTTCCTTTAAATACACAACCATAGCCGCCTTCACCCAGTTTATCCTTGAATCTATTAGTCATCTTCTTAATGTCCGAGTAAGAATATGTTATTGGGATAAAACTGTGATTGCCTTGTAGAAAGTCTTCTATAGCGCTATACATTGATAAATTCCTTCTACGCCATTTCAAGATCAAAAGCCAACCAACACATGGAGCCCCAAATATCAACATTACCATTCCTAATAGTCCTGCTCGAGAATTTTAAAACAAAATCATAAGAAAACATAAATCATATTACATACCAAACTCACGATGTTTTCCATCGATGAAGAAGACAAATAGCTTACCAATGTCGATGATCACTTTTGCCCAATATTCTGCAAGAAATATAATCAAAACGAACAAAATCAAAAGACATGCTTCCGAATCTTACCCCCCAACTTCTTCCATTATTATCTTCGTAATTAACTCATGTTCAGAAAGTTCATCATATGATGATACTGTATATTCTTCTTAGCAAAATTAAAGTTAAAAGAAAAAGAGAATACATATATAACTCTAATTAGTTCACAAACCTGTGTCATCTATTAGAGAGTCAAGAGAATACTGAAGCTCGAAGCCATACACTAGAGCATTGTGTATGTAACTGTAAGAAGTTGCGTTTCGGTGATTTTCAGTCCGAGAACCCAGATCTGAATCCAAAGAACAGAACAGACGGACGGAGCGGAGGGGCTGGGTTCCGGGAGGGGAGGGGCTAAACCTTCACTGTCGCTGTGTTTTCCGGCGAGGGGAGCGGCTTCGCCACTGCCTGCGAGCGAACTCTTTCTTCTTCTTTCAGACATTTCGTCGACCACGTGGTGTGCAGCTCCAAGGGACCTCTAAGGTTATTTCCATGGCTTCCAAGAGGTCGTGCGACCCCATTGACCCCACTGTGGCTCCGCCTCTGGATACTGTGTCAACCAAATTGTCAATCGTACCATACCAATTTTGCGCCAAACTTTTTGTGCCAATCAGTAATGGCACAGTAATGTACCAAACCGAAGTTTTTTGGTACGGTATTGGTATTCGATACCATTACTGAAAAATATAAATATATATTTCAGTGTTTAGTACATGGGAAAGGGATCCTCTACGGATCCCTTCCACCTAATCCTACAAGTTGACAAATTCGGGCTCTTGAAATTTGATCTAACGGTTAAAGTTATTATAACTTTTTATGGGCCCATGTTTTTAGCCGTTGAATTAAATTTCAGGGGCCCGAATTTGTGGAATTATAGGATTTGGTAAAAGGGATCCGGTAGTACATGAAGATTATATCATCTCAAATGGGATTTGTGTTGGTGTGCTGCTGCCTATGCTTTTTACTCTGTGCTTCTTGCCTGTAGTTTTTTACTGCTTGTGCTTGCTACCTGCTGACTTCAAGTATGATTAAATCATCTCAAATGGGTATGAATTAGTTACAGTTGATGAAAAAAAAATTGAACAGAGTGGGCCTTGAATTGGGTCAACGAATTTTTTTTCTGCAGATTTTGACCTAAAATACTGGTTCAAAATAAAGTGGTAATTACCATTACTATATCACAGCAACCGAAGTATTTGGCATACCGAACTTTGGTAATACTGAAAGTTTGGCACAATAATGGTAATCGATTTTGCAAACTAAAAATTTGATATGGGAGTTTTTGTACGGTAACCATACTGAAACCACCCCTATTCACCTAACCATTGCCAAATATACCAAGCTTGAAAGTTTTCTCTTCATTTGATTCAAGGGTTGCCTTTTTTTCGTTTCTTCCATTTTCAATTCTTTATCCCGTTTGATACCGTCACTGGAGTTTAGACAAGAATAATTGAATTTAACTCAGTCTTATAGAATCTAACCCGTCAACAAAGAACACTTATAAGACACAATACGTTATTGTTATTCAATTTCGTATTTCCAATCTTAACACTTATAAGTTCATTGAACATTAGCCAACACATTAATGCAATTTAATCAAAATAGTCAAGTCCAAACCGAACCACCAAACAGTTACAAAACAACCTAAGAAAAGGAGTGAAATAAAATGTGTTTGGCCACTTGCAAGTTTACACAACCACAAGTGGAAAAGGATATGTCTTCCTCTTAATCCACAAAATCAAGAAATATATATCGTTGAAAGTTAATTTAACAGTTACAAATAGAGTTTTATATTTTAAAAATTATAATAACTTCAACCGTTGAATCAAATTTCAACAATACAAATATTCTGATTTAAATTAGTGGATTAAGAGAAAGGGAACATTTCCATCACAAGCAAAGCACAAAAGCGCGCCAGCCATTTCAGATAAGAAAATCCCAACAAAAAACTGCGAGGACACGTGTCGGCCGCACGTCTTTTCTTCCTAAATTTCTCCGAGATTTTCCAATTTCCAATCCTCTCTGCAGAAAGATTGGTGGGAAGTAAATTGAAGACAGAAAAAAAAAACCGAACCTTTCTCTCTCACGACGCCGTCGAACTGACCGTTGAAGCTAGAGAGACAGAGATTCAGGCGAGGAAAACATGTCGGCTGCTTCACTTTGTTCGTCAACTCTCAAGTCCCAGCAGATCAGCGGACTCGGGGGAGGTCTTAAGCTTCAAAAACCATCTGTTTCTCAACCCAGTTCTCTTACCTTCACAAGGTATTGCTTTTTTGATTTGTTTAACGTTGTTTCGTTTGAATTCCAATTGGGTTTGATTTTGTTTGTCGGATTTTTAAGTCGAGGATAGAAAGGTTTGTGCTTTCGGATGAGACCCAGCTGAGGAAAGAAGTATAACGTTAAGAAGTTGCTGTTCTTTTAGATTTGCCATTAAGAAGTTGGAGATGGGAATATATTCGAATGTATTCATTTGCTTGTGTTTGTAAAAAGCCGAATTCTTTGCTCGAATTCATGTTCTGGTTTTGAATTTAATGATCTGGTATTTGAAATTTGTGCCTGATGTTTTGTAATTAAGCTTGGCTGTAATTGAAGTGCAAACAATGGAGCGGAAACAGGAAAAGAATGATCATTTCCATTTCTGATGTTGCTTCTGTTATCGTTCCGATTTCAGGAGGAGATGTAGGACTGTGGTGAAGGCTTCATCTCGGGTTGATAAATTCTCGAAAAGTGATATCATTGTTTCACCATCTATTCTTTCTGCAAACTTTGCCAAGTTGGGAGAGCAGGTTCTTTTCTGTTTTTTTATCTTTGTCAGCATATTTTTCTTTTTCGGTTTCTGGATTATAGGCGAAAACATGGATTTTGTAAACCTTGAATTGTTTATCATATGTTTTACTGCAAAAACTTCGCTTAAGAAAGATATTCATCAGATTTTCCAATGTAGAAATATAAGATTGAAACTCTTAGCATTAGAGTTTGACTCTCACTTTATCTAGGTAAAAGCTGTAGAGTTGGCAGGTTGTGACTGGATTCATGTCGATGTGATGGATGGCCGTTTTGTTCCAAATATTACCATTGGACCTCTTGTGGTTGATGCTTTGCGCCCTGTGACAGACCTTCCTTTGGACGTGCATCTGGTATTTTTCGTTCTGCTGGTTTTGATATCTATTAGATACGCTTTGAATAAAAAGCAATGGCTAATGTGAAATTGAAGCGGTGCAGATGATCGTGGAGCCTGAGCAGCGAGTGCCAGATTTTATCAAAGCTGGAGCAGACATAGTCAGTGTTCATGCTGAACAATCTTCCACCATTCATTTGCACCGTTCAGTTGATCAGGTAATGTTTCCCTCGTATCCTTGTGATTGCATACTTGTTAAAGAACTGATGTAGCTGCATTACTGTTCTAAATTTGGTTAGTGTTATCTTGTCTCTGCTTCGAGTTCATGGGATGTAATATTCCAGTGGGTTGTGAGAAGTGAAGAAGTATGATATACATAGATGGTAAATCAAAGCTAGGGCTACAAGCCTACACGGTCCAATTTAGTTGTATTTCATTTTTTAAGAGAATGCATTTAAGTGTATCCTTGCAATCGCGAAAGTATTACCAGAATATGGTTTGTACCACGAAATCATATTAGTAATCCTATACTTTTGCTGTAATTCAGATAAAGAGTCTGGGAGCTAAAGCTGGAGTTGTGCTCAACCCTGGTACCCCTCTAACGGCAATTGAGTATATCCTCGATGGTGAGTTTCTCTTTTGGATATAATACACGTTCTGATTCTTTTGGGGGATATAATCGTGGCGGTGCTTTATAAAATTGATTCTTAATGATATTACATGGTCAAGGCTCGTTCCCTTATGTGGTGTATTTTGCTTGTATGAGATCACGAATGGTTTCGTACCTAGCCTTACCCGAGAGACTAAGCTCCAAACAGTTGAAGTAGTAATAAAAAAGGTGAAGAAAATCTGAATAGTAAGACTGCAAAAGAATTCGAACTTAGTTTGTAGGGAGGGTATTGATTCTTAACAATATTGACAGGCGAGGAGTTTGACAGAAATTGAGCAGAAACTACTTGTTCTAGTACAGCTTTTGTAGATAACTAAATGTCGCATAAAGGAAAACTTATATTCGAAATTCTGCCAGAATACTCCTCCTGTTCTCAGTCAATTTTGCATTTTACATGATGAGTGAATGCATGGGAAGCGAGAGTACAATAAGAAAAGACGATTGTTGCTCATCATTAACTCATCTGAAATGGGGTGATATTGGCTTTCTTTTTCATGATTCAGTGGTTGATCTGGTCTTGATTATGTCGGTAAACCCTGGCTTTGGCGGGCAGAGCTTCATAGAAAGCCAAGTGAAGAAAATTGCAGACTTGAGAAGAATATGTGTGGAGAAAGTATAATCCCGATTCACATTGATTCAATCTCTCTCTCCCGCTGTGGGATTCCATTCATACACTTTATGTGAACACAAGAGGTACTCACAGGTTTGCTTGTTATTACTGCAGGGAGTGAACCCATGGATTGAAGTAGATGGCGGAGTTGGTCCAGCAAATGCATACAAGGTATGTGGACCAAGTTGATGTACCTGTTATAAATAATGTGACGTGTGTCGTGCTTAGAGCTTTCGTAGGATGTAACTATATCGACAAAAAGAACAAATTAGTCGTGTTGACTAATTGAAGATGAACACATTTGTTAAGTGTCAAAGTTGTTGCACGATTTTGGATGTAATGAATCCAGTTTCAAATGCTTTCTGTCGTGGCAGGTTATTGAGGCCGGAGCTAATGCTCTTGTTGCTGGTTCTGCTGTCTTTGGAGCAAAAGATTACGCTGAAGGTACAGATCACACAGATCTCAGAACCTATATTGTTAGTCCAGATGAGCTAAGCTAATCAACTTATATCTTATCATTGGTTTTTATTTGCAATCTTGCAGCTATAAAGGGAATCAAGACCAGCAAAAGGCCTGTAGCAGTTGCAGTGTGAAATGACCTCCAAATGATCGTGTTGTTTTTCAAAACGTGAATCCATTTTCATCGTTGCCATGTAAGCCATCTTCTCGCTCATTCGAGTTTCTGACTGAATGAATTTTTCGGAATATGAAAATTTTCAATCTGTGGTTGGATTACTGCATAAGTTGTCTGCTTAAAATTGATCTGGTTGACGGACTTGAATTTCCGCACATGATGCACGCCTCTTTGAAGGATGAGTTTGGTTTCGTTCTGAAAATTTTCGTGACTAACCCGGATAAGTTATTTTCGTATCTGCAGACATTTACGTACGGGCTAGGAAGCATACTCATCACATCATCTTCTCCTCTGATGTGCCTTCGGTTAGTGCAAAAGCAACTAAGTCGGCAGTCGCCTACGATGCGTAGGTTCTGTTCCATTTCCTTGGCTATGTATGTAACAGATCATTCCAATCTTAACGAAATGAAACAAATTGTTGATTGAATACTAGTGTCCGCGAGTGGCTGTAGCTCAAGTAATTAAGAGGATTCCCGCCCCCCGCCGCCAAGTCCCGTGCTCGGGTCCTCCCTCCTTTACTTAAGAGGATAACGCTTGCATTAAAACATAAACCAAGAAAAAAATGTTGTCACATCCCGGTCCGGGCTCAACCACTTCTTAGGCTCGACTCCGCTCTGGGCCCCGATCACACTTTCATGATTTTGTTTCTAGAAATTCCGTCATAGCACGATATTGTCCGTTTTGGGGCCCAACCACACCCTCACGGTTTTGTTTCTGAAAACTCACGCGAGAACTTTCCAGTGAGTCACCTATCTTGGTGTGAATGTACATATAAAGCTTACAAGATTCTCATCCCTGAGCGATGTGGGATCTTACATGTCAAGTATATGAGACATCAATTTCGTGTTGGGGAATCTCAAATGGATGGAGCAACAAGCAAGGCTATCATATGGTAGCGATAGAGGAGATACTGCTGACCCAAAGGAATCAAACACATGAACTCGCGATAATCAGACACAAGACCTCGTTCTCGGTTCAATTCGATGAAAGAATAGGAATATTCATCACACATGCCATGCCAAAATATTCAGTATCTTTACTACATTTCTGAAATTTTCTTGGTCAATTTTCTTATCGACACGGTTCAATATCCACTGCATCTCTAAAGGGTGCGTATACACAAAAAGGGAACATCTTCAATACATCACCACAAACCAAGCTATATACAGTTTTCACAAATCCAAAACCGAATTGACATCATCACTAAGGGGATAAAAACTCAACTTCGAAACTCCTTTGTGATAAAAATCAACCTGTGTTTTGTTCACACATCTCGTCGGCATAGAGGGCACGAAGCGTGTCTGCTGAGCCACTTGTCCACGCACACCAAGTGAAACGTATGCTGACACAGGGGCAGCGTCCTCGCAATTTCTCCTACTTCAATATCCTGCAGAAACCACATTGTTGTTGTTAAGATTTCAGATAGTGCCCTTCTTTTCAGTTAATAAGAAGTGAATTGATTAGACGTGCGTAAGGAAACTGAGCTGCTCGTACATTGATGATAAATACAGAGACATACAAAATTAAGATTTAAGTATCGATTAACCAGTTACCATAGTTTAATCTTCCAAATATGTGAATATTTCTACTGTCGTTGCCACAAAAATGCTTGCAAACTATACAAGACAAAAAGTTCAAGTCGTCTTAGAAAGAGTTATGACCTGCAAACATATCGTACAGCAGCAACCCCGAGCTGCCTCGGTATCCTTCAAAACCACATGAGATGGTAGATTGTTCATAACATTCCTTGACAACCCTCTGGTTTCAGCTCCTCCATAGACATCATGGCGAAGATTAGCAAGGGTAACCTGCTCATTCCAGCTTAACAAAATCAGATAAATACCAATTGCACAAAGGAACATCAGAGTTTTGATCACTAAACTTGTTTTTTAGTAAAATTGGTATACTCGGGGTCAGCAGCTGAGGTTCGGAATTCAACAACTACCGAGTCATATGAAATCGTAGCAATAAAAAGTTTGGGAGGCAAGATGCAATCTGGGAACTTTTAAAATAACAGCCGCGATAGAAAGGAAACCCAAACAACTTGCTAGCATCGAACTAAACTGGACAATTTCCATATGCACCCACAAAATGTTTCATCATTCAAATGATATTGCTTTTTAAACAAAAGCGTAGGGAGAAAAGAGTGGAAACCTGGTTGACAAGTACCGCTTCCGGCGGTTCTAAGTTTACCTCCTCGAATCTCCAACAAATAAGCTCCTCCGTAATTTCTGCCTGAATGCAAAGATAGATAATCTGTCCAATTACTTCCATAAAACCGATAGAAACCCACGATGATACAACACTATGCATCTATATCCTTAACAATGCGTCCATCGTTGTATCTTCAGCTTATATACCATATTTTAAAAATCATGGATCATTCAAATTTAACCTAAAAACCCAGATCATGTCCGGTTCTTAGCAGGTCAGATTCTCATAAACAGCTACACATGTGAACAAATAAAGAGAAACAGATACCTCAAAGCTTAATAGCTTACCATCAATGAAGATCTGCGAGCGCCAGGCCGGCCTAGACACAGTAAATCGCGCGACGCCTCCAAAATCTCGACGGACAGTACCGCCCCAGCAACAGCACCCAATCCAGCTCCACGGACAACTCCACTATCAGAAGCCTTCCCAGCTAAAGCACCAGCAATACCTCCTGTGAAAAATCCAGCTGCAACAAAAATGACAATAATGTAAAAATGAATAGCAAACCCCCATTAATTTAGAAGGAAAAACAGAGCATCCATCATGAGCAGTGATGAATTTATGGGAACAATAACATCAATTATCTAGATATTAAATTATTAAATTCAACATTAGTGCACTTATAATTCAACAACAAAAAAACTGACTACCAGATAAAAAAATTCAACAAAAAATTTATTTCAAGAAATTAAAATGCACACCCTTTGAAAATAACCAAAACCCACAAGCTCAAATCATATTTAATAATCAAAACAAAGTTAAAATTGAAAGAGGAAAGCAAGAAAAATATAATAAACAAATGAAAATAAAAATACCAAGAGCAAAAAGCAAAACCAGAGCCCCAGCAACGAAGTTGACGATGAGGAGCGGAACACGTTGAACGACTCCGACCCCTTGGAGCTCTCCGCTCTCCATAGCGGCCAAAAACGATGTCGGATTGCTCGAAAGTCGGGGGCTTTTTGCTGCAGCTGCAGAGAACCGCTTGTACAGAATCAAGTACAGCTAACAGAGAGATTAATAAAGATTAAATATTTGGGATACCATTTCTGTGTAATTAATTCGTTGGAAACCCTAGGTCATGAATCGTGACAGATAAAATTATTGGCACGTATATGGTAATGGCGTAAATGAATGAGCGGTCAATTATTTGATGCTGGCCTTTCGGCTGGCGCATGGCCGCGTGCAAAAGTTTTTTTTTTTTTTTTGCGGTCATTTATTAGATGCTAGCCTTTCTGCAGGCGCATGACCGTGTGCAAAAGTCTCTTTTTTTTTTTTGCGGTCATTTTTTTTTTTTTTTTTTTTTTTTTTGTCATTAGTTAAATTTGGGGGTGGGGGGATTCGAACCTTGGATGAGGTGGGAGTTTCTTTGGCTCTAGTGCCACTGCACTAGGCCCCCATCCTCTTGCGGTCATTTATTTGATGCTGGCCTTTTTGCGGCCATTTATCACTTGAGCTATGCGCCTCTTCATGCGCGAAAGAATTTTTTTTGTTATTAGCAATATATGTATTTTAAAATATTTTAAACGTGTTTAAAAATTTTTAAAAATATTTAATAAATAATTAATTATACAGTGATTCAATACAACAATTGCAACTTTACATAATAAGTCATAGCTATTAGAAATTTAAAGAGTTGTACACTTGCAACGTGGATAACTCTCCCACGTATTCTACTCCTGCTCAACCGCTCCATTTTTTTTAATTTTTTAGTAAAACAAATTTCAAATTTCTTTTTTATGACAAAATTATTCTATTATTTTATGCGTTCTTTTTAGCTGGTTTTGAACTTTTTGTGTTGGGAGACATTTGTGTCTCATTATTTTTTTTTATGAAATTGGGGCTGCTGGCATTATATATAGAAGATTTCTTTTTGGAATTAACTTGGGTCTCAATCGATGAGGAGTTACTTCTCAATTCACTTACCGATGTCTGAAATTTTATGCTTATAATTGAAATCGTTTGTATTATAGTTTATTACGTAAAGATCATTTATTGTAAAAGACAATCAAATATGAAATCATTTGGTCATCGAATTTTATAAAAATAGATAGATAAATTTGATAAAAAAAAAAAAATTACGAATCATCTATCTATTTGCTACAATTGACTGACTGAACAACTTTAGTTTTAATTGATTTTTTTTTTTTTTTGCAGAGATGATCTTAATAGAATAATTTATAATAGGGAAATTTTTTTGAAATGTCATATGAACTTGTACACATTTTTCAATTTGTCATATCAACTTTCCAAAAATCATTAATTTGTCATCTCACCCTAACTCCGTTATGTTTTCCATCTAATATAAGTCATGTACCTCGCACATGACTTGTATTCAGGATTATTTCAATCATTTTAGCATCTTTTCACAAGTTTTTTTTTTCCTTAGTACAAACACTTCAACCATGTGTTCAAGTGTATTCACAAGGTTCGGTGTGAACAAAATCTATGAGAACAAGTATAAAGTAGCAGTAGTCCCTTATGTGGCTTTACCCTAGAGTTTTTTTTTGTCGAATATAACTTAATAAAAGAGAAGTGAAGTGTTAGAATGACCCAAATAATCCTATATACAAGTCATGTGTGAGGTACATGTCTCACATAACTTATAATAGATGGAAAACTTAACGGAGTTAGGGTAAGATGACAAATTAATGATTTCAAAAAATTAGTATAACAAATTGCTGAAAGTTTTAGTTTATATGACAAATTGAAAATTGTGTACAAGTTCATATGACATTTCAAAAAATTTCCGTTTATAATATAAACGGTTTCTATTATAAAGACGTAATTATGTGCATCGACCACTGAGTGAATCGAGAAAGAATCTCTCAATCTTGAGGAGCCAAACTTTTATGGGTGGGATAAAATCAAGAACGGAAAAATCCAAAAAAATAAAAAATAAAAATCCGAAAAGGAAGTCCAAATGTCCATATAATATCATTACTCATGTATTTTTCTGGTAGGAGAAAGGTGGGGGTGGGAGCTTTTACTTGCTTTGGGAGATAGTGTTATAATTATTCGTGTTTGTGTCGTGTCATGTTGTATTTTTGTCAAGTAATAATTGTGGCCGCTAATATTACAATTGTTGGCGTTACTTCAAAAAGCAATTGTTCATGTAGGGTTAGTTTGTGTTTTAATCAAATTATAATGATGAGTGTAAAGCGACTCAAAAAGCTATCTAATGACATGTTTGGTAGTGTATTTGAATTCAATTTTTTAAACTCAAAAACTGTTTTCAAGTTTTAGATCTTAAAAACTTGTTTGATATGACTATTTTTAAAAACTGAACTCAAGACTAACTAAAAAATATAGTATATTTCTTAAAAACATAAAAAGTGAGTTTTTAGAGTTTTTAAACTTAAACTCACTCATTTTTTTTCTTTTCCTCCTCCCCTATCACTCCAAATATATCTCTCTCTTTTCTTCTTTCTTTCTCCTCCTTTTTTTTTACTTTTTTCGTTTATACTCCAATCCAATCAAGTTTAAGTCGTAAGATTTAAAATTTTTAAATCGCAAACCAATCAAGTTTTTTAGTCTTAAAGAAAATTATTTTCAAAAAATATTTTGAAAAATAATAAAAAATTTCAAATAAAATATCAAACAGACTGTTTTATAGTACAAATACTTTGCCACATAAAATTACGTGCATTCCGACAATGACCAGTCGACCAAATTAAATGTGGCGTACCCCGTTTCCATGATCGTGGTGGAGTGGAGGACCTGTTTAGTACGGCCAGTCCCGTGCGGTCGTTTTCAATAGGGGTTGTCCAAACCCAATACGGGAGCCAAGTTTCCATGTATTGGTCCCTCTGCCGCTTTTTTTTTTTTTTTAAATAAAATATATTATTTATACTAAATTAGTAATAATATAGTTTAAATTCATTTTTTGTGAGAATCGAATCTCACCAAACGCCAACTGGACTTAGTCAAAAGAGCAGCATTCATGTACTTCATTCTCTTAAGACCCAAACTACATTTGTTCTTCGGAAGACAAACAGAACTCCATCTAACCAAACAAGTTTTACTTTTGACTTCAGAAGAACCCCACAAAAAATTTCCTATTCAACCTATCAATTAAATCACAAGTGATAACTAAGAGCTTGGTTGTCTGCATCACATAAACTGGAATAGCTGAAGTAACCGCTTGAATAAGAGTAGTTCTTCCAACAAGAGATAAAGTGTTGGCTTTCCATGTAGAGAGTCTACTATGAACCTTATTAACAACCTCCATATAGGTGCGGGAATTAATTCTAGAATGAATTAAAGGCACACCTAGATACTTTCCCAAGTCTTGAACAATTAGAGAGCCACAAATTTCACTAATTAGATCAGCAACATTGCTGTCCACATTGGAAGAGCAAAAAATTTGAGACTTCTCAAAGCTAATTCGTTGCCCAGACAAACAACAAAAAGTGTCCAAACAATATTTAACCACTTTAGTTTGAGAAATAGAAGCCTTGCTAAAGAGAATAATATCATCTGCAAAAAACAAATGCGAAATGGCAGGCCCCTTTTTAGCCACTTTGACAGGCTTCCAACATTTATTAGAGACAACTTCACTGATAAGATGCCCCAACTTCTCCACACATAACACAAAAAGATATGAATAGAGAGGATCACCCTGCCTAACACCTCTCTCCGGCCTAAAACTGGTTGAGCATTCCCCATTAACTACAATCTTGTAATCCACTTTACTTACACAATCCATAATAAGCTTGACAGTCAAATCATCAATACCCACTTCAACAAGCACTTCCCTTATAAAATCTCATCTAAGTTTGTCATAGGCTTTAGATAAATCAATTTTCCAAGCCATATATAGCCTCTGGCCCTTCCAGTGATGGAAAAAGTATGCAAAACTTCCTGAGCAAATATAATGTTATCAGTAATATGTCTTCTAGGGATGAAACTAACCTGACTAGGATTGATAATGGATTTCATAATAGGTCTCAATCTGTTAACAAGAATTTTGATCACCACCTTATACAAAGTAGAACACAAACTTATAGGACGAAATTAGGAAATATCTTGAGGGCCATCAACTTTAGGAACAAGAGTGATTAAGGTACTACCAAGACCATCTAGAATAGAGCCCTTCTTAAAACACTCAGTAATAAGACAAAGGATATCAGAGCTACATAATTCCCAAAAATTCTAAAGAAAAAAAAATGCAGCAGGGTAACCATCTGGCCCATGAGCCTTAAAAGCACCAATATAAAACAAACTATCTTCAACTTCTTGAAGAAACACATCTTCTTTTAAAGCACCAAGCAAAGACTAATCGACATAAAGGAAAAGATTAGGCATCATACCATTAGAAGTCCCATCAAAAGAATCAGCAAATAAAGAACAAAAGTGATGCACCGCAATCTGCTTGAGATCCTCCTTATCCTCCATCCACACGCCATCATTATTCAACAAACCTTCAATTTTGTTCCTTCTCCTTCTAATGATGGTAGAAAGATGAAAGAACCCTGTATTCCTATCTCCCTCTTGAAGCCATTTAACTCTTGATTTTTGCTTCCAAAAAATTTCCTTCTGCTTAAGAAAATTATTATACTCCTTAGATAAGGAAGTATTAAACCTCAACAAAAAAAGGGCTGAAATTATTACATAAAGCCTTTTGAACACCCTCAATTCGAGCAAGTAACTTTCTTCTCTTCCACTCAAGACGACCAAAAATATTTTTATTCCACCATCTCAGCTTACTAGAAAGAAAACCAAGTTTCTGATTTATACCAACATCTTAGGACTTCCAGTTAGACTCCAAATAATGCTTGAAATTCTCATGCTTCATCCCCATAGCCTCAAATCTAAACGGTTTGAACTCCGGATTGAGAATATGCTTGCTTTCCAAAGTGATGAGCACAAGAGTATGATCAGAAATAGTTTTTGCAAAGTGTTTGATATGGGCTTCAGGAAACATCTCCCTCCAACCAATATCACAAATTGCCCTATCAAGCCTTTCAAAGACTCTTACACCATTTTTATTAACATCATCCCAAGTGAAAAAAAGGACCCGAAAATCACAAATCCACCATAAAATTAGCATCAAACCAATCCTTAAAGCCACCCAAACTAATGCTTCCAGAGCCCCCTTATTTTCATCACAGGCCAACAACTCATTAAAGTCTCCAGTAAGAAGCCAAAGAAGATCACATCTAGACTTAAAATTATAGAAAAATTCCCATAAGGCATTTCTCTTTTTAATATCAGGGCTACCATTAATAGCGAAAAAATACCAACTACGCTTACAATCATAAAATACTTGAACAGTAAGCTCACAAGCTTCAACAAACTTCACCTTAACTTTAGTCTCTTTCCCTAAAAGCCAAATACCCCCAGAAAAACCCGTAGCATCCACAATCTCCCAACTATTTTTTTTTTTTTTTTTTTTTTTTTTTTTTTTTTTTTTTTTTTTTTTGGGAAACCTCGGCGGTACGAGGTAAATATATTGAAAAGAAAATTAAGTTACACTTAGACAGGGGGGACATGAACCTTACCCCTCATAGAGCAAGAAAAACGAAATACAAAAAGAGAGGGGGACATACACCTAACCTCTTTTAGGAAAGGAAGTACAAGAAAAAAAGAGGGGGGGACATAGACCGTACCCCTCTTGAGAAGCAAGATACAAGGAGAGGAATATGTGGACATATGCCCAAACTCTTCTATAAACCTTAAAAGGTAAGAACCTGCAAAACAAGCTGCAAAACGAAAAAGGAAATCCAAAAAAGGTGAGGTAAAAAAGGAAATCACACATCAAGAAGGGGAAACAAACCTGTAGGCTGGCATGCCTAAGAAATCTGATATGAGGTTCCACAACTACCAACAAATCTACTTTATATTGCATCACCAACTTCTTCACAGTAGTGGCAGCCATATCTCTCCCAACTCCTCTGATATTCCAAGTTAAAATATTCATAACAACTACTATAGAGGAAAGGGCCCAATCAGGCAAATCAAGAAGAAAAGAATGGTTCATCCCTAACATGGGAATTAGGACCACCCTTAGAAATCATATCATCCATAGGTAACGAATTGCCACCCACCAAATCATCTTGACCTTGCATATGCAAATCTTTACCAATAGTCATGTCCATCTCACCACAATTACTTTGAGCATGGATATTAGGTGGTTGATGACCTTAAAATGAAGCCTAAAAATCAATTGAGCGACAACAACAAGTCTCTGCCAATCCTCACTGTGAAACTAATCAGTTGAAACTAATTCACCAAATTCAAAATGGGGATGAATCACACTAGAATTTTCCACATCAGTGCTCTTCATAAAACCAGTCTCCTTTCGAGTATCACTTTTATGCACATAATTAGAAATATCAGCCAAAAGAGCTCTATTAGAAGAAATAGTGGTCTTCTTGACTTTAGGAGTCCAAACTTTAGTACTAGCAGCATCTCCTCCAACATTGGAACCAATATTGGCCTTGAAAACTGGAGGAGAATTATCTTATTTTGATAACACAGGAAAAACGAGACCCAGTAGCCCTTTTATTACTACTAGAAGCTACTTCCCCACTCATTTTCTTACCCATTCTCTTTGTTTGAACAATCATCCAAGGTCCCAAAACAGATTCCTTAACAGAACCATCAACACTAGTATTGCAAACATTAGTATTAGAATTAACAGTACAACCATCACTTGCACCAATTTCCTGTACAACCATCACTTGCACCAATTTCCTTTCCACCAATATCAACATTCATACCATTTACATTACTAGAAACATCACCAACCACCTCATTGGCGACAATACAACTATCTCTTCTATGACCATACACTCCACATTTGAAGCAAATATCAGGAAGACCCTCATACTCTAAGTTGAACCATGCACCATTCAATTGCACATAAGCCTCCAAAGGTTTAGTTAGATCCAATTCTAACACAAATTCAAGCAAATTTTCCTCTTGCCCAAGCCAAGTTCAGTGCATCAATTTTCAAAGCTTTACCAAGAAAAGAACCAATTCGTTTCAAAGCCCAAACATCAAGAAATTCAGCTTGAATTCCTGAAATTCTAACTCAAACAGCAGTCCTAATAATTTTGGAAGAATTAGCATCAAACCTAGGTTTCCATTTAGGAATTACAAGGTACTGAACTGAAATAACCCAAGGTCCTCTAGTAAGAACAAATTCCAAATCCTCCTTCTTCTCAAAAGTTGCAACAAAATAGCCATTAATTAAATCTACAAGCTTAAAACCAACATTCGAACCCCATTTTCCTTTTAGATGACTATACAAAACAACAATTGAGAAAGGCTTACCCAACAACTTGACAATTAACGACTTCTCTCAGGGCTCGCACATCTTCTTCATTGCTCGTTAGTAATAATGTTGTTTAAATTCATCTTTGGTGAGAATCGAATCTAAGACCTCTTACTTAAAAATGAAGAGGAATACCACTAGACCATAGGTTAACAAATAATATTTATGCACTTTGCTATTCTTTATTTATCTTTCATTCAAGAACAAGCATAACGATATATTTAAAGAGCCAATAACACCTCAATTTTTAAATGTGTTTCGTGGGTCTTCAGCTAATAAAAAATAGTACTAAAGTTGCATTACAACCTTTGTTTTCTCACTTTTAACACTCTTTTGGGCTTGAAAACTCAGGAGAGTAACCATAAGCTTTCATACTTGCAATCAACTGCCTCAGAATCTCATATATTTCAGTCCTCAAAGGGTGATCATCATCGGCCGAAACGAATTCACTGATGCTTCTTCCCACCTCGATCGAACTGCAGCCGGGCGGCCTCCGTTGCTTCATTTGATCTCTAACAACCATCTTCCTATCCCACATGCCTTTGGCCGCATAGATGTTGGACAAAGCAACATCGTCGCCAGCATAAGTAGGCTCTAACTCGAGCAACTTTACCCTTACTTGTGAGCCAAGTTTAATATCTCTGTGGAGGCTGCACGCTCCGAGCAATGTCCTCCACATCACTGCGTTTGAAGGCCCTGTCATCTTCAGAATAAAATCATACGCTTCTTGTAGAAGCCCGGCTCGGCAGAATAGATCCACCATGCAGCCAAAGTGAGCTTCCCGGGGTTTCAAACCGTATACTCGGTTCATGCTTCTGAAATGCAACTTCCCTTCCTCCACCATCCCCGCGTGGCTGCAAGCCATTAAAACTCCTATGAAAGTAACGTCGTTAGGGACAACTAAACCACTTTCGAAATCACCACTCCTCTTGTTCTTCCTGGTGTTTTTACTTGCTTCTTTCATTTGTCCAAAAAGGGTAAGCGCTTCTTCTGCTTGTCCATGCAGTGCATGCCCCACAATCATCGATGTCCAAGTCATAACATCCTTCTCTCGTATGCTATCGAACAATCTCCTCGCCGTTCCAATGTCCCCGCATTTCGCATACATGTTGACAAGAGCATTGTTCAAGCATAAATCTGTATCGAACCAGTACTTATAACAGACATAAGAGTTAATCCACTCTCCCATTTCTAACGCTCCAAGATCAGCGCACGCTGAGAGAGCAACCGTCAATGTAACTTGATCGGGTTCCACATTGTGCATCTGCATCTGCCTGAACAGCTGAAGAGCTTCGTTAGGCTTCTGGTTGTCGACATAAGCAGAAACCAAGGAGGTCCAGCAAACTACATTCTTGGAGGGTATTTCATCAAACACTAGGTGTGCATCCACAACATCACCAGCGGCAGAATACATATTCATAAGAGATGTTTGGAGGTAAACTATGGATTCCAACCCATATTTAAGCACGAGCGCATGCAACTGCTTTCCCTCGAGCGAGACGGACTTTTGGGTGCAAGCTTTGAGGACAAACAAGAGAGTGTAGCTATCAGTCGTGGCCGGGCTTTTTCGCAGTATGTCTCGAAAGAGCAAGAGAGCTTTGGTGGCCGAGTTGGATTTAAGGTATGTCTTAAGGGTCTGGTTTGCTTTCGGCGGTTTGAGGTGTGTGTGAAGTTGGGTTTTTGGAAGATGAAAACGCGGAGATGGATTCGCTACCCTTGTTTTGCAGCGGCGGAGTTGAAAAGCTCCAGTGCTCCGGTTGAGATTGGTGCTCGTGGATACTGGAGAAGACGAACACGAAGAAGACGAAGAAGACGAAGAAGAAAGTGGTCTTGAAATGGTGGCAGTGGAAGTGTGGGAGGTGATAACGAGTGTGTGTTTTGTACGGAAGAGCTGCTTCAACATTAGTGATTTTGTTCCTGTTATTTGGGAGACTTTCGTCCCTATAGTTTCGAGTGTTCCAATTTTTATTTTCTTAATGTGAAACAATATTCTTTTGATATCCGCTGCTAGGCTGCTAGCAGTTCTCGTTGGTGCATGTACTATAAATTTTTCTGTAGGAGACTTGTTTCTATAGTTTTGAGTGTTTCAATTTTTATTTTTTTAGTACGAAACAATATTTTTTTCGATCTCTGCTGCCAACAATTCTCATTGGTGCTGATTTGTAAATTCATGCCTAAAGTCATATCAATGGCAGCTGACAGTTAAGTGTTACGTGTAAGTCCTTTCAACTTGAGGTTGTGGGTAATGCCTTGGCGCTGGTTGTGAGAGTAGCCAATCTCCCACTAAACGTTTTGGAACCTAATATTCTTTTACTAACTGGAGGGAAAATTGAAGAGATTTCAGATATATTTATCTTATCAACTGACTTAACTTACATATGTTTAGAGTAAAAGTTAAATTTTTGTTATTTACTTATTATCGCAATATAAACATAAAAGATTTAATTACAATACAATAGTAACTCAAGTGGTTATGAGCGTTTATCCTTGCAATAACATTTCTTCACACATCATATGTTGAGAAAAAAAAATTCAGTGCGTACAAAATACGGTCCAGTACACCAAATGTAATCATAATTTATTAAATTTTTTTTTCAAGTTTCCAACCAATTATATTATTACACTTTTCCAACACATTGACAAATCTTTCGACAATTGAAACTACAATGACTGAATAGGAACTTCACTCAAATTAGGGATCTTGGTGTTGCTAATCCGTACAGCCAAAACGACGCCGTGGCTTCCTTTATAATGTTATTTCCGTTCCTAGTGCAACAGTTGCGCGGTCAAGTTAGTTTCTTTTGCTTTCACAAAACAAAGGCTTTCAAATGTCAGTTGAAGCCGTTCCCGCCAACACCACGGCCTCCAGAGCTCTGCATTAACGCCTCTTCTCTCTACTACAGAGCTGCAACTCGATAAAAAAAACTCACCCAGATTCACACCCAAATAATAATTCACGGACTCACACAAAAAAGCTACATTCTTGTTCACAGTTTATCGTTATATGTGGCTTCTGGGTGTCTCCAAAGTTCCAAACCACACATATCAGATGTGCTTTTGTATGCAGAAAAGGAAAAGAGCAAGTCCTCAGCTTTCCTAAGACAAGAATCATTCTTAGCTGCTGAAGGGTATATCAGACGGAAGCTGAAAGGACTTGCATGAAACGGGAACATCATGCGGGAAAATTGAGACACGTGGCGATGTGTGGTAGGTTTGAGACACCGCCAGCTTGATGTACCGTTTCTCCCGAAAGAAGCATGTCTTCAGCTTTCTTGGTGAGTTTTGTTGGAGTTAATAAAAACCAAAGGTAGCTTACCAAGGAAGCAAAAGCCGCATTACATCTGTCCAACGCTTAATATTTTTGGCCAAAATTTGAACACTTTATTAAAGCCAAAGCTAGCTTTTTTTTGTCCATCTGTGATTGGAGCTGCTGCTAATATTTTTTCACCAGCAAAGTAGGGTTCTTCTTTTTGGTAGCGTACCAAGGAAGCAACCTGCATTGTACATTTACTTTAATTTCAACACTATAAACGAGTGGGGAATTGGGTTTTGATTTGAACACTTCATAAACGAGGACTTGGGTTTTGATTTGTACACTTGGAAGAATAAAAAAAATGGCCAGTCGGAGCGAGGACCGGTGCGAAATAGTCTTTTTCGACTTGGAGACGACGAAGCCAACCGGAACCGACCAGGACCGCACCATCTTGGAATTTGGGTCGATTCTCGTTTGCCCCAGGAAGCTGGTGGAGCTCGACAACTACTCCACCCTGGTCCGACCGGCCGACCCCTCCGTCATCAATTCCCTGCCCGACCGCCGCAATGGCATTACCCGCGACGCCCTCATCCGCGCCCCTTTTTTTCAAGACATCGCCGGCAGGGTCTACAAAATTCTCCACGGTTAGCTTCTTTCCTTTTGATTTTTGTTTTCTCAGTTTCTAACTATGTGTTTGGCTGCCGAGAAAATTGAGGGAAAAAATTTGGACTTTTATCTTTATTTTGTATGAGTGAAGTGATAATTAACGTGAAGCTTTGATTTTTACGGTTGGTTGTGTTTGGTTGCTGAGAAATGGAAGGAAAATTAGCTGAAACTAAAGTAGTTCAATAATTTTTGAGCGTTGCTTTGGATTTTTCATTTCTGCAGTTGTTGCTGGTGGATACTTTGAAATTTGATTTTGTGGTGGCTGTGTATAGGACGTATATGGGCTGGTCACAACATTCTGAAGTTTGATTGTGGGCTGATTCGGGAGGCTTTCGCGCAGATTGGTCGGCGTGCACCAAAACCGAAAGATACAATCGATTCATGGGAATTCTTGAGACAGCCGTTCGGAAGGAGAGCTGATGACATGAAGGTATTTATTTTCTCTCCATCTGTTAGTAAATGTCACCGGTTAGATTTTGATCCGAATGAGTTCTTTAAATTCTCCAAATCCACATTTAAAGGACAAAATGAAACATGTAGTTTTGAGGAGGAGCAGTTGTGCAGTTTCTACGTGTTGATGATGTATGTTACTTGTGGATGTTATCGTTGATACATACATGACACAAATTATTTTGCGCAGATGGCCTCCCTTGCAACCTATTTCGGGCTTGGACAGCAGACACACAGGTATTTCTGCAAACCTACTTCGAGTTTAAACTAATTACTCTTGCCTTCAATTTTGTTTCCTTGAACTAATCCTTTATGTAATGGTTTGTCAGGAGTTTGGATGATGTTCGAGTGAATCTGGAAGTTCTGAAACGCTGTGCTGCCGTTTTATTCTTGGTAATGATATGATTTTGAAGGAATGGTGAACCCATACATTTATACGGAATTTCATGTGTTGGATTTTAGATGGTAGTGAGGAGCTCACGCGCGAGGGGTGCGGTGTTACCATGTTAGAATATAAATCAATAGTATAGTATGTCCTCCTCTTTTTATCCTTTCTTTGTTCTCAATTTTGAAAAGTATGAGGAGGCGCGACGTAGACTTAAGATTAGTCTTTCTAAAACAGTACTTGGCTCACATCCTCAAAGTTAAGACCTTTTGAAGCTCAAGTTGAGCTACTCAACTCAACAAATATATCAATAGTAAGAACTAACTATTGTCTGATCTACTCACAGGAGTCGAGCCTCCCGGGCATATTCAAGAAGACTACCTGGGAGTTTTTACAGCCAGATGAAGTTTCTATTCCTTCTATCTATCCTACCCTTGTTCCGTTGAATGATGAGAGTCAGAGGATAAAGTTGTTACACAAAGATGAAACTTTGCGGCTTTGCTGTAGGCATATGGAATTGCTGTTTGGAATCAACGTAATGTATTTTGATCAAGCTGGCCGTCCAAAATTGAATATTGTTTGTTACGCACCACAAAATTTGTGCAAAGTTCTTGATGCATGTGATGGCATTGCACAAAAGTCGTCTGTGGATTCTGGTAGCAGCTCCGAATGGAAGCCTGCTGTGATCCTAAAGGACGGTTTTTATACAGTGAGATTACAGTAAGTTTTAGTCTCTCACGCACATGAAAACACATTATTACTGCAGTCTATTGGCTACTGAGAAAGGAGATTCATCTGATCAGATATGTACTGTTTCTTTGTATAATTTGTTTTTGCAGCATAAAGCGCGCCACAGAGATATATCAAAAAGAGCCTTCTGGCACCGAGCAGAGGCTCGTCTTCACCAAGTTTGATGATTCAGAACTTAGCACCCTTTTCAAACCGCGGACTTTTATCGATGCATTCTTCTCCTTGGATCTGTATGACTATCAGCAGAGTGCAGGCATTAGGTTGGTGGCAAAGAAATTGATTCTTCATTCCAATTGATGGATGAATTTGTATCTCTGATTTATTTGATGGGGGGAAGGGGGAAGTGTTAGACGAAGTCCGGTTTCGTACGTCTGTTCCGCACCTTGAGGAGTCCTCTCCGCAACTTGAGGAGTCCTCTTTCAGTTTGAACTTTGTTAGTCTCAGATGTTTCTAGCTGGTAGGACTGGTTTGAATTGTGAATGATTGTAATCTTGGCGTGTAATCTTTTCTGTTTGTATTTTTGAATTATCCTTGTATCTAGGGTTTTCAAACCCTCACTGTAATCTTCATACTAATATAAATATATGCATCCCATGCTTAAGGGGATATGCATTTGAAGTGAACCCTACAAGTGTTAAGTTTTACATGGTATTGAGCCTGTTCGTCTAACGACTCGATCAAATTTTTTTTTTTCCTCTCCACGCTTCCATGGCTGACGGCAACAGCATCCCTTCCAACTCCACCCCCTCCAACTCCCCCATCACCACCCCCACTGCTGCCAATCCCTTTCACCCCTTCTCCACCGTAGTCAATATTAAGCTTGATAGAACCAACTACCCACTGTGGTTGGCTCAAATTCTTCCAATCCTCAAAAGTAGAGATTTAATGGGCTATGTCGATGGTACCTCCGTCTGTCCTCCCAAACACTTGTCTGGGGTCACTACTGTGAATCCTCTCTATACTGCCTGGGTCCAACAGGATCAAACGATTCTTAGTTGGATAAATGGTTCTCTCACTGCATCTGTGTTTTCCACCGTAGCAAGCAAGCGGACTGCTCGCGCCACTTGGGAGGCTTTGGAGCAGCGGTTCGCCTCTACCTCCCAAAACCGAATCCTGTTCCTGCGAAATGAATTGTTGCAAACCAAGAAAGGTGATCTCCCTGTGCGGATTACCTTGATCGCATGAATGCGATCGCTGATAACCTAGCCTTAGCCGGGCAACCTGTAAATGATGATGAACTGGTACAGATTGTGCTGAACAATCTCGGACCTGCGTTTGAAATGACGGTCAGTGCTGCTCAAGCCCGTGATACGCCCATTACGTATCCTACTCTTGAGGCGCTACTCCTAACCACTGAAAGAAGAATGGCGGACCAACATGCAGTGGCTGTGTCTGCGCCTGTGACTGCCTTCGTTACTGCTCGAGGTCGAGGTGGTGGACGATCACGAGGCACGGGGAGAGGTGCGTCCTCCTCAAATCGTGGGGGGGCTTTCTCTCCAAGAGGTTTCAATCCTCGTCCTAGCTCCATGCAGCGAAACCAGGGAAGTAATGACCGTGCCCCGCCCCCTGGTGAACGCATTGTTTGTCAGATTTGTGGAAAACCGGGACACCCTGCCCTTGATTGTTTTAATCGTATGAATACGGCATATGAAGGACGGATTCCTGCACATAAACTCTCTGCTATGATCTCTGCTCTTACAACACTGAACAAGCAATCCAATGGGAATTGGCTCTTAGATACCGGTGCAAATGCGCACATAACTCCTGATCTTCAAAACCTTGTCAACCCTAAGGAATACAATGGTAATGACACTGTTGGAGGCGTAGGTAATGGTTCTGGAATTAATATTTCTCATTGCGGTTCGAATCAATTACGTACTAAGGCTTGCTCTTTTGATTTAACCAATATTCTTCATTGTCCAAATGCCTCTCACAATATACTTTCTGCCCATCGTTTTACATTAGATAACCAATGCTATCTCCTAATTTTTCCCTATTTTTTCCTTGTTAAGGACCTCAAGACTGGGAAGACGCTTTTCTGAGGGAGATGTGAGAATGGGTTATACCCATTTTCAAGTGGCAGTAGACAACTCCAGTACCCAGTTTCCGTCCTTGTCGGTGTTCGGTGTTCAATTCAAAAATGGCATGCCCGTCTTGGCCATCCCTCTCAGTCAATCATTAAGTTTTTAGCCTCGAATAAAATGGTACCAATTCATGGTACTTCTGATGTACAAAAGAAACCAGGGGATGCTGATAGTTGTGGCATGTAACTGCAGTATCTCTGATTTATTTGTATCTCTGGTTTATTATTACAGAAATGGTTTTTGCACTCTCTTTTTCTCCTCGTGAGCTCATTCCTTTCGTCTTAGCCTTTGAATTCAACTAATTGTATTATTACACTTGGTGCACGAGCTATGTTTCCAACACACTGAAGAATCTCTCCACATTTGAAACTACAACTACTGAAGTGCAACAATTGCGCGGTCAAGTTAGTTACTTATGCTTTCACAAAACAAAGGCTTTTAAATGTCAGTTGAAGCCGTTCCCGCCAACCCCACAGCCTCCAGAGATCTGCAACAACGCCTCTTCTCTCTACTACAGAGCTGCAACTCGATCAAAGAACTCACCCAGATTCACATCCAAATAATAATTCACGGACTCACACAAAAAAGCTACATTCTTGTTCGGATTTTATCGTTCTATGTAGCTTCTGAGTATCTCAATCACGCCAGGAAAGTTTTCGAATATGTCGAAAACCCAAGTACGACTGTGTGGAACCGGATGATCAGAGGCCGTTCAGACAGAAACCCTGCACATGGAGACGTGTGAAAGGTTTGAAGGGTAAATCAGACAGAATTTGAAAGGACTTGCATGAAACGAGAACACCGTGTGAGAAAATTAAAAACACTTAGTCTTCAAGTTTAGTTGGACTTGATCACACAGTAGACGTGGCAGATGCGGACAAGGCTCCGTGTGGGTTTGCCGCTATTAGGGTTTTGTTTGAATCTTTGGTCACACGCCATGGCAAGGAATTAGATACCAAAGTACATTCCCATATTGCTTCTTTACTCGTATTACCTTCCTGTCATGTGCAGGCAACACAAAGCTTTTTGTTGTTACGTACAAACTACCTGTCATTCATGCAGTCAAGTCAAAGCTTTTTGTTGTTAGGTACAAATCGCAATCTGACGCGTATGTATAATCGTTAAAGAAAAAGGTTCAATATACACGTGTCAAACTTTGATTTGTCTGCAAAGAGAAATCACCTATACACAAAATTCTCTTGAATGTGTGTGATCCTTCAAACTAGGCTAGACAATTTCTTGCATGAGCCATTAATTTGACACGAAACGACGCAAAAAAAAAATTGACGTCGAACAATCTCCTCGCCGTTCCAATGTCCCCGCATTTCGCATACATGTTGACAAGAGCATTGTTCAAGCACAAATCTGTATCGAACCAGTACTTATAACAGACATAAGAGTTAATCCACTCTCCCATTTCTAACATTCCAAGATCAGCGCACGCTGAGAGAGCAACCGTCAATGTAACTTGATCGGGTTCCACATTGTGCATGTGCATCTGCATCTGCATCTGCATCTGCATCTGCCTGAACAGCTGAAGAGCTTCGTTAGGCTTCTGGTTGTCAACATAAGCAAACACATTATTCCTGCAGTCTACTGGCCACTGAGAAAGAAGATTCATCTGATTAGATGTACTCCTTTTTTTTTGTATAATTACAGAAATGGTTTTCGCGCTCTCTTTTTCTCCTCGTGTGTTCCTTCCTTTCGTCTTAGCCTTTGAATTCAACTAGTTGTATTATTACACTTGGTGTACGAGCTATGTTTCCGACGCACTGAAGAATCTCTCGACATTTGAAACTACAATGACTGAAGTGCAACAATTGCGCGGTCAAGTTAGTTACTTATGCTTTCACAAAACAAAGGCTTTTAAATGTCTCCAGAGATCTGCAACAACGACTCTTCTCTCTACTACAGAGCTGCAACTCGATCAAAAAAAAAACTCACTCAGATTCACACCCAAATAACAATTCACGGACTCACACAAAAAAGCTACATTCTTGTTCGGATTTTATCGTTCTATCTACCTTCCGGGTATCTCAATCACGCCCGGAAAGTTTTCAAAAATGTCGAAAACCCAAGTACGACGGTGTGGAACAAGATGATCAGAGGCCAATCAGACAGAAGCCCTGCACATGACGACTAGTGATAGGTTTGAAGTGTAAATCAGACAGAATCTAGAAGGACTTGCATGAAACAGGAACTTCACGAGGGAAATTAAAAACATGGTGGCATATGATAGGTCTGAGACACCGCCACCTTGATTTACCGTTTCTCCAAACAAAAGCATGTCTTCAGCTTTATTCAGAGCATTTACCCTGTAAAGTTATAACACACTGTAAATTAAATAGATTTACCATTTTACATCTACCTTCGTCTTCAAGTTTCGTTCGACTTGATCGCACAGTAGACGTGGGAGATGGGGACAAGGCTCCGTGTGGGTTTGCTATTAGGGTTTTATTTGAATCTTTGGTCACACGCCAAGGCAAGGAATTATACCAAAGTACATTCTCATATTGCTTCTTTACTCAGAAAGGGATCATTTTCGGATCCCTTTCGCCAAATCTACTAAGGCTGCAAATTTGGATTTTTGAAATTTGATCTAACGATTAAATTATTATAACTTTTAAAGTAAGCTCTTGTTTGTAGCCATTAGATCAGATTTCAAAAATACAAATTTATAAGATTAGTGGATTTGGTGAAAGAAATCGGAAAGAGAATTCCTTTCCTCTTTACTCATATATACCTACCTGTCATTCGTGCAGGCAACACAAAGCTTTTTGTTGTTACGTACAAACTACCTGTCATTCATGAGGTCAAGTCAAAGCTTTTTCTTGTTACGTACGAATCGCATATACGCAATCTAACGCATATTCATAATCGTATAAAAAAAAAAAATTATACGCGTGTCAAACTTCGATTTGTCTGCAATGAGAAATCATCTGTACACAAAAATCTCTTGAATGTGTGTGATCCTTCAAACTGGCTTGACAATTTCTTGTAGGAGTCATTAATCTGACACGAAACGACGCGAAAATAACAGATTTTAGGTAACTCCGTTAACAAATCAGATTGTTATCGTGCATTAAGAACTTGTTAACAAATTTGACCGTTATTGGATCACCTATAAAAAAACTGATAAAATACAATTTGTCAAATCAAAACATTAGACATGATAATTTCTTCTGTGACTCGCTAACTAACATTATTTAAAAACCCGATATTACACAAAAACAAACGCAAACACAAACACAAACACGACAAACATCATCCTTTTACCAGATCTACTTCAATCGGACACAAGACTTTCTCGTGTGGTCACTTCTTACATTTGGCCAAGGAAGCAGAAGCCGCATCGTACAATTGCCTTACATACGAGCGGGGATTTGGACACTTGAATACAAAAAAATGGCGAGTCGGAGCGAGGACCGGTTCGAAATAGCCTTCTTCGACGTGGAGACGACGGTGCCGACCCGACCCGGACAGGGCTTCACCATCTTGGAATTCGGGTCGATTCTCGTTTGCCCTAGGAAGCTGGTGGAGCTCGAGAGCTACTCCACCCTGATTCGACCCGCCGACCTCTCCGCCATCAGTTCCCTGTCCGTCCGCAGCAACGGCATTACCCGCGACGCCGTCATTGCCGCCCCTTCTTTTCAGGATATCGCCGATAGGGTCTACGACATTCTCCACGGTTAGCTCCTTTCGGACCTTTCCTTTTAATTTTTGTTTTCTCAGTTTCTAACTCTGTGTTTGGCTGCCGAGAAAATTGAGGGAAAAATTTGGACTTTTATCTTTAGTTTTGTACGAATGAAGTGATAGTTAACGTGAAGGTTTGACTTTTATGGTTGATTGTGTGTTTGGTTGCTGAGAAATGGAAGGAAAATTAGCTGAAACTAAACTAGCTCAATTTTAATTTTTGAGTGTTGCTTTGGATTTTTCATTTCTGTGGTTGTTGTTGGTGGATAATTTGAGATTCATTTTTCAATACGGCATGAAAACTTACTTGTTGATTTTCAATTTGATGAGTGAAATTTGGTTTTGTGGTTGTTGTGTATAGAACGTATATGGGCTGGTCACAACATTCTGAGGTTTGATTGTGCTCGGATTCGGGAGGCTTTCGCACGCATTGGTCGGCCTGCACCAGAACCGAAAGGTACCATTGATTCATTGGCATTGTTGACACAGCGGTTCGGAAGGAGAGCTGGTAACATGAAGGTATTTATTTGCTCTCCATCTGTTGGTAATGTTACCGGTTAGATTTTGATCCGAATAAGTTCTTTAAATTAATGGACAAAATGAAATATGTAGTTTTCAGGAGGAGCATTTGTGCAGTTTCTAGGTGTTGATATATGTTACGTGTGAATGTTATCGTTGATACATACGTGACACAAATTATTTTGCGCAGATGGCCTCTCTTGCAACCTATTTCGGGCTTGGACAGCAGACGCACAGGTATTTCTGCAAACCTACTTCGAGTTTAAACTAATTACTCTTGCCTTCAATTTTGTTTCCTTGAACTAATCTTTTATGTAATGGTTTGTCAGGAGTTTGGATGATGTTCGAATGAATCTTGAAGTTCTGAAGTATTGTGCAACCGTGTTACTCTTGGTAATGATATGATTTTGAAAGGATGGTGAACCCATACGTTTTTTTTTTTAAATAATAATAAAGCATTTATATGAAATTTCATATGATGGTTTTTTAATGGTAGTGAGGAGCTCAAACGTGAAGGGTGGGGTGTTACCATGTTAGAATATAAATCAATAGTATTTCCTTCATTTTTCCCTTTGTTTTTTTCAAGAAATGTATGAGGCGTAAGACGTAAGACCAGTCTTTCTAAAACAGTACTTGGCTCACATCCTCAAAGTTAGACCTTTTGAAACTGAAGTTGAGCTGCTCGACTCAACAAAATTTATCAATAGTAAGAACTAACTATAGTCTGATCTACTCACAGGAGTCAAGCCTCCCAGACATATTCACAGAGAATAGTTGGGTTTCTCCAAATGCTACCACAAGAAGTCGTAGTGACGGGAAATCATCTGCTGAGGGGTCTCGCATAAACATGAATACTGAGCATGAGAATCGTCAGATGTTATCTTCTACAGATCAAATAACAGGGGAGAATCATCCAATAACATCTCTTAGGACTAAAGACACTGAAGAAGTCTCTAATCTGGTTGAATCTAGCGCCACTCGACCAGATCCCTTTGACATGGGCCCACTTAGCGATGAAGTGATGAAAGAGCTGAATCAGCCAGACATCGCCATGGTAGAAATACCTGTGAAAGAGTCTGTCGAGATTTCTTCCCCTTTTGCTGCATCGGGGAGTTCCAATGGCACTATGGAGTTTTGGCAGCCTGATGAAATCTCTATTCCTTCTATCTGTGCTTCCCTTGTTCCGTTGTATCGTGGGAGTCAGAGGATAAAGTTGTTACACAAAGATGTAAGTTTGCAGCTTTGCTGTGGGCATATGAAATTGCGGTTTGGAATCAATGGAAAGTTTTTTGATCATGCTGGCCGGCCACGATTGAATATTGTTTGCTACGCATCACAAAATTTGTGCAAAGTTCTTGATGCATGTGATGGCATTGCACAAAAGTTGTCTATGGATTCTGGTAGCAGCTCCGAATGGAGGCCTGTTGTGATCCGAAAAGAGGGTTTCAATAACTATCCTACAGTCAGATTACAGTAAGTTTTAGTCTCTCTCTCTCTCTCTCTCACACACACACACACACACAAAACACATTATTCCTGCGGTCTATTGGCTACTGGAGAAAGAATATTCATCTGATTAGATGTACTTTTTTGTGTATAATTTGTTTTTGCAGCATACAGACTGCAGTATGTGGGGATATTGCAATATACGCCACAGAGATATATCAAAAAGACCCTTCTGGCGCCGAGGAGAGGCTCGTCTTCTCCAAGTTTGATGCTTCAGCACTTAGCACCCTTTTCAAACCGCAGACTTTTATCGATGCATTCTTCTCCTTGGATCTGTATGACTATCAGCAGAGTGCAGGCATTAGGTTGGTGGCAAAGAAATTGATTCTTCATTCCAATTGATGGATGAATTTGTATCTCTGATTTATTTGATGGGGGGAAGTTGCTCTGTAAATATGACAAGTTGATTGACATTGAATTTGTATGTCTGATTTATTTAATGGGGGGGGAGTTGCTCTGTAAATATGACAAGTTGGTTGACATTGAATTTGTATCTCTGATTTATTTGATGGGGGAAGTTGCTCTGTAAATATTACAAGTAGATTGACATATTCAGGATGATAGTTGTGACATGAAATTGCAGTCTCTGTTAATGTTAATTCTTTCTTATTAAAATTCTGTGCTACCATATATGTTCTTTGACGATGCACTTTGATCAAATTAATTTTTAAGTATGAAGTTATTATTACATAAATGGTTTTCGCACTCTTCTTTTCTACTCGTATGCTCCTTCCTTTTGTCCTAGCCCTTGAATTCAATAAATCAAAGTAGATCAAGCAACTGATACACCGAGAAAGAGAAAACGAGAGTGTGAAAATCACTACTGTAAACAATTCGAAAAGAAAACTCTTAATAAGTTTGCAACTAATTTGGCAACATTGTCTCTTGTGACCAAGATGGGACCCACTTTGAGATTTGCGATTGTGAGCAAGAAAATAGGAAACTTGTATACTAATAAAGCCAAAAATCTCCTTTTAATCAAACCTTAAAAATTCATAAGACTTGAGCTCCTCCTTGATCACCAAGTTAATTATGGCTCCTGCATGCCGGGCCTGCCCTGCCATGCCATGTTATAAGCATGTGGTTTATATTTGTGAGGATTCAGAATCTTGTCCTTGAGATTTTTCAGTTTGGTAAAGGATGTGATGTATGATAGCAAAACAGAAACGGGGGCAGCTACACTCTGTAAGCTTTGGAGTGTAGGTTATTTTCACTTCCAATTTTGGAAGGACAACCTTATCCCAACAACTAACTTGTTTAAGGAACTGTTAACAATCATTAGCAGTTGAACAAATTTGTGTTAACTAGTTTGACTTATTCTGCAATAGGGATTAGTTTCTGCATGATTGAAGATGGCGGCAGACAGACGGGAGGACAAGCCAAGCCATCGCCGGAGAGAGCACGTGTGCGAGAGGAATAAGAGCCGGTCGCTAGTCCACCGGGCAAGAAGGCAGGTAAGAGAGAGCAAGGGTAGCCAATGTTATGATGTTATATTAAGATTGTCCCTGCAGGCCCTAATTAAACATGTTTTGCTGAGCATGTGATTGAATTTTTGTTGGTGGCATGTGCTGTGCTTGATATTTTGTCATTTGGTAAAGGATGTGACGGCTGCAATGTATTTCGTGTCTGATTCTGTAAGATGCATGTACTTCTTCACCTCTTCTCTGGTAATTTCTAGCTATGTCCACATGCTGATTGTATATATAGATAGATACAGATCAACTCAATGCTCTGCTTCGACGAAATGGTGTAATTCTGGTTTGCTGTAGGTAACCCTTAATTCCATTTTGATAGTTTTGATCAGATGAATCTCGATTTTGGATTCTGCAACAGGAATACTGTACTCTGCAGATCCGAACACGTGGTGGTTAAGTCTGAAATGGTTCTGCTGCACTTAGTTTAGCTGTTGTAAAGCACGAGACAATGGGGCTTAATCCTTAAAATGGAGAAGGAAATAGGAGCTTAATTTAGAACTCTGAAAAGGTGAGATGCTGCTGTTGGGTAAAATCCGAGACATATATATAGACATGTGTTTATAGAATTTACGATGAGATCCTCCAAAATATCTGGCTGGACGCCGTGAAACCTGACCAAAAGTTTGGTAGACCAAACTTTTTGTTGGAAAGCTGGAGTATTTGTAGCATGGAAGCGAGTCTGATTGCTGCATTGCATGGATATATGCACTTCTTGAGCCTGTGTTTTTTGTGTGCTGGTTTGAATTGCAATGGAGAAAGATAAGCAGATCGATATTGGTAACAGCAGCAGGCAATATTGTGGCAGTAGAGCTAAGAGCAAGAACATGTCCGTGGATCGCAGTAGGGTAAGAATTTTGCTGTGTGATCGCGACGCTGGGAGTTGCGAGGAGGTTTGCACATTGCTGACAACATGCAGCTACCAGGGTACGTACACAAACTTAAATATTAACGTACGCGTGTATATATCAATACGATCAATCCTTTTTTCTTCTGCATTTTGAAATCAAGTTTCGAATCAATTATTATTGTTTTTTGCGTTCCAAACACCTTTGACAGTAATATCAGTTGCCTCGGCTGTGGAAGTGTTGGATGCGCTGAATGCCGAGTGGTCATTCATTGATATCATACTTGCCGCAATTGACCTTCCTATAGAGGCAAGCATGAGCATGCTCAAGTATATAATGCAGGATCTGCATTTCAAACAAATTCCGGTTATCAGTAAGCTTTAATTCCTTTTGTTTCGTCAACTTTCTATCTAACAGTTTTCTGCACTACATTCTTGTATCAAATTAGAAAATATTGCACTCGGTTTTGCTCGATTGGGGAACGGAAGTGAGCAACTCCGAGCCACGCTTAATCTAATGGCTCATTACCCCCAACCTCTGGTATCCGGTTCCCATTAGGAGATCCGACCGCTAATATCATCAGGCTCTCACAAGCGCTCCTTTTTGTTTGCTTGGCAAACCATGTAAATCAGTGCATCACACTTTGCTTATCTTCTTGTTTTGAAGTGCTGGCGACGCAGGATGAAAGCCGTTTCCTTTTCAATTTCTTAAAATTTGGGGCCACTGATTACCTGGTGAAGCCACTGTGCATTGATCAAATACTAAACTTGTGGATGCACACTCGGAGGCAGAGGAAGCAACCTAAGGTAGGCATCCCTCCTTCAGTTTTCGATATAAACAAGAAAAACGACCACAAAGAAAGAAAGATATGAACATTTGAACCACTGTTTGGAACTGAAACCTCGTGGAAATGGCAACATTGTGGTAAAATCTTTCGATCTTTTCAGGGGCTGGAGGCGCCGCAGAAGAACAATGGTCTGGTGGTTTCGTCTGAAGCAACGATGAACAACATCTTGGTCCTAGATGACACAGAAGAAGAGTTTGCAGAGGATTCAAAGCTAACTTTGTGTATCAAAAAATAAATCTTGGGATCACAATTATGATGAATATTTATTTTGCAAATAAAATTTGGTTATCGGGTGAGAATTTGGAACCAAATTATTGTCGGAAAATAAGCATATGCTCCGTAGAGGAAATGCTTAGGCTCAAAAGGGCTTTTAGAATCTTATTAATTCTCGTTTAAATTTTATGAGGCCAAAAGTTTTTTATACAGCAAGTGGTGGATTGCTCAACTGGTTTTAAATTTACGCCTTCTTTTTAATATAGTTTAGATTAATGATAACACGTGTAATAAAAATAAAAATGATTAACCATATCATATTTTTAATGACACCCTACATGATGCTATTAACAAACGTCATGGAGGGAGTAAGATTAAGGAAAAAGTGGCCTAGTATAACTCCACAAAAGAAAAACAAAAAACAATTAGAGCCTCACTAGAGGTTCCTTTGACTTGAATTCTCGAAGTGTTTTTGTATAAAACTTATAGTTGTAGGGGTGTTTGGTCTTGTTTATACTAATACGGGCCCCCATAAAGGTTCATGAAAAAGGCTTGGGATTAGTTAAGAGCAGTCACTTGTGTACTAAAAGTCTCTAGTTCAAATTCCCAAATTATCGCTTGCATAAAAAACAAAAAAATGCATTTTCAAGTTTTTATTTTTTATCAGTACTACTAAGATAACCAAAGTTTAGAACATGAATTAATCTAATCCCACAATTAATAAATATGACTGACTTCTATAAGCGAGTCTGAAAGGACTCGAGAGGATCTTGGGGATTTTCTAATTATATTTATTTATCGTATATCGTGCAGTTATAAATTATTCGTCTTCCATTCGTATATAAATGGTTGATTGTGTGTGTTAAAAGATTAATAACTTAAAAATTAAAATTCTTCACCACTTACATAAAAATACATGGTATACTATCCTTATTCCCGTCACAACTAAAATTTTCTTCAATCTTTGATCAAATTATCCCGATAAAAAATCAAAGAGCATAAAGAAGTTACATGGAGAAACCCATAGCAAATTTAACAATTCTGTTTAATGGGAGAGATTTGGTTTTTACTCCTTGATAGGATCATCGTTAGTTCTCCCTATCTTCATCTTGCTCAGGATCGCAGAAGCCCAAAAGACATTTGATACAGACTTCTTCTGTTGTTTTTCGACAGATTAGTAAGTTGAACATGAGAAGCATGTATCGTCAGACATGCAACCGCAGAAGATACTCCAACAATGCCTTTAACAACCTTCCATGCATGTTAGTATCGGGTTTGTAGCTCGAGTGGTGGAGCACATATCTCCTGCATTTAGCGTGAATGCGATCCTCGTCTTTCTTCGATAAATAGGAAGAAACTGAGCTAGTTTTAGCGAGATCAATTTCTGATCGTGTAACTGAGAATCTATCGGCATCTGACGAGGTTCCATACAAGCAACGGTTTCATATCACTTGAGCTATTTTGATCGACATGGCAAGTAGGAAAACTATCTACAAGTTAATGTGCCTGGTTTGGCCACAACAGCAGCTCAGCTTCATCCATGTCATGGTGGTGTAAGATGGTCCCATTCCCCCTAACTCTCAACGTGTGCGATAGATTTACGTCGATTCTTCTTGAAGTTGGCTTAATTGCGAAAGCTTTTCTTTGTTGGGTGAGCTTCCATCTGCCTATTAAGTCAGTGTGTCTTATTGACTACACTTCCTCTTGCATTTATTTTGGCTTCTCCACCGCACTTGCTGGTGAGTGCATGTATTTGCACCTAGAGCAGTTCGACAGATAGAGAAAAAGCTAGAGCAGCAAACCCATTTGGTGAAGAGGGAGTTGGGTGTACTTGGCTTTTGTAATTTCTGTTTGATATTAATGAAATTTCATCGCCGTCTCCAAACTAGACGCTTTTGCCGAACCAGTATAAATCCTCATGTTATTTAGATTTCTGAATTCATCATATTTTGCCTTGTTTTGAACAATTCCATGTGCTTAATGTGCTTGAAATTTGATTTGGTAAAGGATGTGACAGACACCTGCTTGAGATATCTAAAACAGCTCTAAAACAGCATGTGGGGCAAAAATCTTGGAGAAGAAGAGTACAGGCAAGCAGATACATCCTCTCCCATAATACACATGCAGGCATCCTGCTTACGTTTTTTCTTTTCTTTTAATGATTCGAGCGACGGTCCACATTAAAGGTGGAGAGATTTAAATCTGTGTCTATAAATGTAGAGCACACTGCTCTAGCTAACTTGGCTTGTCGCGTTATACACACTTTGCTTATGACTAACCCAAATGTTCTTCTTTAGTTATGGGGGTTGCTCTTCTTTTTCTGTTAGAATGGGTGGGTAGTGATTTTCACGCTTTCATTTTTTCCTTATGTACGCCTTATTTTTCTGTGAATCTTAAATTTCTTTTAATTTATTCAATCCAAGAGAAAAAAATAAGGAGAAGAGCAAATGAAAAAAAGAGAAATATGCAAATCAATGTAAAATTACAGTTCGGATTAGTTCCATTCATGCATAAAATTAGTTGTATAATATGCCAAATTATTTATTCAGTTAGCCTAGTTTAGTTTGGTTCGGTTATTTTCATTCATAACTAACTAAGAAAATATTACATATTCTCTTATGTTAAAATGGCTTTCATACAATAACATAACAATAGTTGAGAAAACTCATTACTATCAAAAGTTGAGATTTACGCTCCTTCTTATCATATAATCTTCTCTAGCAAAACCCAAAAAATAATATAAAAATACTAAGAAGACTCTCTGCCACGTCATGTTTTATTGCATAATATTTTATAACGTTACAACGAAAATTAATATTAAGCAGTGAGGTGACAGAGATTTCTAACTTTGAAAGAGTATTTCTCAAATGAGGCAGATTCTCTGCTCTCCCACATTCCACACACTTTCATCATCTTCTATTTGTGCGGTCACAATTAAGTCATGTCAATATTTTATATTACTATTGCTATTTGTCTTATTATCTCTATAAAAAAAATTAATATAAAATATTGATGTAAGAGAATTATATTAAAAATAAGAGAACAGAAAATCTGCCTCATTTCTCAAAATAATATCCAAGAAATAAATAGATTATTATTTTTAATAAAAATAAATAAATAAAAAATGAGTCCCGACTCTCTCTAGCCTGAAAGGCTGGAACACCCATACACCTTTTTGCACTTTTGTTTTCTGTCCCCCAACCTTCCACGTCTCCTCCTCTCTATCCTACGCCCAATACACCCCCGCGCGCACGTTAGTGAACCTTACACGTAATATTTATATAGATTTTAGTGAGATTTATTTAAAATTTCACTTTTTTTTTCCTGCTGGCTTTGCCTTTTTTGTTTTTTCCAACTCCTCGGCTGGTCCTATCGTGCGCCGCTGGTGGCCGGTGATCCGAACTTGGAACTCTTTTGAAGTAGCAATTCTGTCGGCTTCTCTCCCGTGGTCATCTCGAATTCCCAACCGTCCGATAAGCTTGCTCGGAGCTGCGATTGTAATGACGGGTTTGGGGGTTTGACTAAGAAATGGAGTCAGCGCTTGGGATTGGGGATTGGAGATCAGCAAAACCCTGATTTGGGATTCTGATTGGAGCCCTGGAGATCGAGCGGTGAGTATTTTGGTTGGATTTATGGAGGTTTTGTAGGATCGGAGAGCTTGCCTGGGGTTTTTGGTGGGTTTTGCTATGGAGCCGAAGGAGCTGAATTTGAACAGAGAGTCTGAAGCTGGCGGCGGCGGCGTTTGTGGCGTCGGTGGTGGTGCTGATGGGTTCATCGACAGGAGCAGGGTGAGGATTTTACTCTGCGATAACAACGAGTACAGTTCGGACGAGGTTTTCACGCTTCTTGTGAAATGCTCTTACCAGGGTATGAACATATTTTATTTTATTTTATTTTTGTAAAAGTTCATTACTTTGATCGTATCTTCCTATTTGAAGTTTGGAAATTGTTAGAGCTTATCATTTGTTTGGTTGCTAAGAAAATGGAGTGAGAATTGCGAAATAAAGGCCAAATTTTTAACTTTTTGATGGTCTGAGAAAGGAAAAAAAACAAGTTGTAGTTGCATTTTCTGTTGCTTTGTGCTGTTTTTTGTTTTCAATCTACAAAGATAAAGTGCACTGAATTGAATTGATCCCCATTACGGTATGTGATAACGTGAATGGTTTGTCGTTGCGGATGCTTGATCGTTTCTAACTTTCTCGAGTTTCCAAATGAATCCTTCAAGAGTTTAGGTGAAATATGGTGTGAATATATTCAAATAAGTAAATGTTTGTGAACAGTAATGCTAAAAAGGCTACCTGTTGAAATAAGAATTTTGAACAGTACGACGAGGTTTAAAAAGGCCAAGATGAAAAGCCAACGCAATTGAAGATGATTTGTGTGCTCAATTCTGACTCTCAATTTCATTGCTTTACAGTTATTTCCGTGAAGTCTCCTCGACAAGTGATTGATGCATTGAATGCAGAGGGGCCTGATATCGATCTCATACTTGCCGAAGTTGACCTTCCAATGCGCAAAGGCATGAAAATGTTGAAGTACATCACACGGGATAGAGAATTAAGGCGCATTCCTGTAATCAGTAAGCATGTCTTATCCTATTGTTTCCATTTTCTTTCAATGATAAATGTATTAACCTCACTGCTGATCCTTTTGTTTTTTTGGGGTCAGTGATGTCGGCACAAGATGAGGTCTCTACTGTTGTTAAGTGCTTGAAGCTTGGAGCCGCTGACTATCTTGTAAAGCCCTTACGCACTAATGAGCTTCTGAACTTGTGGACACACATGTGGAGAAGAAGGCGCATGGTTTGTTTGCACGACTTGAATGCTTTTGTTTCTGAGCTGTTCTTCAAATTACCCCTTGCTTTATCAAAATCTTTGTCTCTAGAAATAAACACAATAGGGATACCTAGCAAGCTAGCAAGTTAGAAGTGACCATCATGTAGGAGTTGATGTTTCGTTTGGGCTGTTAGTATCTTTATATGACCCTTTTAGGTGGATGTACTATCTTGGATAGTTCAAAACAAAGCATGCAATCAAATTACTTGGCTTGTCAGCATTCTCACTTCTAAAGCTAAAGTTCATACGCTTTTAGTTGAATGTACTCTCATGTATGTAATACCTCTTTTTTCAAGTTCCTCATCCCTAACTGATGCATATGCACTAGGATACTACTATATCCTCTCAAATTAGTAACTAAAACATTTTTATTTTATGTATTTGGCAGCTTGGGCTAGCAGAGAAGAACCTTATAAATTATGTTGATCTGGTGATATCGGACCCTAGTGGATCTAATACGAACAGTACTACTTTATTCTCGGATGATACAGATGATAAATTGGGCAATCCAGAGACAGGAACCTCAGTTCCTGAGGAAGATAAGGTGACTGTTTACTATTTATAATTTACTTTTTTGAAGATGAGTTTTTTTGGTTGGGATATAAGATTAACTTAATATTTATTATATATAGAGTTAAAGCATGATCGTTAATTAATTAATTTTATTTTTTAGTCTACTCCTGTTATGGAGCTTCCAGTTGAGAATATATCAGAATTTCGGCCCGATGTTCCAGGAATAAGTGACCGGCAAACTGGTGAGCCACTTGTGACATTTAGAAATTTTGTTGTATCATATGTCTTGAACATGTGTTCACTTGAAACACCAGAATGTATGGCTAATACTATTTGTGTCATTCATTCGACTTCACTAATTTGGGTAAAGCAAAAACCTATATTTAAGAAGAATGGTTGTTCAGTATGACATTTTCATCTTTTACACAAATAACTTTTTCCATTTTCTCTGATTATATTCTTAGGAAAGTTTTTATCTGCCCCAAAGAAGAACGAACTAAAGATTGGCGTTGGCAAGTCATCTGCCTTCTTTACGTATGTGAAATCAAGCAAACTGAAAATCAATCCTCAGGTGGTTGCACATATTGAAGACATTGCCACTGAAAATTTGAGGATAGAAGAGAAACATGAAGAATGTGTTCACCAAGTGGTTGATGATCCCCAAGTACATGGAAATGGAGAGGTGTGGGAAAGCAACTCACGGGGAGATGACTTGCCAAGCAGTAACAGTATCCCAGATTCTCTTTCGTTGGAGAGGTCTAGTACCCCGTCTGGATCAATGGAACTTCAAAATCAGAGGAGTTTTGAGGAAGACAGATCCTCTCTGGTGCCTGCACATCCAAGAAATGAACTTCAACATGATTTTTCTGGCCTACCTGCCCAAGCCGCATATCAATATTATATGTCGGGGGCTGTCAATCAAGTTATGATGTCATCATCACCCAAAGTTTATCAAAAGAATCTGCATGACATGCAAAATCATGCTATGATGCCACAATACAATCATTTTTCACACTGCCCTCCACACCTAAATGGGATGGCTTCGTTCCCCTATTATAGTGTATGCTTGCAACCTGGTCAACAAATGCCGAATGCTCAGCCGTGGCCATCATTTGGAAGTTCAGCATCCACTGAAGTGAATCTAAATAAGGTTGACAGAAGGGAGGCAGCATTGATTAAATTTAGGCAAAAAAGAAAGGAGCGGTGTTTTGATAAAAAGATCAGGTATGTAAATAGAAAGAAACTTGCCGAAAGGAGGCCTCGTGTGCGTGGACAATTTGTGGGGAAGTTAAATGGTGTAAATGTGGATCTTAACGGCGAGCCTGCTTCTGTTGAAGATGACGAGGAGGATGATGAAAAGGATGACGGGGAGCTTGCGTCAAGGGATTCCTCCCCGGAAGATGGTGCTTCTTGATAGAAGTGATTGTATTTGGTTACGTGGGAGAATCATAAGAGTTGAATCCCTTTTCATTACGGAAGTTCCTGCATCCCTTAATGTTACCTATATGGATGAGTGGGGATTGGTGTTGCATGGTTTAATTGAAGTATACTGGGTGCATCGTCGTTTTGGTTGGGTTGGACATTGATCAAGGGTTCAAGCTACTGGTTCTATTTCAGTAATCAAAGATCAGATCATCGTGAAGTATCCCGCGGTCCATCTTCTTTGAGTTACAGAATAGCCCAACAGACGCTCAATGTGGAGCTCGAGGTCGGGAAACTTTCATCCTTGATTCATCCATGTCCAAAATCCAAACCGGAAAGGCGCTCATCTTCCGAATTTTTCTGTCATGAAGTTTTAGATTTAAACAATGACTTAAACAGGAGAACGGTGTTTTCACTTCTTATTAGTATATGGAATTTTATGGTAATTGAGATATCATACTTGTTTTGTTCTGTTTCCTTAATTTTTGTGTAAGTTTTGAAGATTTCTTGTGCCTCTTTCCTTCTTTGATGTAAAAAGTTTAGTTTGCAGAACAAAAGAAAGACACATTTGTGACTTCCCGAAAGGAGGCCTCTGTGCTCCCCTGATACACGGTCTACTCCGTTTTCTCCGGCCATCTCCGGCCATGCTGTTTGTCTCAAACGAATCCATGGCTGCTTTTCATTCATTCTAACACCAAATTTTGCAAAGATATAACGAAGAGACAACTCTGTTTTGCCCGAATCAACCAGAAACAATATCCAACGACATACACACCAATATCAGAGTGAAATTCCAGACCAATATTAGCTAGCGCGTAATCTTAAGATAAAGGATAAACAAGATTGCGACGGCAAAGACTCCGATGATGGAGATGACAATCCATTTGTTTCTGTTCATACTCCTCGTCATGGCGGTCAGCACCTTCTTGCTCTTGCTGATACTTTCATCCGCCCCGTGGAGCTGCCAACACAGAGAAACGAAATTAGGGTTACCACCTCGACAATCTCATTTTCTCGTTAGACTAATTCATCGGAGATTATCTAATGTAACTGTGGCCTCGTCCTATATCTCTCGTCACGTAAGCAACAAGCATATGCTTTCCGGCGCAAATGACACAAAGCAAAAGGAGGAGGTACAGGCGTAACAGACATACTGTGTTGTGAGCATGTAGAAGTGACTGGCGTTGTTGGTGCAAATCTTGGAGGATTGAGACCCCAAGCTCCTCGGTTTCCAGCATTGCTCTTCTACTCTCCTTGATTCTGTCCGTCGACTGATTTAACCTGTCAGTCGTCGTCAACAATCTTCCTCGTTGATCGTTCGATGCCTGTCACACAACCAAAACATCCTATGAACAATAAATCTTGACAAGCTAACACAATCATAGAGAGAGATAAGGTATAGAGATGATGCATTACCGTCAAGGAATCTGCCGTTCCGGGCTCCAAGAGTTCATCCCGAGCTGCGAAATTCGCGACAGGTGATGTGATTCTCTTCACTTGGCTCTTCAAATTGTTCAAATCAGCCTTGTATTCTCTTAGCTTGGTAAGAAGAGCTGCCTTCACACTTGGCTGCAAACTCCTAGCCTCAAGGTCCATTTTCCTAAGCTAGATAAGTTTTCCAACATGGCATAAATCATCAATCTAATGTCATAAACAGAAGAAAACTTGGGTACGGTTTCTAGAACACGAAATCCGTAGAGCACCTCTCATGAAAAATACGAGACTCTGTGTGTTTTTGTTTCACCAGAACCTTCATTGGTCCCATCTGGTGTGAGAGTTGCCCTAATCAGACAACCCTATTGAAGTTTTTCTCCATAAACAGAAAGAAAAAAAACATGAAACATCTAAGCCATGGAAATTAACTGAAGTTATTGCCATACCAAATTATCAGCATCCTCTAATCCAGCTTTTACCTCTGCAATTATCTGCTTCTTTTGCTCTGCAAAAGCAAGAATTCACATAAGCACCTTTTATGTACATTCTAAAGTCTCACATAAGCACCACCATGTTACAAATTTTCAAATTGAACCAAAAATAAAAACAACAAACTAATGCATGATGAATCCAACCAATACACTAAGCTTGAATTTTACAATTCAATATTTTTTTTATTGCACCCGATATTAATAGTTGACCGCTAAAAGATCCGTACACATGTGTCATGCATCAAATTCCTATCAAACACAAAAACCCACAAAAAAGAAGTGAAAGGCACATGCATTTTTTTAGAGATTTAATGTTCTAGCCAACTACTCTTATTTATTAAAATCGGGTATCTAACAGGGTAAAAAAAAAAAAAAAATTACTGTTCTTGTCAACTGACATAATTCACGTCATAAAATGTGGTTTCTCTAAAACAAACGGAGAACTAAAAAACACAAAACAATTGCAATTCATTATTCAGAGATTTTACAACCTCCTCCGTCCACGGCGGTGGCAGCCGTGCACTTGCTTGAGAGATTGGCTGAGAGCTCGCAGTATTGGCGCTCGTACCCCTCAAACACGTCACTCATCCTTCTCGATCTCAATTCCGCCGCCTACCCAATTCTCCTGGATCCGATTAGTGCCTAAATTTATCAACTTTTTGTTAATCAAACTCTGAAAATTGAACCGGTTTTCAATTTCGGACAAAGTGATGGAATTGGAGCTTTGCATGGCTGGGAGTTTGCCAATGTTCCCATTATGCCCTTGGTTGTTGCGTTGGATCACGTACAAAGGACGGGTATTGACGTGTCGTCACATACATGGATATATAATATTCTGTTTGGCGTCAGCTAGCAGGCGATGTTGGGGCTGAGCTTTTTATAATGCACTCCAAATGTTCGACGGATTTCCTCAGAGAAAATGCGTTCTGTATTGATATCGAAATGGCAGCGGCTTTTGCTGCAGAATGCAGTCAGTAGTTGGAAATCTCAATGCTTTTTCGTGTTTTTACTCCTCTACAGAGCGCCACCCGAGCTGCAAGAGCTGTGTAGTATTGTTTCGAGTGCAATTGGCGGTCTGGATGATTTGGAATCGAGCCTAAATAAACTTACAGCTTCCTTAACATCATCGCTTGTGACCCAAGTAATCAATTCTTGCAAAAACGAAGCACCCACTAGAAGATTTCTTAAGGTTTTTTTCCTGGTGTCATAAGAATTTGGATTATGATTTGTAAGAGAAGGATTACAATTTTAGCATTCGGGTTTGAGGACCACGCGCCAATGAACATTGTACTTTCTGATATTGTGAAGGCAGGCCGTGCAATGGCAGCTTAAACTTTTGGTCTTGTTGCTGAGGCATTGGTGAAGTTGGGGAAGGAAGATGAGGCATTGGGTATGTTTAAGAACTTGGACAAGTACAAGTGACCTCAAGACAGTGTTACAGTCACTGCCAGTGTCAATGCGCTTTGTGCTTGAGGGCATGTTAAAAGAGCAGAAGGGGTTGTTTTGCACTACAGGGATAAGATTGCCGGTATAGAGCCTTGCATTTATAAGTCTTTTGTATGGATGTTCTGTGCAGGAGAATGTGAAGGAAGCAAGAAGAATCATCAAAGAAATGAAGTCGATTGGGATTATGCCAGACTTGTTTTGCTACAACACATTCCTTCGGGGCCTTTGCGTGACAACTTTAAGCACAATTCGTCTGGACTTGTTCCTGAAGCGCCAAATGTTATTATTGAGATGAGGTCTTATAGCATTTCTCCAAATTCCGTTAGTTACAATATATTGCTTCTTTTTTGGGAAGAACAAGAATCAAGGAATCTTGTAACATTCTTGAGACTATGAAGAACGGGTTGCTCTCCGGACATTGGATAATACCTTGTTGCAAGAGTGTTGTATTTGACTGGCAGATTTGGTAAAGGAAATAAGATGGTGGATGAGATGCTTGAACAGGGCCTACAACTGAATTGTAAGTTCTCCTATGATTGATTGGTGTACTCGCAAGCACGGAGAGACCACATTATGCTCTGGAGCTTCTTCAAAGGATGAAGGCAAGCGCATTAGGCGTATATTGTCCGGTTTATGATGTGCTGATTCCCAAGTTTTGTAGGGGAGGGGACCTTGAAAAGGGTAGAGAGCTTTGGGATGAAGCCGTGTCTTTGGGCGTCACTCTTAGCTGCTCGAGCGATTTGTTGGACCCTTCGATCACTGAGGTTTTCAAGCCAACAAGGAATGAGGAATAACTCCGCCTTATAGAATGCACCAATGCAAAGGCTGAGGTGAAAGTTAGAAGGAGGACCGGGAAGACAAAGCAGAGGAAGAAGAAAAAGAAAGATTTGAAGGGGAATGCTGAAGAAGAAAAAGAAATCCGCCGCATTGGTATACCTGTAACTTATGCAACTGTTGTTTTAGTTTTCTCCTTGGATGTTTTGTTGCCTTATATACTAATTTGAACCCTTGACCCAATGGATTGAATTTGACTTGGGAGCGAGAATTCAAACTTTGGACCTCTTCCAACATCGAATCGAGAAGTATCACTAGACTAATAGATGGTCAATTGAATTTGACGAGGTTGGTGAACCATATAGTTTTCAGTGGCCAAAACTTATGGTGAAACCTAAGAGAAATTTAGGAGACTTGAGAGGTATGTGAATCAAAATTTGCTTTCTTTTACTAACTTCACATTTTTGTCATGTTAGTAGTAAACTCTGATAATTCACCGCATTGAGTAAGATTGATTTGGCTGAATTAATTATTAGCCCTTTATTTAGTGGGTTGAATCCAAATTCCACTCCTTTCCACCTAACTCAGGGCACTTCTGCAAGATTGCACTTTTATTAGGAATTCGGATCCTCTTTGTGAGGATCTCGGAAATTCGTAGATCATGTTCGTTCATCGTATATCGTGTGGTTATAAATCATTTTAAATATTTTTATTTAAAATTAAACACAATTAGTACTCAACAAAAACTGACCGCACTATGTACGATGAACAGACACGATTTACGAATTCCTAATATCCTCAGTCCAAATCAAAGTTTCCATCCGCTTCACTTTAACTTCGACCAAATGTGTGCATCACTTTAAGTGCCAAAAGGGTCATTCCAAACCTCGTTTAAGAGTAAAACGAGCTTTAGAGGGCTTAAGGTAACCTTTCTACCCTTGCACCTTGAATTGTTGCACGCACAATAGATTCTTTTATATACTTAATTTACTATGTGACAAGTATTTATTTTACCGGTAGTTTACCTTTTTAACACGTGACACATTATTTGACAGTAACATTACCGTGACTAAAATTTAGTTACATAAAAGAATCTCTCAACGTAAACCTAGTGAATCAAACTCAACTGAACAGTTGGATTTTAAACTGATATCCACTAGTGTGTGATTAGGATCTTTTTCAACAGAAGGATAATTTTGTGCAACTCCTAAAAGCCTGCCACGATCAGTAAGTTGAAACATGGCACATGGTCCATAGGATGAAGACACTGACATGACTGCTGAGATGGGATCTTGTGGGACACTACTTAAAAAATTTAAGTAAAATGTTTGGAAGGAGGATTCTCTCTTTCATGTTTTTTTTTTCTTACTTAAACGGTTACGATTAAGTCACGTCAATATTTTATAGTATTTATTTTTATAAAGATAATAAGATAAAAAATAAAGTGTGAAACGAAATGAATGAATGAGATGGTAATAAGAAAAGAGAGAATCATACTCCAAAAGTTTAAGAAAGGAAAGGAATAATGATTCTCTTCGAATCAATTTACTATGAATTTTCAGGATCCTCGGGTAAGGATCCTTTCTACTCGCAATCAGCGGGGACCTAATATCCTCGCCCTTGCGACCAGCAGGCATATCTTCCTCTCGTTGCCATCGACGTTGATGGCAAGCAAGGCTCGAATTGGCCACCAGCAAATCCGTCTTTAACTATTTGATCGAAGTCGGAGCTATGGTGGTAGTCTTCCTCTGAGTTGGCATTAGAGGTGTTGATGAATTTTCAGTGTAGAAAATATCATTTGTTCAAAAAAAAAAAAAAAAACCTAGATCCAGATCAGACAACAAAATTTAAAAGACATAAAGCCCCACGACCGTCGGTGTTGGACACATGTCCTTACATTTCCCCCATTTTTCTAATGATCTCCAATCCTTCCTTCGCCATGCCCCACTCACTCTCTCCCTCTAGGGTTTTACACCTCCTCACACCCCTATAACCTTCCCGTACAAAATTACAAATACACCCCCATAAAACACCCCACACACTCGACCCACAAGGCAATAGGAATGGGGCAAGACAGTCCTTTCGCAGCTCAGAAGCGAACCAGCTCGGGCGGGCTTCCGACAACCACCACTGGAACCTCTGCCAACGGCCGTGCGGGCCGCGCTTACGGAGCCCTGCCACGCGGACGGCAGATCCAGAAGACATTCAACAACATCAAAATCACTATCCTCTGCGGCTTTGTCACCATCCTCGTCCTCCGCGGCACGATCGGCGTCGGCAACCTCGGCAGCTCCGAGGCCGACGCCGTCAACCAGAATTTGATCGAAGAGACGAACCGGATCCTCGCCGAGATCCGGTCCGATTCCGACCCCAACGATCCGGACGAGCTGACCGAGACCGAGATCAACCCCAACATCACGTACACTCTCGGACCCAAGATCGCGAATTGGGACAAGGAGCGGAAGGATTGGCTCCGGTTGAATCCGGATTTTCCGAGCTTGGTCAACGGTAAGCCCCGTGTTCTTCTTGTTACTGGGTCTCCCCCTAAGCCTTGTGATAACCCAATTGGGGATCATTACTTGTTGAAGGTAATTAAGAACAAAATTGATTACTGTAGACTTCATGGGATTGAAATTGTGTATAATTTAGCTCATTTGGATAAGGAACTCGCCGGGTATTGGGCGAAATTGCCGTTGATTCGGAGGCTGATGCTTTCGCATCCCGAGGTTGAGTGGATTTGGTGGATGGATAGTGATGCATTGTTTACTGACATGGTGTTTGAGATTCCGCTGCCCAAGTATGATAGTCATAATCTTGTGATTCATGGGTACCCCGATTTGTTGTTTGATCAGAAGTCGTGGATTGCGCTGAACACCGGGAGTTTTCTGTTTAGGAATTGCCAGTGGTCTTTGGATTTGCTTGATGTTTGGGCTCCGATGGGTCCTAAGGGTCCGATAAGGGAGGAGGCCGGGAAGATTTTGACGGCTAATTTGAAGGGGAGACCGGCATTTGAGGCGGATGATCAGTCTGCGTTGATATACTTGTTGCTTTCGCAGAAGGATCAGTGGATGGAGAAGGTGTATGTTGAGAATTCGTACTATTTGCACGGTTACTGGGCTGGGTTGGTGGATCGGTATGAGGAGATGATCGAGAAGTATCATCCGGGTTTGGGTGACGAGAGGTGGCCGTTTGTGACTCATTTTGTGGGTTGCAAGCCCTGTGGAAGTTACGGGGATTACCCGGTGGAGAGGTGCTTGAGCAGCATGGAGAGGGCATTTAATTTTGCGGATAACCAGGTGCTTAAGCTGTATGGGTTTAGGCACAGGGGTTTATTGAGCCCTAAGATCAAGAGGATTAGGAACGAGACGGCAGCCCCTCTAGAGTTTGTTGATCAGTTTGATATTCGGCGGCATCCAGTGCAAGGGGGCAGCGGATCTCACAGCTAGTGAGTAAAACATGCTCACCACCTCGAATGTTTGATTATTTGGTAGGTAATGATGTAATACATCAGTAACAGAAGAAGATTTTGAACTCGATTACAGTTCACGTTTCCTTTGGATTTCGTCTGTTCAGTTGTCTTTCCTACTTGTTTCCAACTTTCAAGAACGATAGAATAGAATTCTTTTACAATCTTGATATCATTTTGTACTGTGTTCTAGTAAGCCTTAAAGAAGGAGTTTTATTTATCGACCGCGGTATGCTTTCCCATGTTCTTGTTGTCCCAAGTTATTCTGAATACTATTTGTTCGAGATTTTCTAGTATGCTCCGGTGCATAGGACAGTCGAATTTCCGCTATATGTTCTCCTTGTAAGTGCATCCATCGGTATATATCAGTACTTGGAAGTTAACTTAGATTTGTCCATAATCTGGTACGAAAATTCGAAGACAAACAACGAAGAGGTAAGCTCAGTCGATTACACCGAGAGTTTGATGCTCCTTGTCATAAAACGGCTGCTTCCACGAGATGTCACGGCTAGCGGGATGATTTCCCCGCCATCGTCCAAGAAGAACTTGACCAAATCGTCGGAGTAGCCACACAGCCTCGTCGCCCGTCGATCAAATGAGTCTATGAGCATTGAGCCATCTTATGTATGGAGAACAGAAAGCTGCATCCAGGTTTGGGAAGGGATAGCCAAATCTGTCGATGGAATCATAAATAGTTAGTATGTCATGTGGCACTATTTTTGCCTGTCTACGAAGTTGCTACTCATCCATCACCAGAAATGAACAACAAAATAATAATATGAAATACTTCGGAGCACACTTGAATTTTTTAACATTTTAAGGCCTTCCTTTTTAACTTTTTAATTTTCAACAGAGGGCCAGCATTATTGGGCTGATTTTTGTTCAAATTTTGTCGTAACCATTAAAATGAAAAAAAAAATAATGAAAAGTTAAAAAAAAAAATTAGATTTAATAAAAAAAATAACAAATAAAAGTGTAGTAAATAATATTAAAAAAAATAAAAATGTAATTTTTCGTTAAAAGTAAACAATATTAGAAGTGATTGGTTAAAACTTCCTCAAATAAAATTATGAGTGCTTTTGGTTAAAATTCAGTTATTGAGGCCGTTATCGTTAGTTTTCCTTGATTAGCTGATATCACCACCATTTGAAGACACGGCGGCGATGCAGAGGGCTTCCATGGAGTTTTCTCGAGCTTTTTAGCCGGCTTTAAAATGGCGGGCGAGCACTTCGATTCAGCGGGATTCCAATTCAAATGTATCCCCGAAAGCCAATACAAAGAATGGTCCATGGTCGCCATCAGAGACACTCCCTCACCCAATACTGACTCCTCCGTCTTCCCTCCAATCAATCACGAAAATCTCCACCATCCATCACAACCAGATCAAAAGCATCCGGACCCTTTTTCGCCACCGCCATCGTCTCCGTCGCGGTCATCTTCTTCGTCGTCGTCGCTGTCGTCATTCTCACCGTCCGATTCCGATGAATCGGGCCCGCTTTCGCCGCTTCCGTCCGATAACCTGGTCCGAAAACCTGGCGAATTCACCACCTTGGTAGGAATTGGCTTTGGGTTGCTGCGTTCCAAGGTTTCTGCAATGGCTTCCTCAGCTGGGTTCGATAAAGTTTGGAGCTTTGCCTCTGGCGCGGGAATGGCGGCTGTGGTGTTCGTGTTATGGTCCTTGTTCTTGCGGGTTCGGCAAAGGGGGTATCGGAATCATTTGAAATTGATCGGCAAAGAAAAAGACGAGGTTAGTTTATCATCCAATGGTACAAGGTTTCGACCTTCCTTTTGTTTCTTGTTGGTGTGATTGCTTGAAGCAGATATTTTGTTTGTTACTGTCAATGTAGCTTTTGTCTGTGTACTGAATTGTTTGAGTTGGTGAATCTGCAGAAAATCAATAAACTGCTGCACCAAATTGCGCAGATGAACGAAGTTCTGGTAGCTCGGCATAAAGCTCTCGCTTCGAAACTGGCTTATTGAATAGAGAAATATAACGTCTTTAGCTGCTGGGTTGCTACTGAATTCGTGAAATTAAGATTGACAGTGCAATAACAGAGCTGCGAAACATTGCGCGGTAGACTTGCAATGGCACTCCGATGCCCCAGTCATCTCTGAGGAGAGCGGACACATCTCAAGTTGATGCACGTTTAACGGAAATGCCAGCACAAGTTTGAGCGCAGCAAACAATTTTGAGTGGAGAAAACAAGCTTGGTACCCGAGCTTTGGAGTTTCGAACATATGGCGGAGAAACTTTGATGCACAATATTCTTTATGTATGAAACTCACAGAATCTTGTTAGTTTTGCTTGCATTTTAGTTCATGGTTTATGAAACCAGTTGACGTATCTTGTGTATATTTGGTTTGGGCTCTTTATATGCATATGTATTGACAGATTTTAGTATTAATTAGAAGTTTAAGCTCATGAGTTCATCCTCGTTTAATTTTTCGTTACGATGCAGTTTAATTTTCCCGGAAAGATCACGGTGTTTGCGTTCGAGTCCTCGACAATACGCTGTCACATATATGATATTAAAGCTCAAAACATATGGATAATTCTATATATTGATAAAGTTCAAAACAAACTGCCTGGACAACTTAGCAGGCGATCACTAACATCTTACTGAGTTATTAAAAACCAAGAGAGAGAGAGACCTATCTAAGAAGCTTTTTCCCAAACTGTGAACTAACAGTTCAACCAACGCCATTTTCACTTCGATTTGTGTCGATGCTCGTCATACTGCTAAAGCGGAGCATGGAACTTGAACCGAAGGAACCAGAAGTGCGAGAAGAAAATCGGAACTAGGGCGAATTTTACCTCCCCTGAATGTTCCCTTTTTTAGCAAACGCAGGAGAACCAATTGTCACTTCAGAATCATCACTCACTCCAACAGCAGAGCCTTCCTTTGATCCGTTTTCGCTGGCTTTGTCCAAAGAAATGAGACTGGAAGTTTTATCTTCCGGAGGATCAATCTGCGAGGCGGCCTCTTGAAGCTGCAAAGCATACTCCAAGTTCCACAACACATCTCCCATGTTAGGCCTATCTACGCCGTATTCAGCGAGGCATTTCTCTGCAGCTTCTACGAACTTCTTCAGCGAACCAGAGTCGACTGAGCTAGCGATATGAGGATCGATTATCTTCTCGATCATGCCTTTCCTGTGCCACTGCATTGCCCACTCAGCCAAGCTCACCTGCTCTCTTGGCAGCGCCGGGTTTATGACAGACCTTGCGCATAGCGCCTCGAAAAGCACCACACCAAAAGAATAGACATCGGATTTCTCAGTTAGCTGTTGCCTTCTGAAGTACTCCGGATCAAGATAACCAAAACTACCCTTGACGGCTGTGCTGACATGGGTTTGTTCCAGCGTAGGCGCAGCTTTTGACAAGCCAAAATCCGAAACTTTTGCTACGAAATTCTCATCCAGGAGAATATTTGTTGTCTTTACGTCACGATGTATGATGCCTTGTGCGGCACCAGTGTGCAGGTAATGTAAACCGCGAGCAGCGCCAATGCAAACCTCAAGCCTTTGTTTCCATGACAGTGGAGGCTGGTTCGAGCCATAGAGGTGGTCGCGAAGCGGTCCATTAGCCATGTACTCATACACAAGGATCATTTCATTATTCTCATCACAAAATCCGATCAGCGAAACAAGGTGGCGATGGCGGAGCTTGGAAAGCATGTCCATTTCCGTTCTGAATTCATTAATGCCTTGCTCCGAATTTGGATTTCCTCGTTTGATCGCGAGCTTTGTGCCATCTTCCAACTCCCCAAGGTACACTTTTCCAAACCCACCAACGCCAATCACTACCTTGTCATCAAAGTTTTGCGTTGCATTTTGTAACTGAGCGAAGGTGAAGGACCTTCCATAGGATGAGAAGTAGCCTGAGTAACCGCTTTTGCTCTTGTGGGACCCAAAGACGCTTGATTTGCGAGAGCTGTTCTTGCTTGAGAAGAAGCTAGATTGGCTCGAATGGAGAGGAAGCAACCACGACGAAAAGCTGTTTCGCTTTTCCCAGCCTTGAGGTCTTTTCCGCCAGCGGACAACAACTACAACAACTAACAACATTGCTGTCACTCCCATTGCCAAACCAACGCCGGCTACTATCTTCTTCACGGTGCTTACTCTTCCCGGCCCCTTGTACGACCCATCAACCCCGAAAAGACCATCCAGGCTATCAGCAACGTTGGCCATCTTTAGTATCTCCAATCCATTAAGAAGTGCATCCTGAGAGCCTGACCCAGAAGTTCCGGGACCAACCTGAATTCTGATGGTACTATTTTCGCTTGACACCGCCGTGGCATTGAGTACGAAATCTTTGTAATACGCAGTGGAGAGCGCGCCGGTGAGTGAGGAAAGGTCAAGGTTGGACGCGGCCATAATCCCGTTGATGTAGACATTGAAGTACAAATCGTTGAGGGTTTTACTCACAATGTCAGCAAAATGCAGCCTAATCAAATACGAAAATTCTTCTTCGACATTCAACTTCCAAGTGAGGTTGAAATTCTGCTGGCTCGTAACAGAGTCTCGCATGTGTTGAGCAGTTGAGTAAACCCAATTCGGGGCAATCAATGGAGAAGCGCCACTCTGTGGATACTTGATGGCTTTCGTAGCCACAGACGCGTTTTTAGCTCCTTGTGGAAATGCATTGTATGCACTATCAGGCTCCCAAGTCCTTGACAATGTGTCGTTTCCTGGAGATATCAACTGCCCTCCAACATTTACGCGGTAACGAACTTGAAAAGCGTAATTAGACAAGCTGTTGAAGTCTCCAACCGGAGAAACGGATGTAGCTGAATTGTTGAACATAGTGTCAGGGGCAGAGACAACCTCAATAGCATTAACAAATGCACATGATTTCTTCTTGGGATCGAAATGTAGCGAAAATCTGTTTTCCGTGACATTGAGAATGTACTCTTTAAACACCAACGTCGTATTGTCTGTCACGGAGAAGTCATGCAAGAGAACATACTTATCCGTGTTCACTGAAAAAACCGCGCTAGTCAGATTATACGTGTTGTGTGGAAGTGGATAGAAGTAAAGCCTGATCCAATGCTGCCCCGGTTTGTTAATGTAGAAAGAGTAGGTGGATTTTTCGGAGAAGATTCGCGCAGTGCGATACAAAGGTTGAGAGGAAGGTGGTATAGAGGAAGAAGCATTGGCAGTGATTGAATCAACTGAAGTTTGAACATCTTCGGTTGTGGACAAGAGACTAGCCGTGTCGCGGTCTGATTTGAATGTCCTGCCATCGTCAAGCTTGGTTTGTTGGGACGAGCCACAATCGATGAGAAAACTATCAGAGGGAGAGAATGTGGCGGTAGGAGGAGGAGAAGAAGAAGAAGATTCGTGACCATCGGCCGAAACAAAGTTGGTGAGGTTGAAGGTCGACGTGAATAGGAGAAGGAAAAGAAGGGATAGGGAGAAGAAGGGCTGAGGCATTGGTGGGGATGCCCCATTGATCTTTCTCCCCATCGTCGATGTTTTCTGGCGGGGTTTAATTAAGGAGGAGGCAGCAACGATGGGGCAATGGCGGCGGTGCTGGCAATGGAGGTGTTGGTCATACTATTGGGATTGGATTGGATCGGACACAAGATCAAAATGCAGCAAGGTTAACTCAAGAACAATGGGGGTGGTGAGGGAGGAGGTATACGTGGTTTTCGGCGGTTTTCGAATGTATAAAAATGGTGAAACAGTTGGAGGAAACAGAAAAGAGAAGATAAAGATTAGATCGGAAGAGATGAAGTTGTTGGAGGAAGAAAACGTGCAGAGATGTTTGTTTCTGTTGCTGTTTTTGTTTGTTTGAGTTTGTGTGATGGATGAGAGAGACTTGGTAAAAGAAATGGAGAGGGACAGCGAGCTATGCGTTGAGCCCTCAAACCTCTATAAATATATACACATTTGTAATCTTATCATCACTAACCACCTTACTAATCCAAATCTAGTCCTTAACACAAAATTATGACGCTGCGACGTCGTTTCAGGCATATCGAACATTGTTCGGCTCCTTTGCATGCGAGGCGCAACTTTTTATACAAAAATAATTAGTTGTGCATGCATGTTATGATATAAATATAATGAAAAATAACTACCTAAGACTCGTTTAAAATTGTTCACGTAAGAAGCACTTATGCTCATAATCACTTGCGTTATAAATTCTTTCATTAAGAAACGCATTGAAATTTTTATTAAAAGCCCAAGTACTTCACGAAAGTACTTCGGAAGAAGCATTTTGACATACGCTCATCTAGAAAGTACTTCTAATATCCAAAAATCACTTCTAACTTTTTTTTATCGAAACGTTTTTTATTGTCAGAAAGCATTTTAGTTACAATAGAATTGGTGCATGCACACTAGAGATTGCAGGCAAACCAAACCATGCATGAGTGTTTCCCATGTCGATAATTGTATGAATACTAAATCACGTTTAAGAGGAACAAACCAATAGTATGACGACGGAGACGGACGGCTTCGAAGAAGTCAGCAAATAAACATGTTAAAATGCAGGCCAATTAAGAGTCAACTCTTCAACTTTGTACAATAAAAAAAAAGTTGATCCGCTTTTCGAAAAATATTAAGAGACTCTCAAAAGTGAGAATCTCCATGAATTCTCTGTCACTTCATGTTTTTAGTATAACATTTTATAATATTAGTACAAGAGTTGACATTAAATTATTAGACAATAGAGAGTTCATACTGAGTCCCGCTTTTGAGTCTCCTTAGCATTTCTCTTGATTTTTATCCATTAGATTGGCACGTTAACAAATGTAGTACGTCGTCTTTTGAGTCTCCCTAGCATTTTTCTTGATTTTTATCCATTATATTGGCACGTTAAGAAATGTAGTATGTTGTCAATTCAATATTGATCGTAAATTTCCGTACTGCTAAGTAAAGTAATCCAGACTATAAAAAAAAATTATAAATTCAAAATTTTAGAACTGGATTTTATTTATGGTAATTATTAAAGGGGTCAAACCCAATGTTTCAACAAAAAACAAGGGATCCACCAACATTTTGTGGATCAAAGAATGCTGAATTTTCAGAGTGTAATTTTGCTTGTATAACAATTTAACTTCTAAACTGTATTCGTATGAACTAAACCCAATTACAGCTTTCCCTCATTGCACTTGACAACCCTGCGCTTCCGCTCGAAGATATGTCAGTCCCCGGTGTATTCTCTGCAGACCGAAAAATGGATAAGAAACCGCCTAACGACACAAACAACAGAGCTTCGCAGCTCTGTAGTTCATACGCCATGGCGTTGACGTATGAACTTATTCTAAATGAGATCTCAAATAGCATGTGTTTGTTGAGAAGTATAATTCATCGGTACGCCTTACGTGTCCATGAAATCGCTAATGCAAAGACGGGAGAGGAGTAAAATACCTCCTTTGTACCTCGCAAGCGTAGAAGATCCAACCTTTCATGAGGACGCCGGTTTGATAAGGAAGCAAGCTGCATCCAATCATACATTAATGCCGTTAATAACATGATTGCGCCCTCGATTCTAACTGTAAATGAACAGACAATTATAAAGTTACCCAAAAGCTGAAGCGTTCAGGATCTTGAAGTGAAGGCATCATCGCTTCCACACCGAGAAGTCTCTCCAGTCGTCTTCGATCTGCAAAGAGACGGTCATACATCATGGGATACCAACATAAAAATAAGGGAAGAAACCATTCTCATGTGCACTGGCATCACATGTATACTCTTGAAAAAGACTAGAGTCACTAGACGTCGTCCCTGAGCATTTTACCTTGACGTGCTGCTCTTTTACCCCGCGCTATCCATGATCGAGCATATTCTGCTGCATTTCTTGCCAATTCCTGCAACTGTACAGATATAGAAGTTAAGCCACTATGCACAACCAAAATGACAGGAAAACAAGGAACGACATTATCGTCCATCTTCCCATTTCGAGAAACAAATTATCATAAACTTACTTCTTCTCTCGCTTCAGACCCTTCTGGTGGAATGTCTTGTACCCATTCAATCTCTGCAACACGGTACCTGAGAAGCACATTACAATGACAAATATATTTAGCAAGATGCTAAGAACAGTTACTGGAGACTGAATGAATAGTTAGACAACTCACCCATCTTGGTCCCAAGATCGAATTATGCGAAACCTTCGCCGACTTTCAATCTGCTTGAAATTTTATTGTTATAAATATATGACTGGCTCTATGAAAAAGAACATCACAAAATACAGTATGCCATGAAACATAAAGGATAATCGTTCGTTAAATGAAAAGTAATCAGTTTTAGGCATTCAGTCGAAGTAAAACGGCACTAGTATCTAACCTCTAAATAAAAACGCCCATCTGGAAGTGGCTCGCACCTACATAGATAGTAATTAGTAAAATAGTTATAAGAAAAAGAAAAAAAACCTATAAAATAGAAGTATTAAGAGGCAGCATTCAAAGTGAAGTTTACAAATGACATTCTGCATAATATAAACTTAAGAAGGAAAGAAGGATGACGAAAGACATACTCGGTAATTTCCACTTCGCAAGCAAAATCAGCTATTGAACCTGTTGAAGAATCAATGATAACCTATAAAATACAAGAAAGCCAGAGTCAGTGAAAGTTATACTTAGTATCAAACTTCATATACGTACAAAATGTTGAAAAGGAAAGAAAAGGACCAGTGACAATAATCTACCATTCCCATCCGACGATTGCCTTCCATTATCCTCCTTACCTGTTGTTTAAGTAACAAGTTAAAAAAAAAATCTATAATTATTCAATACAAACACAAGACCATACAAATGTACCAAGTCGATAAACAAAAACTTGGTCAGATAAGTTTGTCAACATAGTTCTTTTGCATAAAATGTACCTCTATGTCAATATTTTATGAATGTCATATGTGAAAACTATAAATTGCTAAGCAACTTACCATAAGTCTATACCGTGGTTCAAAAATGTGCAGCGGAAACTTCTGGAATGGGAGGACAACATCCATTACAAAGAGAGGTATCAAATCAACACCAAAGTTTGTCATTTGGTCATTCTCTAACTTCCTCTCGGCAAATTCTTCTGGGAAGTTCTTTTGTATAATGTCATTGAGTGTAACACTGGCACAAATGAAAATAAAACATTGCATGATGAACATAACAATTTGAACTGCTCCAACAAAATGATTTTCGATATACAGATTGACAAATTATTAATTTCATACTACTTGAATTATTTTTTTTGTTTATTGGACAATCTAGAACCATAAATTTACTAATTGTTATGCCCTGTAATAGACACAATGCCAGACCCAATATTGTAGAAGGTGAAATCCTGAACCGTTGCCTGGATGTTCAGCCATTCCCCAATTAAAAAAAAAAGAAAAAAAAAGCGTAGAAAAGACCATAAAGCAATAATTTTGATGTCAATGATACAACTCATTCAAATATTATAAACCAGCAATTTACCTGATTGCACACGTTCTAGGACTAATGAAAAGAACTGTTCGGCACAAAGGACATTTGTTACCTAAGATAATTAACACAAGCCAGAGAAAGAATAAGGGAAAAATAAGATATACACAAGCTCAATTAAATAGAATAATACCAGCAAACCACTCACCTCGATCCATTGACTGAAATAGGCATGAACGACAAAAGGAATGCCCACAAGGAGTTGTGACAGGTTCGTATAGTAATTTTAAGCATAGTGTGCAATCAAAGTCATCACTGCGTTCTGCTTTTCTATGGCTTCTCCTCCCTGTGAAATTAGCTTGTACTCGCTCTAAATTCTGGAAAGATTCCCGAAGATAATTGCTACAGAATACCACATAAAAACAAATTAGAAATTCACAAACAGAATCTCGTACAGCCAGTGGGTTTGAATAACATATAATTATATGCATTTATTTAGTAATCAGGAAAATGAATAGCTTTATATATTACCTAAAAGGATTAACCTGAAGACCCGAAAGAATAACATCACGGGCCATTTCATATTTCTCCAACTGCCAATTCAAACGAATACAAACTAATCAATCACAAGTAAAAAGTGCAAGGGGGGAAAATAGTCATTGCAAAGAAAGATAATAATAAATGATTGTAACCTCATGTTCAATTTGACAAAAATTATGAAAAGGAGCCACACAGCGTGACCTATTTACAAGTAATAAATCCCTGGGCGCCTCTTCCTCTTAAGAAAAGGATAAAGGTAAGAAAAAATAGCAACATGTCCTCACCAAAATGAGAGCTTCGGCCTTTAATATGTACGCCTTTTCTGAATTACTTCGAAGGTTGATTAGCTTCTCTGCATCCTTGAACGCAAGCTGAAGAATTTTTTAAGTTCATTAGAATGTAACTACGGCTATCTGGTTGAAAAAAGACTTTTGTTTCCTGATACATAAACAGTGAGCCAATAAGACATACTTCAGCATGTGTTGTGGGATCCAATCCAGTCCGTGCTCTATATTCAGAAGCCGATGCCGGTATGCGTTTAAGGAATTTACTGATCCTGCTTGAAATAAGGTAAACAAAACATATTACATATAGTGTACAAAATTAGGTCAAAATTCATCTCGAAGATGCTTGAGAAAAGGCACAGCCTAGACAGTGAATGGCATAAAAATTAAGGCAAAAAGAATATAACTTAAAAATTAACCTGATATAAGCAGCACTTCGGTTGGCAAGGATAATTGGATCACATGGTTTAATGTTATTGGCTCTGGAGTAACAATTAATTGCCTGAAGAAATGAACTTGATTAATCAGCAATGGACAAACAAGAATTCAGAGAAGCTAACCGAAAAAATTTCACTCTAAAACTTAAAACTCATGAAATTACACAAAATATTAAGCAGAATGATAAAACGCTAATAATCATTACAGTCACCAAGAAAAATGTATCATTTGATTGTAACACTTTTTATTACCTAAAGAAATAAGCATGCCAATAGTGGCAACACAGTATCAAGGAATATTCTGATGATAATAACGACGACCACAATAACAGTACTACAATAATCCCAAACTGATAACCCTTGGTGCCCCTTAACACTAAACACAGCAAGAAGGAAACCACCAAAACAAAAAGGTTTAAAAACCAAAAGTTACATGTCCCTTCAGTTGATGGAAGAACATTGGTTGAAATACCATGTCTTAGTACAGCATATAATTACCTGTCAAGGAATATAATCAATAAACACTGACTCTCTGCTTCCCGTATACTCCTCTAAGAATCTCATATCAACAACATCTACCTGCTCACAATCACCATTCCAATAAAACTAAGGTCACTAAGAGCCTTGGTCATCTAAGGAAATCCACAAATACAGTGGAAGAAAATTATGGTCATCCCTCATATCAGTCCTCACAACTCAAATAGTTGGGTAACACTTAGTAGGTAACTCCAAAGACAAGTTTTCCTACAATAGTTGCAACAAATTAAAAACACTAATAAACCATATCGTGTGGATTTTAAAATTTAGAAGCTCGCAAAAGAAGATAATGTACACACTCAGAATGAAAGTGATTGATGCTAAAATATCACCTCCTCAAAGCGATTCTCTCGAAATGCCTGATTTCCATTCTTCACGAGATCAAAAACGTGACCAAATATGTCCCAGGGCAATGATGGCTCTCCTTCATTAGCCTGCATTTCAGACATTGCCATACCATCAGATTTACAAGCACTGTCTAAAAGTGTCAACGGAAAAATGTTTTCTCACTTAACAAAACTTAACTCTTGCATTGGTTTCGGAAAATTTATAGAAGTAAAATAACTAGTAAAAACAATGACAACGAAACTCAAATTCTTGACTTACAAAAATTAGGAACTCCACCAAACTAAATCAGAAAACCTTATTATGTCGTTCGAGCTTAAAATACATTGCCTTTTATTCTTTATTTTGTTACAAATATTGCACTGACTGAAGCAGCCATAAGCCTGAGATAAAGTTACATACATGGGCTCCAGTTCAATTTCTAACACTCCACGACAACAACAACCACCACCACCAAGCCTTATCCCATTAAGTGGGGTCGGCTGTATGAATCCTAGAACGCTACCGCGCTCAATTTTGCGCCATGTCTTCCGATAGCTCTAAGTACTTACACTCCAATATACAAAAACTTTAACATGCCGAATGTTCCGCAGTTTAAATTTAGCTCAAAAGTTCTAAAAAATAAACAACCAACCAATGGCACCAGCTATATAAACCGATGAAAAAAAAAAGTGAATTTGACATGGCACTTTATTAACTGGATACAAAGGAAAGAAAACAAGCAAACTAAAAGAAACAATTTGTTTTTCCATGAAATTTTCGCAGCAGCCAAACACTACAAACAAAACTCGAATCCAATGAATGATGAAAACTCCGTTCTTCGAATTCGTTGGCAAAAAAAAATGCCGGGAAAACACAAGAAACTTCAACCTCTCCACCGAACTAAGTTCCCAAATTACATCTACCAAGCACATTGCAGCTAAAATTTTCTTGTTTCCTCCACTCCTACCGCTTTAAATTATTAAAAAATATCAGGTTTAAATTAAAAATATTTTTTTTTTCTCCCACATGTTCTTCTTCCATCGATCAAATAACATAATCCAGCTACAAATTACTCAAATTCTCCTCATTTTCCAACATTTTCTCAGCAACCAAACAGGCCAAACAAAATTAACAGAAAAAAAAAACGCACACTCACCGAAATGTAGTCCTCGACGTCGGCAGGCACGTCGGTGCCGAACCCGGACGACGACAGCTCGGCCTCGCCGGACATGGAGGAAGCTGAATCCAATCCAATCCGCAGAAAAAAAAATCTTGAAAGTTCGAAGCTTTGAGATGAGAGAGAGAGAGAGAGAGAGAGAGAGAGAGAGAGAGTGAAGACCGAGGCTTTGAAAGCTCGGGGGAAGCGCTTATAGAGAAGCGAAGCGGGTGTGAGTGCGAGTGCTGCTTCTGCACGCTTCGTGTCGTTTCTGTGTCCCTTCATTTCACTCGCGGACCACATTCCACGACATCCTCTCGCGGCTTTTCGCTCCAAGCGCTTTTTTTACTAGCTGCTTTTTGGCTTCTTGTTTCCGGATCCTCTGTGGCCCGTTCTATCCGAGCTCGCGATCGCATCCCGTTCCATCCGGCTCGATTTAAGTAGGGAGACGAGTTGTCAGTAGTCCGGTGCACGTGTCATACCCTCATTGGCTGATGTAATTTTCCGGACATTTTCTCCCGGGAAGCACTTAATAAAAAAAATTCACTAACAATGTAGCCACGTGAATGACAGAGTTTTTAGTGTATTTGATATACGGAATAGAACACGGCATATCATATACAATTGAAAAAATATTTAAGAATAAAACTTTTTTCGATTGTATAATAAGCTATATCGCTGCAATCGTGCAAGTCATAATTAAAAGTCGAAAGCTACAAATAATTAGTTTTTTTTCTTATGAATGCAACTATATGTTTGTAGAAGGGTTGAGAAGTTTGGGCTCAACTGCATAATAGACCTAATAATTTGATATCAATGACTTTCTGCTTATAAATAGTAATGAATAACTAAACTGTAGTACTAAGCGACAGTAATTATTAAAAAATTATGAATGTGACTAGAGCATTGTGAGTAGTTATGTTTCAAACGTTTGGAGGAACATGAATGAGTTGGATACAGAGTGTAAAAGCCGTCTTGGTCTTAGATACCGTTTGCTGGTTGAAACGGCAACCGTCATACAAATACCATAAGACAAAACTCGTGTTTAAGTTATCCACTAACCCCAATCTTAATTCTTAATCATTATGTTAGTGAATCTATGTGAGTTGGAATGAAGACCAAGAATTTACAAGTCAATTAAAAATGTGCGTCAAAATGAAAAAAGTATATATTTAAAAAAAAATCCCAAGAAAAATGAGAAGTACGAGAAATTTTCAGTGTGCTGAAGACACAGTCTATACACTATAATTGGTTTAAAACTTTAAAAAAAAAAATTAACCTATAACACTTAGTATTTTTTTATTATATATTTTCGACAGACTAAAAAATTTCTCGAGAAATACATACTAGGGCAGATTTGGGTAGGAGTGAGTTGGGATTATGTGGACTAGGGATTTTTAGGTGGTATTTGATTGAGATAAGGCCACGTTGACCCGGTTATATCCACATTAATTTTTTTTCTGACCTTTTGGTTTTATTATTGTTATTATTCTATTGTTAATTTGATATGCAACTAAGCATCTGTCTTTGTCTTAAGTCTCGCCTGCTTTTCCATTCCAAAAAGAACGCTTTGTTGGCTTGAAAGTTGAAACTGTTTGTGTAGAAAGCACTGCTGTTTATAAGCGTTTTTAGTTAGTAAAAAGAGTATTTTAAGCTTTTTTGCTAAGTAGTTATGATTGAAATGGTATTTGGGTAAATTATATGGCAAGTTTCGTATCAAAATTTGGTTTGTGGTTCAACGTGATCATTTGGTCTAATGGTTGCTGTTTTAAAAAAATTCGCCTAACACTATCTAAACTCAACTTAAGCGCTAAACGGTTTGTTACCACCTCGATTAATTCATGCCGTTTCAAACTGTAATAAAAATGGTTAATTAAATGCATAAAACAAACGAGCAAGATTTAAATCTTGGCTTGTACTGTATTGTCGCTATGAATTTGGAATCAATTAAACTTGGTGTGCATCAAGTGTGTCTTCTTCTCATCAGGCATAAATGATGGCCTTATAAATTGTCTGTGTTGTAAATTTGTGATCCTCCTTATTTTCAGAAAACAATTATCTAATGAAAAAAAAATGTATCACTCCAATGAAATAGGTGAATAGGCTTCTTTTTTTCACCTTTGATATTTATTTTTACGACATATCTCATTTTTTTACCCTAATGTTTAGTAGTTTTCAACATTTAGTACATCAATTTTTTTTCATCCCAGAGTCATACCTAAAGTGTAAATTTTGGGACAGTCTCATACATCCGTTAGTCAAACTTTTAGTTCTTCCGTTAAGTGATGACGTGGCGCCCTGATTAAGCGCCACGTGTCATTAAAAATATTAAAATAATTATTTAAATAAAAATAATATTTAAAAATATTTAAATAAAAATATTTAAAAAATTATTATTAAATTAAAAAAATATTAAAATATTTTTTTCTTCTTCTCTCTCATTCTTCTTCTTCTTCTTCTTCTTCTTCTTCTTAATTTGGTTTCTCTATTTTTTTCTTCTTCCTCCTCCCTTCTCCTTCTTCCCCACCCCCCTCCCTGCGCACCCGCCCAAATCCCAGATTATATATTTTTTTTCCTTCTTCCTCCTCATTCTTCTTCCTTCTTTTTCCTCCTCCATTCTCCTTCTTCTTCCCCCTGCCCTGCGCACCCACCAGATCCCAGATTTTTTTTTTCTTCCTCCTCCTTCTTCTTCCTTCTTCTTCCTCCTCCTTCCTCTCCTCCTCCTCCTTCTTCCTCTCCTTCTTCTTCCTTCATTTTCCTTTTATTTTATGGGTTCCCTTTTTTTAAATATTATTTTTATTTAAATATTTTTAATGACATGTGGCGCCCAATCAGGGTTCTACATCATCACTTAACGGGAGAACTAACAGTTTGACTAACGGATGTATGAGACTGTCCCAAAATTTACACTTTATGTATGACTCTAGGATGAAAAAAACTTAATGTACTAAATGTTGAAAACCACCAAACATGAGGGTAGTAAACTGTCATTTACCCTTATTTTTATCTTTTTTTTAGGAAAACTAACGAAAATGACTTAAAATTTTTGTGTTTTAACGATAAGGACAAAATAAAGGATAAAGTGAATAGTACCAGTATTGACTTTTTAGTGTAAAAATATGGTTTTTCGTTAAAATGAACAGTAACAGGAGCTTTTCGTTAAAGTTCCCTTTTTTTTTTTATACTTCTTCTCCTCACTATATGAAATACAAGCTCGTTTCGAAGTACTTTTAAAATGCCAGAAAATTCTTTTGATAAAAATGTTTTTATAATTAATTCTTAATAAGATTCTAAAAGAATATTTGAAGTGTTTTCTACAAGAAACACATATTCGGTGGTACTTCCAAAAAAGCACTTAAAAGTCATTGGTCTAATCGCACTTTACAATGACTTTTCAAGTACAAATAATACTCTTACAATAAAAGGTACAAATAAGACAGTCGATCCGTATTGGAATAGCACGAGATACCTCTTTATTTGGTCTCACTTGTTGCAAGTCTTTGTTTGGTGTCACATGTTGTAAAGTTTTGTTATTGTAGGTCATCTTTTGGTCTAATATGATTTTGTTTTAGTTTTACTCGTTGATACGTTTAATAAGTCGGTTTAATACGACAGTGTCAATATGTTCCACTTTTAAAATATATTTTATTAGTTCTTAATATTCTACTTATATATGACATTGTTATATGGTCTTTCTCATCCCCAAGGAGAGGCACTCACATGAGATGTCCATGTGAAACACCGTAGTACACGAGCGAAATTTAAATAACGTAAGGATGATGTTATCCAAGCACTTTTTTTATTCTCGCATACTTCTTTTAATTTTCTGTCGTAAAATCAAACAAATTGAACAATATTGATAATAAAAAATTAACAAGAGTTCGTAGAATTAAATATGTGTACAGTCAATACACCTTTCGCAACGTCAAGTGAAATGCATGTCATAAAGACACGTCCCATCTCCCATGCAAATACGAAGTAGTTCGGGCCTAACCCAAAAACTATCCTGGGCCTTTCATTATCAGCCCAATCCTCAGCCAGTGGCCTTGAAATCATCATCCACCATTTCTTTTTCCAATTCCAACTTTGCCCCAAGAGCTTCTTGCATTTATCAATAAACCCAAACGGCCAAAATATAGGACAAATAATTAAAACAAAAAGAGATTTTATATTAGCACTCATATAATGTTGAATGCACTCTACGTTAGAATTTAATATTATATGACCTATGTGCTCTATTGTGCAATGACAATTTTGACTTTATTAGGTTTTTAAAAAATAAAATATTTCTAAATACAACCTAAATCACTTTCAACGTATTATATATCTTTTTCAATTATCAAAACCTCTCCCACTCTTTATTGTTGAACAAAATTCTAACTAATGAAACTACAAACATGTTGATTGCGAAAAATTATTTTTGACTAATGGAACACGAAATCGATGTTTTGGAAGCTTCACATGAGGTAAGACTTCATATTTTTCCTTGTTTTAGTTTTCAACGACATCGATAATTATTAAATCCTACTTTTGCTGCGTTATTTAAGCTTCTCGGCTCTTATTCATCTTTTAGGGAATACATGAAGAACATTCAAATGAAGTCTCAAATCATTTAAGCTTCTCCGTTCTTATTCATCTTTTAGGGTAGCTTTGAAATTGTTATTATCATTATTAAAAAAACACGCTCCAATGAATCTAAACATTTTTCAAATCATTCAATTTGAAATCATTCGGCAAACTAAACGTTCAAATGATTTGAAATCATTCAGCAAACTAAATGTTCAAATGTTTAGATTCAGTCCCTGAAAATTAAAAATGAGTGTTATAAGATTTGAAAAATGTGGTATATGTAGAAAATGTAAGGTTTATATTGAGAATGTGGGGTGTGAGGCTAATATGGAGAAGTATGTGGAGCGTATTAAGATAAATTTTAATTAAAAAGGTAAATGTGAGGTACATATATTAAATATGTGGGGTGCTAATATGGATGTGAAGACAAATTAATTTGGATGTGTAATTCTAATGTTTCGTCAAAGGTAGATTGATATATAGCATGCTAAAATTATGAGGAGAGTTTCTTATATAAAACTTCGAACATATATCCGACTACACTCAAGTGGTTCTCGAGTAAAAGACTTCAATCACTTGGCAATATAGGGAGCAGCACAACTCCTTATAAGCGTGGACAACACAAATTAGGGGACGAGAAACACGTGTGACATTGGGTTTCACACATGAGACAATTTGCTCTGATACCATGCAAAAAGTTTGAGTTCCACCATAAAATCACTGGAGTTTTAACAAAACACTTCCGGTACTGTTCACTTTTAACGAAAAACCACATTTTTACTTTTCTCTAGTACTATACACTACACCTTTATTTGTTATTTTTTTTATTAAAACTAAATTTTTTTTTTAGACTTTTTGTTAGTTTTCCTTAAAATCACTTCGCAAAATAGAAATAGCCCAACTCATGATAAGCTCTTGCATAGTTTGGTCACTCACTATCATGTGGGACTTTATTCTCACATTCTCACACATTGGAGTGCTATAAGTCAGTTGACTTAATCCATGGACACATAAGTTCGATCTAATATAGATTAGCATGCCTTAACCACCAAGTTTACTTAGATAAATAAACCCTCTTCAAATATTTTTAGGTATTTATGAGAGATTTGGCAGGGTGTGTGGATACGATCCAAACAATAACGTACGTAATCAACTGAAAAATAAATAATAATTAGTTAAGGTGGTGCAGTTTCTTGGTGGATTAATGTTACAACAAAAGACAATAGGATTAAGTCAAAATAGTCTTCCTACTGACCCGAGTTCATGGTAGCAGTATAACTTCAGGCAATAAAGCAATGGATGTTTTGGTAAGTTTCCATTCAAAATGTGGAGAGATTCTTGGTTTTTGTGTGTGTGGCTTTGGTGAACAGATGACGCGACATCGAAACCCTCACACAAGAATGTCTCCGAGTTGAGTTTAAAATTAGATAGTTTTTTCATAGACAGAGCTAGTTATTGATGGAAATACGAATGAAATCGGTATTGTGAGTTTTTTTTTCCGTAGAAGAAGGTATCAAATATGTAGGGACCTACCGGACGAATTTCTTCTTATCTTTTAGTGTATGCATCTTTTTCGTTTATTTTTTTGTGTGCAATTTTTGTTATTTGATCATTTTTCTCTTGTACATATATATATATATATATATATATATATATAATCATTAGATGATGAAACTAATACATTGTATTATTGAAGAACCAATATGAATAATAGGGGTTGTCTTGCTGTTTATTACAACCCATATGTGGTCTTTAATTTTTCATCCAATAATTAATTTGGTAGATCGAACAACTCTTGGCAAATAAAGTTCAAAATCATAATAATTAAAAACAGTCACTTGATGTGTATTCTTAATTAATTTATTGTCAACTTTATGCGATGATGTATATATCTCACTTGTTGGAAAAGGTCGTTAATCGCAATTAGGGTGTATTTATTATATTTTGGTCGTTTGTATTAAAGAAAAAAGTTTATTCAACAAAGCTAATTCTGTTGCACGCCTATTTTACTGAGGGAAGAGGGAGAGAACTAGTGGCAAGGAACTAGATATAATTTACTAAGATTTAAACAATCACACTTTTAACGATGTTTGAATTGCAACACCCCCTTGAGTGTGTAAATACTCAAGTAAATTACGGATCAGGTTTTCATGTGATGAGATAGAAATAGTTGATGAAGTAGTCTTGTCAAGTCGGTACAATGAGCAAATGCGAGCCTAATAAATAATGAAAGAATACATAAGTAGTAAAACTCACAAAACCTGACATGGTAAAACACAGGATAGGATAAAATCTCACAATCTATGGATAAAAGTGAGAAGTTGCATTAAGTCAAAACTAAAAGCTTTCAGGACACAAGTAGAACACACACAAGGGTATGACCAACTCATAATAGATGTCTCGTTAAAACCTCTCTAATCAAAGTAGGATCCACCAATACATGTGTGTTCTATCTCTATTAAAAAAATTATACGAAAAATGAAATAAAAGTGTCATTTTTGTTGTTTATTTATGTGAAGTTCACATGGAATGTAGCTAGGTGAACTCGTAGTCCTTGTACAACACATTTTGGTTTAAATTATCTTTAAGTTAGAAGGCCACCACAAACAGAGACGCTTGACCAAAGCAACTAGCTCATTTTATATCCCATAGAAACTCAAACTAATGATTGGAATATTGGCATAAACTCTGTAATTAAGCCTATTAAGCAATCACCCTCTTAATCTACTAGGATTTAAACAATTACACACTTAATTAATGAGATTAGGATTGCAAGACCTTCTGAGTGTGTAAATACTCAAGTTAATGACGCATCAGGTCTTCATGTGATGATGTAGATGATGAAGTCGTCACAATGAGCGAATACAAGTCTAAAATATAAATAGAAGAATGCACAAGTAGTAAAACTCACAAAACTTAGCTATGCACAAGCTAGAATAAAACTCATAGTATAAGGAGAAAATCAGATGCTGCATTAAGTCAAAACCAAACATCTTCAGGATGCAAGTAGAACGCACACAAGGATATGACCAACTCATAATAGATGTCTCGTTAAAACCTCTCTAATTGAAGTAAGGCCTACCAGTACACATGGTTCCATCTCTATTAAAAATATGGTACGAAAAATGTGATAAAAGTAGTATTTTTGTTGTTTACGTATGTGAAGTTCACATGGAATGTAGCTAGGTGAACTCATAGTCCTTATACAACATATTTTGGTTTAAATAATGTTTAAGTTAGAAGGTCACCACAAACACAGACACTTCACCAAAGCAGGGAAGTAAGCACCCAACCAAGTCAAAAGTCTGCGCACCAAGCTCAACCGCATGATGAAGACGACATCTTAGTAATTATTGGGCCATCGGATTAGGATACCTAGTCATGTTGATTAACTCAGCAGAATTTCACTAATATTATTTCATTTAATTATTTAAATCAATAAAATTTAAAAACTATTTCCTCTCACTCTAACACAATTTCTCCATTAACAACACTTTTTCTTAAAAGTTCAACATATTTATAACACGTATAGAACTGTAAAATCAAGTTACTGACAATATCAATAACAAATGTGATACAATGGTTATCAAATGATTGAGCAACCGGGAGCAATTTACTTACGATACTTAGTTGACATTCATAAAAAGTATCTAATGAATTATGAGTTTGATACATCATGTTTAGCAGAAAGACGGATGTTCCTTGCTCATTATTAAACAATCACTTATTCATAAACTTCTTGTGGGGCTAATAAGTTTCATTTCCCATTTCATGGAAAACCCTTTTTGCTCTCTTAGTCCTATCCCTCTAACTGCATTAGAGAAAGAAAAAAAAAGGCATTTTAGCCAAAATAGTCGCTGAGATTGACATAATTTCTCAATTTGGTCCCTGAGATTTGAAATCAGTAGAAGTGGTCCCTGTGTTTGTCCACCATCAATCATTTTGGTCATTATGTGAAAAATCTATGTTAAATATGGAACAAAATGACAAAAATACCTTCAATTTAATAAACAATAGGCTAAAATGATTCAACAAAATTAGAGGATATTTTTGTCATTTTAGTCTTATTTAGAAGAGATTTTTCATGCAATGACCAAAATGATTGACGCGGATAAACTCATGGATCATTTCTATCAATTTTAAATTTCAAGGATCAAAGTGAAGAGTTATGTCAATCTCAGAAGCCATTATTTTGTTAAAAAGAAAATAATAATAATAATACTAGTGTGGATGTAAACATAGAGAAGTAAACTACAATAAATCATGAAAGTGGCCCATTACCACATCCACAGTGATGACTTGCACGACGACATTGGTTTAAACTCTATCGGTCGGTAATCTAACATTTAATCGAATAAAATTTGTCGTTTGACAAAACAAAAACTACAATAAATCATGACAAAATGGATGATGTGCATTTGTGCAGAAATTCAAGAGGTGGAGGCATCTATCAGTGGATCTGATTTAATATGAAAATCGACGGCGAGGATTTATGTTTAAAAAATGATGGGATCCTATTATTATCATAAATAATTGTTGACAGAATAAGAAGATAACACATGTTATTTTAAACCAATTTGTATTTAATTTATTTCGACATTTCTTTTTCCTTTTTATATAGTACGTAGCTATTATTATAATTATATTGCAAGCTAAGAATTATACTATTCCCACGTGAAACAAAATAAGGACTACTTTACAGGTCGCGTGAAGGTCAATTGTTTATCTATTTATCTTATAATTTACTTTCAAGAATAAGTTAATGATAAGAGCCTCAAATATTTAAAAGAAAATTAATGAAAATAACTTGAAAACTTTGAGTTTTAACGATAATGACAAAATAAAGGGTAAAGTAAATAGTACTAAGTTTGATTTTTTAGTGTAAAATATGGTTTTTCATTAAAGTGAACATTACCGCGAATTTTTCGTTAAAACTCCTAATATTTAAACCTTAACAAAAAAAATTACTCATATAACTTTGTTTAATGGTTATAACAAAAATCAATTTAAATAAATTTTTGCTTGGTTAAATGTTCATAAAATGAAATAATGTAGTATATTTAACAATGTATAACTATTTTTGAAAAAAAAAAGTAAATTCATGAATTTTAGTTGGTTAAAAAAAATATAGATTACAATATACAATATTTTAGAAAATAAAGAATACCTTAATAAATTAATAAGGTTTTAATTAATTGATAAATTAATTGATAAATTAATTAATTATTAATTAATTGATTATTTAATATTCTCTAGATTTATAGATTTTTTCCCTATAGAAGTTTAATTGTCGTGACTTGTGACTAGCTGGTCCCTTTTGATGTTAAAAAAAAAGAGAAGTATTCTACCTTTTATCTTTTACAAAATTCATGCATGAGGTTTGTGGTGACTGCATCGAAATATAGATATGTTTGGCAAACAACAAGATCTACCTTTATCTTCTTAGAGTTGAACTCAAATTTTCATCTATATGATAATTCATAAATTAGGAGATTGTTATTAGTATTTAGTACTCTAATAGTCATCCTACACTCTTTCTTCTTTTACTTTTTATCCTGAAAGAATGCAGAATAACTTTTTCAAATACTATTAAACACGAGACGAATTTGTGACACCGCTTTTTTTTTATAACTATTGACACACGTTTTTGTGGAACCTACTCTGTAATGTGTTTTAATAATCGGAACCGTTTATGTTTTAAAATATCATCAATAGATTATCCTTGCAAAAAAATTAGATAAGTCTAAAACCATTAAGACATTTATTTGTAACGAATAAAATGAACTAATACGGCTGTACAAAGAAATCATAAACCCTTACTCCAACAGTTATATAGTTTCAGACTGACGTAATTTTTGGCAAACATGATCTTTGAGGGCAGACCTAAAACATAAGCGCTTAGGATCATTGAAATACATTATAAAATAGGTCCCACAAATATTTGCGTAAATTTTTTATAAAAAAAAGTGGTGCCACGTATTCCTCTCCAATAAGAATTTCCAGAAAAATATGTAGGGTTTACATTTTCCAATGATTTTATATCCAAATCAAAAAACAGTTCTTTGAAGTTAAGTCAAGGGAAAAAAAATGATGCTATCATCATGAAACACAAAAAAAAAAAAACAAAAAAAAAAAAGTTTACTTGAAGCAATCCAAAACAAAGGTTTATTTCTACTCATAATTTTACTCAAAGAAATTGCCACAACATCCTCTTCTGTCCAATCACATTGGTGGGAATTTGGAGATTACGAAGTCACCAAAAGACTCCAAATAATTTCTTTGATGAAAACAATAGCCTTCCCAAACAACTCCACCTCTGCAAATTTGTTAGTTTTAGTTGTTGGCCAGTCCTTGCATCCAAGACACCAACCGAGAGAGAGAGAAAGAGACCCAATTAAAAAATTTGGGGAAGAGAGGAGAACCGACATTTCTCTTCTAATACACACCCAAATTTGTGATTCACACACCCAGTTTCATACCAATTTCCTCTCCCTTGGAGTGCAAGACGGCTCAAAAAGTTCTTGCAATGGCAAAAGCAAGCAGGATTATCAGAAAATCAGTCCACACATTCCTTTTAAACTACCAATACTTCACCTCAATTGCAGCAGTCATTGCCTTACCCTTCTCAGCCTCAGTTCTCATCTCACAAGCACTTCTTCCGTCTAGCTCCGCCCTCTTGCCCGCCGTCCACAACCGCCTGCACAGCCTTTTTGACGCGGCCGGCTTCCCTCTCTCCTTGGATTTCTTCACCATTCTCAACAACAAGCTCTCCCAAACCATCACCTCCTCAATCTTCACATTCCCATTCTCCCTCACCTTCCTCCTCGTAACCAAAGCTTTTGTAATCCAATCCCTCAGCCACCACCAAAAACCGAATACCTCGTCACACCCATCATTTCTTTCCACAATTTCTCTCTACACCCCACTCCTCCACACTCATGTCTACAACTCGTTTTTTATCCTCTCTGCCAATGCAACAGTGTTTTCTCTCTTGTTCATCGCCTTCAATGTCCTCGAAGGGCTCGGTTTCTCTTCTCCGAACACCCTCCTCTTCTTATCGGTATCTGGGGCAGTTCTGTACTCCGTTGTTCTTGCCAACGCACTCATAATATGCAATCTTGCATTGGTTCTATCAGGTGTACAAAAGAGTGGCGGCTACTTGGCAATTCTCAAGGCTTGTCTTTTGATCAGAGGAAGAACTTCAACGGCTCTCTGTCTTGCTCTGCCTGTCAACTTAACCCTAGCTGCAGTTGAAGCATTGTTCCAATACCGCGTCGTACGAGCGTATCATTTCGCAGGAAAGCTCGGATCTTCCATGGCTATGGATGGTGTTTTCATTGCTTATGTGTACTCAATTCTTGTTGTTCTTGATACTACCGTGAGCTTTATGTTCTTGCAAAGCTGCAAGCCGAGTTCTCGGCGGATCGAACATAGAGACGACGAAGAAAGTCGTGGAGATTTGAAGGCTGTCAAAAGTGCTTCCATGAAAGTGCTTCCATGAATTTTGGTTCAAGAAATTCAAAGGACCCTCCAAACTTCAAACCAATCCCTTTTAGTTATTTCTCTGTTTATGGAGGAAAGAATATAAAAAAGGAAATGCAAAAAAAAAAAAAAAAAAAAAAAAAAAAATAGAAGCTTATGATTATTTTATTCCAATTTAATTTAGTTACTTTGTTCCAAGTTAGGTTGGCAACTTTAGCAGTGTGGATGATACATTTAGGTCTTTTTCTTTTTTCTTTTTTGTTATTCAAGTTAGTTTTGTGTTGGTTTTTTTTTTCTTTCTTTTTCTTTTAAATGATGAACCAACTGGTGGCAGATGCTTATAAACTCTTAGTTAGTTGTGTTGGCTTAGCCTTAGATGAATAACATTGGTCATATTCCAATGTAAATGTACCGGAGTGATTGAGCAATATAAAATTTACATCTTGCAACCCTTTATAAATTCTTACAATTCATGCATGAAATTTCATAGCTATTTCGGCTTGCGTAAACTGTTATCCAATTATATTCGCAAAAGATCTTGTGAAAACTCAGCCGTCGCATAAAATGTAGCTCGCGGTTTTTTTCATATTGATTTTGCGAAAAACTACAAAAAATCATTCTAAAACACATTTTGTGAGCAATTATCATTGTCCGATATTTTATCATTTCTGGTGTCGCTCGACCTCGCGCCATTATTTTGTAACTTCTCTTTTGTCGGGCTATTAGCCCCTTTGTTTTACCAAAAAAGACACACATAAATTATGAAGTTTCATGAATGAAGTATACTTTTTGACTAACAACCATAAGGAAGCAACAGTGAGTCTCTAAAACCAGCCTGTACTTATTTTACAATTAACCCTAAAAAATTAAAAAAAAAATCCCCGTCGTTCGTCTAGTTTCTTTCTGAACCTGATTACCTATACAACGGCTATCACGACGGGGATCTCCTATCCAAAATTTCAACGTGACGAGGAACTAAATTATATGTTACACGAAAATGAATTGAATTCTAAACTACGGAGAGAGGGTTAGCGAGATTTGTACAGGATTTAACGGTACAGCAGGAATGCGGGTGCTTTACAGATCCCAACGGCATCTTCCTTGGTGTGTGCTGTACATTTTATGCCAAACCAATGGTGAAAGCCAAAACCTGATCGCCTAGGCTGAACCGAGACTGAACTTTGCTCTCACAAGGATGCCGGAGGGGTCAGATCCGACATCATGATGGCAGCCGAAACCAGATTGCCTCAGGAACCCTTGCTTCTCAAGTAATGGATAGAACTGTCGAGTGAAAGCCAAGGTCCGGTCTCTTTGTATGATATCCCGCATGATTGATCGGTTGGCCGTGATCATCCGATTGAACATCTTGTCCAGCATGTATGGTTAGGATTCATGCATAGTACACAACTTCGAATGCTGCAGGACTCGACCAGTTGCCCTTTCTGCCCTCATCCAAACAAATCTCGAAGGGCTTTCCGTTGCACAAGCTCTGAGAAAGGGATTCCGAGCAGGGTCCTAAAAGCAAATACGCTCCTTGCAACTAGTTAGGAACACTGCGACCGAACACTGGGTCCTAAAAGCAAGTGTAGCAGGAGAGCTCAATTTCCCATGTAGTGATAAGAGTGACTATAATCTTCACCTATTTTGGTGCTTTTTTTGTGAGGTTAATGCCCTTGGCCTTTTCCATTTCTGCTTCCTTTTCGACTTTCTTCTTCTCCAATTCAGCCTGTTTGACATTCTCTTCGTGTGCTTTCCGAAACAACTTAACGAAATTTAAGAGAGTCACAGTAACTGCAGTCATCAAAAAAGGGTTTTAATATGATGGAAGTTAGCTTCAGAATGTCTACACGAAAAGAGTTGATTACAGATTGCGCGCATGCAGAAAAACCCCTGCCCCATAAAAACATAAAGGTCCCACCGAAAACTTAACTCTCTTACCAGATCCAAAATCTAAAAACTTCAAAAACCCTCACCCCCATCCACTACTAACCTTGCTCAAATGGACAGCGGGCGGGATCCTCACCAAAATACAATGCAAGTGCATCTGCATTTCTACCCTGTCCACCAAAAGCAAATGACAATGCTGAGATCATAAAATACAAAATAAGACCGGCCACAAGGACACAGTTGATAATTAGCGTATTACCACCACAGAATATAGGTTCGTCACAGATGCCACTTCGGTCTCAGCAACAGCAATGAACTCTTTCAACGTCTAGAAATTCAACAATAAAAACAAGTACCAAAAAAATTGTTAGGGAACCCATAAGGAAACCAGAAGAAGAAAAAGACTGGCCTTTTAGCATTAAAAGGGAAAGATTTAATACCTTACGGAAAACCTCTGACACAGGGCCATCATTTTCTGATGCCGTCAACTCCTGATTGAGCTTTTCTAACCCCTTGATTATAGCTTGCATTTCTTCTGCTAAGGACTTCAATTGTATCTGCATGGAAACAAGATTTGTCACATGCAAAATCTAACTGCAATGCTTACAATTAAATTAACACCAAGGAAACAAATGGGCACCTTTGTTGCAGGTTCCAGGCTGACAAGGTCCTGGTGAAAATCAAGAAGTCCCGGTGATTTAGATGCAAGGATCTATGACACAAGAAAGCCAAACCTTAGATTCAAAATTTGATGGTAAGTTCCGCTTACACAAAAAACAGAGACAACATATCCATCTGAGAGAAAACTTGTATCCAAAAACATTTGGCAAGAACAAGAAATTTTGCACGCAATCATCTCTTATTTGTTAGTTCTCATCAGACAATAATGCATGAGTGTCAATATATTCACTGCATAACCCAAAAAAGAAAAGAAAAAGAAACGTACCTTACAAAGATAATGCATGAGTGTCATCTTACTAGTAGACGCACGCGTATCATAGAGCTTCAGTAGACTGTCTAACTTGAACCCAACAGCAGCACCTGTACAAATAATTTAACAATTCATATCATATCACAAAGGCTACACAAAAATAAAGCTAAGCGCAGATAGGAATTTAAATTGGAATACGAAATAGCTGGTTTCAAATAAAGGATGCTTCTGCCGGTAACTCTTAATTCTCCAGCATAATTCCAATATAACATACCCCTTGCAGTTCCTTGGTTCAATGTGTTCCCCAAAAAAAGAATCTTCTTCATAATCTCCTTCAATTTAGCAGAGTTCCGAACCTAATTTATCAGTAAAAGAGTAGCTGAGTTAATATCGGTATCTATATACTGCAGGAAGCGATTCATTATTAGTACTGACATACCTCCTCACATGCAGAGTTTACTGTGTTCAAACTTCTTTTAAATTCTGAGACCTGCCAAAGAGGTCAAAAATTAGATAATGATGCAAACAGAAAAACATTAGGTCACATTTACTGATATCAGGAACAAAATAGCACATACTACCAAACCTGAGTGCCGAACTGAATCTTGAAAGAAAAAACTCTCATCTTTGACTCCACCCGAGGCACTTTCATCAACTCCAAAAAATACTGGAACATTACAAATATACAGAGACTTTAAATATCTGACAATTAGTTATAGCTGTAAAGATGTAAGGGAAATTACAATCCAATATGCACTCAAAACATCTAACACATAATTGCTATTATTGAAATTCTCCAAGCAACATAAAACATAATTAGGAAAACAATATTAAAAAACTTAATAAAGTTTATGTAATGCAGAGCACTGCTGTCACAAAAGTTGGGAATATCTCCAAGAAACTAATCTGAAATGATTCCACCTGACCATTCAATAAAGTTTATGTAGTGCCTCACTAATTTTCTTTGGGGTTTTCCTACGTCTAATTAAGACACCGATTAAACCAATAGCAGTGTAATTTAGCATCTTCAACAAGGACAAGCAAATTATATCCCTTAAAACATTGCAAAACATATCATTTCTTGGTATTAAATGGAAAAATTCTATATATTGTTTACTCCTAACGCAAAAAGAATTTGGTCCATCTCAAAATCTTTTATTTTTCAACAGTCAAGGGAAATCATTTATTGATGTTTACCGATTATCAGCCATCTTCAAGTCTTCCATTGCCACCACATTTACAAGTGTAATAATATTGGAGGAATATTTTTAAATTAAATTGAATAAGTGGTGAATGGACTAATCTGTGTCTCCTTAATATTATAAATTAATAAAGCACAAGATCATGGGGACACAATAAAATTTAAATCATAATTTACAATATTCAAAATCTGGTCAAAGCTTTTGTATATGGCACAGAAAAGGCCAGCGACTTAGGGCATCTCCAATGGGAGATGCACAATCCCTTGAATTTGTAATTTGCATTTTTGGTTGGCTGGAAAGCTCCAATGGAGATGCAAAATATCCATCTTACCATTGGAGATGCTCTTAGAGTCATTAATTTACTAAGACAAATACTTCAAGAATATACTATGATCCGGCCATACCTTTTCACACTTCCCCAGGGTCTCCTTGTCACCAGTGTAGTTCTAAACAACAGAAATCATAAGCAAGAAAATATATAATTGATGAGGAGATGAAGTCATTTCAGATTGTAAAAAGGGACTATAACCGTGCAAAAGGACTATAAAAATAACCAAAAAAATTGTACAAAAAAAAAAAATTGTAAAAACGAATAAAGGCCACACCTTAAGAAGTTCCATCTCCTCTTTAGTAGGACAAAATTTAATTAAATTTTCCACCTGATCAACATCTAATACTGAATCATCCATTGCTAAAACGGCAGCCTGAGAATGTGCATATAAATACATATTAGCTAAGTATGAAAAGTGTTCATTTACAACATCAGCATTAAAAACATTTAGGAAGTAAAAGCCAATTGAGAAGTCTCATCGGATAAGCAAATTATCTATATTCACGAACCACGATTAAGAAGAAATTCAACTGTATCAGCTTACCATCATATCAGGAAGTGGCATCTTAACTTTTGTGAGCATAATTTCTGTGTTGTTTGCCCTTCTCAGGTCAATCTACAATGTGGTACAAAGAGAATCACAGTAAAAAAGTAGAGAAGTAATAGCATCTGACATTATATTAAAAAATGAAGGAAAAAAATATTCATCAAAACAAATCTCTGCTTTTAACGAATATAGCCAACAAGCAGCACCGTGCACACCCAAATTATTAATAAAAGTGCAACTACACAACAAAAACTTTGGAGACATGGAGGGATGGATGATAGATGTTTACATACTAACAGAAGAATCAAATCCCATAACTGGTAGGAAGACCCAGAAAGTATAACAGGAAAAGAATCACCTTTAACAAGCATAACTTTAAGAAGATATGATTTTACAGTAAAATAACCAATTGTATAAAATTACCAGTTGGACTTTCTCGGGTTTAGAACCAGCAGACTTGCGGCGCCCTCCAGATTTATCTGAGTTTGCAGGTTTTGGAACTATAGCAGAGAAAAGGCTCTCTATCTCTGACACATCAAATTCTGGCTCACTAGATTAAAAGAGAACCACATTAGTGATTTGAAATGAACAATCTGAAACAAAATACACGGTTGCAAGTGTTAAACATGTAAGATCCATCAAATCAACAACATAACTTTATGGCAGAAAACATGCTGCTAATGGAATGATAAGTTGAAAAATAAGATGGAATACTTTTGAGTCTCTCCATGTCTTTGCAGTTCCTCCCACAGGCTTCCATGCAATGCCCTTGTCACCTTGCTCCAATGTAGTGGTTTACAAGAGGACCGTCGGGGCGCTGTGGCAGGTATCCCACGTCCACGCCCTCTACCAGCAGTAGCTCCTCTGGCACCTAATGTGGGTGGCGGTGGAGGAGCACCACCAGGAAGTCCAGGTGGAGCAGGAGGCCCAGGACCACGACCTCCTGGAGGTGGTGGCGGAGGTGGTGCTCCAGGCAGTGAGGGAGCGTGACCTCCACCAGGAGGTGGAGGAGGAGGTGGTGCACCATGCCTTGATGGTGGTGGAGGGGGTGGAGGTGCGCCCCCACGCATTGGAGGGGGTGGTGGAGGTGGTGCACCATGTCCTGAAGGTGGTGGAGGTGGTGGAGGTGGCCCCCCACGCATTGGAGGAGGCGGTGGGGGTGGGGCACCATACATAGGAGGTGGTGGCGGAGGTGGGGCACCATACATAGGAGGTGGCGGAGGAGGGGGAGCCCCCCGCATTGGAGGTGGTGGTGGAGGTGCTCCCTGCACTGAAAATGGTGGTGGGGGTGGTGGAGGTGGAGTTCCACGTAACGGTGGTGGAGGTGGAGCCCCTTGCATTGGAGATGGTGGGGACGGGGGTGGCGGTAAAGCTCCACATAAGGGAGGTGGAGTTCCTTGCATTGGAGGTGGTGGTGGTGGTGGTGGGGGTGGTGGGGGTGGAGTACATGAAACTCCCGACATAGGAGGAGGTGGTGGAGGAGGAGGTGGAGTACCACAAGTAGGTGGTGACGGTGGAGTAGGTACTCCAACTCCAAGAGGCTTGGATGCACTTGCAGCAAAAGGAGGTGGAGGGGGAGGCGGCGGTGGTGAAGCTTGAGAACTTGCCACCGTAACACGAGCAGCTGAAGAGTACCCAACCTTCCAAAGAGATGAGGAAGGCTGTGGAGGCATTATGGTGCCACTATTCTGCCCACGTGATTGTAGTGGAGAGGGAGGGGTAGGTGAAGGGACCAAATCTATAACAATATTCTGCGTGCTAGATGACGAGGCATAAGGAGGTGGAGGTGGAGGTGGAGGTGGTGGTGGTGGTGGTGGTGGCGGCAGGGGGGGAGATGGGAATAAGGACAAGACTGAAGAGGGCTTTGAGAAGACAGAGTTATCACTTAGCAGAGGTGGCAGCGGTGGTGGCGGAGGAGGTACATCTACCTGTGACAATGCACTAGCTGGTGACAAAAGCATGGTAGAAGTGTACAATGAAGATATTTGAGACAAAGGTGGTGGAGGGGGCGGGGGAGGGGGAGGAGGAGGAGGTGGAGGTGGAGGCGGAGGGGCCACTACTGGTGCATCAATATGTTCTGTTTTAATAGAGGAAGGCTCTGTCTCTTGGATTGGTGGTAGTGTCGATGGCAGGCAGGATGTGGATGTCTCTGTAAGTGTCTCTGGTGCAGACTTTGAATGCTTCAAAGGGTCCACCTTACTATGTTTCAGTTCAGTTTCCACATCCTTTGAAACCACAATTCCAGAAGAAGCTTTCAATCTAGCATTTGCATTTGTATCTTTTGAAGAAGCAGTACTGGCAAAACCAGCTGGTGCACTATTATATCTTGATGGTGGATAGTAAACATGCATTGAATTAGTATAAGAGCCTTTGTTAGGGGGAATCCACCTAGATACCGCATTTGGTTTTGCTATTTTTGCCGAAGTGCCCTGAGTTTCTTGTTGTTTAGTCTTCTGTTTTGCTACCGTAGTTTCTGCCCCTACTTTTGCATTAAATGAAGGCTGTCTCTTATAAGCAGGTGGCTGCAATCTCTCAGATTTCGGTCTAGAGACCTCAGCACTCAGTTTTGATTGTGCAACCTTGGTCTCTAACCTCTTCCGTGTAGCGCAGTCTTCTTCATTAATTATATCTTCCATCTCTTCCAATTTCTGACACACCTCTTCTACCACTTCCTTAGATCCAGTATGACTCTGCACATCAGCAGCAACTGGGATGAAATTTGACTTCATATCTCCATCATCCACAGCAATGTCTTTCACTGTATCGACATTGGAATCCACCTCATTGAGCTTGTACTTCACATCGTCAACAGCAATATCCTTCACCGCATCAATATTAGAATTTGCCTTTCTGTCCTTTTTGTGCTTCCCATCATCTGACGTACAGTCTACAAATGCCTGACGATCTAAATCCTCCTTCCAGATTTTTTTCTGATCTATATCTTTAGGAGTATTGTCGTGAACCATGGAAGTGTCTAAATCTGCCTTTACTTCATGTGAATCCAATGCATTGCTAAATATCTCTTCCACCTCGAAAAATTCCTCGGGTGATGCATTCCCCGCCTCGCTTTCTTCACTTGCCACAACTGTGGTGATATTAGGCACAACAGCATCAGCGTCCAGAAAAAGTACCTGATACAGATTTGAGTATGCATTTAACTCCTATAGCTTCAGAAAAGGACACCCATATAAGAATAAACAATGACATACCTCTGCTCTAAAGTCCTTTGGAAACTGATCCTTGGCATCCCAAAGAATATCAATATCATCACGACCCAGCATCAATATATTTGATCGTACAAATGCTGTGTGGAACATAACCCGGAGCATCATCTCCTCGCGAACCAGATCTTCATCTAGGTGGATGCATTCAAGAACCACATCCCCTCGAACACGGCAACGAATATCAATTTTCACCAGCACACACTCTGCCTGTGATTAGGATTCATAAGAACGCTTAAAAAATATATCATTTTATTCATCAGATTTTGTTGCATGAAGTAGACATTACCTGTACATAGAGGTGGGTATTCTTTTCATTCCTTAAAGTTGAAAAGAGAAGCTTAGAGCTCCTGTTAGCTGGTGTAGAAGGGTCTTGACCAAAAACACGTATAAAAGGCCTGCAACCTTTTCCGTCATCAAAAAGCGGTAGGTTTCGAAGTATCAGACAATCCAAAAGTAGAGGTGTATCTGATGGAGGCCATTCAGAACCCAAATTTCGTCGCGAAATGTACTGAAGATATCTCATCTGCGAAGGCTGTGGGTTTAAAGGAGATAAAATATTGAGAAGTTCCCTAGGAGCCTGCTTGTAAACCATTTCAAGAGTCTTCTGCTCCCCACTGTATTGTTTACGGTACAACAGAAGACCTGCAAGCATAAATGCAAGAACGGGCCATCCTCCTCTTTCACAGTGCATCAACAACACATTCTGTTGCCCCTCCAATGACAACCAACTCTCACTCGAACGAAGGAAGTGATGAATCATCTCTAGTGGCAACAGCGGGCATCCCTCATATTGCCGAGGGTAATCCATTACTGTCATGTCATACTGCGTAAGCACGTCGGAAATTTGGCTCCGCTTATCCCCTTCTCTGAAGTTAAACACCATGAAAGAAGCATCTGGGAAGTAGTCTTGCAGCTGTGCTACAATGCCACCCAAGTATACTTTGTACTCGTCTTCTTCCAACACATCAGTCGAGAAGCAGCAGTTGAAAACTGCATAATTCGGAGCGAAAACAAGTTAAAATCAATCCACATTACACTAAAAGGTTTACAATTTTGAGCTAAAACAATCCACAAACATATATTATGCGCGAAAAATAAAATTGATCGAATTCAAAGCAAATTCAATCTCATTTCAACAAGAACCCCAAAAAAAGACTCTAAATTTCCATCAAATTCAACCGCATTGGCCCAAACCTCAACAGATAGCACACAAAAAGACCAGAACTTCGCAGAATTTGGCAAAATTCTCAAGAAAGACGAAACGGCGACGTACCGTACACCCGCTCGGAGATCTCAAGAAGCCGATCCGGCGGCTTCCGATAGAAGAATTTTCTGAACAGCGCCATCAGATGGCGCTGTTTCTCCCCCGATCGGATCCAAAACGGTGATTGAAACCAGCTCCAATTGAATCACAATTCCGATCCCTAGCAATATACACAGCCAGATCTCACCCTTATCCGATTCTTCAACGGTCCAAAACCCGACCCGAGCGAGCCAAACCCTGCCGGCGAAACGAAAATCCCGAAAGAAATCGCCAATTGAGAAAAAATCAAAAGGGGGAATTGAATTCCCGATACGAAGTGAGGGAGTGGGCGGTTTTGGGAAGGGCAAAGCAAAGGGAATTCTAGAGATAGAAAGAAGAGAGATGGAGAGAGAGAGAAGAGAAGTGGACTGAGAAGGAGAAAGCAGCTACAAGACCCGACCCGTCTTCTTCTCCTTGTCTCCGTCGGGGCACCTCTGTGTGTCCTGTCCAACTCTCGCTTTCTTTCCTTTTTTTATTTTGTTTAATTTAATTTTCTTCTTTTTTTTTTACCGTTTTTCGGGTGGGGCAGCGCGGGGGAGGGATAGGCCCGGCAGCTGTCCGACGTGGCAAATACGATAGTGGTAAATTAAGGAAAAGAATTTCTAAAATCTCCACACCTCAACCGTTTATCGTTTATCGTGCGGTTATTTTTTGTCAAATATTATTTGTGCTTGATTTAAAATAATAAAAATTAAATAATTTCTGACCTCATGATAAATAATAAACGGTTAAAATATGAAAATTCGTATAATTCTTATATAATAAATCTGGATAGAATCTTTTTCTATAAATTAATTAATTGATGAATAAAATTCGTTACCAGATAATTAAGACCACTGTTACCGTCTGAAAAGGGCAAAGATTACGTTTGTTTCTTAGGTATAGGTAAAAAAGCAATTTTTTTTGGTATTTACTTTTTAGTCAAATTTATGGTTTCAACGTGAAAATTATTATTCGTCACTTATTACTACGGTCTGATTATTACAGTTTGGTGATATTCTTCCCTTATAAATGAGAAATTTTATATTCGATTCTCTTCAAATGTGAGTTTGAACCACATTATTGCTAATCCATTATGAAGCTAAGTCCACCCCTCCCTCTTAGTATAAATAATATCGTTTGTTCAATAAAAAAACATAGAAATTATTCATGATTGATAAACATTGAGCAAGTTTACTTCTTTTTAAGAGAAATGTTAAGGAGACTCTCCTAAAGTTATGAATTCTTTCTAGACTCTTTGTTATTTCACAATTTAACGTTAATTTTTTTGTCAATCTTATAAAACACTGTGCTGAAAATATAAGGTAACAAAAAGTCTATGAAAATCCATTTTATAAAGAATTTGCTTAACATTTTTCTTCTTTTAATTGCAAAACATTAGTTGGGTCAGAAACTTAAAAGTGCTGCAAAAGAAGCGACTCAAGTTTATTTTGAAACAATCACTCTCAGGATAATTAAGAGTTACATAATTGATTTGTGTGATTCGAGTTTTGTCTTCTTTTATGTATCTGAGTTTTTAATACAACGATATATTTTATCTTAAAAAGTGAAAAGATTTCGGAAGCCACACAATGTGCAACCTAATTTAGTGTTAAATTCGTCATTCTCGAAATTCTAAACTACAACCTCTTATTCTCGAAATTCTAACTTACGACCTCTCATTTATAAATAAAAAGAAATATCATAGCACTGTTTGATTTACCATGCAAGAATTTTCCAAATTTTAAGTCCCACTGTTCATCTTTTGAGGATAGTGGGGTAATGAAATTATATAATCATACCGCATAACGTGCCAAAAAAACGTCACGTCGTCGCGTAGCCAATCCCCATGTGCGCGCAGTGCGCTGACTCTCTACTCTCTGGGTGCGACGCTTTTGACACGTCATCAGATCAGATGGCCACTTGTCTCATCAAATCAAGACGTTTCCTTTCCCTTCTTCTAATTGTACGTTTCCGTTTCCCGAAACGCCTTTTGCTCGTCATCGACTATACGACAGCCTTTCAGTCCCGAGGGATGTCGTTTAGCCCTTGCAGCTGGAACCACCACGTGATCGCTCTCACGTGATTCGTTTGGACCGTCCAATTTGTTTTTATTCGTGGTCGGTTCCTTGAAGCACCAATCACTGCCGTCCAATCTTTTACTTTCATCCAATTCAACTAATGGACGGTGGCTATTAAATACAGGGTAATGGCCAAGCAACCTTTGTTATATAGTAATAATCTAATACACATCATGTCATAGAAAATTAATCAAAATCATTGAATGGTTGGTTGTAGCCCACTCTCCAATTTATATGTGCAAGATGAAGCAATTTTTCTTGCTGGGCAAAGATGAAGCTCGCACGTTATTTTGATTTGTGGTATTTACGCTTGTAGTATTGTATTTTGTTGAAGTTTCTTTTAGACATTTTATCAAATATTTTGTGCGTGACATCCAAACTCGAAAAAAAAAAATCAACGATGTATTGGACAATGCATATCAAGAGTCAACTTTAAGTAAAGATATTTGTCTACACTGAACCTTATGAGAATCCGTCGCACAGACTACGTGTCTTATAATAAAGAGGAAATAATAAGACCGATTCCGGCCAACTCCGATGGAGTTTTATGACGCCACCAACACCATCTTGAAGCTCTCATTCCCCTCTACAAAATCCACCCAAGAACCACTTTGATTAACCTCTGTATGTGGCGGTTTAAGACACCGAAAGTTAATGGTTCTCACGATGCTCCGGCCACCCTTTTTTATTTTCCGGCAAAACGGCAAAGTGATGACCAATGCCATCACTTGGGATTTGTAGCCCATCATCCCAGGAGCAAATCCCAACCAACTTTGACCCCGTTGGTCCACCGTAGACGATGAATCGATGCCGGGAAGTTTTAGTCACCGCCGGCTTTTGTGGGTAAAATTGACCATCTTCCATCCACTTTTGGAATTCGTGGCAGGTATGAAAGTTGCTCCACTCACTGAGATCTTCATTTCTGTGAAGTTTGATAATTTTTGAAATAGTTGGATTTTTCAGCGAATCGGCCCGGCCGATCGCCACCCACGGCGGCGCGTGGCCAGTGGGCCACCAATGCTATTTTTAGGCTATGTCAAATGTCTTGAATTCAGTTTTGATATTTGAATGACGTAGGTTGATCGTTGGAACCTAAATTCGTTACGATACATTACTTGATAAAAATGTGAATTGATGATCCGACCGTTGGATCGTCACCAAACTTGGATACATTATAATACGTAATATTTAAGGATCATAGGAATTTACGGATTGGGAATCCAAAGTATGGATCTTCCCGAATTAGATTTCTAAGCTAGTAAAATAAATGTTAACCGCCACTTGGTTTTGGGCAATTGGCGGAGATTCGACCGTTGAATCATAATGAAATTTTAATATGTTATTCTAGAAGCATATTGTGGATCTTTGGGAGTTGCGGATTGGAAATCTGATATGCGGATCTTTCGAGTCGAGTTAAACAGATTTGTAAACCCTACCGTTGATCCTTGATCGACGGTTGACTTGTGGTCAATGGGTCTTGAACTATTTTAGAATGTCCTTGTGGATGTGTTTTATGTGAATAACAAGCAAGCCAAGGAAGCAAATTTCTCATAGCATCATATATGGTGGATTAGCTGAAGCGTGATCAATTGGTTCATATTTTCAGAGTGAGCAAATTATATTGTTGATCATTCAACTAGTTGGAGTTGCAATATGAATCTGGGGGTTTGCATTTTTCATGATCCTCTTATGCGGATTGGGATAGTGCTGATGGATGATTGCTTAGGGATCTCCGAGGCTCGTTTTGTCTGTTCGAATGTTGTTTCTTAGTTTTGTATGGGATTTTTGACCACATTATTTACTTAAGTTGTTAATTACTATGTTAATCTCTTTAAATTTCCTTGTAACCAAAGGAACATTGTAATTACAGAAATCAGAGGCACATGTTGGGGTGAAAAGCTTGGACCACGATGTCAATAAGATCCAGATCCACGTGGCGTGCATGCAATGCAACTGATTTATCAAAACGTCAGAAACATGAACGGTGAGATTACAGTGATCATCTTATAAGGGCCCCACGAAATGATTGCAGCCACTCCGTGCATGCCGTGTGCACCCTCGCATATTCTGAGAGAATATTTATCAATTGGGGAGATGATTCGTGAAAGTGAGACCTCACCTTCCAAAACCTTCACCAGCATGCGTTTGTCTTAAGGTAATTATTATGGTAACAGTAATCCCAATTGCTTCGAGAACTATTTTTGATGACCCCTTACTTTAATTAATTTGATGCTATTAACTAGGAGCTCGTTTAAAAACGCTTTTAAAGAAAATATTTTTGACTTCTAAAAATACTTGAAGTGTTTTATGCAAAAAACATCAGTTCTTCAAGTACTTTTTGAAGATTCACTTGCATTTTTATTTGGAGTTGGTTCCAAAATTATTTTTATAAAAAGTGTATTTATTCACTTTAAACGCACTTTCAAATGAACGCTAGTACTAATTATTAAGTAACATAACGGTTTTTGTAATAAGGACTATTTTGGTGTTGAGCAAAGCGAGGGTGTGAGTGCCGATTAATAAGCCCTGCACTTGATGTGCCCAGTTAACGACTGCATAGAGGAGGAGGTAAACTTTCATGCAATAAGAATGTCATTGTGACAATATCTTAAATCAATCACTGTTATGTGATGAGTTTAACTTACATTAATACATATTTGGTTTGAAATACTGTCGTACAAACAAAAAGATGCAGGTACATTTCTCTAATTAGCTCAAGCAATTGTATCTTATGAATTGCACTTTCTTTTAATTAAGTTGTTAACAATGCTCAGCAGTTTCTTATGCCGAATGAGATCTTATTAGTGCCCGTTAGGTGTGGGTGTGAGTGACCAATCATACACTGTATTTGAAAAAGTCAAAACACATAATAATACATAATTAACTTAAAATACGTTAATAACGTAAGTTTATCTTGAATAATAGACTAGCTCTGGCAATGATTATGACTTGAAGGGTTTGAGTGGAGGAAAACCAGATAGCCTTTTTATCTATGGCAGTGACAGATTTGGGCCATTGGTTCCTTTTCATGTTCCCCTTTACAATCATGGAGGTTGCAGAGCCCTTCACTCATGCTTTAGTTTTCCATCGTAATGTTGTTTTGTATTTGTTTTCATCCCATTGGTGCAAAGCTTACAGTTGTAGTTGTAGCTAAGGTTTTGAGATATCCAATAGAGTTTTATATGAGACTGGGGCACCAAAATGACGTGCTAAAGATATCCCAAACTTATCATGTCTTCATATGTTTGAACTTTGTTACACGACGACACATAATTGGTTTGGAACACTGTCACCTTTACATTTTATTTTAGTGTAGTTATTCTCTCAATTACAGGCTAAAAGCTACATGAAATCGAGTGCACTTCTTACGTATTTGTCTCTCTCTTCACGTCTCACGTAAGAAGTATATTGTACAGACCTGATTTCAAATAAGTCTCTTTGTCGTAGGCCTTCCATTCCAGGACTTGAATGCACGAGCCACCGTGACTCCTTTAGTAGGTCATACAACATAATGTGAAAGTTTTTCTTAGACGTTTTATTAACACGGGACATCACAGTGTCAGTATACTCACACCAACAAGGTCTCCATCAAATGAATGACTCTTCCTTTCACATGATAAAAATTGGATTGGACTTAAATGTGAACGTGAAGTTGGATCGGACTTAAATCTGAATGTGTTTCAGATTTTGGGCCTCAAAATGTTCTATCCGTGCAACAATCTGAGCATGTCAAACGCTTAAAGATGCAAACCCGCTGTGAGCTAACAATCCTTGCATTTTTGCTATTTTTTCACTTCCAAGACTTCTGAAAACTGAGAAGTTCAGAGGAACCAAAGCTATAACAATGCGAAGAGAGGCCTGATAACCCTAACGTACGAAACAAGAAACTGTACACGGCCTTTCCTCGAAAACCATCGCGATGAATCTATACGTTGCCCAACGGGAGTTTGACAAAAGAGGAAACCAGGAGGTAATCAGGCAACAAACAAAACGTTTTGAACAAGAGAGAAAGAACATTACTCTAAACAAGAGATCTCATCGTTTTGGACCGTGCGTTCCTCCCCTCCCGAATATTCTAAGGTGGATCGGTAGTTTCTCTGCTTACTTTGTCACCGAGTTTGTGGCGGAGATTTTCACTTCCTCAGCTAGTGGATGAAGCCGCCTAGATGGAAATGCCAGCGACCAGGCTGAACTCTTGTATAATCTGTTTCTCGTCGAGACCTGTTTCCTCTTCTGGTTTGCTCAAAGTCTCTCCATCAGACATTTACTTCCCCTGCTTCTTACCTGCAATTCAAAAGTCACAATATTTAGCCAAAGACAGCCATTGCAACCATCACCAATATTTAGTCACTAGGTCTGTGGGGAATACGCTTACAGAAGATATATGGTAAATTAGTAGTGTTAGTCCTGTACCTCTGTGAAACCATGAGTTCCGGGTTGCCCTTCTGATGCGGCGCTCGTGTCTGTTCAAAAATTCATCAACTCTATACGGTTGAGACAACAAGGGTCCGGAAAATTGAACCTTGTCTCCTTGATCTTGAAGTTGAAACCCCTGTTACAAAACCAGTATTAACGAGGTTAAAGACGCCAGGTGATCATATGTAACATCACCAAAAAGAAAATTTGTTTGCCTTGCAACTTGTATTAAACTCGACCAAAAAAAACGAATAACTAAGAAAAGCTACAAGATAGATGAGACGGTATTCTTGTGGTGTTCCAGGTAATGCGAAAACTGGGAGTTGTATGTCGAAAGTCATATAATTGTATCTGATTTCTGTATTTACAAACTTACTATATCACTTTTAGCTGCCATTTCCTCTCCCTGATAAAGTGCCAATGATAATTCCTGAGAATGGTACTCCTCGGAAGCATCAAAGGAATCTGGACGCTCAAGCTTGCCCCATTGTTTCAGCATCGCGAGCTTTGCAATCTCGTATGAATCGTGCCCTCTAGAATCAGTGCACCCCTTGTACGTAAGTTCCCCATTTCCACGCCTTCTTGTGTCAAAGTTGCTCCGTGTATGCACTGTGATCGAAGATTCTAGCGTGTTAAAAATGTGTCCTCTTGAAATAGACCGAGTATGAGATCTTCTGGCCTCATCTTTTCGTCTCTTTGCCCATGCAAAGCCGCTTGATGTAGAAACCTCTAATGGACCGGTGAAGGGAATGTCTCCTTGAGATGCATTTTTAACATGCAAAGAGTCTTCTGCTTTACCAGCTGACGGCTTTGGAAGCTCCCTACCTACTATTGAAGTATCTCCCTTAAGAATATGTCCATTAGTGCCATTAACTTTATAAGAACCTCGAGACTCGGCTGCCAAGTCCTGCAAGATAAGGTTGAGATCATCAATAAGAACCTTCAAATGGTTACCATTAAAACACACAGACCCGCGAACAACATACAAGAGAGAGACCTCTGCTGGTGCCAATTTACTAAACCCAAGTGACTTTCTTGCTGGCTTTCGTGTTTCAGATCCACGAACTCGCCCACCAATTTTTTTCCTGAAAATTCAGTGACCGCGCTAAATTTCAATTTTCATATTTTGGTGAGGACTGCACTAATTTTTTTCACACAAGAGAACGAGAACCACTCACCTCTTTGCCTCCTCCCGGTTCTTCGCATCTATCTCTTTGCTAGGTGGGTATATAGGCAAGCTTGACGGATCGCATGCATGAGGCTTCATTTTGAAATACTGAAGTGGGAATAAAGAATACTGTATTAGGACAATCTGAATGATGAGAACCAACGCATAAGGTACATATTACATTATTTTGCACGTTACCTCGGATGCAAGAGCGGAGGATGCAGTCCCACGCTTGTGTGGTTCTACAGAAAGGAGAGTTTCTAGTAGGTTAAAAGTGGCTGCAGGCAAGTCTTTAAAGGTATCCCGCAGAGAGCTATCGTAAGGTTGTTGTGGTTTAAATAGAGTGGCATGAGGAAGTTTGGACTTTTTCCAGTAATCTTCTGGCGGGGAGCCACAAAGCTTGAAAATCTTGTGTAATTGTTCAACCTGTCAGCAGAAAATGCATCTAAGAAATCGAACAGGAAAACCAAAGCAAAGTATGACAACTGCAATCCTTGTACAACTTTAGATGCAGGCATAAAAAAGTTTTACTAATCCAACGCATCCTAAGAGAATCAATGTGTTAGTTCTCATAAAAATATGCACTAGTTAAGAGAATCAGATCTTTAATTTTTCGATTTATGCAAGCATAACGGAGGACTCTGCATTCAAATTGCTGTGTTGATAAACATGCTGATTATTTTACCAAGGCTGATAAACAAAAGCCATGTATTTCGATTAGTTAATCACCTCTGTTCTCCCTTGAAGAACAGGTTTCCCCATTAGTAGCTCTGCAAACGCACAGCCAACACTCCATAGATCTATAAAAGCTCCATAATCAGTCGATCCAAGCAAAAGTTCAGGAGGACGATACCATAGAGTTACAACACGACTGGTTAGGGGTTGCTTATGCCCGGTATTACAGAAGTTTGCCAACCCAAAATCAGCCACCTTCAGAATTCCTTCATTGCTCACCAGAAGATTTGATCCTTTTATGTCCCGATGCATTACTCCCTGCGAGTGACAATGCTCAAGTCCAGATAACAGCTGCTTCATGTAGCATTTAATCTACAAAATACAGCCAACATCACCAATTTGAGCTTCAAGATGGACGAAAAGATAGACGACTAACTGTGAAGTAGAACAATCACAAAAGATGAATCCTACTAAACTAGCATGACAACTATTCATAAGAGCAATGCAAGCAAACCTGTGCCTCACTGAATTTGATGTCAGGGTTAGACAAGAGTCCGGTAATGTCATGTTCCATGTACTCGAACACAAGGTATATGCTACATGATAATCGGGAAGTAATTAAGCCCTCCAGTTTAACGACGTTTGGATGGTCAAGCCTTCTAAGAATCAAGATTTCTCGTGCCATAAACCTGACGCTCTCAGGCTCAAAATTGTCAAACCGCACCTTCTTCAAGGCAACTATCTTCCCAGTTTCAAGGTCCCTTGCTCGGAACACACTACTATACGTACCCTGTCCAATCTACTCAAGGAGTTGCGATCGAATAAGAACAGATAAGAAGAAAGATGGTAAACTATCAAGAGTAACAAAACATGTACCATGTAGATATAGTTTCTGCAATTCACAATCAATTAATACTTGCAATGAAGAATACAAACATTAACAAAAGTTAGATTATAACGATCCTATCGAAAAATGTATCATGTAGATATTCCGGGACAGCAAAATTAACCATGTCGAAAGTTTAGACGAGAAAAAAAGACACCAGTATGGATTTGAAGGCCTTGCATTTTACCAAACAATCTGAAAATGGTAAGTTGTTGTAAGCTTACTCCGATGCACGCCATCGATGTCAAGCAAGTGCTTAAAGTTTTTAGCTTTTTAACCAGTCGATATTCTAAACTACTCTAATTGAGACGGGATCAAACGCGGGTTCAAAAGCAACTCTAAACAAATATGCCAACTTTCTAAAAAAAAGTGTAAGAAAATGAAGTGTAAATGTCTCACTAAATTGAATTTTAACGTTTGTGCTCAAAATTTTTGTAAAATCAAATTTTTTTAAACAAAATCTAATAAAATGAGTGAGAGAGAGAGACTCACTTTCTCTAACTTCTCATATGCATCGGCACGGAGTGGGACCCACCCTTGAATGGCTTCGCCGGCCACGGTGCTGAGCCAAGCAGGCCAGCCGGCGGCCACCTGCTCACCCTCCACGTACTTCTGGAGATTGTTCAATCTAAAACTCAGAGACTCGGAATAACTATTATTGCTCTTGTGATAATTCCCGCCACCGCCGCCATTCAAACTCGCTATTCCCGACTCACCCAAGTCGCTCCCGCTCAACTCAGCCCCCTTCTTACTCTTCTTCTCTGCCTCCCCCAGCCCGACCCGACTCCGACCCGAATTCCCCACATTGTCCCTGAAGGCGCCCGAGTGGTCGAACGCCGGCGTCACTGACACCGCTTGCTTCGAGCTCACGCAACCCATCGCCGGCCGCCGACCCAATTACCATGCACTACCCACCCTCCGAAATCTGGGTCGACCCGGATCGGGAAGCCGCCGCCTCAGCTCGGGTCGGAAGTCCGGAGCAACCAACCAGCTGGTTTGCTCTCAACTCAAAAAATCAAAAATGGAAAATGCAGAGCTGGAATCGAGGAGGAAACAGAAACTGGGTTTTATACAAACAATCCAAAGATAGAATGTTCGTTTGTAATTTATCTCAATGATTCATTTCATCACTCTCTTTCTCTCTGTAACTTTTTTTTTTTTTGCTTTTTTGAAAATTTAATTTTCTATTTATTTTTGCGATAATCGCGGGGATTGGGATAGAGGATTTTAATGCGCGGTTTTCTTCATGCAGACAGAACAAAATTTATATGTGCCCGTCTCGTGCTGCCAAAGTTCGAGTCTTTTTTCGTTGTTTTTTTTAAAATCCACAACGATATTTTATACTAATTTACGTTACAGAAAATAAAAAGATGTTTGAATTTGGAACGTAAGAGGTTAAAAGATAAAAGGCTTTAACGATCAAAGCAATTTACATGAAGTATTCTTTCGTTTTTTAATGTCGCTTGTAAGTGGTATCTCTCTTCACTTCCTCAGGGATGAAAATGTCTTAAATTTGATTTAAAATAATGGCAAGTTTCGTGTTTATTTATTATAACTAGCTTATAGTATAGCTTCACACAAATATCTCACTTATTCAGCTAATTATATCTTTGTCTAAAAAAGAAACGATACTAATCCACATTACGTTTTGATTATGTTTTTTCAAGACGTAAAAAATGTTTCTTTTCTTTGCTTTTTATGTAAACAAAATGAGAACGCGTCATGCGATTGCCGACGGGAGTTTTTGTGGGGACTGTTCTTGTTTTGTTTGCAACCATTTTATTCTCTGGTTTTTGTTTGCATTGCTATTTTTCTTTGTTTCCATTGCTAATTTGTGTGTGTTCAAAGTTATTGAGGTTTGTATTATGTAGGCCACCATTAGGCAACTACATGGGATTGCATGCTGCTGCATGGGAGGGAAATAGACTGGCATTACACAAGTGGGGTCCCAATCAAGTTTGCGGATTGGGAACTAGTTTAGTGGTTGGGTCATGAGTCATGAGGTCATGAACTCATATATGGGGTAATGTTGACTAATGGTATGTCCAATGGGGTTGTGATTGTGTTTTGGGTTATATAAATTGATTTTGAAGCAACTAGTTCTTGGTTTAATGGTAGTTGTATTAATTTAGCTGGTAATGTTTTAGGCTCGATTCTTCTAGATGCAAGAATAATACATTTGATAGTTTAATTTGATGTTGACAGCTGTCTTCACTCGTCTTAAGTTCGACTGACTGACTTTATTAGTATTTGTGATTAATTCAATACCTAGTTGTAACTAGCCCAGTTAAAATAGCCTCTTAGCACCTATCTTCACTTATCTCATATTCGACTCACTTAGTTTATTAAGACTTGTAACAAAATCAGTATCTAGTTATTATATAGTTATGATTAGCCAAATTATAGTAACTTAATTTTGTCGCTGGTGTGGTGGCGGTAAAATATGTATACAAAAATCATATATATTTCAAAATAAAATATCTGATTTTGTAAAGTCTGTTTCAAGCTTTGGCATAAGAGTTGGGGTAGGGTTTGTGGATACAAGAAAGGGGAATAGAAGGAAAGAAAGCGAGTTGATTGAAGAAGACTTTTGTTTTTTGGTGAACGATTAAAGAAGAATTGGAAAGCAAGAAAATGGAGAGAGGAAAACTCAAGCAAAAGACCTTTACTTCACCTTGCTGTTCTTTTGCCCATCTCCCACTTCTAAGTCTCTGACATTTCTCGTGAGGCCTTCAAACTTCATTAGTCTCATGGCCCAACATATTGAGTTTGATGGTGGGGTCCACTAAATAATTGGGACAAAGCATCTCTATGCTTAATCTTAGTTTAGCAGTCGAAAAATAATATGGAGACCCTCTCAAAAGTGAGATTTTTTATGAATTTTCTGTCATATCATATTTTTTGTATAATATTTTATAATGTTAGTATGAAAATTAACGTTAAACTTTGATGTGGTAAGAAGCCCATAAAGAAGCCAACTTTGGAATAGTGTGCATAACATTTCTTTTTGCAGTTTTAGCTCAAGTTGGTTTGCTGCATCTGCCCACCAAAATGAAGAAATGAATCATCTTGATTATATTATCCGTTTTTATCTCAGTTTGGTAGGAGTATCTAAATCCCTAAATGTAAAATTTAATTTCATAATATCTAGATATTGATGAGTGAGATTGACAACATTTCATTTCTTGAAGGAGTACATTCTTAGGGTGCTGAAAATAATGAATAGTGGGGTTTTCACGATTGACACTTTCATATAATGTTTTTGGGGACATACAATTGATGATATATGAAAATTGTAGTTAGCTAAAATGTAAATATATTTAAGGGCATGTCTGAGAAAAGTGAGGAGCAATGCATAAATGTAAAGTTGTGATTTGCTCAAACCACATCTCAATTTTCACAAAGTAAATCCAAAGCAATTATGCAGTACAATTGATGTTAAAAGTAATTTTACTTAGTTTAATACACATTGTCGGCCTTTTCCCCTTTTTTTTTTATCAGTTTAAGGGCTCATTTAGAAACTCATTAAAAATGATTGAGAGCGTTTTTGGAAAAAAAAAATTTGGTTCCAAAAGCAACATGAAGTGCTTTTTTCAGGTTTTACTAACATTTTTACTAATTAAAGATTGGTCTTAAAAACATAGTCATCAAAACGCTTTCAAATATTTTAAAAGTACTTTCAAATGAGCCATAAAGTTTTGAGTTTAATATGGTATCAAAGTTATGGTTTTTTCATGAGGTTTCGTTGTGCCGTACGTGAATCCGTCTCTGCTTAAGCTTTTGAGGCTTAGTAGTTATCTAATATGATATTTCATGAGTTTTCGATGCGTTGTGTATATCTTTCTATGGTTAAAACTTGGATTCCATGAGGTTTCATTGTGCTGTGCATTTTTCTATGCTTAAGTTTTTAGGACTTGGTGGTTGTCCAATATGGTATTATACTTAAATTCATGATGTTTCGTACGTTGTTTGCTTAATCTTTTGGAGCACGGCAGTTGTCTAACAATGCTAATCCTTGATTTTTAAGCTTCCCAGTTACAAAGATAGCCAAAGAAGCCGACCTTCTTAAGTCTGTTTAGCTGAGGTTTAACAAATACAAGTTGTTGGAGTGATGGGTCTGCTACTTTGGTAATCTACGTGCAAAATACGCAATATGTTAGATTATTTTTTGGTTTCCACCAAACAATATCTGCATGGAGTTTCGTACGTTCATATACATACACAAAAATAGTATAATCTATATCAATTTTACTATTTTAGTTAGCTAGCTGTGATCCTACAACCTGGACCAATCCATCAATGGGATGTATGTATTAGCTATGCATTAAGATTCTCTCCTTTCTCATTCTCCCCTCATCTAGTCTCCTTTCTTTTTTTTTTTTTTTTGCTTTTTCACTCTATAATGAAAGCAACATAAAATGTTAACGTGGTTTAATCGTAAGCATTTAAATAAGAACAGACTCGAGGAGAAAAAAAATAGAAGAAGAGAGAATTCTAGTCCATCAACTATAACCTTTTAATTAATTAGTTGGTTAATGAGATAATGATAATCCAACTTATACGTACTTAAATTAAGAAATTGGCATGTGATGTGTGTGCATGCCAGTTGCCACCACTACCTTGAACTCTCACCCTTAAGTTATGATTGCTGCTTTCCATTATCCAATCAAGGTCTCTAGCCACTCATCGACAGCACTCACCCACCAGAAAATATAAGAATTTGGTTATATATTTTTTTAATTTATTCAAAAAAATAGGTTATCATATTAATTTGTTTTTATTAATTATCACATTGACTCATTGAGGCAAAGAGCATCACTAGCCCTAGGGCTATTTTTGCATCGACCTAAGGCTTACTTTTGAATATTTCTTGATGACCTTGAAACCTACTTTTCGTAAGAAACACCAAACCCTAATTCTGAAACTAGAATCTTCTTTTGGATATATGACGAATTTTTTTTAATAGTCTGAAACTTCTAAGTAGTTCAGAAATGAACGGAAAAATTTTACTCTAAAAAAATCAAATGATAAAAATTATTGAAAAAATTGGACTACTTGTTAGACTTGAACTGCAAAAGACAAATCCGGAAACCAAATTGCACAGTTAACCTTAAAGAATTAGGGATATTTGATGGGGTAGTTGAAGGTAGGTCTAGTTGCATGTGTGTCACTAACAAAGACCATATAGTTCAACGACTTCACTCATATATAATTAAGATCATGGTGTAAATATATTAAGAGGAACTAATTAATCAACAGCTATATATGTCCTTCCTTGGTGAATACATTTTTAATATCTTATTTATGAGCAAAAGATAGAAGAACCAGTAGGACATGTCACAGACTAACAAAGACAAGACAAACAAATAAGTAGATGTGTGGTTTTTTTGTTCAGTTATTTAATTAGGCTTTTGAGACTGTCTACTGTCAGTCATTTTAGTTATTTTGTAAAAAAATTATGTTAAATTGAAGAAATCACTAGTTCAAGTGGAGGAGTTCATTTGACAAAAATACTCTCAATTTCACGGAAGGACCCAACTGATTTATGGTGGACAATCACATGAACCACTTTTATCAATTTTAAATCTCAATAATCAAAATGAAAATTATTTCAATTTTAGAGACCATTTTAGTTTAAAAAAAAATCTATTTAAATTATTTTTTTACAGATATTTTTGACTTTAGAGACTCTTGCACATTGTTTCTGCAAATATCTTATATAGGAACACTCACAAATAATTAAAATAAGAAGAAGATACAAATATTTAAATCATTCACGCATATGCTTTTAGGTTTGGTTGCATGGACTTATCAAATAATAATACGCTTTTAGGCTTTTAGGTTGGGTTAAATATCATTGTTATAATTAAAGTTACTCTATATTTAATGTCAATTCTAGTAGAACATAACGAATATATATAGAGCGAATCCATGACATTATTTTTTTTACACCATTTTGGCACACGTTTTGTAGGATTCACTTTATTATGTATTTTAACGATCCAAATTGTTTATATTTTAGAACATCATTCGTAGATCATTCTTGTAAAAAATTGGACAAATCTAAAACTATTAAGACATTCATTTGTAATATCCAAAATTGATGAGACACATTATTAATGCATTCTATAGGTTTTAGTAAACACAAGATTAAGAATCATACTTATTCACATACATGACAAGTAAACGTGCCCTCAATTGCGCATGAAATCAAGTTATTTAGGTAGTTTGGTATAATCTAGTATCGAACTTGCCAAAAGATATAGGGCTTGCTTGAAAGTGCTTTCAAAATGATTGAAAATGTTTTTGGTGAAAATGTTATTGGTGAAAATGTTATTGGAACTAATCCTTTGTAAAAACGCAAATGAATTTTGAAAAAACACTTCAAATGCTTTTGAAATCCAAAAATATTTTATCTAAAAACAATTTCAGTCATTTTAAAAGTACTTATAACCAGCTTATACTCTAATCTCTTTCTAAAATGAGCTTTAAGATTCGTGATTGCTTGGGGCAAGACTAGTACCGCAGTTGATGGGTCAATCAAGAAGTTAGGTCTCCTTAGTCAATGGAGATATGACCCATTATTCTCTTATGTCCCCTCTACATAGTGTTCCTACTATTTATGTATTAGTTTGGTTTTAAACTTTAGTCCAACATCAATGATTAGACGGTGGTATAGCATCAATCGTGCATTCTGAAATTTTGTTTTTTATAACTTTTTTGAGATTTTGTTTTTTTGATAATTTCTCGATTTATGCGTGTCATCCTTAAGTAAGAACCATGTTAGTCTTCTCTGTATCGTTTCAATTTTATCGGATGTCCTCAAAGGGATTGCATGCTTAGATCTTAGAAATGCTAGAATTAGTAATGTCTCATTCACTAATCCTGCATGCTAAGATTTCATTTACTTAAGTATGTCGTTATCTCATTTATGTGAAGAGACGGAAACACACATGATGGAGAAAACAAACTTTGAAAAAAGATATGAAATACTTGGAACTAACAAAAGATACAGCGCAAAACTGAGCGAGTAACATTCTATGATTCATACAACCGACATCACTTAGTGGAATAAAACTTGATTGCTAATTGTTGTTACACTAAGGAGAAAAGAGATGTGCAGTAATCATTTTCATAAAACAATGAGTGATACTTTAACCGTTTCCATTGACTTAAACACAGTAGGATAAGAAAATTGCTTTGATGGGGGAAGATAAATTCCAAACATTATGTCAATGGCCATGATGGTACAAGGAAAGTTAAAACTTCGTTAACATGTCTAATCAGACATTATTCAAGTTGACCCAAATTTGTGTGAAGGGTCACAAGTTGAATTGATGAACTCACTTTAAGTCTTAAAAAACTAGTAATTGGTTGCTAAAGAGCCCAACCTATGGCAACTTGCAAGCAGCTGTTTGGTCTTTCGACTTGTGCTGTCCAAGCATCTCGGCTACAGTTCTGCATCGGCATTGGTTTCCTGGGCGGATCACGTCACCATATACGGCCATTTCGATTATGTCAAGCTCCTTATCTGCAAGTAAAAGAGATGTGTGATTATGAGATACGAGTCTCACCAGTTCTAATAACTAACTAGCTTCCAAGTAGGCCAGAATGAACACCAAAAGACCACAAGGTTCAAAGCAATGTGCCAACAAAGAAAATCACAACTGTGTTGACTCGCATAGAAAGGCAATCAGAAGTTCGGACAAGTGTTTTTTGAATGTTGAAAGATTCAAATTACTCGAAGGTTCCTCCTCTTAGCAGGGGTCTTGGAGAAAGCGGCCCAAGTTGAAATTTTCCATTCCCTTTTCTTTAAATTTGGAATTCGTTGAATGATTTACTTTGTATAATGAACAAATATCATAAATCTTGAATCAAATCTAGGTTTGTGAAAATATTCCGATAACAAGATCTGATGCTCTTCATGTTCAGGAACAAGCAATAGGAATTCAAGGATACGGGGAAGGATCAGGGGAAAAGGTTTCTCTGAGAATAATTGCAGAAAGTAATTATGAAATTAGGTGGAAACGTCGTTATCAGAAAAAGTTCAGAGCAAAGGTATAGCCTAAACTACAGTGTGGCATTTTCACTTTGAATATAAGCTAGACAATGTACATCCCTCCCTTCTGCTTAGATAATTGGTCATGAGTTAACGTCTCTAGACATAAAGCTCAGAACTTTTTCCATTACGAAAGGCATACTAGAATAGTAGTACGAGTGAACCTGAGTAACTTGTATTTCTGATTTCATATTTGCACCAATAGGAATATGATATGATGTCAATTCTCAATCGAGGAAAATGATGAGGTTCTGTAGCTCGAACAAAGACCAAGCTAGCCAAACTCAACCCTTCAGTCCGTCCTATAAACTAACCCACAACTCTCTTAGCACACCTACATTGTGAACAGTGACACCCGACGAGAACATTTACAAAGCATTGGACATACTGAGACAATAAGTCCTAATACCATGACTAAAACCAGTATAGTACATATGGACCTAAAACATATATTTTCGTTGCGAATCTGTGGACACTTTAGATCAGAAAAACAGTTTATAAGCATTGTTCAAAATGGTGACAAATTGGGGATGACACCCAAAATTGTTATCAATGGAACATCGGAGCATCAGGTCACGTAAATTCACGAAACACTTTCTAAACTTTGATTATAGTCATGTGCACTCGACTTGAAAGAATCCCCCCTAACCTCATCAGATACGAGCCACAATGATGAATTGTGTTTACGATTCAAAGACAAAACCATTATGCTCGACCCAATTACCACAATTCTGGGTTCCAAACTAAATAGATCAGAACTCCGAATCTAATATTAACAGTGAACAAGAGAACGCGAAAAACTTACCTGTAAACTTGACATCACAAGAATAACCTTTCAACTTATCTGTATCGATTTTGTCTTTGTCTGATTTGAATCTGTTTACCCTTGTTTGAAGAATCTGACAATTTTCTTCTGTGGATTCACCACCTACAACACAACCCCAAATCTCGATTAACTCAAACACCAAATTGGCTGACAGATTAAAGCCCACATTTGCATGTTTACTGCTGAGGGAAAAAACTCCTGAAATTTTTTGCCTCATAACGCCACGATTTCGAATTTGAACAATTCAAAAAGTAAAAAAAATCAAGTAAATTACATATCAATTAGAGCCAGCTAAGAGAGCAAGTTATTTTCAAAAATAAAACCCAATAAAAGCACAAATACCAGTATCGAAATTCAGCTCAATTAAGTAGTATATGCACTAAAATGATAAATTTTAAAAAATAACCAGTTCAAAAATCATCAAAAACCAATCAAATTATTGAAATTTTGCAATAAAATTGCTAAAATTCAAGATACCCAGTTCAGAATTCATGACAATCAATCAGAAGATTGAAACTTTGTAGAAATAATTTGAAACCATCCAGTTGAAAAGAGAGGAAGTTGTGACCTTTGGAGAAGGGAACGATGTGATCGTACTCGAAGCAGAGGCAGCCCTGGCAGTTGCAGAAGCGCTTACAGACGACGTTGCCGGCGGCGTCTTGCCGCCACCGCTCAGGGTGTCGACCCGGCACCACATCCGCGTTTGCCCAGCACTTGCTCTTCGTTTTTGAATCGAAGAACCGTGGTCTTTCGTCACCCTTGCTGTTCGGCGAAGAACTCATCACACCGTTCCCCACGCCCCTCCCTCTCTCTCTCTTCTTGAACTGGAAGAGACAGAATCTGAGAGTTTCTAGAGAGAGAAACTTTGCCATGTCAGATCACTGACGTGGTCCCGGCCGCCAATCATATTGTACCACTTGTAATAACCTCCCGCCACTTTCTTAGTTCTGATCTGATCCAACGGTTAAGGATGACACCCTCAGTCTCTTCCCTCTTGCTTTTTCACTTGTTTAGGGTATGTATTATAAGAAGGGAGATTATCAAGTGTTAGTAGCGTGTAGAAAATATTAAAAAATTAAAAAGGTGTGAGATAAGTAATTTGGGGTGTGTGAATATAATCTCTCTATAAGAACTAGAAATAGAATCACATTAATTTTTGAGTTTTTTGCGTCTATTAAAATAGAGGTAAGTGAACCACTCTTTAACATTTCTTGCATTTTACTTACAAGTAAAGAAACGGAAAATTAAATTTTTTTTTTTTTGAAATTCGTAATCATATACTTAAAAATTAAGAGTTAAATTGACAATAGATGACTAGTTGATTTGAGTCTCTTTTCTTACTTCTTCTATCGTTTGCAATTTTTTTGTGCAAGTGATTTCTGCACATACGTTTTTACCGACAGTTTGAACTTGGAACACTTACTTTTAATTCTTCCTCTTTGATGAAAAAGTTAGAGGCTGCGTGAATCATTTTCCTTTTCTTTTATTTCTTAAGTTTCTTTTTGTGTTCACAAGTTTTACATGTCTGAATAGCAGAAAAGGGAATGACTGTACACAATTCTTTGTTTAAGATTTTCATATTTCCAAAATATAACGAGTGTAAATTCGAAAAATTTCGCACGTCCTCAAAATTCTTCGACTGGAATGGCATGGGCATTTCACAGGCATCTTCCGGCCTTGGTTTCTTCACACCGGCAACAAACGACACTACAAACGTGGATTATGTAGATGTGAGTCACAAGTTGAATTTTTAATGTGTGTGTCTATATATATATATATATATATATGGAGATGGATCTACGATACTATTTTTTTTTTAATTTTTTTTACAATTTTTTGGCACAAGTTTTTCGAGTCACACTTTGTAATGTATTTCAATGATTCGAATCGTCTTATATTTTAGGTATTTCTTAAAATATCATGTCTACAAAAAAATCATTCAAATCTGAAACCATATAACTGTTAGATTAAAGGTTTGGGATTTTGTAGAACCGTACTCGTCTATTTCTTCACATTAAATGAATTTCTTAATGGTTTTAAATTTGTCTAATTTTTTTGCAATAATGATTTATGCATAACGTTTTAAAAGACAAAAGATTCGGATCGTTAAAATACATTAAGAGTTGAGCTCGAAAAACTTGTGTGAAAAGTTATGTAAAAAATATGGTGTCACGGATCTGTTCCCATTGTATATACCATTAATTACCAAGAACAAATTGGACTTAGCACACAAGTGCGCAGGCATATTCTTGTTGTCCATCTATATGTCACATTGTCCAATCACACTTGTTGCTCCCCATCTTTAGAACACAAAGAAGTGTTTAAATTCGGCCGAACGTTTCTGGTGATCAATCCAAAGCACTGGCGGAACATACACAGGAGAATCTTCACCTTATTCTGCAGCGCATCCTCCAAAGCAAATAAAACAATATTTCATTCCATCATTAATCCCCAGAATTCACATCAACTTTTCAGGAGATATAACTGACTGGGAAATATGGGGGAGATCGATACAAAACCAATTGAACCGGTCCAGGCTGCATTGTCCCTGTTTGAAGAGAAGAACGATCACCGGAAAACCCGGCTTTTCGGCACAGATGTAAGTGATCTTATGTGTACACATGAACTGGTATGGTAACAGCCTAACAACGCAGTTCGATAGGAAGATCCTTCCTTTTAAGTTTGAGTTGTGATATATGCAGATGGTTTCCTAGTCCAAACTCATAGCTTAATTTTTTTTTTCTTTCTTTCTGTTTATGCAATTATGCTGTGTATTTAAAGATGTGATGGCATAGTCAACTTGGCTAAAGCAGTTTGCTTGTACTTTTGCAACCAAGTTTAAATCTCACTCTTTGTAATTTGGATCAAATTAGAATATTGCTCGAATAAAATGAAAACAAGTGATGCATGATCATTATTAGGTAATTTATAGGATTACTAGGGTTCCAAATGTGAGGATAATGTGAAAAGCTAATTCACAACGGAAATTTAAGTCTTGCAAGAGTTTATAAGGAGCTGAGCTACTCCCACTATTGTCAATTGTTATGGAGTTCTGCTCTATGTCACCGAGTAAAATTATTCATGTATTAGGCTTGAGACTTTTCCACACGTGAAAGGGGATGCGAAAGATTTGAACGATTGTCCCACATGGCGAGGTTAAGAAACTTTGCAAAAGTAAAACGTCAACTTTCTTCGCCAAATTTGATTTGGTAGTGCTTTTGGAAATGTATACTTGAAGATGGTAATTAATACCAGAACTGATTTGCTAAATACATAAGGACAATCTGGTAGTTTGCATGTAACCATACTCTTGATAGGCTGTTTTGGCATGCAGATATTGTTCTTAAGTTTGTTGATTCCGACAATGTTTTGCAGAAGGATAGTGAGAAAGAGAGAGAGCTTGAAGGTGTGTTGAAGGGTTTGGCCAATTACAAGGTGCAGCTGGAAGCAAAAGATGCTTCCTACATGCAAGCCCTTCTCAAGCTGCAACACCACGAGTACACAGCGGACGAACTCTCTGCCCTCCTTGAAAACATTGAGTTAGAGAGAGATAAGTGCGTCGAGGAATGTAAAGAGGCTCGGGCGCAGATATACCAACTCGAATCCAAGGTAAAGGAAATGGGGGATCAGCTGACTGAGACTCAGAAGGTGAGAGAGCAACTCATGCATGTTTTTAGTGAGTTGAAGGCTACACAATCAGAGCTGCTTGGCATGGAAACAAAACTAGAGGACGCTAGGGATTCGGAGTTAAAAGCTCTAACGCAAGCGGAGCTAATGGAAACAGCTATCGTGATGGAAAATGAGAGGGTGGAAGAGCTTCTTAAACATGTCTCGGAGCTAAGTGAAGCCGTGGTTAAGTCAAAGGTTGCTGCTAGTGAAACAGATAAGGAGAAGTTGGCGATATTATCTGCGAAGGATACTGAGATTGAGTTAGCTACACAGGCTGCTCTTCAAGCGCAGGAGCAGCTCGAATATTCTAAGAAACAAACGGTGAAGATGGAGGAGTTGGAGGATCTGCTCTTCGCCAAGTCTTCGTTCATTGAGATGCTTCAGCTGGAGATTAAACAGGTGAATGAAAACCTTAGTTTCTCTGAGATGGCGTCTTCTGATGCCATGAATGACTTGAAGCAGCTGGAAAAAGAGTTAGAAGAGAAGGAAAGAAAGATCTCGGATCAGGAAGGTTTCATCGAGGGGCTAGAAATGGAACTGAATCAATTAAAATTGGAGCTTAGTGATGCAAATCAAGTGGCCAACAGCCTGAAGCGCGACATTGAAGTTCTTACTGAGGATTTACAGAAAGCTAAACTAGAGCTTGATGAGGTGGCGGAAAGGGAAAACAATGCGCAGGTTGAGATAGCAACGCTGGAATCTGAGCTTCATAGAGGGAGGTCAAAAATTGCGGCAGCAGAGGCAGCTGAAGCAAGAACCGAAAATGTTAAATCGGGGTTGTACCTTGCGATTCATCAACTAGTAATAGAAGCCGAGACTGCCAAGATGGAAAACAGAATGTTAAAGCGAGGGGCAGATAGTGCAGACGAAGAAACTGACGAACAATCTCCCCTTTTTGATTCTAATGAAGATGCTGAGGTTTCCAAAATTGGTGAACTTAAGGAAGAAGCTGAAGAGCGAAAGGAAGAGAACGATTCCTATGTAACAATTTCATTGAAGGAATACAAGTACTTGATTAAGAAGGCTGACCAGGCTGATCAAATTCCTTTGTCATTGGTGGAAGCCTTTAGTCGTCAGTTGAGCTTCAGCACCGCAGGAGATAAGTCTGAGTTGGAACATTTGAAGAAGGAGTTGGAAGCTGCAATGGAAAAAGTTGCGCAATTCAGGAACCGAGCTGAGCAGGCTACTACTAGGGCTGATCTTGCCGAGAGGGCGAAAGAAAGACTAAAGGACCGGATAAGGATTTGGCGAAAGGTGAGGCAAAAGAGAAGAGCTGCTCTTGCTGCGCTTAGGGAGGTGTCTCTTCCTAAACAATGTAGCCCTCCCGCATATGAATCTCCAGATGAAATTAAGCCTCCTGCATATGAATCTCCAGATGAATTTAAGCCTAATGCATCAGAAGAAATACAAAATACATATCCGCAATTGCGTGACGTACTTAAAATGAAATTCTAGCTGCTTTTTCTTAAGATTAGACCAGCTAAATAATTGTTCATGTGAGAAGCACATACTGCTTGTTGAATTCATGTATTCAGTTATCATTATTAGTACCATTTTCTTGTTTCTAATGTGCTTTTCCTTACCAAATGTATTCCTTATGCTTCCGTTTGCACGGTTCGTCTTCCTTTCTTATTTTTAAGCGATCCGTTTCCTATGTCAGAAGGTTCATTCAAACATTTCAAACGATTGACAATTTGAGTGCTCCGCGAACCCGGCTGCTATTGAAGCCCGAATGGAAGCAAGCCGAATTCGGGAACTAGAAGAAAACAGGTGTTTTCAAAACACAAGGCGGTCGGAGTAGTTACATTGTTGTTCAAAATTTGTACAAAACCATTGAAGATTATGATTACCATCCCAGGTTAACATCTGCAAATATCAAATCATACTTGTCACGTGAATTCCCCTTTTTCTAAGTTTGACTAGAGGTTCGTGTCCTTGAATCCAAAGTAATTTGCAGAAAAAGTTTGTAACATCAGTTGATCTTTACAACCTGTCACATTGAGAAAACCTACCACAGCATCTTAACCCTACTAGGGAAATTTAAGCCGGAACGGATTCAATCTAAGGATGAGGAATTATGAAAACTTAAACCCAAATGTGAGTTAATCGATTTAGGTTTAGTCAAGTTGGCTAGAGCAATGCGTTTATCTTTGCACCCAAATTCTGATTCCCTTTCTCGTAGTTGAGATTAATTTAGCGCTATATAATTTAGTCTTCGAGCTGTGGGTAGCAGCGTAGCAGGCACGTAGTTGGTAGGAGCCATGGTGGGACCTTTGGACTTAATTTTTCTCCATATACTACTACTGACGTCAAGTCTTATATAAAGTTTGAACTTGAAGGATTTGGAGTGCAATTTTAAGACCAGAAGGGTCTGAAGTTTCTGCGCACGGGTGGTGTGGGAATTGTTTTACATGCTTGACCAGAGATTAGCAATTAAATAATCCTACAATAAATATACTAATTGCGTTTTATTTTGACTGGGATAGTCGTAACCCTACTCTCGTGGCAAGGACTAAGGAAAAGGGATGTATTAGCACTTTTTTTTAGAAAACCTTGTCGAAACGAGATAAATTTTATTAATAAAGAAAAAATAAACTGCACTTCATTAAAGAACATGAACTTAACTCTTCATAATTTAAGAAGAAAAAAAATTTTACCCCTCGCTCCCTCTGTCTCACTCCATCTCTACCTCTCCCTCTCTCTCCCAATCTCGTAACAATCCATATGCCTCCTCAAATTATCACCATATCTGCTCTAATTCAAGCTCCACGGTACTGATTTAATTCAACAATCAGTCATCAAACCATTCGTTGTGTTTTTATTTTCAATTAATAGTTGACAAAGTTAAATCGCGTTAATTAGTTTGGGGACGTGTGTCAAGCAATGAGTAAAGTCACATAGAGATCAGAAAGAGTTTTGGAGGCCGAAGATTTGGACTCGTTGATTACCTTGTAATTTCATTTTCCATAATTAATTAACAAATACCAGCAACTTGGGGGTGCATGAAGTCACACAAGCGTGCGAGATTTTAGTATAAATAAATTCCCTTTCTGTGCTTCTAATTTCTACGATCTTATCTGTGTTGTATTATTATCTCTGTTAAAGTGAACAGTACTGAGAGATTTGAGTTTTAACGATAAAGACAAAATAAATGGTAAAGTAAATAGTACTATGATTGACTTTTTAGTGTAAAAATATGATTTTCGTTCAAGTGAACAGTACTGAGAGTTTTTCGTTAAAATTCTCTTTATTTTTCAACCTCAGTCCAAAACCCTATTTTTGAATGGAATTATTAAATGCCCAATGGCCGGCCATCAAAATTCAAAACCCAATTAAATATTTTCTGGAGCTTTTGGCTGAGAGCATAAAAGTAAATTGAGCTGCAAATATTTATGATTAAAATCTCTAAATTCATCTCAATTATTCATTAAATATAAGAGAAAAAGAACCCATTTCTGTATGTCCAAATTCTATTACATCATCATCAGTAGAGGATAAGTGCTTCAATTTTTTTTTTCAGTGTTGTTTTCATACCCTTAATTTCTTTTTCTTTTTCATATTAATTTATGCAGGCAAATTTTAAAAGAGCTTCCTTATGTGCAACAAATGGTTCTCTTATTTTTATCAGACTTATTATATGCTTGAGCTTGACTACATTGTGCTTGGCATTTTCTTTTATTTAACTTATTTATTTGATTGAGTTTGCGATAGTAGCAGAAATGACAACGAAAAATTTCTTCTTTATAACTGAGATGCGTCCAATATTGATGGGTAATAAAAAGTAATATAGAGTAATAATATCATTTACGTCGGTGAAACACTTGTACAAAGGAAAAAAAAATTGTCAAATTTTTTATTAAAAAAGGGAATAGTTGGTGGCTTCGCCACGACAGTCCAATCTTATGAAGGTCGAAAAGACTCACATAAGCATTTCAGTCTCTTATGACTACCATCATACAATTCACTAGCGCAAAAAAATTGAATCCAAAATAAAAGATTTTTCAAATCACAATTCATGTGACTAGATCAGAACAAAAGTTATCTCATGCTCTCTGTGGCACACCATACAAAAATCACATGTAGTTGACAAAAAAAGTCATCACTTTGACTATGTATTTGTTAATCACACAATTAGAATATGATACTCAAGCAAATTAGGGACCACCCCACGTCCCTTAAGTACATGAGACGGAATAGTTCCCTTTGCTGGGAATCCAAATCCACGATCACTACCGCTGGCCGACCCATGCCATACATGCCTTTGAAAACCTCCCAAGCAGAGAAATTGTTCAGTCTCGAGAAGATGGTCTAATACATAAAATATCATAATATAATTGAATATTTTTTTTTCAAATTTTCAACAAATTATATTATGACACTTGTAGTATTAGGTCTTATTCCCGACACACTAAAAAATCTTCTTAAATACAAGGCCTTGTTTTCGTAGATTCAGACCATCCTGGCTTAGAAACTAATTAACCCATGAAAAACGAAGAAGTAGATTTAAAAAATGTCCTTTGACCGGTCAATTTTATTTCTATGGATTTACATTAAGGAATTAGATATTCTCCGAATTTCCTCACTAAGGATTCTGAGAATCAATTAATAACAACCCCTTAATCAAAGATTGTGTGAACACAATTTTTTTTTTAAAAAAAAATATTTTTCACGCAAAATGAAGCTATCTTATTATTGAAAATATAAAAATCATTCAATTGTGGCAACACGATCTTTGATGAACGGTTGATATTAATTGATTTTCAGAATCCACAGTAAAGAGATCCAGAGATGATTTAATTCCTTACATTAAGCATGCAAAAACAGTTTATAAGAACCCTAGCTTTATGTCGTTTTCTTATTAGTTTTTTGTCTGATCTATTTGGGACTTTTTGCTTGTTTTGTACTTAGTACATGTAATATTTTTGTTCGGATAAATTACACCATACCCCATCGAGTTTGAAGTCTATTACAACCTCATACAACATCTTTAAAACATTTCACTTTTATACATCCAGTACCATTTTATTTCAAAATAACATCTCCGTTAGATTTTCCATCCATTAGTTTGTTAAATGCTAACCTGGCTGCCACGTGGCAATTTTTTTATTTATATACATTAAAAATATTATAATATAACCCTATTTTAAAAATAAAATAAATCCCAAATATATTCTCACATTTTTTCCCCAAAAACAAATCCCAAATCGTGTGGCAAAGGGAGAAAGGGAGAGTGTCGTGAAAACGAACCCTGCGAGTGCCGAACCTTAGCGTGCGAGTGGAAAGAGGGGGATCGGAGTGCGTGGGGATGAAGGTTGGGTGGGGTGCGGCGGAGGAGAGACTGGATTTCTTTTTCCGGGAGGAGAGGGATTTGAATTTGAAAATTGGGGGAATTTTGTGGGTTTTTGAATTTGGAAATTGGGGGAATTTGGGATTTGATTTTGGTTTTGGGGATTTTGGGGGGGGGGGGGGGAGAGAGAGATGGGAGCGGGGGAAGAAGAAGTTGAGGGTTTTTATTTTATTTTATTATTTTTTTAAATATGGTTATATTATAATATTTTTAATGTATAAAAAATTATTTTTTTGCCACATGGTAGCCACATCAGCATTTAACAGACTAATGGATGAAAAATCTAATAGAGATGTTATTTTGAAATAAAATGGTACTGGATGTATGAAAGTGAAATGTTTTAAAGATGTTGTTTGGAGTTGTAATAGACCTCAAACCTGAGGGGGTATGATGTAATTTACTCTTTTTTATATATATAATAAAGTACTGGTATTAGGACATTTTGGTTTTTATATTTAATACCAAAAACGCGAAACAAGCATATTTTTTTTTCACACAAATTGTAATTTGAGAACCACCAAAGTGTGGTTGGGAACGAATTTCACACTTGTATTCTACATAGACGTCCTGAGTTCGATTCTTAGTACTGATGTATCACACGATTGTAGTTAGAAGAAACTAAAATGCTACGTGAGTCTTTCTGACCTCCAAAAAAAATAGACAGCGGTGGCAAAGCCACCCATTATTATTATATTCTTTTAAAGAAGAAATTGTAATTCAAGTCTCATCTTCAAAAGCGTTATAGCCTACATGAAGTGAAAAATCAATGAAAAGTTTGGTCTAATCTCTTATTTAGAAAAGTAAAATAACATCCCTAATTGCCCAGCTCTATCAGTGTCTTAAAATTAAATTTTCCCAAATTTGGATTGCATGAGCAAAAAGACCAACAAGCATATATGTGCTCCTTTCTCACATGGTAAGGGTCCCATATATTAGATCAAGAAGTTGTTGGGAAATACCTAAAAGCTTAGGGTTACGAAAAAGAAGGTATTACTTATATCATAATTAAACAACCAAAGGTTCTGGTTTTGAGTCTTTTGACCGTATCATCGTTGGCTTCAAGTTTTGGACAAGGATCTCTCAATGGTTTTGGGACTTCATTTTTAGTCTTGCTGGATAGTTGAAAATGTGAGTGCCCAATCGATCAATTTATTGAATTGATTGATCGAACGACTGCTTTCACATTTCGTAACTATCTTACAAGATATGCATTTGAGAAATCATTGTTTCTATTGCTACCACAAAGGAAAAAAGTGTAAACCATTTCATTTTCTTTATGTATATTAATAAACTAATTATTTCATGTTTATCTTTATAATTTGTTAGGTGAGCCACCACCATAACACACGTTAGTTGTAGCCTTTTGTTAATAAAGCTCCAATCTGCATATTCAAAGTCTTGTCTTCTTAGCTTGCAGTAAAGAAATTATTTCAATCCTTAATGTGGAGATGTCCCCAGCTATAATTGTTAATTTAATTAACACTAACTAATACCAACTTTTATCCCCTTGCCAACATCATTGATCATGCAAACAGCTTATAGTACGCATAGCAGATTGTAAGTTGGTTCATGTCTATGGGGAGAATAACGTTGTTGCAAACATCCTTGCCAATTGAAATTATAATATGAATCTTGAGTATCATTATTTTGAGAATCCATCCGATTGAATTGAAACTCATTTATTTGATAATATGATCAAGAGTCTCTAGAACCCAAACTTATTGTAATAATTTATTGAGTTGGTTTTAGGGTGATCTACCCCTTATACTACCTTTTTTTTAGAGCTTAATCAACGGGTAGGAACCGGGTCTAACTCGACTTCTACATGGATAAAATTTGAGAGTATTAAGGGGGTACTAATTCTGTAGAAGGTTTTGCATCAAATTCCAAAACCATGGACGCCCTTTTGACTTTGAAAAATATTATTCCCTTTGTTAGTAATTTTGCTTGGATTAGTAAAGCAAAACATGCCAAATGTCAAATCTTAGAATCCAAACAAGCGAATAATTTTTCAATGCGTTCGGAATACAGGGTCAGACATTATATGCTACTGTGACAATATTATTTACACATTTTTTTTTATCTTTTATACACATTTGTTAATTTTTGCCAATGATCTTCTTCAATATTTTTTCATCTGACAAACGGAAATTGAGAGTGATAGTTCAAAGGTAAAAATAAGGGTATGGATAGTAGCACCGCCCATGTTATTATCCAAGTGGACGAAAGTTTTTTTTAAGTATCCCTCAATTTGTGTATCACAAATAACACGTGTCCGTGTTATAAACACTCTGAAATCTCAAACAAACCAACGTGAAAGCACGTAGACATGGCCTAATCAAACCGGTCAACATGGGCGGCTCAGCCCCCCTCAGCAAACTGTATTAGCATCGAGCTTTTAAGCTAATCAACGCAATCAAGCAACGTCGTTAATATTTTTAACCAATAATTAATTGTTATATTAAATCACTTAAATATAAAATAAATACAGAAGAAAAATTCTTTGTTTCAAATTCTGGTTTCGTGTGCATACCTATTGCATGCCTTGTGCCTTCAAAGACATTCCTCCGACATGTTCAACCTTCATAAATTCTTCACCTGTAAACAAAAAAAAAAATTCTTTAATCTCTACGAACGTATTTTTTATTCGATTGTAGCACCTAATCAAGATTCAATATCGAAGTTTTGCAAGTAGCCAGCGGAGCAGAAAATAAAAAAGTTTGCATCATGTACTCATCGATCACGAAAAATAATTCATGGCGCGCAGTGTGTTCTATATTCTTGGTCTTGGTTGTGATCATGATCACAGGTACTTACTCCAACATGTTGCAGATTTTAAAAAATCTTTGTTACGGGTACTTTTGTTTTTTGATTTTAAATTAACCCGTTTTCCAAGGATGATTATATTGTAATTTAATTTTTCGAGAATGATTCTGTCATGTGTAATGAAAGTGTTATTCGAGGACGATTGTTATTTAATTTACAAGGTTGCTGGCACGACTTTGAAATCTTAACAGTTTTTTTGTTTTTCGCAGGTGCTTCCATGGTAGGTGGAGATTCTCTGGACATGGACAGAGAAGTTCTGCTGAGCCTCAAAGCGTTTCTTCAGCAAACCAACCGCGTCAACCAAGGGATATACTCGCAGTGGAATCAGAATAGCAGCAACCCGTGCGAGTGGCCAGGAATTTCGTGCAACCATGACAGCAAGAGAGTCAGCGGCGTTCAGCTCTCCAACCAACAAATCACCGGTGAGATTTTCCGAAACTTCTCTGCACTGACAGCACTTTCGCACCTCGACCTCTCGAAAAACACAATAACCGGAGCTCTCCCGGAGGACTTGAGCCAATGCCACTGCCTCAAACACCTCAACTTGTCACATAACACTATAGACGGTGAGCTGAACTTGAATGGTTTGAATCAGCTGGAGGTTCTTGATTTGACTCTCAATAGATTTTACGGCGATCTGGGGATGAGCTTTCCCGGAGTTTGCAGTAACCTAGTGGTTGCGAATCTCTCAGCGAATAATTTTACCGGAAGGATTGATCACATGTTTGATGAATGCTTCAATTTGCAGTACTTGGATTTGAGCTCGAACTATTTTAGTGGTGAGATATGGAGTGGATTCAGTAGGCTTACGGAGTTTGCAGTGTCAGTAAACTATTTCAATGGCACTATTTTGCCTTCTGTTTTTGCGAATAGTTGTAGTCTTGTCGATTTGGACTTGTCCGAAAACAGTTTTTCTGGTGCAGTTCCTGCGGAGATTTCGAAATGCCAGAGGCTGGTCAAATTGGATCTATGGGGGAACAAGTTTACGGGGCCAATCCCGTCTGAGATTGGATCAATTTCGAGTCTGCGGGCCTTGTTCTTGGGCAACAACAGCTTTTCAAGAGATATCCCGGAATCCCTTTTGGATTTGAACAGCTTGACATTCTTGGATTTGAGCAGGAACAATTTTAGCGGAGATATACAAGACATTTTCGGGAGACTCAGACAGGTGAAGTTTCTGGTGCTGCACTCAAACTGGTACACCGGTGGGATCTATTCCTCTGGCATTCTCAAGTTACCAAATGTTTCGAGGTTGGACCTCAGCTACAACAATTTTACTGGTCCTCTGCCGCTTGTTATTTCTCAGATGCCGAAGCTGGAGTTTTTAGTCCTCGCTTTCAATCAATTCAACGGAACTATACCACCGGAGTACGGAAACATTCCAACCCTCCAAGCCCTGGACCTTTCCTTCAACAGCCTAACGGGAGCAATTCCAAGCACCCTCGGAAACTTGAGCTCTCTCTTGTGGTTGATGCTTGCAAACAATTTCCTTACTGGTCCAATTCCACACGAATTGGGAAATTGTGGTAGTTTGCTGTGGCTTAATCTCGAGAACAACAAGCTCTCCGGGCCATTCCCATCTCAACTGACAAAAATTGGGAGAAGTGTTGAGCAAACATTCGACAAAAATAATCAGGACTATGATAGGATCATAGGGGGATCAGTAGAGTGCTTGGCGATGAAGAGATGGATTCCTGCAGACTACCCACCATTCAGTTTCGTGTACACGATCCTCACTAGGAAGAGTTGTCAAAGCATATGGGACCGGCTGCTTAAAGGAAACGGCCTATTTGAAATATGTGCAGCTGGCTCTTCTGTACGGACACAACAAATCTCGGGTTACATTCAACTGAGTGGGAATCAGCTTTCGGGTCAGCTCCCACCAGATATCGGTACATTGTACAATTTTAGCATGATACATTTGGGTGTCAATAGATTCCAAGGCGAACTCCCTGCAAATATCGGTCAGTTGCCACTTGTAGTGTTCAACATCAGTGCGAACAATTTTTCGGGTCAAATTCCGGAGGAGATTGGGAATATTAAGTGCATGCAGAATCTTGATATGTCATACAACAATTTTTCGGGCACATTTCCTGTAAGCCTAAACGGCTTGACTGATCTAAGTAAGTTCAACATTTCGTACAATCCGCTCATCTCCGGCATAATTCCTTCCAGCGGGCAGTTGGCAACGTTCGAGAAAGAGTCCTATCTCGGTGACCCCCTCCTGCAGCTTCCCAAATTCATCGACAACTCCACGTATCCAGCAAAAAAACCGAACGGGAATCTGAAAAAGCCTAAAAAGTTTGCTGCATATGTTGTGGTCTTGGTTTTACTACTTGCTGTCTTGGTATGTGGAGTTTTGTCACTTGTAGCGTGCTTATCCAGAAAGAGCCCGCCACAGTCCCCAGGATACTTGTTGCAGGACATCAAATACCGGCATGACTTGGCCTCGAGCTCTAGCAGTTCATCCCTATGGTTGTCGGATACTGTTAAGATCATTCGTTTGGACAAAACGGCTTTTACACATGCTGACATTTTGAAAGCTACACGCAATTTTTCGGAAGATAGGATTATAGGGAGGGGAGGGTTTGGGACAGTGTACCAAGGAGTATTGCCGGATGGGAGAGTAGTAGCGGTGAAGAAGCTTCTAAGAGAAGGACTCGAAGGTGAAAGGGAGTTCCGAGCTGAAATGGAGGTTCTTAGTGGGAATGGCTTTGGCTGGCCTCACCCGAACCTTGTAACTCTTCACGGCTGGTGTCTCTATGGATCCGAAAAAATACTAGTCTACGAGTACATGGAAGGCGGGACCTTGGAGGATTTAATAACTGATAGAGTAAGACTGACATGGCGAAGGCGAGTTGATGTGGCAGTTGATGTGGCTCGAGCCTTGGTGTTTCTACACCACGAGTGCTTCCCTGCCATCGTGCACCGCGATGTGAAGGCGAGCAATGTGCTGCTAGACAAGGATGGAAAGGCGAGAGTTACAGATTTCGGGCTTGCTAGAATAGTCGATGCAGGGAACACTCATGTGAGCACAATAGTGGCGGGGACTGTTGGTTATGTCGCGCCCGAATATGGGCAGACATGGCAAGCCACGACGAAAGGAGATGTGTACAGTTACGGAGTGCTGGCAATGGAGTTGGCAACCGGGAGGAGAGCGGTGGATGGAGGAGAGGAGTGCCTTGTGGAATGGGCAAGAAGGGTAATGGGAAATGGACGGCAAGGATTCAACCGGTCTGTGATACCGGTTATGCTTATGGGATCGGGGCTGGTTGATGGGGCGGAGGAGATGTGCGAGCTGCTTCAGGTTGGCATAAAGTGCACGGCCGAGGCACCACAGTCAAGGCCAAACATGAAGGAGGTTCTAGCTATGCTACTCAATATATATAATGACGAAATGTTACATATATAGTTCGCCAAGAAATTAACTTTTCTACTCAGATTCGTTAATGTAAATTCTTCTTGTAAAGAAACGAAAAATCCAATCAATTTTGCCCTAGGGTATTAGATTTATACCCATGCTTTGCTGGTTCGAACTCTCCTTCCTTCAATTATTGTAATAGTTTCAAACTTTTCCTTTTCTCCTAATAATAGTAAAGTAAAAAAAAAAAAAAAACAAATAAAATCATCTTCCCCTACCTGAAAAGTACAATGTGATCAAATAAATAGCATACCAGAAATGAGTCGAGTTGGCTAAAACAGTGTACTCCCTCTCCTTGCATTCAAGTTCAAATTCTCTTATAATTTAAAATATTTTAGTGTAAATTATTTTATCGTTTGTCAGAAATCTAACTAATAAGTAATGTTTGATAAATGACTTGTATACTTGCATAAGTAACATGGAAGATAATGTCTTGAACAGAAACAGAGCATGCTGAATTGTCTAGTAACAGAATTTGCTACTCAATCAATTACCCCATATATAATTTAGATTTATAACCGGCAGTTGTCACCTTCAGAAAATATGATCAATGCTACTCAATCATGGGTTAAAGTGGTGCAGTCTGCCTTTTCATCAACTTCAAAACTATGTTCAATCAGTACTACGGTTTTGTGGGAGCATCTCTAACAATATTAATTAAATTTTTGTTATTGTAGCTAGCCAAATAACTCAAATGTTAACTTTCCCTTTTCTTATTTCTTGTTTATTATTTTAAATGCTTCGTTCAAACTTGGTAAGTGATGTTATTTACTTTGAATTGATTTGTGCTTTGTTTGTTTACCCTAATAGAAAGAAAATATATGTTAAGATTATATGTAAGGATGTGGCATGCAAAGTTATAAACAAATTTGGATTCTCTCTAGACCTTAGTGTTCAGAGTTTAAGGACTAGAAAATTCGAGTCTTTAGTTTGTGTAAAAGAGAAATCAGAGCCTTTAATTTTATGTAAAGTGGGTCAATTGAATGAGTTAATAAAATCATCGAATCTAATCGTAGTGGTTTGAATTGTCTAATTCTTGGACTTAGGATAGTGAGATCCAAGGAGGATCTCTGTCCGTCATAAACTACCTTGTATAGGCAGGTAATCTGACATGCCAAGTTGAATAATTGGAAAGGGGCCCTTCACACTTTCTTCTCCTATATACACATATCCTCCTTATTAGTCCTCTCCTACAAGAAAACTCATTGAAACAAAGCCAGTCATCAAATTATATAATTTTCAATGACGCCATGGCTGGTAAGATCTCCTCCTTCTACTCCTCCTCCTACGGCGATCCCTGCCTTGATCTGTTTTTTCATGTGCCACAAAAATACTTCAAAGATGACACCGAAGCAGGCCTCACATAATTCCGGTTTGCTTAACAATCTGAAGCAACTGCTGCCCTTGGCCTCTTCTCACAATCCCTTAATCACACTCGACTCTAGCTCATCAGCAACCTCGACTCTGGAAAACTTTATGATGAAGCGTTCTTCTCTGCCGTGTTTTGGCTCCACCACAACCACCCAAAGACTCTACCACGTAACGTTTTGTTTAAAGACTCGTATGTCCTTATTGACATTCTCTATAGCCTTCTGGAAGGCCAAGACGCTGCGCAGCGATCCGGATTACAGGTTGTTGCACGACCGGGTGATGGATATTTTTGTGGAGAGGATGAAATCTGATATTGGAAAGTTGAAGCAGAACAAGCTGAAACTCAAGTTGAATGATGACGTTGGCAATGATGGTGATGATGACGTTTTCGTTACCAAGGCTGCAGCGTGGTGCGTTAGCGCATACCCCTCGGTAACCAAAGCCACCCGCGCTGTTTTGCTGCGTTGAGAGGAGGCTTTTCCCGCATCAATCATCAGTTCATTCACAAGAGTGGAAGCGGCTGGCGAAGGAGGTTTTGGAGCCCTTGACCAATTACTACAATCTTCGAGGCATTGTCGGACACAAGCGCCCTGATGATAAGAATTATTTGGGGGCAATTGGAGCAGGAAATTTAAGTGGCATTAAGTACGATGCTCTCCTTCCACATCAAATCATACTCTACACCGAAGATGGCAGTGATATCAAGCAAGCGGCTGAGCTTCAGTGGAAGACAATGGTGGAGGGCATGCACCTGAAGGGAAAATTCAGAAACTACTTCGCTGTGTATCACGCCACCAAATACGCGGACAAGGGAGTTGGAGGAAGGATGATGCTGGGTTTGGCACTTTTGTTGTCTCAACTGAGCGAAGGGCCATGGAAAGGCAAGGTGATCGTCTTTGGTAATTCGGCCAAAGATCAGCCTCTGCTATGTCCGATACAAGGCAAAGATCTCAAGTACAAGTGCGAGTTTATGAGAACAATAGAGTCCGACTTGTTTGTTGGTTACGAGAAGTTGTTTGATATTCCGGAGGTGGCTGCCATTGCAAAGGGGAGTGAGAAGCCAGAGCAGATGATCAAGACGGTGTTTGTATTCAGCGAGTCCCTAAGATTTAGTGGCATAGACGAAAGCCAGTACGACAATAAGGAGAAAGTTTAGGACAAAGGATACAGAGATGATACGGTGCCACACCTTCTGTTTTGGGATTTTGGGGACTTGGAAGATCCGTCGATGCCTCCTAAACAACATCCAGGAGTTTATGAGTATAATTTGGTCAAGGTCTTCTTGGACAATGGTGGGGAAATTGTCCCACGCCATCTCAGGGAGGCTGCCCTCTCGGACAAGGATTACCAAACATATTACATTGTTTATATTGAAGTATCAAGTCTTTATCCTCCAGTTTAAGCTTTTAACCCTAATGCAGGACATTAAGCACTGGATTAAGGCTGTTGCCCTATTGATCTTGATTAGCTGGTTGCTTTCTTGTTAAGCATCCTATCTTACAGCCACCTTAATCCTTGGAGTGTTCCATAAGTTACGGTGCACACTCCTAAGGAAGGGATATAGGGTTTTATCCATTAGGTTGTTATTAGGGTTAGGGTTTTAAGGCTGTGCTGCCTTTTCTTTATAAAGGCTTCTTGTTCTTGTAATTAATCTATGATTGAAATACAAAAAGTGAGTTTAAACTCAAAAATCTAGTTCACGTTTTCTACATGGTATCAGAGCAGTGATCCTTCTCGAACCTGCCTCTGTGTTCATTCTGAAACTCTTCCAAATCCAAACCAGTTAAGCCATTATGGCGACACCAACAGAAAAAGAAAAAATCTCAAAAAACGATGTCATGGATACCAATCCAACTCAACGTTTAAGCTCTGTGCTTCTAAACGAATTCAACTATCTGCCATGGTCACGAGACAATACGCTCGCTCTTGGAGGCCGTGGGAAGCCCCCCTTCATTCAACAGGATGACATCATGCCCGCAACAACTTCACCAGATTATGCAGCATGGGTGTCCCAAGATCAACTGATCATGTCGTGGCTGTTAAACTCTATGGAACCCAAGTTGGCTGAGATCTTTAGCTATTCTGTGTCATCTTACCAGCTTTGGCATTCTATACAAGAAATGTATGGGGATCTAAACAATGCTGCACGAGTCTTTCAGCTGAAGAAAGATCTTACGGAACTACATCAGGGAAACCTCTCATTTGTTCAACTTCTTGGCAGCTTGAAGGCAAAATGGAATGAATTGGATCTTTACAGACCTCACACCACAGACACAACCATTCTTCTAAAGCGTGCTGAAGAAGACAAGGTTTTTCAATTGCTCACTTGCCTTGGACCGGAGTATGAAGATCTTAAAAGTCATCTCCTGATGTTACCGGAGCTCCCCCACCTTACAGATGGTCTGCAATGTTATTCAACGCGAAGAAGTAAGAAAGAAGGTCATGAACGCAGATTTGGTCGTGGGAGAATTAGATCCAAGGCCAACAGAATCACGAGCCTTCAGCGTCTCCAGACCATACAAGGGAAAACGACCAGACTTAAGGTGTTCTCACTGTGAGAAAATTGGTCGTTCAGGCATTCGACACATAAAAGAAAAGTGCAGGATTCTTCATCCAGAACTCAAACCAAAGTTCAACGACGATGGAAGAGCACCAAGAAATCAAATGAAGCCTGCCTACATTCCTAGAGAAAATCTTGCTTGCGACAAAGTCTCCAATGATGTGATGAACTCTTCCTCTAATCCCATTACTCTCATAAATGATTTTGCTAACTTCTTGCAACAGAAACAAGGAGAAACAAATCATGAAAATCCCGCAGCCATGCTCGGCAAGTTCGCTGGCGTCCTTGCACAATCAAACTCAGTGTCACCAAATGCCGTGCCAGGTATTGTTGCAACTATTTCCACTGCACTGGATCTTAGTAGTAGTCGTGATTTTTGTATTGTCGACTCAGGAGCTTCTGATCACATGACTAATGATGCATCGTTACTAAATGATTTTCAAAACCTTTCTACTCCTTCCTTTGTCTCCGTAGCTAATGGCACCAAAGTCCGTATTGTAGGAAGAGGGAAACTCAAAATCTTCTCGGGTAAAAAAGAATCTATCGTCATGCATGTCCCTTCTTTTCCTTTCAAACTTCTGTCAGTAGGAAGAATAACACAATTGCTTAATTGTCTTGCAATATTTTCCACTCACTGTGTGATTTTCTAGGATCAAGTTTCGAAGGAAACGATTGGTAAAGGGTTCTTCCTCAATGGACTGTACTATGTCAACTTCTCTTCAAGTTTTCCAAAGAGTTGCTACGTAAACTCAATCACCATAAACAAGGAGCAGCTGTGGCACATGAGATTAGCTCACCCTTCTTCACATGTTTTGTCTTTTCTTTTTCCTAGTGTCTGTAAAGTAACCCCAGATTGTGAAGTCTGTCACAAATCTAAGTTCACTAGGCTACCATTTCCCCATTCTCTCTCTAGAGCTACCAAAGCTTTTGAAATTATCCATTCGGATATTTGGGGACCTGCAACTGTAGAGTCTTTTGATGGTTACAGATTATATATATCTTTTATTGATGATTTCTCTAGAACCACCTTTGTGTATTTACTTAAATTCAAGCACGAAGTTTTTCAGTGCTTCAAAAATTTTCATAACTTAGTTAAAAATCATTTTGATTCTAATATTGGCATCTTAAGGTCTGATATTGGCTCTGAGTACACTTCCAAAATCATGACAACATACCTAAGTGAGCACGGAATTTTGCAACAAACAAGTTGTGTGGGAACACCACAACAAAATGGTATTTCAGAAAGAAAGAACCGAGATTTGCTTGAGAAAACTCGAGCACTAATGCTGCAAGCAAACATTCCCAAGAAATTCTGGTCTCAAGCTATACAAACCGCTGCATACATCATCAACCGCCTTCCTAGCAGAATCTTGAAGTTCAAATCCCCTTATCAGATACTCAAGGGGAGAGACATTGACATAAGTCATCTCCGAGTGTTTGGATGTGTATGTTTTGTGCATATTCAAACCATTCACCGAGATAAACTTGATCCAAGAGCTATCAAGTATGCATTCCTAGGCTACTCAACTTCACAAAAGGGATACAAATGCTATGATTCTAAGTCTAGGTAGTGTTTATATCCAGGGATGTGCGTTTTAATGAGCCAACTTCCTTCTTCCAGAAGCATGATGATGAACCTCAGGGGGAGCTCTCATATGAAGTATTTCCCATTCCTCTCTTTCTTGATAATTCAAGGCTTTCAACACCGCACAATGAAGTTGGTGGGATAGAGCCAGCTCCTGAACCTATGGAAGCAGATAGTGAAGAAATTCTTCACAAAAGGATAGAGCCCCAACTTGAACAACCTCATTCTCCACGAAGGAATCCTTCTCGAAATAGGCAACCTCCAGCCAGACTTGATGACTTTGAAATCTACACGCCTAGACATCCTGTTGGACAAATGGTTTACCAGAACATGGTCTCTCCATCTCATGCTGCCTTTGTGACTGAATTAGCATGACATTCGGAGCCCTGATCCTTCGAAGAGGCTAACAAATCTCCTGTATGGAGGCGTGCCATGCTTGAAGAACTGAAGGTTCTCGATGAAAATCACACTTGAAGCATTGTTTCACTGCCTAAAGGTCAACGTGTGGTTGGAGCAAGATGGATTTACAAGACGAAATTTAATTCAGATGGAACCATAGAGCGGCACAAGGCAAGGTTAGTTGCAAAGGGTTTCGCACAAACCTTCGGGGTAGATTACAAAGAAACCTTTGCTCCGGTGGCAAAGATGAACACAGTTCGGGTGCTTCTTTCGGTGGCCATCAATTCACGCTGGTCTCTACATCAAATTGATGTAAAGAACGCCTTCTTGGATGAGGAGTTAGAAGAAGAGGTGTACATGCACCTACCACCTGGTCATGAACGTGAGAAGGAACAAGGAATAGTCTGCAAGCTTCACAAGGCCATTTATGGCCTCAACCAATCTCCAAGAGCTTGGTACTCAAAACTGAGTTTTGTCCTTATGTCATCCGGTTTTAAACAAAGTAATGCAGACTCTTCAATGTTCACTAGGTTTGGTACACATGGACGATTGGTGATACTTATTTATGTTGATGATCTTATTGTCACAGAGGATAATCCCGAAGAAATAATCGCTCTCAAAGCCAACTTACATTCAACCTTCCAAATCAAGGATTTTGGCAGACTACGTTACTTTCTTGGAATCGAAATGGATCAATCTCTAACTGGTCTGTTTCTAAATCAACAAAAGTATGTTCTCGAATTTTTGGAAGAAGCAAATATGTTGCATTGCAAGCCTGCCAAAACACCACTACCCATAAATTTCAAGGATGACACCTCAGACATCCAGCTTGCAAATGCAGCGAAGTATCAAAGGTTGGTCGGCAAAGTCATCTACTTGACTATAACCAGACCTGACATTGCTTATGTTGTCAGCTTTGTCAGCCAGTTCATGCATTCTCCCTCATCTCATCATTTGCAACTAGTTAAAAAGATCATTCGGTACCTGAAAGACACAGTGACTACCGGGATTTTCATGCAAAACAACGGACACTTCACCATTGAAGGATACACAGACTCTGATTGGGCAAGCAATGTCCTCGACCGCAAATCCACAACTGGTTATTGCACCCTTGTTGGTGGTAACCTCGTTACATGGAAGAGCAAAAAGCAATCAGTGGTAGCTCGGTCAAGCGCAGAAGCTGAGTACCGAGCAATGGCCTCTGCTGCTTGCGAACTCATTTGGCTAAAGAGTTTGCTACGTGACCTTGAAATCATCTCCTCCAAGCCAATTCTTCTTCATTGTGATAATCAAGCGGCGATATATATTGCTGCCAACCCCGTCTTCCATGAACGCACAAAGCATATCGAGGTGGACTGTCATTTCGTCCGTAACCATGTCTAGTCCAAACTGCTACAAACTGCATTTGTTCGCTCCAGTGATCAACTCGCCGATGTGTTCACCAAGCCTCTTCCTTCGGCTCAACTTGATCGACTTTTCTTCAAGCTTGGATCCAGAAAATCTCTCGATCCAGCTTGAGGGAGAGTATTGAAGTATCAAGCCTTTATCTTCCAGTTTAAGCTTTTAACCCTAATGTAGGACATTAGGCACTGGATTAAGGTTGTTGCCCTATTGATCTTGATTAGCTGGTTGCTTTCTTGTTAAGCATCCTATTTTACAACCACCTTAATCCTTGGAGTGTTCCATAAGTTACGGTGCACACTCCCAAGGAAGGGATATACGGTTTTATCCATTAGGTTGTTATTAGGGTTAGGGTTTTAAGGCTGTGCTGCCTTTTCTTTATAAAGGCTTCTTGTTCTTGTAATTAATCTATGATTGAAATACAAAAAGTGAGTTTAAACTCAAAAATCTGGTTCACGTTTTCTACAGTTTATGGTCTCGATATTCATGGTTCTCCAAGATGAAAACCCCGAAACTTCAATTTTTACTTTTGTTGTGGCTTGTTAATTATACAGCAGTCACTTGCTCTTCAATTCGTCTAGAAATTACTGGCAATTACATTCACCGGGGAAGTAAATAACTTTTACAAGTTTATTTCTTAACATGAAAGAACACTACTTGGTTGTAGATTACATTGAAAAATTAACAAACGAATCATTTTTTTTCTTGCTTTTAATAAATGGGCTGTAGCAAAAGGAAATGCACTTAAATTTTTGCCGAAAAGCAGAAAGAGAAGCACTTAAATTAGCAAAAAGTAGCCATTATTGTCTAAGATGACTGATCTATCTTTTGCAACGAATATTGACAATTTTATGGCCATCAGTAACTAAAAAGCCTTTTAGCAACGATTTATTTCGTTCCTAGCTGCTACTAAAGGTCTCTTTAGCCACGATTTCTGTTGTTGCCGCTAAAAATATTCTGTAGCGACAATCATTGATGCCGCCGCTAAAAGTTGTAAAAGAAAATTAATCTTCTCCCGTTCCCGTACCAATTAGGTTTTTTATTTACACAGTGAAAATTTTGGAATCTCCACCGGTATGAACAAGAACACAATTTCTTAATCATTCGTAATTACACACTTCACATTACATTTTTACACTTTGAGTTGTTTTTGGGTTTCTGCAAAAAATCATGGAGATATCTAAAGACAATTTCCATGAAGCCAGTTAACAGCTTCCCGCAAATATTCTTGACTGTTGAAACGCAAAAGTTTCAGTCCCGTGATATATTCTGCTGCCACGCTGTATCGAAATCATTGATGTAAGGGATGGAACACCATGGAAGTGAGAATCAAATTGTAAACAGAGAATCCACTACAATTTATATTTGAACTTGCTCTCCAGCTATGTTATGCTTTTTACTTTCTCTTGATGGTTTTTTTCTTATAACAATCTACAGATAGCATACTTGATGAAGCGGGGTTTTTCTGACCTTGGGCACGAGATCAACCCCAGAGGCTTATTTATGTCGATAGTTCGTCGCTGAACGGAAGAAAATACACATCAGTATAGCATTAATGCATTGGTCACCAACTGTCTACATTATAAGATCGTCTCCACAAGAAAGACGGCAGCTTAAACCTGCTAATCAAAATCAAGGGAAAGTAAAAACAAACCAGTAAGGAAAATCTTCACTAGAAAGCAAATGAATGAACTTATTGGTCACCTCGCATGTTCGTTTCCTCTCTTTCGTAACCGAATAATCTTCATCACTCTTCGTGATCAGCCTCTCAACTCCATCAGCCCTACGTCTATCTGACCTGCTGCTGCCACTTTCCCACTCTTTCCCTGTGATCTTTCTTATACTGCTTCCTATCACTCTCCCTAGCACCATCATCACTCTGCGACCTTCTCTTTTGACCTTCTCCCTCTCCTTATCTCTAGTCCTCCCGTGACTATCTCTCTCCGTATCTCCTCAATGCCGCTTCTCTATATCGTACCTCTCGTCCTCAGAACAATCACAAAACTTGTCTCTCACGGAACAACTATCACAATCTCTCGTATTTCTATCTTCCCCCCCCCCCCCCCCTCTAATGCCTCCTCCCAATTCCTCTCCCTTTTGTCATCTCTATCTCGAAAACCACTTATCCTCTTCGATTCTCACTCCTTCCTAGGTTTATATTTGCGCTCTACCATTGCAGTTCCTCCTACAATATCAATACACCTCTGCAATTCACCATACACACACATAAAAATCACTCCTTTTTTCTGACTTCTACACAATCCAGACCTACCCAATCAAACAACAGGAATCCAATTCACACAAGAAAATACTAAATAAAAACGAACCCTAAATTCAAACCGAGTCAGAAGTAAAACAAACTCGTCTGTTATTTTCCAAATTTAAGAAATTTCAGTCCTGGAGCGATTGATCACCTGATTGTGATAAGGGGGTAAACCCAAAATTAGGGCAGATTGATTTCTTCGGCTCAATAGAATTTGATCAAAACCGGGTCGGGTTTTTTGTTGGGTTACTTAGTTGGCAGGCCTATTTTGGGTCAACAATTTTAAATGACTTACTGTTCCTCTTTCCTATGGAAAGTTAGTTTTTAGCGACGAGGTGTCAAGATTCTAAAAGATATTAGGCGTTAATCGAGTGGCGTATTGAGGCCTAACGCCTAGGCGGATAGGCGAAATCTAAGCATATTTAATTAAATCTATTATATTTTGCATAAATCAGTGTCTATTTATACTTAAAATATATATAATTTCATAATAAATTGTAAAATAGAATGACATATATATTATGAGCTATTGTAACATAATGAAAACATGAGAAACAAACATATAATGTGTGTTCATTTAAGTATTCAACAAGTCTTTTACAATTTATTGAAAAAAATAAAATGCAAAATGAAAGTTATCTATTTTCTGTCTAAGTGAGTCGCAACCTAGGTTGGTCTTGGCGGGCTAGGCAGTTGTCTAAGCGGTCTAGGCAGATGCCTCAGTAGGTCTAGGCTCCATTTCTTAATTTTCAAACACCTAGATATTAATCGAGGCAGTGACCAGCCGCCTAGTGCCTAGGCAGGAATTTTTAGAACAGTGCTAGATGTAGAATTCGAATTTAGATTTTTTTTTTTTAGGAAAACTAATGAAAATGGCTTCAAAACTTTGAGTTTTAATGATAAGGACAAAATAAAGGGTAAAGTGAATAGTATTAAGATTGACTTTTTAGTGTAAAAACGTGGTTTTTCGTTAAAGTGAACAGTACATGAAACTTTTCGTTAAAGTTTTCATTTTTTTAGCATATTAAGAAGAAAAATATCATCTGATCAACGATTTTATATTCCAAAAGAAAAGAGTTTCCTAGCGAAAGTCAAATAAGACATGTCACATATGTTTAGAAAATTGTGGGGTTGAATAGCATTTTACTATAATTAGACAGTCGACGAAATTATTTGTCATTTATATATATATTGAACTACCGCTAGCAGTCGCAATGGATGAAACATTTGCATTTTACCATTTAATAATTTATTACTTTTGGTCCCACTATTATTGAAGGGTTGCTCAGCAATGTGATCAATAAAGTGATCAATAAATATTCACAGAGTTTCTCAAGTTCACAAATTAGTGGTTACAGATAAAAGAATCTTAAAATAGAGTGCTCCAAAATAGTAGCAGAACCAATATAGGGTCATTAGTTGCACATGATCCAAACAACTTCACAATTGCTATGTATATTGATTGTGTAGCTGTGTTTGACCCTTATAAATAATCATGACAAACTAAATCATAACTTCTGCCTTCTTTTCATTTTGTTTTTGTTTATCATCCATGTCTTCGTTTCTCTCTTTTTATGTGGAACTCTATTGTGCGAATCAAGTGCTCGATGAAATGCTTCATTTGACAAGTTTTGGCGATCTTCAACATTACTCGACAGTTTCCTACAACTGCCCTTGAAAAGCCTCTTTGATCATAGCAGTTGTCGACATACGTTGGTGTAAACTTTTGGCAAATGTCGAGATGAATTGACAAGTGCCTATCAGGTGCTCGAGAAATGGTCCAATGAAAAAAAAAATTTGGTTGAAATTATGGCCCAGTTATTTGAGAATTCTAACTCTGCCACTGCTCCAAAGTAAAAATCGTTTAGCCAAACTATAGTGAACACCAGAGAACAGCCAGAGAGAAAAGGCAAATGGAAAGGTAAAGGGAAGAAAACCCAACCAAAAGCTAAAGATGAAGGATATGAACCGTGAGCATGGGCAAATCAATCATTAATTTCACTACACCAAGAAGGCAAAAGAACGGCAAAGCAAGAAGACACAAGGGGCACTTTCGCTATTTCACTGTTAATAACATTGTCGGTAAAAAAAGAGTTTGTGTGTGTGTGTGTATTCATTTTGTATCTTTCAAATCATAGCTCGTTTAGTTATGTAATTGTGACTTGATAAACAAATGATCTCGCAATATTAACATAAAAAAATATTGGTTTAGATTATGAAAAATATTTTGGAGTAGGCCGAGACAAGTAATTAGCATCATATTAAATTACGAACTATTTAGTGATTTGCACATGTTAGTGAAATATTTATATAGTATGAGATCCTTAGATTTCAGTTTCAATTATGAACACAATTTTAATATGAGATCGAAAACTGAGCCATATGGTTTCAACTTAATCTTCTAGTTGCATTGCGTGCATCATGTCATCAATCATCACCATGAATGAAAGTAGAAAAGCTGCTTCTACAAAAAGCACTTGTGGAAAGATGAATGAGAGATGATAGGGTACCTACCACTACATTCATACCAACCCTATTGGATTTCACAGACAGCAGCTGTTCTTAAAATGGCAACACCTTTGGTGCACGAACGTGATACCAACAATCCCTAAAGCCATACGGAGATTCGCGATCATATGTAGTTTTTCCAGCAACCACATTATATATTTTTCTTTTTGAAATATTTTAAATAACATATGTTAAAGGCTTCAGCTTCACAGAAATTGAAATTTATTGAGAGTATCAATACCACATCGGAAAAAGGAAGGACCCTCTATGTAGTTATAAGTAGTTTGGATACTCACCATATTGCCAATTTATTTAATGGTGGAACCTAAATCCTATTCATGATATTAGAGCAAGTTGTCCCGCATCGGAAAATGAGGGAGGAGGGATTTTGCAAGCGCATTGAGAGTATATATCAATCCCAAATGGGGAAAGGAGGTAGGAGGGATCTTGCATGTATTTATAAGTAGTTGAACTAGATTTTGCAAATGTATTGAGAGTATCAATTTCACATCGAGAAAAAAGAAGTAGGAGGATCAATCCCACATCGGAGAAAGGAGGTAGGAGGAATATTGAACGTGTTTATAAGTAGTTGGACTAGACTTTACAAGCATATTGAGCGTATCAATCCTACATTGAGAAGAAAAAAAAAGTAAGAAGAATCTTACATTTGCTTATGAGTAGGACTAATGCGTGGACTAATGGGTGGGCGCCAACGCTTAAAGCATATGCAAGCAAAAAACCTTTTTTTTTTTTTAAGAAAAACTAATAAAAAATGCTTGCAAACTTTGAATTTTAACGATAAGAACAAAATAAATGATAAAGTGAATAGTAACATAATTGACTTTTTAGTGTAAAAATGTGGTTTTTCGTTAAAATGAACAGTATTGAGAGCTTTTCGTTAAAGTTTTTTTTTTAATTATCTTTTACACGTTTTATTCTGCAGAATAGGCAATAGCTTTGCTGGTTGCCCTTTTTTTTTTGTTTTTTTCTCAACTTAGACTCGATTTCCATGCTTATAATAAACGAAAAATGACAACCATAGAGGATGATATGAAATATTCCAATGCTTTGTCTATATGTCTTTCAAGTTTCCGATTCTGATGTCGTAAATTGTCCTAGCTCTTATCGCAATTTCCGGATTCATATAACAAACACACAACCGATGATGTTTTTGTGTTGTTGATTCCACAAAAGAGTGAGAAACCAAAATATTTCGTGATTCTTATGAAATCTAAAAATATACTAGCGAGTGAAATTGGTGGAGGATAAATTCAAAACGCCAAGGAACAAAGTTGTTGAATCTAAGGATTTGAGACTAGCTAGATTCTATAAAGAAAGATTGCCATAGCCATAGGTCGGGGATTTCTTGTGTGTAAACCGGTCCATATATTAGTATCTCTCTCATCACGTAGTAAAAGAAATATTTTCCTAATTATAATTTTAAAATGCTCCCATATGTGACACGCAATATTAGTATCTCTCTCATCACTTCTTGATTTTTTATTAGATTTCTCGTATTATAAGAGCCAAGTGATTTGGACCAACTAATAAATAAAGGATAATGCTAGGGAGACCAAAACTTTAAATCAAATGATCTGTCACAAATAAGAAATAAGTACGTTAATCAGCACTTCAATAATAATCCGACGATCGACCACCACATCATTTAGTTTAAAAGTTTTGATCTCCCTAATATTACGCATAACTAAAAGTTTGTAGATGGGAAATGTGAGTGATTTCACGTCATGGATGATAGGTTGGGACTTGGGACATGTTTTGTGCCATACCTGAAATGATTACTGTTTTGAGGGGAACACTCAAGTGCCCCATCCACTATACAAAGTTTTGCTTTTAAAAATAGGTAATGCTAGACAGATTAAATTCGAAGACAAAATTTGTAAACTAAATTATGGTACACTCAAGTGCCCCATCCACCATACCCTTCAAAAATCTCTCTCTCTCCCCCTCTCTTACCCTCTCTCCATTTGCTTTAAATTTGGTTGTGCTGCATTACAGCCAAAGTGTAGAGGAGAGCTAGTAATGTTAGAAGAGAAATGGGGAGTTCTCATGAGCTTGCAAGAAATGGTCATAAAGATGTTTCACTTCAAGAACTTAGTGATAGGCTTGCTGAGTTTGCTCAAGTAAGAGGATGGGAACAATATCACAGCCCCAGAAATCTCCTTCTAGCACTAGTACTCACTCTCACCCATTTAGAACCTTATCAATTTATTTACTTTCTTATATGCGTATATTTTTTTTCTCATATCAGAAGTGAGGTAGGTCAGTTGCCAGGTCAAGTGAGTCTACTGTTTACTTGTAGATTAGACTAGTTTAGAACATCGTCATATTAAATAGATAAAAGAACTTATATATGGCATGTGTTTGTGCAGGTGGGAGAGGTTGGAGAACTGTCTGAAATTTTCCAGTGGAAAGGTGAAGTTGCAAGAGGGCTGCCTAACTGGACTTCTGATGACAAAGAGCATTTGGAAGAGGAGCTCTCTGATGTTCTGCTCTACCTGATTCGCCTCGCCGACGTTTGCGGACTTGATCTTGGACAAGCAGCTCTCACCAAGATTGTCAAGAATGCAAGAAAATACCCGGTTGCCAAGCAAACGCAGCTTCCACCAACTAGCTAAGCTCAAAATTAAGAACCAGCTCTATATGTTTGGATCCTCCTTTTTTTTTCTTTTTTTTTTGGTAATGATAGGAAGACTAAAATTTTAAATCAAATTTGCACATTAAATGATGTGTCACAACTAGGAAATAAGCACGTTATCAATGCTTAAGTTGTAATCCAATCGTCAACAATCACATCATTTGATTTGCAAATTTAGTTTAAAAAATATAGTCTCCCTACCATTATTCTTTTTTTTCTATATGTATTTTGGTAAGCTCTTGCTGCTTATATTTTCTCAAGTTAGATTGTCAACTATGATAAAAGTTTTGTTTATGGAGGTATCTACTTCCTTATCCTTCTTAATAATATATGAGCTGGATTTATTTTTTATACAAACGATATTTTATCCTAAAATCGTCTAAAATATGGGGAGGGAGATCGAATATGAGTGCGGAGGAAGAAACACATTGATCTAGCCAACTTGAATAAACCTAGGTCTGGTAAGCTGGACTTTAAACCCAAGTGTGCCTGATGGATCAGTTGGACATTGTAGTCATTTCATTTTACTATTATTATATAGGCTTTTTAGCCAAAATGGTCATTGATATTTGCATAACTCAACATTTTGGTCCCTAAGATTTGAAATTAATAGAAGTAGTCCCGAGTTTGTCCACCATCAATTATTTTAGTCATTCCATGAAAAATTACATTGAATAAGGACCAAAATGACAAAATTACCCTTAACTAATAAACAATAGGCCAAATGATTGGACAAAAATTGAGGATATTTTTGTTATTTTAGTATTATTTAATGGAGATTTTTCATGGAATGACCAAAATGATTGATGGTAGACAAACTCAGGGACTACTTCTATTGATTTCAAATCTCAGGGACCAAAGTAAAGAGTTGTACAAATCTCAAGGACAATTTTGACTAAAAAGCCTATTATATATATTGGTTAGGGTTGATAATCTGCAATGCAAAACTGATGATGCAGTATTTAATCTAGGCCATTACTTTAAGCTTAGTAGAGTAATTAGCAACAACAACAACAACAAAGCATTTTTCCACTAAGTGTGGCCGATTCTATGAATCATATAACGCCATTGTGCTCGGTTCTGTGTCATGTCTTCCGTTAGATCCAAGTACTCTAAGTCTTTTTTTTAGAGACTCTTCCAAAGTCTTTCTAGTTCTTCCTTTAGGGTTTAGATTTCCTTCTTTATCCAAACAGTATGTGAGTGTAGGGGTGGTTCAGTATGGGATACCGAACCAAAACCTTAGTCCTGATTTCGGTATTTCCAATTTCAAGACCGATCCCAAACCAAAATTTTGGGAATCCCGAAATATTTTTGGGCTTTTGGTGATTTTGTATTCCCAATTCCCATAGTTGTTATATTTTCACTAAAATCATCAGGTACATACTTCAAACATTAGTGTGCTTCTTGTTTTCCTTCGTTTCGTGATTGTTCTTCCAGTACTAGTTTCAACTTCATACTCCCGATGAGTTACCTGACATGAAGTAAGTTGAGGAGTTAGAAGGAATAATGCATGAATTGATCAAACGATATTGGTAGGCAACATTAAACTGTTAAACAACCACCAGTGCAACCGCATATAAGTTTTATATGATATCTTCTTTTTTAGTACTGAGATGCATTTATAAGTTTATAACCTATAGAACATAGTTGTTTTACCATTTAAGAATACACTAGAAGGCAAACCTAGTACAAAAGTTATATACCTTATTGTGATTTTGTAGAATACTCATTACACTTCCAGTGTTTATGTTCTCTACTTTCTTCAACAACTTTGACACTAGTGTTTGTGTTACTTCCAATAAAAGTGACTCCTATCAATGAAATAGAATGACACATAATACATATCATAATTCTTCATATCTTTATGTTGCAGGAATGAAAAATAAAGTAACATGATATATATATATATATATATATATATATATATATTATGTGTAATTAATGTATATATAATAATTAAAAATATGTATATATTTCGGTTCGGTATGGGAATACCGAAATATTGGGAAGACAATCCTGATTCCTATACCGAAATTTCAGTACTTTTTCGGGATAGCATACTGAAAATTTTAGAAAAATTGGTTTGGAACATTTTTTGTTTGGGATCGATATTTTTTAGGTTTGGTTCGGAATTTTTTCCACCCCTATGTGAGTGCAACTTGACAGATTGTCCTTGTGGTCATTTTAGCTGCCTTTTGATAAGGGCCAACCATCTAAAGTGGAGCAAATATTATATAGGCCAGGCTAGCTTATGATCACAGATTCACAAGCCACAACATGTGTCTACCATGTTGTGATCAGTGAAAATAGATAGAGATTATGATCTTATCCCAATATAGTTAGTGTGTGGTGGGCTTAAATTTTAATTAATTTATGTTGTTGTGACAGTATTCTAAATCAATAAAGTAATTTTATGTGTTTTAACTATCTTATGTGACAATAAGTTATTAATTTGTGATACTGTTATAATAGTGTACCTAGTGTAAAGAAGCCTCCCTATTTGCCAAGGGTCAAATAATAGGAACGAGCTTTGCGGCCTCAAAACAAAACGATCGTCGTCGTCCCCAACCCAATCATCCAAAGTGAAGCAGATATAGGTCATTGACCATCGCTTTTTAGTACTCTAATCAACGCATTATTAATTTGAGATACCGGTCTAATAATGTATCTGATGTAAGTAAGCCTATTTGCCAGTGGCCAAGATCATCCAAAGTGGAGCAAATATAGGTCGTTGGCCATCGCTTCCTAGTACTCTAATTAAAAGGGTCGTCTACGATTACCGTTTTGTGATCATTGAAAGCCAGTGGGATAATGAAAACCTTAGCCAACAAAGTTAGTGTTAGGTTAGCTAGTCCCACTTTATCCCACCTTGCTCACTCACATTAATCTCACGTATGTTGATTCATCCAACCCCATATTGACTACATTCGTGGTAATGTGGGAGCTTGTTATTTGGCAGTCGCACAAGTCTGATTATATGGTATCCTTACTAAAAAAATTAATGTGCAAGTGTAAAAGGAAAAAAAAAAAGGATATGGATTGTCTGCCCTCCCCTTCCCATACTCTCTCCATGCTCTCCTGTTTTGTGCGGTCACGGTTAAGCAACGTCAGCATTTTATATTAATTTTTTAATAGAGATAATAAGACAAAAAACAATATGAATATAAAATGTTGACGTGGCTTAACTGTGACCGCACAAACAGGAGGGCATATGGAGGGTATGGGAAGATGAGGGCAGACAATCCATCTCCAAAAAAAAATGTATAAAAAAAAAGTGTAAAAGAAAATTAAAATTATAAAGTGTACAATTTTCTTTTATATTATCTATAAAAAAAAAAATTTATATTGTCATTTTTTTTTTGCTTAAAAAAGGACAACTGGTGACGAACCACAGTATTCCAACACTTTCAGGCTCGGAGAAAGTTAGTTGGGAAATGCACTTTACTCATTGTAAGAACTAAATAGATTCACAGCTTACAAAGTATCGAACTTAAAACCTCTTTTTTTTTTCTTTCAGAGAATTGTTTGCACTTTCTACTGGATCACTTGGCCTGGTTACATGTTGACAATTTTGAGCATACTTAAATTTTCCCGACCATGAAATGATAGAAAATCGTTGCTTGTCACTTTGAAAAAGTGATTAGAGAGTCTTTTATATTTAAACGCGGTTAGAATGCCGAATGACTATTTAAAAACGTTATTAATAATTTCCAAAAATTAAAGCTTAAAATATGAGTTTGCTTTGGGTGTGAGTTTCGAAAGGCTTACTTTAATCTTTATGGCAGATCCATGAAAGTGAGACCCATGAAAGTGACGTAAAGGTAGAGGGACAATGTAGTCATTTGGCAAAACGAAGGGTACTTTTGTAAATCCAGCTGCAAAAATAATAATAAAATATAGGTTTTTTTATGCGAAACAATCACTTTGCAACCTTGAACTTTTAGATTTTGCTCTGCTTTGCCTAAATTTTGTCAATTCTATCAAGTTGGAGTTAAACTTGATGACGTGGAATGAACAATGCTAATGTAGCATCCGTTGAATCCGGATCCTTGCCGAATCTTCTTTGTGAGTATTATGGAAATCTGTGAATCGTGTCTATTTATTGTACATCGTGCGGTTAGAAATTATTTTAAATATTTTTATTTAAAAATAAATACAAACAGTACTCGACAAAAATTGACCACATAATATACAATAAACGGACACGATTCATGGATCTTCAGGATCCTCACCAAAAAGATCTAGAGAGGATCTGTATGGCATAGCGGAGAAGAGCATTTATGTCAAATCGTCAAATCTCCTTCCTTGTTAAAGCATGCCGTTTTAACAGATATGTCAACAAAACTAATGAAAAATGCCAAAGTGAAGCAAACATTAAGTTTCAGTGTAAAATGACGAAATTTGATTTTCGGAGGGTAAAGTAAGATCAAAATGAAATTTGAAGAAAAGTTGGAAAAATAAGCCTAAAATAAAATTGGGAGATCAGGACCCAGAAGGTCAAGAAAATTTTCATTGTGTTTGTAATACGAGTGATACACCACGAGTTATTATATAAGTGGTGCAGTTTTATTTTTTTCACGACTTGTATAGTCATAATATACTACTCCATGTTCAGAGCCCACTAAAAAATCTCACTAGAAGGTCGACATCGACTTTGGAATGAAAAAAATCATAAAAGAATAGTATGATAGTTGATAGGATTTTTACCACCTGCAAAGGGATAAAAACACTTAAATACTTGCAAGCGTTCAAGGTAATTGTAGTATAGTTGGCTCTAGCAAAAGTCATTCTCCACATGGATTGAATGAATAATTTATGTTAATCAAATCTTAATTAATTATTTGAAAACCAAGTTTGGAAAATGGTGATTTTATTACCTAAAATGTTAAAAATGAATTTAATTAAAAACAATTAAATAAATTGGCAAAGTAAATAAAACAAAAGAAAATAGTTTGAAAATCTATTTAAGCATTAGAGTTCCACCGTCACCTTAACAATCCTATATAGTTCTCCCAATTACTTATGAATTACCCATGCATATTTTGAAAGTTAGGTTTTCCTAATATATATCATACTTGGAAACTCCAACATAGAACATATATCTAATATGCAACCCGTCCGTAACTTCCAGATCGAATGTGAACATGCAAGACTCATTAAGTTTTGTGAAAACCTTTTGAAAAATCATACAACCCTTAAGACGTGTCGTCCATCCTAAGAAGTTATACATATTAACCACAAAAAGCCTTAGTCAATTTTAGGGACAGCTCTCCGCCAAAATTGCATCAAATGACTTTTCTAAATATCCTAATGGTGGCCAATCATCAAGACAAATACATAGTTTAAACCGGTGATTAATAATTCAAAACTTACATGCATAATATCATAAGCAAATTGAAAAGAAACTACATATTCTTGCTAAGGCTCATGGCCTTGCCTAGCAAACGGAATTAGTTACTAACAATCACAAAATAAAATGTTATTAAGAACATGGATAGAAAACACTTTGTAAGTAAAAAGTATGAAATTCTCCAAAATAATGAATTCTTCTATTCTCCCCAATCTCTAATAGCTAAATAGTCCTTATTTATACTACTACAAAATAAAATTCTACCTAGAAAAAAGATCTTCTAAAAATTAGGAAATATAATAGAATAAGATAACTAAGAAATAAAAAATTTCCTATTTAAACAGTAATTCGGATTGTAGAGAAAATCCATCTTTTGACTATCCAAATCAACTCCAATTTGGTCCCAAAACGTCTCTTTTTGAGATGTCCCTAACAAATCTTCAGAAAGAATCTTTATCAAAATATACCATCTTGACCTTCAAAATACCCAAAACGTTCAGAAATGTCAATGAGGAAGCTGCACTCTGAGTCTTTATTTCATTGCCACGGTCAAACGGCTTGGTAGAAAAATCTGCAATTTTGATACAATCATCTTGAAACACTCACGAACATACTCCAATTGAAATCACTCTAAAATTCATCCGTTTGATTACTTTTTGCTTAAGAGGAAGTCAAATGTCCTACATTGAAAATATATAACAAAATTTCAATGTTCTACCAAAATAACCAATAAATTATAACTAAGATTAAGATAAAATATAAAGTATAATATCGACTCATCAATAGTATAAGGGTCCCACCAGTGAATTTTCGCACGCTCAACCAATACAGAGGATTTGTTTTTCTCCCACCTCGATTGTAGTTTTATTTGCAATTTAGGCCTATAATCTTTTATATTTTTAAATAGGCATTTCTTTTACAAGTTTGTAAATTAAATTAAATAATGATTAGGGATACACTATTTGATATGTTTATATATTTTTTTAAGAGAAACGATAGCTTTTATAGAAGATTGAAGAATCCGCACAAAATAAAACAGCTGCAAAGAATGACAGCAACTTAATTACAACAATTCTCTAATAACAAGTCATAGATGAGGTTCGGGAGATCCTTAAACCAACAATAAAAACAACTAATATGAAGGGTGTGGATGCAAATTTCTTCCTCATTGATCTTGGACAAAATTGCACCTACAAAACAATTAACACATTAGGTTAAGGCCAAGAGCCTCACGCGCCCACGATGAATGGGGGGCATTGGCAGAAGAACCTCCGATGCCAAAATTAAAATTTTAGAGAGAAAAAGTGTTTGAGAATTCTAGAGAATTCTAGCAAGAGAATTTTTGGGAGTTTTGTAAGAGTGTAGACTTAGGTTTTTGGAGAAAATGGGGTCCAATATATAGAGTATGGCCGGTCCCCTTTGGAGAAAAGGTGGTCGGCCTTTGGGGTGATTTTTGGGTGCATTTTGTGGTTTAATGTGTGAGTTATTTGGCAATTAATGGATTAATTAGGTAATTAATCCATTAATTAGCTAATTAACATATTTTGGAATAAATATTTTGGAGGTTATGTAATGATGGCTAATTGGTTAGCTAAAAGAGGGGAAAATGAGGTCAAAGATATATGGAATGAAATAGGTTTTAAGAATTACCTTGTAGAAGGAGTTTGATGAGATAGGTTTTGAATTGCTATCTATTTTGGGCACTTTTGACTTAGTTGAGGGATGATTGCCTGCTGCTTGCGCGTAGGAATCCCGTTATGCCTCAATGGTATTTTTGTCCTCTTTTGTTCAAAAAGCCACGTGTCGCCTTGTGATTATTTTTTGCTCCACAAATAGCAAGCAATTATATTGGCTTGGTGTTGCACGTGAGAAAGATAAGCTCTAGTGATTGCAACCGTCATTGACTCGAAAACAATCATCCATTATCAAAATTTTAAAATAAAAAATGTACACTCATTTAGCTTTGAAATTTAGCATCAAGTTTTACAATATATGGATTACTCTTTATTTCTTACCAAATTCAAGTAAATACACTTTGTCACTTTTTGTCTTGAGGAGGAGGGTTTGATAGTTTCTTTGCGCGCAAGTTGATGATATCATATTCACAGCCAGAATCTTGACTTCAAACTAACAATTTTCCATTGAACATCTAAATAAAGTAATTAGTGCTTATTTTTACCATTGTCACTCAACTCTTGCAATTGAGAAATTTTTTAGTGTCTTGGGCACAAAATCTAATTTACTAAGTATAATATTATAATTAGTTGAAAATTTGAATTTTTTATTTTATTTTTAGATACGCCTCTTGAAACTCAATTTTAATCCCACTTTACACCTTATAACTCAAAAGTCGTCACTTTACTCTCTGAAACCCAAAGTTTGTTTCATTTTGCCCCTGAAACTTGAAAGTCGTCTCTATAAAACTTAAAGTAGAACGAATTGATTTATTACAATTTTTATTTCATATTTTAATAAGTAATGTTAGGGAGATCAAAATTTTAAACGAAATTTGCAAACCAAATCATGTGTCACTAATAAGAAATAAGCACGTTAATTAACGTTTAAGTAAAATCTAATCATCAACGACCGCATCATTTAATTTACAAATTTAGCTTAAAAAATTTAATCTTCTTACCATTACCTTCTTTTAATTAGTGTTTTTTCTCTTTATTTTCTTTCTTTGATTTGAAGTTTTTTCAGGCGACGTAACCTTTTAACTAATTCATTAAAGTAACAATTACGTCTTTGTCGTGTTAGTTGTTCTCGAGGCTTACAATGATTAGATTGATTAGGTTGTCATATTTGGCAGAATATTTTTGGAAATAAAAAATCAAAACCACACACACAAACACAAGCGGAAATGATTTTTGTACATTCGTTTAATTTTGTTATGTATATGTTTATTTTCTACTTTTGAGTTAAAAAAATTAAAATAGATTTTTTTATTTAAAAATTAAAATAATATTAAGGAATCCATGTAAATAGATGTGTGGGGAAGGAGATGAAAGATGTGTAAAAATCATTTTTCAATACAAATTTGTAAAGTCCCGGAAATTACAATTTGTCTTTGATGGTTATAAGGACCAACATGCAATGTAATTTTGAATTTACAGAGAAAATTTTCAGTATGCTGAGAGCACGGTTAGATACAACAAGTGACATAATATAAATGATTGAAAAAAAAATTTAAGTATTAAATCACTTGTATTATGACATTTAATGTATCGAGCTGTGTTTCTGGTACACTGAAAATTTTGTCTTTGGTAATGAATCCAATGACACCAAAAAGTATCTTCGTTCATGTATTTAACAGTAATCATAGTTTCAAGGCAAATCATAACACGGTGAGACCTATGCAGTTCCCAATTAAATTCATAATGATTGTAAAGGTTAATGCGTATAATCATTCCGATTTTTGACATGTTTGAATATGAGTTATTCCAATTCTATAATTCTCTTGCCAACACATAAAATTACGAATAACATCGATCATGAAGAGTATATCGTATTTTTATTTCTTCTCTTCCACTATTCATGACTTCTCTAATTCATAATTTTTCTAATTTCAAATAAGCATACATGACATAAATTTGTTTTGAAGGCTAACATCAGACAGCCGAATGAGTCATGAGTGTTCTCCTCGTTATCAGGCAATGTCCATGGGTCCACATAGGAGTGGGCACGGTCTGGTTCGGCCCCGTTCTACCTCAAAATGGAATCGAAATCGAAAATTTTTAACGGTTCGGTTTGGTGCGGTTTTGTTTAAATTTATTACTAAAACTATACGGTTCGGTTCTTGCCGATTTACGGTTTTAACCAAAATTATATATATGTTTTTTTTTTCTTCTAATGTTCTACTTCTAATACCAAACACATATTTCAACCACAAATTCAAGTAAATTTATGTTTCCATTACTAGATCTACAAGATTTGTGATCGGAAGATAGAAAATGTGCATATAAATATAAATCAAAAGATAGGAAAGCTCAAATCAAGACCAAAGTGTAGATCTTAAACTAAAACTAAAATGTACATAATGCATAATATACTGGAAAAGAATGGAGAAAAATAATGTAGGGGGAGAAAAGTGATAAAACAACAAAGAAGCGGGAGAGAAGTGAAGAAAAGTATTGGGCTTATGCATGTGGTCTTCTTGGAAAAATGTCTTATTTATTTAAAAATAATAATAAAACAATAATTTATATTAAAAGTAGTTCAGTCTGGTTCCTCCAGTTCACAATAATTCCAAACCGGAATTGAAACCGTTTGAAACGGTTCGGTTTGGTTTTTGTTTCGGTTTTGACTTTTTTGGTCAACACGATTTTTTACATTTTTTTTTGTCACGGTTCTATTCGATTTTCCAGTTTGGCGATTTTTATGCCCACCCTGTCCACAACAAACCAATTATAATTTATAACGGAGTACACTTGATTCCTGACAAGTTTAGAAGTTAGAACCACATCTTCTTACATAATAGAATGAGTCAGTTATAGTGCAATACATGTGACTGTTCAATAGTAATTAATAACATGTCCATTGTTTATTAGAAACAAGATGATACCTACAAACGTGAGTTAGTCGGATTGTTCAATGTGTTTGCCCCTTGCAACCAAGTTCAAATTTTTCTTCCCATAATTATAGTAGTTGAGATTATATTGTACCATCGATCACAAAACCTATTGCAATGATAAGCGGCTCGTCTCGCTGTGACTTATCCTGAATTCTCAACACTTTTGTTGCTCCATCTTGCAGGGCCAGAAAAGTCATCGTTGTCTTGGCTGTGCTACCAAAGGCTTGTGGGGAAGTCGGAAACAAGAGGATATGTGTTACATCATTATATGTCATTAAAGATATGGGTCTAAACCCAAGTATTACCTATTCATAACTAATGAAAAATAATAATAAAATTGCATTAAATTATTAATTGAATTAGGAAAATAGAAGTAGTCTAATAACTAGTAAGTTTGGTGTGTCTGTTGGTTGGTCGCAGTAAAATCCGACTTGCATAGTGCTCGTGGAGTAGAAAATTTTAATTGTGACGAGAACACGGGTTGTACACTACGTGTTTTTATGTAAAGGGTGAAATTTTTTATTTTTTAAGTTATTAACTTTCTGACATACAAATCTCACCATTTATATAGTAATATGTTGATGTAACACTTTGTGTGCCGGTCACATTGAAAAAATTTCTCCTAGTCAAGTGTGTACCCCATTGAATCCAATTATTTTTGAAGTTAAATATTAAATATGTTTATGTTTTTTATTTTTCTTTTCCGGAAACAGAAATGGTAGAGAGAATCTAGAACCTCATAAGACAATGCCCACTTGCTTGAAAAACCAAAATCAAACACAAGAAAATCGAGAAAGGGAGAGACTTTGTTGGGTGTGGACCAACTCTCATGTCTCTTCTCATCTAAGTTTCTTATCCTCTCTCTCTCTCTCTCTCCCTCTCTCTCTCTCTCTCTCTCTAAAATCTTCTTAGAAAAAATGGCCCAGCGGATCCGAACTTCCATCGTTTTATCCATTTTTTTCATGGTATTTCCAAAATGCTTATACATTTTTTTATGTTCGAGCTCTGTTGGGATACTGCGTTATTCTGATTCCTGATTCATGGGTTGTTCTTGTTTTGCTGTGTTTTCTGCTGCAGAGGAATCCAGAGTCCTGGAATAACTGATTCTTTGATGGGTTTTGAAGAGGAGCTGGAATAGAAACTATGCAACAAATTTCAGGTGGTTTTAATTTGTTTTTATGTATTTAATGGTTAAGGTGATTCCTTTAATATTTTTTTTTGAGTAAAGGTGTTTCTTTTGATGGATTTGTTATGTTTTCCTTTTCTGTTTCTTTGCTAATTTTTCTTTTTCGATATGTTTGATCTGTAAAATATGCATCCATGATCTAGGAAACCAAAAGGATGGAAATTTTAACAAAAAAAATATGGAATTCTCAACCACATTTTCTCAAAAGATTTTTTTTGGTTTGTTTTTGTTTAGTAATTTGTGTTTCTGGGTTCAGTCTGGGTTTTTAAATTATTCTGATTTTATTTTCCTTTTTAAGCTTTGATTTCTGAGTTCCCCTGGAATTTTGGGATACAATTTGTTGCGATTTGTTACTTTTACATCCACCTTTCCACTGTGTGTATGCATAAGTTGAAGAAAATCTGGATAAGGGAAAGTATCTTTTGTGCTCCTGACTAGTGAAATTGATAAATTACTTTGTGATTTCTGAGTTTGTTTTATGTTTTAATGTTGTTTCCACTTTTACTTGTCTGACGGCTTTTACTCCAATGCATTATCTTGAGTTAGCGCAGCCGTCCAAAGCATGCGCCTTCCATCTTCGTAGAGTGATGACATGTTCCTTCTTCACCTTTTTCCGAAATGCAGACACATACTTTAACTTGCATTGCATTTTCTCTCAAATCGTTTCTCAATGAGCTAACTAATTTTAAATTTACTCCCATGGAGAGGATCATTGTAGCCTAACAGTTTTAAATTGTTGGCTTGTCTTGTTCTCTTTAAATTTCGACAATTCATGTACACAATGCAGACGAACTCATTCTGATTTCTGTACATTGCACGTTTTCTTTCTGATGGAACTGAGAGCGCTCACGCGCAGCTATACTTTATTGTCTTATCCGGTAAACTGTGTGCTTCATGTAGATTTTCTGCAAATGGGGGCAAACATCCAGTGCCACAGCTATTTCCCAGGATATTATGCCTCGGGGAATTATAACTTAATTGCTGACGACAGTAAAAGGAATCATAACTTATCTCCTGACCAGATTTTCGGGTACTACAAGGAGGCATTAAAGCAGACAATGCTCAAGCAAGACACAATACTGAGGAATCAGGTATGCTATTTCAACCCTTCATGTCAAGAATAATGTGCAGCATTTTGTGTTTAATTGAGCTTAGAACATTCAAACCATTTTGTCATAACTCTTTCTAAACCAATTTTCGCTTGTCACTTGTTAATACTTTAGAATGGTTCATAAATAATAATCGGAGTTGTGGCCAAACATCGAGTCATAGTGTAATGAAAACTATGCCGCTATCCTTTGTTTTGGCCACAATATCTATGGTATTCCCAAATTTTATAGAATTTCATAAACAGTTACATATGCCTATAATGTCTTCTGTCCTTCCAGGTTCAGGACCTCCATCAGCTTTATGGAAGACAAAGGGAATTAATGGATGAAATAAGACGGAATGAATTCGAGAAACATCAGCTGAACATGGAGGCTTCATGGTTGACTACTGATTTGTCTCGGAGCTCATCTGTTTGTGTTCAAAAGACACTTCACGTTCCTTCCTTGCCTTTGGTAAACCCTGCATGCAGTCAAATCTCTGTTTCTGTCGCTGAAAGTATCCAGCCACCTTCATGTTTTGTTCGAGGGAGGAACATACAGACATGCTCTTATCCTACTCAAACTGAAAGACGATCAGGAGACTCTGAATTGTTGGAATCCAAATGCAAGAAATTTCAAAAGAACTTCTTGGATCTCGAACTTCCAGCGGATGCTTACGTTGATGATGAAGGAGAAGGATTCTTAGTAGATGGAAAGGTTTCTAAAGCGCCTGAGGTATCAAGTTCTCATTTGAAAAGATTTCCGGAGGTTGTATGTAATGGTGATGCAAAACAATTTCTTGGCACTAATGGATATAGCTCTGTTTCGGAAGATGATGCGTCAAATACTGCATCATTAGAAAAAGGTTCAGTTGACTTAAATTATCTGCATAAACTTGAGAAAGGAACATCTCCTACATCAGGCCTTCAGTTTTTATCCAAGGAATATATCCAAGACACCTGGAAAAGACAGGATTTTGAAGTTTGCTCAAATGTCCTAGTGCAAGAGAGAAAAAGAAAACAAGAGTTGCCATCCACTGACGAAGCTGGTAAGAATTTTACTGCAAGGTGGAAATAAAGCTCAAGTTTCTTCATTTTTTTTTCTTTTAAAGAATTACAACTCTTATAAGTACATTTATAATTAGTTCTAATACTATGATAATTTGTGATCAGCTTGAATAGCTATAATCACCGGAAATGTTCTTATATTGGATGTGTTTATCTTTCAGAGAAAAGGAAAAGAACCTTGAATTCTTTTCCTCCAACCCTTCATCAAAGTAACCAGAATTCATGGAGTGGAAGAACTATTTTTGGTATACAGAACCCCAGAAGTTATAGCCAATCTGGACCGAGTGGAGCCTCTTCCATGTGCACGCCACATCAACATATTCCTCAGGGCAAAATGGAAAATTCAGGGGCCTCATGCAACGCAGCTATAAGAAAACCTGTACATGACATTGCACGGTTCCCAATAGCAGTTCAATCACTCCCATGTTTTAACACCCCAATACCATTCGGTAATTGTTCGAAATCATCAACGGTAAGGCCTGGGATCAATGGTGACATGCTACAGTTGAAAAATGATTTGAGATCTAGCACAAAACATGGTAGTGCCTTCTTTCTTGATGATAACTTTAGCAATGGCTCCCAGTTGGAATCCAAGAATTCAGAGCCACATATCAGCTTTGATAATCTGATCCGGACTAGTGACAATTTAGTGATTGAACTGCCTGGAGTTAAAAAAGATGTGGCGGATTCCACAAATGTCAAGTCTCGTAAGGATATTAACTTGAATTGTGTGCCTACTGGCTGTTCTCTGGATGCGGCAGTTTCCCCGTGTTTCCAAGCCACAACTGGATCAGAAAAGCTTGAAGCTTCTAGTGAGAGCTTGCCTTGGCATAGGCAAAAGCATAATGGCAAAACTGACAAAGGATGTGAAGATTCAACCCAGGTGGAGGCAAGTGATTTCTCAAGTAAAATAATTTGCGAGTCTACTGGCCACCCCTCCAATTCCATTCTGAACCCACCTGAAGAAGTCAAGAAAAGAAGAAAAGCGATGGTACTTGATTTAAACGCTGATTGTGATTCAGTGCTTGACGCAGCAATAGAACTTACAGGTCAGGTAGTAGAGAATGAATTTGATAGGAAAGATTTTGGATTTCAAATTGACCTGAACTCGTCCACAACCGGAGATGAGTTTTCACCAGCAGACTCTCTCTCAACTGGAATTCTTTTGGAGGCACCTGCTAGTCCAGAAAACAAGGAGTGTTCTCCACCAAGAGGAGAATCGTACGAAAATCAAGTTGAGACACCTTTTCTATTGCCAGGACAGGATGATCCGGAAAACAATGAGTTTTCTCCGCCGATAATACAATTTGATGAAAACCAAGTTGTCAGGACTGCAGCAGAATCTTTGGTTTCCATTTCATCATCCGAGCTTCGTACTTGCATCATAAGGACCGTGGACAAGCCACTTAAAACTTCATGTGCCTCCCTATGTTGGTTTGCTGGGATAGCATCTTCAGTTGTAGGTGGTCAAGAGAACGAGGGTAGAGTGGTTATCAGCGAGGAGCTTCTACCAGATGGAATGGACTACTTTGAGGTCATGACCTTGAGTTTAACTGAGACAAAAGTGGAAGAGTGCTGCTGCTGCTGTAGAAGTAATTGCCACAAAAGGGAAGAGACGGGTACCACTTCATTACCAAATCAGCCAAGGAAAGGCCGGAAGAGAGGAAGGCAGCGGAAGGATTTCCAGAGTGAAATTCTCCCAAACGTTGCTTCTTTGTCAAGGCATGAGGTGACTGAAGATCTTCAGACAATGGAAAAGTTAATTGAGTCTTCTGGTAAAACAAGGTCGGTTAGATGCGCAACTAAACTTGGGTTGGCGAGGGGAAGGAGAAGGTCCAGCATTTCTCCGTCCACTGTAACCGACAATAGTTTGGAATCGCTGTTGACGCAGATTGGTGCCAAAAGTCAGTTCGGAAAAGAGGAGAGAAGTCTGATTTGTTGGGGAGAGGTAACTAGGCGGCGTAGAGGTCAGAGATATCCAGTTAGCAAGCCTTGGCTCATTTCAGGCCAAGCATGGCAAGAGCCACGATAAACCGTCTGTTTTTATGCTCATTTGGTGAGGTTTTTGTGAATCAAATAGCTTGTTTTGTAAATGTTCTCCAGACCATAGTTCATACATGTGGATATATATATATATTTGGGGTGGAGAAGAAAAGAAGCCATATTGCAGAATGAAAATTTCCCTTTTTAAAGCTCCGATTACACTTCCGAATCTAATGAGCTATCCAATCCAATCGTGTGTGCACTAGATGAGACCAAAATGTGCTCATACTAAGATCTTAATCTTTCCAAATAGTAGCCGTTTACAAAACTCAATACGAAAGGGGGCCATATTACAAACAACTAGTGGCGTCATTGCCTAAAACGTGAACAAAACACACATTGAGTGATGTGAGGCCATGTGAAGCGTTGAGCTCAAGCAGTGAATAATCTGATACATATTAATATGAACGTCCAACTCAAAATCAATTAAGTATGAGTGTCAAAACTCAACGTCATTTAAACTATTAGACAATACTTTATCGTATTAAGATATTCCAACTCTCAAACAAATTACAAGTCGACAACTTGCGAGATGAAATTGAAATTTTAGTTTAAGTTGAATTTTGTTTTTATATCGAATTTGATACAAAATATAGGACATATCTCATTTTTTTACCCTGATGTTTAGTGGTTTTCAACATTTAGCACATCAATTTTTTTTCATCCCAGAGTCATACCTAAAGTGTAAATTTTGGGACAGTCTCATACATCCGTTAGTTCTCCCGTTAAGTGATGACGTGGGGCACTGATTGGGCGCCACGTGTCATTAAAAACATTTAAAAATATATTTAAATAAAAATAATATTAAAAAATATTTAAATAAAAATTATATTTTAAAAAAATTTATTTAAATAAAAATAATAATAAAATAATAATAATTTTTTTTTTCTTCTCTCCTCCTCCTCCTTCTTCTTCTTCTTCTTCTTCTTCTTCTTCTGGGTTCGGTTTCTCTCTCTCTCTCTCTTTTTTTTTTTTTCTTCTTCCTCCTCCTTCTCCTTCTCCTTCCTTCTTCTTCTCCTTCTTCTTCCTCTTCTTTTCTGGGTTCGGTTGTTTTTTTTTTCCTTCCTCCTCCTCCTCCTCCTCCTTCTCATTCTTCTTCCTCCTTCTTCCTCTTCTTCTGGGTTCGGTTTTTTTTTCTTCTTCTCCTCCTCCTTCTTCTTCTTCCTTCTTCTGGGTTCGGTTGTTTTTTTTTTCTTTTCTTTCTTCTTCTCCTCCTCCTCCTCCTCCTCCTCCTTCTTCTTCTTCTTCTTCTTCTTCTGGGTTCGGTTTCTCTCTCTCTCTCTTTTTTTTTTCCTTCTTCCTCCTCCTTCTCCTTCTCCTTCCTTCTTCTTCTCCTTCTTCTTCCTCTTCTTTTCTGGGTTTGGTTGTTTTTTTTTTCCTTCCTCCTCCTCCTCCTCCTCCTCCTCATTCTTCTTCCTTCTTCTTCCTCTTCTTCTGGGTTCGGTTTTTTTTCTTCTTCTCCTCCTCCTTCTTCTTCTTCCTTCTTCTGGGTTTGGTTGTTTTTTTTTTTCTTTCTTCTTCTCCTCCGCCTCCTCCTCCTCCTCCTTCTTCTTCTTCTTCTTCTTCTTCTTCTTCTTCTGGATTCGATTTTTTTTTCGATTTTTTTTTCTTTCTTCTTCTTCTTCTACTCTTCCTCCTCCTCATTCTCCTTCTTCTTCTTCTTCTTCTTCTTCTTCTTCTTCTTCTTATGGGTTCGGGTATTTTTTTTCTTCTCTTCCTCCTCCTTCTTCTTCTTCTTTGCAGGTGGGTTTTTTTTTAAAATTATTTTTATTTACATAATTATTTTAATATTTTTAATGACACGTGGCACCCACGTCATCATTTAACGGTAGAACTAACAGTTTGACTAACAGATGTATGAGACTGTCCCAAAATTTACACTTTAGGTATGACTTCGGGATGAAAAAAAATTAATATACTAAATGTTGAAAACCACCAAACATGAGGGTAGTAAACTATCTTTTACCCCAAAATATATGAAGCATTATGAAAAAAACAAAAGGATGATAAAAAATATAAATGAAATAATATAATAGCAAAAACTTATAATATACTCAAAGTTGGTGGTCCAAGAAAAAGAAGGATAAAATAATAACAATATTTGTGGGGTTATTACATAGGAAAATCAAAATCTTGAGGCCCAAATTGAGTAAAATGTGGACTTTGAAGAGCCTCTTGAAGCAGCTCATGATCATCCCACGAATCCCTATATGTTTCTAAGTCGGTGTCAGCATTTATTAGTGCTGAAATGCAAAGTTCTTTCCTCCATTCTTCCAAATGTGGGAACCCTATGTGATCCCCATATCTATCACAGTACTGCAACAACAAGCAAAACAAAAATGGCAGAGACCTTAGAATATGAGCTACAATGGCTTTACGAGTCACTGTGATCAGGAAATATGATATAGGTAATTTTGTTGCACAGAAGTTTACCTCGAAATCGGCGATATCATGGGTGTTATGCTTCGGAATGCCAGCAACATCCCTTGAGTAGTAGAACTCCTTGATTGACTGCATCATGTCATCCCTTGATGGCAATGTTGTTTTGCCAGAGAGCAGTTGAGCTATCCATTTTGCTTGTGACTCAAAAAAAGGAAACCCTATGAGCTGGATCATATTGATTGATTAATAAGTATCATTTTTCACAAAGATTTATTAAATTAGAACGAAAATTCTACCACGCTCCGAAGCAATCTATATTTTGAAATTTTTAACTGTTAAATTTTTATCATTGTATCTTTAACAAAAGATATATTGTAAGAAATTTGTATGTCTACATCTATATTTGAACGAATACTAGAAGTTCTCGAATTAGATAGGTTTAAGTTACCTTTCTAGGAATGCCTATAAATGATAAAAAGGGAGCAAGCGATGGAGGGAAGGTATGCTCATACAAAGGCCCCACTCTGTCATCGTCCACAGCTACTATTCCTTTGGTGTCAAGAAAGGGGAATGTGTATGAATACCTGCACGCATCCCACTTGGAACAATTAGTTTATAAACTAACTCAAAGGAAAAAAACTAGATGTGGTTCCATAATATAGTGTGGGGCTCACGCAAAATCTTTCAGTCGAAAGTCAAAAGACTACGGGTATCAATCACTTTCCAAAGCAAGAAAGATCATGGGTAGTATTTCATATCAATCACAATATATAACAGTGTGTAATTGATTTTAAAATGTTATTAATTTGTCACAATGACATTTCATTTATAAATAATAATAATAATAATGGGTTAGAAATTTACCCAGTACAATATATGATAGTGTCCGCAATGACCCAAGAATCGTCTACAAATAACACCCTCCCGTCTTCTTGAAGTACCTCTATCTGCATTTGGTTGCATTAAAACATTACATAGACGAAATCTGTTTGAACATAGTTTTATTTGCTTATAATCCAATCCTAAACACGAAATGTGACGTTTCGCTATAGAAGTTAATTTCTTGTACCTGGGGACGAAGGTGCAAGTTTTCATGTTTGGTAATGACTTTGGACAAGCCCTCAGATATGTCAAGAGATTTCCCACTGAGGTAGATTGCCTTTGCCACATCCACTAGTTCCATTGATATATCTTGCCCACTTAGGGAATTTCCGACCACCACCACAACCTGCAAATAGAGCAAAACGATCACTTCATCTCTTTGGTGCTAGAAACTTCCGTTGATCAATATGATCTTATATTAGACGACTATAATTCTCCCAATGGTGCTCTTAAGTTGTCAGAAAGTGAACCAACAATATATATCAAGCTAACAATCTAATTAATAATTAACTACTAGACTGCCTTGCCTCATCACGAAATGGCTCCGGAACCCTGTAAATGTGACTATGCATTTGCTTCCTCTTCCATGCATCCATTCCTAAACATGACCAAATGAAACCCACCTCAATTAAAAAGAAACGAAAAGGAAATAGAGAAAAAGAAAAAGAAAATTGAAACAACATATAATTATGATTATTAAAAAATGTGATTGTCATGCACTTGAGCTTTTCCTTTTAGGACCGTGTCATCATCCATTTTCATATGAAAAATAAAGAGTTAAAACGTATGTTAGTACGTAATTGATCAAGATTAATGTCACAGCAAAATTCTTGTTAGATATGACCTAGCATGGAACTAAAGAAATTGATCTAGTACATACCTTTAATGGAGGGCAACCTTGGCTTAGAGTAATGACCGGTGGCCACAACCACCGCATCAAACACCTCCTCCACGAAACTCTCGGTCTTCTTCTCCACACTCTTCACAACCCATTTCAGATCTTTGCAACCAACTACATGATCTCCATCCAACATCCCCACATATGAAACCCTAGTATTGAACCTTATCAACTCCCTCAACCCAAACCAATCACAAAAATCCCTGAGGTACAAAAGAAGCTCCGTATGGCCAGGAAACCTCCTCATGTCCCTACCTTTCTTGACTGCAAATGGAAAGTCAGTGAACCCCATGATCTCTCTTGGAGACGTGAGCCTCAAAGAGGTGTAAAGACTGCTATGCACTTTTAGGGTAGGTGACCTTCCTAAGGGATCCTCTCCTTCCACATTTGGGTCGTACAGCCACTGCCCTCCCACATCATGGTTTTGTTCCAACACCACCACATTGTGACATTCTTTCCTCAGCTCCCTTGCAGCTACAAGGCCTGAGGGTCCGGCTCCAATAACACATACATTTTTGGATTGGTAAGTTTCAGAAACCATGGTAGGTTTAGGTTTAGGGTTGTGGATTTTTATTTTTATTTTTTGGGTGTGGGAAATTTGTTGTTGTTGAATGGGGCTTTATAGTTGAATTTTCTTCACGCAAACAGATGGAAAAAAAATGATGATAATATGTATTTGGGAGATAGTCATAGTCTGATGGAGATGGTTTGCTAGCTGGGAGACCACACGTGACAGATTAACCTCAATCATGGACGGAGCCAATGAAGGCTGCCCCCACTTAAGTAATTCGTTTATTAAGTTGTAGACTACAGTTATATAATATATATGCCTTAACTTTGAAGAAAATTATATGTATTTAATATCTAACATATCTTCATACTTCTTATACTTCATATCAAACATTATATGAGCTAAAGTGCTCTTATTCTATCATTCAGACAGAAAATATCTCTTCCGCCTATCATGTATTAGTATATTTCTTATCACTTTGCCACTTTTCACTATTGTACTGAAATTTTTGCAATATTATAATTGTGATACATAATCGTTTAAAATAATCTCTGTTATCATGCTGAGTATAAGTCATACTATAATAAGGTTTTCTTAGTTATTTTTCGGGTTGCCCCCACTAGAAAAAATTTCTAGCTCCGTCCCTGCCTCAATGGCTAAGATTTCTCTACTTTTAACTAAAAAGTTTACTTGCATGAAAATTTTGGATCTCATCCTTTTGTTATTTGTGATCCTTCGTCATCATCATCATATCCCAGTGGTCTCCAGCCAATTAAAGGACTTTGGGATATGTAGTGGCTCATGCATGCAAGTTCAATTCAGTCTTTATAACTTTTCATGAAAAAAAAAAAGTAAAATAAATTTACGGATTTTATGAAAATATATTTTCATAATTGATTTCAATAATGTTTGATACCAACTTCATGAGATGACCATTCGTCATCCAACACAGCAGTACAGACTCAATGGGCCATCAAGTGCTGGACATCAACTTATCATGGAGTAATGTAACCATTTTTTTACAGAAATTAAAGGGTGCATGCATGTGTAATTAGCAACATGTGAAGTGTAGGGTTAGCATGCAGAAGAAAAGTAGTCTAGTCGCGGTCCCCACAACAGAAAGAATGCCCCATCTTGAAGCCATGAAAACATCAACAATTGTGAAACATCCACTTACTTCACCAAAAAAATTTGCGGTGGTGATTTATTCTTAAAATCTATAAATAGGCTTCTCCATCACAAGATCAATTCACCAATTCATAACCAATTCACTTCACACAAAACCTTGAATTGTGTCCTTGAAACTTTGAAACTCCAAAGCTTTCAAGTATCCAAATTCTCAAGAATCCTGAAGAATCGAGAAAGCTCTCTTTGTTCTTCATCAAATCCTTGAGGCAACCGTTCATCCAAGATCAAGCCCTGACGGACCTTGGATCAACAACAACTGTTCATCAAGATCAAGTCCAAAGGCCCTTGAAGATCCGTTCATCGTTCATCCAAGATCAAGCCCCGACGGCCCTTGGATTAACAACAACTGTTCATCAAGATCAAGCACAAAGGCCCTTGAAGATCCATTCATCATTCATCCAAGATCAAGCCTCAACGACCCTTGAAGATTCGTTCATCAACCTTCAAGATCAAGCCTCGAAGGCCCTTGAAGAAACTTTCAACCGTTCATCCAAGATCAAGTCTCAACGGCCCTTGGATTAACAAACATCCACAAATCAACACTTTACAGAGATCGAATAAGAGGATCAAGCAAAAGAGATTGTAACCCCAAAATTAATAAAAACAAAATGTATTTTGTACACGTGTTTCTGTCTTTCAGGAATTTTCCGTGTTCACAAATTTGGCACGCCCGGTGGGACAATCTCTACCTCTCATCTCTTTCTCCGTTCAAGAGAAATCAAAGCACACTCCTTGCTCATAAAGGAATCATCCAGTTAGATCTTGACGATGTGGTAAAGTCAAACTATACCACTGTCACTTCTGGCTCTTTGGATTCAAAGTCTTCACCTCGACTACTGGGGGCATGCTCCAAGTCAAGCAAAGTTGAAGGATAGACTCATGTCGCTCCGAAGAAATTGCACATGAAGCCTACATCTCCTCCATAAGTTCGCCAATTGGAAAAGAGGCAAAGCAGCTCATTGTTCGCAAGAGCCTAAACTGCAAGGCACAAAAACTCCTCGCCTACACGAGCCTAAACTGCATGGCACTATGCTCCTTGTTCGCACGAGTTTAAAAGGCGACACCAAGATGCTACTCGTCCGCACGAGCCTAAAAGGTGACACCAAGATGTTCCTCGTCTGCACGGGCCTAAAAGGCGATACCAACATTCCTGGTCCGCACGAGCTTAAAAGGCAACACCATACTCCTTGTCCGCACGAGACTAAAAGGCGACAACCAAAGCTCCCCGCCTGCACGAGTTGAAACTGCATCACGACACCAATCACTCCTTGCCTGCATGAGCTAATACTGCAAATGGCACCAAAAGAAAATACCAAAAAAAGTATGTATTTGAACTATGTTTTGACTTGATCTCTTCTTTGGAGGGGTATGTAGACAGCTCGAACATTCAATTTCGAGTTCAGTCACATAAAAAAAATTTGTTTTATTAATGAAATTAAATTTCATTACAAAAAAAAGAAAAAAAATACATATAAAAAAAGAAAAAGAAATTTACAAAGGTTGATCACGAGAAACTTCAGTACTTGGTGGAGCTCCAGAAAGACAAAGCACCAGAGGTTGATTATCTGGAGCCTCAACACTTAGTGAAGCTTCAGATGACGAAGGCAAAAGATGCCTCTGGAACAAAGCCATAAATATTTGATGATCACTTTGAATCCGACTTTCGGATTCCTGCAGCTAGTCAAGTTTTCTCTTTATGCTGGTCGAGTAACTATTAGCAAGCATGTGCAACTCCCTCTTTTCGTGCTTAAGCCTTCTAATCTCTTGCTTAAGGCTCGCCACCTCAGCCATCAAGGATTCAACTTGGCGAGTTCGAATAAAAAGGCGTTGGCCTATGTTCGATACAAAGCCTGCACACTGGACGCTGAAGACCAAAGAGTCTTGAATAGCCAGCTCATTGGACTGCTTGGAAAACATCATACTATCTCTAGGGGTGAGAAGATTTCTAGCCACCACCGCATCGATTATATCATTCTTCATCACAGTATCCCCGACTGTAAGAGGACCGTTAGGGGATAAGAAAGATTGGTGCCATATGTTGTCTACAGAAGACATGTCAGCGTCTTCCCTGAAGTTTAAATCAAGATGACGGTCAGATGGGCAAGCCATTTCCAAAGATATTGAAGGAAAAGAAGAGGTCGGATAAATCAAGATCTTAGAAATGCAAAAGATGAGCTTCTACAGATAGCAATTCTCGAGCGTGCTTTGGAAAGCAATTGATGCCTCCATAAAAAAGAAGAGGCAACAAGGTCGTCTGCTCAGAAATCGAAGAATTGCCTACTCAGAAATCGAAGAGCTGCTCATTCAGAAATCGAAGAGCCGCTCGTTCAGAAATCGAAAAGGCACCATCTTTTCAAAAGCCAGATTTTCTGGATCAAATTGTCAACACCTTTCACACGTGATCTTAGCTTTGCCGAAGTCACGAACAAAATCAATGGGGCTTGTCATCTCTTTCTAAAATTCAAAAACAGGGTTTTCTCAAAGTTTGTCGACACTTTTCACGTGCGGTCTCAGGTTTGTAGAAGTCACAGAGGACTTTATCAAATATTTATGACAAAATTGAAAAATATGTGAATCTTATTGTTCTAGTTACCCCACTATCGCTGACAAGAGTAAATGAACAGCATCACTACCGATTATTAGGAAATTCCTATATACGTCGACCTTCATCCTCTACGGCAAGGCAAACCTGCAAAAAAAAAGTCAAGCTCTTCCTTATCTTCGAGAATGCATTTCCATTAAAGCCTCTTGAAATACTCAGTATTCGTCATCCCCTAGAATACCTTTGCAAATAAATCACACCAGGGCAAGAGTATTTCATATCATCAGGGTCGAAAGTAAGAGTATCTCATATCATGCTTCTCCCTGTCCTTTTCCTTGTCTTTGTTCTCACCTGTAAGACAAGGAGAAAAAACGTAATCAGTCGGAACCTGAAATCAAACTTCCAATTTGGAACTGATTGCCCTGAACCTTTGCCTGGTTGCTTACCTTGCATTGCTCTTGAGTACTCATCCTCAATTGTTGTTAAGGTCATGAAATTCCTTCATCAAATACCTCAATGCAGTTGATACGGTGGTGGCTCACCATTCAAATGCAAAGGTTGTGCACCACTTTTGCTATGCAAAAGATTGAAGCAGAATGATCAATGATGAGCTAGCACCATCGCCGAAGAGTAAAGCTTCACCGTGCAACGATGTCAAATTTCCACCAGTTCTTCAAAATCAAGAGTATCTCATATCATGCTTTCTCACTTTTGTTTTCTTTGTCCTTGTTCTCACCTACAAGACAATGAGAAAGAAAGTAATCAGCCGGTATTTGAAATCAACTTTCCGATCTGGAACCGACTGCCTGGAACCTCTTCCTTGATTGCTTACCTTACATTGCTCTCGAGTATTCATTTTCAATTACTGATAATATGATTGGAGCTGCCAAGCATGATGAGAGTGATGTGCTGAAGGACCATTCAAATGCAAGGTTTTTATTCCATTCCTGCATTAGTAGACAAATACAACAAGAGAAGATGCTACACGTGCATCGGGGAAAAATAGGGAAAATACCACTTATGCAAGGGGAACAAATAAAGCAATGGGAAATGATACATTGAAGCATGTAAAGACAAGCACAACAAAACATGTGCTGGTTCATCTACTACTTCTTCAAAAGTAAAAGTATCTCATATCATCAAGATCGAAAGTACTCTGGATTTGACGGACTTGTTTTGACCCTCAAATTCTTGAGTCAGCTCGCTAAGGTGTGGTGAACTACATGTGCCAATCCATCCTCGACAGAGCCGAAGATCACTTGCCATGTAAAGCTGCTCATGGTCCCAGTTCCTTCAAGATTAAGCCTCAACGGCCCTTGAAGAAATCATAAATCTGATTCAAGATCAAGTGTCCACCACCCTTGAATCAAATCCTTCAAGATCAAGTCCCAACGGCCCTTGAAGAAATCAAAAGCCCGAATCAAGATCAAGTGTTCACCACCTTTGAATCAAATCCAGTTCAAGATTAAGCATGTGGAAAATCAACAAGCACAACAAATACACGTGCCAATTTGTCCCCAGAAAAGCTGAAGAAACTTTCAGCTTTATTCAAGATCAAGCCTCGACGACCCTTGAAGAAATTTCTAGACCAATTCAAGATCAAGCCTTGACGGCCCTTGAATCGACATCTACATTGAGGAACTTCAAAACACATCTTCTACATGTGATAAGAACATTTATATGACGCGTCTTGAAGTGGGGGCATTTGTAGACGTCAAAATTTCGGTAAAATAAAATGTTAACCAATGCATTAAAATTACAACCTCCACTCATTTCACCTACATGATTCACTTACTTTACCTACAACCTCCACTTATTTCACCTCCATCATCCACTTACTTCACCTATAACCTCCACTCATTTTACCTCCATCATCCACTAATTTTACCTTTAAGCTCCACTCATTTTACCTACATTATCCACTTACTTCACCAAGAAAATTTGTGGTGGTGATTTATTCTCAAAATCTATAAATAGGCTTTTCCATCACAAGACCAATTCACCAATTCATAACCAATTCACTTCACACAAAACCTTGAATTGTGTCCTTGAAACTTTGAAACTCCAAAGCTTTCAAGCATCCAAATTCTCAAGAATCCCGAAGAATCGAGAAAGCTCTATTCATTCTTTGTCAAATCCTTGAGGCAACCGTTCATCCAAGATCAAGCCCCGACAGCCCTTGGATCAACAACAATTGTTCATCAAGATCAAGCCCAAAGGCCCTTGAAGATCCGTTCATCGTTCATCCAAGATCAAGCCCCGACGACCCTTAGATTAACAACAACTGTTCATTAAGATTAAGCCTAAAAGCCCTTGAAGACCCGTTCATCATTCATCCAAGATCACGCCCCAACGGCCCTTAAAGATCCGTTCATCAACCTTCAAGATCAAGCCTCAAAGGCCCTTGAAGAAACTTTCAACCGTTCATCCAAGATCAAACCTCAACGGCCATTGGATTAACAAACATCCACAAATCAACACCTTACGGAGATCAAATCAAAGGATCAAGCAAAATAGATTGTAACCCCAAAATTCATAAAAACAAAATATATATTGTACACGTGTTCTTGTCTTTCGGGAATTTTCCGTGTTCACACAATGCACATGCTTATTCAACAAAATTTCCTTTTCTAATTTGACTTGCATCATCTGCATATATTATTATTGAATTGAAAAAAAACTGCAATGCTCGAGCAATACAACTTGAAAAAGAAAAAGAAAAAAAACAGTTCCTCAACCTAATTGCAAGAGGCATTGACATAAAGAGCAAATTTGCGTATAATACACGCATGTGTGTATTTTTTTTTATTATAGAAAAATTTATTTTAATCCTTGGCAAAGATGAATTTTAGATAAAAACCATGAATAAGATTAAAATCTAATTTTAGTCCATTGATACACTAATAACCTCATTTATTAATTATATTTTGATTTTTTTAATTATTTATCTTTTTCTTTCTAATTTTTAATATATTAATTTTATTTCATTATAATTTTCATTTTCATTTCATTCATCTTAATATTTTTTGTTGTGAACATTTAGATAAACTAATTTTTGTTATACAATATATTTTGATGTACTTTATGTTCTTCATTTAGGTACATTAAATTCATTATAATACATTTCGGTGCATACATTTAGATACACACATTTCGGTACATGCATTTCGATATAAACATTTAGGTACACACATTTCGGTACATACATTTCAATACAAACATTTAGGTACAATAATTCAATATAATACATTTTGGTACACACATTTAGGTACATTAATTTAATATTAATACATTTCAGTGCATATATTTTGGTATATACATTTCAGTACTAACATTTAAATATATTAATTCAATATAATACACTTCGGTACACATATTTCGGTACTAATATTTTAGGTACATTAATTGAGTCTTTCAAATTTGAAGAATGTTAAATAAAATTAATAAATTAAAAAACTTTTTTTAAAATTTTAATTTTAATCTTCTTGAAAAATTAAACTTCAAAAACCCCTTTTTTATTTAAATATTTTCATTTTTCATGCAGTTAAAACAAGACCAAATTTGCATATATATCATACACGTATATAACGTTAATGCAGGGGCAAAACCACTAAAGGAACATAGTGGTCCCCGGGCCCATCTTGATTACAGTATAAGAAATTTATCAAAGTCCCTAAGCCTGAAATTGATGTGAGACACAAGAAACATGAATTGTTTCTCGTGAAGAAGTTGAGTTGTGAGTTGAACCACATCATTGTAGTTTGATGGATATGGTGAGTTTGTAGATGAGAGTTTTAAAATAAATTTTAATATTAATTCTAAATCGTCTATTATTTGCAGACTTTGTTTCTGCCCTCCTATGTAACACATATTTTTTTGTATTTAAAAAAAAATAGTGATTGCTCTCTAGGATCCCACTAAGTTGTATTGCTCAATTCTTTTGATTCTCTCTATTAAATTTAATAGGTCTTTCAGTTTGTAAAGATTACTTCGAATCCTCATGTAATGAGTTCAAATATATATTTTTTTTCATACATATTTGAAAGGCCCTCCCTCACGTACAGAATTCTAACTCCGCCACTAGTTCACGTACTATTTCTGTCCCGTATTATTAAAACTAAAACTATTAGTGATCAGTATTTTACGTCAAAGGTGGTGAGGTTTAAGGACTAATTGTAGCAAAGGCCTTAATTAGTTATGCAAACTATGTACTAACTTGTGGCATGATTAAACTGAGTTCTGTGATTACAACTTTGGAAAGCATACATTGACTATACTCACCATCTTATTTATTATCCTTGAATGAATTTAAATTTCAAATAAACACAAATTTCAAAATTTAAACTTTTCTATAAAGAGAATAATGCACTCGTTCTGTAATCTGGCCTTTACCATGAAGACAAGTTCTTAAATCATAGCTTGCTTTCAAAATCAGGCCTCCACGAATTTATCATTCAGCAAACTTCACCGACTGCGAAAGTATTCTACCGACATTTGTGTACAGTTTGTACAAAATATTTACCTACTCTTGAATTGAATCATGGAGAAAAAACTTCAAAGGAATGAAAATTGGAGCGTGAAAGTGAGGTTAAGTAGGTTATTCATTCGGGAAATATTTTACCTACCCTTGTTAATATCATTGTCACTTGTATTTTTTGTAATCATAATATGTAACTTTATTCTGAAATTGCTTTTGCTAGAATGTTAAAATCACCAAGTGAAGAGGATTGATTAGTTATTAGGATATGTTAGATATTTGATTTCTTTCACTATATCAAAAGAAAAGAAATAAGCTGATAACGATTGGTAGGAGTATTTTTTAGTCTAAATGTTTCGCGTTACCTATTCAAGAAAATTATACATAAGCATTATATTATACTCGGTTAGATCAATATCAGTGATGAAGCAACGTGAGAGCAAAGAGTGGCGGCCACCACTCGTCTCGCTGGAAAAATGGAGGACTAGTTCAGCCCCTCCCTTCATCAGAAACTCGATTGGTTTTCACCTCCTCCTGTTCTGGTGGTCCTGTTCTGCTGCTGCGCAGCAGAGCTGAATCCTTTTAATAATAATAATAATAATAATAATAAACATCCAAGCCAAAAATGATGGCGTTTTAGACCTGATAAAAAAAAGGGTGCCGTTTTGTATAAGTTTGAAAAAGAAAAAGAAAATATCCCTTCTCTCCTCTCAGACCCGTGCCCCCCCCCCCCCCTCTTTCTTTCTCAACTTTTCCATTTTCCAATCAGAGAGCAAAGCTTGCCCCCCAAATTCCCAGCAGCTGCGCAGCAACTTGCCAGCCAATGGACAGAAAGCCAGCCACTCTCCAAGCTCTAGCCACTGCTAGCCATTCCAGTCAGTCTCCAGCCAATCTCCAGCTGCGGCTTGCAGCCTTCAAAGCCATTCTTTAGGTAAAAATTTTAATTCCTAAATTTATAATCTCTAATCTTAATTAATTATTTAATACGAATGTAATTTAATTGGTATAGAATCATATGGTAATGCACTAATATGGTTATTGGTTATTGATTATTGATATGATTCTATGATTCTATGATTATTGATATGAAATTATTTTTTAGGGTGAAAATTAAAATTTGAATTCTTGATTCTTGATTAATTCATTGAATTATTCCATAATGTATACAATTATTCTTATTCATATGATTAGTTGAATTGAATTTTTATTTATTGAATAATTTGTATGCTTATTGATATTGATTAATTGAATTGTTGGTTGGATTAGTTATTATGCATATTAGGGGTAATTATTTGGAACTTATGCAATTGGTTGGATTGATTGAATTGTTGATTGGATTAGTTATTATGCATATTAGTATAGTGTACTCTAGGATTCATAGTCTAAGAATTTTTTTTTCTTTCCATTTTACAATTACGTAATGGAACGATACTTTAAGAAACGACGCTTAAATCCTTCTTCATATATTTCAAGAAGTCCTCCTTCAAATTTTTTTTATTGCTATTCTTTTGAACCTCACATTCTTTTAACTTCGACCCTCCCCCCATCAATTTCTGGCTTCACCACATATGTTTTCTCGTACTAAACCAACCAGTGCTAGCATGCCCATGAACCGAGGACGAATGCATTTGTATTTTAGGTTGGACCAAAGAGGTGATCAAAACCCAAATGCAATAGGCATTCTGGAAAGAATGATTCATGCATACTTTTAAGCGGGTAAGGTTTATATCCTATCTGACTAGGTATAACTAATACTTCTTTTTTCGTTACTAATAAAATCTCCCTCGTATAACCGAGGTTTCTAAAAATAAAAAAAAATTGCTTCTTTAAAATTAACACACGAGTAATTAATCAATTAAACAACTCCAATTACGACCAGTTGGAGGGTCATTGTCTACATAGTTTTAGGGTTGGAGGTACCCATTCAGCTTCAACTGGAAGAGTATAAGATCCAGAAATCGAGTCCTAAACCTCAAAAGGCGAAGAAGGATATCCGCCGGACCAGTCCGGATAATGATAACCGTACCGGTTGGTGTTAGATGTATAGCTAGGAATCTCCAAGGGGTCCCTCAAGGGCACCAAAACCTCCTTCATCAGCAGCTCTCGGGCTCTGTCAAGGGCACCAAAACCTCCTTCATCAGCAGCTCTCGGGCTCTGTCCGCGTGTTCTGCCTCCTCCTCCTCAAAACCCTGGAATGAAATCCGCGGGAAAATCTTCTTTGCAATGCTTTCGGAAAGCATAGCGGTGCAATCAAGCAAGGAGTCCACGGCGGGACACCAACTCCCCGCCCGATTTAACTCCACTCAGTACTCATCAACGTTAACATCGTCCGGTTGGACTGAGATTTTCTAACCAATTTTGATTTAAGCTGCTTGAAATTTTGAATGTCGGACTTGAGGCAGTCCGCGAAAAGATCGGATAACCGGTCGTGTAAGAAGCGGAAATTGGGGTCGCGCTCGTACCTCTCGAGAGCCTTTTTGGCCATGGCGATGATCTTCTCTGTATCCTCGATGCGTTCCGTCAGCTTGTATTCATTATGTGGGTCAATAACCTCCATGACTTGGCCCTCAAGACTCTGGTACAGAATGCCGAGCACTGCTTCAAAAGACGAGAACTCGCCGGCAATGGCGGCAAGGTTGGAGGCTAGGGTTTTGGGGTGGTTCTCGGGGAGCCAAGACATCGCCACGTAGAAGGATTCTCTGTCGCATTTTCCGGTGCCGGTGTACCTGTCTATAAGGTTGCATAAGAGCTTGAGCGTGGTTAGTGGATTGTGGGACCATGCCATCGGGAGCAGTTGCTTGAAGTAGTTGCGGTTGGCCTCCTGCTGGAGCGCTGTGTCGGGTTCGACGACGCGGAAGAAGATGTCGAGGCAGGGGTTCCCGAAGAAGGTGAGAAAGGTGGGGGAGGGGCGGCTGAGCTCTGAAAGCGGAGGAAGAGCAAAAGCAAAAGGATTTTGGATTGTAGGCGCCGGAGGAGTTGGTGGAGGATGAGGAGGAGCCATTCTTCCGGCTGGTGAAGCATTGGGGAGACCGACATTACGGTGGTTTCCGCATACTTTGAGAGCTAAGATGAGTCGGACTTGCGCCACCGGTTTGATCATCGGAACCCAATCGAATTACTGCGGACTGTGCCTTTTTTTTTTTTTTTTTTTTTTTTTTTTTCCGATGGACTAATCGGAGAAAGACTTGATATTGACAACTGACTTTTACTCCAATATATAGCTAAAGAGTAATGTTATTCATATCATGTTTTTACATCAAATTTCTATAGCATTTAAGGTAGCGTTTGAAAAATTTGCAAAACCCAAAGAAATAAAGGAGAAAGACTCATCGTACACTATAATTATCATTTAATTAACTAATTTTTCTTAATTATTAGTTTATTAAATAATGAACTAAATTTAAAAAAAAAACTGATTAATTCAAATGATGTGGTTGTCCACATTAAATGCCATCTAAGGTGATATGAAAATGTGATACAAAAACATGGTATGAATAACATTACTCGTAGCTAAAACGTGGGGGTTTATAAATTTAAAAGTTAAAAGTTAAATTTGGAGACAAATACTCGTATAGGAATTCTACTGCTTTCTAATGTATGGTAGCTAGATTGAGTCCAGTTTAAAGTCAAATCCAACTTTTTTATGTGTATTGAATGATATGGTCTTTATCCTTCAATTTCTTTTTAAAGTCTTTAGTTTAAATTTTCAAAATTTTGGATCGTCAGATGAGGAAGTTAGTTGCTTGACATTTTGAGGCATATTCAAAGCCTAATTAGCTACTAACATATTTAAAAATTATCTTTGTAAAGCTTCCATACTTGGATTTTAAATTTTTTGACTGGTTTGTGAGAAATGAATGGAAAAAAGAATCGAGGGGAAAGTCTTTACTTTTTGGATTTTCTCCTCTGTGAAACATAGGGTTAGACCTCATATTTTCTTAGAGCACTTCCACTGGAGCCAAAAAAGGCTGGCACCCAGTGGAAAAGACAAGCTGAGACTCAATCAATCCACTCCAGCCCAGCAGATTGGCTAGCACCCAACCCAAGCTAGTCTCCAGGCCAACCCAAAATTGACAGACCTTGAGACTGGCCTATCTGACGTCGGCGTGACATCAACCACCTTTTTTTTTCTTTTTCTTTTTTCGCGCCAGGTCGGGTCAAGGAGGTTCTAAAGAAGACCAATTTGCAGGATTCAGAGCAAATGGCGGCGGGGATGGGGGTTTGGGGGCCTTTGATGCCATCTCCGATGCCAGGTTGAAAATCCCTTCCTGTGCTTAAAGCTCAGAGAGAGAGATCCATTTCACTGTGTTTTTTCCATATCCCTTTATCCAAGGTAAGCCCACCTCAGGAATCCCTCTTCCTCTTTTCTCAGTTTCTTCTTTCTCCTGAACAAAGAGATTTTCACCCAGAAATTAAAAACCCATTTAATTTTCAACCTCCATTTGGGGTTTGTGGGATTCAATTCATGAAACATGCAGAGATATTGTAGAGAGAGATATTCACTGTAAGTAGAGAGAGAAAAACAGATAAAGGTACTAGTTATCCATCTGCTGTATTAGTGGTTTTTTTGGTGTAATTTCGTCGAACACATTACGATCATCTTGTTAATGGGTTTCTTTCTTCTGCACATTGAGGGGAGCAGTGGGGAAGCATTTGAGGCAAAGACAGGGGGAGGGGAGTGGAGATGCATTTATTAAAAATTAAATTATTATTTTATAATAAAAATTAATAATATTTTAATAAAATTGACTAGGCTATTTGGTTTTAGGGATGGAGATACATTTGATCTATTACTATTCACTGGGGTCTATCACTGTTCAAAACTCAAGGTGGCTAGGTGTTGGCGCAAAGTCTTTAAGGGTGGAATTGCTCTTAATGAAATTGAAGTATGCTCTTGATATAATCATTCTTAATTTGTTAAGGAAACAGTTCTCACAATTACTATTAGTAGATGTAATAGGTGACACAACAGCAATAAGAATAAAATGTTCCCACTTATCGACATTTGTTTCATATAAGTCATGAAAAACGTCTCTAAACTCCCGCATCGTTGTCTCAATCTCGAACATCCATTGGCCTTCTTTTGCTGGTTTTTTTTTTGTATCCCTTTCAGATTTGAGTCACATTTTTGTTGCATTGCTATCTTAATTTCGTTTATTGTTCACTTAGCTCTAACTATGTTGTTAACTCCAAATTTCACTATTATGTTCTGTTTTATTTAACTGCTGAGAAAGGATTAGGAAAAAAAAATCATTATCAATTCATCAAACAGTGTTTTTTGAACTTATGGTATGGAAAATGGTATATGGAATGTGTACAAAAGTCACAAAATAAATAATCGCGGGAGTTACTTAGGAGTTTTATTTTGAGTAATGTTACACTTACCATATATTTGTATCATCCCTCTAATAGATGTAGATCCCATCAACACATGTAAGTATCATCTCTCTAATATTTGCAGTGTTATTACAGAGGAAAATCTAAATCTTGAGGTCCAAGTTGAGTGAAATGTGGACTTTGAAGAGCCTCTTGAAGCAGCTCATGATCGTCCCACGAATCCTTATATGTTTCTAAGTCGGTCTCAGCATTTCTTAGTGCCGAAAGGCAAATCTTTTTCCTCCATTCTTCCAAACGTGGGAACCCTATGTGATCCCCATATCTATCACAATACTGCAACAATAAGCGAAACAAAAAAACGTAAAGACCTCAGAATATAAGCTACAATGGTTTTACGAGTCACTTGATCAGTAAATGTGATGCATGCACGAAAGTTTACCTCGAAGTCGCCGATCTCGTGGGTGTTATGCTTTCGAATGCCAGCAATCTCCCTCGAGTGGTAGAACTCCTTGATGGAATGCATCATGTCATCCCTTGATGGCAATGTTGTTTTGCCAGATAGTAGTTGAGCTATCCATTTTGCTTGTGACTCAAAGAAGGGGAACCCTATGATCTAGATCAGATTTATCGATTGATAAATATAATTTTTCACAGATATCTATTAAATTAATTACGGATTAGGATCGTTTCCGGATCATATCTATCCGGATCCTCGGAATCAACCGATCCTCACTATTCGTAGTACATCGTGCGGCCAACATCAAGTTTATTTTATTTTTTTCAAATTTGCACCAGAGAACTCTTTCTCCCGTTCCACAGTTCCACTCGTCTTTCTCCTTCTCCTCTCCTCCTGTTCCACAGTTCTTTGGGATCAATCAATTCTGAAACACTGAAACCAGATCAGATTGCAGAAACGAGTTTACTAGTCGGCCATGGAAGCCATGAAAAGCACCATAAGTGATTAATTCGCCGGCGCAGAGAGAAGAGACTAGGACGAGCACCGCTCTGTCAAGACGGAAGCTGCGTCAGTCACGGAGACTCGGAGAAGAGAGAAAGAAGAGGATCAGGAGGAGCCTAGAAACAGTATCGGTTCATCCCGAGAATCCGGATAGATATATCCGGAGACGATCCCAATTCTTAAACTAGAATGAATAATTCTAATTATGCTCCAAAGTGCTCTATATGTTGACTTTTTTGTCGTTAAATTTTAATAATTGTATTATCTTTAACCAAGAATCTATACCTCAAAGCATACTAAAACTGGACAACGCAAAACCCCGATTTGTGAGGGTCGTAGGAAGAACGTTTATCGTTCACAGTCTTATTCTTCCTTTGCAAAAAACCGTTTCCACGACATAAACCATAACCTTTCAATCACAAAAAAACAACATTTTTCGTTGCACCTTAGCTCACCCTCCCTGTACCCCAAAGCATACTATACATTGTAAAATTAGAAATGTTTAGTTACCTTTGTTGCAATGCCTATAAAGGATAAAGAGGGTGCAAGTGATGGAGGGAAGGTGTGCTCATACAGAGGGCCCACTCTGTTATCATCTATAGCAACTATTCCTTTGGTGTCAAGAAAGGGGAATGTGTATGAATACCTGCACACATTCCACTTGGAACAATTAATATACACTATTTCAAAGGGAATGCAACTGGGTGTGGATCCATAATTTGAATGTGGGAGCCCACACAAAATTTTCAGTCAAAATCAAAAGACTATGGTTAACCAATCACTTTCCAAAGCAAGTCCATCGTTTGATAGAATGAAGGGATGTCATGTGTCGGTATTTGAAGTCAATCATGTTACATAATAGTGTGAGATTGACTTATAACTTATCACTGTGTCATAATGAAATTTCTGTTGTGTTGATGATATTGGATTGAAAATTTACCCAGTACAGTATATGATAGTGTCTGCAATGACCCAAGAACCGTCCACAAATAATACATTCCCATCTTCTTGGAGTGACTCTATCTGCATTTGGTTGCATTTAAATGTCACATAAAAGAAATCTGTACTGAAACACAGCTTTATATATTTGCTTATAATCTAATCCTAGACACCAAACGTCATGTTTAATTATAAAAGCTAATTTATTGTACCTGGGGACGAAGGCGCAAGTTTTCGTGTTTGGAAATGACTTTGGACAAGCCCTCAGATATGTCAAGAGATTTGGCACTGAGATAGATGGCCTTGGCCACACCCACTAGTTCCATTGATATATCTTGTCCGCTTACTGAATTTCCAACCACCACCACAACCTGCAAATGAGCAAAAGGATCATTTCATCTCTTTTGTGCTAGAAACTTTCGTTGAATTATATAAACTTATGGTAGACAACTATGATTCTCCAAACGCTCATAAGCTATGAGGAAATGAGCTAACAATATATATCAAGCTAACAATCTAGTAATTCACTATATATTGCCTTGCCTCATCACGAAATGGCTCCGGAACCCTGTAGATGTGACTATGCATTTGCTTCATCTTCCATGCATCCATTCCTAAACATGACCAAATGGAACCCACCGCAATTAAAAAGAAAAAAAAAACTGAAACCACGTATAATTATGATTTAAAACTTGATTATTATTCCTTTTAAAAATATAAAAAAAAAACTGTTATGTGAGAAAATTGAAACATATATCAGTATATGAAGGGTCAAAAATAATGTCACGAATCCTTGTTAGACATGAGCTAGCATGAAAGTAAGGAAATTAATAAAGTAGTAAATACCTTTAATGGACGGCAACCTTGGCTTAGAGTAATGGCCGGAGGCCACAACCACCGCATCAAACACCTCCTCCACGAAAATCTCGGTCTTCTTCTCCACACTCCTCACAACCCATTTCAAATCTTTGCAACCAACTGCATGATCTCCATCCAACATCCCCGCATATGAAACCCTCGTATGGAACCTTATCAACTCCCTCAACCCAAACCAATCACAAAAATCCTTGAGGTACAAAAGAAGCTCCGTATGGCCAGGAAACCTCCTCATGTCCCTACCTTTCTTGACTGCAAATGGAAAGTCAGTGAACCCCGTGATCTCTCTTGGAATCATGAGCCTCAAAGACGTATAAAGACTGCTATGCACTTTCAGGGTAGGTGCCCTTCCTAAGGGATCCTCTCCCTCCACATTTGGGTCGTACAGCCACTGCCCTCCCACATCATGGTTTTGTTCCAGCACCACCACCCTGTGACCTTCGTTCCTCAGCTCCCTTGCAGCTACAAGCCCTGAGGGTCCAGCTCCAATCACGCATACATTTTTGGTTTGGTAAGTTTCAGAAGCCATGGTTGGTCTAGGGTTTAGGCTTGAGGATTTTTATTTTTCTCTTCTGGGTGTGGGAAATTTGTGGTTGTTTGATGGGTTTATATATATATATATATATATATATATATAGTTAATTTTCTTCACGAAAACAGATGGAAACAAAACTGATAATAATGTTGTTGGGTGATAAGTCATAGTCTGATGGAGATGGTTTGCTAGCTCCGAGACAACACTCGATAAACTAAAGTCAATGCCTAAAAGTCTACTTTTAATTAAAAACTAAAAAGTTTACTTGCAGGAAAACTCCAATCTCATCCATTTGTTATTAAATAATGATAGAGACATTAAATTTGTAAATAAAATTTAAAAAATTAAATAATATGAAAATTGATGATTAGTTTATTATTTAAGCATTGATAAACACGATTGTTGTGACAACCCGTCCCTGAAAATTATGATTTTTATCATTTTAATGAGTGAGTTTACGAAAATGCCCTTCGAGGCATATACTTCGATTGGTGTTGACTGCCTCGTAGTGACACCTAAGATTCGTTTTCGTGGCACATCCTTGAAGCATTCATCACTACGGACGCGTGGGCGCAAACAAATTCGAATTTGGAGCTATAACGAAGAAAATATTAACGTTTAAAGTTAGAGATGAAATTGTAAACTTATTATTTTCTGGAAAATTCCAAAAAATTTGAGAGTGCCACGTGTTGGTCTGTGAGTGGTTGGAGTGGGCTTTGCCCAATCAGATGTTGAAGAGGGGAGGGACGGGAAGCAGGCAGAAACCACACGGGATCAAAGATCCCTCATCCCTAAACCCACGGGTATGTCGACCCGGAGCACCTCCGGGGGCTTTCCACCCATTTTTCAGTCGAATTACCTCAAATAATTACCTAAAAACCTCTATATAACCTTCCTTCTATCCATTCTATCTCAAATTTAGGAAGAGTTGGCCTCCAAAATAGAGAAAACCGATATGGTGCCAAAACGGGTTGTGCTCGAAATCCTCCAAACCTGAAACGTTTTCATGCAATTAATGCTACCAAAATACTCCCCTATAACACAGGAACAAAGCTCAAGCAATGGACGGAGCATCGGAATTGAATTGAAGTCGAATTGGAGAACACCCCATTTCTAGGGTTCTTGGCAGGTGTGATGAAATTGGAGGTCTTCGAGGCCAACTTAGACTTTCTCAAAAGTATAAAAGTTGTTCTACTCATTGAGATCTTTAATTCTGCAAATTTTGGTAATTTTTAGTGAAAGTTGAATTTTCCGGCAACCCGGGGGCGGCCAACCGCCACCCGCGGCGACGTGTGAGGCGGTACGTGGCCCGCGATCCGCCAATGATGTTTTTAGATGTTATTCAATGCCTTGATATTATTTTTGATAATGGATTGATGTAGATTAATCGTAGGACCTAAATTCGTTACTATTCGGTAATAGGTCAAAATATGAATCGACGATCCGACTGTTGGATCGTCACCAAACTTTAGTATGTTGTAGTACGTAATATTTGAGGAATGTAGGAATTTACAGATTGGGAATCTGTCGTACGGATTTACCCGAATTGGAATTGTAAGGTTGTAATAAAAATGTTAATCGCCACTTGGTTTTGGCAATTGGCGGAGATCCAACCGTTGGATCGTAACGAAACTTGGGGTATTGTTCTAGAAGTTTAATGTGTATTATTGGAAGTGACGGATCGAAGATTCGTGATATGGATCTTCCAGATCAAATTCGTAGGGATACGTTTATTATAAATTGCATATTCTCTCAGTACAGATTATGAGACATGAATGGATATTTATGCTAGGCGGTGATCATTTGGGATATCTCGAGAGTCGTGCTAGGGGCTGTAACGTGGACTCCAGGTGAGTGGGCTTTTGTTTTCAGTATATATATATATATATATATATTTATTTATTTATTTATTTAACGTTTTTCCCAAAAATTTGGTTTAAATGATTTTAGAATTGAATTGATTTTACGATTGAAATGCCATGTCGAATGCCTATTATATTTGATGATTATGATTATGATTGCATTGGTTATGCTTCGGCGCGGTGGACGCTCAGGTAAGTCAGGTGAGTATGATTGTTAGTGATAGTGATGATGATGAGATTGTGATATAGCTCATATTCCTACACCTCGGGTGTTTGTGCTCCGCCCGTGGCCAGGGCCAGCCTTCACGTGATCGTTCACCATCCGCACTGTACGCTCACCTTGGATCCAAGGTAGGTGACAACCTGTCGTACAGACCACTATAAGTGATTCCAACTTGTAGGTGACTCGCGATTCGTCGCACAGCCTTCATGCGATTGTAGCATTGAGCGTAATATTATACACCTAGCCTGTCGTACAGACCACTATAGGTGGTTCCGACTCGTGTGCAAGATAGTGGTTGAGGAGTTATAGACTCAGCCGTACAGGTCACATTAGGTGACTCCGGCTGACATGATATTATTGATGGCATATTGATTTATCTCACCTGCTTGATATTTACTTTCATTTGAAATTGGTATCTCGACATGGCTTACTTCTGGATTTCGATGTTGGTTTTACTGATTTCAGTACGATCTTACGTATATGAGTATATATTATTTTCTGGGAAATTATATTGGATTTACAGTGAGGGGTTAGATACTGATTTCTGAAATAGTTTTGGAAAAAAAAAAACCTTGGCTTTGCCACTCACATTTTCTGTTTTGCGCCAATCTAGGTTTTAGTGGCTGAAGCTCGTATCGACGAGGATTCTGGGAGAATTCCTAGATTGGTGGCTACTTTTGAGGGTATACTTCTTACCCGCTCTACTGTAATTACTTATGCTCTGAAGTCACGCGTGAGATGGGTTCGCTCCCGCTCACGAGCACACTCTGATGTGTAGGCACTTTTAAGTTTAAATTTATTCACATTTTCCACATCACTACACTTTATGGCTTCGTCACCTTCCAAGTGTCGGCTAACACAGCTCGACTTCAGTGTCCTAGTGAACTTTCTGGGTCGGGGTGTATCAATCGTTCTTATTGGTAACACATTATTTAGTTTGTAAATTTTGCCTTCAAATTTAATCTCTCTAACATTACCTTTTGTCATTTGTGATCATCATCATCATGTCCCAACCAAAATTGTCTCAATCCAATTAAAGGACTTTGGAATATATGCGGGGCATGCAAGTTTTTAACAAATAATACTCAACTAACCTCATTCCACAAAATTATAAACCTTTATAAAAGATTATGTCAAAAGCATGAGCACATTCTTACACTTCGATTCCAGCTCCACCCACGTTGTCGAAAGGATATTTTATGAAAATCTCTTTGCATAATTGATTTCAATAGTGTTTGAATACCAACAAAACGAGATGAACCTTCATCCAACAGCAGTACAGAAAAGGAATTAATGGGCCATCCCATCAAGGTTGGATATTAACTTATCATGGAGTTTGGATTTTCTACTTAGATACATTCGGTAAAAATAATGCTAGAGAAATTTAATTTATAAATTAAATAATTTAGTTGTAGATAATTGAATTATTAATTAAGTGTCGTGCTTATTTCTTATTAATCACACATCATTTAGTTTACAAATTTAATTTATAAATTTGATCTCTATAACATTATCTATATATTTTTTCTCTGGTTAGGGCATCAATGTCACCATTTTTTCACATAAATTAAAGGGTGCATGTGTAATTTTGTTCTCTGCAAAATTTTATGCAAATATTATTGGTGTAGAATTTACTTCTCAAAGTGGTCGGCATTGCCTTTTGTTGCTGACTTTTTTAATGTTATTTTCTTTCTTCGTTCGAATGATTTTGATCCTTCTTGGGTTCTTTGCACACAATGCTTACTCGTTTGGTTTGCATGCGCGACATGAATAAACATAGGCATGCAGACTAATTGGTATTTCCACAAATACTGATATTCCACACATATAGTATATAAAAAGCTCATATACTGACATCTAGGGCCTAGACAAAACATGCATCGCTATCAAATCAAACCGAAGGCATGCACACCTCTTTTTATTTCTCACACATCCTTTTAATTTTCAACCGTTAGTTCAGGTGAATTGAAGAATATCAAAAAATAGAAATTAAGATGTGTGATAAGTAAAAATGATATGTAAATAGCACACCCCGTACTTTAATTATCCAGGCTTGTGTACCTATCCAATTGATCTTATCACACATCAAACTACAGCAGATATCAACAAAAACATGTACAATAATTAACAACATCAAATCAAATTTTAAAAATACCAGATGTTGATATCATTCATGCATGTATATCATCCATAAGTTTCAGTCAATGCTTAAAATTTCTTCGAACGGTGGATTTTAACTTCACCTCATATCGGAGAAATTCTTAAATTTAAGCTAAAATTGATAAATATCGTCGATATTTCTGATACATCGATTGAATATTTTCACAAATTTGCATCGATGTTTCCATCAATCCTGACACATCGGTGGATTTTAACTTCACCTCATATTTAACAAGCCGTAAAGTTTCATTTTAAATTTCCATCATTTTTATCGAAAACAGCCGATATCGATATTCGATATATTCGTCGATATTTCCACCGATGGAACCCGAAGCCAATGAGCTCCCAAAATGCCTCGTACTAATTAGAGGTGAGCATGTACATATAAGGCTTACAGGATCCCCACTCCTAAGCGATGTTGGATGTTACAAATCAACCCTCCAATGTGTATCACATGCAAGTACGTGACTTAAAGTAGCTTCAAATATAATATTAGGAATGTAATTGGTAGATTTTTGTAATTCAATGACTGATTTTTCTGAAGAAAAAAAAATAGTTTAGCGACCTAATTTTCACTCAGATGATAATTCAGGAACTAAATTTGAAGAAAAGAACACAATCTTCATTTTCTGCTCTATGTAAGTCTATACTTGGTAAATAATACATGGGAAAAAAATGTACAATTTGAGGAAGATGTTGGAAACTGATCGTTATGATAGTAAGTATCAAGATGTTTAATGTTGGAGTTTTTGAGACTTTTGTCCCACATTGGTTAAACCAAGATACCCAAGAACCTTTATATAGGTTTTGTCTTTTACAATAATAGTTAGGACGTGGGCTATTTGGAATGAGGATTGAGATTTGGGCCACAAATTGTGTGGATTAGGCTTAAAGATTATACCATAATATTAATATAAATTAATATTAATTAATCAAGAGGTGTTGTGGTTTCAGATACATCCAAGAGGTGTTTGAAGAGGTTGTGTGGTTTCAGAAACATCCAAAAGGTTTTTGAATAGGTATGAAAGAGCCTACATATAACCAATGTTTCTGAATAGGTATGAAATTAAATTAATCTGATCAATTAGTTTAATTTTGAGTTAAGTTTTTAATTAATTTTAATTAAAAACGTTTTGATTAATGGATACAACTCTTTGAAAAGAGTTGTGAAGCTTCAGATACATCCAAGAGGTGTTTGAAGAGGTTGTGTGGTTTCAGAAACATCCAAAAGGTTTCTGAATAGGTATGAAAGAGCCTATATATAACCAATGTCTCTGTTTCATTTTTCCATCATCTGTTCTTCACCTCTTCTTCCGTACAAAATTTCCAGAGAGTAAACACACAAACACAATTCGCTAGAATTATATAATCTAGTGCGGGTTGTAGAATTAGGTAGTTGAATCCTGGTCGAGCAGACGCTGTAGAACTACAAGCACGAGAGTGGGACAGAAATACTGTTCGAAGGACATAGCTTTTGCGCTAGCCTCTACCATATGTATTCAAGTTAGTACCATTAATATTAGTGTATTGTTTCTGTATTGATTGTGTAATTTCATTCTGCACAACAAGTAATTTTGGTTAATAAAATATTAGAATTTCAAATTCTATTATTTCTGTTATTTTGTTTATTTTTTAATTGTTCTCCAACATTTAATTCAGTTATTACTGACTAAAGGGCTCACTAAACCATGTCAATCACTTTATGTGAAAAATCAAGATATTGGAGAAACTCAGGATACAGATTACATTTGCATCTTTGATGTTTGAAATCCTAACAATGGTCGATCATCGTTGGAAACCAAATTCAAGTTTCATGTTTTCTAACAAATAAATATAAACAGATGTAGAGTCCGAGCACCAGCAGAATTTTATGCGATTTACTATCATATAAACAAATAGAAATTGCGCCTAAAACTTGTATGTGCAGAACGTTCATCCTTTTAAGGACGGATGATACCATATCGGTAGATTTTATTATTGTCTAGAGATGATTGTATATATAAGCAGATATTACAATACGTAGCAGTAACAGCTTATCTATTCACACTATCTAGGGTATACTTCAGTGATAGATCCTTCATAAACAGATGGAGATAACTTACTGATAGATTGAGCGGAGTCTAGTGTTGCCTCTAACATGTTTCCAATTGCTCTACTTTGGAGGAAAAATGCCGGTTGTTGAGGTGATGGCAGAGTAAGAGAGTAGCTACTGAGTATGAGAACTACCGATTGCATTGTCGGCCTGTCAGCCGGATTTTCCTGAACACAAAGTAAGCCGATGTGGATGCATCTGATTACTTCAGTCCTCGAATAAGAGTCTCTTAGACACGGATCCAACAATTCCAAAGGTGCCCGATCTCTCCATAACTTTCAAGCCTGCATAAAATTCGAGTTTAATTCATGATGCTATGTCAATGCAGGAGAACAGAACACTACACTTTTCATTTTAAGCTTACACGGCTCATGAGGTCCTCAGCTGCATCGATCTGAAAGAAGTTATTGTTCTTATAGCACCAAAACACCGAAACTATATAGATCAAACTTGACAGAAAAATGTCCATACCTTACATACTCGGGAGACATATAACCACTACAAGGAGCACAACCATCAGTATAGAAATTATGACAAAGATGTAACGAGAGAACATTTCAGATTCAATTTGATAATTGCAAAACAAAAGTGGTCATGATAAAAGAATGAAATAGGTAACTTACAATGTTCCGACAATTCTATTCGTGTTTGCTTGAGTTTGATCAACCCCAAATATCCTGGCCATGCTAAAATCAGATATTTTTTTATGCATCTCCCCATTTAACAATATATTGCTAGCTTTGAGATCACGATGTATAATTCTAAGTCGGGAATCTTCATGTAGGTACATGATTCCTCGAGCAATTCCTGAAATAATCTTGTAACGTCTTGACCAATCCAATTGCCCTTGTTTCTCAGGGTCTGCAAATCATCAAAATCAAGTTATCATCAACAAACTGCTATTGCAATAGGGAAAGACTATCAGATGTCTGAGTGTACAAACCAAATAGGAAACAGTCTAGGCTTTTGTTGAGCACAAATTCATAAATAAGAATTTTTTCTTGGCCTTCCAAGCAGAATCCCAATAGCCTAACCAGATTTCGGTGTTGAAGCTTGGCTACCAATACCATCTCATTCTTAAACTCTTCCGTGCCTTGGTTAGAGTTCCTTGATAGCCTCTTCACAGCTACTTCTTGACCGTTTGAAAGTATACCCTGCGAGAAAACTTCAATCAAACAATGGAATGTCCACTCATGGCATTCATGGACAGCTTCTGAGGCTCCAAAATTATTCAGATTTTGCATGCATATAAATTGGAACTTTGTAGACCTGAAGGAGCACTCATATCATATACAGATTAACATACCTTGTAAACTTTACCGAAACCACCTTCACCTAACTTGTGTTCATCGGAGAAATTGCTCGTGGCTGCTTGAATGGCAGCAAAATCAAATTGCAAAGACCCGACAGTAGTAATGTCATTCTCACCTGCACAACCAACTAAACCATAGAAGCATAATATTTATAGACGAGGAATAAATGAAAGGAAAATCAACGAGAATAAACAAAAGGAGAATTGCAGAAGAATATATCTGTTTACCGCTTGGTTCGTCTGCTGCTGCTTGGTTGTACTTCTTTCTTGCTCTCATAGTTATGCAGCAGTAACCAACAACAATGAGTAGCACAGATACAGATATTGGTACAACAATGGCAACAACTGTAAGAGTTGGGATTTTGCTTTTTCCTGTAAAATAAACAAAAAATATTTTCCAATAAACTACCCAATAAACTAATCTCATAATACCAGAAATGACTTGGTTGGGGCTTCTAAAAAGTTTTAAAATGTTTGTTTGCTTTACCTTTAGGCGGAGGAGGAGGAGCCCCTGGTGCAGGCTCAGGGGCTGTGGCGTTCTGGGCGTAGAAGGGGTAGATTGCATACCTAACATTACAACTCGGATGCAGAAGTCGTACCGCTACAACAAATCCGCCATTCCGCTATGGCAACCCTAAAGCACCGGTCGCAAGCTGCCACGGACAGGTCATGTGTGCACTATCCAAGGCTGTACAGGTGAATCAGATCACTGACATTCTCTTTTTTTGTAGCGAACTTGTCGGCGTCGTTGGCAGCCTCGGTAGCCACCTCGTTCATACTCGCCGCCGCCACCTGGTTGAACAGAGTCTGGTTGGTGGCGTTTTCCATGTCCCACATGTACAAGGGGGTCAACTCGGGGGCAGTGGAGAAGAATGATTTGTTGGAGTAGCGTAGCATGCAGTCGTCGTACCAGATCACCACCTGTTTTTTTAAGGAGCAGCGTTGTGGGGCCTCGGCGATTGCGGTGACGACACAGGTTTCGCAAGCGTCGGTGCTCACGACGTCACCGCAGCAGAGGAAAAGGCCGTACACGGCGTTGTTTGTGGTTTGGACTGTGGCGTTGTAGAAACCGGTAGAGAGGTTAGCGTTGGAGGAGAGGGTGGAGAGGAGGCGGTTGAGGTTGGACTGGAAGGTGGAGTTTGGGGTGAAGGTGGTGGTGTTTGGGCAGAGTTGAGCCCAATAATCAGCTTCCGTACTGGTCGGAAAGCTGAGCAGAGTAAAAATGGAAATAATCAAAAGAAAGGTAGTAATGTTTTTCATTTTTTTACGATTGATTATAAAATCATAGGTTTTTGTATTGAGTATCAACAAAAGCAATGCAGGAGTGGTAGCTTGACTTTCAGTCTTGAGTGTTCACCAGAATAGCTCCTCTCGTTAAATAGACCTGTAAACGGGTTTGGAACGGGTTGAATCTGACCAAAATTTTAAACTAAAATATATAATTGTTGATAATTAAACTATTTTGGTTAACGCGCTTATTTTTTATTAATGACATATTTTTTAATTTAAAATTTTAATTTCCCTAATATTCTTTTGATTAATCCCACCTTGTACGGACCTTGTGCACATAAGAAAGGTTTAGGTCAGCTGATATACCTTTAAGCCGTGTTTGACGGTTTCTTCGTTGTCACTAGGGATGGGCAAATACCCATTGGTTATGGGTAACCGCGGTTATCCGCCCATTTAAATTAAACGGTTACGGTTATGGGTAACCGTTTAGATAAATAAACAGTTATGAGTATAACCGTTTACCCGCGAAATTTAAATGGGCGGTTATGGATATTATCCACGGTTATAACGGGTATCTATCGGTTATGAATATTACCCACTGTTAAACGGGTATCCATTTACCCATTTAATTTAATATATGTAAAAAAAAACAAAAAACACTAGAACTCACACAGTCAGTCAGTCACTCTCTTTCTCTCTCTCTCTCTCCGTTACTCTCTCCCCATCACTCTCTCTCCGCCGTCTTTACAGTCCCGACTTCGACACCACCCTCCTCGACCTCACCTCAAACAACTGCATCACACAGACCCTCTGGTCTCTCTCTCTCTCTCTCTCTCGACTTCTCATCCCTCAGACCTTGACTCTTTGGAGGAGCCTTTCTTCACGGCACAGAGGCAGAGCTATGGCCACCGGCGCCGCTCACCTCTCCTATTTCTCTCCCTCGACTTCTTCATTCAGATTCCAGTGCACTGTACAGCGATTCTCCCCCAAATCAGGTAAATTTTGGAATTAATTTAGGGTTTGTGAAATTTAAATTAGGGTTTGTTAAATTTAAATTAGGGTTTGTGAAATCTAGATTAGGGTTTGTGAATTAATTGTCTTTCTTTTTGTTTTGTTTGTTGTTATGAATGCAGTTTAAAGAAAGTGTTGCTCAGTTTGCACAAGAAAACTGATAATTGTCAGTTTGATATCTGGAATTGGTCTGTGTGCCTTAATCTGGCTCTGCGAGGCTTGATAATTGTCAGTTTGGCTTGTAGCCTAGCTCATTCAATGTAAGAAAATTTGAATATCTGATAATTGTCAGTTTGATATCTGAAATGGGTATGTTTTTAATTAGTTTCAGTAAGAAAATTTGAATGTGCGTTGATACTTGAACTTCTAATTTACACAATTTAGTAGTCACTTAGCACTAAATGTTGGTTTTTTACACAGCCACCAGATAATCCCACCCAGTTCTTTTTTGGAGGAACCTAGATTACCAGCCTGGCAAATTTATGCTTTAATAGTAGATGTGCTTTATATATATACCACAAATCTTCTGTTTAGTAATGAGTTATCTAAACAATTATCTGCCACATTTACTACTGTGATGTCGTTAAACAATTACCACATTTTCTTGCAGTAAAGATCCAGGTTACATCAAAAGAGCAGGGGATTTCAGCAATCCTATAAATACAGAGGTATGCAGTGTTTCTATTTAGTCTTTATCATCTATATTCAAAATAAGTAATCTTCTGATGACTAACCGTAACAATTTCTATTTATTCATTTATTTTCTTTTCTGAAGCCATCGGTTTCTCTAAAACAGAAGGTGGTAGGCATGAAACTTATTTCGAACTTATTTAGGTCGATAGTTTGAATCTCATCTGATGGAAAAATGTTAAATTGCATCTTTAGTGACAGCATCACATATGCATAAGTAAAAAAATTGTGTATCACAAGATTTGGAAGAAACGGAACTGAGAGAGGTCCAAAATCAAGGAATTGTCATGTAAAGAAAACTCTAATCCTTCCCATAAAAAAAAAAAAAGTGTTGCTCAATACAGATTAGATCACTGATTTGCCAACAACGAATACAGATTAGATCACTACATGTATATTGGTATCAAATTGTTCTTGATTGTGCACACGAGTGATAGAGACAGATTAGATCATTACAACATGTATATTGGTGTCAAACTGTTTTTGATTGTGCACACTAGTGATAGAGAGCTAAGCGCTCTAAACCATGACTTCCTTTAAGAGATGATCAGTGGACATAGAGGTAACAGAAAATAGAAAGTTCAAATTTCTTCGAAGGTATGTATGTCCAAATATTGGAATTTAAAAAAAAAAAGTTATGGTCATGTGACCTAGTATGTAATGACAAATAGATCATTAGATAGACACATAAATGCTGTACAGTTTCATGAAAGTTATCATTCTTTTAAGATATATAAGATTTTATGTCACCGAATACTGAACTATCAATCTAACACCATACATTTTAAATGAGATCAGTGATGATATCAATGATATCATCCAGAAGTTCTAGATTTGGTAGATCAGTGATGATATCAATGATATCATCCAGAATCAGTCACATATGTTATCACTTATACTTTCCCCATTTATCATGTAGCATTCACAATAAACCCTTGGGCGACATCACAAAGCTCACTTAGAGGCATGAATGATGTGAAGCCCCAATCTCTTTTACTTGCGCAAAACACATGTTTAGTTTCTGTAAATCAAAATAAGAAAGCATAGTTCATAGGCAATTAAAGAAATATAACAATGGAAACTCAACATTACTATCATGTACACAGTAATTCTCTTCTCTGGTGGTCTAGTAAATAACACTAAACTCTACAAGTAATTCTTTAGTACATTGCACTACACTTGTGTGCTTTCTCATTTGTGAATGCGGTGTTTATATTAAGTGCATAATAGTTTTTAACGGTTCAAGTTTCTCCAAATGTGATCAGTTCTATAGCTCAATTTATATTAAACCCTATCGTAGGATTTCCATTTCATGTGTGTGTGTAACTAAAACTGTTGGTGTTGATGACACTTAGAAAGTAGCTATTGAAAAACGTGGTAGTTGCATAATTCATTTGCACTTGTGTCTTTGGAGCTTACTACTGGACCATATGATATACCATTTTGAGAATCAAAAACCAAAGTACTCTCCGCAATGTGGAACCTTCTGTGGTTTTTGGTGTTATTGTTATGTGAGGACGGTGTGGGTGATCAGCTGTGTTCCTCCTACATTTATGTCAATTTTGTTCTCTTTTTTACAGTTACGGCACTTAATTATGCATTTACTAGCTACTTGATTTTGTGTTAAAAAAATTGCAAAAAGAAAGAAAACCGTAAAGGAAAACATTTTGGTGGTGTAGCAATTGTTGGGGATCTGTATGCTGTTAAATTTGGGTTACTCTTGTTGTATTGGTTTAACTTGTGTAAGTAGTTCCAAGGAGATGCATAAATTCAGGATTCTTGGACATGTTTGTGAATCGATAGTTCATGTTCTCTTGAATTGCTTTTGCATATTAACAATAGAAAGCGTTCATGCTTTTGCTTTTGCATGCACTTCCTCACGCTCAGTCAAACTCCCTGAACTCTACATTGACCGAAGCCCAAAGAGTTGACATAAAACTAACTCCACCACAAGCACACCTACCCCTGAACAATCCTGAAAAATCCTCCTAGTTTCACCGTTTCTATCCCCAAAAAATGATCATCACTCTTTCAACGTCAGAGTTTTGACTTTCATGCCTTTTCCAATGACCTTGAGAACTGCATACTTAACAATTCATAAAATACCTTTCGGAATCGCCCAATTTACCTGAGCCTAATTTCCACCAACCATCATATCCGAGACTTAGTGATGAAAATTTAGCGATGAAAATATGGTTTTAGTTTCCTGTGTTGTAATTTGATCTTTTAATTCACAAAAGTTTTCATGTCTTTTTTGTTGGTACTAAGCAAGGATTTAAATATCGGTAATATCGGAAATATCGATAGTCCGAAAACACGGAAATATCGACGGAAATATCGATAAAATATCGATATCGATAAAAATTACATGGAAACCACGGAAATTGTAAGAAAAACTTGGAAATTTTTATTGAAACTTTGCAGGATGTTTATTTAGTCAATTATCTATTAGTTTATCACAAAAAATTGGAAGGAAATGCATTGCATGATGGATTTAACATTATCAAGTTGATTATATAGCGAGCTGATAAACATTGTGAGTGTAGAAAATATGTAGTAATTAATTAAAGAAGTCTAAACACACCATAAATCATTTATATATAATGAATTAGTACAATATTTTACACTTTAGTACCACATAGAGTTCCTATGAGGTTCAAAATTTTCACTATCTTCATCATCTCTACGTGTAGAGTGAGTGTATTGTGAAGAGTAGTTATCAAATGATAAATCCCCAAAATAGTTTTGCATGTAATTATTAACATGCCACCCATATGGATCCGAGATTGGTTGAGGTTGTCCATAAGCAAAATCATTTGAAGATTGAGTCTGGGATTGTTTCCATGACTCGCTCGATTCCATCCCAACAGGAATGGGATATGAAGGGTAGGGAAATGGTTGGCTATGAGTATAACCATAGTTACTACTTCCCACACCAACAGAGTCCGAAGTTCTAGATAACGAGTCATCTTCTTGACTTGACAAAATCCCCTTGCCTCTTTCTCTACGAGTATAGTCCTTCCCTATGGCACCAATTCCTGGTCCTGCCCGCCTACTGCCATGGTCATCATCTTGTGTTGCATGCGTGAAGTTTGCCTCACCAGTGAAGGGGGTCATAAATCCGGGAGGTGGTCCATAATAGTTTCCATATCCACCACCACTACCTCCAGCTCCACTACCTCCAGCTCCACTGTATCCTTCATCATTCCCACCTCCGGTGGTAGGTGAGTCTCCTGATCTTGTACTAGAGCTATCATTAGTATCAGCACGATGTTGTGGTTGTGTAGGATTGGAAGATGGTGGAATTCCAGTGTTTCTTGGTCTTGGGCGCAAATGTTCTTCAAAAGAGTCAGCGCTGCTAGATCCCACCTCCTCTTCTAATACTCTTTCTACATTTATCCCTTCATTACGTGCTTCTTCAGCAACTCTGGGAGCTGGGTTGCCTTCATCATCATCTAAATGAAGAGGTCTAATCCATTGATAAAGTTGATTATCCTGTGTATCATCATCTGCACCAACAATATCAAACACATCTAGTGGGTCACCACGGTCGACATGAGTTATTTCTGCTTCCTTATCTCGAAGTTGAAGTTTCATGTTGTAGTAGCAATAAACTAATTTTTCCAAGCTACTATGAGCCAACTTATTTCTTTGCTTTGTGTGTATGAGTGCAAATGTGCTCCAATTTCTTTCACAAGCAGATGAGGAAGCTGTTTGTGATAATACTTTGATTGCTAACTTTCTCACAGTTGGTGCATCGGTCCCATACATAATCCACCATTCAGCTACAATGAAAAACAATGTTGATAAGCCTAATAACTCCAACAAATTCTATTATAAACTTATAGTGAAATATGTTTATACTCACTAGGAGACATATTTGTTCGAGCAGCAACTGATGTTGGTTCTCCAAAAGTTCTTCTTGCATCTTTAAACCATGTTAGCTGAATTTAATAAATCGTGTTAGTTTAATCCAACAAAGTAATTATTATAATTTAAGTAATTGTGTACCTCATTTCCAAATTGGCCAACTGCTGCTGATGCAGGGTCTAATTTAGAGAATACATTATGTACAGCACGTATAAGGGTACCATCATCTCCAACACCGGGTCTGTATTGGTATCGGGGATTCAAATAATATGCTGTTCAATGAAACACATACTCTAATAAGAGAAATAATACTTATGCAACTAAAGAAATGAATTGCAAATTATGACATAATTTATACCTGCTGCATGCAAATCGTGGTATAATGTTTTATACCATCGGTCATCAATTATCTTTATGACCCACCTTGCACCATGTTTTCTTTGCAATTCATCCTTCACTACACGCATCAACTCATATACTGCCCCCATAGTAGGATACACTTCTGTGTCAACGATCCGTAAAACTTTGTACAGAGGTTCAAACACTTGGCACACATGTTCTGATTCAGTCCAAAAAGCATGATCAAGCACTATACTTTCCACCATACGACCTGTACTTGAGCGGCTGAAATTGTGGTTGGCCCAATCGTCACTAGTGAATAGTTGCTTCAACCCTGCTTTCTTCTTAACTAGGCTGTGTAATGCAATATAATTGGTGGCAAATCGAGTGGTAGCTGGACGAATAATTTCTCCCTTGCAAAATTCACGCATCTTTGCCAACAACCAACTGTGATTGTAAATATAATTTGTGATCGTTCTAGCTCTTTTGACCACAGTAGCAACATTCTCTCTCTTCCCCATTGCCTCAAACATGAGATCAATACAATGTGCTGCACATGATGTCCAAAACACATTATGATGCTTCATTAACTTTTTCCCAGCTTTGACAAATGCAGAACCGTTGTCGGTCACGACTTGGACAACATTATGCTCTCCCACCTCCATGATTACATCCCTCAATAATTTGTAAATATACTTGTAGTTCTTTATATGGTCTGAAGCATCAACAGACTTCAAAAAAACTGTTTTTCCCTTGGAGTATACCATGAAGTTTATGATTGACAATCTGGTCGGGCCAGTCCATCCGTCACACATGATTGTGCAACCATTAGTTTCCCACTTTGACCTCAACTTGTTGACATACTCGCCAATGTCTTTATACTCCATATCCAAATATTTGTTTCTTATCTCATAGGGAGTGGGAGGTTGTACTCCAACACCGGCTTGTTGACATCCCAATACCATATTTTTGAAATGATGTGATGATGCCTTCTCAGCAGGGACATTGTCATAGATAAAGAACTTGCTAATTAGACGCCCCATTCCCTCCTTCACATTACCTCCTTTTAAATAACTCCAAACACTCTTTTGACGTGCTTTGGATGACTTATATAAACTTGGGGCTATTGGTGGAGTTGGTTGTGATTCTCTAAGACTACCTCCCCGTCTCATTTGTGCACCACCACTTGACCCGGTACCTTGTGCTCTATTAGGAATTTTATGAAGGTGTTCTCTTTCCCATGCTGACTGTTTGGAGGCACGTAATGCATGTTTGAAATTGCGTTGTTCTTCAGGTCCCATGTCATCATCACATTCGTCCTCATCATCTTCATCATCATCACTGTCAACCGCTTGGCCAATGACTTCTCCTCGTAGCTCAGCTCGAATATTTTCCATTCCCTGTGTTATCTTTTCCTGCTGCTGTTTTTTATTTTTTACTAATGTTCGGATGAATGCCTTCACTTCTGGGGGGACACTATCGCATCGTTGGACATTTTTTGCTGGATCTAATCCACTAAGATGGTACTTAAGTCGTGTCACTCCGCCACTCTTCATTACCCGACCACAATATTTGCAAATTGTGCCATTCTTGTTTCCGTCTATTGGGTGTCCATGTTCCCAAGCCGGATCACGTTTAGTAACTCCACTGGACATCTTAAATGTACCTATATTAAACATAATGATGAATAATAATCCAATTTAATAATAATCCAATTTAATAATCATCCAATTTAATGAATAATAATCGAATTTGATAAAAAAAATCCTAATATTAAACATAGTGATGAATAATAATCCAATTTAATGAATAATAATCCAATTTGATAAAAAAAATCCTAATATTAAACATAGTGATGAAAAAAAATCCTAATATTAAACATAGTGATGAATAATAATCCAATTTGATAATAATCCAATTTAATAATAATCCAATTTAATGAATAATAATCCAATTTGATATAAAAAATCCTAACATTAAACATAGTGATGAATAATAATCCAATTTGATAATAATCCAATTTAATAATAATCCAATTTAATGAATAATAATCCAATTTGATAAAAAAAATCCTAACATTAAACATAGTGATGAATAATAATCCAATTTGATAATAATCCAATTTAATGAATAATAATCCAATTTGATAAAAAAAATCCTAATATTAAACATAGTGATAAATAATAATCCAATTTGATAATAATCCAATTTAATGAATAATAATCCAATTTGATATAAAAAAATCCTAACATTAAACATAGTGATGAATAATAATCCAATTTGATAATAATCCAATTTAATGAATAATAATCCAATTTGATAAAAAATATCCTAATATTAAACATAGTGATGAAAAAAAAACCTAATATTAAACATAGTGATGAATAATAATCCAATTTGATATAAAAAAATCCTAATATTAAACATAGTGATGAATAATAATCCAAACATAGCGAGGAATAATAATCTAATTTGATAAAAAAAAAACCCTAATATTAAACATAGTGATGAATAAAAATCCTAATATTAAACATAGTGATGAATAATAATCCTAATATTAAACATAGTGATGAATAATAATCCAATTTGATAATAATCCAATTTAATGAATAATCCAATTTCATAATAAAAAAAACCTAATATTAATGAATAATCCAATTTAATGAATAATCCAATTTGATAATAAAAAAAACCTAATATTAATGAATAATCCAATTTAATGAATAATCCAATTTGATAATAAAACCTAATATTAATAAAATAATAAATAACATTACACATATTAAAATTATCCTAGAGAATAATTATACAACATTACTTAATTACTTAAAAAAATTAACATGCAAGTATGTGAAAGAATATCACCTTTGAATGGCTTTACAAGTGAGGGAAGTAACCTCTGAATGGCTCTGCAAGTAAGGGAAGAAGAAACGATGTTGGTTGTGAATGGCTCTGATACTTGATTATTTTGAAAATGTGAAAGAATATCACAGACTTCTTTCCCTTTGAATGTGAAGGAATCACATACTGGCACACGGTTTTATTATGAAACCATCAAAATTTTTGTACATATCTACTGTCAAAAAGCAAATTTTCTGATTGAAAGGTAAATTATTTGTAAAAAAGCAGCTGCTTTGCAAAAGTTGTCGGTGGAATAATACATCAAACACTGGCTGTCCAATAATGTCTTTGAAAAAGAAAGAAAAAAATTCAAACAATTCATCTACCACACACACACACTGACACACGTACACAACACAACACACGCACGCACGCACATACATCGCACGCATACACACTTCCCTTCCCCTTCCCTCAGTCATTCAGTCTCTCTCTCGATCCTTCCGTGCCTCCATCCTCCTCTTCTCTCCCTCTCTCAGTCGATCCTCCATCTTCCTCTTCTCTCTGTCTCTCTCAGTCGTCCCTCTCTCCCTCGATCCCTCCATCCTCCTCTTCTCTCTGTCTCTCCCCCTCTTCTCTCTGTCTCTCTCAGTCGTCCCTCTCTCCCTCGATCCCTCCATCCTCCTCTTCTCTCTGTCTCTCCCCCTCTTCTCTCTGTCTCTCCCTCGATCGCTCCATCCTCCCTCTTCTCTCTGTCTCTCCCCCTCTTCTCTCTGTCTCTCCCTCGATCCCTCCATCCTCATCTTCTCTCTGTCTCTCCCTCGATCCCTCGATCCCTCCATCCTCCTCTTCTCTGTCTCGATCCCTCAGTCTCGATCCTCCTCTTCTCTCTCTCTCGAGATCGTCTCAGTATCTCTCTCTCTCTCTCTCTCTCTCTCTCTCTCGAACCTCCTCACTGTCTCTGCAAACCCAGATCACGGTGGGCTTAGGGTTTCGATTTGGGGTTAGGGTTTCGATTTGGGGGTTAGGGTTAGGATTTGGGGGTTAGGGTTAGGATTTGGGGCTTAGGGATAGGATTTGGGGTTTCGATTTGGGGGTTAGGGTTAGGATTTGGGGGTTAGGGTTAGGATTTGGGGTTTCGATTTGGGGCTTAGGGATAGGATTTGGGGTTTCGATTTGGGGGTTAGGGTTAGGATTTGGGGTTTCGATTTGGGGCTTGGGGTTTTGATTTGGGATTTCGATTTGGGGCTTAGGATTTGGGGTTTGTATTTCATTTTTGATGCCTACATCGGCGTTTGGCTTTTGTTTTTACGGTCGGCCGGAGCTGTACAAGCTCCGGCCTTCTTCTCCGGTTATTTTTTTTCCGATATCGCGATATTTTCGGTAATATCGCGATATTATCGATATTATCGATAATATCGCGATATTTGGCCGAAAACCATTCGGATATCACTTGGAATATCGGTGGGTCAAAATAACGAAATTATCGGCGATATTTCGCCGATAATTTCGATATTTTGGACAATGGTACTAAGTGACTTAATGTTTAAAGTAGGATCATGAGAATTTTCAGTTCATTCACAAACTGTTCATTCAAAGACCTGTGTAAAATATTCCACCTGTAATATAATTTGTGAATTGATTATCTGTATTTGTTTCAGCAGGAACTCTTTTCAACTACTTCCAAGATGGAGACTCAAAGCGAGAACCAAGATAATGAACTAATTAATCTTGATCAAGAATTGGACCAAAGTGAATCAAGCTTTGATGACACTGGTAGGAAGAGAAAAAGAACCTTAATTGTCTGGCAACATTTTGAGGAAAAAAGTTTTTTGTGGGGAGGTGAAAGCTGTCTGTAACCATTGTAAAGCTAGGCTAGCATCGGGCTCCACTGTTGGTACTTCATCTTTACGTTCACATGTTAGAACATGTCCTATATTGGCGACAAAGAAAAAGAGTCCAGTTATAACTGGTGATGGGTCTGTTAAACATGGTGCATATAGTTTTGATGAAGGTAATGCTAGGAAAAAGCTAGCTTATATGATTATCTTACATGAGTATCCTTTATCAATGGTGGACCACTTGGGTTTTAAGAGGTTTTGCAATTCATTGCAACCCTTATTTAAGGCTATTTCTAGAAATACTATCAAGAGGGATATTATGAAAGTATTTGAATGTGAAAAGGGAGAGACCATGAAGTTGTTGCAAATGAACAAGAGTAAAATTGCAATCACGACTGACATGTGGACTTCAAGTAATCAGAAGAGAGGGTTTATGGCTATCACTTCTCATTTTATCGATGCTTCATGGACGCTTCAAAGTCGAATTCTAAGGTAATTTATCAAACTAATACCAGCTATGTAAAGGCCATAATCTGTAATTTGAGCTTCTAAGTCTGTTTCTTAAGTTAATATAGTTTATTTTATGCTAGATCTTCACTTTATGTTTCCTTTTTACATGTGCTTGTTGTACATTTGAAAAATGTCCTATTTTTTCTTTATAGTCTTTTGCCACATAGTTAAACATGATCAAAATTTCATGCTTCTTGGCCATGGCCTAAAAGGCCTTTCCATTTTGTCCTGAAAAGCCTTGTGGTTGACTATTTCAGACGTTATTTCTTCTTCTGGAGAAAATAATCTCACGGTCAACCCGTATCTATATATTTACCTATACATTTTGCAATTGTGCTAGCACCTTTTATTAGCATCAGCTTTTCTAAACGATTTACTGTGACAAAGGAAAGTTTTGAGATACTCCATGGGATTGTGCTGCAGGATTTCTCTAAGGGCACTCGTTTGGAGGAGTTGAACATGTTACTGAAGCTAACGGTTATGGTGTGCTCTTGTTCTTTATATTGTCTTTAAGATGTATATGTCCTCTCTTTGAACTCCATGTAGGTTTAAAGTTAACTTACATGTTGTTCTAGTGACCACGGTGTTTCTGCTGTTTTAACACGGTTGGGACTTTGTAATACTTTTGTACCCTTGGTTGTTCTTGTTCAAATCTCTTTTTTTTTTTAATTGCACACTTAATTGTAGATAAGACGCTTGAAGGTACATGTCCTGGTTCAGCTACCACCCAAACGCCGCCAGATTATACGAGTAGTACTGAAGCAATCAGATATAGCTTCAGCAATAAATGCATCTTCAGAAAATTTGGATGAACCAAATGGTAATTTGAATATTTTCTGCATTCGAATATGTGAATGCAACCAAAGGGTCATTTGTTTTCTTTTATTTCATGCCCCCTGATGGTTTGGTGGAGAAGCCATTTCGAGAAAAAATTTGTGCAGCTAGTGTTATTATTTATCTGCCTATACTCATTTTCCTTTTTCTTTTACCCTATTGCTTTCAGATAGTCAGGGTTGGCAACTTTCCTACCAAGAATTAGGTATTGCAAAGCTAGCCGGGTTTTGGGAATGGCTCTCCATTCATCCACTCATCAGATGGTGTTGCAAACTTGGAATCAGATTCCAGTTCTCACAAAATGTTAATATTTGCGCATCACCATAAAGTACTTGACGGATTACAGGTGAGATTGTCTTCAAAATTTGTGCTTCCTGTTCATCCTTTGAGAATGGTTGTATTTTAGTGATTAAAGTTGCTCAAGTGGGGTTACTTGGGTTTACTGCTCCAACCTAGGGCCATTGTGACCAGTTATTAAAAAGGTAGTGTGTGTTTAGTTATTTGAAGTTGAAAGGATAAAGTGGTGGAATATGATTGTAATGTTATTTCATTACCGTTGTCTAATTACTCGCATGAACTCTGTGTCTTATTTCTGTTGATTTCTCATCAGCAAAGCATGCTGTGTTCTTGGAGCTTCCTCAGTCTCCATCGTTGATGCTTCAGGTTTGAATATTTAAAACTAATTTCAGGCCCCATTGTTGAATTTCCTCTATTTTATATGTTATTGACTCTTTGATGCGCATGATTCTTCTGATTTGAAGGCTGAGGATAGAGCTCACAGGAGAGGGCAAACAAATGCAGTCAACATATACATATTTTGCGGAAAGGTGCTTGTTTCTTTTGTTATATGATTCTGTAAGCGTATTCTTTATTTCCCTTTTACTGATGAGTATAACATGTTGTAGGATACTATAGACGAGTCACATTGGCAAAACTTGAACAAGAGTTTGCACCGTGTTTCATCTACAACGGACGGGAAGTATGATGCAATACAAGAGATACCGGTACTTTTCATTTTTGGAAGTTCCTTTCAATTCTAACTGGATTCTAAACCTCTTTACCATGTTCATATCGTTATTGTCCTAAAATGAAATACAGAACAAGTTGAGTGTTAGGTGAATTTCAAAAAACGTAATACTTATCTAATCCTTAGGCAGTCAGGTTTGGTTTCCATTCTGCCATAAGAAATGTAGGACCAGATCAAAGGACGCCGAACCAGTTCAGCCAATGGAAGCTAAAGAAAGTAGTACCAACCAAGTAGATGAGGTAAAACTTGTAATCTGGTTAATATATATGGTTTCAAACAATCAGATAGTGGACAGTCTCTGATTAGTTGATTTATCTGTATTGATGCCCTCAATTGTATGTGGCTTCATTTAGTTACTTAAGCATTACAGATGGTGGAGAGGAGATACTAAAGGACCAGTGAGTCAGTGACTCAGAGAGACTCAGAGAGACTCATTCTTCTCTAAAACCCTACCGTTTTTGTTACCGGCTTTAAAATTAGCAGTCGGCTAATACAAGACTAAAGTTAACGATCTGCCAATACAGGAGGTTTCGACCCCTTTTATATAGACCCTCAATGATCAACCTCTCACCCTTTATATAGACCGTCAATACAGAAGGTTCCGACCCCTTCATAATGTGAGCCTAAAAGTGCCAAACATTAGCATATATATTATTTTCTTTACTTTTCGATCTGACGAAAACACGGTTTGGTACACCAAATGTCATAATAGGAGTAGTTAGATGCTTGAAAAAAAAAATTAACTTATATTATGAGACTTGGTGTACTGAGTTGAATTTTTGGCAAACTAAAAAATTTCTAAGTGGGGTATCCCAAAAACTGAACAATTGTAAAAGGTCTATCTCTCAACCTTTTCTAAAATGTTACTAGACTTGGAAACCCTGCAGCTAGCTCTAACATATTGAACTTTTTCGTAATGAAAACTTGACGTAGCTCATGCCCAGCGGCGTGCTGACCTGATATACACAAGTAGAGATTGGCATACAAATCGTGAAATTGTGAAATCGAATAGAACTGCGAAAATTTTTGTTGAAAAAAAAAAAAGTTAACTTGGGTTCGAGAACTGGATTGAGCCGTTCATACTGGTTTTGTTTCTGGTTTTCATGTTGGTGGAACCGTTTCGAACCGAACCGTAAATATAAATAGTTAATTGATTTTGAAATTTTTGTGAATTTTGACGGTTTGATCAGGCTTCTCAATAAGAGTGCTTTTAGTCTTTCGTTTCTAGAATGTTAAATTAGTAAACCAAAATGTGAAAATTTTGTTACTCATGTGTTTGTGTTTTGTGAATTAATTATTGACAAGATAACATTTATTAGCTTTGTAAAGTTTTGGTAGCCATTTAACTTCTAAATCTTCTTCTATTGTAGTTCATCATTATTTTATGATTGGTCATGCATGTTATTCATTGTGTAATTTAGTTACTATCCTTTACTATAAAAATCATTTGACTTTTTTATGTACTCTAAATTGCAAGATTAAAATGATTTAGTATTCGGAGTGGTAAATAGATATGAATCGAACCGAAACTATCGTGAACCAAAATGTACAATTTTAGTGTTAAATTTAAGCGGAATTGAAGTGGAATCGGGCCGAACCGCATCGTGCACACCCCTATGCACAAGTTTGGTATATGTTAGGGGTAGTCTCATCTATATAGTAACATGTCATTTGTATAATAAGAGTGGACCACGAAAAAGTTTAATCAAAGCGACGTATACATAAAATGTAACACGAAAAGAAGCTTCCAGAAGCAGCTCACGCAAGCATTGCCTGGCGCTGGATTCTTGGGGGAATAAAAGAAATTGAAAAGAATAGAAAGAAAAAAGAAAACCGGTTAAAAAGGGACAAACGGTTGAGAGTGGATCTTTAATGGATGTGGTCATTTTGTGGTCCAATAAGTAAGTGACATGCATTTATAAACTTTGTTGTAAAAATTTAATACGTTTCAATTTATAATTGGGAAGATAGAGTGGGCACACTCATTTTAAGTGTAGAAGATCATATCTCTCCATACAGTTTTCTCTCTCCTAGCTGTTTTCCCCCTCTCTGGTATCCGAACTGTTTTCTCTGCACTCTCACGCAATGCGCTACCTCCTCAACTTTCCAGCTTCTATATATATGTGTGTGAGAGAGGCTACAGAGGAGAGTGAAAGAGAGAGAGAGCTAGCTTCACGTCTGGTAACCTCTCTTTTTACCTTCTCTGTTCTTTACATAAGTCTCTGTTAATTCATTTCTGTTCCTTCCTCTGTTTTCATAAGTCTCTGTTAATTTCCTGGAAACGATCGATCGTCTCCATATTTTATATATATATATATAGATCGAAGGATCGATGGACTTACATCTTTCATGTAATTGCGTGCAGGATCACATGGGCCATATTAGAAAGTTGATGCATGGAGTTTTTGCGGAATGGAAACGCATGCAAAACTGGCATTGCGCCTATAAAGTCCAGAAACTGCCCAACTCCCTAGTAGAAGTCAAGCGCAGAGAGGCCAAGGTCATGGAGGACATTGCTCCGACCTTCAATCATGAAAATCCCCTCTATGCAGAGACAGAGGATGATGTTAAGGCAGCGAAAATTCTCAAGGAGGCTGGTCTCTGGAAAGGAAAGGCAGTGTGCTTTCACTCGGACAAGAAGAAGGAGCAGAAAACGGTCAAGAAGCACACTGCCTTTCCTTTCCAGAGACCAGCCTCCTTGAGAATTTTCGCTGCCTTAACATCATCCTCTGTCTCTGCATAGAGGGAATTTTCATGATTGAAGGTCGGAGCAATGTCCTCCATGACCTTGGCCTCTCTGCGCTTGACTTCTATTGGGGAGTTGGGCAATTTCTAGACTTTATAGGCGCGATGCCAGTTTTGCATGCGTTTCCATTCCGCAAAAACTCCATGCATCAACTTTCTGATATGGCCCATGTGATCTTGCACGCAATTACATGAAAGATGTAAGTCCATCCATCGATCCTTCGATCTATATATATATATAAAATATGGAGACGATCGATCGTTTCCAGGAAATTAACAGCGACTTATGAAAACAGAGGAAGGAACAGAAATGAATTAACAGAGACTTATGTAAAGAACAGAGAAGGTAAAAAGAGAGGTTACCAGACGTGAAGCTAGCTCTCTCCCTTCCTTGCTCTCTCTCTCTTTCACTCTCCTCTGTAGCCTATTTCACTTCGCTCTCAGCTCTGCACACTGCACTCACTCTCACTCTCACACACACACATATATATATATATATCGAAGAAAAAATACATGAATTATACTCCTAAAAGATGGCTCTCTACCGTTGGAACCTTGTTGCTACTGGAGGGCTTGTCCAAGTCTTCACCTGTAGTTGTAGCATCCAAGCGATTTTCCAATGAGTAGGCGCCCCGGGGAACCTTGACGAAAAGCTCATCCTCAATTGCATCCTCTTGCATAATCTCCATATGTTCCGGCCCATAATAAAATCAGTTAATGTGACGTCAAAATTGCAACTTCAATCTAAGTGAACTTTACTGTAGTTCAGGCACAGGGAAATGAACAGTTGCGTCCTTATTACTAGTATTCTTACCGAAGAGCATGTTAGGAAAATAGAAAAAGTACCACTGGTTTCAGAACATACCACTAGATTAGTCTCCGTAGCTTTCTTTTTAATGTCGTTCATGATTGCTTTCAGTTTTTTCTTAGCCTGGATCCTTGTTGACAGCCGTTCAGCACACTCTGCTTTAGTAACGTCGCGATGACAGGCCACACAAAGTGTTCTCATGTTCTCGAGCCTGCATTCACCTACACAAGCATGCTCTTATGCAACCGGTGGAGCATTGTGTAAGAAATAACCACAACTCTGGGCCATCATTTAAATTGGCAGGATTGTTTTCATGACCAAATACTGGAGTCACAAGACCATGTGAGAATCCATTCATGTTTTAGAAGTAAATCTATAATATATACACATATAAATTAAACAAAAGTAAATTGGGAACAGCTAAAGTATGTACCTAGATGGCTGTCAGCTGGCAAGCAGAACGGAAGCCACCGCTCTAGTTCTTCTGCCCAAGAGTAAGGCAAAATGGCAGGGCAAACAACAAGTATGGAACCTTCATGCATGAAACAGCTTGCAATGGCAATAGCCTGGGTGGAAAATTGTTAGCATATTAAATTTCATTTACTCACGGCAACTTTAGGGGGAAATAGGAGAAAAAAAAATTAAAGTGCAGGAGATACACCTGTTTGTGTATGCACGTGCAGTCACTGTATGTGCACGGTTGTGAAAAAGCTAAATTATATCGCAGATGTTATCAAAAGCAGCGTTCTAGCACTCACACTCAATAAAACTAAACTGCACAGTATCAGTGCTAACTGAATGCACCCAAAAGGCAGAATGCAGTCAAAACCTAGCACCATGAATAAAAATCAAAAGGCATTTAAGATCACTTAATAAAAAACTACCCGGAGTGTCTTTCCAAGGCCCATTTCGTCTGCAATAAGACATCGTCCAGCTCTTTGCAAACCAAATCTAACACCATCATGTTGGAAGGGCAAAAGTGCATCTAACAGCTTCTTCGGTAGCTTCCCAATGAACTCATCACCCATTTCATCCGACAAGTGTTCTGGCCTGCATGGTATCCATTTTCCCGCAACAAAAGAACGTGAAAGTCTCTCTACAACACTAAGAGTGCCCCAAGGTATCTCTTCAGTGTCAATGCTCTTGCTGCTTCTTAGAAATATCAAGACCGCACTGTAATCACTCAGCTGATAAACACCGGCCTTTCCACCGCCATGATTTTGCGTGTAATGGGATGGCATGACCTAAGACAATTCCATAACACCACAATTTAAACACAATATCCTCACTAACGATTGCAAACGTTTGAATATTATGATTTTCTTATTGAAGTAGCTTTACAAGTACTGAATACCGATAGTAATAGTTATATAAGAAGGAAACAAAACTCAATGCACTAAAAAATTTAGCCCTTTTCGAAACGAAACCACTGAAAATCAGAAAACTTTTATTCAATTTCCTTTCTCTATGTTCATTTCCGCCATTTTTTCTCCACCCAAACCAATACCTTTCGAAGCCTAGAAATAAGCTATTTTCGAAACCCAACCGCCAAAATTCAGAAAACCCAGAATTCAATTTCCTTTCTTTCCTATTTGTTCAACCATTTTTTTCTCACCGCACAAAATTAAAACAACAAAAACCCACTTAAACTACTTACATTAGCCAAGCAATCACTTAGTCTCCATACGCACTCCTCCTGCCCCGGAAATGCAAACCTTTTTACGGCAACTGGGGTGGCTGAGGAGGAGTTCGGGGAGCAGATTTCGAGCCTGACCCGGAACCTCGCTGGAAATTGGATATCCGGAACCGGTTTGACCCGGGAAATTTCGGGTCTCGGATCGGGGATGCAATGCGTGGAGCTTGGGGTGAGGTCGGGAGAAATCTTTCGGCACTTGAAGAGTGACCATGGGTTTTGCTGCTGTTGTTGAAGATTGGAGGATTCGGATTCGATCAGCGCTTTGCGTTTCGCTAGTGCTGCTAATCGATTCGCTTCGGCTCGTCTTCTTTGTTCTTCTGTGATCTCCATTTTTGGGAATTAGGGTTTTGAGATTGGGGGAGAATTCCAATTTTTGGAAGGGCGGGAATGGGAACCCCAGAGAGAGAGAGAGAGTGAGAGAGAGAGCTGAAGAAGGAGAGACTTGGAACAAAATTCAACACGTTGTCTGCACGTGACACAACCCGTTAAAAAACCGGGCTAAACGGGTTGTTTCTTTTGTCTTCGGATTGCGTTGGACAAGACCCGTTTTCTTAACGAGTTGACATAAATTATACATATACTAAAAGTGAGCAGAAAAGCACTGTTCATAGTGTGAGAGAGTGCACTGTTCATTAACAGTGAAATGGCGACTTTGCCCCTCTATTTTCAGCTTTCTTTCTTTGTTGCACAGTAGAATTACATCTTTGTCCTCTTTTGTTTATGGTGTTTAGCCTTCCCAGTTTTTTTTCCCCTCAATGGTAGCCATATGTTAGTCTGACTCCAAAAGCTTCTCCACCCTTTCTTTTCGATCTTTTATCTCACAGTGGCCTTTCTTCTGCTGAAACCTCACGTTTACCTTTTCTTCTTTTCGATCTCAAGTTTGTTGTCTCTCTCTCAATTTCTTGCTAAAAACCACGAAACCAGTGAAAATTTGTGCACATCTTTTCCTAGAAAAAATAGAAACGAGGAGCTTCTGTTGTTAAAAATAGTTAATTTGGTGTTGATTCGAAGAAAATTTGAAGCTCAGTAAAAGGTATTGTTTCCTGGCGCCGATTTGGGGGTGGGTAATTCTCTGCTTAGAATATTGTGTATTTAGGACTGTGAACTTTAATTTAAAGGTTTTTTTGTTTAAATTTTGTTATTGTGATTTTGGGGATTTTGTTTGTAACTTCGAATTCCCCATTGTTGTGTTTAATTTTGTTTTGTTTTTGGTTTTGGTCTTTAATATTCATGTTTAAAGGTTAAATTTTTGCTTCAAAGTGTATGAATTTGTGCTAATTTAACTCTTGGATTGTTAATCTTATACATATTGTTTATCTCATCTGCTAATTTTACTTTCTAGGTTGTGAAATTTCTTATTCTTCAATTTTGGTGTTTATCTCCTCTGTCATCATCAATTTTTGGTGGTTTTTTTAAAAAAAAATTTCACGGTGCTTTAAGGACATCCTCAAGTCATTTTCTAATTCCTGCAAAAACCATGTATAACAGTATAGTTTTGTTTTGATTTTTTTTTATTCAGATAATCATGTTGAGTTTTTTGGTTTGATTTAAAGGAATTCGTTGCACATAAAATTATTAAAAAAAAAACTCAATAGTCATTGTTTGTTTTAAAAAAAAGGAAAAGAGAAACAGAGGTGTAGTTATTATCTTTGTTAATCTTTGAGATTCTTTGGACCATGTTGGGAGAAAATTTTGTCGTCGTCATCTTTGTTGATTGCGTGTTCTTCTAAATTGTGTTAAGAAGGATTAGCTTTAATACAATTTTGCAAACCTACACAAAGCATCACCATATGCCTGAAATGAGAGTCGAGAAAGAGGTTAGTGAAAGAAGGGAGAGAGGTGAAATAGCATAAACAGGTTAGTGAAAGAAGGGAAAGAGGTGAAATAGCATAAATGGAAAGATGATTGATTGCTAGGGTTAAATAAAAATGTTAAGTATCAGCAACTAATTAGTAGTTAGAAAGAATATAAATGCCTTTCTATATTGTGATATCAAAACTTCATAATTAGCTTAGTGGTGAAGATCCTTGATTTACAGGCCATCAAGATATCTTATTTAATTATGTGTATTGTACATGTGTATATTGTGTTATACATGCGTGAGTATGAATTTGTTTTTCTCTAGGTTCATTTAGTTAATAAGGTTCATTTTTATTTCAGATTAATTATGTTCCTGTTGAACTAATCAGACGTTATAAGACTGCAAGCACTGGTGTTTGAAAGAGGTTGGTTTTTCAATATTTTCAATTATCTCATTTTAGTTGTTTCAATGGATTTTGTGTAATGTAAATCAAGCTTAATTTAATGGTTGTGTTTCTATATTGTATTTGGGTTGTTAATTTTTTTTATTTGCTGAAAAATGTAATTTAGTTTAGTAGACCAAAGTATTTTGGCAAGAAAATAACCATGGAAATAAAATTTAAAATACAAATGCTTATATTTATTTAATGTTTTCAATTCATTTTTAGTTTTAGTACATCGTGGTTGTAAGTGTGATTTAATGCATTGTGATCTTTATTTAATTTTGATTTATATATTTCTAAGTGGTTTGGATTTTGAAGAGTGAGGAAAAGATTTATATGTTTTAGAGCAAATGTTGATAATCTAACAAGAGTTTGGAACTAGAGCAATGAATTATAAAGGGTCGGAACTAAGTGATAGCAGGAAGCAAAGTAGGAGGGATTGTAAATCGAGGATATCTATGTGTTTTAATTTTTGGTTCAAAACTCACTGAGTAATTTAATTTTTTTGTTAAAAATTTTATTTTGTCACAACATAATATAGCTGCCCATGTGTAGATATTGGGAACTGTTTTTTTCTTCGTTCTCGAGTAAATTGTTTCTCCTATGGCAATCTAATGTATTTTTTTTTTTAAACTGATGAAAGGGAAGTGGAAAATACAAGTTTTTATCATTTATAAAGAAAATAGAAGAGAAGCAATGCCAAGAACATATCATGCATATTATTACACTTAACACGGTAATGTAAGTAATTGACAATTAGAGTACCCTTTGAATTTTTTTTTACTCACCAATTTATATTCATTAAAAGATATGTTTTATATATTGTTGTCCTGAACCTACTAATTTTGTATTGTTTTTTATCTACATGGTTTGGTTTTATTGCATCTGTTAAAATTTGGTTTAAATGACTTATATAGTTGTGATATAGCACCTTCTGCACTTAGTATGGTTACTTCCTCTTCCTGTGCTATTGAAAAGGAAGTATATTTATTTGTCTTTAGTCATGTACTTTAATTTTTCAAATTTGAAATGTTTGAAGATTTAATTTTTCTAATTCTATTTGTATAAATTTTTTGTTCATTTTTATATAAGGAGTTTGTTTTTGGCTTGAAATTTTTGAGTTTTCTATTCTACTTTGTTTGTCCTTTGCGAATTAAAAATATGTATTTATGTAAGCTGGAACTTTAATTTTTTGGTTTTTTTTTCTTTCAATGTTTACATATTACAGGGGCAAGTAGAACAGATTTTCAAATTATCACTCATCAGCAGCTTAACAAATCTTCAAATCGTGTAAGTAAAATATCCTCATTTTAATGCTTTTTGTATGTAATATTTACAAGAGGACATGTTTTTAGATTTCATGTCTTAGGCATGCTAAATTTTGTCAATAGTGTAAATAGAAATGGTCTATTACGTAAAATCTCAAATATTCAAGGATGGAATTACGGTGTTTTATTTTCTGAATAGCATTATATAAAGTTACAGTTAAATGGGTTTTCCATTTTGTACATTGATATGTATGATGTACTATGTTATACTTTGAGTTCTTATTATTATTAATTTTTTCGATCGTAACAGGAACGTGGTGAAATGGATATGATTAACATCTTTTCTATTTTTAAATTCTTGATAAAGTTGTTGACTAAAGTAACTGTGTTTATTTCGTTGTAGAAGTCTTATTTAATGGAATTTTATTTTTAATATAATTTCTTCTGTTTTTAACATTTGCTTTTGTCTATACATTTCATTCAAGTGTTATTTTATATTTTTAACTGTTTTAGCTGATTCGTGTTTCTATTTCGATCAGGATAATTTAATTAAAACAAACTGTTGTTGGCAGTGTATTGCCACACTGCAGTGTTGGTTCACTTTTGAATCAATTTGGCTTTACTCACTTGGTAAGAAAATTTATCTTGAGCATCAACTTTAGTTTATTTTTCATTATAAATTTCTTTATTGCTAGGGATACATATGTTTTATCCTGTGTGTGTTGGATGAGTACATTTCATCGTTTTCACCTCGCAGAAAAATTACAGTTGTCAATATGGATCGGCCAACAATGCATTGCCATATCCTTTCCATTTTTTTACATGTTCTGTTATTCGTAGTTTTCGTTTTGTGATTAGTATAATAAAGATCCTATAACTTTTTTGTTTTTTTTTTTTAAATATTTTTTATGGGTTTTCAACTTTTTTCATCTCATCTTGACCATTTCATTGTTTTTGGCTCAGAGGAACATTACAATTGTCAATTTGGATACTGCCAACAATACATAACCGTATCCTTTTCTCTGTTTTTTCGGTGTGTTTTGTTCTTTCTAATTTGCAATATCTGAATTTAATTATGAATGTTTTGTGAACATGGAGGATCTTATAAAACTCAATCATGTGATCGTGTAGCACTCTTTGATCCTAATGGAGGTTAATTTTCTTTTTTGAATATTTAAAAGTTCAATGCTTGGATAAAGTAAACAGTATAATATATTTATTTTTTTTTGGTTTGTGAATTTGGAGATAGGTGACAATTTTTTTTTAAAGATAGGAAGTTATTGGAAGATAGGTGATAGGTGACAACTTGGAGAAGTTAGATGGTAGGAATAATGGTTACTTATTTTTGTTATTTAACCATCTAAGGATGATTTTCTGTTTACAAACATAGTAAAACCTCTTCCTTTATTCCTATTTTAATCCCTTTATTCTCATTTTGTCTACAAACCATTCTACAACTTTGATTAAAACTTTATCATTTAAATATCTGTATATATTGTGCTCTACATTCTTTTATCATTTTAAAACATATTTTCTCACACATTTTATAATCCCGCAGCAACGCGCGGGCATCATTTCTAGTTTAATCTATACTAAAACTCAAAAACAACTAAAACACTGTTCATAAGCACAGTGTCATTCCGTTTTTACCCCCGCTTCTTTTTTGTTATTTCAACATTGCCTGTTTGCTTTGCTGTGAGAAGAAAATTGTGACGCGTGTCTTCCCCGACTCAATTTCAGAATTTTCTTCCTTCTGGATGTTTCCGTCTCGACCGATTCACTTCCGTCAAATCTCTCAGCTTTGTTCAAGTTAGCAACAACCGCAGACTTCTCTAATCTAAACCAAGCGTCCTCCGATTTAGTTCTTAGCACCATTCTTGGTATTTTAACTAATTCACTACCTGATTAATAAAACCCATATGTTAATTTTTTTAATTTTATGGATTGTTGCTTCTTCACTATGTTAACTCTGCCGTCCAACAACCACCATCAGCGGGCCAGGAGCTTGGAGGAGATGCTGCCTCTGCCGCCCCTTCCAACTCGGTGAGATCACCAAAGGCGGATTGAACCAGCACGACGGCTCCGATTCTCCCGATTCGAAGAAAATTCTTTAACTGGCTTTGATTGCAGGGTAAGTCAAACCTCTTACAAAGGAGCCGAACAAGTGAAAAAGGTTCGTCTTCAAGTATTAAGAGGTGAGTTCGAATCTCTACAAATGAAAGGATCTGAATCAATCTCTGATTATTTCTCAAAAGTCTTAGCCGTTTCTAATCAATTAAAAAGAAACGGTGAAAATTCTCAAAAGTCTTACTGTTGAATTTTCTCAATTCTGGTTTGATTTCTCTGATTTTTCTGGTTCTTCGTTTCGGAAAATTGAAGCATCCGAGTTCGATTGAGAAACCCATTTGTTATATTATACACTTGCATTTTAAACATCTGTAAATTATTAATCTTTTCTGGGTTTTTATGTTTTTTAGGTTTTGGTTGTTATGGAATGGATGAATCAAAATTCTGCTGCTATAATTTGTACTTGCTTTATACACATTGTGCAATGTATGGTGAATAATTGATCTTCCAACCTTGAATGCATCTTCTTTTCTATTTGATGAACTGTTGACTTTTTTCTTCTTTTTTTTTTTTTTTTTTTTTGCTTTGGTTACATGTTGATGCAGGTTTTTTCTTTGACAATTTTTTTGTTGGGGTAAGTGATTTGGTGTGTTCTGATTTACTAGCCTTATCTAAGCAAATGTTTGAGTTTTGTTTCTGAGTTAACATTTAGCTACTGGATTGCATGAAGTTAGTATTTAAATAATTTTTTTGTATAAGAATGCTTTAATAAGAAATTAACATTTGTATGCCTTATATGTTGTGTTGTAGGGTATTTGGGGATGGTATTGGATTACATCTTTTGCAATCTGAGAACCCGGAAAACATGCCCAAGAAAACTGAGATTAATCCCAAGGATTTTCATATTTCCTTCTAGGTAATTAAATCAATTAGGTTCTATTGTTTCTCCTCTTTATGCGTTGAATTCTTCTCGAATTAAATTGTTCTTGCTGCTTATTTTCTTTTTGGGGTTTTCTGCTGCTTATTTTCTTTTTGGGGTTTTCTGTTGCTTAATTTGTTTGTTAATCTTTGAATGTGGAGAAGATTTGTTGCTCCTTATTCCATCCAAATAGTCCAAGAAGAATAGAAGATTACTTCAGCGACCAGTTTTTAAGCAAATACATAGCTAACAAGATGACCAACCATTAGTTGTTGAAATTTTTCAAAACCAAGTGTGACTGCATATAGGCCACATACTTCAATCAGTAAATAGCAAAACCTCTAATGCGTGCAGTGTTGACGATGAACAAGTGAGATTACCAAGGAGTGGAATTTGATTTCTGCACGCTCATTTGACTTCTCATTTGGCTTCATGATTAATTATTATAAAGATTATGAAAGTTTTTGTACATAATTTATATTCAAACATGTACATCACCTAGCAACGTTACCTGAACAAAGCTTAACTTACTCTGATGTGAAAGAAAAACTGGTTGCATAAATAGATATTGTTTGAATCATCGATGAAATTGAGAAGACTAGATCGTTAGATAAATCATAAACCCCATACAAAACCTTGGGAATGCACTATAAATTTTTAGCGTAAATTTTGTAATAGCAATGTAATTCTCATTTATTAAAAAAGAAAAACAGCAGTTTTCGAGTAAAGTGTTCCTTTATATTCGTTTCTACAGTTTTTGCTCAATTTAATTTGAAAGTTAATATTTGTTGTTATATCAGAGGCTGCTTTATAAGTTATTGAAGAAACTGGATTCAGAATTGAAGCATGAGGTCTGCCATTGGACTGCATATTATGCAAGTATGATCATTTTTCCTACCATTGTTTCTGACTTTATTCCTTTTGCATAGTGTGGTTGGATCAGGTTGTATATATATTGACCATCTCTACTTATTATGAGCTTCCATACGTCCACAAAAATTATGCTTAGCATGCTGACACAATTGATATCTTTGTACAAAATTCTCTCATATTGATGGTTCGTTGAATAGTCAAAATATAAGTATTACGTAATAAACAATCCATATATACGAGGACACCATCTTAGCATACTTCTTGAAGAATTTAGAATGTAATTTGAAGAATTTGGGAGAAATTTTGCAATTGAGCAAAGCCCGTCTACTAAAATGTCTAGATTGAAGGAAAAATATGGCAAATACTAAATACCCTGAACTTTAGGGAAAATACATTTTTGAATCACATTTTTTTTTTCAGGGATCCAAAGAAAGATGATGTGAGACTTGCGATGATAGGGTTGTATAGCTATATTGCTGCATATATAGGGATGAGCAACCAGGGATGTGAGATCACATGCTTTTGTACTACTTGGATCAATTTTTGAAAAGGTTATTGGTCAACCAATTTGTTGTATTAAGGTTGCTAGAAAATTTTGGATATTAAGCAGTTCATAATGTAAATGGGAAAATGTGGATGATATCTGGACCTAGCTACTTTACATTATTTTGGTTGCAGCATACCAAGAACCCGTCTCTTTTATTCAAATGGTATGTGTGTGCAAATGCATTTAAGATTTTCAACATTTACTCAAGACATTTATATTTTGTGATCTCCAATTACAATTTGGATGATTTTTAGATTTTGATATGGATGCAAATAGATTTTAATATAAGACAATTTGAGTTCACCATCTTCTAGGATATCGTACGACCCTAACGGATGCATCTGAGTCAATGCTTCATATTTTTCTACTAAATGGCCGAGTGAGTTTGAGTTTTTTTTCTGCAATCTTTTTTTTTAGATTTGCTTTTTTTGTTTGTTTTGTTCGATAATTTTAGTTAGGCTGACTTGAGTTTTTATTTGTGGATTATTGTCGCCTCTTCAGCTGTCAAAGCCACCATTGTTGAGGTATTTTTTTAATCTCACTTTGGTTTACCCAATTCTACTTTTGGATTTGATTCTTGACTGATGGGATGCTGTGACGATGTGTAATAATATTTAGTATTCTTTAATTTTTTTTGAAATTGGGGAAATCAAATTATCCAATGGAAATAAACTGTTATAGTATGTCATCAAGTTTAGAACGATATCTATGAATGCTCAAGTTATGGTTAATGCATGTTCATTCGAATTTGATGTTCTCTCATATGGTCAATTATATACAGTTGTCTTTATACTTAAGAGAAATTAAGTTCATTGGACAACATCATTTGTCCTCTTTGTATTTTTAATTACTTTTTTAATCTCTTTTCTTCGTCAATTTTTCTGCCATGCCCTTTCATTTGGTTTTTTATTTTCCTACAGGTTTTCATTTGATAGAGCAGATGAAAAACGAATTATTATAATAAAAAAATAGAACTAGCACCTACAATATCAAAATTTGCAGGAACTAGCTGAAACTGTAAACCTCAACATAATGAAGATGAAGATGAGCCGGAAAGAGTAAAGTAGGAAAATCTAGATTGTGTAACATGTTCAGTCTTTTTAAATATTTCGAATAATGAGCATTTTATCTTTTGATCACAGTAATATGTTGCTAATTTACTTTCTCAAACAACAGACATGTAAATATTGATAAATAAAACTTATTTTATGTTAAATAGTATTGTATTAAACAGTGTTCTTAAAACCCGCAGCAAAGCGCGGGTGTTTATGCTTGTATGACCAGTTAAGGTAATTGGTAAAAATCAAAACACAAACGCGACCTGCAAATTTAACAGTCCAACATAACACAACTCGAGTCACTCATGAAAACAAAAAGTTTTTTTTTGGGATTGACGAAACAAAAAAGTTTTAGTAGAGTGCATTTTACTAATTGCTTGAAAAGTTGGCTAATAAGTCGGTATTCGATTTAACCGTTATAAATGAACCCATTAAAATTTAGGGAGGTTTAATAAAACACTTCCGGTACTGTTTGCTTTTAATGAAAAAACGCATTTTTACCTTTAATTGTCACTATTCACTATACCTTTAAAAGTAGCTTTTCGTTAAAAGAAAAATTTTCAAACCTTTTTCATTAGTTTTCCTTAAAATTTAACATGAATATTGAGTTTTTCATTCAGGTCGTACATAATTGATGAAGTATGCTAAAATTACCAAGTGCTTGAAAAGTTGAAACCCAAAAAATAAGCAAACACAGATGCCCGCTCAATGTTTGACAATAAACCCTAAACCCAATAACACACGTCTACTAGTTCCCCCTCCAACTTGCATCAAATTTGACAATTTTTCTTCAACACTACGTAGTATCAACTAATACGGAAAAGAATAGCTGAGATTAAACATAAAAAATTTAAATAGCAGTAAAAATCAAATTTAACAGTTAAAATACCCGTAACATTAAATCATAAGTAGCATTGAAGTCTTACCGGAGAAAATTCTTCAAATAATTTGTTGCTTGCTTCCTCTGGTGAGTCAACAGAATCCAATGTTGGTGTCCAATGTTTTACTCATTCCCATTCAATGGAATAAGGACAGCTACCCTGCATGGAATGGAGCAAAACTTCAAGAACACTACTGCATCTTCAAGTGATTTCCACACATTTTTTTTCGTCGTCCACGCCCCAAAGTTCATGTTTAGTATTCGGATTGAAGAAATCAAAAGATATAAATAAAGAAAGATGTCCAAAAGAAGAAAAGGAATGCGGGAAAATCATGTTTCCAAATATAATATGAAAATTATGAAGGAAAAAGAGGACCACAGAATTAAAAATGGAAGAATCTTGCTAGTTTAGGTTTATGTGCATGTGCCTGTGGTGTTGTATTTTGGGGAAAATCATTTGCTTCTTCAAGACCTTCGACTCCTGCAAATGAATACCAAAACCAAAAGGGAAGTTCAGGCAGACGTAATGCTGCGGACACAAAAGCGGATGCTTGGGAGAGAGCTCAGATGAAAAAGATTCAGAGGCGGTAAAGATTAAATGTTTCACGGGGAAATGATCTCCGCACACCCCTTTTCTCCTTTTACACGTCCTTTTTAAATCAAAGGCCAGAAAGAAGTACAACTGGGGTGTGCTGAGGGGAAAAGCGTGCTCGGAAGTCACCGTACAAAATAGTCGTTGTTTATAGAAGATGAATTCAGTTTCTTCCCTTTGAAATGGTAAATTATACTATTCAGGTGTGAGAAAGTGAAGCTACAATTGTTGCTTGGGGAAATGAGAAGAAAATGCAAGCAAAAGCTAAGATGGAGAGGAGAAAGGTACGTTGCAACGATTGTTGTTTTTTTAATTCAAAGTTTGCGAACGCCAATGAAGAATTGTTGCTTGAAGAAGATCGCTGAAATAATGTGTTGAAATTGCAGAATGAAATTGAACAGAGAAGAGCAAGAAACATGCAGCATTACCAATTTAAGCAAGCAAGAATTGACCAGATAGCAGGAGGAGCAAGGGCACAAGTTGAAGAGAGACGAAGAAATGAAGAGGCGAAAGTGAAAGGAAAGGCGAAAAGGATTAGGTCAACAGGCAAGGCTCCTGCTACATGTTTCTGCTTCACTTGTTACTAGAAAGTGAATTGGTCGCTCGATCTTCTGCTGATTACAATCTGTATATGTTAACTGCTATATCGATCCTAAGTTCCTAACTTATTCTAATCTGTACATGATGTATAACAATTAATTGTCTGTTGAATCTGTTTATCGAATAAAACTATATATTTGGGTCTTCAAAGACTTGGCACAACAGATTTTGCAAGCACGAGGAATTAGATACCGGTTCAACCCAAAAACTGCTACTTCATCTAAAATTATCAAACACTACAAAAAAAAATCTCTGGTATAATTTGCCCTCCATAGGCAGGCCTAAACTATGAAAAGTATTGAAATGGACAACTTCAGGGGGAAAGAATAAGGTCCAGGATTTGGATTTGGACCGACGCGAGTCACTTGACATGTAAGTAAAAGCTTCCTTCATTTTGAGGGCAAGGGCACAATAGCTGGATCATTATGCTGGACTATATTACCCTAAACCATGAACTTTGAAGTTACCTCCACCACAAGATAGCTGCATCCGCCAAAAACGACATTGTTTCCCACAGCTACCTCCTCATCACATCTTGCCCTTATACTTTGGACGGTTATTTTGGGTTCTCCTAATATGTTCATCAAGTTATAAATATGCATCTCATATTGCAGCAAAAGTAAACTATTCGCAATCTTGTCTGGAAAACTTTTCGAACAATTTTATATGACACAACATTAGCTTCAATCAGTCGAATCACATGCTCCTGTCTCTTCACGTCGAACATTGTTGTTAACTTAAGCCAGATTGATCAAGAGGCTGGAAGCCATCCAATTTCGAGCTTTCGAGTTTTCGCCACCCTAGCTAGCGTCGTCACTTCACGTAAGTCTCTCTCATGGTTAAGCATGCATGACTAGTTTTAAGTGGACGTGAATGTGAAATCACCATCCATCACAAGGCAAGCTCCAAGGGCTATTACAAGTGCTGTCTGCTAATAGAGCTTAATGATTCAGAAAATCCAAGAGAAGAAAGAGAAAGTGTTCCTGGAGATGGAGCAAAGTGGCCCTAGCTGCCATAGTTATGTTAGACAAAAAAACAAAATGTGGCCCTATTTATCAAGCTAATCACTCACCTAGGCTGCTCTAGCTAGCCGAGAGTCAGAAAAGAGGCCATCAATGAGATGGAGAGAAAATGAAAGACGTTGTCCAAATTGGATCAGTTCTGACGGCCCTAAGCCCGAATCCCCATACACGTAGATTAAATGTAGTTTAGAATATCGCCTTCTCAAAAAAAAAAATTCAGTTCTCCTGAATTAGGTCAAACCTGAATAAATCATGTGCAAGGCTCTTATATTTCAGCACACACAACTCTGAAAAAACATGCACCAAATTCTTCAACCTGGCTAGCTCCGTCCAGGTGCCGCCTGTTAAAAGGTAATCTTGTTTCTTTGGCCCAATACAAGCAACCCAGCCCATTTGGAATCATAATATGCTAGGAAACTCTAGCAATAAGCTGGTGCATTAAGAAAATGCTAGATAAATCTAGCAAGTTGTAATATTATTAGCCATATATGATTAGTAAGCTAGAATGATCTAGCAATGTCCTATGTCGGCAAACCTCACCTATAAATAGGTGAGGTGCTAAACCAAGTATGTCAAGTAAGTAATCAACCAAGCAAGAAGAAAAAGAGTGAAGAAGTGTATGAGTGTTTGAGTGTTTTCCTCTTGTATTAAGTTTGTGAGTGAATAAAATTTTTGTGTAATACTTTGAGTGTTCTTTCTTTCTCTTGCCTATCAAATTCCGCTGCGTCACATTCTTCTTTGTGAAATAAACATCTCCAAAGTAGTAAAGTCTTTTTAAGTCCCAACAAAGTGGTATCAGAGCCATGGCTAGCAACGCAATGGCATCCTTCCAAGTTCCAATGCTCAACAACAACAACTTCGACAATTGGAGTATCAAAATGAAGGCCCTTTTGGGAGCACATGATGTCTGGGAAGTCGTGGAGAAAGGCTACACTGAGCCAGAAGATGAAGCTACTTTGTCCCAACCCCAGAATGAGAGTTTGAAAGATTCAAGAAAGAGAGACAAGAAGGCTCTCTACCTCATCTACCAAGCATTAGATGATAATGGCTTTGAGAAGGTCTCGAGTGCAACCTCCGCCAAGCAAGCATGGGATAAGCTTCAAACCTCTTACAAAGGAGCCGAACAAGTGAAAAAGGTTCGTCTTCAAGTATTAAGAGGTGAGTTCGAATCTCTACAAATGAAAGGATCTGAATCAATCTCTGATTATTTCTCAAAAGTCTTAGCCGTTTCTAATCAATTAAAAAGAAACGGTGAAAAGTTGGAAGATGTTAGAATTATGGAGAAGATATTACGCTCGTTAGATCCCAAATTCGAGCATATTGTCATAACGATTGAAGAAACTAAAAACTTGGAAGAAATTAGCATAGAGCAATTAATGGGTTCACTGCAAGCATATGAAGAGAAACATAAGAAAAGGCAAGGGAATGATGAGCATCTCCTCAAGACGCATGTTCAGCCAAAGAAGAAAGCTTCAACAAACGAGGGAAGCCAATACGAAAGAGGTCGTGGCCGAGGTCGCGGACGTGGGCATGGACATGGACGTGGACGTGGTTGGAACTTCAACAACCATAGCAACTATGAAAGAGGAGAAAGCTCAACTAAAGGTCGTGGATGAGGGCGCTCAAACTCGAGGTATGAAAAATCTCAAGTTCAATGCTACAATTGTCAAAAGTATAGGCATTATGCTTAGGAATATAGAGCTCCAAGCAACAGACCTGATGAGAAGGTCAATTATGTGAAAGAAGATAAAGAAGAGAATGGTGTTGTGCTACTGGCATGCAAAAATAATGATGGAGACCAAGACTATACATGGTACCTTGACACCGGCGCCAGCAACCACATGTGCGGAAGAAGAAACATGTTTGTAGAGCTCAATGAATCGGTGAGTGGCAACGTTTCTTTTGGAGACGAATCCAATACCCGTAAAAGGAAAAGGTAACATCTTTATTCCCCTGAAAAATGGCGGCCACCAATTAATTTCAAGTGTCTACTACGTGCCTAATATGAAAAGCAACGTTTTGAGTTTGGGTCAACTTTTAGAAAAAGGTTATGATTTTCATATGAAAAATTATATCCTTTTTCTTAGAGATGACAAAGGAAGATTAATTGCTAAGGCGAAAATGTCAAAGAATAGGATGTTTCCTATGAATATTCAAAACGATGTTGCAAAGTGTCTCAAGATATCTTACAAAGACACATCCTGGCTTTGGCATCTTCGTTTTGGGCATCTTAACTTTGGAGGACTGGAGTTATTATCCAAGAAGGAAATGGTGAGAGGCCTACCGTGCATCAGTCATCCTGATCAAGTTTGCGAAGGATGTTTACTTGGGAAACAGTTCAGGAAAAGCTTTCCAAAGGAGTCGACCACAAGAGCCCAGAAGCCACTCGAGCTCATTCATACCGATGTGTGCGGTCCAATAAAGCCAAGCTCTTTGGGTAAAAATAATTATTTCCTTCTCTTCATTGATGATTTTTTCAAGGAAAACCTGGGTATATTTCTTAAAGCAGAAATCAGAAGTCTTTGGAGCATTCAAGAAGTTCAAAGTAGCTGTAGAAAAAGTGAGTGGTTGCAAGATCAAAGCCATGAGATCTGATCGAGGAGGAGAATTCACTTCAAAGGAATTTCAAGAATTTTGTGAAGCCAATGGAATTCGTCGACCTTTGACAATTCCAAGATCCCCTCAACAAAATGGTGTGGCGGAAAGAAAAAATCGAATTATCCTCGACATGGCTCGAAGCATGCTCAAAAGTAAGAAACTACCTAAGGAGTTGTGGGCAGAAGCTGTAGCATGTGCTGTCTATCTATCCAATCGATCTCCAACAAGAAGTGTGTGGGGAAAAGCTCCGCAAGAAGCATGGAGTGGAAGAAAGCCAGGTATCTCCCATCTAAGAGTTTTTGGAAGCATAGCCCATGTACATGTACCAGATAAGAGGAGAACCAAACTTGACGACAAAAGTGAAAAGTTCATCTTCATCGGCTATGACACAAATTCAAAAGGCTATAAGCTGTATAATCCGAAAAATGGGAAGATGGTGATCAGTCGAGACGTGACGTTCGATGAAGAAGGAGAATGGGATTTTGGCCCGCATGCAGATGATCTTCACTTCTTTCCTCAGTTTGAAGAAGATAATGAACAAACAATAATGGAGCAAGCAAGAGATGTTCAACAACAATCCACTACTCCACCTGCTTCACCAACATCAACCAATCATGGTAATTCACCAGCATCAACATCATCAAGTGGGAGTTCAAATGAGATAGATGTTCCACGCAGAAGGAGTTTACGTGAACTCTATGAGGTAGCTGAAAGACTTAATAATCCTACACTTTTCTGTCTCTTTGCTGATTGTGAACCAGTCGACTTCCAAGAAGCAGTACAAGATACTAAGTGGAGGAAAGCAATGGATGAAGAAATCGAAGCAATTCAGAAAAATGACACATGGGATCTCGCTATTCTTCCGGAAGGACACAAAGCCATTGGAGTCAAGTGGGTGTACAAGACAAAGAAAAATGCAAAAGGAGAGGTCGAAAGATACAAGGCAAGGCTAGTGGCGAAAGGCTATAGTCAAAGAGCCGGAATCGACTATGATGAGGTATTTGAACCCGTTGCTCGTTTGGAAACTATACGATTACTAATTTCTTTGGCAGCTCAAAACAAATGGAAGATTCAACAAATGGATGTGAAGTTCGCCTTCCTAAATAGAGTCCTTGAAGAAGAAGTCTACATTCAGCAACCATCAGGCTATGAAATCAAAGGGCATGAAGACAAGGTTCTGAAGCTGAAGAAAACCCTCTATGGGTTAAAACAAGCGCCAAGAGCATGGAATAGTCGCATCGACAAGTACTTTCAGGAGAACAACTTTATGAAGTGCCCTCATGAACATGCTCTCTACGTCAAAGTTAAAGATGGAGATATTTTGATTGTGTGCTTATATGTGGATGATCTAATCTTCACCGGAAGCAATCTAAGCATGTTTGAAGAGTTCAAGAGAGTGATGACTAAAGAATTCGAGATGACCGACATTGGGTTGATGGCATACTACCTAGGCATCGAAGTCAAGCAGAATGAAGAAGGCATTTTCATCTCCCAAGAAAGCTACACAAAGGAGATACTGAAAAAGTTCAAAATGGACGACTGCAAGCCCATAAGCACTCCAATGGAGTGTGGAGTCAAGCTAACCAAGCATGACAAAGGAGAAAGTGCATATCCAACATTTTTCAAGAGTCTAGTTGGAAGTTTGCGCTACTTGACATGCACAAGACCAGACATTCTCTATGCCGTCGGATTAGTCAGTCGCTACATGGAGAATCCCACAACTACACATTTGAAGACGACCAAAAGAATTCTTCGATACCTTAAAGGTACCGTTAACTTTGGCTTGTTCTATTCAAGTTCTGATAACTACAAACTTGCTGGATATAGCGACAGTTAAAAAAAATAAAGTTTATGGTTTCTTAGTTTCTTACCCACAAGACCAGACATTCTCTTAAATCCGAAAGAAAAGATTATGGTTTCTTAGTTTCTTACCCACAAAAATAAAGTTAAAAAAAAAACAACAATAAATCATGAATTAAATTAAACTTCTCACTTCCACCTCTAGCAGAGCTTTCACATTCTCAACCTGCGACAAAATATATATATATCAAATCAAATTCAATTGAAAATAAAAAAGAGAACTTGAATATAGCAACCCTACTCCCCCTCTTTCTCCCTTTCTCCCTCTCCCTCTGCAATTCACGCGTGCATCCCCTCCCTCTGTAACCCTCCCCCTGACGCATAGGCCCTATATCTTGTGACTGCAACCTCACTAATCGTCCCCATCACCTCGATCCCATCGAACCATGGCCTCGGTCAAATTGAAACCAACTGGAGCCCACTTCCCATAACCCTACCACCCTCCCACCCCTGTGATCTTCACCTTCTTCAATCCATCCCTGTGATTGGATCTCCGAAGTATTATATTCATGAAGTACTTGATAAAGAAACCCACTTTAATTGGATCAGTGATCCCAGCAACTTTTAAATTTTCATAGTTTCCATTGGCAGCATGCATCCATGGTTGGGGTTGTCACTTGAAAGCACCTGAGAACTGAGACTTTAATTTATACGATGAAACATAATAAACAGATAGTGTGCATAGTATATAAAGTGAAACGAAAAAAAAATGCCTTCTCACTGACAACGCTTCCATTCACTACATTTCTTTTGGCAATTAATCAGTTTATAATTTTATACTCAAAGACCAATTTGTTATGAACATAGATTTCCCAACAATGGAGAACAAAACTGAGCCAAATATAACTTCAGCCCACTGTCTCATTAGCCAATCCAAACTTATTTGTGAAAGTTTTGAGATTTGAAGAATTATGCATGGTTAGATAAAAGCTATGCTAATTATTTTCTCATCAGCCAAACTATACATATAGTGAAGAATCAAGATTGGTCAAGTCTTAAAGGTCCTTAGTGGTGACCTAGAAAACACGAAAAGAGTTTTTTTGTCTCCAATTGACCTCGCTAAATAGCAAAAAGAATATATTAGTGTCCCTATCCGAAGCAAAATTGCAGCCCTCGTGCAAAAAACACATCTAACATTCAAAAATCCTATTTTATTTATGTAACAGAAAATAAATACACTATTAATAATCAATGCAAAATGAACTCTAGTACATGGCATAAAGAAAGAGACTTGCACATTCCATTATGCAATGATATACCATTGACATAATCGCACATTCTTTATCTATTGTTATGCAATGGATTGATCAATTTATGGCTACCTATAAGGCTTTAATTATACATGCCTTGGACACCTATTTTGTTTCTTCCTCCATTGCGCAAGATATAGCAACTTTTGAAGGCTCAAAACAAATGCAAAGTGCCATTACCAAAGCACCAAGCCTTCCTAATTGTGAAGACCCCAATCCTCGTAACTCAATTGAACTAAAACACATGAGCAACAGAAAAAACAACTTTAAATTCTCAATTTTACACACAATTCAAATTCCCACCTATCTTTCCGGGCATCCAAAGAGAACATACCATCATACCAAATTCAACTTCAATATAATCAAATCTAAACGAAACTGTAAATTGAAGCTATGATTTCAATAACCCCAAAATTTCAAATAGCTTACCTTTATTACTTAATTGCGTTATATTGCTGAAGAGAATTTGTTGGTTTTATTACCTTTGAGATTAATCTTGATTTATTCAATGAACCAAATTCAATAGAAAATAGTGATATGGAACCAAATTAGTCTAATATTTTTTTTTTGAACTTTTCTATTGGGACCCCCCCCCCCCCCACCCCCCTCCCCTCCGATCTTGAAATCCTGGATCCGCCACTACGTAGAGCCATTGCCCTCCACATCATGGTTTTGTTCCAACACCACCACACTGTGAACTTCTTTCCTTAGCTCTCTTGCAGCTACAAGCCCTGAGGGTCCAGCTCCAATCACACATACATTTTTGGATTAGTAAGTTTCAGAAACCATGATTGATCTAGGGTTTAGGGTTGCAGATTTTAATTTTAATTTTCTGGGTGTGGGGAATTTGTTGTTGTGTATTTCAGTTGCACACTTATCACTTCACTGCTGAATGTTTGGTTAATAGGTGGAAAAGTATCAGTATGCTAGTCTGCATGGGTGGTGCATTAAATGCCAAGTGTGGAAGACCCAAGGTTATAGGTTCATCGAGAGCCTATATAAAGGGGGTGGGAACTTCATGTATTAGTAGACCGCTAATTCTAGTCTTGTATTAGCTAACCGTTAATTTTAGTCTTGTGATCAATGAAATCTGACCAACACAATAGATGTAGCCCAATTTAAAGGAGTGAACCACTTAAATTTTGGCAATGGATGTAGCCCATTTTAAAGGGTGAACCACTTAAATTTTAGTGTCCATTTCATTTTAGCCCATAACTTAAGCCTACCAAAAACTTAATATTTTAATTTGTTAACTTACAAATTTTGCATCAACAATATTTTTGGATGCCCCTCTACTTATCTTAAGACATGGAATACCAGAATAAAAACAAAACACTTTAAAAAAATTATCCTTTGCGCGACCGTAAGAAAGAGAGAGATATATGACTCCTAGCCCCTACATTTTGTTGAAAAAAATATTACCCCTCCAACGTACTAATTTAATTAACAATCTTCTTCGCGTGAAACTCTACTATAAATTCAACAACAACAACAACAAAAACCTACTATAAATTGCTAGTACGTATCGGAATCTTTGGCCCTTAGATTTTGGTGATCGCACATGCTTGACCAAAAACCTATTCGCCCTTCGACGCAGACTCGCAGTGTATATGACATCCCCAAGCATTTGAAGTAGAACTTCTAAATCATATAACATGAAACTTAATTACTTAACGACTAATTAATTAAATGGTCTAAAATAAGAGCGGCCACGTATATAGGGAAGGTGCAACCTCAACTTGTGTGGTGTTTTTATTCGTTAGCCAAGCGCGCCCATTATAGCGCCTCTATTACAGAAGCGAAAGAGACGCGCTTTATTGACTAGCCGAAGAGCATCCTTATAAAAGAATGAATGGGAAGCAGGCCCGGTCCATATTGCTAGAGTTATCTTTACTTCACCCCCCACCTAAGTTCAACTGGAGTAGCGAACCTGGAATGCTTGGTAGTTGATGCAATAGAATATTGTATGTTTCCGCCCTTCAATACCTCACTCTCACTAGACCTGACATTTTGTACGATGGTGATCAGGAGGAGGATTCGTGAGTCTTTTCGGCTCCTGAAAAGATAGGCTACCGTGACAAAGCCAAGTTGGTCTCCTCCTCAAATAATAATAATAATAAATAATAAATAAATTTAAAAAAAAAAAACCATATCACTTGCTCAGTCCACTACAACCGGAGCTTGATAGGGAACGATTAGGAAACTATTAGTGGACTGAGCAACGATTGCTGAGTCAACGTTATTGAGTCACAGGAGGAGGATATGTGAGTCTTTCTGGCAACGAATGTTGCTTCCATTACTGGTTCCGGGCCTATAATTTCCCATCAATCCAAAACGGATTTAACTAATTTAATTAGTGATTAAGTAGCTATAGTAATTTAAAATTTATATCAAGTAATTACAATTTCCCTAATCAATTAAGGCTTATGAAATAAGGGGTTGATTTTGACACTCCAAATTTCACTTTGCGAAGCTATTTGAAGTGATTTTAAAGTGCCAAATTTATGTCATTGGGGGGTAAGTTGTCTACTTCCTTATATTCTATTTAAATCGAGCTTCGTTTATGTACTCAAAGTTCCGTGTTCGAGTCTCGCTCTCCTTACAGCTTAGATGAATTTGATATAAAAATATCCGATCTTTGCTTTAAAAAAAAAGCCCCTCAATTATAACAAATTATATTAAATAGACAGCCAAGCCAAAACTTAGGAAAAGAAAAACTAAAAACAGAAGATAAAATCGGTCGTTCGCGCGTGTTTGTCGTTAAACACAGAGTCACAGTTAGGTCACTCAATCATATTATCCCTGGCGGATAAATGTATTTCCAGAAAAACGATCGTTAGGACCCGCCATTTTCCCTCTCTCTTGAACTCTCTCTCTTTTCAACCAAAAAAAAGGCAGCCGACTCGCCACCAAAACGCAAAAGGTGTTGTAAATATGGATGTCCATTGTTGTTAGTGTGGTTGGTTTAGTAAGTAAATGCTTAATGGGTGTAGTAGGTGAAAGCATTAAGTGAGTGTAGTAGGTATTGTTTATTTATTCCATTGCACACATCGTCGATTTTACAACACGTTATCAGCACGAGAAGCTCTTGTGTCAGTGGAAAGCACAACGCCATAAAACATGTTCATCTCTGTAGCCTGGAATCTCACAGATAAGAAAATCTTTTCATTCATCTTAAAATCTATGTATTACTGATTTTCTTGAAGCAAATATATATGTGTTGTTGTATGACCGTATATCATCATTTGCAGAAGCAAAAGAGTACAGACTCAAAATTCGTAGAAAATCTGAGATCCATGTAAACATCCTCGAAACTTCAACTTGTAGACCTCAGATTGAAATACTTTCTTCTTCAAAGTTGTTCGTCCACCCAGTACCTACAACATATCAAATTTTCAGAAAATTCCAACTGTGTGATCATCGCATATGCCTGAAATACCAAACCAGTTTCTAATTTCTGCAGAAAATTGGATAGGCACCTTATGCATACAAAAACTCCATTTCAGTACCTCAGATTGAAATTATTTCTTCACGAAAGTTGTTCAGTATCCTCTTATCCATATCATACTAAAATTTGAGCTAAATCTAACGGTTCCATCTTCTCATAAGTTACAGACACTCTTGACTCCAAAACTTATGGGAACCGTTTCGATTTTTTCGAAACTAACGGAGGAGGAACACCAATTGGAACTTATTGTTACTATTAATTCCTAGGTAACAAAAGGACTTTGAACTGTGAAATAAATAAAATAAAATAATATGAAACAAAAGAAAGTGGCAGACCAAGAAAACGAAAAAGCAAAAGATGAGGACTTAATTATTGCATTTTCTGTTTTAACATATTTATGTGAATGGTGTTGGTTTAAAATCATTTCACAAGTTTTATTTACTTTAAAGCAATTTATTTACCATGGACGGTATTACCGCCTACTGCTTTAAGTTTTAATTTATGTGAATGATGCTGAATCAAAACCCTTGTCACAAGCTTTATTTACTTAAAAGCAATTTATTTACCATGTTGGAATTACTGCCTATTACTTTAATTTATTTATTGTACTTCTTTTTGTTATGATGAGTACATACTGGACCCGAAGTTACTTGGTCAGATCAGAACCTACAGTTTCTTAATCCTCATCATATAAAAATGATTGGACCTGAAGTTTCATCATGCAAAAAGATCGGGCATGAAGTCCCTTGATCCTTAAGATCGGACATGAAGTTCCTTGATGAGTACCTTAAGTTTGAACAGCCGGAAGTGCCACAACTTAATTGTAATAAAAGCCATGAGAGTCCCAATCCATAGGCTATTAAATAAGGACCAGAAGTTCTTTGATGTATATAAATGATAATATAATACATGTTTGCTGAATAGCTTACATCTCGAAGTTTTGATGATTATTACATAACATTAGACATTGATGCTGAACACTCTGTTCCTCATGTCCGTAGTCAAAATGGTTTAGCATAAGCATTTATTAAGCGGATGAAATTGATTACCCGTGCTCTACTCATGAAAACGAAATTGTCAAGTTTTCTACATAGGGGCATGCCATGTTACATAGTGCGATATTAGTTTGGTTGAGACCAGTTGCCAACCATCAATATTTCTCAGTACAACTCGTGTTTAGACACCAACCAAACATTACACATTTACGAGTTTTTGGTTATGTTATCTATGTGCCTATTGCAATGCCACAAACGTACTAAAATGAGGCCTGAAGGCAAACTGAGAATTTAAATTTGATTTGATTCACCATTTATCATTCAATACTTAGAATCCTTGAATGGGGATATATTTACCGCATGGTTTGCTGACACACCCGCCCCTTTAATTATTTAAATAAATCAAAAATTGGCCCTGGAAGTTTTCAAAAAGTTCAATTGGGTCCCTAGACCCTGGGCTGCCACGTGGCAGCACCCCATCCCCATTTTCTTTTTCTGGTTTCTGTCCCCCATTCCCCGAAGCTCTCTCTCTCTCTCTCTTACTTTCCCTTTCTGTCTCTCTCTCACTCTCTCAAAACCCTCTCGAGCTCTCTCCCCCTTCCCCGTGACTCTCTCGCTCTCACTCCCCCTCTCTACCCTCGCACTCCCTCACGATCGCACGCACGACCGCGCACCCATCTCCGTTCTCTCTCTCTCTCGTCGTCTCGCCTCTCTTGGTGACCTCGCAACGACCGTTGCGGACCCAGAACTCCCGGCGAGTTCCTCTGTTCTTCCCGGCGAGGTAAGCCCTAAATCCTTACTCCCTTCGACTCGATTTGTGAATGGTTGAGTTTATAACGAGATTTACCTCGTTAATTCAAGGGTTTTGGGACGAAATCATCACGGGGTGCCTACACCCATTTTCTCCGGCGAATCCGCGAGCCTCGAGGCATTTTCCGAGCAGCTCCGGCGGCTTTCCGTCGATCTGAAGGTACCACTCTACTCCTCTCTCTTCGCTCTTCGATTTTATGGGTAGATCGGAGCTTAGGGTCTCCGTTGGTGGTCGGCCGGAGCTGTCAAAGCTCCGGCGTTCGCCTCTGTGTACTCCGGTGCCAAACCCAGGCCCTTTGGGCCATAACCCGAAACCCAAAACCCATCGGGCCTTAGGCCCGTAGCTAGCCCAGCCCAATCCCTTTAATTATTTAGTTATTTTAATTTCTGTTATTAATTAGGAATTAGGGCCTTCGGGCCTTCGGGCCGTTGTGACTGGGCACTAGGCCCAATTCCACCGGACCCAGTACCCTAGCCCGTACCCTTTTTTATTTAAGGTACCCAAAATCATTTAAGGCCTTGGGCCTCAGAAAAACTAAGGCCTTTGGCCCGTGTGACCCAAACCCATAACCCTTTCTGGGTTCTTTAAACCTGGGCCCTTGGGCCGGTTTTATCTAGGGCTTTAAGCCCAGACCCGTTTAGCCCAGATGCCCTTTTGGGCTGATCCAAACCCGAACCCAAGACCCTGGCGGGTCAGACCCAAACCCTAACCCGGGTTGACCCGACCCGTGGGTTGACCCGTTAACCCGTTGACCGTTGACCCGGTCAACGGTCAACGTTGACCTTGACCGTTGACCGTTGACCTTTGACTTTGACCAGTCAACGGTCAACGTTGACTTTTCGGTTGACTTTTTCGGGTTCCGTTCGGGACCCCTCCTAGGCTAATTTGGACGTCCTGGACCCGTTTTTGAGGTCCGTTTTCCCAAATTAAATCGTTAAAATAGAATTTGACTAAGTTGGGCCCTTTATGTGCTTAGGGGCAACTAGCGTGGCTTCCTATTTTCGCTAGCAGCGCAGCATTGGATGGCTCAGTACTGTGAGTGGACCCCTTCTAAAATACTTACTTTATTTTAAGAAATTATATGAGTGAAATGCTTGAGTATAGAATAGTGTGATACGATGTTTGAGTATTGAATGCTGAAATATAATGTTGAGATTAAATAAATATATGTGGCATTGATCTGATACTACCTAGTGGTCCACTTCCGCTACGGGATGTAGGGATAGGGTTCCGGTCCATCCCGGGCGACGGTTATGGTGCTGGCATAGGGCCTGGAGTGTGTTACCTCTGACTTTCGAGTACAGGGACGGGAAGCTGGCATTGGGCCTGAAGTGTGGTTTCCTCTGACTGTATGCTCAGGGACGGGGAGCTGGCATGGGGCCTGAAGTGTTATATTGGACATTCACTAGCAGTGACCCAGCGCTATCCCTTATTCTCCGGCACTTTGTGTAATAGCACTTTCCTATTCTAATTTCCGTGTAATCTAGCTTAGACTTATGCTCTGGACACGATTCTGTAGTGTGTGTGCTATCAGTGTTGGCAGTTGAATATTATTTGATGTACCATGTTCCTGCTGCTTAGTGTGTAATTTGAATATTTCATATAATTACTTTATGTGGGTTGTGAACATATTTAGGATATTTTGGATTATTAATGGTTTTAAATGGCTTACGTCACCCCTCGGGTGTCGGCCAGCACGTGTTCGTCCCGATGTCTACAGGACATCGGGACCGGGGGCGTGTCAGATTGGTATCAGAGCGTTTGTTCAGAGCATATCTAGGATTTCATTCCACCAATTGGTAATCATAACTCTTATGGCATCTACCATTTTATTGTCTTTCTAAAATCTGTCCTATCTCTTCTCAGAATTATGGATCCCCCTGGTGGGCATATTCCACGTCGAGCTCGTACTGGTTTGGGAGCCTTGGGAGGAGGAGTGGCACAGCTAGCTAATGCTATTAAGGATGCCATTACCGGCAGTAGTAGTAGATCGAACCGCACCTACATTGAGATTGCTCGCAGCTTGGGCGTTCCAAAACTGAGGGTAGTTGGAGCATGTCCAGAGGCCGAGGAGTGGCTGGAGACAGTTGAGGATACCTTGGAGAGTATGAACTGCCCCGTAGGTCATTGGACAGAGACCGCTGCTCACTTCTTAAAGGGAGACTGTAAAGTCTGGTGGAAAGGAGTCAAACAATCTATTCCGCCTGGTGGCCGAATGACCTGGACTACTTTTCGGAAACGATTTTCTTCACACTTTTTGAGTCCTGGTTATAAGTTAAGGATGAGACAGCAGTTCCTCGAGTTCCGGCAGGGTGATCTTAGCATTACGGAGCTCGACACCACTTTCCGACGCTTGTCAAGACACCACATTAAGACTTATGAAAATCCAGAAGAGAAGATGACCCAGTTAATGGTTTGCTTAAATGCTGATTACCGTGAGGCGATTTCGGCCTTCCTACACAACAGTTATGAAGAAATGATAGAAACCTGTTTGAGGATCGAACAAGGTCGGTGGGAGACTGCAGTTCAGGCAGAGCAGGCTCGAACGCAGATGCAGGCCCAAAATCAGCCCCAAAACCAAAATCGACCGCAGAACCAGAATCAGGGAGGTCGTAACTTTCGGTCTCGTAGCACACGGGAAGCTGGTGGTTCATCTGGTTCGTTTGCCCCGAGGCACTCCTTTTCTTTTAAACGCCAAGGGCAGGGATCGGGTTCGTCTAGTGAGGGCTCAGGCAGCGAGCCGGCTAGACGGTCTTTCAGTCACTTCAGGACAGGCACGTGCCACCGGTGTGGAGGTACCGGGCATTATGCTAGGGAGTGTCCTTCAGCTCCGGGGGCCGCGGGTTATGCTCCTAGACCAAGTTCCGGTGGTTGGGCTAATCCGAACTCGAGTTTTGGTGTTGGATATTCTCGGGGATCGGGCAGTAGTTCGTCTCAAGGACAGGGTGGAGGTTATTCTCAAGGTTACGGAGGTAGCTCTTCTCAGGGTTACGGTGGCGGTTCCTCCCAGAATTACGGTGCCGGTCCTTATCAGAATTATGGTGGAGGGGGTGGTCAGAGTACACAGTTTCCCCCTCAGAGACAGCCACCGCAACAGGGTGTAACATCCGGTAACCAGAATCAGGGGAACAGAGGCGGTCGGAACAATCAGGGTTTTCGAGCTAGAGGTGGCCGGGACGGCGGCTCAGGACGGCAGGGTGGTACAGGACGTCAGGTACATGGACGTATGAACGCCATCACCCAACAGGAGGCCGAGCAGGACCCACAAGTCATTATGGGTAGGTTACTTATCTGTGGTAATTGGGCTAGTGCTTTGATCGATCCAGGTGCTACATTTTCTTTTGTGTCTTCATCATATGCACGAGGATTCGAGTCATGTCCTACTTCACTTGGTTATGATATGTTGATACAAATGCCGCACGGAGAACTTTTCTGTGCACAGTGGGAGTATAGAGACTGCCCTATTTTTGTAGAGGGAGAAAACTTGGAGGCTAATCTAATTCCGTTCAATCTGGTGGAGTTTGATGTGATCTTAGGGATGGATTGGCTTTCTCGCCATAACGCCATCATCGGTTGCAGGGAGAAATTAGTGACTTTTGATCGTCCTGGACAGTCAGCGATTACATTTCAAGGTGAACGACGAATCCTACCTAGTTGTATTATTTCTTCTATCCAGGCGACTAAGTTACTGCATAAGGGGTGTGTGGGATTCTTAGCCCACGTTGTGGTGAAGGAAAAATCTCCGCTGGGACCCGAAGACGTACCAGTGGTAAAGAGATTTACTGATGTCTTCCCGGAAGACTTACCAGGATTACCCCCTGCGAGGGAGATCGATTTCACGATCGATTTACTTCCGGGTACGAACCCCATCTCGTTACCACCATATCGTATGGCGCCTGCAGAACTACGAGAGTTAAAGATACAATTACAGGAGTTGGTGGATAAGGGTTATATCCAACCCAGCATGTCCCCCTGGGGTGCTCCTGTCCTGTTCGTAAAGAAGAAAGATGGATCCCTGAGGTTGTGTATCGATTATCGTCAGTTGAACTAGGTGACGGTGAAGAACCGTTACCCCTTACCTCGGATCGATGACCTCTTTGATCAGTTGAAAGGTGCGCAGGTATTCTCAAAAATCGATCTTCGCTCGGGTTATCACCAGTTGTTGATTCGGGAGGAAGATGTTCCGAAGACTGCATTTCGGACTAGGTATGGGCATTATGAGTTTCGTGTCATGCCTTTCGGGTTGACGAACGCGCCTGCAGCGTTCATGGACCTGATGAACCGGATTTTCAAGCCATACCTCGATCAGTTCGTAATAGTCTTCATTGATGATATCCTAATTTATTCTAAGAGTACCGCTGAACACCGAATACACCTGAGGACGGTGCTGGAGACCTTGAGAAACGAGCGGTTATATGCCAAGTTCGATAAATGCCAGTTCTGGCTGGATCAGATCAGCTTCCTCGGTCATATAGTATCTGCGGATGGGATTAGTGTGGATCCCCAGAAGATTGCAGCAGTGGCGGATTGGGAACAACCGAGGAATGTCACCGAAGTAAGAAGCTTTTTGGGGCTGGCTAGCTATTATCGGCGATTTGTTCGCGGATTTTCTTCGATTGCCCTACCTCTGACCAAGCTAACTCGGAAAGAGGTAAAATTCGAGTGGGATGACGAATGTGAAAAGAGCTTCCAGGAATTGAAACGGTGTCTTACTGAAGCTCCCGTTCTCGCTCTTCCAGACGAGAGTGGCGAGTTTGAAGTCTACACCGATGCATCTCTATCGGGATTGGGTTGTGTATTAATGCAGCATGGGAAGGTTATTGCCTATGCTTCTAGACAACTCAAGACTCACGAGAGGAATTACCCCACTCATGACTTAGAGCTTGGAGCGGTGGTTTTCGCTTTAAAGATCTGGAGGCATTACTTATACGGTGAGAAGTGTCGTATCTTCACCGATCACCAGAGTTTGAAGTACATCTTCACGCAGTCAGAGCTGAACCTAAGGCAGAGAAGATGGATGGAACTCATTTCTGACTATGACTGCACGATCGAGTACCATCCAGGACATGCAAACGTAGTGGCGGACGCTTTGAGCAGAAAATACCATGGGCAGCTTGCTTCTCTTCGAGCTATTCATGTGCCACTATTATTTTCGCTTCGAGAAACCGGTGTTTCAGTGGAACCAGGCAGGCGGGGAGCTTGGTTAGCCAACTTTCAAGTGAGACCGGTTCTGGTGAATATGGTTTTGGAGGCTCAAGAACTAGACGAGGAATGTGTGGCATTGAGGCGACAGGTGGAAGACGGGGAGAGAAATGATTATACTGTTCGCGAGGATGGAGCGCTGATGTTACAGGATAGACTGGTTGTGCCGACAGTTAATGAAGTTGTAAAAAGGGAAATTCTGGATGAAGCGCACCTCTCCGCGTATGCCATGCACCCAGGAAGCACCAAGTTATACCGTACCATCCGCCCCTTCTACTATTGGGTTGGGATGAAACGGGACATAGCTGAATATGTGAGTAGGTGTATTATTTGTCAGCAAGTAAAGGCCGAAAGACAGAGACCTGGGGGACTCCAACAGAATCTTCCGATACCCGTGTGGAAATGGGAAGATATCACCATGGATTTCGTGTATGGTCTACCGAGAACACGAACGAGACTTGATGGCGTCTGGGTAATAGTGGATCGACTCACTAAGTCCGCTCATTTCCTACCTGTCCGACAGACTTACTCACTAGAAAAGCTGGCACGATTATTCATTGATAATATTGTCAGACTCCATGGTGTACCCGTCTCTATTGTATCAGACAGAGACCCCAGATTTACCTCGAGATTTTGGAGAGCTTTCCACGCCGCGATGAACACTCAGCTGTTGTATAGCACCGCCTACCATCCGCAAACCGATGGCCAGTCTGAACGAACAATTCAGACCCTGGAAGACATGTTAAGGGTGTCTGTCCTCCAGTGGAAGGGTAACTGGGACAGCTACCTGCCCTTAGCAGAATTTTCTTATAACAACAGCTATCATTCCAGCATAGGTATGGCACCTTTCGAGGCATTGTATGGAAAGATGTGCCGGACACCTTTATGTTGGTCAGAAGTCGGCGAACGGGTGTTAGTAGGACCTGAAATTGTGGACACTACAAATGCTAACATCCGGATGATCAAACAGAACCTAAAGGCAGCACAAGACCGACAGAAGAGCATTGCAGACAGACATTCCAAAGACCGCGAGTATGAGGTGGGTGACTTAGTGTTCTTGAAGTTATCCCCCTGGAAGGGTGTGGTTCGTTTCGGCAAGAGAGGGAAGTTAAGCCCTCGATACATCGGTCCTTATTCGGTCACAGAAAGAATTGGTGTTGTTGCTTACAGACTAGAGCTACCGCCTGAATTATCGATGATCCACAACGTATTCCACGTCTCCATGCTTCGGAAATATGTACCAGATCCTTCCCATGTTATCCAGGTGGAACCACTGGAAGTGAATCAGGACGCCAGTTATATTGAGGAACCAGTGGCTATTATTGATCGGTGGGATAAGATTTTGAGGAACAAGGTTATCCAATTGGTGAAAGTACTCTGGAGAAACCATGCTGTCGAGGAAGCAACCTGGGAGACGGAAGAATTAATGTTGAATCAGTATCCGTTTCTATTTTATTGAGTTGAAATTTCGGGGTCGAAATTTTTTTGTAAGGAGGGTAGAATTGACACACCCGCCCCTTTAATTATTTAAATAAATCAAAAATTGGCCCTGGAAGTTTTCAAAAAGTTCAATTGGGTCCCTAGACCCTGGGCTGCCACGTGGCAGCACCCCATCCCCATTTTCTTTTTCTGGTTTCTGTCCCCCACTCCCCGAAGCTCTCTCTCTCTCTCTCTTACTTTCCCTTTCTGTCTCTCTCTCACTCTCTCAAAACCCTCTCGAGCTCTCTCCCTCTTCCCCGTGACTCTCTCGCTCTCACTCCCCCTCTCTACCCTCGCACTCCCTCACGATCGCACGCACGACCGCGCACCCATCTCCGTTCTCTCTCTCTCTCGTCGTCTCGCCTCTCTTGGTGACCTCGCAACGACCGTTGCGGACCCAGAACTCCCGGCGAGTTCCTCTGTTCTTCCCGGCGAGGTAAGCCCTAAATCCTTACTCCCTTCGACTCGATTTGTGAATGGTTGAGTTTATAACGAGATTTACCTCGTTAATTCAAGGGTTTTGGGACGAAATCATCACGGGGTGCCTACACCCATTTTCTCCGGCGAATCCGCGAGCCTCGAGGCATTTTCCGAGCAGCTCCGGCGGCTTTCCGTCGATCTGAAGGTACCACTCTACTCCTCTCTCTTCGCTCTTCGATTTTATGGGTAGATCGGAGCTTAGGGTCTCCGTTGGTGGTCGGCCGGAGCTGTCAAAGCTCCGGCGTTCGCCTCTGTGTACTCTGGTGCCAAACCCAGGCCCTTTGGGCCATAACCCGAAACCCAAAACCCATCGGGCCTTAGGCCCGTAGCCAGCCCAGCCCAATCCCTTTAATTATTTAGTTATTTTAATTTCTGTTATTAATTAGGAATTAGGGCCTTCGGGCCTTCGGGCCGTTGTGACTGGGCACTAGGCCCAATTCCACCGGACCCAGTACCCTAGCCCGTACCCTTTTTTATTTAAGGTACCCAAAATCATTTAAGGCCTTGGGCCTCAGAAAAACTAAGGCCTTTGGCCCGTGTGACCCAAACCCATAACCCTTTCTGGGTTCTTTAAACCTGGGCCCTTGGGCCGGTTTTATCTAGGGCTTTAAGCCCAGACCCGTTTAGCCCAGATGCCCTTTTGGGCTGATCCAAACCCGAACCCAAGACCCTGGCGGGTCAGACCCAAACCCTAACCCGGGTTGACCCGACCCGTGGGTTGACCCGTGGGTTGACCCGTTAACCCGTTGACCGTTGACCCGGTCAACGGTCAACGTTGACCTTGACCGTTGACCGTTGACCTTTGACTTTGACCAGTCAACGGTCAACGTTGACTTTTCGGTTGACTTTTTCGGGTTCCGTTCGGGACCCCTCCTAGGCTAATTTGGACGTCCTGGACCCGTTTTTGAGGTCCGTTTTCCCAAATTAAATCGTTAAAATAGAATTTGACTAAGTTGGGCCCTTTATGTGCTTAGGGGCAACTAGCGTGGCTTCCTATTTTCGCTAGCAGCGCAGCATTGGATGGCTCAGTACTGTGAGTGGACCCCTTCTAAAATACTTACTTTATTTTAAGAAATTATATGAGTGAAATGCTTGAGTATAGAATAGTGTGATACGATGTTTGAGTATTGAATGCTGAAATATAATGTTGAGATTAAATAAATATATGTGGCATTGATCTGATACTACCTAGTGGTCCACTTCCGCTACGGGATGTAGGGATAGGGTTCCGGTCCATCCCGGGCGACGGTTATGGTGCTGGCATAGGGCCTGGAGTGTGTTACCTCTGACTTTCGAGTACAGGGACGGGAAGCTGGCATTGGGCCTGAAGTGTGGTTTCCTCTGACTGTATGCTCAGGGACGGGGAGCTGGCATGGGGCCTGAAGTGTTATATTGGACATTCACTAGCGATTATTCTGATATGTTTATGACTCTATACTTATGAGCTGTTATTTGGGTATTACCTTGCGTGTTGATCTGATTTGAGATATTGTACGAAAAAAAATGTGATTATGATTATGAGTCGTGATTGAAATACTGTGTTGTATGGTAGGCGTAGGAAAACTTACCTATATATCATGTTTTGGTTTTCTAACTTGGGGGTTAGTACCTTGATAACTATTTTCTTATACGTATATCAAATTGGTCCACTCACCCTTGTTTTGCGCCCCCTTCAGGAGATAGGAACGAGGATTATGATTCGAGGGATTACGACCTGAGTTTTGAGGCATTTCCCTACCAGTGACCCAGCGCTATCCCTTATTCTCCGGCACTTTGTGTAATAGCACTTTCCTATTCTAATTTCCGTGTAATCTAGCTTAGACTTATGCTCTGGACACGATTCTGTAGTGTGTGTGCTATCAGTGTTGGCAGTTGAATATTATTTGATGTACCATGTTCCTGCTGCTTAGTGTGTAATTTGAATATTTCATATAATTACTTTATGTGGGTTGTGAACATATTTAGGATATTTTGGATTATTAATGGTTTTAAATGGCTTACGTCACCCCTCGGGTGTCGGCCAGCACGTGTTCGTCCCGATGTCTACAGGACATCGGGACCGGGGGCGTGTCATTTGCAGACTATGATTTTGATAAGACAGTTTTCCCACCATTAGGGGGAGAATAACATCGTTCCAGAAGAACGATAAGAAAATATCATTCCAGAAGAATGATGAGAAAAGATCGTTCCAGAAGAACGAAGAGAATTTGTCTTATTTTGATTCACAAAGCAATCAATGAGAAAATGAAGTAAGAATAATTGAATGATGTAACGAAAGTGATGAAATGATAAGGCAGCAAATGATTTATTTGTTGCTGCAAATGTGCCTATAAGAATTGATGTCTCTGTTGGACAAAATAATAAGGCAGCAAATGATTTATTTGTTGCACGCCTAAAGCTTGGCAGACCCTCAGACTCAAAAGGTTCAGTCATTCGAAAGAAGAAGAATATGGCACTACTGAACTATTGCATTCACGGAGCATAACTGTTACATACCGGAAGGATGACAGTCGTGGCATGGATAAATGTCCCAGAAGGACAATCCGCGGACATGGAAATGTTAGTGTCTCAAGCATAAAGCATGATAGACGTATAGATTCCAATGACTCAACTCCCGAAGTGGAGATTAAAATTCAAGCTCTATAACACTCAAGAAGAGATTATGATCCGCATTCTCTAAATTATGACTATCCTAGAAGAGATAGTGTAATGCCATTGAAGAGGCAATGGATATCCAAAGAAATGAAAAACTTTTTATGCATGCGCATGCACATGAGAATATGGGATCATAGATTAATGATAACCAATGATAATTTTAATTTTTACAAGTAGCTACTAAATTCAGTAATGAGTTGTGTTGATATTGAATCCTGTTCTTTTGTTCGTCGACGAAAGAAAATATCATTTGCCAAAAAATGGAGAAAGGCAATTCCATTAGAATCTTGTAAGAACGTGAAAAAATGGATATATATATATATATATATATATATATATATATATATATATATATATTTAAATATAATACAAATAGTCAAAAGATGTTGAACCAAAGAGGTTACATATGGGCATTTGTAATGTAGTGAAATACACTCACATGATATGACACAAGGTTGTAAAAGAGTTCATATGAATGGAGAATTATATACAAAGGGTTGTGAGTCGCCTACATCATATCTCCATAAGTAAATCCCTCAAGTATACATGGGAGCAAATTGCTCTGTATAAATTTCAAAAGAAAATGTGTCATGAAGTGTAGAAAATTCCTGAATGATTCAGATTGCTTGACGTAAGTCCTGGAAGGATAAAGCATAAAATATCTACTCAATACCAATGAATGGTATAAATTACGTTAGTGAGTACTATCATTATGATATTGTTGTAACATACCAAAATCTCTTGCAAGAGTCGATGACATTAAATTAGAACTCCTGAAGAGTTGATGATATTAAATTGGGACTCCTGAAGAGTTAAGAAAGATTATAAAGTGTTGAGAGAAATATTGTCTTGAACTGCAGAATCAAATAATATGTCAACACGAATCTTATCCATGATATTTATGATATTAAAGAATCATATAGATTGAAGATTATGAGTTGAATACTCAAATGATTTAGACACTAAGAATGATCATTTATCTTCGAGATAGTAAAGATAAATTGATATTTAGTCCAGAAGTACCACATCTTAGTGAAGTATTTTATTGTATTTGGCACAATACACTGAATGAAATAAAACTTATTTATTGATATCTCAAAGAAATTACAGATTAGTGCATACAAATAAGCTACAATTATGAAGAAAAAAAAAATATATATATATACGAAGTGCAGATAAACATAAGGGAGCCTTCATTGCTCACGTGGAGCCTCAGTACTCGACGGAGCTGTAGAAAGACGAAGCACTGAAAGTTGATTATCCGGAGCCTCAACACTTGGTGAAGCCCGAGAGGGCGAAAGCAAAAGTTGCCTCTGTAATAAAGCTACAAACCTCTGATGGTCACTCTGAATCCGACTTTCAGACTCTTGCAGCTGGTCAAGCTTTCTCTTTATGCTCGTCGCGTAACTATTGCCAAGCATGTGCAACTCTCTATTTTCATGCTTGAGCCATTGGATCTATTGTCTAAGGCTCGCCACCTCAGCCATTAGTGACTCAACTTGACAAGTTCGACCAAGAATGCGTTGGCCATGTTTGATACAGAGCCTGCACATTGGACGCTTAAAGCTAAAGAGTCCTGAATAGCCAACTCGTCGGACCACTTGGAAAAAATCCTGTTATCCTTGTGGGTGAGAAGATTCTTCGCTACCACCGTAATGGTTATGTCGTTTTTCATCACAGAATCTCCAATTGTAAAAGAACCGTTGGTGGATAAGAATGATGAGTGTCATATGTTGCATGGAGAAAACATGTCAGCGTCTTCCCCGACATTCAAATCAAGGCGACGGTTAGAGGGGCAAGCCATTTTCAGAAATGATGAAGGAAAAAGGAGGTTAGATAAAATCTCAGAAGTGCAAGAAGAAAAATTTCTGCAGGCAGCAATTTTCTGAGTGTATCTGAACAAAATTAATATCTCTATAAAATAAGAGGCAACAGGGTCACCTGTTCAAAAATCGAAGAGACACCGATTTTCGAATTTCAAAAACTGGATTTCCCTGCATGGTGTCTGTCAACATTTCTCAGACGCAACATCAGCTTTTTGGATATCACATGCAACTTTGTCAAAAGATCTTTGATAAAGTTGAAAACGTGTGAATCTTACTGTTTTAATCACACCACAGTTGCTGACAAGAATAAAGGCACAACACTACTACCTGTTATTGGGAAATCCCTATATATGTCAACCTCTATCCTCTATGGCAAGGCAGACTTGAAAAATAGCTAACTCTTCCTCATCTCTGAGAATGCATCTCCAATAAAGCGTCTCAAAATACTCAATTTTCTTTCCCACTGAAAATACCTCTTCAAACAAGTCACACCAAAATAAAAGTATCTCATATCATCAAGGTTGAAAGCAAGAGTATCTCATATCATGTTTTCTCCCTGTCATTTTCTTTGTCTTTGTTATCACCTGCAAGACAAGGAAAAAAATAGCAATAAATCGAAACTTGAAATCAAACTTCCAGTCAGGAACTGACTGCCTGGAAACTTTCCTGATTGCTTACCTAGCATTGCTCTCGAGTACTCATTTTCAACTGTTAATATAATGATAGCTACCAAGCATGATGGGTCGCTGAGAAGTGATGTTCTGAAAGACCATCCAAATGTAAGGTTTGCATTCCACTCCTGCATCAGAGGGCTAATGCTGCAAGAGAAGATGTCAAACATGCATGGAAAAAAGCTAGGGAAAATACCACTTTTGAAATGAGAGCAAATAAGGCAAGTGAAAATGATACATTGAAGCATGTGGAGACAAGCACGGAAAAACACATGTCAATTCATCCCCGACAAAGCCGAAGATCACTTACTACATGAAGTTTCTCATTGTCCAATTTCATTCAAGATCAAGCCTCGACGGCACTTGAAGAAATCACAAGTTCGATTCAAGATCAAGTGTCCACCACTCTTGAATCAAATTCAATTCCAGATAAAATGGGTAAATTCAGACATTTGGAGGAAGTCTTGCATAAGGCCCTCCAGCCCAGTTTAAGAACAAGCATGTGGAAAGTTAACTACCAATAAAGCACCTTTGTTGGCAACTTTTCTCGCTAAGAGACCTAAACAGAATGATCAACGATCAGCCTAAATAATTTGAAATCAGGAGGAGATACTCATTAGGGAGAGCATAAAAAAAAAAGATCAACATTTTAACGAGTCAATCAAAGGCTTGTGGCCATCCAAGGGGAAGTGTTGTAAATATAGATGTCCATTGTTAGTGTGGTTGGTGTAGTAAGCAAATGCTTAATGGGTGTAGTAATTGAAAGCATTAAGTGAGTGTGGTAGGTTTTGATTTAACATCTAGCCTATTCATTTGCCTATATAAGGAAGGTCAAAGTGTAAGAAGAGGTTACACACATCAAGAATAGAGAGAATTATGAGGACAACATCACAGAGAAGAAGAGAGGAGAGAATCGAGAAAGTTATCTTTGTACTCCTATTATTCCAAATTATAAATGAAAGCACTACTGCTGCCCCGAGGATGTACTCCAGTCACACTGCCTGTAGAGGAACCTCGTAATTTTGTGACTTGTTTATTTATTCCATTGCACACATCGTCGATTTTACAACAAAAGGCATAAAAATGGTTTTTTTGGTTCATTTTTAGGAAAACTAACGAAAATGGCTTAAAAATTTTCCTTTTAACAAAAAGCCACTTTTAAATGTATAGTGAATAGTGACAGTTAAAGATAAAAAATGATTTTTCGTTAAAAGTAAACTGTACCGGGGGTGTTTTATTAAACCTACCTTTATTTTTTTTCTTTATTTTTGTTTTTTTTTTAATTTGCAACAAAAACAAACGCGCATTCTCTGTTGGACATATGCCCTGAAAGTCAATCTTTGGAAGAAACCTTTCAGGACAATGAATTGATGTATATATGTTTCTTATACATCAGAAGGCAATGATACTAATTAGGACTATCTCAATAAACGAAATATGTCCTAAATAGTGAATCCATGGACGATGGATCGATGGAAGAAGTAATCTAATGACGTTAGATTACAGAGACCTTCTTCGCATAACCATCATGTCCAAAAGGTTCCTGGTCATAGGATTGTCGGAGGGATACTGACAATGCATAGACCGGTACATACTATGTCCGCTTCAAATGGAAGGATAAAAAGTATCATCCTATTCGTGTAGTGACACTAAGACAGGTATGTAGGTGCTCATTAAGGGAATGAGTTCACTGAACACAATCAAACGAGAGTACTTGAATGGAGGTCTACTCACATGTCAAGCAAGTAACTCTAATGGTTGGAGTAATGTAAGTAATCCTTTGACTTGAGACATCGTCGTTGTCTTGTGGTTAAGTACTTGATCTTTGATTATGTCAAAGTCACTCCATCCGCGGGTGTCCACGGCATGGTCGGGGTTAAGCCACTTAGCCATGAAGACAAGTGAATGCGCAATAAGGGATCTCTAATCCTCGTTATGAGAGGATGAATACTCTAAGATATGATTCGGGAATCTTCGGCCGAAGTATCGAGCATAGTAAAGGAAAGCGTTCCTATACGACTCAATTGAATCATATAAGAACGTATAGGGGTTTGACATAGTACATCCATACCCTAGTGATGTGATTAAGAGTATTGTATTAGAGAATGATCAAATTACATTGTAATTCCAACTGAATAGGTTCTCTGAATAACTTCTACAATAGCTTGGGTAGCCATGATATATGTTTAGATGTCACTCATGGCTTGTGAGTTCTTCTAGATGATTAAATGTAATCGTCAAAGAAGAAGGCGAATTAAAAGTAAGTTTTAATTTGCTAAGTGATTGGATTAAATATAATCAATTGGATTGGTGCCAATCACCTCGCTGCCTTGCTAATTAGAACCTAAAAGATTGTTCACCAATACACTCTTGTAGTGAGTAACTAATGGATGATGGAAATAATTAATTGGATTAATTAAGTGAGGTGATTAATTTAGAAAGTCTAAACAAATCATAAAAGCGATAAAAGATTGTTTTGGGCTTAAAGAAACGTTCGGGTTTAATTGGGCCCATTGGACCTAAACCCATTGGGCTTTTATTCAAGCATTGGATGACTTGAAATAATAAAAGCCCAAAGCCCAAATAATCACACAAAGGGCCGGCCACAATGAGGAGGTGAGAGAGTCAAATGTTGACTTGTTTCCTTTTGTCTATAAAAGGAACTTTATAGCAAATATCTCATTAGGGTTATTGTGTGTTCAAAACAAAATAGAGAAAAAAGAAAATATATCTCTAGAACACAAAAGTGGCCGGCCACCTTGGGGGTGTTTTAGCTAATCATCTTTCACCCCTTTGGTTATTTCCTCATCCTTCTCACTACACTAGTGGGTAAGGATCTTTAGAGGTTTTCTCTTTGAAAACTCTAAGAGAACCTTGGAGCACTCAAACTCACAAAGTTGAGGAGGCAAGGAGGGAGGCTAGGCTCAAGGAATTTGAGGAGCAAAGTTCTTGGAGGTGGTCCATCCTTGGTCTCAAGAGTAGATCAAGAGGTACAAATCTACTCCTTAACTTTGTTCTTCAATAAAATAATTTTTGATGCATCTTACATAAACCTGTGCATCTTGAAGGGGATTTAAATGACTAGAGCTTTAATATTAATTGTTAACATGCTTCCGTTGTTTTCGTATATATATTTTTTGATTTGTATATACATGCTAGTCAATAGAAATCCCATGCAAATCTCATAAATTTCCTTCATTCTCATCCTCACAGAGCCAACGACGACGAATCAATCGCCACTTTTTGTAAGGGGCGACCAATTTTGCACAGCTCCCTTTTGCCGTCTTTTCTCCTCTCGTGATTGAGAAGAAGGATAGGAAGATACACAAGAAAAAGGTTCGATCTTTGATGCTTTTTTCAAGTTTTGGTTTTTTTTTTTCTGGCGTGGAATGTGATTTTTTGTGACGGATTACAGATGGGTTTTGTGTGTTTTGTGATTTTAATTTCATGGTTGATGTGAAAATATGGACTTTTATTGTTTGTTTTTGTATGAAATGAATGTTTGTGTGAAAATTGCAAATGGCCTCTGTTTTCCCAAGTGTTTGATATTTCATCATAAATTTGCTTCTTCGGATAAGAAAATTTTGAATCCATGTATCTGCACCCATGTTTGAATCTCTATCTCCATAGTTAGATGAAGTAGTGTAGAATATCGCTTGAATCAAAGGAAAAGAAAATTTTAAATGGTTGCGGTCACCGTTGTGATGGATGAACTAATGTTTTATAGGATCTTCATTGGCCATTTGGATTTGTTAGTGAATGAATCTTTTCTCAGTTGTTGAATAATGGACAACTTTATGACTTCGACGGTTTGCTGATTTATGCGATGCCTTGTTCTTGTTTTGGTATTGGTGTCTGCAAATGCAAATCATAGATGTTTTTGCATTCATCTTGATTGTACTTTTTTGGCATGGTTTTTCAGGTTTTGAACAACGAGCTCAATAATCGAGACTAATTCTCCGAGGAGACCAATCATGGTATATCTAATGTCTTATATATATATATATATATATATATATATATATATATATATATATATATATATATATATATATATATACCTCTTTCTCTTTGTATTAGCTGTTAGGTGGTGTGTTTACTTTGTTTAACAATTTAATATGGCGATTTAAAATCTTTCGAAATGTTCGCATGAGGTTATGTTAAGCATTTTGTGCAATGAAAGTTGAATTGATCTTCTTAGAGCGTGTGTGAGGCTGCTACTTTGATCCTAACAAGTAGCAACTAGGATTTTACAGACTTAGAATTTGGGTGCGCAAATGGTACGTTGATCGTAGAATGTCACAAGTTGATGCATGAGGTATCTGAAGGGCATCCCATCTGAATTAGGAGGTTGAATGTTCGATTATCTGGTGTTCGATAAGTTTTAGGCGATGTGGCAGTGACAAGTTCTTAGGAGTACTAAAAAGGATAGAACCCTAATCCGAGAAATGGGGAAAGAAAGAAAGAAAAAGAGAATTAGGGACTGTAGAAGTTTAAAAAAACTCACCATAAATGTTAAAGCTTCGAGAACCAGTGAATTTATTTGGATAACAATGTGACCTCGAAATTATTTTGCAAGCTTTCGTTCTGTTCATGATACAAAATGAAATCTGCATTTTTTTTGTTTTCTGGAACTATTGTGAGCGTTATCTCACTCACTCTTTCTTGGGAAATTATAATACTTTACAGGGTTGTCAGTTTGCTATGTCGTCTTCTTCATAATGGAAGTAGAGAACATCGGCATCCCCGTGATCCTACAAGTCCTGGACCTTCGTGGTGACAAGGGAAAAAATAATTCGATCCCACAAGGACCAGATTCCAATTGGGGTGATGTTGGCAGTAACATCAGAAGGGATTCCAACCCTGAAATCCTACCGGAAATGGATCTCAAGGGTGGTGATGTCAGAGGTAACTTTGTCCTAGGGGTTCCACAGGACATAGAGCCCAATGGCAGTGATAGCAGAATGAGCTCTGTCGGAAATGTTGATCCTCCTCATATCGAAAGGAGCTCTATCCCAGTGATCCCACAGGAAATGGATCCCAAGGGTGGTGATGTCGGAGGTAATTTGGTCCTAGGTAATTTGGTCTTAGGGATTCCACAGGACATAGAGCCCAATGGTGGTGACATCAGAAGGAGCTCTATTGGAAATGTTGATTCTCATTCTACCGAGAGAAACATTATCCCAGTGGTCCCTCAGGACATGGATCTCAGCGATGATGATAGGAACTTTATTGCAACTGTCGCGCGGGAAATAGAACCCGATGGCAGTGCTATCAAACAAAACTCTATCCTAGAGATCCCACAGAAAAAGGAACTTGAGGGTGGTAATATCGGAAGCAAGTCTATACTAGAGAGCCCACAGGAAATAGAGTCTAATGCCAGTGATTTCAAAAGAAACTCCATCGAGAAAGTAGATCCTCCTGCTGATATCAAAAGGTCCTATATCCCAGTGATCCCACAGGAAATGGAGCTTAATGGTGGTGATGTTAGAAGGAACTCTATCACAGTGATCCCACAGGAATTAGAACCTAATGGCGGTGGTATGGGAAGGAACTCTATGCCAGCGGTCCCACAGAAAATGGAACCAAATGCTGGGGATACCAGCAGGAACTCTGTTCTGTGGATGTTGGATACTGGAATTAACTTAAACGTAAAGGATGCTTGAACAAAAGTATTTCACAGTGCTTGAATACTGCAGATTTTCTCTTCTACTTAACTGAAACAAAGCTTACAACTTAAATAGAAAATAACAGTCTCCACGATAGACACTAACACAACATGTGCAGATTTTGTGGAGTTAAGCTAGCTTAAGCAACGGAAACAAATTTGAACGTGGTGAACAGACTCAACCACAACTCCTACAATCTAGGACTCCAGCTTGACTTGGTCTCTAATTGCCATGTCAGCTTTATTTAATTAAAAACATAACTAAATAACTTTCAACACCCTCCCTTAAACTGTTTTTTTTTAAAACAGTTTAGGGTTTCTCCACCATCACATAATCATCTTCCTGATCAATGCTTTGAACTGAACAGACTCCCAGCATGCTCCTCAGCTTCTCGAATGCAGACTGCTTCAAAGGCTTAGTTAAGATGTCTGCAACCTGCTCCCCACTTTTGCAATATTCAAGTTCAATCTTCCCATCTCTGCACAGATCACGCAGAAAATGAAAACGAACATCAATGTGCTTACTTCTCCCATGCATGACTGGATTCCTTGATAGCTTGATAGTTGACATGTTGACGCAGTAGATGGTCGTTGGTCCATTTTGAACATCACCAAGCACTTCAAACATTTTTCTTAACCATATAGCTTGACAAGAGCTTGCAGCTGCTGCTACAAACTCAGCTTCTGTTAAGGAAAGTGTCACAATCTATTGCTTCTTTGAGGACCACGATACTGCACCAGAGTTGAGCAGAAATGTGTGCCCAGAAGTGCTCTTACGATCATCTACATCACCTGCATAATCGCTATCTGTGTACCCAACAAAACCAGAACCATCTTCCCTTTTATAAAACACACCATAATCAATTGTCCCTTTTACATACCTGAGAATTCTCTTTGCTGCATTGAGATGCATTTCAGTTGGTTTTTCCATATATCGGCTCACTAGACTCACTGCATACATGATGTCAGGCCTCGTGGAGGTTAAGTACATGAGGCTGCCAATGATTTGTTTGTAGAAAGTACTGTCAACCTCCTTTCCACCTTTATCTTTGCATAACTTGAAGCCGAGTTCAACTGGAGTTCCAAATGGCTTGCAATCATCCATCTGAAACCTTTTAAGAATGTCCTGTGCATATTTTTTCTGGTAGATGAAATTACCAGCAGTAGTTTGAATGACTTCCAATCCAAGAAAATAGTGCATTAATCCCAGATCAGTCATTTCAAACTCCTTCATCATAGACTTCTTAAATTCATCAAACATTTTAGCATCATTTCCAGTGAATATCAAGTCATCAACATACAAGCACACTATGAGTAGTTTACCTCCTTCCTTAGTCTTGACATAAAGAGTGTGCTCGAAGGGACATTTGTGAAATCCAAGCTTTGCAAAGTGAGCATCTATGCGACTGTACCAAGCTCGAGGTGCTTGTTTCAGTCCATAGAGTGCTTTCTTCAGTTTGAGCACCTTCTCTTCTTCTCCTTTTCTCTCATAACCAGGTGGTTGATCAATGTATACCTCCTCTTGCAGGTTTCCATGCAAGAATGCCGACTTCACATCTAACTGAAAAATTGACCAGGAATTTTGGGCTGCAAGAGAGATCACCAACCTGATCGTGTCATGCCTTGCAACTGGAGCAAACACTTCTTTGTAATCAATGCCATGCTTCTGCTTGTAGCCCTTAGCTACCAGACGAGCTTTGTGCTTGTCAACTTCACCTTTTTCGTTTAACTTTGTTCTAAACACCCATTTAACACCAATGGTTTTTTTTTCCTTTTGGAAGATTAGTTAACTCCTAGGTTTGATTCTTCTCAATGGACTTGATTTCATCGTCCATTGCTTTCCTCCATTTCTCCTCTTTAGCAGCCTCATTATACATGATTGGATCACCATCTACAAATAATGCAAAGTGAGCATTTTCATCATCAGAACTTGAATAACTTACATCGTAATCCATCATCCATGCTGGCCTCTTCCTTGAGTTCTCATTTCTCATATTGTATCCCCCTTCTTCAGATTGTTGAGATGATTGAACTTCAGGTTGAGGTGGCTGCTGAGCTTGTGTTTCAGGAGTTGCAACATCTTCCTTGTCTGGATCATCATCGACTAGAATTTGTTGTTGAACCGATCTGTTCTCAGACCAATTCCACATGGTGTCTTCGTCAAATATTACATCCCTGTTTACCACTATCTTCTTTGTCACTGGATTGTACAGTTTGTAAGCTTTTGACACTTCACTTACACCAAGGAAAACACATTTTTCACTTTTATCATCCAACTTCTTTCTTTTCTCATCAGGGATGTGTGCATATGCTATGCACCCAAACACCCTAAAATGGTCAACCGCAGGCTTCAATCCACTCCATGCTTCTTGAGGAGTCATATTCTTAACAGAAAAGTGGGACTTCTATTTAAGATATGAACTGACCATAGCACAGCTTCAGGCCAAAACTTCTTGGGAATACTTCCTTTGACTAGCAAACTTCGAACCATGTTGAGAATGGTGCGATTCTTCCTCTCACTTACACCATTTTGTTGTGGTGTATAGGCAGTGGTTAGCTGTCTCTTGATGCCTTTTTCTTTGCAAAATGCTTCAAACTCATTCGAACAATACTCTCCCCCACGGTCAGTTCTTAGTGTTTTAATCTTCTTGTCTGATTCATTTTCAACTAGAGCTTTGAAGTTTTTGAATGCTTCAAATGCTTCTGATTTTTCCTGCAAGAAATAGACCCATGTCTTCCTACTAAAATCATCAATAAATGAGATGAAATATTTCTTGTTACCATTTGAGATGGGATTTATTGGTCCACATAGATCAGAGTGAACCATCTCCAGGATTGATTGAGCCCTTGCTGCCTTGCCACTTGGAAAGGAATCTCTCTGATGCTTCCCAGTGATGCATTCTTCACACATCTTTGATGGATGAGTTATCTCAGGCAAGCCAGTGACCATCCCTTTCCTGTGAAGTGTTCTCAAGCCATTAAAGTTCAAATGGCCATATCTGTAGTGCCATCTCCACGGGTCATCTTCTTTGGCAAGCAGACAAGCCTGCACAGTCTTGATTTTCAAAGGAAACAATTTGTTGGAAGACATTTTTATAACAGCAATGGAGCCTCTTTTTGGGTCGTACACTTCACACTCTCCTTTATAGATTGTAATCCTGTAGCCTTTATCTTGTAACTGACCAGCACTCAGCAAATTTGTCTTCAAATCAGGAATATAAAAAACATTTGAAATGGTTTCAATAAAGTCATTTTTGGTTCTGATTTGAATATCTCCCTTACCCAACACTTTCACTGTTGACTTGTCACCAAAACTGACTGCCGTGTGAAAACTTTCATCCAAATTAATAAAGGAAGACTTACATCCACTCATGTGATTGCTGCAGCCCGTGTCCACATACCATGTCTCCTGATCAGTTTCTGTCAGTGCATGAAAAGCCATCAAAAGTGTCTCTTCCTCCTTTTTCTCCACAAAGTTTAACTTTTCTCCTTTTTCTTTTGGTAGCTTCGTGTAGCATTCATTCTTGTAGTGGCCAAAATTTCCACACCTATAGCACTCCACTTTTGACTTATCAAAGTGGTATGCTCCTTTTTCTTCAGAGTCATCATTTCTTTTGAAAATATGAGGTGACTTGCTGTCATCTCGATGTCCAGACCGTCCACCACCTCGATTGCCTCGACCACCTCTTCCTCTACCACGTCCATCTCTTCCACGACCTCTTCCTCCTCGAGAACTTGAGGGCTCAGAAAAAGTGGAAGCTTTCAACGCTGTTTGTTCTTCACTGGCAGTGGTGCGGTTAAGTCTTTGTTCATGCACTAACAAAGAGCTTTGCAGTTCATCAACTCGTAACTGAGAACATCCTTTGCCTCCTCAATTGAACAGACAATGTAGTCAAACTTTGGAGTCAATGATCTCATAATTTTCTCCACAACTTTGACTTCTTCCATGGTGCCACCATTGGATCTCATCTTGCTTGCTATTCCCAGAGTTCTAGCAAAGAAATCAGTGATGGACTCACCTGATTTCATTTGTAGAGTTTCAAAGTCCCTTGTTAGAGTTTGAAGCACTGCACGCTTCACCCTCTCTGACCCTTCATATTTCTTCTTTAAAGAATCCCATATTTGTTTGGAGGTCTCCTTCTCGAGTATGGTCTCCAAGATAGATCGATCAAGTGCCTGAAAAAGGTAGTTTTTCACCTTCAAGTCCTTCAGCTTCTGTTCAGCAACCCTTTTTTGTTGTTGTTCAGTCAACACAACTCCCTCTGTTGGGGCGTCAATCCCTGATTCCACAAGATTCCAGTACTCCTTTGACCTGAGGAAATTCTCCATCAGCATGCTCCAATGGTCGTAGTGACCATCAAACCGTGGAATCGCTGGTTGAACAAAACTCTCAGCGGCTTTGTCAGTTGCCATTGTTTCTTGCTGCTGCAAGACACAATCTTTCACCCTTTTTTAAGTTTGTTCAGGCCCAGAAGGGGCTCTGATACCAGATGTTGGATACTGGAATTAACTTAAACGTAAAGGATGCTTGAACAAAAGTATTTCACAGTGCTTGAATACTGCAGATTTTCTCTTCTACTTAACTGAAACAAAGCTTACAACTTAAATAGAAAATAACAGTCTCCACGATAGACACTAACACAACATGTGCAGATTTTGTGGAGTTAAGCTAGCTTAAGCAACGGAAACAAATTTGAACGTGGTGAACAGACTCAACCACAACTCCTACAATCTAGGACTCCAGCTTGACTTGGTCTCTAATTGCCATGTCAGCTTTATTTAATTAAAAACATAACTAAATAACTTTCAACAGATCCCACTTGAAATGGAACCAAATGGTGGTAGAAGGATTCAGTCCCGATATCTCAGAGCTCCAATAGGTTCCTGCCATGATTATTGCAAATATGGAGTGAGAAATGCTTCTGAAGAAAATGCAACTGCCACAATGCGAAAATTGGCAACAGAGAGGAAACAGATATCCACTACAAATCAAAAGCCTTTTCATTTCGGCACCAAGAAGCTTGACAATTCTGCCGTCATAGAGAAAAAAGTTTTGTCATTGAGGAAGAAGGAAATTGTTTCTGCAGAAAAGGTTACATCCTCTTCCAAGGATATTGATGTTTCTATGGAAGATTCCTCCAATTTGAAGGTGAAGCGTGTGCAATCAGAGCCATATTCTCTCCCAGAACCGGCTTTAAGCCTGAGAAATTCAAAGGCGATATCCACAACTGGATCGAGATCTGTTCCACATTCCCAAACCTGTAAACTTAATACCTCTGTCGTCGTGGAGAAAAAAGGTTCATCGTCGACAAAGAAAGAAACTGCTTCTTCAAAGAAAGTCTCAATTCCCAAGGAAATAGCCGTTTGTATGGAAGAGTTGATTGATTCAAAGATGAAAGCTGGGCAGTTAGATCAATCTTCTTTCCCAGGATCAGACCCAAGCCTGAGCAATTCGGAGGTTACATCGGCAATCAATTCTAAGCCTTCTCCAGATTCCGAGTCCCAGAATTCTATTGCCACGCAGAAAAGAGTTTCACCTCCCTATAAGGATATAGATGTTTCTGCTGAAGATTCCACCGATTCAAAAGTGATATCAACAGTCAGTCCTAATCCTTCTCCAGATTCTAAAGCACGGAAACTTAATCATTCTGGTGTCATGGAGAAAAGAGTTTTATCATCAAAAAAGAAAGAAAATGTGTCTTGAAAAACGGTTTTAACTGCCATTAAGGAGATTGAGGTTTCTATGGAAGGTTCCATCGGTTCAAAGGTGAAGCCTGAGCAAGTAGAGTCATCTTCTTGCAGAGGACAAGGTTCAAGTAATCAAGGAAAGAGTGGAACTAGAAAAGGCAAGGAGATACCCGAAGGTTTGAGCAGCAGTGTCAATAGAAAAAACAGAAGCAAACCACCGAGGACTCCTGTATTGGTTGAGAAAAAGATGTTAGAGCCTGAAACTGTTTCTTTGACTTACAAACACCCCGTCAAGAGAGTCTCCGATGAAAATGCTGCAAGCTTTAAGAACCTTAAAGGGTTGTCTCATATGAAAGATCAAAACAATCCCCGAAAAGTTGAACTTGAGGGACCCTGCAATAAGGATGTTCCAGAAATGATTTTGTATGTCATCGAGTCTAATACTGAGAATAGTACCGTTGAACCAACTCCAAATGGTGCTGATGCCCCTGAGTTATCGTCGTCATCACATCAATCCTCGGAAGCCAAAAGCTCGAGACAAGCTAGGAAGGGAGTTGGTACCACTCGAGCACCTACATCCTCTATGAAGAAAAACTTGAAACGCACTGCAAATAGAGGTTATGGTCGTTCACCTACTGTTTCATCCCCTAAAAACAAAGGCTTGAGGCGTAGTACTCGAAGACCTTTATCTTCATCGTCATCCTTATCATCATCATCCTTGTCCGCATCCCCAGCCAAGTCCACTCATAAAAAAGAAAATGGAACCACCTCTCAACGCAAAGCAATGAAAACTGGTAATCAAAGAGCAAATTTGAAGGTGTGGAAGAGTACTAGGCCTCAAAAGTCTGAGATACTTAGCTCTGAAAGTAAAAACAGCTCAGCCCGAAAGTTGACATTCAGGAGAGGAAGGGCGCTTGACATTAAGCCTGAGATCAATACTACAAGGAGACTCAAATTCAGGCGAGTAAGCGCCGGGAGGAAAGAAGTCGGCGACAGCCAGTCAATTGGTGATGTATTCCAAAGGTTAAGCCCCTGGTGGAAAGTAGTTGATCACGGTCACTCAAATGGTGCTTTTATCAAAAGGCAAAGCCTTGGGAGGATTGAAGTTGATGGCAGCCAGTCAAATGGTGGTAAATTCAGAAGCGTGAAAGTTGTTCCGATAAGCTTCAAACGAGATGTGGAAGGTTCACAAAGGAAGAGCTTGAGGAGGAAAGCGGCTGGTGATAGAGGGTTGAATGGTAGTACTAAAACGAGTCCTGAGAAAGTTGTGTTGAGACACCAAGGTGTGACAGGAAGGAAGGATGTGCAGAAACTGTTGAATAATGTGATTGAAGAGACTGCCAGTAGGCTTGTTGAGTCCAAGAAGGGTAAAGTCAAGGCCTTGGTTGGTGCTTTCGAGACTGTGATTTCGCTTCAGGATACCAAATCCATGGCATCGGAAACAGACACAGAAGATGCTGTCTGATATACCAAAAACATATAGTTATGATTTCTGTACATATCTGAAAAAACACGAATGCAATAGTTTTAAAGGTTGCGTGGGATTGAAGTTACGCGAGCTTGTGAAGTTGCGGAGGCATAAGTGAAGAGAAAACTGAATCAAGGTGAGAAGGCTTTCTGAGAATATGAAACATTTTTCTTGTGTGTACTGCTGTACCGATTGGTTTGCCGAATGAGTTGTGCATTATTGCTATTATTTTTCTGTTGTATGTTTTTGCAACGTGCGTGTTGGTGATTTATTAGTTACTACTTATCGAAATTATATATTTACGAAGCTTGCGATGAACAATTAGGGACCATGGTGTGACTACCATTCTCATAGATGCCCCCATAGATGGTTATGAGTCGTTGTCATGTGACATGTCGAGAACACCAGTAACACGAATAAGTACGTTGATATCTAGAGACCAGATTAATTGTTATGGTTCAAAACTCACATCAGAAAATGTAGTGTGGGGAAAAATTGTTATGGTTTTAAAAGAGTCTTGCATCCATTTTCCAGGATGTTGTGTTGTGGACTTCCGATCATCCAAATTCGCTAGTTTAGCAATATTATATAGGAAGAAATAATCTCTAAGACTTAATTGACAAGTCCAAGTTGACTACCAAAGTGCGCAACGAACAAGATTGCAAAATAATAAAAATATTATTAAACAAATGAGAATGCCGAAACGGCTACAAAACTCCAAGAGGCTACATTGTGAATGACTTAATTTCTAATGAATAACAAAGCAACCTATTTATAATAAACTAACCATGATCTCTAACAAAACCTAATTCTAACGGGCTAAGCCCAAAAAACCAAACATTCAAATAAACTAAAATACTAATACTTTCTAACAATCCAAGCATACAAAACCATTAGTAATTCAGAGAACGTTGGAATTAGTCGCATTTTTCCAGGACTAGATCGTTATTAGTATTTCTTTTATCACGTAAACTATTATCTCCCGAAACTAGGTAAGTCCTCATTAGTTCCATCGAACATGGTTTGACTGCGGCTGGCTGCTTGACGCTGCTGTTGCTGGAGTGACTTGTTGGTGATAGAGAGCTGCCATCCTGTTGAACAGGTCCATATTCATTGATTGCTGCAAATCAAGTTTTATTCAAATTAGTTGCAAAAGTTAAAAATAAAAGATCACATTCCCGAATAGCAATGCTTCTTTAGAAAGTGCTTTCTGGAAGCACATAGCAGGTGCTCTCGCATAAAGCACTTGTAAGCATTCTGGTATAAACACTTTTGGTTATCTGAAAATGGCTTTAGCGATTCTAGAAGTACTTCCAAACACGGGTTTCTTGCTATCATTTCCTCACACATGTATGTGGAAACACGTACTTGTGCTAGGATGGCACAATATGGATCAGGTAGAGGGTCTGAACCATTATTCGTGCTGGTTGGTTCAGGCTTTGCTTGAGGAGGAGGGTGTGGCGGCATTAACGGCGGCATCATAAATGGCGGCATGAAAGAAGGAAGAGCGGCAGCCACAACCGGCGTAGGATGAATGTACGTTCCCATTCCAATTCCCATATGAGCCAGGAATGACATTTGATGAAGATGCTGCTGCTGCATTTCTGAAGGCACCATCATATTCATATTCATATGGCCATTAGGCATGAAATTTCTCAGATTATGCATCATTTGGACTTGAGCTTGAAGTTGTTGCAAGTATTTGATCACCTCATCAAGCATTGAAGCTTTATCAGTCTGTAATTAATCACTTGACAAGTCCAAAATCAACCACAAAAATAACATTGTCTCCAAATTAAATCAATTAATGATGATCATAATTAAGCACTCATCAAATTTTCTCACCTTACTTGCATTTGGCACCAACCTTTGCAGAACTTTCATCTTCTGGTTAATCAAGTCTCTTCGTTTCTGCACAGAATTAGTTTCGATTAGGGAAGTGATTTCCGTACATAAATTATCAGATGGGGGAGACCGAAATTAAATTGTTACCCGCTCTGACTGATTATGAACAGCAGCAGTTCGCCTTGGTCTTGTTGAGTGTGAACGGCTTGATTTGCCACCTTTGATGGTTTCCCGGCCATCATCTCGGTTTTCCTGCTAGATGTAAGATATAAGTTGTTGAAGAGAAAGTTACTACAGTAAATTGTAGTGGTAATAACCACAAGTCAAATGTTAGTTAGGTTGTTACTTAGTTTGTTAGGAAAGTTATCATTGTATAGTTTTTACTTTTACCTCTTTTGCTTTCCTAAAGTATAAGTATAAATACATACCTCTTTTGCTTTCCTAAAGTATAAGTATAAATACACTCCTATAACTTATCATTGTTCAATGAATGCAATATCAGTATTCTCAATATGGTATCCATCGCCTAAGTCCACCGACCTTCGATCCTGTTTTCCTGGAAAATATTTTCCAACTTTCTCACCAACCAAACAGTTCACCTTCTGCTTCAATCTTGTTCATCCATGGTAGTAAATTCATCGAATTCTTCCTCTCTGACGACTGCAACAAAACACACTGTGCCTTCTCACCTAGACAGTGAGTTTGTTCCTTCTACTTATCTTCAGGCATCAAAATATCCTCATTGGCGGGCTGCAGTGCAGGATGAGTTCAATGCCTTGCAGAATACTGGAACCTGGAAACTTGTTTCTCCTACATCTACACATAACTTAGTTGGTTGCAAATGGGTGTTCCGGATCAAAAGAAAGCCCGATGGCTCTGTGGATAGGTACAAGGCCCGTCTAGTTGCTAAGGGCTACAACCAACAAGAGGGTATTGACTATAGTGATACCTTTAGTCTAGTTGCTAAACTTGTTACTATAAGGATCTTGCTTACTCTTGCAATACAATCTTATTGGTTCTTACATCAGTTAGATGTTAGCAATGCTTTTCTTTATGGCTATCTGAAAGAAAATGTTTATATGGTCCAGTCTCCTGGATTTGTTGATCAAGACAATCCTCATCATGATTTCCATCTTCAAAAGTCTCTTTATGGTCTCAAACAAGCTCCCCGAGCTTGGTATGAAAGCTTCAATCAACACTGTTTTCTATTGGCTTTCAAGCATCTCACTCTGATCACAGTCTGTTCATTCTTCACAAACATGTTCTTGTTCTAGTCCTGGTTTGTGTTGATGATGTTATCGTCACAGGACCTTCTTCCACTGCTTGTCAAGCTGTTATTGATCAACTCAGTGCTCAATTTCCTATCAAGGACCTAGGAGACTTGCATTACTTTCTTGGTGTGGAAGTCAAGAGATCATCTTCAGGGATATTCATTAGTCAATCCAAATATATTCAGGATCTTCTCAAAAAGTCTAGCATGGATGGTGCAAAACCTTGCTCCACTCCTTTTGGTTCTGCCAAATTGGATCCCACAGGTTCTTTACTGTCCAATCCAGAGGAATATCGTTCTATTGTTGGAGCATTACAATACTTAACTTAGACTAGACCAGATTTGTCTTATGCAGTTAATTTGGCCTGTCAGTTTATGCATTCTCCTCGAGAACCTCATTTTCAGGTAGTAAAACGCATCCTCCGATATCTCAAAGGCACCCTTGATCATGGTTTCTGGATTCCAAAAACCACAACTCCTCTTACTCTTACAGCATTTTCGGATGCTAATTGGGCTGGTTATTCTTGGGATAGAAGATCTACTGGTGGTTTCTGCATTTTTCTTGGTCCTTGTATAGTTAGTTTGAGTGCCAAGAAACAACATACTATTGCTCGAAGTTCTACTGAAGCTGAGTATAGATCCTTGGCTCATACTGCTGCTAAAGTAACCTGGATTTGCCAACTTTTCACTGATATAGGTTTTAAGTTGCCTTCTCTGCCTCAGATTTGGTGTGACAATGTTTCTGCTATTGCCTTAGCTTCTAATCCAGTGTTTCATGCTAGAACAAAACACGTTGAAATTGATTATCATTATATTAGGGAATTGGTTCTAGCTAAACTTCTCAAAGTCTAGTTTGTATGCAGTCAAGATCAATTGGCAGATATCTATAGTCTCTTCCCAGACCACGTTTTCTTCTTCTCTGATCCAAGCTTTCACTTCAACCTTCTCCGTTCAGCTTGAGGGGGTGTGAAGAAAAAATTACTACAGTAAATTGTAGTGGTAATAACCACAAGTCAAATGTTAGTTAGGTTGTTACGTAGTTTATTAGGAAAGTTACCATTGTATAGTTTTTACTTTTACCTCTTTTGCTTTCCTAAAGTATAAGTATAAATACACGTATATAACCTATCATTATTCAATAAATGCAATATCAGTATTCTCAATAGTTGTGAGAGATGTGACGAGAAATGTGATACATGTAGCATAGCATCATTTAAAGTGTACGACGCCTAAAAGAATATGTACATGTATCTTACCAGTCCTCCGTGACAGGCCGAATCCTCGTCGGTGCTTTTGGTCTTCAAACTGGGAGGAGACTCAAAAGAAACTAACGTAGAGATAGTTGTATAATTGTCCCTGCACAATCTAACACTAGCACCAGGACTAGCACAACTGCTGGGATCTGCATGTTCTTCATGAATGCTATTAGTACTAAAACTATTCTCGAAGAAGCCAGAATCTGATCGATTGCGTTTTCTTATCCACCCCTGCGCCGGTGGCACTTGGACAGAGCTGTCGGTCCATGTTCCGCCGGAGGATGCAACCACTGAGCTTGTGTTGGCCGGGGTCTGGTCATGGCTGATGATATTTGGGTCACGTTGGTGGCATGTAGCTTGATCGACAATTGATTCCAGTGTGTCACAAGCCCTGCTCGTGCTCCATGTAAGCGCACCAAGCCCATGCATGGCCAACTGGCCGTTTTCCAATTTTAGCTCTGTGAGTTCATAATTAGACCTGTAAATACAAAATATATGTGTGAATGAGCAAGAAAATCCTAATATAAGATGAAATATTTTGATAAAAAGAAAGAGTATGAATTGTACTGTCTAAAAATAAGTTAATTGACTAAAAACTCAATGTTTGAAACCAAAGTGCATAAGGTACATAACCGTTTGGCCTAATAATATTTATTCTTCAATCTATGAGATGAGGTTCGGAATTCAATTTTACGAATGACAATTGTTACGAAAAGAAGGATTAATTATAGCATGTAACTGGGTTTTTTTTAGGGGCTTTTCGATCTAGATCCAAAAACATAGGTAGTTTTTTAATTAAGTCCAGTTATCTAATTACATATTTTTATATCAATTTTGTCCTTTTAGATAAAAATATTTAAATTCTTTAATTTTTGTATCATTTATTCAGTTTTTAATTTTGAATATTTAAATACTTGTGGAGCCAAAAATAATCACAAGGCGACACGTGGATTTTTGACAAAAGAAGACAAAACTACCCTTGGGGCATACCGGGATTCCTACGTGCAAGCAGCAGGCAATTATCCCTCAACCGAATCAAAAGTGCCCAAAATAGGTAACAATCTCATCCATCTTTATTCCATAACCTTCCATATAAATTAAATAGGCAAATTAATGGATTAATTCTTAATTAATCCATTAAATCACCAAATTTATCACCAAATTAAACACCATTACATCCCAAAAACCTCGAAGGGCCGGCCAACCCTTTCCAAGAAATAATCTATCATATTTTCCTACATTTTTCACACTTTTCTCCATTTTATTATCCTATTTACACAACTATTCAATTTTGTAACCTCCTATTTATTTCTTTTATACTTAATTAGCCAAAACCATAACCACAAAAGCTCATTAGTGGCCGGCCACACCACTTCTCAAGTGGAGCAAAACCTAGCTCTATAAATAGGACCCTATTCTCACCAAAAAATCATTTCAACACTCTTACAAAAATCACAAAGTTCTCCAAATACATTTTCTCTCTAAATTCCTAACTTTGGCATCGGAGGTTCTCCGGCCAAAGCCCCCCCAACTCATCGTGGGCGCGTGAGGCTTTTGGCCTTAACCTAAGGTGCTAGTTGTTTTGTAGGTGCAAAATCGTCCAAGATCGAAGAGAAGAAAATTTGCATCCACAATACTCAAACTAAAATATTATCTAGTAACCATCTAATGATGTTTACGTACAAAACCGATATAATTTAGTAACTACCTATTGTATAGGAAGAAAAATACTTTATACCAACAAAACAGATGTAATCTACCTGCAAAACAAAAATAAACTACCTATTGTATAGGAAGAAAAATGCTCTATTTCTACAAAATTGATATAATCTACCAACAAAATAAAAATAAATTACCTATTGTATAGGAAGAAAAATGTTGAACCTCCATGGCAGAACATTAGAATAGAAATATGATATAATATACCTCCATTAAAGGAACAAATACTAAGTTTCAGTTTACCTTTATGATACGCACAAAAATATAATAGAGCAAATATAAATGCATGATACTGGGGCTGAGATTTTATTGCTATAACTAATCCTACAATTAAGGGATTAGTTAAACCACAAATAATCATATAATTAAGAAATTTTGAATATTTACTACAATTTATAAGTCTAAGGGATAAATATGGTACAAATTATAAATAAGCTTACGTGGAATATCAATTATTGGACCTATTTCAATGTAGTTGATTAATTCTAGTAATGGCTCACAAAATTGGATCTATATCAAATTATCCCTAATAAGAATAATAAATAAATAAAATAAAAACCTCCAAACAAAAAAGCAGAAATTAAGAGAGAAAATTACATAAATAATCAACAAAAAATTCAAAGGTTTATGAAAGAAAATATGAACAGTGGTGCTTACAAAGGGACAAGACGACTGGCGTTGGAGTGGTTCTTCTGCTGCATAATGCATGCACACGAGAGGAGGAATGGAGGATATCTGTTTTCTCTCTTCTTCTTCGACTTGTTGTTTCTTGGTCGTCTTTCCTTTGAATATAGTAATCGTATTCCAAATCAGAACTCCACAGTACTACTCTATAATATGACTCACTCTCTCTCTCTCTCTCGACAAATGAATGAGTTGGAGGTATGAGTTTGGACTCTCTCTCTTATCATTTCATTGTCTTTCTGGTCCCTTTTTTGTGTCACACTCACATTGCTGTGATGGAGATTTTCCACAAAACATGTGGTAGCTAAAAAGAAGAATGGAGAAAAAATATATATGTTTTGCCTCTCCCTGGACCATTTTAGATAAGGGTCTTAAAGTTATTTGTTGTTTTTTTTTTCGCGTGGCGTTTTATATTTTCACAAATCACATAGGATACTCTCAGTCTCTCATGTACGCATAGTCTTTAACACCTAATACATGAATAGTTCACTCTAAATTCTCATCAACACGAATTTCATAAGTCAATTGCCTTGGACCATATAGATCGAGGGTCTTCAAGTCATTTCGTGTAGGATACTCTCAACCTCACCTTACCTACAGAGTCTTTTGCGTTTGACTAATTTTACATGAATATTTTTTTTTTTATCATTAGTTAGGATTTTTGGGGGGGGGGGGGGGGGACCGAACTTGGGTGAGGAGGGATTGCTTTGGCTCTAGTTGCCACCGCAACTAGGCTCCATCCTCTACATGAATATTTGATGAGTCACCTTTATGTTATATTTTTTACTCTATTCTTAGTTATAATTTATTATTTATTTTGGTGAATTTTGATATTTTATGTATTTTCAATATAAGACATTCAACTTTCTCTTGAGCATAAAGTATTCAAACGGATGAATTTTGGAGTGATTCCAATTGGAGGATGTTCGTGAGTCTTTCAAGTGATTGTATCAAAGTTTCATATTTTTCTACAAAGTGGTTTGACCGTGGCGATAAGGATTTGTAGGGGACGACTTAAGCTTTCAAAAAAGCCCTTTTGAGACCAAATCGAAGTTGATTTGGTCGGTCAAAAGACTAATTTTCTTAGAAATCCGAATTTCAGTTTAAATAGGAAATCTTTTATTTTTGTTTTATTATTTTATTATGTTTTCTAGTTTTATTCAAGGGAACTTTAACGAAAAGCTCCCGGTACTGTTCACTTTAACGAAAAACCACATTTTTACACTAAAAAGTCAATCCTGGTACTATTCACTTTATCCTTTATTTTGTCCTTATCGTTAAAACTCAAAGTTTTCAAGCCATTTTCATTAGTTTTCCTTTTATTCAAAGACCTTTTAGGGTTTTATTTTGTAGTAGTATAAATAAAGATATTTAGCTAGGGCTTTAGAGAAGGAGTAGAAGAGGAGAACACACGACTATTTTGGATTGATGTTTCAAGTTTATTTTTTAGGTGTTTTCTATGCTTATTCTTAATAATATTTTGTTTTATGATTGTTAGTAGCTAGTTTCATTTGTTAGGTCGAGGCCACGAGCCTTAGTAAGAATATGTAGTTTCTTTTCAATTTGCTTATGATATTATGCGTGCAAGTTTTGAATTATTAATCACCGGTTTAAATTATCTAATTGTCTTGATGATTAGCCATCATTAGGATATTTAGAAAAGTAATTTGATGCAATTTTGGTCGGAAGGTTCCCTGAAATTGGCGCTGGCTTCTTGTGATTAATAATTGTAATTTCACTTAGGATGAACACCACGTCTTAAGGGTTGCATGGTTTTTCAAAGGGTTTATCATAAAACATAATGAGTCTCTCATATTCATATTTGATCCGAACGTCTAGACGGGTTGCATGTTAGATATACATTCTATGTTGGAGGTTCCAAGTAGAATATATATTAGGAAAACCTAACCTTCAAAATATGCATGTGTAATTCATAAGTAATTGGAAGAACTACATAGGATTGTTAAGGTGACCGTGGAATCCTATTGTTTCTTTAATTTGATTTTCTTTAAATTGGTTTCTAGTTGATTTATTTAATTTGTTAATTATTTAATTATTTTTATTTAAATTCGTTGTTATTATTTTAAATTCCAAATTTAACGTTTTCAAAACTTTGCTCTAAATAATTAGCTAAGAATTAGTCCAAATACAAATGATTTATTCAATTTCTGCGAAAAACGACCTTGCTTACTGCTAACCTTATACCCTTGCAAGTATTTTTAAATGTTTTTATTCATGCCTTCGCAGGTGGTAAAAATTCTATTAATAGTCTACTCTAATACCAAGTTACTATGCTAGACTTTTCATCCTTTGTCGACTGATACTCTCAACACAAATTTCGTAACTCCAATCACAATTTCTTTAAATCTTAAAAGAGAGAGGGTACTAGAATCGGTGAAAATATAGTTTATCCCTTAATCATTTAGCCGCTGATAAGTCGACAATCTCACATTATGCAGTGCCTCAAAGTTCAAGACAACCTCTTGTTTGGCTGATTTTTATCATGCATCATGCAAGTTATGAACACATTAAATTTAACAGATAGATCAGTTTTGGTTGAAAATTGACAATTTGAGTCCTCTCATGGCCATCTCTCTCTCTCTCTCTCTCTCTCTCGTGCTGCCACTTGAGACCATCAATAACTTTTACAGGAATTTATACACAATATATGTGTGTGTGTGTGTGTGCGCGTCTCCGTGGCCCTCCTTCGTAGACCAATGACGGGTCCGGGGCTTTTTGAGAGCGAAGAATCAGCAACAGAGGCTTCGCAGGGTGTGACTTGACTATAAGTTTTATTTTTCTTTTTTAAATTGTCAGGCTGAGAGCTAGTTGGTAATTTACAAGTCATAAACATCTCTTGAAAGCTGCTATGCGTTGTGTGTGCTGAAAAATAAGAGCCTTGCACATGATTTATTCAGGTTTGACCTAATTCAGGAGAACTGAAATTTTCTTTTTTTTTAGAAGGCGATATTCTAAACTACATTTAATCTACGTGTATGTGGATTCGGACTTAGGGCCATCATAACTAATCGAATTTGGACAACCGTCTTTCATTTTCTCTCCATCTCGTTGATGGTCTGGTTTCTGACTCTCTGCTAGCTAGAGTAGCCTAGGTGAGTGATTAGCTTGATAAATAGGGCCACATTTTGTTTTTTGTCTAACATAACTATGGCAGCTAGGGCCACTTTACTCCATCTCCAGGAACACTTTCTCTTTCTTGCCTTGGATTTTCTGAATCATTAAGCTCTATTAGCGGACAGCACTTGTAATAGCCTTTGGAGCTTGCCTTGTGATGGTGATTTCACATTCAGGTCCACTTAAAACTAGTCATGCATGCTTAACCATGAGAGAGACTTACGTGAAGCGGTGAAGCGATGACGCTAGATAGGGTGGCAAAAACTCGAAAGCTCGAAATTAGATGGCGTTCAGCCTCTTGATCAATCTGGCTTAAGTTAACAACATTGCTCGACGTGAAGAGACAGGAGTATGTGATGCGCAGATAGACTGATTGAAGGTAATGTTATGTCATATAAAATTGTTCAAAAAGATTTCCAGACAAGATTGCCAATATGAGATTGCATATTTATGACTAACGTATTAGGAGATCGCAAAATAACAGTCCAAAGTATGAGGGCAAGATGTGATGAGGAGGTAGCTGTTGGAAACAACGTCGCTTTTGGCGGATGCAGCTATCTTGTGGTGGATGTAATTTCAAAGTTCATGGTTTAGGGCTCAGGGTTTAGGGTAATTTAAGCGTTTACCTAGATATTTGATATCTTTTTTGTTGAGATCTCAATTCCAGCGACGGTTTTATTAGATATCTTACAACTATACCTAAATGTCGCGTGACTCACGTCTATCCAAGTCAAAATCTTGGACCTTATTCTTTCCCCCTGAAGTAGTCCATTTCAATACTTTTCATGGTTTGGTCTGCAGAGGCAAAATTATAACAAGGATTTGTTTTTGTAGTGTTTGAGAATTTTAGATGAAGTAGCAGATTGAACCGGTATCTAACTCCTTGTGCCTGCAAAATCTGCTTTCTCAAGTCTTTGAATCGAAAGAGCCAAATATATAGTTTTATTGGATTAGCAGATTCAACACACAATTAATTGTTATACATCATGTACAAATTAAAGTCAGTTAGGATCGATATACTGTTAGGTACCCGTAATGTGGTTAACATATACAGATTTTAATCAGCAGAAGATCGAGTGACCAATTCACTTTCTAGTAACAAGTGAAGCAGAAACATGTAGTAGGAGCCTTGCCTGTTGACATAATCCTTTTCGCCTTTTCTTTCACTTTCGACTCTTCATTTCTTCGTTTCTCTTCAACTTGTGCCCTTGCTCCTCCTGCTATCTGGTCAATTCTTGCTTGCTTAATTTGGTAATGCTGCATGTTTCTTGCTCTTCTCTGCTCAATTTCACTCTGCAATTTCAACACACTATTTTCTTCATTGGCGTTCGCAAACTTTGAATTAATAAAAACAACAATCGTTGCAACGTACCTTTCTCCTCTCCATCTTAGCTTTTGCTTTCATTTTCTTCTCTTTTTCCCAAGCATCAATTGTAGCCTTCACTTTCTCATACCTGAATAGTATAATTTACCATTTCAAAAGGAAGAAACTGAATCCATCTTCTATCAACAACGATTATGTTGTACTAGTGACTCCGGCACACCCCTTTTCCCCTCAGCGCACCCCCGTTGTTTATTTCTGGCCTTTGATTCAATCAAAGGAGAATCAAAGGACACAAAATAATGAGGACATGTAAAAGGAAAAAAGGGGTGTGCGGAGATCGTTTCCCCATAAAACATTTAATCTTTACCGCCTCTGAATATTTTTCATCTGAGCTCTCTCCCAAGTATCTGCTTTTGCTTCCGCAGCATAACGTCTGCCTGAACTTCCCTTTTGGTTTTGGTATTCATTTGCAGGAGTCGAAGGTCTTGAAGAGGATGCACGATTCGGGTACCTAGATGGAAAAGCACTCTCCTGTGCTTTTTGATCTTTCATTGAAACTTCACCTATTATGAATACAACCTGTTAGTTCTCTGAAACATTTTATCACGAAAAAAATAAATGGTCAAGTACCAGCATTCCTTGCTTCTATGTTTGGCCACCCAGTCATCAGATCCTGCAGACTCTCGGTCCTCGAGATCGGAATGCTTTCCCTCGTCCCTTTTTGATACTGTAATTTAGCTTCTTCATTTGAGTGAATGGAAAGGGCAGCTGCTGCAACCGCAGTTGCAGACTCGATATCTTGTGCATCAGAATAATGACTCATTTCCTCCGAAAAACTGGCCAGGGAAGCAGTTTTGCCCCTTGCTATGTGCAAAAATAAATCAGTTGGAGTTTTTTGAGTTTTCTTGTAACTCAAGCCACAGAATTGAACATAACATTCAGTTTTCGATAACGTAACATTCTGTTTTGGACAAAATATTCAACTCTAACTACATACATATAAGGGGAAAAAATAGTAGAATAGTGTGCAGATTAGTACCTACAGAGATTATGTTTGTTGGGGCGGCGGCTTTCTTTCTTCAGAAACCTCTGTTGCCGATTCTTTGCTCTAAAATTTCCTGGTTTTCAAGCAGATTACTGCTTGGCTGCCAAGAAAAATAGAAGCAAAGGTGTGTTGCTATATCAGAATTTTGGTCATGAACAGGGAGAAACATGGAAGCAAAGCGAAGCAAAGGGAAAGATATGCTTTGCAATTTGCATGAATCTATGCGGGAAGAAGCAAAGGATTTTACCCAAAATACAACACCACAGGCACATAAACATAAAATAGCAAGATTCTCCCATTTTTAATTCTATGGTCCTCTTTTTTCCTTCATAATTTTCATATTATATTCGGAAACATGATTTTCCCCCACTCTTTTTCTTCTTTTGGACAAACCTTCTTTATTTATATCTTTTGATTTCTTCAATACGAATACTAAAAATGAACTATGGCGTATGGACTACGAAAAAAAATGTGTGGAAATCAATTGAAGATGCAATAGTGTGTCTTGAAGTTTTGCTTATTACCATTCCATGCAGGTAGCTGTCCTTGTCCCATTGGATACCAACATTGGATTCTGTTGGCCCACCAGAGGAAGCAAGCTACAAATTATAATGTAATTTATTGAATAATTTTCTCGAGTAAGGCTTCAATGCTACTTATAGTTCAATGTTAGGGATATCTAAGCTGTTAAATTTGATTTTTACCACTATTTAAATTTCTTATGTTTAATCTCAAATATATTTTTTCCTAATACTACGCAGTGTTGAAGAAAAATTGTCAAATTTGATGGAAGTTGGAGGGGGAACTAGTAGATGTGTGTTATTGGGTTTAGGTTTCATTGTCAAACATTGAGAGGCATCTGTGTTTTGCTTGTTTTTTGGGTTTCAACTGTTCAAGCTTGGTAATTTTAGCATACTTCATCAATATTCATGTTAAATTTTAAGGGGTTCATTTATAATGGTTGAATCGATTATCGACTTATTAGCCGACTTTTCAAGCATTTAGTAAAATGCACTCTACTAAAACCTTTTTGTTTCATCAACCAAAAACAAAAAAACAAAAAACTTTTCGTTTTCATGTGTGGCTCAAGTTGTGTTATGTTGGACTGTTAAATTTGCAGTCACATTTGTGTTTTGATTTTTGCCAATTACCTTAACTAGTCATATTTATGTCCGCTCGTTAAGAAAATGGGTCGTGTCCAACATAATCTGAACACAAAAGAAACAAGGGAGTTTTAACAAAACACTTTTGGTGTTGTTTACTTTTAACGAAAAATCACATTTTTACATTTTTCTAGTACAATTCACTATACTTTTATTTGTCATTTTTCATTAAAAATAAAGTTTTTTTTAGATTTGTTGTTAGTTTTCCTCATAAACAACCCGTTTAGCCCGGTTTTTTTAACAGGTTGTGTCACGTGCAGACACACGTGTTGAATTTTGTTCCAATTCTCTCCTTCTTCAGCTCTCTCTCTCTGGGTTCCCATTCCCGCCCTTTCAAAAATTGGAATTCTCCCCCAATATCAAAACCCTAATTCCCAAAAATGGAGATCACAGAAGAACAAAGAAGACGAGCCGAAGCGAATCGATTAGCAGCACTAGCGAAACGCAAAGCGCTGATCGAAACCGAATCCGAATCCTCCAAACTTCAACAACAGCAGCAAAACCCATGGTCACTCTTCAAGTGCCGAAAGATTTCTCCTGACCTCACCCCAAGCTCCACGCATTGCTTCCCCGATCCGAGACCCGAAATTTCCCTGGTCAAACCGGTTCCGGATATCCAATTTCCAGCGAGGTTCCGGGTCAGGCTCGAAATCTGCTCCCCGGACTCCTTCTCAGCCACCCCAGTTGCCGTAAAAGGGTTTGCATTTCCGGGGCAGGAGGAGTGCTTAAGGAGACTAAATGATTGCTTGGCAAATGTAAGTAGTTTAAGTGGGTTTTTGTTGTTTTAATTTTGTGCGGTGAGAAAAAAAATGGTTGAACAAATAGGAAAGAAAGGAAATTGAATTCTGGGTTTTGTGAATTTTGGTGGTTTGGTTTCAAAAGTAGCTTATTTCTAGGCTTCGAAAGGTGTTTGTTTGGGTGGCGACAAAATGGTGGAAACGAATATAGAGAAAGAAATTGAATAAAATTTTTCTGATTTTCAGTGGTTTCGTTTCGAAAAAGGCTAAATTTTTAAGTGCATTGAGTTTTGTTTCTTTCTTATATAACTATTACTATTGGTATTCAGTACTTGTAAAGCTACTTCAATAAGAAATTAATTCAAGCGTATTGCAATCGTTAGTGAGGATTTTGTGTTAAATTGTGGTGTTATGGAATTGTTTTAGGTCTTGCCATCCCATTACACGCAAAATCATGGTGGTGGAAAGGCCGGTGTTTATAAGCTGAGTGATTACAGTGGGGTCTTGAAATGTCTAAGAAGCAGCAAGAGCATTGACACCGAAGAGATACCTTGGGGCACTCTTAATGTTGTAGAGAGGCTTTCACATTCTTTTGTTGCGGGAAAATGGATAGCATGCAGGCCAGAACACTTGTCGGACGAAATGGTTGATGAGTTCATTGGGAAGCTACCGAAGAAGCTGTTAGATGCACTTTTGCCTTTCCAACATGAGGGTGTTAGATTTGGTTTGCAAAGAGGTGGACGATGTCTTATTGCAGACGAAATGGGCCTTGGAAAGACACTCCAGGTAGTTTTTTATTAAGTGATCTTAAATGCCTTTTGATTTTTATTCATGGTGCTAGGTTTTGACTGCATTCTGCCTTTTGGGTGCCTTGAGCCAGCACTGAGGCAGTGCAGTGTAGTTTTATTGAGTGTGAGTGCTAGAACGCTGCTTTTGATAACATCTGCAATATTATTTAGCTTTTTCACAACCGTGCACATACAGTGACTGTACACACACAGAACTTTGTATTATACACAAACAGGTGTATCTCGTGCACTTTAATTTTTATTTTCCTCCTATTTCCCTCTAAAGTTGCTGTGAGTAAATGAAATTTAATATGCTAACAATTTTCCACCCAGGCTATTGCTATTGCAAGCTGTTTCATGCATGAAGGTTCCATACTTGTTGTTTGCCCTGCCATTTTGCGTTACTCTTGGGTAGAAGAACTAGAACGGTGGCTTCCGTTTTGCTTGCCAGCTGACATCCATCTAGGTACATACTTTAGCTGTTCCCAATTTACTTTTGTTTAATTTATGTGTATATATTAGAGATTTACTTCTAAAACATGAACGGATTCTCACATGGTCTTGTGACTCCAGTATTTGGTCATGAAAATAATCCTGCCCATTTAAAGAGATGGCCCAGAGTTGTGGTTATTTCTTACACAATGCTCCACCGGTTGCATAAGAGCATGCTTGAACGAGAATGGGCTCTCTTAGTTGTTGATGAATCCCACCATGTACGATGTACCAAGAAATCATCAGAACCTAGAGAGGTAAAGCATGTTTCTTATCATGCCAAATATCAATGGTTACGAGGACTCTTATAACACCCGGTTTAATGAGAAATTGGTCATATAAGGTGCTCCAAGATTTAGAGTGTCATATTATTGTTGCCTGTACCAAATAACGCTAGCCTCTCTACACTGGAAATTAAAATTAATAATTTATGAATTTTCTATCTTTTGAGGTCTTTGGTTTTGGATGGTAATTTGGGTGTTATACACTTAATGTAGGGGAATAAAAATTTCTTTGCTTGTTTTCTGCATATTTTTGTCATCAATTCTATGGACTGGGAGCTTGAAGATGCTAGTATGAACAAAAATTGTAATACGAGGAATACCGCTTTCATTTAAATTTAGTCTCCTAGATTGCTTTTTTGTGAATATTCATAGTAATTAGTTAAGTATACTATACTTGCAGGGAGCTTTTACTAAATGCTAATTAAATCTTGTGTATTTACTATTTACAGATAAAAGCTGTTCTTGACATTGCAACAAAGGTCAAGCGCATAGTTTTACTATCTGGAACACCTTCTTTGTCAAGGTTGTAGCATGGGACTTTGAAGAAATTGGCAGCATTGTCTTGTAGTTCTGTATTAATTTTGTATTTCTCTCTAGTTAACCACTCTTTAGTCCTTTCTAATGTCTCATTTTGTATATCTTCCTAGGTGATCATAGGCCGTATGACATTTTTCATCAGATAGATATGTTATGGTAAGTTCTCTTCACACTGTTATATCTCCATCAACCGGCTTGCTTTTCTCTCGGTTTATTGGTTACTTTACATCTTACTTTCTTTTTTTCTTTTTCATAGGCCTGGTTTGCTGGGAAAAGACAAGTATGACTTTGCCAAAACTTACTGTGATGTCAAATATATCCACGGTGTTAAAGGGAAAACTTTTCAGGTAATATTGAAGATCATATCATTATATTGATTTGTTGAAAATTATCCTCCTTGTGCTTCCACGTAGTTAAACATGATCAGAATTTCATGCTTCTAGGCCGTGGCCTAAAACGCCTTTCCATTTTGTCCTGAAAAGCCTTGTGGTTGACTATTTCAGATGTTATTTCTTCTTCTGGAGAAATTAAACTTACTGTCAACCCGTATCTATATATTTACCTATACATTTTGCAATTGTGAGCACCTTTTATTAGCATCAGTTTTTCTAAAACGATTTACTGTGACGAAGGAAAGTTTTGAGATACTCCATGGGATTGTGCTGCAGGATTTCTCTAAGGGCACTCGTTTGGAGGAGTTGAACATGTTACTGAAGCAAACGGTTATGGTGTGCTCTTGTTCTTTATATTATCTTTAAGATGTATATGTCCTCTCTTTGAACTCCATGTAGGTTTAAAGTTAACTAACATGTTGTTCTAGTGACCAAGGTGTTTCTGCTGTTTTAACACGGTTGGGACTTTGTAATACTTTTGTACCCTTGGTTATTCTTGGTCAAATCTCATTTTTTAATTGCACACTTAATTGTAGATAAGACGCTTGAAGGAACATGTCCTGGTTCAGCTACCACCCAAACGCCGCCAGATTATACAAGTAGTACTGAAGAAATCAGATATAGCTTCAGCAATAGCTGCTGTCAGGGTCGGAAGAAGTGCCACTAAGAATGCATCTTCAGAAAACTTGGATGAACCAAATGGTAATTTGAATATTTTCTGCATTCGAATATGTGCATGCAACCAAAGGGTCATCTGGTTTCTTTTATTTCATGCCCCTTGATGGTTTGGTGGAGAAGCCATTTCGAGAAAAAATTTGTGCAGCTGCTAGTGTTATTATTTATCTGCCTATCCTCAATTTTCTTTTTCTTTTACCCTATTGCTTTCAGATAGTGAGGGTTGCTGCAGATCAGGGCAACTTTCCTACCAAGAATTAGGTATTGCAAAGCTAGCCGGGTTTCAGGAATGGCTCTCCATTCATCCACTCATTGGAGAATCAGATGGTGTTGCAAACTTGGAATCAGATTCCAGTTCTCAAAAAATGTTAATATTTGCGCATCACCATAAAGTACTTGACGGATTACAGGTGAGATTTTCTTCAAAATTTGTGCTTCCTGTTCATCCTTTAAGAATGGTTGTATTTTAGTGATTAAAGTTGCTCAAGTGGAGTTACTTGGGTTTACTGCTCCAATCTAGGGCCATTGTGACCAGTTATTCAAAAGGTAGTGTGTGTTTAGTTATTTGAAGTTGAAGGGATAAAGTGGTGGAATATGATTGTAATGTTTATGAGCATTTCATTACCGTTGTCTAATTACACACATAACCTCTGTGTCTTATTTCTGTTGGTATTACATTATGGATTATCATGTTAATGGTTGGTGGCCATTGCTATTAATGTTTCTGTCGAATCAATTCCTCAATTTAGTCTTGTTTTGTTCTGAATTATCAGGAGTTCATATGCAAGAAAGGGATTACTTTTGTCCGAATTGATGGAAATACACTTGCTGCAGATAGGCAGGAAGCTGTACGATCATTCCAACTATCTACCGAGGTTCGTATATACTATTATTTGCTCGGCAATTTTGCTTAATGTGCCTACAAACTAACCACACCAAATATCCTTTCCACATTTTGAGTTGCACAGTTTGCTGAGGTCACAGCCAAGAATCCTTTCTTTTGCCCCATATATTTGTGTGTTTTGACTTATGTATTGTGTCAAATTTTCAGGTCAAGATTGCAATAATTGGTATTACTGCTGGAGGTGTTGGCCTTGATTTCTCATCAGCAAAGCATGTTGTGTTCTTGGAGCTTCCTCAGTCTCCATCGTTGATGCTTCAGGTTTAAACATTAAAAACTAATTTCAGGCCCCATTGTTGAACTTCCTCTATTTTATATGTTATTGACTCTTTGATGCGCATGATTCTTCTGATTTGAAGGCTGAGGATAGAGCTCACCGGAGAGGGCAAACAAATGCAGTCAACATATACATATTTTGCGGAAAGGTGCTTGTTTCTTTTGTTATATAAAAGTTCTGTAAACGTATTCTTTATTTCCCTTATACTGATGAGTATAACATGTTGTAGGATACTATAGATGAGTCACATTGGCAAAACTTGAACAAGAGTTTGCACCGTGTTTCATCTACAACGAACGGGAAGTATGATGCAATGCAAGAGATACCGGTACTTTTCATTTTTGGAAGTTCCTTTCAATTCTAACTGGATTCTAAACCTCTTTACTATGTTCATATTGTTATTGTCCTAAAATGAAATACAGGACAAGTTGAGTACTAGGTTAATTTCAAAAAACGTAATACTTTTCTAATCCTTAGGCAGTCAGGTTTGGTTTCCATTCTGCCATAAGCTAGCAATGTAGGATTTAACTTCATATTTGGGTTTGGCAGGTCGAAGGTATTTCTTTCTTTGAGACGTCAGGTGGAGCTGATACTTGTGAAGATCATATGTGGCAAAAGACAGCAGGTGATGAGGTCTCTGGAGAGTCAATAAAACTGCCTAACTTTGGCTGCTTAGCCAAAGATATGATACCGGCGTATGATAAATTAGTTGCAAACACTCTACATGGATCTGCACAGCACAATGATTGTGATGGAATTTCATCCCAAACGCACAGTAGTACCAAGGTAAAACTTAAGCATATTAACTGCAACTCCTTTTAAGTATGAAAGTGAATTTTCGTCGTTTTGAGTTTTTTTTTTTTTTTTTTTTGGTCATGATCTATACAACTTTATCGGTGAAATAGGCTCAAGTGGTTTCTGTTTGCAATGGGGACAAGGGATGTTCAGAAGAGAACTTGGAAGGAGATGTTTCTACTAGCAGTGAAGACAAACATGGACTTGAAAAGGCACATTCGAATTTTACTTGACTTAAAAGAAAGAGATGACTTTTTCCTTTCAATTTATTGTCAAAGGAAGCAATTTTATAAGTTAGAATTTGCAGGAACACCAAAACAACTGTCAAGCAACCAAATCAAAGGACGCCGAACCAGTTCAGCCAATGGAAGCTAAAGAAAGTAGTACCAATCAAGTAGATGCTTTGCGATTTGAGGTAACACTTGTAATCTGGTTAATAGATTATGGTTTCAAACAATCAGATAGTGGACAATCTTTCTCATTAGTTGATTTATCTGTATTGATGCCCTCAATTGTATGTGGCTTCATTTTGTTACTTTAGCATTACAGATGGTGGCAATTATACAAACAGTATTTGATCACAACTTTCTTTCTTGGATATTAGGTGAGCCAATACACTGGTAGAATCCACTTGTATTCTTGCATCTCAGGAGAGGATTCAAGACCAAGGCCACTTTTTGAGAATTTTAGACCGGAAGAACTCGAGGCAGTGAATTCTACTGCTGCTGACAATATTAAAGGAACTTCTTTCAAATTTTTGAAGGAGAATCCAGGTTATTTGCATGCTCTTCTTGCATTCATGGAAGAATGGAAGAAACTGAGACCCATCGAACGAAAAAAATTACTTGGAAAGCCTTTGCAGCTTCCTTTGACTATTGAGTTGTGCTACCTGTGCGAAAGCATTAACCATGACATCAGGGTACCTTTTTACAAATCTGAATTTTCATACTTTGTTGATATCCCTTTGTGGGAGTAAACTTGATCTCCTTTCTCTGTGCATTTATTGATAATACATATCAGTGTCTTTTCAGCAGTGTACTGTTATGCTTATAAATCATTTTATTTTCTGACAGGGACTACTGAAAGGTGGAAGCAAGCGCCGCTCTACACCTTTTGTTGAGATCAGCAAACCTTTACCATCAAACGCTGTGTGGAAAAAAGTCTACCTACGTAGTGGCTATGGAAAAAAGGAGAAGGAATACACTCAGGGTTTTACTCTGACTGATGATCCTCTGTGCAAACTCTGTCAAACACCATGCATGTAAGTTGTCCGTGATTTGTCTACATATACTGGATACATCTTTTTGTTTCGGACAGTTACTTTACTTGATTTCAGGGGCCATAATGCCAAGACACCTGAGTATTTTGAAGATCTGTTCTGCCAGCTTAGCTGCTACGAAGAATACCGCATCCGAACTAGTAACAGATCTCTCCGTCATGTAAGGACATGAAATATGTTACTTTAGATAATCAAGTTCAGCATATTCTTCTCTTCTATTTTGATTTTATGCATGTGGCAAAACAACTTCAATAGAAACTTTTGGAGCATGTTTTTTTTTCTTGAGCTTTGTCTCCTTTGATTTGCAGGAGCTTTTTCAACTGGAACGTGGTGTCTGCACAATTTGCCAATTAGATTGTCATAAACTTGTTGAGCACCTAAGACCATTATCATTGGCAATGAGGAGACAGTATATTGAAAAATTTGCGCCACGAGTGGCAACTCTGAAGAAACCGTAAGTTAGAAGAAATTGTCATGCAACTAGTTAGAAGAAAATTCTTCATTTTTTCTTCTTAATGCTTCTGCTAATTACCCGACAATTGTACTTTCAAATACCAACAATATCCCCGATTCCCTTAAACCAAAAACACATTATCATTTGACGTCATGCAGGCTTGATAGGCTTGTTAAGGATCCGAAAGAGGGCAATGCATGGCATGCAGACCACTTTGTTCCTGTCTATCGAGGCGGAGGTATGTACTAATTACTTCTTAGAAGACTTTCAAGAGTTTGCTCTCCCCCACAAATATTTGTACCACTGATTTTCCCAACCAACTTTCCGATGATTTAAACTACACTAATTCATAATATTATTGATTAATGTTTTGTTCATGTAATAAATGGAGTTACAACTTGTTACATTCCGCTGATTTGGTGATGTTTCTCATATCATACCTATTGAAAAACAGTGTGATCTTGTCATCGAATGTTAAGAAAAGTAGTTAAAACATACCTTAAAATGCTAGTCTTCATACTGTTGTTTTCATTTCTTTTGGCCTTGCAGCGCAAATACTTTATTTTCCAATTTGTGTGTGGTTAGAATTTAAGCCTTTGGTTTTCTGAGTTTTATATTTTATTCAAAACTTGTGTAGGGGAATGCAGGCTAGAGAACATGAGAACACTTTGTGTGGCCTGTCATCGCGACGTTACTAAGGCACAATGTGCTGAACGGCTGTCAACAAGGATCCAGGCTAAGAAAAAACTAAAAGCAATCATGAACGACATTAAAAAGAAAGCTAAGGAGACTAATCTAGCGGTATGTTCTGAAACCAGTAGTATTTTTTCTATTTTCCTAACATGCTCTTCGGTAAGAATACAAGTAATAAGGACGCAACTGTTCATTTCCCTGTGCCTGAATGACGGGATTTTAAAACCGCACAAATTTAACCCTCTTTTTGACAGTTGTAGTAATGATGTAAGTAGGGTATCGTTCTAGGCCGGGGATTAGGAGGGATTGCTAATCACTCTAAAATTAATTTAAAAACGTAAAAATAAATTTTAAAACACTAAATTAAAATCAAAACACTTAACTAGAATAACTCAAAATAAAACTAACAAATAAACTAAAACAAATTAAAAGACTCAAAACAACTCAAGACTCTAGAAAACACAAACTAAGCTAAAAACTCGAAACACACTAAAAATGACTCAAAATAATGAAAACAATTTAAAATAAAAACTAAGAAATTAATTAGACGGAAATTAAATTAAAAGATTAAAAATAATAAAAACTAACTAAATAATAATATTATAATAATAGGGGGATTGATTTTTGATGAAACGTAAATTAAACTTAAATAAATTACAAAATTGACAAAGACATAAAATAAAGGTGAAAGGATAGACGACGGATTGGCTAGAGGGTTTTTCTCCACACATGACACATATGCAACTTAAATTGATTTTCAGTTGTTCTTTCAATAAATTATGAATTCTCAACGCCCCAAATTAACCATGAATTGCATAGATTAATTCTCAGATTTTCCTTAAGTTAATGGATTGGATGATTGCATACGACAACCCAAAACATTCCCCACAAGTTCCCTACATGAATTGCATAATAGAGATACAAGCGAGAATCATTAAGTTCTATGAAAATCATAAGTGTTGACAAGGCATTCGTAACTATGAACAGCATGATACGTTTGCCAGGAATTTACTTAACGCGATTGTGACTAGCAACCTTCACTACTCATGAATATAAGTTCATAACGATTAGGTGAAATTCACTTATATTCTAGCATCAAATTCATGCATGTAAATTAAGTATGCATTCTTAATCGACAAACACAAATAAGTTATTAATCAAGCAGTTAAGCAAATTAAATCACAACTCAGAAATCACAACTGAATGTAATCAATTCAAATTACAAATATATCCATAGCTTTGAATTAACCTCTAGCCAAAACAAATTAACTACACATGTTTAACATAATTTAAAAGTAAATTAAATTAAACATGTAAATAAAAATAAGAAAGAGAAAACCGAAATTAGGAGAGAGAGCTCTCTGTGTCCCCGTGGCCTTGCTCCTTCCGTGCCTTATGAAGCACCCTCACCAGCTGCCAAGCAAGGCAGCTTTGATATATGCCTTTTCCTCCCGAGGCCTTCAAAACCCAGGCTGCGCTGAGGCTTGCGCAGCTTTTATTATTTCTTTTCTTTCTCGCTGCCCTCCGCAGCTTCCCAGCCGCTGCCTTCACGCAACTCTCTCTCAAATTTGCTCCGCTCCCTTTTCTCTCTGAGGCGCAAGGCAGCCTTGCCCTGCCAATTACTTTTTTTTTTATTTTTTTTCTGCGCTGCCAACCAAAGCTGCTTGCGCAGCTTTTTTTTCCTTTCCGTCCTCTCATCTGATCGCAGTCTCCCCGTGGTTTTATTCCTGATATTCTTTGTGCCTTCTGCACAATTGTCTTCCACCGACTGTTTTCACTCATGCCCACCAACTACATGCACACAAATTATAATAATAAATATAAATATATATATATAAATAGATAAATATAAAAATATAAAAATATATAAATATAATACTTTCTTATATTTATTAACCAAATAGAAAGGGCAAAGCAATTATGACAATTTTATTACTAAAAATTTCACTTATTCTATTTTTATTTTCTTAACTAGATAAATTCTATAAAACATAAAATCAACGTAAATAGCTCAAAATAAAATGAACTAACTAAGAAAAGAGGAGTGAATTTGATATAAAAATATATATAAATATGATCCGATCAAATACCCCCACACTTAGCTTTTGCTAGTCCTCGAGCAAAACAAAGAAACAAAAACAAAACTCAATCTAAACCTTCCAACATTTATCTCAGGGATTTCCAATGGACATGACAAATTAAAAATTATCACTTACACAGATTTTGGCAATCCATACCCTTAAGCACATACTTAATCACAGTCACCATTTATTAGTTCGCATTTAATCAATTAAAACAACATTTTGAATGTAGTAACATGCCTTAGAGAATTTACTCAACTCCTCACTAGATATGCACTCAATTTTCACTCAGATTTTATGACTACACTCCCTACACTAGGTATATGTGAGAAGATTGATGTAAACAAGGAAACGAGTACTCACATATGTTATATCAAAGAAAGCATTTACTGGAGTTATTAATGTACATATGAATATGATCTCATGAACGGAATGCTACTACTTAGATGCGAGAACCAGGGACACTATATGCTCATACCAATCCCAAACTCCACATATTGAACACACAACAACCAAGATAGAAGTCAACGGGTTGAAACGAGGCTAAGGATATAGGTTAACAAAGGAAGGCTATTGAGAAACAAATGTTCTTAAAGAAATAGTAAGCAAAGTAATAAGGTTAACGCATAGAATTCACTTTTGAATGAAAATTCAACTCTAAACCCGAGGGGAGGATTCACACATTTTATGGCCAAATTTCAAACTCTTTTTCTTCTTTCTTTTCTTTTCACGCGTTTTTCTTTTTTTCTTTTTTCTTTTTTTTTTTTTTTTTTTTTAAACGCAAAACGTACAATTGAGCTCAAAACAACCAATTCCTCCCCCACACTTGTTTTTCTGCATAGTGTAGAATAAAATGAATTCTTTTTAAGTCATGCTCACTATTCTTTAAGAACAAGGGTGCGGACGGTTAGATGCGGTTTAATGTGGTTAACAACAAAAATAGGCTAAACCAGGCTCGAAAGGGGTTAAACCTACAAAACATAAGAAAGATAGAGGGTAAGGCTTTTTGGGATGTGGTTTACTAAACAACTTCATCTTGATATGTGTTATGCAATTCAATGTCATGCTTTGAATGAAACGGATATGAGTTCTAGTATCTGGAACTAAGATGATAAAACGCCTTCTAAGTAGCAACCAAGCAAAGAATAATGAGATCATGCAACGACTTTAGAAAACAAAAACATCAAGATTAATAACTCTCCAAACAAGGTATAAGCTCAAGTCTCACAGGGATGTAGCATTAGTTTGAGTTCCTTCCTTCAAGCATGTTACAAAAACTAATTTTATCCTTTTGTGATCAAATTTAAATTCATAAACAACAACTACAACTAAGCATAAACCAAGAGCATATCGAACTTCCATCCATGTTTATAATTTTCTTTAACAGTCATGCAATTGAAAACCAAATCCTCATCATTGTGTTGGAAGGTACCTAAGACACAAACACACAAAAACAACTAAAAAAATTCTTTTTGGGTTTTTCAAAATATTTTTCAAATTTTTATGTCATTTTCGTAAGATTTCCTCAAAACACAATAAAACACACCAAAACAGCATAAAATACTAAGAAAACAAAAAGCAACAACACGGAAACAAATGAAACCAGTTCAAAGTCGAAGGTACAAAAATTTTCAATTTGGTCATTTTTTATACTTGATACCCCCACACTTAAACTAGACATTGTCCTCAATGTCAGAAAACATTAAAAAGCAAAGCAAAAATAAACAGAATAAATAATAAGAAATAAACTAAAGCAATAAGACTGAAAACTCCCCTAATTTGCAGAAAAATCAAGCGATGACCCCCAAGCTTCAATTTTGCAATCAACTTCAAGGGAGGAAATAACCAAACGTTCCTGCAAGGAAAAGAAATAATTCAGTTAAGCACACAAGAAAATATAGAAAATTCAAACGAAAAATTGAAAATGAAAATAAGAGATAATGAAAAGAACTAATAGGCGGTCATTGGTCATGATTGTTGATTTTCCACAGCTTTCATCTTGAACTGGATGGGCCTTCTTCTTGCAAGTGCTCCTCAGCTTAGTTGAGGATGAGTCAGCACGTTGTCTCCACATGCTTCAAGTAGTCCGGTCTCCACGCAGGTGTGGCATCTTCTTGAACTCTTGGATCAACCCAGACTCATCTGCTCTTGGGTGCACCTCAGACTCTTCCTGCTTCGTCTGTGAGGTACTTTTGTTTTTGAAGAAGTACCTCAACACAGGTTTATTTTTGAAGTGGGCTGGGAGGGGTCTGAGATGAGTACTCGAGAGCAAGACTAGGTAAGCAATCAGGATCTCACTTTCTCCACGTTCCTCAGATGAAGGAGAGGAGAAAGCATAATATGAGATACTTTTGCTTTTAACCTTTTTAATATGAAATACTTTTGCTCTGGAAGGTTTGTTTTCTGGGGTGATCCAAGGGATGAAGAACACTGAATAACTCGAAAGCTTTCTTTGGGAAGACATTATCGGAGATGAAGAGAGGAAGAGAGGTTGAGAGGTGGAGAGGGTGTGAAGGTGTGCCTTTGCTGTGGAAGGCGAAGGTCGAACTTATAGAAATTTGGCTTCACAACCGGAACTATTCCTTCACTATTTGTCGGCAGCCGGTGAATGGATGAACAGTGCCCGTTACGCGCTTTCTGACAAAGCGTCCGTAAATTCCGCAAGGCTGACGGTGCAGGCGACGAGTGACGACAAATTGGAATGATGATCTTTTGAAAACCGGGGTTCAAAACCGGGTGCGGCTCATGGTTTTCGCAACGCTCCACGCTGCACGTGATGAGTCACGACAAACTGGAAAAACTGAGCCCTCGTGATGCCACGTGATTGCTGAGTCAAGCCCAGCTTTTGAGAAAGGAAACGGCTCTTTTGAGAAAGGAGCGTCCAGCTTTTCCGAATTGCGTGAGGACGCGTCTTCAACCTCCAAGGAGCGCCTCTTTTTGATTTGCTTCTTTTTATAGAGGCGCTAATTCTGCTTCACATCACACTTGAACTCCCTTCCTCAAACACTCTCCTCTGTAAACACTCTCTTCTGCACTTCTTAATTTTACTCATTCCGCTCTCTTCCTGCACTTCTGCACTTTTAATCTTTCCGAACTCTTCTTCCGCTTCAGCAATCTTAATTTTTCCGAACTCTTCTTCCTCAACCCCCTCTAAAAATGTCTTGCCCTTCCGACCGTCGCCTAAACTTGAATGTCGGGGAAGACGATGACTCGTCTTCTCCGAACAACATTTGGAATCCATCCTTCATATCCCCCAATGGTCCTCTTACAGTCGGGGACACAATGATGAGGAACGATATAACCGCAACGGTGGTTGCAAGAAACCTTCTTACTCCCAGAGACACTAGGTTGCTGTCTATGCGGTCAGACGAGCTGGCTGTTCAGGACTCACTGGCTCTCAGTGTCCAGTGTGCAGGCTCAGTTTCAAACATGGGTCAGCGCCTGCTTGCAAGATCTCGTCAGGTGGAGTCGCTAATGGCGGAGGTGGTCAGTCTTCGGCAAGAAGTCAGAGGACTCAGGCACGAGAACAAGGAGTTGCACATGCTCGCAACTAGCTACTCGACCAGCATGAAGAGGAAGCTGGACCAGCTGCAGGAGTCGGACGGTCGGATTCAGAGCGATCATGAACGGTTCATGGCGCTACTCCCAAGGTTTATGTTGCCTTCGTCCTCTGGAGCAGCACCAAGCGTTCCGGCTCCGGAGATTCCAACTCTGGCTCTTCGTCTTCCCGGAGCTCCGTCAACCTCTGAGGCGCCACCTAACCAAAACCAATGATTGCTATTAGTTTTTCGTATTATTGTAAATTTTTTTTTATGCTTTTAATGTTTATTTAACTAAATATATATATATATATATATATATATATATATATATATTACTAATATTATTTTTATTATTATTAATTTTTTTGTTTTTTTTTTTATTTTTAAATTTTTTTTTTTCAGGGTTATTTTAAGCAAAATAAAATATGTAAAATATGTAAATTAATGTAAAAGGACTTCGTTTATCCGCACTTAAAATAAACATGCCCTTAATTTATTTAAACACAAACTAAATAAAAATCAACCAAATAACAAAATTAACTAAGCAAAACAAAATGAACGTAAAAGCAATAAAGAAGAAGGTTAAGAAATGCAAATCTGATTGCTTGGGTTGCCTCCCAAGAAGCGCTTGCTTTAACGTCTTTAGCCGGACGATTCTTTCCATTATCCTCCCCTCGGCTCCATAGCATGGAATTTATCTTTTAATGGGAGGTGATACTTGAAATGATTCGGCAATGGCATTAATTCAAGAGTGGGCGCCTGAATCATTAAAATGAGAAAAATGTTAGTATAAAATAAAATAAAAATTAAAATTGGAGAAAATGGCTTACTGTCTTTCTCCGAAACAAACTCAATTACAAAGACCACATTTTTGGATATTTCCGGGATTTTGAACTGGGCCAGATTGATGATGATGGTTGTGGCCTGTCCCGTGTCATCAAACTCAATTTCTTGGGCCTTTGTTGCCTCATGCACAACCTCTTGGATGTATTTTTGATATGCTTCAGCCACTTTATTCTCTTGAATCTCTTTTCTTGGCGTGCAAGGTTTAGGAACTTGTTTTGGTGCACCAAGAATTGAGATATCACTTTGGACTTCTGGAAGAGCTTCCACAATGTCTTTTTCACTCTCTTCGATATTTGGAATTAAAATTCTACAAGGAAAAAGGACATTCGGTGGAATAGGGTTAGAATAAATTGAACGTAGAACTTCCTCACCTAAGTTGGACGACATAGGGACTTGAGGGGTTTGAGACAAGAATTCGTCTAAACTGCCCAAGTCGTCCTCCTCCTCTTCTTCTTGCAGCGGCAATTCATCCAAGTTCGGGCTGTGACTGGATGGTTCTGGAACAGCTTCATCCTCCACATCACTTATGGCTTCATCGATTTCCACTTCTCCCTTTGAATTTGCAAATGTGGAGTTGGAAAGTTCACTTTGATCTTTAATCTGTGCCATGAATTCCATAATCTGCCCAACATGTATATCCAATTCGTCCACTCTGTTGGTCCGGTCTTGCATCTCCTGGATTCGATTTTCCACTCCCTGATTCAAAGAGGAGAGTAACTTATTAAATGTATCATTATCCAGAGATGTACCTGAATCGAATTGGGCAAATTGTTGCGGAGGCTGTGGTGGTGATGTATAGAACTCATCATACGGCTGCCAATATTCTCCTTGGTAAGTCTCTTCAGCTTGATTTTGTGACCCCTGCACCAAAGAGTTTAATTCGTTAAGAATTTGATTATAATCCACGGGCATACTTGAATTCGATTGGAATTGTTGTGGGGGATGTTGTGGTGGCTGCATAGGTCTGGAATAGAACTCGTCTTGCTGCCAATATCCACTTTGTTGAAATTGCTGAGGTTCATCCCACATCTGATTTGAATAACCTCTCCAATCCGAATTGCAAGCGTTGGAATACATGTTGCCCCTTGGTTGGCTGTGGCCTTGATATCCCCAATCATCTTCATATGCAGAAAATTGAGGATATTGCTGAGTTTGATATCCTTGCCCATAGGGCACATCAAGTGTAGGGACACTTGGCATTGTGGTCCGTTCGGCATTATGCGACAATTGAGCAGTGAGATGCGCCAATTGAGCTTGAATGCTATCCATGACTTGCCCCAATTAGTACCTAAAATTAAAGAAAGAAAAATAAATCAAATATCAAAAGTAAAATACACAAACACAAAAACAAACAAAAACACAAACAAACAAACAAACAAAAATTAAACACAAACAAAAAAATAAAGGGATTAGCAAAGTTACTAATCCCCGGCAACGGCGCCAAAATTTGACGGGATTTTAAAACCGCACAAATTTAACCCTCTTTTTGACAGTTGTAGTAATGATGTAAGTAGGGTATCGTTCTAGGCCGGGGATTAGGAGGGATTGCTAATCACTCTAAAATTAATTTAAAAACGTAAAAATAAATTTTAAAACACTAAATTAAAATCAAAACACTTAACTAGAATAACTCAAAATAAAACTAACAAATAAACTAAAACAAATTAAAAGACTCAAAACAACTCAAGACTCTAGAAAACACAAACTAAGCTAAAAACTCGAAACACACTAAAAATGACTCAAAATAATGAAAACAATTTAAAATAAAAACTAAGAAATTAATTAGACGGAAATTAAATTAAAAGATTAAAAATAATAAAAACTAACTAAATAATAATATTATAATAATAGGGGGATTGATTTTTGATGAAACGTAAATTAAACTTAAATAAATTACAAAATTGACAAAGACATAAAATAAAGGTGAAAGGATAGACGACGGATTGGCTAGAGGGTTTTTCTCCACACATGACACATATGCAACTTAAATTGATTTTCAGTTGTTCTTTCAATAAATTATGAATTCTCAACGCCCCAAATTAACCATGAATTGCATAGATTAATTCTCAGATTTTCCTTAAGTTAATGGATTGGATGATTGCATACGACAACCCAAAACATTCCCCACAAGTTCCCTACATGAATTGCATAATAGAGATACAAGCGAGAATCATTAAGTTCTATGAAAATCATAAGTGTTGACAAGGCATTCGTAACTATGAACAGCATGATACGTTTGCCAGGAATTTACTTAACGCGATTGTGACTAGCAACCTTCACTACTCATGAATATAAGTTCATAACGATTAGGTGAAATTCACTTATATTCTAGCATCAAATTCATGCATGTAAATTAAGTATGCATTCTTAATCGACAAACACAAATAAGTTATTAATCAAGCAGTTAAGCAAATTAAATCACAACTCAGAAATCACAACTGAATGTAATCAATTCAAATTACAAATATATCCATAGCTTTGAATTAACCTCTAGCCAAAACAAATTAACTACACATGTTTAACATAATTTAAAAGTAAATTAAATTAAACATGTAAATAAAAATAAGAAAGAGAAAACCGAAATTAGGAGAGAGAGCTCTCTGTGTCCCCGTGGCCTTGCTCCTTCCGTGCCTTATGAAGCACCCTCACCAGCTGCCAAGCAAGGCAGCTTTGATATATGCCTTTTCCTCCCGAGGCCTTCAAAACCCAGGCTGCGCTGAGGCTTGCGCAGCTTTTATTATTTCTTTTCTTTCTCGCTGCCCTCCGCAGCTTCCCAGCCGCTGCCTTCACGCAGCTCTCTCTCAAATTTGCTCCGCTCCCTTTTCTCTCTGAGGCGCAAGGCAGCCTTGCCCTGCCAATTACTTTTTTTTTTATTTTTTTTCTGCGCTGCCAACCAAAGCTGCTTGCGCAGCTTTTTTTTCCTTTCCGTCCTCTCATCTGATCGCAGTCTCCCCGTGGTTTTATTCCTGATATTCTTTGTGCCTTCTGCACAATTGTCTTCCACCGACTGTTTTCACTCATGCCCACCAACTACATGCACACAAATTATAATAATAAATATAAATATATATATATAAATAGATAAATATATAAATATATAAATATATAAATATAATACTTTCTTATATTTATTAACCAAATAGAAAGGGCAAAGCAATTATGACAATTTTATTACTAAAAATTTCACTTATTCTATTTTTATTTTCTTAACTAGATAAATTCTATAAAACATAAAATCAACGTAAATAGCTCAAAATAAAATGAACTAACTAAGAAAAGAGGAGTGAATTTGATATAAAAATATATATAAATATGATCCGATCACTGAACTACATTAAAGTTCATTTAGATTGAATTTGCAATTTTGACGTCACGTTAACTGATTTTATTAGGGCCCGGAACATATAGAGATTATGCAAGAGGGTGCAATTGAGGATGAGCTTTTCGTCAAGGTTCCCGGGAGCGCCTACTCATTGGAAAATCGCTTGGATGCTACAACTACAGGCGAAGACTTGGACAAGCCCTCCAGTAGCAACACGGTACCAACGGTAGAGAGCCATCTATTAGGAGTATAATTCATGAATTTTTTCTTCGGATAGCGAATAATTTGATTTTTTTTAGAACCTTTTGATGTCTAGGACTCAATTTCTGGACTTCAGACTGTTTAAGTTGAAGCTACAGATACAGGTAGTTTTAGATGCCTTGTACTTGTCGTTGGCCGGCTGTATCGTATACGATACAAGCATTTGCACTGGAAATATAAAGCAATATTTGTACATGTATAAAAGATTCAAACTTTTTGGTTTAATTTTTAGGTTTTTTTTTCCTTGGTTTGATTGAATTGTGCCGGAGAGAACTATCTTTCTTGTTCCTCTTTTTTTTTTTTTTTGGGGCCAAAGCCTGAGGTATCTCACACCTCGAAGGTACGACTAATCCCCGGTGGGGTATACTTCGAAACCTTTTCTCGATTTGCCGACATATGAAATAAGAAAAGAAAAGGAGAAGTCGACTAAGCAAACAACACGACTTGTTGCTCTTTCGCCTTCAACGAAGCTGGGGCAGGCTTCAAATGCTGTCATTTCAGCTCACCTTTGATTACAGTCAAATGATACACGTTCTTTCAAAGTTTTTTGATAGTTGAGTTCCGTTTATTGAAATATAAATATTAAAATCATTTCATTTCGTAACCTTTCTTGTGTTTGCTAATACATGTGGAACTTGAAAAAGTTAATCCATACCTAAAAATCAAGAATCAGATCGATACTTGTCTCATTCATGTTAAGTAAACATGGTAGAATGACAAGAGAGGATAGTGCTATTTCTTTTTTCTTTTTCTTTTTTTGGTAAAAAAATGGTAGTAGTGGATTACCATTCTGAGCCAGGTCGCTGTTTTTACGGAAAACTCTCCCCAAGAGGTTTTTTTACAAACGGATGATCGAACACCTGGCCTCTTTAAGGATGGTACTCAGAAGAACAACCCAACTTGTGGCCTAGCCAGGTTTTATCCACTAGACCAAACCCCAACTTGTGACCAAGTGAGGATAGTGCTATTTGAAATAACAAGAAAAAACTGAACATACAAGTATCCTTTATTATTCAAACTGTCAAATCTGTACACATACAGGCAAACAATTTAGTCTGCTTGGTGTTCTAAACGTGTGTGATCTGTTGCCATTCAACAGTCTGATATGGCCAACAAAGATACAGGTCTTCGATAAGTTAAAAGTTTCGTAACTTATTCTTTCGCTCAACTCGCTCAACACCAAAGAGTTTTTAACCCTTTGCCGGCAACGCCTAACATTCGTAAATCCCGTAGCTGTTTCAAAATTTCGGATTGAACGTTCCAACTCGAAAATGAAGCCAGAATGCCAAAGAAACAAAATTCAGTATGCACACACACATACACAACTAAGATGTCATCTGTCGTAAGGATACTCTCTTCGGCGCATGAGCTCATACCTCATCGACGCCAGGGGTCCCAGCGGAAAAGAAGTCTTCTGCTCTATCGATGAAGCTGATAGGAAATCTAGAGTGCAACATCACCGAGGAAGTGTCCGAAACTGGAAGATTATCCTTCACAGCCGTCTCTTCGGGACTCTTTGTTGCTTTACTTTCCCTGTGGCTTTTCATCTTGCCGCCAATTCTCAAGCTGTTTCCTGCAGCACCACCCTTCACTGAAGAAAGCCTAGTGCTTATAGTGCTCTTGGCATTGTTGCGCCCGGATCTTAGGGGAACACTATCTGCTTGGGAATTGTCGAAGTTTGAATTGGATTTAACTGACGGCAAGACATTTCTACAAGATCGTAACAATGAGAGTAACATATCCGTACTGATTTCCTGTTGAACAACACCCTTGTTCTGCTCACATCCATAACAGGCAGCAACCAGTGTACCAGCCAAGATTGGCATCAACTCAGGGTCACTGAAGAATACAAACGGTAAATCGCATACCTGGCCACACACAGCTAAGTAATTAGATTTTACTAATAAAATTTGAAGATATAAGGAATTTGAATGCAAAGACTTCACTGACCTTGTGAATGATGGTAGGACTCTTTCCCCAGCGAAGGACAGCCTGATTTCCGAGATGGAACAAGGCAAAGTGGCCAAGGAGCAAAAGAGATTCCAAAAGAAGAAACCCCACCTGAGACACAAAACATCGTACAAAGGCGCACGGATTGTTTAGCTCAACTTCGAGGCAGTGCAACCATGCAAATACAAGTAAAACAAACAAATGTAAAGAATTAAACTGAAAAGTGGCATGGATTTATTACCTGATCATTAGCTGCTTTCCACTTGCTGGTGCAATGCGAAAGAAGGAAACTCATCAAGTGGAAAAATTCCATTTTTAGGTCTGGCCTAGCCTGCAAGAAAAATCACAAAAAGTATAAGGGTAAGTTCACCGCACAATAGTTTCAGAATGAAAATTAAAAAATGAGCATACTATCTAAAAGATCACAAGAAAAAGTAAAATGGCCTTACTAGCATTCTCTGCATGAATTTAAGATCCAAAAGAGCCAAATTGTTCAACACCTTCAGTACTCCAGTTGCCACGTCTTCAAAATTAGAAGGAAGGGCATCTGAGGTCTGAAATAGAATAGAAATCATTTTAGGATTCAGCAAAATTATAAGTCATGAGCAAGGTACCATCAGTATAAAGCACTGCAAACAGATAAGCATAGTCTTCCTTGATCTGTCAACCCACCACAACTCTTTTTTTCACAGACACCAAACACAAACAGAACATTTGGCACTCAAACAAGATAAGAAAAGCACTAGCTATTAAAAGAGGCCAAAATGATAAGAGTGCCAATTTATTTATGTACTTTTTCTGAAAAATATGAAGAAATTGGAAGCACCAAGAAATTACCTGTTCAGAAGCCAATCTATTGTTTGCCTGCAGTAGGACAGATGTCAACAGAGAAGGGAGGCTGACAAGCCCAGTCTCTGATACAGCAGAAAGAAGAAACGCTACTGGTTGCTCTGCGCTCACAATGTTTTCATTCTTTTGTTCTGCACCGTTAACAACCAAGGGTTTCTCGTCCTTTTGTGATGCTAAAGGCTCCATAATATCCACTACTGGAATCTTCCGGGGTTCATCTGGAACATCTGTGCTGATTGTGTTAGCATTCCTGCCTTCTACCAAACTCCTAGACTGCTCTTTCTCACTATCCTTAATGGAGGATACTGACTCAGCAGACTTATTTATCAGACATGATTCATTTAATGGACTTTCCTCGGGTACATCTAGTAGATGTACAGCTTTCCCACCATTGACGACAGATAATGGAGGTCTAGAATCTCCTAAGGACTGAGTGATAGGAAGATATTCAATGCTGTCACCCTCCGCAAATTTAGCCTCTTCACATCCATTTCCTACCATTGTTTCAATAGGCACAGATTCCCAATCGATAGAGCAATTGATTTCAGATCTGGATGTTAAAACGACCAACAAATTTATACTTAAGAGAATTGAAGATGGAAATGGAGACCCTTCCACCTGGGGCCGATCATAAAGTGCAAAGAGATCTCGCAGCCGCTGAATAACTTGGTAGGCAATCAACAGCTCAAGCAAGCCATCCCGCATTTGGAGCTGTCGTTCATCAGAACTTATATGACTGATGATTGTTGTCACAGTCCATAAATAACCATCCAGAACCTCAGACATTGATTCAAAATTTTCAGCTGAGGTTTTGCTCGATAGGGAATTAACATTAGCCGAAAGGTTCAAGGATACTGCCATCTTTATGTAGCTCTCGAGGGCTGCTGACAGCATCGGGATGATAGGAGGTAAGAGATTCTGTACGAGAAAATAACTCCTGTTTGCAGGCACAGATAACACCACCCTCAAAAGCTTTAAAAGGTGTATTGTCACTTGGCAGGCTTCAGGTTTTGAGGTATGAGAAGCAGGTAAAGTAGAAGCTATGAAATCAAGCAAACCAGCTTGGCGGGATGCCTGCAGTTCAGGTTCCTTTCCCTCCAAATACTATATCCATAAAAAAGGAAATCAGGATCAGTGTTTAGAAGTCACCATAACCATTCCAAAGAGTATAAACTTAAAAGCAAGTGTTCTGTCATATAACCATAAGGCATTTCCAAGCACACAGAATGATAAAAAAGTACAACATAATAAGCAACTTCTTTGGTAAGAAAAAAAGACTCACTAATCCCATGTTAAATGCAAAGTACCAAATTCAGGACATTAGCATCCCGTATCTGGATGCACAGTATAAAAACTTTTAATTCTTGAACTAAATTACCTTGATCATTTCAGAAATTATTAACCCAATACTTGCAGCCCCTTCTTTTCTTGCCTGCCGGAGTCTTTTAAGTTCCTGAAGCCATCTTCCAATCTTTGCCCTTGCAGTTCCCACTGCCGTTCTGTATCCAATGCCAGCATTTTCACCCCCAGCAGGAGGCTCGGGAAAATCATATTTTAGAGCCATAAGTCTTTGCCGAATTCTTTTGATTCTCCGCTTCATTGAATGTTGTGCTGTAACATTGCTTACCACAAGAGTAGAACCTCCCAGGCCTGAGAAGTTGGTCCCTTGATACTCATCACTATTGTTGACTGATGAAAATCTTCCCTGACCCTCCTTGTTCAGAGTTCGGCGCAATAAAGGCGAAGATTGATCCCTGAAATCCATAGAAGCTCTCTCTCGTATCTGCTCCAGGTAAAACTTTCGGCGTTGCTCACTTTCACTAAGTCTCTCAGCCAACTTCTGGGCCAGAAGTTCAGCCTCTTCCTGCTGAGCTTTGGCTCTTTCCTCCTTCCTACGAAGTTGTTCCATGGCCCTTGCTTCACGGGCTGCACTTGATGCTTTGCGTTCCTCTTCTCTTCTAACTAGAGCCTCTTCCTTTCTTTTCTGTGTCTCAGCAAGACGCTGCAACTTTTCAGCTTCGATGAGTTTCCTCCGTTCTAAAACAGCTTCTTCTCTTGCCATATCCTCTTTCTGTTTAGTTCTTATCACTTGAAGTTTTTCAGCTCTCCTCAACTCTGAATCATGAAGCTTCTGGCGCAAACTAAGTTTTTTATTTTCTTCATTTAAGGAAGTTATGAAACGAACCTCATTAACTTTACTGCTTTCATCACCAGCTCTCTTTACAACTTGAGCCAGAAAAGCTTCGTGACGAGACTCACTGCGTTGATGACGAGCATATATTCCCTCACGTAACTTCATGTTGCGAACAACGTGAAATTCACTAGCTCGGTACACTTTTTCTGAATTACGATGAAGTTTTTGAGCTCTCTCATTATCTAGCTCACTTTTAATTCTCAGAGCACGAGCATGCTTTTCTTCTGCTTCTCTCTTCAGATCGAGAGCAGTTTTCTTCTTCTTCTCAGGAGACATTAGTTTAAAATGCAGCATGCGTGCACGATCAGCACTTTTCCTCCTCATTCCAGGTGAACGTGAAACACGAGAAGAGACACGGAAAGGAGAGGAAAGTACGTCCTCCCAGTTCCTCTTCTCTTTCCAAGCATCCATAGATTTCCATGGAGCTGAGTTCCTCTTTTCTTTATCTTTCTCAAATAGAGGAATTTCCCTTTTGGATTGATCCGTCAATCTGGGGAATTTTTCAACACCACCTTCGGTTGACAATTTATCTCTCTTAGGGAGCAGCCTCTCAGCTTCGGATCCAAACAGTTTACTCTTAGTCTTTCCAGCAGCAGAACTATCCCTAGGAGGCAACCTAGCTGCATTAACAGAGGAAGATGCGTTATGCGGGGCACGTGCACTTTGTACTAAGTTTGTTTTGCTCGAACGGCTTGACTCAGTATTGCCTTTTCCTCCATTTATGTCAGCTTCAGCAAGATCTGAACCTCCATTCTGTTTTCCTGACTTCTTTATTGAATCTTTAGTATTAAATTTCCCATCATTTATGGCAGATAACTTATTCAGCTTATCACCAGATCGGAGATTTAGGTACTGAGGCCCCAAAAATTTATCATCAGTAGTTGCACACAATCCAGCTCTTTCTTGTTGAATTTTCTTAAACGCCTCAAGAGATGACGATAGTATTTCTGCTTTGTGTGCTGAAGTTGTCATTCTTCTAACCTGCATGCAGCAATGACTAAACAGTTATATTAGAAGTTGATTTGTCACATTGTAAGAAGTATCTGAGAGCTAGCTTACCTCCCATGAGAGGGCATGCGGCCTACGGTGGTCGCTCTTCAAGGTAATGGGCACACCATCAATCATCTGAGATGACGACCTTTTTATTTCCTCAAAGTCTTCCACTCTAGTGCTTAGATCTCGAAAATCAGAGGCAGCCTCTTCAAGAACAAGAATTGCCTCTTTCATCTGCTCTACATCACATTCTAGTTCGCAAAGAAGATAAAGTTCATCCACAGCCCTGTTAAGATTCTCAAAGAGAAAGCACCAAAGCCGCTGCCTAAACCTTTCTTTGCTTTCATCTGTGTCACATTCTCCAAAGGCACTCATATTTTGTGAGTTTGACATATCATGTATCATACCACATTGTGGACCCTCATGGTCCTCATCAGAGGCTGTGTAAGTAGACACCTCAGAAATTCCATGATCCCTCATTGGTGGAATTAACCCTTTATCTTCGGAAACATGAACTTCAATTGAATTGCCAGTTATCACTGATACTTCAGGAATTTCATGGTCACCTACCTCAGGTAGAACAACAGGTGTCTGACATTTCTCCACTGTCGCAGCCTCTTCACCAGCTAAAGGACTGGCACTTAAACTATCATCAGTTACTACTTCAACGTGTTCAGTATCTATATCCTTGCAATTTGAAGTACTGTTATCAAGATCAAGCTTTTTTTCATTCAAAATTGGCTCTTCAGCCTTTTCAGAAGAGATTATATTCACCTCCTCACATTTATCTTCATATAATTGATCCTTAGCATCCACAGATTCTGCAACCAATGTGTTTTTTTGTAAATTTGTAGGGGAAACAAACTTATGACCATTCAGATGCTCACTCGAGACCACCAGATTATCATCTCCGATAGCACCAAACTTGATTTTGGCACCGACAAGGTTAGCATTAGGAAGTGCCAAACCATCACCCTCGAGATCACCCCACTTGATTTTAGGAACTACTTCAGAGTTACCTTTTGCAGGGATTTTCTCAGCATCTCTAGTTCCATCATCAGAATTTGTAACAAGGGAAGGAGGTGGATTAGGACATCCAGTATCTTGCTTAATAACACAAATACCATGATAGGGAGCACCCGTTTTCTTTTCATTTGGGACAGCAATAGGATTCGCATCACTTCCCCGGCTATGTACTCCATAATTTCCCGGTACCTTTGGAGGCTGGGATCTGCGCTTGTCCCGAGAATATCCACTGCTTTCACTCGTAGAGGTCCGACTACTCGAATGGTTAGAAGCATTTTTTCCAGAAAACCCCCCAACCCAACTCTGTAGAGAGAACTTTGAGCTACTTCTGTTTTTCTACACAGGACACAAAGAAAGTAAAAAACCCAAAATTTTGAAACACGTCAGACACCGGAATTGATCGATAACTATCCGGAAAAAAAACATATAAAATCTGCAACATTTCGGTTGATATCTATCTACCAGTAGAACGAAAATGTCACATCACATACGAACAACAACGCAATCGATTTCATTGCTCCAATTTCCACTTACAAAGATAAAATCTGAGAAATACAATCTTAACATGCAAAGATAAACTTGGTAAATGGCAATTAGAGCAAACAGTTTCTGGGTTTCAGGCCTTTCAACGACTATAATCCAAAGATAATTGCTTTTAACCAATTAATTATCGGAAAAATAATCTCAACCAAATACAATAATCAAAATCCATCAAAATCTGCAACATTCCATTGATTGAAGAAAAATGAGCAAACAAATTACACCTTTTTCACTTCGAACCATCCAGAGCCCTCATCATCTGCTGCTTCTCCACTGTTCTCCATTGCCCAATTGATCAAATCCCAATTAAATTCATCCCCAAATCAAAGAAAGGGATTTTACTTCACAGAAAATTTTGGGAAAGTTCAGAACTTTGATTGTTTTTGTTTGATGAGACAATTTGGGAAAGTGTATTTCGGCAGTGTAAAGGGGGATGACAGCTCAGACGGAAAAGAAACTCTGGGGAAATGGAATTTAGAAGGAAATTGGGAATGTGGAGTTTTGACTTTTGTGTTGGAGAGATTGGCGAATTCGAATAAATGATTTTTTATTTTATTTTAATTTTTTGGTTTGGGGAAGGGAGGGAAGAAGAAGAGTGAGATGAGAGTCGGTGAGAGAGGAGTTGTGAAAACAAGTTAATTTACTGGTTTGCCCATGGAGTTCAAATGTACAATTGTGTTTGTTCCACTTTTTTATGTTCGACTCTCACTAATGTACAATTGTGTTTGTTCTTCTTTTTTTTTGTTTTTTTAATGTTCAACTCTTGCTAAAAGTAAAGTTAAATTATATTATTATGACAAACATATTATAAGACTTAACTCACTCTCCACTTTTTTAGTATGGATATTATTGTTTGTTCAAAAAAATAGACATAACTTGTGACATCTTACATCGACCAACGGAGAGAGAGTGATGTACCTTGTATGTACATGCACACCTCCCTATAGCACGAGGCCTTTTGGAAACTCACTAGTTTCGGATTCCATCAGAATTTCAAAGTTAAGCGAGTTCGCCCGAGAACAATCTCGGGATGATAATTAATTAATAATCTGAGTTTTATAATCCATTTGCTTAACAATTCAAATATGGATTTGAGGTAATTTAATCCAATAATGATTTGATTTGACGTAGTATACCAGAATACACATAAGAAAGAGTAATTTGAACTTTGCCTATTAATAACCAGTTGGATTGGATTATCTAGTGTATAGATAATAATACCTAATGAACTTTCATTGATTAGTAACATCAAGCGGTGTCGTATTATTAGCATTTTAATTGTCATATGTGCTTTATATTAGCACGCTAACATAGTCTTTGACAAAATTAAACAGCGTGTATAACATTGACACGTAGTGCATCTAGATCGCTTTCCAATGTGAGCATAGGAACATTAGGGTTCTAAATCCAAGCATAATCAACTTCAATCAGTTCCAGTTGAAATATATAATTGATGATACAACTGAATCATTTTCAAGAAGTAGGACAAAAACATTCATAATTTACTCTGTGAGTTCACTGAATTGTATAGTAATTAACACATCCTCTCTTTAAATGAAACCCACAACAGACATGTTAAAAGTACTGCATGCTATGTGTTTGATGTATTCGGTTTCACCTCCACCGAATTACGCAAAATTTGCATTTACGAATGTGTTACGTAGTTCAAAGGCAGCAAAACCCCATCTTCAGCCTCTCCCACCTTCTGATTGATCTGATTCCGGCGGAAGAAACCTCCTCGCAACGCTTTCGCGCAGAAAAATGGCACGGACATGGTGGTCGTTAGGGGTGGTTCGGTATGGTGGTCTGGTCGTCCTCATAGTATTTGGGAGAGAATGCAACACTCTCCAGCCTCAGTTACGAAATGCTCAACATCCTGGTCTTCATCATCGTCAACAGGCTCATCTGTGAAATCAGATGATGTCACATCCCGGCCCAGGCGCAACCACCTCCAGGGCCCGCTCCACCACCGTAGCACGATATTGGGTGTCGGTCAGCACGTGACCACCCCGATGTCTACAGGACATCGGGGTCGGGCGTGTCAGATGACTTCAAGTTGCAACTTGTTTTCGATACCAGACTTCGACAGCTCCACAAAAAACATCCACAACCTGGTCGTGTGACAGCCTATATCACCCTCGTACCTCTCAGGATGATCAGTATCACATGCATAAAAAAAAAACTTGAAAATCCAGTTGGGGTGTTCATCTCTTGGAGATTAACTTGAAAGTCGTTTCATAGTATTCGTTACTGATAGTGTTCATATTTCACCAGTATTATACGTGAGGCGTTTGAGCAATGCGAGGACCTTTTCCTCTAGAACGAGAGGATGGGAATGATGCACCTCTGGTGTACCAGTTATCGGGAAAAGTAAAAAAAATTTAATTTCCATTAGCTACTTGATCAACCATACAAAATACTTCAACCCAGTGTAATAGCCATCATTTTATTTTATACTATTTTTCAAATGGAAAACATATTTCACAACTCACAAGCTTATACTGAAGATTCAACACAGAATCTGACTGCATTAACCTTTTCTTTTTTTCTTTTTAAAAAAAAAAAAAACCCAGTTGTCCACCTAGGGGGCCGAAAAATTCACAGAAGCATTTCAACCTCTCCTGACCATAAGTTTGGCTTAACTTATAAAGGATATGTTTTAGTTAATGGAAGAATTACAAAAAACAATAGAATTTGAGCATTAAATAATTAATCTAAAAATATTCAGAGTCGTGTTAATCTACCAACTCTTTAGCGCTACAAATATCTCGAAATGATTCTCTCCCCTCCTATTCTCTCTCCTCTTCCCTCCCCTCTTATTTAAACGATTACGGTTTAACCACGTAAACATCTTATATTGATTTTCTATAGAGACAATGAGACAAAAAACAATATGTGAGAGGAAGGGAGGGAAGAGGATAAGAATAAGAGGAGAGAGAATCCTAATATTTTTGGAAGATTACTTGAAATGCATGTGATAAACCTCTAATTAGGCAATTTTCTTGGACTTATATATTATATTTATTTATGCATTTAAATCAATTCAACTGACTGGTACTTACGAATTTAGCATGAACTTAAACGAACTTAGAAATATAGTTACGGGATTACACTTGAAATTTAATATTTAATGAACATAGAATTATGAATATTACCACCACTTAAGAAAAAAATATTTGCAGTGGATTACACGATGACCATTAATCCAATTTGATCTATTTGTATGGTTTTTATAACAATAATTAATAACAGTAGTATTCCGCTAAGTTTTGCACCTAATAATATCCACAATAAAGACTACGGCTGCTTTCCAAAATGTCAAACAAAAAGCCAAACTAAAGTTTCGGTTATTTGAAAATTGGAACCGAAATTTTTGGTATATCGAAAAATTGGATTGAGCTTTGTTTGTTAGGCCAATTTTTTTGAACTCTCTCAATTTAAGTCCATATTTAAGTGGCTTTGACTGCCAAATTTTAGTGTAATTTTTAGGTTAGTTGGGGGTTTTAATTGAGTGCCAATTTTTTATGTAACTTCAAATTTTAAATGGCATAATAATAAATAAGATGAGTTTGAGTTGAAATTTGAAATAGAAAGCAGTTTGGAATTACAGAGAGATTACATGAGTTGCAAATAATTTTAACTTTTTCACTGTCACATGTATAAATAGGAAGCGTGAAAAAAGTAAAGTACATTTGAGATTCATTTTAGAACAAACAAACGTATTTTCTGACAATTAAGTGCGTTTGTGGCTATTTTGCCGTGTATAAGTTTTTCTTAAAAAGCAGCACATGCCAAATACTTCATTAGGAAGCACTTTTAAGAGATTTCTAAAAAAGAACTCGTGAATTTATAATTAAAAGCAGTTTCAGTACAAGCACTTATGAACAAAAATACTTTTTAAGAGAATCAACCCCAAACATACTCCCTAACTTTGATCAAACCACGGTCTAACAACTTAAAACCATTCCCTAAAACAAAAGCAAAAACCTTTATTCCAGGAGAACATTTGGTGTTGGCATCACTCTACGTATGAGTAAAGATAAAGCCTCTCGAAGATAAGAAAACAACAATCAAGCTTTATTATATTAAGTGGGGTCTGTTTTATGAATTTTAAACTGATACTGTGTTTAATTTTGTGTCAAGTCTTTCGTTAACTTTAAATACTAAGTATCTTTTTCTTGAAATCTTTTTCAAAACCTTCATAGATCTCGCTCTGGTTTGGTATTGAGGTGCTTCTAAAAAAATGGGTATACAAAAAGCTAGGAGTTTTTTTTATGTTTGGTAAACATTCAACTTCAGTTTTTTTTTCCACAGATTTGGAGTGAAAAAAAGCCAAAAACACAAAACTGCAAAACCTAGCTTTGAAAAACCATCTTTTTTTCATAGCTGTTTTACATAAAATTTTACCATACACTATAATACCTTTTTTTTTCAAAAGCATTTTTACAAAAAAAATTATCAAACACTCTGCTGTTTTATTTTACATCTGCTTATTCTCACATCACAACAAAATCAATTTTTTTTTCAAGGCACAGTAATACTAAACCAGCCCTCGTTTTACCTCTTTTGGCTTAAGCCTCTATGTCTCAAAGATAAAAGTAAAATAAGAACTCACCTTCAACTTAAAAAACCTACCGTCGAGAATATCTGCGAATAAACAAAGTTAAGCTCAACAGCCTCAACAGAGTGAGAGGAATATCTGCTAATAAAATTTGCACGCAAATCCAACCAAAAGCTCTCACTTTCACCTCTAATTAATAATTAATAAAAATGATTATAATCTGTAAGATCTTAACCTTTCCTCTAATTATTATACTTAATCTACTCCCATCAAATAATCTGTCTTTTCTTTGTCTTTTTGTCGACAGTACACCGCATCAGTGTGCCATGGCATCACATGATATGAACAGTTCAAATGCAGCTCAATCTAAAACTTTGGCAGACCCATCTCACCCAACGCAGTTTCTCTGTCTTTGAATCGCCCGGCAATGCCAACAACTCCGATTGGGGACTGAGAAAGCTGGTTTGATTAACTGAAAAGCATTACAAAATTGATGTGCATTTGCTTTGAGCTCGAGCTTCAGCAGTGGCGTTGTTGATGGTAAATTTTCAATCTTTGAGCTTGGTTTTGACATGGGTTTGATTTGCTTTGATCAAATATTATCTGGGTTGGTTCGTTTTAGTTCTTCACATACTGATTTGTCCTTGAAATCTGAAGTCTCCAAGGAAAATCTGCTTTTGTTGGTTTTGTTTGTGATAATTCTCAGTTGGGTTGAGTATATTTCTCTTGAATTTTGTTGGTGAAATGCCCTTCTTCTTCTTCTTCATATATGTGTGTGCGCGCTATCCATTCGTTCCTCTTCACCTAATGCAACTTCAAATGTTGGTGCCTTGCTTTTACAGCAGGTAACAACAATAAATCCGAATAAAAGTTCATTTATGGCAATGCCACCATTGTCAAGCACACACACACACACACACACACACACCATCCGGCATCCCCCAGTTTGAATTGGCTTAGTTCTTTGCTAGTGTTCTGATTCTCAAATATATGCATATACTCAAGAAATTGGAATTTCCAGTGAACTAATTATCACTGGATCTTCCTCGGAACCCGAAATCTTTACTCAAGAAATTACTTTCGTGTCCGGAAGATGATGCCTTTCTTTCTCTTTTGCAGTTTTTCGACGATACTTTTCTTGCTTACACTGATATTATTATGCTCTATATAAGCTGAGAATCATGTCTTTTAGTAACATCTCAAGTGGCACGACACACTATCTGCTATGCTTCTCATTCAAAGGTTTATCTTTCTCCTGTTGCAGTTAATTTGAATTGACTGAGTTGGTGGCGGGACTGCTGCAACTGAAGTTCCAATGGAATTCCGTCTCTCCTTGGTCCTCTTTCTGGTTTCTCTCCCTGCAATTTTAGCTCAAGACTTTGGAAAAACTAATAATGTTGAAAATGTTAAGGTTGTGGTTAACGGCATTTTATCTGTTGCACGAGTTGACAATAACTTTGTCTGTGCCACTATTGATTGGTGGAATAATGAAAAGTGCAGCTACGGCCACTGTCCATGGGGACATTCATCCGCGTTAAATTTGGTAAGGACTTAGATATTACCTCTGTATGCGTTTGATTTTTTTCTCTATATGTAAAATAGTAAGAAAAGAACTTAATGTGGTTTCCTTTTGTCCAGAACTTGTCTCATCCTTTGCTAGCCAAGTCAATCCAAGGTTTGTCTGTTCGTGTGAATTAGTTCGCATCCTTTACAGAATACTAGTTTCTGAATCAGACTTTTCATGTCATTTAGAACAGATAAATTAGAGTTTTCTAGTTTGATTAGTTAGAATAACATTTTATTAAATTACTCTTTATACTGGTGTTTTGATAGCTTTCGATCAGTTGAGAATCAGAATTGGAGGTTCCTTGGAAGACCAACTATTGTACGATGTTGGAAATTTGAAATATCCTTGCCATCCTTTCAGAAAGCTGGAGAATGGCTTGTTTGAATTTTCTAGAGGATGTTTAAATATGAGTAGATGGGATGAGTTGAACCAGTTTTTCAGCAAAACAAGGTAAGATTCTAGTTTTCAACTTTCCACCCCGACCAACCAAATATTTGAAGACAGGTAAGAAAAGCCGGGTCTTCTTCCATGCTTACTTGTGGTTTGACCTCTGATTTTTGTCTTGCATTTTTAGGTCCATCGTCACATTTAGCTTGAATGCACTGTTGGGGAGGCACCACAGAGGCGGGGGAGTTTGGGTAGGAGAATGGGACTCTAGCAACGCTTATGATTTTATTAATTATACCGTCTCGAAGAGATACCAGATAGATTCATGGGAATTTGGTATGGAACTATAGAAAAAATAGTTTTCTTCCCCATCGTTCCGTTGTGCTTCACTAAAGTTTTTGTTTATGTTGCTGTAGGGAATGAGCTCAGCGGTAGTGGTGTTGGAGCTAGTGTTGGAGCTGGACAATATGGAAGAGATTTGATCAAGCTTAAACACATCATCAACCATTTGTACAATGAGTCCGTTGCTAAACCTGCACTTATGGCACCTGGAGGATTCTTTGACCAATCATGGTTTGCCAGGCTTCTTCAGGTTTCTGGTTCTGGCACAATCGATATCATCTCTCATCATATCTACAATCTGGGTGCAGGTAACTTAGCATGTTAAAGTTTTAATAAATATGCAGTTTATAATTATATAATACGTGCTTAGATTGTATTTTATTCGATTGTCAGGTGTTGATCCCAAGCTGGTGAAAAAAATATTGAATCCCCATTACTTGAATCTTGCATACGGGTTGTTCCATGATCTTGAACAAACTGTGAAAAAGAACGGTCCTTGGGCTTCTATATGGGTTGGAGAATCTGGAGGGGCCTATAACAGTGGTGGTCGTAATGTGTCTGACACATTTGTGAACAGCTTTTGGTACTAATCTTGATTGCCACATTACTTACAACATCGTGTCTTTTCCATTGCGAGCTTTTGGTTGCAGAAGAGGAGCTATTCACCTTTGGTGTCTGTAATTTTGTTTAATCAACTAACCGCAATTACTGTTTACATATGAACTTTAGGTACTTGGATCAGCTCGGAATGTCAGCAAAGCACAATACCAGAGTATATTGCAGGCAGTCTCTAGTTGGTGGGAACTACGGTCTTCTCAACAAAACATCATTTGTTCCTAACCCTGATTACTACAGGTAAAGCACAGGCACGGGGGTATTTAAGAAGGATTTTCTTTTACTTGATATAAAAGGGTCCTGAATTTCGTTTTCTCCGATTTGTTATTCTGAATAGTGCACTTCTCTGGCATCGGCTTATGGGACAAGGAGTTCTTAGTGCTCACAACAACGGTTCAGCAGATTTACGCACTTATGCCCATTGTACGAGAGGAAGAGTAAGTCCTAGAAGCATTTCAACTTTTACGTAACAAGTGAATGCATTGATCTTACTCTTAGTAGTTTATGATTACTTTCTGGTATTGTTCCAGGTGGGTATAACTCTACTCCTCATCAACTTGAGCAATGAGACTACTTTCATTGCCAATGTTGAAAACATTTTGGACGCCAATTTGGGTGCTCGCGCAAGAAACGTTAGCAAAGAAAGTTATTTCAAGCGCGGCCTGAAGAGAACGGTGTCATGGGTTGGACGCAAAGCATTAGATGAAGCAATTTGCAGAGAAGAGTACCATTTGACACCGAAAGATGGGGACCTCAGAAGCAAAACAATGGTTCTCAACGGAGCGCCATTGGAGATCACCAAGGACGGAAACATCCCAGAATTGGAACCCGCTCGTGTTGGCATGAAAGCTCCGTTAACAATCGCCCCGTTGTCCATCAAGTTTGTGGTGTTACCTTACTTCGATGCGCAAGCTTGTCTATGATTTTTGTGTGCTCAGCCAAACCAGAACTTATATTTAATTGCTAGGTAGCAGACACCTAAATGTTGCAGGAATTTTGTGAGGCAAATGGAAATTGTAATTTCTGTGCAATAAAACAAGGCAAATAAGTACCTTGCATTAAGTGATGTTTTGTATTCGTATTAATCCTCTATTCTTTTCTATTCAATTGAAGAGTTTATAGGAAATCTTTTGGAAGGGATTCCCATTTTTTTCATAAAAAGGGGGATTCGTTGTGGGGTCTATGTTACATCGAACTTTAACGATTCGAACCGTCTATTTTTCAAGTTGCACCTCATAGATCATCCTTGCAAAATATTAGCCAAATCGGAATGTTTAAGATATCTAATTGGGTTAAAAAAAACTAACGAATATTTTGTTATATAAGAAACAATGAAATTTTATCTTGATAATTAAATAGGCAAATGGTTTCGAATTAAATTGAATTTTTGCAAGGATGATCTATGAATCGAGACTTACAAAATATATGGTTTGGATCATTGAAGTTTGATGTAGAGTGAGCCTCACACCTAAAACTGGGGATCTCTTTGCATAAAGGGCCCGAGAGTTTATAATAAGTTACTTGTGTTTATAATGTTGCGGTATTGTAATACTCTAATCTAGTGGAAGTTGGATGTAGGTGCAAAAGTCTGGTGCATTGTTTTAGCCAACTAACTTAATTGACCAAAATTACTTTAATCGATCGAAAAAAGAATTCGAACTTGAATGCAAACGAGATGCACTAACATGACCAACCATCCGCTAACCCACAATTGGACAGAGAAATATTTTCCAAATATTTTAAAAAGTAAGCCAAGGGCTTGTGAGGCTAGTATTTATTCATGAAAAATAAATTAGAAACAGAAAAAGGAAGGATTTTTATCACATATCGTTCTTAAAATTAAGTCACCCCATCAAGATGGTCTTGAAATTGAAAATCAAACAATATGTCTCTAAAAATAAATGTCGCGAATCAATATGTTCTTTCTGTCACTTCTGTAAAAAATTATGGACATGTTCACTTTAGAATAGATCTCCCTCTCTCTCTCTCTCTCTCTCTCTCTCTCTCTCTCTCTCTCTCTCTCTCCAATGGTGTTGCCTCCAACAAAAGCGGAGGTGCTGCGGCTGTTCCGGTCGGCACTCCGTACGGCAAGGCAGTTCTCCGACTGCGTCAGAGAGTACACCAGTGCCGCACTGCCGACGCCTTTCGCCGCAACAAGTCCCTCTCCGGGCCGTCTCACCTCTCTTCAGCCTTTTGCGACGGCCAGGGCCAGCTGGACGTCGCTAAAAGGCAAGCACTCGTGCCCAAGCTCTACGCCCTAAAGATGTCCAGCATCATGGACCTCAAACTCAAACCCATCAATTGAAAACTATTCATAACAATCACGCTCTGTCACGTGTTTTTCATTTATAATTAGCTTGAGATGCGGTTACGGTTTTTGTTCAGAAATTATTTTCTTCCATTGCGAGTTTGCAAAGCTCATTACATTTTGTAGCTCTGGAATCATATGCAGAAAGCAACTTACAAGGAAAAGGTATCGTTTTATCAATTTATCCTTCCAATTCGTGATCGAGACGAACAAAGTTTTATACAAAATCCAGATCAATAAGTGGGAAAAAATAACGAGGGCTACGGGAGGGAGACGCAAATACAATCCGGTCCGTCCAGGCAACCATCTACAACCCTGCATTCTACTTTCCGAGCAAGCGACGACCACGTTGATTTGCATCTCTAACACGGCCATTTATCACATCAACATCGTCGTAGACACCGTCCAGAGCTTTGTTATGCCTGCAATTATCATTGGAGTAACTAGTTACATATAGTTCTACGTTGCCTTAAAAAAGACCCGGGCTGGATGAGCAAATAAAGGTATAGAAAGAATATAAATATCCAGGCAACACTGCATATTGGAAACATCATAACTTACCTCTCAATTTCAGACCCCATATCGACGGCCATCTCCTTCAGCTCTCCCAACAGATCACTTAAATCAGACAATCCGTCATCTTGCTTCGCCTTCTCAACCTGTTTAAGCCAAAAAAGTTAGACATCCAGAAGATTTGAGGAAGAACAAAGCATTTTATGCCAAGCAGACAAAACCAGTTAATATCCTTTCTTGTTCTCTACAGTTACAAGTATTAGTAACAAGTTAATAACAAATACAAACCTCGACTTTCTGAAGGGCGCTGGTTGGTCCATCAGGTAGTGTTCGGGGATTAGATCTTCCCTTGGGTGCTGGAGTCAGTCCCAACTTCTCCCTCTCCTCCTGGCTGCCCCTTCTGACTGCGTGATCTGCGTTTAACAATTTTTGGAATGAAATTTTACTATTTTCCAATGCAAACTGACGACATTGTTACATTTTCCAGGGAAAACAAAGATGGAGCATGTGAACATAAAAGAAAGAAAATTAACCTCCTGTGATGACAGGGCCACTAATTGGGCGAGTCCTCTTTGGCTTCCACGTCTTAGAGAACATGCCCCCAAGACTTCCCAGAAGCTTTTCGCCCTGAAATAAGCAAGTTAAATTGTTCAGTTTGCTGAACAAGATCTTCGTATGTACCAAAAGAAACAGTAACAGAACGATAGGAGTTTTTGAAAGACGACTGCAAATCTAAAAGAAGCATAATTCTTAGTGAAGAGAAGAGAATAGTGTAGGAAGCTATTGTACAAAGCAGTTATCATCATCAATAGTCAGATCCATTACAAGCCAATAAGCCAACGTACGCCAAGCAGCGAATCTGTGTCAAGATTACACAAGGAGGCAAAACATCTAAGTAGGACTAAATCAAACTCTATCCAGGGGGATCCAGGGGTTTGGAATGGGGAATTTCTGACAGAAATCAAAACCAAAAAAACCAAACGACACATTACAAATACAAACGGGCAATACATGTATGAACAAGGTCACTTGCAATAACAAAATTTCATAGACAAAAACCATGAATTCCAATCGTACACCATACAACAAATAAGTAATTAACTATGCTAACTGCAAGAAGGAAGAATAAAACTATAGAGACGTAATACTTTGAAGTCCTAACTTTCCATATGCACTTAGATTCTTGATGTATAAATTATATGTTTTTAATCGGATCAGAAAAACCATACCCGACTAAGATCCTGATCTATGTCTGCAGCAACCATGTGGGTCCTGGTGATTTGTTCGCCTTGCTGATGCAACGCGACCAAAGTCTTGGTAGCATCCTCTCTTATTTCTTCAGCAATCTTCAAGCAGCCGTTGACTGCTTTTGTATTCTCCTCAGCCTTGTACACTGCATAATTCTCCAACTCTTCCACTGATTGATTCTGTACTCCTCCGGTGTCACGGAAATCGTTCTTGTATTTGTTCCTCTCTGTCAAAGCAGTCTTGTATGCAGAGGAAGCAGAGTTCTCTTGTCCTCGCTCATCATCAAATGGATTAGCGCTTGCATTCTGTCCAATTGGCGCATCTTCAAAAGGGTTTGAGCCAGAGGAAGCAGGATGTACAGGATTGAGTGTGATATGTTTGGCAGTCTTCAAAGGAGACTTCTTTAAACCGAACATTTTCGATGGAAAAATGTCAACACTTTACTTGGGCAGCGTAGAAGATCGTAAACGAAATTGAAACAACGGTAATTCAGAATCTTTTCAGAGATCAACAGCAATCCTGGAAAAGCCAACAAGAACAATATGTGAGATGTTCGACGTAAGCATCGGTGATCAATTTCAATGGAATACACCAGAGCATCATCATCGAAAAAATTCACAGAGAAGAAACAAAACAAGTGAATAATTTGGACCAAATCAAGCAACACATACTTGTCAGAAAACAAACAGAATTTGAAAAGTCGAAAATTTAAAACGAGATCAAAGGACGAAATCAAACCTAAAACAATAGCATCTACAATATTTTATCACAAACCCAACAAACCCATTTGCTTAATTTGGTTGTTAAGACCAAACAAAGAAAAGAATCAAATTCCAGAACTATTGGGTATCACAGAAAACTAAACAATTTGACTTGGTTCGCTTGACCTTGTTCATTACTCAACAACCCCAACTACACAAACAAAATAACCCAAAATTCCATTTTCCTGGTGTTTTCCTCTTTTCTCAGCAACCAAACAAGAAAGTCACAAAACCCATGTAGATAATTTCAAAACTGGGGAATTCGAAATTAAAAATTGAGAAGTTGACCGTTAGATACCAACAAGAAAAGGGATTAGATACAGAAAACCCCAGTGGAAAAAAGCAGAAAATAATCGAAAAGCAGAAGCAGAATCCAAGAAATCGATTCAAAGAGAAGGATTTGGGTACCCCAGAAATCGTAGCAACTATCTAGCAGGAAAGGCCAGATCTTTTTAGAGAGAGAGAGAGAGAGAGAGAGAGAGAGAGAGAGAGAGATTTAAAGAGTGGGAAAGAGGGAAGGTTCAAAGGTCAGGGACTTGGCAAGACACGGAGTCGCAAAACGTAGTCTTTGAAGACGGAAACTGCAGCGTTCTCATGCCTTTGTTTGTTTCCTCTTCTTATACGACTTAGTATTACGGGTCTAATTTTTAAATTTTATTATTAACGAATTAATTTTAATTTATTTCTCAATCTTTTATTGTAAAATATATAAACAAATTTCTTTAAACTTCTGAATCAATTTGGACTTCTTCTTTGAGTATTTGTAATTAAATATCCTTTGGCAAGTTGGTGTTCAATTCTTTGGAATTAAATCCCCTTTGGCAAGTTGGTACTATCCTTTGCATTTATTACCAAAGTACCAAGTCAAAGTCTTTTAAGTCATGTCCATGTGTGTGTTATTGTGTTCACTCTTTTGTATTCAAGCTAAATTGTCTTCTTTGAAATTTAGAATGATTTAGAATAGGGTGATGTTATTCACTCACCTCTTTTTAGATTATACACTCTTTTTAATTTTCAGTCACCGAATTAAATGAATTGAAGATCAACGGATATAAATTAATATAAAAAGATTTTTTTTTAAGTGTAGATAGCACCACCCTCTAGAATATTGCCTTAATATTAATGTAATTTTCATAATATGAGTCCATCCTTTCTAAGAAGTAATAACAACTAGTACCACTAACGTGTACTGTGTAAGTTTTTCGACTACAACAAAATAACAAGCAAAAAGATTACACTTAATGTTAATAGTACTATAATTTAGCGGTATGTGTGTCGATATATAAGTGGCGCGTCTCAAATTCAATTCTTTGACTGGTAAGTTCAATACCCAATTATGACTGGTTCATCAAGTAGCTTAATACAAATTCACTTCGCCAAATCATTGTATAAAGAAAAACTCTTTAATCGAAAACAATAATTTCATTCATAGACTTATTCGTATCACCTCTTTAATAGAGGTACAAACCACCAATACATGTGAGTCTCGTCTCTATTTGGAGAGATTATATAAATGTGATGAAAAATGTGGTAAGAGTAACATTTTTGAAAGAGAAAACAACTTTTTTGGTTTAAAAAAAAAAGAGAAAACAACTTTTACTTCCAATTTCCTAAGTTTCAGAAAGGAGTGCGATATCTGCACATCTCATTTTACTTCTCACACACCTTTCAGAAATCGTAGAAATGCCAACAACTTTTTAACTTGCTGGTCCCCAAATAACCTACTAATTAATTATGAGACAGGTCACTATCATTATATCCCTTTCCCTTATCCCGTATGAGAGAAGGGCCGGCTTTTTGACAAAGAAATTTGATTAAAAAATATATCTATATATTTCTATTTTTATATATAATATTATGAATCCAACACACAAATTGTGTCTCTGCTTTGTTTAATCTATTGCATCTCATTCTGTTTGGTTACTAAGAAAATGCAAGGAAAAGAATCACATCCAGAAAATACTCTCATCATGCATTTTGACTCGGTTGGGTTGGCTGGACCTTACTCATTTCCTACCAACCCCAAACAATACATGCATACATATGAGCCCAAAAGTCCATTTTCTCAGCAACCAAACAGTGGACATTTTATACACTTCCAAATCAATAGTTTATGAAACAACTTCAACATCCAAAAATTAAATTCTCAAGTAGTAAGATTTTTGTACTTTATTCCCCACGGATAACAAGGGTAAGTACATAATATCTTCGGTAAACGGAGAAAACAAACCCCCCTCCAAATACGTACTTGGATACATGGGAATCTCCCAACCCGAAAAAATGGAATGCATGTTCCGCATGCTATCGCTGTACAATCCTCCATCCCACAGCCATAAGAGTGAGAGCTGACACAGGAATAACCATGTAATCCGGGGAATGCTACTACCTTCGAGCATCACCTTCGGTGCATCACTATGCTTCATCGAGCTGTCGGAGAGCAGCAATGGATTTGGTCCGTTCTTTTTTAATCTTGTCACAGAAACAAGACAATACATTTCAGATGAGTCCTCTCACGGGCAAATGAAACATTCATTACAAATCTAAGCATCAATACCTGTACTTCTAACTCAGCAATTCTCTGTAACGATGCTTGCTCGATGCAAGCACGGCGCTTACACACTTCTTCAAGCAACCCTGTCATTTGGTATCTGAGCTCAGCCATTTCTTGAGCTAGATCCTCCGCTTCTTCTTTTGCCTTCAACTTTTCCTCTTTCAGTTCTTCCTAACGACCATAAGTAATGTAACACTTAGAAGATATAATTAACTTATATAACCTCAAAACTTGGAGAGGACAATACTGATTGAATTCACACTCGAAAGCTTGATGTAGAGTTTATGCAACGGGTCAAAAAAGCTGTATCTGAGAGTGTACATAGACTTCCTAATAAACACCGTAAAATCAATTGTTTTATGCCTCCCTGGGTATACATACCTTTAGTTGCTTCACAAGAACTTCATACTCTTCTATCTGACGTGACATCTTCTCCACCTTCTTTATTAAAGCTGCATCTGGTGTGACTACAATTGCCAATTTGTAAAAGAGGGGGCCCAAGACTTCTCCATACGTGCTTTCGAAAAATCATCAAAATATTACTACATAAGTAGTTAAGAACTAAGAAAAAAGTTCTTTTAAGATGAATTTGGAAAGATGAACTGTGTCTTATGGTGATAATATTAGTTATTATACTCGTATAAGTTAATCAGTAAAGAATGAAGTAACTGTAAATAGTAGCATACCTCATTTCCTCTGACAACGCAAGCTTTCCCTCTAGTTCACACAACAAGGATTCAGTGTCGAGTTGATCTCTGTCCATTTCCAGCCATTTTTCAACTCTCTGACAGAATATCCTAGTATTTGTCTCCGATGTATCAAGCTTCTTCCTAAGTTCCTTATTTTCCATTTCGAAAGTTTCAGCAGTTGTCTTTGCATCCCAACATTGAACCTCAAGATCTTGAATTAACTGACTCATCCTAGTATTTTCTCGAACAGTTTCTTCCTGTATTTTCTTTGCTTCAAAGCAGCTATGCTCCAAGGCCGATATATCAAGCTTCATACTCTCTATTTCACACTGAGACTCTAATGACATGGATGAAACTGACTCCTCTAGTTTCTCCATGCACAAATTTGAATTCCGTAACTCTATTTCTTTGTTTTCTAGTTCCTGTATTAAGTACAAGCGATCTGTATAGGACTTCTTAAGTTCATTCCTTAACCCCTCAACCATCTTTTGTAAATTTTCCATATCGGCTAATTTAAACTCAAGGCTATGTACATGCTCTTCAAGGAAGTTCACTTCAGTGTTCCTTACATTTAGTTGATCCTGCAGGTAATCTGTGATAAATGTTTTGATGGGTTAAATTCAAAATAATTACAACAGTTTGGTACTAGCACCAAAGATCATCGATAATAAACTGCAACTTACAAATTTTGAAATACAAGCATCTTTCACAATATCAAACATAAGAAATTGACGATCTCAAGAAAAGAATGTCAAAGTAGACGACTACCTATTTCCTGAGAGCAGTTCTTGAGTTCTTTCTCTAACATTTGAATTTGTTTCTTGTCTTCTGTGCAGGCTTCTGATAACGAATTCACATGCACTTCTAATCTCTGAATGAACCAAATTTGAAATCAGATAGAAAATAATTCCTTCAAGCTTCAACGACATATTTTGCATGAATTTTCTCATTTATTTAACATCTGTAGACATGAACAAAACTACCCAAACTCCCGGCCCTCATTTTTCTTTATTTTGTTCTATTATTTTCTTATGTGCCACTGTTAAAAACATGCATCTGATGTTAAAGAAAGGAACTTTAACTGCAAAACAAACTTAGCCACTCAAAAAATTATAAGGCGCTGAAAAGCACTCTTGCACGAAGCAAAAGACCCACAGACCTCTAACCTAACTACACCCACATGCCTCACATTCTCTTAACACAGAAACGGTGGATGTATGCACTACAAACTTCATCACTGGACGCAATTCAAACTCATCCATAATACAAAAAATTTATAAATTTGGCTGAGAAACCCTACAGGCAAGTGTGTGAACACAGTTGACAAATGCTGTATGTAAATAGAAACATGATGATTACCCTGATCAGCCCGAAGCTCTGGGATTGTGATTCTTTCAACGTGTCTTTCTCTTTCTTTAGCTGCATAAACAAAATTTATCAACTTCCACAATCAGTAATACTGAACAAACCAAGACATCAACTAATACAACGAAACGGGAATGTACTGGCAGAGTTGCAACGGTTAGTGTCTCAAGCAGCTTGTGGCAATATAATTCACAGTCAAACTTTTACCTACATAGCTAATACATCCATAACCAATATATCTCATGCCAGACAATATCCAAGAAAATATTCATTCTTATGTTCCAAATGATCCATCTTCGAAATTACATCCAAAAAAGAGAGACATAACCTCACCTCTCTGCATCTTGTCCCAATTTGAAGGAGTTCCTCAACATCAAATGAGCTCTCACTATTCCTCTTGCTGCTTGTGCTTGACATTTGTGCAATTACTAAAGCTATAAAATTTGAACTCCCAAGTAGCCCAAAATCTAAAATTCACAAGACCAGCATCAACATCCATCATAAAAATTACCCACACCACAAAACTCGCTAAACGTTCGAGTCCAATCAATTAGGCTGCATAATCATAATTATTTATTAAAATTTAAAAGAAAAAGCAGATTGCCATGGTCTAAATTCTAATACATTATCTGAATATAAACAAAAAGTTGAATTCTTAGCAAAATAAAAAACAAAAAGTTAATTGAAAATTTCGCAAAAGATAAGAGAGAGAGAGAGAGTAAAGTAAGAAGCTTTGCTACCTTTACCAGAGGTGAGTTGGAGGGGTTTTGGGGGAAACGAATCAGAATTTGAGCTTGGGAGTTTGAGAGAAGCTTGGGAGATTCGAACAATACCGTTTTGTTTAAATGATGAAGTTCTGGGTTTCTCGCAAAAAGGCCAACTCAATTTCGGTGTCAGTGGGTCCGTCGGAGGCGGAGTAGAGCTAGTCGCTCACCTCAGCTGGCAAATGTTCAGGTCGGGTCAAGAAGGAAAAACAAAAATATTCTTCGTCAACCTTAACACAAGCCCAAATATACCCCGAGTTTAGCCCAGATACACAGCCCAAAACCAAAATCTTCCAACCACCTATAAGCAGTCCCTATGTATCTCTCTCTTTCCCGCATCAAAATTCCCATTTCTCTGAGAGTCTCTGCAAAAACCCACCACCCTGTGCAATGGTAATCCCACCGGATTCCAACCTTCCTTCCGGTTCACAACCCCCAATCTTTATTCCTCCACAATATTCCAACAATTTTTCCTATCAAATTCCCTATCAATCCAACCCCACTAACCCAATTTGGTCTTTTCCTCAACCGTTGGTTCCCACGGCAGTAGCCGCCGCGGATCCAGCCTGTCACCCGCCCGGCACCGACCCGTATGACAATTCGGGCTTGTACCCGTGGACCCGTGTCGGATTCCGAGGTCAGACGCCTTTTGGTGAAGACCCAAATATCCGCCCGCAGAACTGGGTTGCCGAGCAAGCTGAACCTGTTCGATATGAAGCTGTAAGTTCTTCTCTTCAATTCAAGTTCGGGTTTTTGGTGCATTTTAAATTTGGGTTTTCTTGATTTTGTTGTAGTGTAGTTGTAATCGTAGGTGTTTGATAGGAACTTGGATTTGTGATCGTAATCTGTTTGTTTTAATGTCTTGTTCATAGTTGGAATGGAATCTGAAGGTTCTACCTTGAGTTTTGGTACTTTTGGATTATGTGGAAATTTCGATTTGATTCGATTTCTTGTTACTAATTTTATGTCGAATTTAGGCCTGTAAGTTTTCCCATTTGTTTGCATTGTTTTGATTTTGATTTTTGAAAGTCGTTGTTGGTGGTTTCACTGTTTTGCAGTCTATCAAATCTTTGAGTGAGAGTATATCCGTGCCCGCAACGGCCTGGAATTCTTCGTGGAATAGCAGTTGGACAAATCAACCTTCGGCAGATACTGCTACAATGAACACTCCACAACCAACCGTGGTTGTCCAGTCCCTGCGGTGTGATGTCTGTGATATCTGTTGTACTAGCAAAACAATTTATGAGACACACGTAGCGGGAAAGAAACACCAGAAGAAAGTCGCAATGCAACATAATCCCAGTGTGACTGCTGGTGCAGAATTGGAAACAAAGAGGCGTAAGATTTTGAGGGACGGTTCAACAGTTGATTCTGTGAGGGTTTGCACCACATGCAACATTACTTGCAATAGCGAAGAAGTTTATAATAAGCATCTATATGGAAAAAGGCACAAGGCTCAGGTGAATAAAACAGTTTTTAAATAGCTTTCCTTTTAAGATTCTCCCGTCCCTTCTAGCAGCCGATAAATCTTTAAGTGGTGGAATGCATTTGCAACATTTGGTTTGTTTCGTGCACCTACCATAGGGGTCTTTAGGTATATGAAATTAAAGCGTTTTGATAGATTTGCAGTAGAAGTCTACTTCTATGCATCATATAATTTTTATATTACTTACTAGTACTATTTCCATATACTGTGTAGGCTACCTTAATGGCTCTAGAGGGTGGATCATATATTGCTGCAGTTCGATCTCAGTTCAATGGAATATGGAAGAAAGACCCAAATAAAGTCAAGCTTGTTCAATCAGCATGGTGTGAAGTTTGCAAAATCAATTGTAACAGCAACGATGCCTACGTCGCACACCTAGTTGGAAAGAAACATAAGAAGAACTTGGAGCAACTGGGAAAGTCCAATAATGATGGGAGTGCCTCGACCTCCAATGCTCCATCAGCTGCAACAGATGCGATAATTGGGCCAATGGAAAACCCAGGAGCCGAGTCATCAAAGTCTTCCCAGCTGCAGGTTCCAAAAGAAGACTTGGAGACGAAGAAGAAAAAGGTAATATCTGGAGGAGCAACAGCTAGTGCGGTCAGAACGTGTACCGTGTGCAATGTGGTGTGCAATAGCCAGACAGTTTTTAGTTCTCATCTTGTCGGTCAGAAGCACGCTGCTATGGTTAAGAAACAAGCAGAAGCCGGCCGAAGTAGCAACTAGAGGCCATTGCAGAGGGTACACGTTTTGACCGGCGAGATGAGAATTAAAAAACTGTCTGGCTATTGCACACCACATGGCACTACGCATTCTGACCGCACTAGCTGTTGCTCCTCCAGATATGACCTTTTTCTTCTTCGTCTCCAAGTTTTCTTTTGGAACCTGTGGCTGGGAAGCCTTTGATGACTCGGCTCCTGGTTTTCCGTTGGCCCAATTATGGCATTTGTTGCAGCTGATGGAGAATTGTAAACTAAGTATTATAATACAAGTGGTTGGATAATTGATCACGAGACATGATATATCTGGCCGTGTTCTGTCACACTCAAAAATTTCTCTTTTCTCTATATTATCATTATTGATGTGTTATGCTTTCTTGACAAAGGACTAACAACTGCCAGCTACCAGAGCAAAGTGAAACAACCACTTCTGAATTCCACATAATATTGCCACACAGAAAAACTTAAAACTAATATATGATTAGTGTAGGCCTTTCAACAACTGTTAATTGTCGTAAAAATACATGAAAAATCGAACTACATAAAAGAAAACGGTGTTTTTAACTAAGACGGAGTTTTCGGAAAGTTAATTTGTGGGGTGCCCTTGCATTAAAAGCTGAAAAGAATTTAGATGTTTAGCTCTAACAAAAAGGCAACCAAACCCCATGACTAAAAGCCAAAAACTGGTATAGAATTTGATAAATTAGGGCAAAAATATTACGTGCTTTAGCAGCCTTGGCCACCTAAATCAAAACCCATTTGCCGTTAATTTGATGGCATCAAAGTTCGCGTGCTAAACTGACTTTATACATGCTTACATACACTTCTCGTTGTAGTGGTCCACATAAATTTAAAGATATATATTTATATAAAAGAGACGGGTCTATAAATGAATGTCTTAGTGATTTTTCACTACAAATGAATGTCTTAGTGATTTTGAATTTGTTTAATTTTTTATTATTTATAAAGATGGTCTATAAATGATGTTCTAAAAAATAGACGGTTCATAATGTTGAAATATATTATAAAGTGAGTCTCACAAAAAAGTGTGTCAACAATTGTAAAATAAAAATAATGTCGCGGATCTGTCCCATATTATATAAATCATCATCAAAGGTCGCGTGATAAGCTGACTTTATACTTGCTTAAATACACTTCTAGTTGTAGTGGTCCAAAGACTTTTTTTAAAAGGAATGTGCTATGCATACACCATTTTTTAATTCTCGCACACCTTTTCAGTTTTCAGCTATCAGATCGGTTGAATTAAAGAAGATCAACATACATAAATTAACAAGGGGTGTGTGAGAAGTAAAAATGGGTGTATGGATAGCACACCCCTTTTAAAATTATACACACACACACATATATATAATTATTGTAAGGGCAGATTGCCTCAGTGGACAGGGTATTTCTCTCTAATTGATTGTGTTCCAAATTCGAAATTTCTTCATTCTCTTAATCTAGTTTAGAGTAATAATATCGCTTGCAATAAAAACAATTAGTTTTTATTTTGTTTTGTTAGTAGTCAGCATAGTTGTAGTTAAAAGTAGAGAAATATTAGCATGACTTGGCATACTAAGTCTGTGAAAGAAGTGAGATGAGATGGTTTGTCATGTTTAATGGTAGGTGACTAAACAACCACCTTCAACTAGCTCACATGACATATTTCATATTTGTGTACATTTTGAATTTATTTTGTATCTCTTCATATGTTTTAAGTTATCTATGCTCTAAACCGAATATTGTGTTATCACGTTACTTTTTATTGACTAAACCTACGAGTTGGAGATAACTAGCTCAAACGTTGACATCTGCTACATGGTCTACTATCCCCTCTTAGGCCCCGACTACTACCATAGAGGCGAACGAGACAATAACTTTCTCAAACACCTCTTACAACTTCATCATACTATGCTCTCCAAAGAGCAATTCTTCTCAAGATCTCATAATTACTCCAAACTGAAACGTAATTACAGTATTGAAGTTTTGTGGTGAAACAAAATCAATGAGCCTGAATCTTAAGGGAAATAACATTTATGGTGTAACCGAATTGGATATAGTGATAACTATGAAACTGTTGAAATTTGGTAAGGCCTAACTTGAAGGCAAATTAGCAGCAATAATGCCTCAGCAAACCCTAAAATTTATAAAGAATTAATGAATTATACTGCCCAGAAAATATGTATCTGAACACTGAAACCTTTATTGGAAGAATCTTAATTTCCGCACTTCGTTTTTCTCCTTCTGCACTCTTCTCCTCTTTCGCTTGACTGTTATTTGATTTATTCAATCAAATGGCGAGAATAAAAAGGGAGGAGTGAGGAGGACAAACCGAGAGTGCGGAGATCATTTCCCTATCAGAATCCATGGCCAAAGGACTTGAAACTCAGTTGGAGATGAGGCCTACAAGGGTAGCCTCACGCTTATGGCTGCTCCTTCCAACCCACCACGGCTTAAATGCTGCTGCAGCTGCATCATGGTTGCTACTGCTCTCTTCCTCCACGGGAGCAGGAAGGTTGAGATCAAGAAAGTCTCTCACTTCAGGTGCTGCAGGCTTCTGAATCACTAGGGTTTGGGTGGTAATTTTAGCCTCACCAATCAAATGGGATCTCTTATGCCCTCCCAATGCTTGCCCTGATGGAAAAACTCTGTAGCAAATTGGACAGGAATGCCCTTTTGTCCTCTTTGCACTGCTCTCAGCTATTTCTTGCTCAATGGGGTTCTCATTGTTGCAGCAAGACTCAGGGGAGATGTCGGTTTCGATGGTGTTTTCGCTGTTTTCGATCTTCGAAGCGAAGCATCCTTTGACCTTCTTGTGACTTGCCCTATGGCCTCCGAGAGCTTGGTACGATCGAAAAACCTTGTTGCAAGTAGTACATTCGAATTTGCTTCTCTTTTGTGAACTCTTGCATACTACTACTTCAGAATCCAAAGCATCAGCTCTACTAGTACTCGATTTTTTTGGGGACTTATCCGACCTCAATTCGAAATCACTAGCCTCTCTGATCTTTCTCTTGCTTGAGTTGTACTTGTTGGAACCCAATTTATCATTCTTTGAAAACCCGCCATCAGAAGAGCAAAACTTGGATTTTCCACCTTCTAGCACTGCTAGGGACTCGAAATCTCGAGGCTCCAATACCTTTTTAGTGAGTTTGTTCTTCAGTTTCAAAGTTTCATCAATCTTACCCTTAACATCCGCAACCCAAGTTGTTCTAACTGATGATGGAGAATCCGAGAACCCTGAATTGTCATTGGGAGAGTTATGAGGTACTAATTTTAACCCGCCCCAGTTACTCGAATCCCTGGAAAGCATCATCAAACACATAGCAACCTCTTCTTGTTCCTGCTCAGTCTCGGAAACAGAAGCATTAGCAATTGAAAAATTAGAAGAGGAAGTTGTTGCTCCCATGTACCTTGTTCTTCTTCTCCCCGATCTTCTTCTCCGATTGGGAGCAGCGGCAGTAGGAGTTTCGTTGTCTGATTGGCTAGTCCAAGAATCTTCATGTTCTTCAAAGCTCTCAATCGAAACTCTTTCTTTTTCTGAGTGGCACTTCATGTGACCAAACAGAGCTTTCCAAGACCGAAACCCTTTGCCACATTCTCTACAAAACTTGTCCAGAAGAATCGAAGTCTCGTCACTCAAATCCGCGAGTCTCAAAGTTTTTTTCGGATTCTCTCTGAGGCCATAACCGGGTTGGTGATGAGGTCCTCCTCCGAAATCAGAACTACCATTGTTGCCTGACGAGGGCTTAACGCTGCCGGTGTTGAGCTTTTCCTCTGTTTCCGGCGAATGGTTGGTCAAGTGAGATTTCATGTGACCTCCCAATGATCTGCCGCAGGGGAAGCTCTTGGTGCAGAACTTGCACACATACTTCAACTCTTGATCTTCTTCCATCGGTTCGAATCAAAACTCAACCAGATAAGGAAATTCAGATCAGAAAAGCTTCGAATCTGATCGCAGAGATTTGGAAAAACTCCGAGATTCTTGATCTCGTTACACTAAAACGGGACAAATGCTAATGAAACAGAAGACAATCGATCAGAAAAACGAGGCGAAAACTCGGACTGAGAATTGCATTAGATCAAAGCTTTGTTGCCGCTTCTTGAACTTTCCCAGAAAGAAAGAAAAATCTCAGATTCCATGTAACATGAACTCGAAAAAAAATATAAGTCAAAAATTAAATAAAAATTACATAAATCAGTAGCTTTGCTCTTCTGCTCTGCTGTCTTCTTTGTGTTCTTTGTTGGTGGTGACGATGGCGATGAACAAGCACAAAGAAGAGAGGAAAAATGGAAAGTGTGAGAGTGAGTGAGCGAGCGTTTGTTTCTCTTTCGCTTTCTCTCTCTAGTTCCTCTCTCTCTCTCTCTCTCTCTATCTGTGAACTTGACTATATTTGGAGGAGAAATCCATGCATGGAAGCAAAAGATTAAATTGAGGTAAAGGAGAGGAAAGATACTAGCACGTGTACTCAACCGAGGATCCTACGGCAACCCGAAATCCGACGGCCGATATTCGTCCAGGTCAGCATCCTTATGGTTCAAGAATCTCTATTAAAAAGAAAACGCGTATTCGTACGTGCACTTTGTTGTTTCATTAGTTGTCATTAGCGTAATTTTAACGATTCAAATTGCATAACTTCGAACCGCTCATGTTCTTAATTACCTTAAATATCGTCTCCAATAAGAATCGGTTGAACCAAAATTCGTTTAAACATTTGTATGTATCAAATACATTGACCGTTTTACAAGCATTTACCCTAGCGAAAATAAACTGCCTTCCTCCTTAACTATTCTTTCCTTTGTCTTGCTACTAAGTAATGGGGCCCCACACCCTCAACTCACCCCAAGTCCAAGTGGAAGGTTCCACTCTCTAATATTGCTTAATTAATCAATTATTTAATAATAATATTTATATAATTTCAAGATTTAATTTTCATGGTGGGAAATTTTAACGAAAAACTCGCGATACTGTTCATTTTAACGAAAAACCACATTTTTACACTAAAAAATCAATCATGATATTATTCATTTTACTCTTTATTTTGTCATTTTTATTAAAACTCAAAATTTTCAAACCATTTTCATTAGTTTTCCTCGATCCCATAGATAAAATCCTCTATCCAGCTACCTTCAGTTGCAACCAAGGCATAGCATTCCACGCTGCTACTCGTCATGTGAGTTTGATAAGATGCTTATATTATAATTCTGTTAATCTTTGCAATGGTTAATTGCAGTTTTTTTTTTTTGAGAGTTCCGTCGAATTTACGGGGGAACGTATTGATAACTAGATCGGCCAAGTATCGTCAACTATAAGATCAAATTAATAATATCAATAATAAAGTCGGATAGTCCTTAATTATTAAAAATTCTGCATGTGTAAGTTTACTTTACATTGTCGGTCTTAAGTTCGAATAAATAAAAAGGGAGACAATGTTAGGTAGCCTAGAGAGACATTTCGTTCTTACGTCGAATTCCCCTATGATAATGAATCCTACACGATAGTCCTTAATTATTAAAAACCAACTTTACTCAAACGGTCAAAAATGATCAAATGACTAACCTTAATTAACCTTACCACCAAGCATGGATGCAGAAAATTATATTTTGGTAGGTAACCTTTGAAATTTCTGGATAACCACAAGAGTTTGGTAAACCATGATCTCTGATAAGTTATTTCTGATTATATTTTACCATATAACTAGCGAGTATTTATCAAATATAACTAAAAATTAACTCTTAATTTAAAAATTGTCACTTTTTATAAAAAAAATTCAAATATATCCAAAATTTCACTTAAATAGACACAAATACCCTCAAATTTAACAATTAAATAAATTAAAGGTTTTTAGCTACTATTGCCTCAAGCTCTAGTCCAACTTCACCTTCATTTCTACACTCCACCACCACAACCCTATCCCCTTCGACCCCCTCATCACCGACATTGAGCGCCGCCGTGGTTACCGCTAGTGGGAGCAGTAGAGTTTCAATCATGCCTTCAATGCCTTTTTTCTTACTAATATCATTTTTAGTTTTAAATAAAAAATAGTTTTTAAAGTTAATCCACATATCGTTATGTGATTGTATTTATGAGACCCACATAGCGCCACATCATCACATTAACAGAGCAATTGACAGATTTTTCACGAAAAAACTAAAATGATCATGATGGACAAATTCAAAGAAAGACTAAAATGATTCACGATAGACAAATTCAAAAACACTACTATTGATTATTATTAATTGGTAAGGACCAGATTAAGGAGTTATGTCAATATTACGAATCATTTTGGCTAAAAAGCCTTTAATTTATTTGATTCTTAAATTTGAAGGTGTTTGTGTCTATTTAGGTGGAATTTTGAATATATTTGAAAGATTTTATAAAAAGTGATATTTTTTAAATTAAGAGTTAATTTTTGTTTATATTTGATAAATACTCATAACTAGCACCACAAGCATATCCGCCATGCAAAAAACCCATCAATATTTTCATCTATATAGTAGATTATAAGTTATAATACTGATATACATATCTGGCAGATAAACTTTTTAATGGAAATTCATTAATTAATTCGGAAAAAAAATATATTTTTTTCATATATTTGATACATGTAGTGAATTTGTAATACTATCTAACAAAAAGGAAAAATTAAGTACAAAGAATGGGAGCAGCTAGAATCTTATATTGTTTTCAGTACCAATATATATAGTTATCCTTTTTATGAAGAAAGTTTTAACGAAAAGCTTACGGTACTGTTCACTTTAATGAAAAACCACATTTTTACACTAAAAAGTCAATCTTGATATTATTCACTTTACCATTTATTTTTTCCTTATCGTTAAAACTCAAAATTTTCAAGTCATTTTCATTAGTTTTTCTTTTTATAAATCCTAATTAAGTGGATAACCAATACGGGGTGCTTCTATGGTTGGGGCACATTTTAGGTTTGTATTTTACACGAGTCATCATGGGTTTGATTCATGGCATTGTTGAATCACACGATGATATCAGTGAGAGGCTGAAATATATTTATAAGTCTTCTTAATCCCGAAAAGATTGATTGTCGTGACTTTACTACCGGTTGATTCATTTTTAAGGAAGATTTGTTTTTGTTTTTTTTTTTTTTTTTTTTTGCAGTGGATATATTTGGATGTACTGCTCACAAGCCACTTGATCAAAATGTATATTACTTATATATAGAGGTCAAATTAATAGGCTATAGGGGTCTGTGAAAATGTACGGTATTAGAAGAATAATCGAACTTATAATCTCAAATAATGTACGATGTACACACTAACCTAACCAACTAATTTTTAGCTTACTAACCTACCTAACCAACTAGTTTTTAGTTTAATGATATCTCTCTTTTGAGTGTCAAAAAACGTCCCATGTTCCAATCATCATGTCCCGTCGATTAGAGAGAACCGATCATTCCTAAAATATACGGTTTAATTAAACAGAAGTAGCTAGCTTAGGGGCCATGGTTTTGGTAATTAATAGACGGAGTATGATTCTCTACCCTTTCATGCCCTCTTATTTAAACGGTCACGGTTAAGCCACGTTAACATCTTATATTCATATTTTTTTATAAAGATAATAAGACAAAAAATAATATGTGAGAGGAGAGCATGAAAAGAGATGAGAATAAGAGAGTAGAGAATCCTCCTCCTTAACAGACATATAGATCTTCTAAATTAGTTAGTTAAAAAATAAAACTAACTTAATGATACAAGTACGTTGTACATATGCCGCAAGTCTGGATTGTTGGTGCAGCCATACACCAAGGTCAGAAATGGGGCAGCTAGCATGGCCAAACTACCGGTGTTGGCCGGCCTCTTTATTGGTGGTGGAAGAGCCTGCTGCCGGCTTTCATTGCTCTAATCGTAATTAGAATGTCTTATTACCAAACCCTTAACCACACTAACTGCATAGCTCCCCTTCCTTTGTGCCCTTCTTGCCGGCTCTTTAATTACTAGTTTAGTACAATGTTTAGCTGTAAACCCTACATTTCTTTTCTCTTCTTCTATTGTTTTTTAATCGACCCCGAGATGTCATATTATACTTACACACGAGCAAGTAGGAAGATCTTAACGTTTCTTTTACGTGCAGCTTATGCGCGTCCTACGCGAGTTGAGGCGGCGGCCAAAGTTTGAACTATTGATATGCCCGATGTCCTTGCGATTAAGAGAGATCGTATACATACTCAAGTACATACATGTATACGTAAAAATGTATGTGAGATAATTATGGTAGCCCACATAAAACTTCACTTGAGAGTCGAGAGATGGCCCTCCATAAGTGATGCTCAAATCGACTAGCATGATCACTTCAAATGAAAGAATGGCCACTGTCCACTCCTTTCTGCCATGCCTTGTAATGTGTTAACTGTAAGAGTAATAAGATAAGAAGATGCCCAATTTGGCTCTTCATGCTTTTCCGAAGCTTCCTTACTTCGTTCCCCTATTTCCTCAACATCCAACACCAACTTTTTAAAACCATCATGACTTAAAGGAAAACTTTAGCAAGATTGTTTGACTAGAACAGTTCTCACACTAGATGAAACATTATGGGGTTGAATTAGACTAAAATACAGAAGATCTCATGCTTTCATAAGAGCTATTTGACGAAAAGCACGTGGTCGGAATGTCCATACACAAGTTTTTCTTTATAACTTTACTTAATTTGGCACTTACCTAGTTATGAAATTTGGTGATATCAACCCAACAGCTAGCTAAGTGGATGTTACAATGCTTTAGCATTCCAGTCTACCTTACCTAATAAATTAAACATGACATGCTGCTATTGTGGTTATGCGTTTGGATGATTCACTAGTGGCTTTTGATGGATTATGATAGAAAAGCGCATGGAGTTGCAGAAATTAATTGTTTTTCTGGCAGCCACACTTTGATTTTTGCTCTAAGGAGGCTTGTAATCTATGTCCGGTTGCCACTAGTTGTTGAACTGCCCACTTTATCCACATGGACTCCACATAATTTTTTTTATTGTGACCGGAATATGAGTTGTACATCTCGTGTTTTTATATTAGTGGTGAAATTTTTTAATATTTAAGTTAACTTTTTAATACATATTCCACCATATAGTGACACATGATATATCATCTCACGTTCCAATCACACTAAAAAATCTCTCCAAGATAGCCTAAGGACGAAAATGCAACTCGGGATAGATATATTTCAATATCCGTTATTACAATTAACTCTTTTATACTAAATTAAATTAGAAAGTGCTCAATCATTCATCACAACAACTCACATGAACCAGAACTTGACGATCTCAAACTTGTTTACAATTAAAAACACAAATAGAGTTAGAATTGCGATAACTTTAGCATTCGATTCTCTAAAATAAAAAGGATTAAAAGTAAGATGTATTAGAAATAAATGATGTATATGCAGTGGTGGATTCAGAATTCAAACTTTGAGAGTTTCGAGTGTTAAAATACAAGTTAAATAGAAACAATGAGCGAAGCGTGCAAAAAAAATATAGTTGATTCACATATGTATTTTCTTGAACACTTAGTGTGCTTGTTGTCGGCAGCCAATCATATTGCGCACAAGTCAACAGATATCGACATATGCGAAACAATTATAAGTGATATAGAGAGCATTTGTCGAGTATTGTCGACGCAACCTGTTGAGATATGCTTAGCAGTCATTACTTCAAACACTTGGTAAGCACAAAAAAGATTCGTACCAAACATTCAAAGGTCCTCGAAAAGACCTTCACATGTATATTCTCTAAACTTCGAGTGGTCCTGAAAGTCTGAGACCACTTTGGTCCCAATGTCCATCTATCCCTGTATCCATATATATGTACATGGACTTGGATCCTCTCCGGATCCCCTCCATGGGGATCCTAGGGATCAAGCCACATGGGCCGTTCATCAAAAATCGTGCGGCTAAAATTAAATGATTTTTATATTTTTAAAAATAAAGCAGTTTCGTTTTGTGTAAAAAGTATTTAATTGTAACCGCACGATTTTTTATGAACGGCCTATGTGGCTTGATCCCTAGGATCCCCATGGAGGTAGACCTGGCAGTTTCTGACACGACACGATGACACGACACGAAAACGACACGAAAATAACGGGTTTCGGGTCGACACGATAACTAATCGGGTCATTATCGGGTAACCCGTTAAGAACCCGTTAATAACGGGTCCTTAACAGGTTTACACGAGAGTGACACGCGGGTAACCTGTTTTGACACGAAAAGGAAAAAGTTATTTTGATGATTTTAATTTTTTTTAATTACTAAAAAAAACTTACTATAAAATACAATAAATATAGTGGATATATATATATATATATATATATATATATATATATATATATATTTTTTCATTAATTATTATTGTATTATTATTCTAAATAAATTTTAAAAATTTAAGTTTTATTTATTTATTTTATAAAGTATTATGAGCAAAGAGTGAGATTAAAAAATTATAAAACACATTAAAAATAAAAACATCAAGGAATTTAAAAAATACCAAATATATTTAAATATTTAAAATAATTAATTTACAAGTGCAAAAAATGTGAAAAAAATATGCAAGCACTCTTAATCGCATCCTCTACGCTTTAAAGGTGCGTACATGACTTTTTAAAACTATACAAACCCTCAAGTATTTTTAAGGTAATTCAAAATAAATAAAATTCATAATCATTAATGTATAAGTCTGAAAAATGTGAAAGCATATATAAAGGGGTGTGATATTCACACACCCCATTTTACTTTTCACACACCCTTCTAATTTTCGATCGTCGGATCGGATGAATTGAAGAAAATCAACAAATAGAAATTAATAAGGGGTGTGTAAGAAGTAAAATGGGGTGTGTGGATAGCACACCCCTATATAAATGCTCATGATTGCATCCTCTACCCTTAGACAATCGTTACATGGTCGTTTAGATTTTTAAAACCCTCCAAATCTCATGAATAATTATTTTTTTAGTGAAAAATTAATAATATTGTAGAAGTGAAAAATTAATAAGATTTTTAAAAAAAAATTGCACATACCACACATTGCCACATAAATATTACTTCAAAACATTAAAACATTTGTCGTTCAAGTATTACATCTACACTCGAAAATAATACTTTTATTAAGTATATAACATAAAATTTTGTGATATCCACATCCACTAGTGTAAATATTTTAAATTGAAGATCGAATTCATTCATTATATTCATATAGGGTCAAGGAGTGTATCTGTAAAAAATCATCAAAATCGGAGTTAAAATAACCGTTAAATCGTGATTTTTTGTTTACAACCGTCGAAAAGCTTTGTCCCGTTACTTGATCTCTAAATGTTTGTTTTTTGTGATTTTTTGCTGATGTGATCTCGAAACATATACGAACAATTTTGACGGTTGTGATCGTTGAAATTAGTTTCAGATAATTTGTATCCCATCAAAACGATAGATTGACTAACACTTAAGAGTTTATTTATACTTTCATTAAGTATAACATAAGATTTTGTGGTATCCACTTGTGTAAATATTTTAAATTGAAGATCGAATTCATTCATTGTATTCATATAGGGTCAAGGAGTGTATCTGTAAAAAATCATCAAAATCGGAGTTAAAATAACCGTTAAATCGTGATTTTTTGTTTATAACCGTCGAAAAGCTTTGACCCGTTACTTGATATTTGAATGTTTGTTTTTTGTGATTTTTTGCTGCTGTGATCTCGAAACATATACAAACAAGTTTGACGGTTGTGATCGTTGAAATTAGTTTCGGAGAATTCGTATCTCATCAAAACGATAGATTGACTAACACTTAAGAGTTTATTTATACTTTCATTAAGTATAACATAAGATTTTGTGGTATCCACTTGTGTAAATATTTTAAATTGAATATTGAATTTATTCATTGTATTCATATAGGGTCAAGGAGTGTATCTGTAAAAAATCATCAAAATCGGAGTTAAAATAACCGTTAAATCGTGATTTTTTGTTTATAACCGTCGAAAAGCTTTTTTCCGTTACTTGATCTCTGAATGTTTGTTTTTTGTGATTTTTTGCTGATGTGATCTTGAAACATATACAAACAAGTTTGACGGTTGTGATCGTTGAAATTAGTTTCGAAGAATTCGTATCCCATCAAAACGATAGATTAACTAACATTTAAGAGTTTATTTATACTTTCATTAAGTATAACATAAGATTTTGTGGTATCCACTGTGTGTAAATATTTTAAATTAAAGATCGAATTCATTCATTGTATTCATATAGGGTCAAGGAGTGTAGCTGTATAAAATCATCAAAATCAGAGTTAAAATTACCGTTAAATCGTAATTTTTTGTTTATAACCGTCGAAAAGTTTTGTCCTGTTACTTGATCTCTGAATGTTTTTTTTTTGTGATTTTTTGCTGATGTGATCTCGAAACATATGCAAACAAGTTTGACGGTTATGATCGTTGAAATTAGTTTCAGAGAATTCGTATCCCATCAAAACGATAGATTGACTAACACTTCAGAGTTTATTTATACTTTAATTAAGTATAACTCTCTTCATTTTGCATATCTTTGAACATTTGTATTTTGTATTATGCACTAATGTTTTTTCATTAGACTCTTATTTTGGGGTATGTAAACTTGAAAGAAAAATGTTTTATTTATTTATTTATTAATGTTTTGAATTAGTATTTATGTGACAATATGGTATGTATATACTAATTTAGTATTATGTTTTACATTTTTTAGGGTCAAATTATGTTTTTCATTTTCATTATTTATTGATTTAAAAAATATTTTTCTTAACGGGTAACGGGTCGGGTCATATTACCTGATAATATTAACGGGTCGATTTCGGGTTGGGTTATATTACCCGTTTATTTTAACGGGTGTTACACGACACGACCCGTTAAGCTATCGGGTATGACACGAAAACGACACGAACACGAGAAACACGACACGAATGCCAGGTCTACATGGAGGGGATCCGAAGAGGATCCAAGTCCTATTTACATATGTTGTATGCATATTCTGAATTTTTTTTTATGAGAAAATAAGATAAAATAAGTTGGTTGAGAGGCGCAATGAACATGATATCCTTCCCTGCATGAAGCAAACATGTGACAACCAGGTCGACACCAATTTGATACCAGTGATAAATAAATAAAAAAGATAAGGCCAAATTTTTTTCGTAATCCGTGTGGTGATACTCTACTTTTAAATAGACCTATGTAATAAAAAAAAAGTTATTAATTGTAGTCATGTGGTGAAATTTGTTATCAATCATAGTCCAAATTGGATTTTTTCTCATTCTTTTGTCATTTGTAGGGGTAAAATTATTATTTTTCATTTTTATTGATTCCATCAACTAATCATAAAGCACCATATGGCCATAATTTTTATTTTTATTTTAAAAACTTTTAGAACTACACTAAAAGAATAAATAAACAATAAAATTACAAGGTTCATATTATCAGACTTTCTCATTTCAAGAGACCCAAGAGTCCAAATTCAAGGTTTAAAAAATCACAAAGTACCTCATCGCATTTAGGTTAGAATATAAGTTATTATGCAAACATTAAATTTGGTTTCATTTAAAAAAAACAATGGTGGACGGAATGACTAGGGTTATGTGAGAGAGAGAGAGATGGGAAGGTGGTGGGTGGTCATTGTGGCTATGGTTGACAATGGTAGGGATTGGAGAGGGATTTTTATTTTATTTTTCCTTCTATTTTTGTTGATTATAAAAAAATGGAATTACCAAAATGAAAAAAAAAATGACATTTTTACTCCTACACGTGGGTGAGATTTTGACAGAAATTTCAATTTGGACTACGATTGATAATGAACTTCACCATAGGATTAAGATTTACACTTTTGTCACCACATGTGTCGATTTAAAAATAGTGTCTCACCACAAGGATCAAGAAAAAAATTTAGCCAAAATATAAAATCATCAAAAAGTTGCACGAACTATAATTAAACATATCTTAAGCTTTAATTAAGTCACAATTAAGCTAGTAGTCTTGGCGGTTGGGGATTTTTTACTCGAATGCTGCTATTGATTAATCATAATTAGTAACTGCTAATCAACTTCACAATTACAAAATAACTAAAAATTCAGTGCATCACAACTACAGAAAAAACTTCTGCTTGGGTTTAGCACTTAATCACTCTTTAAGTTCTTAACCTTGTTTATTCGTTGCCTTTCAGCTCACTAAGCAAAAGGTCTACTGGTTTAGTGTACTGCATAGTATTTAGCTGCTGCACTGCATATTGCCCCCTTATCCAAAGCCATGTGGGTGATGGAATCATAGATTAGCTCAAATATAAAGACACAATAGCCTTGCTGTTACTTTTCGACAGAAATTGCTTTCCATTCCACCATAAATTGATCTGGATTCAGGGTGTTGTCAAAACAAAATCCGTCTTTTGTTAAAAAAACATCAGATGTCTTGCGCAAAGAATTTCTAAATACCGACCGTATTTGCGGTCGATAATCAGCTGTTGGATGGCTATGGAGTAGTCAAATTTTCAAATAATTGGCACAAGAAAGTGAAACATTCTATGCTTTTGTTAGAGAACATCTTCCACTTCCATCGTGCAGCACCGTGCTGCTGCAATCACACCTCAGCAGTCATCAATTCTTTTTCAGGCCGTGTTATAAAGTTACAAACCACTCATATGTCGTCGTAGAGTAGGTTTTGAATTCGGACAAAATAAAATGAATACACTGCTTTAACCGACTGACCTAAACCCCCGCTTTAAGTTGCATTTCATCTTCATAACAATACAAAGATTATAATGAACAATGAGGGATAAAATGCTCGGTGACTTTTCATTAGGAAGATAATTCAAAATTACATCGCGGTATCTTACTATGAAGATGACCGTTACGCTTACATTATCGGTATGTTTTCAGGACAACCCTACAAAGATGACCATTCTGGATCTCCTTCTAAAGGTATGAAGGGAATTTTCCATATCCACACCAGCTAATAAAAGAAAGACCTAAACAACAAATCACCTTACTCTATGTTACAGGGACAGCGAGCTTCCATCTCCCAAGAAATCTAATGTACACAAGGAAAACTCTGACTCTAGTAAAACTGTTTCGGAGGAAAAACTTTCTGGTGGACCTCTTGAATATGAACATTTCCGGAAACCATCTCGGCGAAGGACGTGCAACGCTAGCCCAAGTTTTTGCCATCCCTTGCTTTGTAATTCCATGATTCTTTCCCGAAAACCTCTTCAATCATGTTGCTAGTTGGCAAGAAGTCAACCTTGTTTTTAGGGCAAGTCATATACCCAGCATCCCAGATTTTGGCATCACAAGGCTCCAAGACATACTCGTGGTCACTGCGGTTAAAATTACCCGACCAATGATTCCCGTTCTCAGACTTCCGCTGACTCTCTTGTGAAGCAGCCACGGCTGCATCAAAGGACGTGCACGAATCATCTTGGACTTCTTGATCTCCCTTTTCATCCCAGGAAATTTTATCCTGAAGCTGAGCTATGGGACAAGAACCGCAGTTGTCAACCAACCCGTAGCATCTATCTAAAATTTGCTCAGGTCCCCGCCCAAACATATCCACACCATTATCATCAAAAGTTTCATCCGCATCGTCCTCATCGAACACTTCCAAATCATCCTTCCAATTTCGATTATAACCAGGAACCCGTCTACATTCAGGAGACTCAACCACCGAGTCCTCATCCTCTGTCACGGAGGGTTGATTGTCACCATAATCATTACTCCCCTGCCATTCATCATTGTCACTATCAATATTCATTGGGTCATACCTGTTCTGCTCCGCCCTCTTCCTAAGCATAAAGACATTGAAATAGTAACTGACAATCTCCTTTTTCGTCCTGGAGGGGAAGACAGTTGAAAGTTTGTCCCAGAAAGATGTTGGATTTGAGAAGACAACCCGGTGAAATAGTTGTTCCTCCTCTTCACTCCAAGTTTGTGCCACTTGCTCTCCCATGTCATTAAATCCTAGCTCCTCATATTTCTTTGGCCCAATGGTCTTTACAAGTTTCTCTCTTGCTTCCAAAATGTGCTGCCTGACACATCTAACAGACTCTCCATCTTCACAGCTGCAATCAATTCTGCCCTTTCCAACTATGCAACCCGTGTCAGTAAATAACTCAGTATCAGAATCAGGCATTGGAATTATACAAGTCCCCATTAGTCGTTTCTCATCCTCAAGGTCAAAGTTATTATGGGCTCCTTGTGCACCCCACAGTGGAACATCAGCTTGATGCTCTGGTCCAATGGAGGCAGACTTCCGAGGAGGGTGATCCAAAAGAACAGAATAAATATCCTCAAATTGAGTCAAGGTCCTTATTGGACGTTCATGATTGAAGTACTCAGGGAAAAAAGACCCATGAAATGATGCTTCAAACAGAGAATCCTCTCCACTAGTGCTGCTAGTGGTCCATGAGGATATGGTAAAGCTTCTAGGTGCACTGCCTTCAACATCCTCACCGCCTTCTGGAAGACCAGAAAATTTGTCATCAGAAATCTTCTCTTCACTTCTATTATTGTCTTTTGCACACCCATTCTCTACCAATCAAACATCAAACTTTTTTCAAGAGTTCAAACCAAAAAGTAAACTGGAAACAGCAGAATCGCATTAGGTTGTTTTTATGCGACCAAAATTAGTTAAAATTGAGAACGAAGTGCACAATGATTTGACTGAGTTTGACATTTAAAAATCAGTTGCATTGACAGGGCTGGACAAGGTGGACTCAGAAACAGACACATTCAGACTATCCGACGCATGCACAAACGAGAAAACATGCAAACAATTTTATCCCTCTTCCAGAGGTTCCACATATACTTTTTAGAAATCACAGACCCTCACCTAAAGTCTCTGGTTGCTCGGAAACATCTCCAGGAAAAACAGATTCTGAGAAAGAAACTAGCTCTTTATTATGTCCGACTTGTCTTGGGTGCTTGAAAGAAACAAATACTTCCTCATCATCAAGTGATCGTTTCTGTACCATAATAAACTGCATAAAAGAAATAAAAAAACGTTTAGATAAAATCATAAAATGCAAAAGAAATGCCCAAAAGTATTTTACACCTACGCTTCTACATATCCAGAGGGAAGCACCAAGAGACATTTTTAATCAAGCACAAATGGTCTTCCAACAATTCCATGATTCTATCACTCGGATAGCAGAGGCGGTGCACCACAACACAAGTTTCATTACAACGAAAATAAGCAGGACCTCATCCAAAACATATCAAATATCATTACAACCACAAGTTCATGTTATATCAACTCGCTTCGACTCACATAAACGCATCTTTAACAGTTTAAAGCAACTAAATTAAGCACTTCCGAAACAAAGCAAACACAAACAGATACCTCAAACACGGACATTTCCCGCTAAAAATGGTTACTTCTGAAAGTCATTTATTTCCCATACAATGACACTATAGTTCCCCCTGTCAGTTAATGTCTTAATGTGACAACGTTACACCATATGACTACCAAGTCCATCAAAATTTTGACTTTCCATAAGAAAATTGCAATTATGGTTGATATCCTTAAAGGGTGTTGTGGGGCCAATTATGTCAGACCCTCCCCATAAAAGAGACATCACTGATAAGGAGGGCAATTTCGTAAATATGACCAACTGCTTTTTTTCTAATCAAAGGATGTCCCTTTTAGCTAAAAAACAGGGTGCCCATATCACATCGCAAAATTGAGCAAGAAAATTTGAACTTTTTAATTTATTTAGCATGCAAAAACTAATAATTTCATCATAAATAAGCAAAAGAACTCGGTTTATACCTCAGAAAAAAGTCTTCGAGATATGAAGCAGATCGCTGAATTGGAAGAAAGGAGCTCTTGATTTGACGCACCCAAACGGAAAAACCAAGCTTAATCGAATCAATCTGACTTTTCCCCACCCTAATTTAACAAAACGACGAAAAGCCCCAAATTATTGAAACCCTAACCCTAGATCTTGAATTCTGTACGAAATCCCAGAAATTGTACCAGATCTACCAACAAATACAGCTGATGAGCTATAAAAGAACCTCAAAGGATTGTAGATATACGGATCGAAACCCAGAAATCAAAAAACCCAAACGCGAAAAGAATTCAAAATAATTTACAAAATCGGAAGAAATTTACAGCGGAAGGCGAAAAAAATCGCTAATCCAATAAACGTTTTGTCAGATCTACAAACGAAGAAGAAGATCGAATATTTTCTGAAACCCTAACCCTAGAATCGGATTGGGAACACGGCTGAAGACGAAACTGGAATCGATCGAGAGCCGAGAGGACGAATTGATCGGATCGGAAATCAATTTCGGGATCGAGACAAAAAACGGAGATGGAATCGAGGGGAAGAAATGATCGAGATCGACAAAAGAGGCGGCGATTGAAGAAAAGGGGCGACGTAGGGTTGGGCTTTTTTGTAAGTGGCTTGTCCGGGAAGGGGAATACCGAAAAGAGACACGTATGGGATCGTAATTACGGAGAATACCCCTCGTAGTGCGGGAAGGGAGTAGTGATGGGGATGAGGTATATGAAGGGTCGCGCGGTGATTTGGATTTTTGTAACCGCCGCTGGGTGAGCGACACGTGGCGTGTTGTTGGAGGAAAGTGGCGTGAGGACAACTAAGCTAGAGATTTGTCTCTTACGTTTTTGGGTTGCAAAATTGGGTGGATTTGATTGGTGGTTTAAATGCAATTTCCTAATGTGACCCTAAGAACTTTTGCTTTTCAATGAAATTATGACAAATTAAGGTAGTGAATGTTTTCTGATTTTGTCTTTTAGAAAAAAGGGGTGTTTGAAATTTAATTAGAAGATTGGGTTTGAGATTTTAGTTGATTAATTGTGGATTTTATGTTACTATTCACACAAATATTAAAACTATGGTGTGTTTATGAGGACGTTAAATATTTATTTCAGATACACGTGACTAGTTGGTTTAACAGTACGTAGTCTTTACTTTGTTTGACTTACGCGGATATTAAGATGATTGTAGAGAGATTGATACCAAGTTTTGGATTTTTGTGATGGATCCTACATTGATAGAAGGAGGAAGCTTATAAGTAAGCTAGGGTAATCGTCATATTACTAATTGGGTTCATGGTAAAACCTCAACTTTATTCATGATATCTAAGCAGATTGTCCAAATTGTGAAGCCAAACAGCGGCGCTCCACATCACTCCATTGTATTGTCCATGCATTGGTCTTGAAATTCTCCACATTTTTTTATAATTTTTCCAACAAAAAAAAATTTCTCTCTTTTGCCGAAAATGTAGGCTTCTATTTGCTAGTAGTTTTTGTTTGTAAATTTGCAGATGGAGCTTTACAGCAATAGTGGAAAGCAATGAAGCCTATACAATTTGTTGCAAATTCGATCCCACTAACGCTATTGTTTGTCAAAAATAAAAATTTTGGATTCATCAGAATACACTTCTATTAAACGGAATCGATAATGTAAGTATATCAATGTATTAAAAATTAAAAAGAAATTGGATTTTATGTTCTCATTATATTCACTTTTCCATGTATCAACAGATGTAACATTTTACAGTTCAAAAGGGTAAGTGTAACCAAACCCTCTCATATACAAGCTTGCCAAAGACTGGCAAGTACTGAAGAAAACAGTATCAAAGTGTACAAGGCGTTTGCATCTGACGAGTGATCGTAAATAACAAGGTCATCCCAACGTTGTCCATCCGAAGCTACAAGAAGTGGTAATCGAAATTTACAGCAACGAAGAAACCACCCCTCATTCGCATTTGAATGGATTTGACTCTCGTTAGCAACTGCCATCTGATCGGTTACAAAAAAAAGTTAAGTGCAAGTCGTTATAGTAAGCAAGAAGAAATATGTCGAACGGACATGCTAGTATAAACACAAAACTACATGAAAAGAGGTCTTGAAGTTAGGGAAGTCGAAGACTAACAGACATGAAAATCTCGTTTCTCAACACATAACTATCAATTTGTTTTACGATAGCACCATATAGGTAGTTTTTCCAGACAATTGGTCACACGGACAGCCATCACATGAACAACACAATGAGGACAGTAAAAGGTTAATGTGTATGGGGGAATGATGAGCAATTTAGCTTGAACAAGCTTATGTTGTTTGAAAAATGTCAATTTTTATGTAAAAAAAATCAGCGTACTAGGAGAAACCAGAGGAGCAATAATGAGACGGCCACAACCAAGAATCTAAACCCGCCGAACAAATAACTCCTCTCTTTTTGGTCGTACAAAAATAGAACTTCATTGAGATTTGGGAGCAGAACTTACTGTTTCAGGAATGCCATTGGCATACACTCAAAGATCAACGCCCTCATCAAGGCCTTTTGAACTGATCATCACATTTGAGTCAATTTGTTTGTCGAACTTCTTCTTCCTCCTCGCTTCAAACTCTTGGAATCCTTCCATCTAGATTTTTATCACGTGGTAAATGTTCAAATATATTGCTGGAAAAAAGGGATATAAGTAAAACACCATATCGGAAAATGTGGCATACCTGCTGAAACTGATCCATGGAAATAGGGTTTCCATGAAGAGAAATATTTTGCAGCGCTTTACAGTCTTTCAACAGATTAGTGGGTATCTGTCGAACAAGGAATACTCCAACTTGTCAATCTTCTATGTGGTTAAGATTAAGAAAGTTAAATGAAACTTGTGATGAGTAAAAACTATACCTGTTTCACATTATTATTGTCCAAGCAAAGTGACTTTACGTGGATAAGGTTGCAAACTGATTCAGGAAGTTCTTCAATTGAATTATCTGAAAAGCAATCCAGAATCACGAAGCTGTGAGTGGTATAATAAAATTTACAGCCATATAACCACGTGGAGAAGGAAAACAATCACATATAAAACGGACATCGGTTAGGAGTATAACAGAAAAGTTTAAACATACCATTTGCTTGTAATTCTTCCAGAGAGAAGCAACTTCCTATGGATTCTGGAAGAGACTTTAATTTGTTCTTTGATAAATTTAAAAGCTTTAACTGCATCAAACAATCCATTTTTAGATCCAGGATTTTCACAAGGAATGTTAAATGTTTGATGTTCAAAAAAAGTAAAAGTGGAATTCAGATTCTCATTGATGCATTTTCCAATGTTTTTGCTCTAAATGCTATTGATAATTAACTCAGACATAAAATTCCTAATTGCAGGAACAGCACAACAGACAATCAGGTGGAAAATCTAAAAGCGCTTACATTCCGCAAGCTTCCAATAGTCTCAGGCAAAGACTCTAATGAATTCCCAGAGATAGATAACTGCTCAAGTCTGACCAACTGTCCCACTAGAAATAGGAAACATACATTTTGTTAGTTAGACGTCCCATGATGAAGTATTTGAAAGAAACAATGGTCCCATACAATATCTTACTTAGAGAAGAGAATTACATTCATCAGGCAAGGTAGTAACTTGATTTCCATCAAGTGTCATAACTTTTAGGGACCCTAGTTTTGCCAAATTTATCGGTAGTCGGTCAATGAGGTTATGAGCTAATATCTGAAAAATAAAGCAAATGGAATTCAACTGTCAACTGATCATCCGAACGTATGATAGACAAATGTACATTCATATTAAACAAACTGCCTCACGTAGAGATTACTTAATTTGTGCGAACTAGTTTAGCTATTTGTTTATAAAGTATAAAATAAAAGCTTAATGATTTCTTGTGGGAAAACAACTTTTTATTTTCATACATTTTGAATCGAATGATCTATGCAGTTCATTGACAGATTTGAAAACACTGAATCCCCCCCAACAGTCTACTCACAAATCACAATAGTAACCTTCAATAAAACGACCACCATTTTCATCATAAAAATTGTGTCACTATCTATTTATCCTTTTCCGTTCAACAGAGATGGTAAAGGTTGAAGTCTTAAAAAATTTATGTACGACAAATTGCTCGTAGAGCATGAATTTAGGAATGAAACAGTACATGTACAAGAGACAAAAAAAACATGATTCTTACCAGTCGCTGCAGGTTTACTAATTTGCTGATATCCACAGGAATGTCAACTGCACGCAGAATAAGAGGTAATCAGATGCCTTCCAGAAAAAAAAAACTCATTATCGTTAAGGTTAATTCAACGAAGCTTTTTGATAAATATAAGAGGAAATCAGATGCCTTCCAGAAAAGACTGCATCGTAAAATTAGTTAATCAAATTTAGATGCCTCGCGGTGAATAGTACATTACCTATTTTATTGTGTGTTAGATCAAGAGTACGTATGGACCTGTCCAGGTCGAGAACTTCATCTGGAAATGTCTGTTCGAGAAAGTAACCAATCAGTACATAGCATCGAACACACGCACACACATGAAAGGACGCAAAGCACCAGTCTTGCAGTGCTTTATGTTTGTTGTCTAAAATGCGTAGATGGAACCCGAAACTAGGCGTTTATGCACAATGCAGTATATATAATATCAATTGTCAAACCGAAAGATTAAAGGGAAACCATGTCAGATGCTTGAATTGAATACACCAACACAAATAGAAAACATCTCCATATATTATAAACTTGAAGCTCTCTTTCGAATTCAATCAACATTCGAACAAGAACATATTCGAAACACCTCAATCAACAGCACCCCACAAAGAAAGATTTTAACTTTATCGCAATTCTCGTATAATTATGTTCAGCCACCAAATGAAGCTACTTCATCAAATTAATCAATTCACTCACCCACCTCATCAACATTTCACACCCAATTATTCAAAATCACAACAATTATCCAAAAAATAACCAAAATTTCAATCAACCAACACACAGATATATATATATATATATATATATATATATATATATGTATATGTATGCGTATACATATATATACACACACATGGGAGACAGAGATTGAGAGAGGATTTGCCTTCAATTTGGAGTCACGGAGGCCAACAATGCCGGTGGATCGCCACCGGGCGGCCCGACTTGCTTTCGTATCCACGTTTTTGCTTGTATTGCAACCCATCTCGTCACCACCAAATTAATCTCACAAAAATATAATTAAAAAAAAAAACAACAACAAAACTTCAAGAAATCGATTTGTAAATATATATATATATATATGTATATATGTATATAAATTCTTAGATTTTCCCCTCTGCACGGATAGAAATGAGATTTGTGCAGAGAGGTTTAGGTGGGGGTCAAGCTCCCGAAAGCTCCGAAGCTATGGAGGCCAAGAGGATGAAGGAGAAGAAGAAGCAGTCGTCGTCGTTTTCAACGGCTTGTTGGACCTTTTTCTAGCACCCAAAACCGCGTCTTTTACCCACGCGGCTTATGCTTATTGGGTTTTCCATGGGTAAGTGTGGTTGTTATTACAGGTGATCAGGACTTTTGATTAATGATAAAATAGATTTTAATACTTTAATTTTGTTCCTTGGAATGTTTCGCGCGAGTTTTTAAACGGGCGTTGGATCAAACTTTTCGGGTCGGCCCAAATTTGGATCATGGACTTGGGCAAAAATATGCAAATAAGCGTTAATTTTTTCTTGCAGGAATAACTTCAATTTGAGTACTTTGAAAATAGTTTCACAAAAAACGTATTCAATCAATTTAAAAGTACTTTTAGAGGAGTCATAAGTTTCATGAGTAGTGATCACGAGTTTTTTGTAATACAACGACATTTACATTGAAAAGTTGAAGATTTGGCCAACCTACAAAATGATTCAGATAATATAATTTAGTATTAAACTCGTGATCAGATTTTAACATTTCCTCTATTTATAATGGCATGCAGTCAGAAGAAGAAAGATTGCGTGATCAAAGAGAGAGGGAACAATTGGAGCATAATATAAGGGAGCGAGACAAAACAGCAGCATGAAAGATTTTCATTTCTACTTTTCTTTGGTATCAAATCAGCTTAATCTTGTGTTTTCTGTATCTCATATCTGTACAAGCATTGTTATTCATTCGTTGAATTTTATTTAACTTCTCAGGACGGGTTTTGGTTTTCTTTCGAAAATTTTCGGAGCTCCTCGAGAAGAGAGAAACTTACAATCCAAAATGCTTGTGTGGCGGTATATCAAGTCTAGAGCCTATTATACGCCTTCATGATTTAATTTTCCTGCATGGTATTTATATGACTGGTTTGATATATCGTCACTTTGCGTCCTAAGTGGATCTGTGTGTGCAAGTTGTTTTCTCTTTCAACATGACCTCTGGTTTTCTACTTCTGCCTAATTGTGCTTGACCTTTGACTTTAATTTAATTAAATTCCTGCCTAAGTTAAAGGTCGGAGGCTACAAAGTCTGTTAAGGTTCCACACAATGTGTTGACTCCTGAGATTCGGCCACTTCGCCTATTCAAACAAATAGTGGTTATTAATCATCATGGGTGGCTAAGTGGTTGGTAGATTTCAGACTCATATTTCATAAAGCCCGCTTTGAGTTTAATTCTTGTATTTCACAAGGCACGCTTTGAGTTTGACTTGACGCGTGTGAATCACACGATAGTGGTTAGTAGAGATTGAAATGTCTCTGTGAGTCTTTTCGACCTCAGAAGAGTGAACTGTCGTGACGAAGCCACCAATTAATCCCTTTTTAAATCAAAATAATAATTAAAAAAAATAGTGGTCACTTGCCAGAAAGAAGAAAATACTCTTCAACACAAGCACAACTATTTCTAATATTTCCCTCCGATATAGCCAGTCAACCTTCAACACTTAGTAATGTTAGAATCAATCGTTCACTAAATTATCGATTTACTCAATCTAATAAATTTTTCTGTTTATTCTCATAAGGACCAATGGATACAAAAAAAGAAAAAAAAAGAAAAAAAGAAAAGAGAGTAACAATGTCACACTGTGAGACAACAGGAAAGTAAAAACATGAGGTGAAAAGTAGAAATTCGAAGAATCACTTATGCTCCTGCAGCTGAAAGAAAATCTCCACATCTTATGCCACAGCAGGCATGTCCTTGAGCCAAGAATCCAGCGGCTTCCCGATCGAAAACACGATGAATCCGATTTCTCTCAGCTTCCCTGCATCAACCACATTCCTCCCATCGAACAAAAATGCAGGCTTCTGCATGCTGTCGTAAATCTTCTTGTAATCGAGCGTCTTGAACTCGTCCCACTCGGTGAGAATGCAGATCCCATGAGCACCCTTTGCTGCCTCGTAAGCATCCCAGGCGACGCTCACTTCCTTGGCCGCGGCGGGGCTCATTGGCTGCAGATGAATTGGATGGTCCCAATCAAACTTTTTCATCGAAAGATCCCTCCGAATCTGTTCCTCGGTAACCTGCAGATCATATATGCTCAAGTGCGCCTTGTCCCCCAACAGCCCGTTGCAAACATCAATGGCAGGGGTCTCCCTTGTGTCCCCGGTGTCTTTCTTGAATGCGAATCCAAAAATCGCAATCTTTTTACCCGAAACAGTGTTGAACATCGAAGAGACAACCCTGTTCACGAAGCGGCTCTTTTGGTAGTCGTTCACCTTGATCACTTGTTTCCAATAGTCTGCAACTTCAGGGAGGCCATTGCATTCGCAGATATAGACCAAGTTGAGAATGTCCTTCTGAAAGCAAGACCCGCCAAATCCAACGCTGGCATTGAGAAATTTCGGTCCAATTCTGGTGTCCTTGCCAACAGCATGGGAAACTTCTGAGATATTCGCGCCGGTGGCCTCACAGAGAGCTGACATTGCATTCACAGACGAGATCCTCTGCGCCAGGAAGGCATTCGCGGCGAGCTTTGATAGCTCAGCTGACCACAGATTGGTTGTTATGATTCTGTCTTCCGGAACCCAATTCGCGTACACTGCCTTCAATGCCTGGATTGCCTTCTGGCCATCCGGGGTTTCCCTCCCTCCAATCAACACGCGGTCGGGCTTGAAAAGATCCTCAATTGCTGTCCCCTCGGCAAGAAACTCCGGGTTGGAGAGAATCTGGTACTTGATTCCCTTGCTATTATGTGTCAAAATCTTTTCAATCGCCTCGGCGGTTTTCACTGGGACAGTTGACTTCTCAACAACAATCTTGTCGGATTTTGAAACATCAGCGATCATTCGGGCTGCGCTTTCCCAGTATGTCAAGTCAGCAGCCTTGCCGGCTCCAAGACCCCTGGTTTTCGTTGGGGTGTTAACTGAAACGAAGATAATGTCCGCCTCAGCGACATGTTTTTCGACAGCACTGCTGAAGAAGAGGTTCTTTCCTCTGCATTGCTTCACAACCTCATCGAGACCTGGCTCAAAAATGGGGAGCTGGTCGCTGTTCCAGGCCGCGATTCGGGGCACGGAGATGTCCACCACCGCCACTTCGATGGCAGGGCACTTCAGGGCAATCACTGCCATTGTTGGACCCCCAACATAGCCAGCTCCAATGCAGCAGATCTTCACCATTTTTTTTCTTCTGTTAAAAGCATGAAACAAAGCAATCTGTCAAGAGAAAATAAAGGACGGCTTCCTCTGCAAGAACAAGATTTATACTTTATACACTGGAAAATCAACAAGAATTTGCTCCACCACTTTAGTTTCTTGATAAGGCGATATTATAAACTACTCTTACCTACGGAGAGGCGATTCAAACTTGGGTTCAATTGGACGGGACACATTACCTTGGCCAATTGACTTAACATAGGTATGCAAGATCTAATCTTCGACCAAATCTAGAAAATAAGCAAATGTCCTTTTACCGCAGTGGCAGAAAGAAATAATGCATATGATCCCCACCAATCCCCTCCCGCCTTACATTTATCAATTTAACCCACTAACGTTACTAAATCTAGAAAATAAAATAGAAGTGTCCACAATTATAAGATGCCCAACTTTCTAAAAAGTTTGAGATGGCAAGATGGTAATAAAGAATGTGATGCTCTAACTTGCACTTTCGGAGACTCAAACTCAGACGCAAAGAGCGGACACACTTTTGCAAAACTTGACTAAATCTAGACAATGAAAGAACAGTGTCCACAATTTTGACATGACAACCTTGCTCAAAACTTTCTACCATCCTACGAAATTGTCATCAGTTGAGCATCTTAACATGCAAGAAAATGATGAAATATTGTAACCTAATTTACACAAGAAGCCATGGCAGTACCTTGATAAGATTTCTGTAGGCTTCAAAAAATGGAAGCAAGAGATAGAGAGTAAAGTAGGAAGGAGGGAGAGAGAGAGAGGGAGAGCACAAACTACTGCAGGAAAGAAAGAGAGGAATGAGGTGCCTAAATACCCAAAAGCACTTGTGAGATCTGCACCAATTAGTTACTTTTTCACAAACCAAAGCAAAGTCAGATTAATGGAAAAGCTGGAACGGAGCATTCAACACGTTTCCAAACACCACCTTTCAGTAACAAACAAGGGAAATTCAGCCCACCCCTTTTTTCCCCTCTCTTTCAACTCAAACAATGAAAACTGCTTATCGAAAAAGCAGATTTCCAAGAGTACCCGTGTCATTAAAACACAGATAAAAACTAAGTCAATTGAATAAAAAAACAGTTTTCTGGCATAAAAACAAGGGTTGGAATCAAAGGGTCTGACCAAACAGAACCCATAGAGTAAGACTGCAACTGCATCCCAAATGGGTGATCAGAGTAAAAGCTGGACTCTACGCGTCATTGGTTCATGTGCCACTATACCATCATTAAACACCCCATACGCCCACGAGAAATATGCACAAACATAATTGGTTACAAAATTTTAATTGAAGGTACGTGATTTTCATTGAGAGAATGTGATTTCCGGCGTTTTTCATTTTTCGTAACATTGTTTTTAAGAAGGGCTATCCACCTACACATTTTTATTTCAAGTCGAATAAATTATCAAAAGTTAACAAGAGTCCGCGAGAAGTAAAATTAAGTGTAAATAACATTATTCTTGTTTTTATCTTATTTCTAAAACTTGGATTTAATAAATCATAGAAACAGAAATAAACAGAAACCTGCAAAAAGAGAAAAGAAATATGCAAGATATGGACACGAATCAAACAATAAAAGGCCGCAAAATCAAAATTTATATACAGTTTATTATTTATTTTGTAATCCCTTAATTTTATTTTTATTAAAAATTTAATAGTCGGTTCTATTTCAGCGCATTAAACAAAAATCAAAACATATCAAAAACAACAATTCAACAAACACGTCAACAAAATTCAACAAACACGTCCTAGTTGGTACATTTCCATGGCATTTGGTCTACAAACCATTGGGGATTTAACAAATTAAACACCAAAATTTTACTAATCACCATAGCTAGTAATTAAAAGAGGAAGCTTCAAAGTGCAGAAAGGAAGGGATGTGTGCTGGTGTGGTGGGGCCCAGAGAATGTTCGAGTAAAATGAAAGCCATGGCGATTGCAATTAATATTAGATTATATAAAATTGCAGAAAAGTGACAGACAACAACGACATTTGATTCGAAAGACAATTAACAAATGAGATTAACGTGTTCATACCTCAGAAGATGCCCACAAATCAGCACAAAGAAAAAGAAACAAAAAAGTTTGATGACAAAGTGTGAAGTAAGATCCGAACTCTATAATTATAAAGCAGAAAAGCGGAAATGCGTCAGGTAGTCGACAGGCGGAGCTTTTGCTGTAAAGAGTGCAAAGATTATGCAACCAGAGGCAGAGGAGATATGAGTTATCGTGAGCAACAAAAGGTGTTATACACGCATCAGGATTTTGCATATTTATTTATTTAATTAATTAACAGGATTTGCGTATTAACTATTAACGTGGGCAGCCTATTTGGCAGGTACATGAATGGGATAGATTCCACGCTATACGTGGAAATGGTGAAGTAATTTTAAGATTGTTCACCGTTAATTATTTTGATCATTTTGTGAAGAAAAAACATTCGTGTACATAATTGTTATTTATTAATTTCTACTAGAGTTTCTTATTTTTCATTTACCGATTGACACATTAAATTTTGTTCATAAATTTCTTTATAATTTTACGGTAGCCAAACAAGAAACTTCACAATTTTTAAGAAATTAAATTTCATTATTTCAAATTCCATAATTTTGATTTTTCTTAGCAATTTTAATTTTTTTTTATCCAGGTTAAAGAATTTATGTTATCTCCAACCAATTTTACCTTTTATTTTTTTGGTCAAACCAGTAGTACCTTATGCAGAGTTCTTCTTTTTTTTCTTTTTCTTTTTTTTTTCCTAGAGAATGTATGTTGCTTTCATTTTTCTTTTTATCAGTTCTAAACAATCATGGGATATGAATATGATTTGTCTTATGGATTCATTGTTTGAAAGTCTATAAAAAATTAAGGGCCTGTTTGGTATCTTATTTGAAATTTTTTATCATTTCTCAAAACATTTCTTAAGAACATTTCTTGAAAACAATTTTTTTTAAGACTCAAAATTTAACGACCCTTACCCAAATTATGTCTAACTTTAAGTGGGCCAAGCCCAATCCCCTAAGTATTAAGTTACAACCTTAACTATAGTCTTGTTAAGTGAGGCCCAAATTTCGAATTGGGCTTGTGGACCAAAAATCTGGCCCATGACCCTAACAAATCCAACAACCCGCAAGAAGGGGGTCTTCCTCCTCATTTTAATTTTCTGCAACTCCTCACCCTCTCTCCCGTTCACTCCACCTCTCCGAGAACCTTTCCTCCTCCTTCCACTCATTCTCGTCACGAACTAGACCCTAAAACCTCCATTTCCAGCGTCCTTGCGACTTGGAGATCCCTGTGAATACCTTGCATGTTCGATCAGGAGCCGAGAGAGGGAAGAACGGTTGAGCTCCGAGGCTCCGAGACCTTGACTGAACTCAGGTGAGGCTTTTAACTTCATCTTTCGTAGAATCCTAGTTCAAAAACTAGATTTTCATCTCTGCATGTACTTATAATGTCCAACCTGTGACCTCCTTCCCACGACCTTGTTGAATCCAGGGACTTTCACATTCGAACTTACTTAGGAACACCTCTAGGACCATAAGGTGTAGGTAGATTAGACAGAGTGCGTAGGGATCTTGAGACTTGGGTGTGTGTTCTGTGTATATATATGTGTGAGGGGCTGTGTGGATGTGAGCTGTGCATATATGAATGCGGTGTATGTTGTCTATATAAACATATATATATGTGATGCTGTGAAGTATGGGTGAGTGTATATATATGGTGATGTTGGTGTGTGTATGAATATGTAGATCTGTGCAGGTGGAAGTATATCTATATGCGAAGGCTGAACTGTGTGTTCATGTATGTGTGCATCCGTGTCTTGGAAAAGGAGATGTACAGTGTGGTGGTGTGTGTGTATGGTTGTGTAAATATATAGAAAACAGGTGTGCATGAGGTTATGCGTGAATTGTGTACATATATATATTTATGTATAACGTGTGGGTGTATGTGAGTGTAGGTTGGGCTCAAGCCCAAATCATCATCTTTCATCCAAATCCCTTAAATCCAAAACTTTAGAATCCAAAACTCAAGACCCAATAGGTTCAAATCTTAATTCACCCAAACCTAAACCTTAATTCAAATTCAAGGTCCATTTCCATTTCTTGGAATTCTATAATCGGGTAGTTTGTTTAATTGTACATTTTTGTGTTTAGGTGAAGTTGCTAGTGGGGATTTCCTTAATTCTTTTCTGCACAACTCTGCTGCTACGGAGTATCTGTGAGTGGACCACCTTCTAAAAATAAATACATGATTTATGATATGACATGAAGATTTACATAATATATAGCATGCCTTACGAGTTTATGAACTGATTTTATGTTACACATATTACTGAAATGTTGAATATCGTCTCATTATTTTGTGAGGAATTAATTGTTGGCCTATATTGAGCCATATCTTGTTATATCGTATTTTCTATAAAAACCATGGACTGGTAGACTATCTGATGGATGACGATAGGATGCTAGAACATGTTTTCCGAAAACCCCTCTTTATAGTATAGATGATGGATGACTCTATACTATGAAGCGGTTATTTTGGAGAGGCGTAACTATTTGTGCGTACCTAGTGGACACTATGCCGCCTGGGGCGAGGATCTGGTGTTGGCATTTAGGCCGGGAGAAATAATCCCTAGCGAAAGGCTGAGGGACACGGAGACAGGCATTGGGCCAGGAGGGAGTTATCTCTGGCTACGGGCACAGAGACTCAGGTGCAGGCATTGGGCCGGGAGTATTATCATTCAGTGATCTTACTAGCAGCACACCGCGTTTATGAGACGATTTGTGAGACGATTTATGCTTTGGTTTTACGCGATGTCTTTCCACGATATATCTTTTGAGATGTTTATGGCATGCTAAGGTTTTCAGTAAACTATCACTTATTATGCTAGTAGTTTTCATTATATAACTGTGGGGGTTAGTATGTTCATAACTGTTTTCGTACTATGTATGTATATAAACTTGGTCCACTCACCCTTGTTTTGCGCCCCCATTCAGGTATTAGAAACGAGGCATTACGATCCCGGCATCACGGCACTTCCACGGCGGTACTTTCGAGTCTTTTCAGTGTAGCACTCATTCCCTTTATCCATTTAACCTTGTCTCAATTCTTTTAGTGATTTGGTTTAGTTGTATGCTCTGGACACGTTCCTAAATTATTAATCCTTTGTAATTGTATTCCTAACCATTATTTATTTCAAATTATAAATTTTTACTCTTAACGAATGGCTTGCGTCACCTTCGGGTGTCGGCCAGCACGTGCCAACCTTGGTATTCGGGGAATATCGGGGTCGGGGCGTGTCACAAAAACTTGATTGGTTTGCAATTTAAAAATTTTAAATCTTACGACTTAAACTTGATTGAATTGGAGTAAAGACGAAAAAAGTAAAAAAAAAAAAAAGAGGAGAAAGAAAGAAGAAAAGAGAGATATATATTTGGAGTGAGAGGGGAGGAGGGAGAGAAAAGAAATAAGTGAGTTTAAGTTTAAAAACTCTAAAAACTCACTTTTTATGTTTTTAAAGAATAGACTATATTTTTGAGTTAGTCTTGAGTTCAGTTTTTAAAAATAGTTATACCAAACAAGTTTTTAAGACCTAAAACTTGAAAATTGTTTTTGAGTTTAAAAAGTTGGATTCAAGTACACTACCAAACAGACCCTAAGAAATTCAAATAAATTAACATGCATTGTTTAGGCTTGCAATTGATCATTTGAAAGGTAAACCTCTTTATGACTGAAAATATCACCGAATCAACAGCTAGTTGAACGAATAAGTAGATCTTAGCTGTAAGTTTCACTTGATTTATAAGATTACATATATACACACACACGCACATATATATATATATATATATATATATATATATATATATATATATATATGGCAAAGTCATGAGGTCACTAACATGCATGTCTCTCAAATACTTCATATTACATGCCAAAAGTCAATACTTGGGTGTTAGAAGATTAGAGTTGAGTATGGAATTTACTCCACTAATACAGCTTAATTAGAGCCCTTCACTTGAGATTATTTTATAAAGAAGAGTGTTGTTATTTCCATCTCATTATTATCTCCCCGCGTACTTTTTAATTTTAATTACAAGTTTGTCCATTTGTAAAATAACCATTAAGGAACTTGAAAGATATATAATAGGTTGGGTGCGAATAGGTAACAAGTCCTAGACTTACATTGGGTTGTGAAATGAACGAGCAATATGTAAGCCGAATTTGAAAAGAAAAAAAACCGTAAAAGATGGGGATAGAAGGAATTTTGAAATGAAAAAGTGTGGATGCCCTTTCCAATTAAAGGTTAAGAAGCTAAGAGCTAATGAGTATTGAATATTGATGGTAGTTGTTATAGTATATAATCACACAGGTACAGTACCTGAGTATTTGGAGGGTCATTTGTTTGCATGTAGATTATCATCGGCTAAGACTTCATTGGTGAGGAAATAGAATTTTAATTTTTTAAGAACAATAGTGGGTGGAGAAATAACATTTCAATTTTTTAACTTTTTATGATAAATGATATTATAATGTGATTCGAAAAATAAGACACTAAGATGGATTTAGCAGCTTTGGCAAAGAATTAAGCACTTAATTTAAGATTTGGAAGCAAGCAAAAGCAGGTGCAAGCATATGATGAGAAAGAGAAATACCACTTTCCACCTCCATACTGTCAAAAACTTGAACAAGACAACAACAAAAATCTTAATATATACACACATATCAAACCATAAATAAAAGTAAATAACTTGATGCCTTCATATCTAACACCATTTATTAATTAAGAGTCTTACAGTTACACAGTCATATAGTATTATTAATTTACAAGTCATATAATTTAAATTGATCGTTGATGAGATAATTGATATTTATAAGTTTACGATAAACTATCAATAAAGATATTATATACGATAACATGAGTAATTTAGTAACATTTCATAACTGCGTGACATTTCTAAAAAACTTATGATGTCAATGTAGAAAGAAAGTTTATCGAGGACGTATAAAACAATGCAAGTCCCTAGTAACATTCACTTAACCAACGTTACTTACAAGGCAAACTACCCATCCACCCATAAAATACACTCCCAAAACCTAATAAACAAACCTTAACCTACTCGCTCTCTCTCTCTCTCTCTCTCTCTCTCTCTCTCTCAAAAAACAAAAACAAAAAACATGGGAGAGTCTTCAACACAGATAGACCTAGCAACTTTCCTGGAAATCCCGGTCGGCAAAGAGCCACAACCCGTCACCGCGACACATGCTCACCCCCGCATGATAAGCCCCGTGTGGCGGCTGAGCCCGAATCACAACGGCAGCACGCTGTACGACTCATACGAGTTCCGAGCTGTGACTCACCAACTCAACAAGGCCATTCTAGCTTCGAAAGCTTCCTCTTCACCTCATTACATGTACTGCTTCAACTCACCTTTGTACAGACAGGGCTTAAGTCGCATTGTCAAAGAAAGTGCCAAGACACCGAAGAGAGCGATTACTGGGGACCAAAAGCCGCCGTCTTCTGCGACTGCTGGGGACCAAAAGCCGAGCGCAAGGCCGGCGGGGGCGGTAACGAAGGGGTTTGTGGCGAGGGCGTGGAGGAAAGTGAAGCAAGGATTTATAAAGAATAAGCAAAAGAATGAGGGTTGATTACTACTACACATGCATGCCGGTCTCCTCCCGAAGTTATGTGCTGTTTCAATAAGCTTTTGGAGGTCGTAAACTGTTTGTGTATAGCATTCTACGCAGCCATGAATCCTCTCCTGGTAGAAGTCAGAACTCCGGCATGCTCGAGTCTTTCGTGCTTCGTTGAAATCGTAAGGGTCAGCAGCTCTTCCCGGAGCACTGCACTTCCTGTTAGTAGTCATACAATTTCATACCCAACTTCAATCGGGCTCAACTCCCTGTGATATTATTTTTTTCTCGAGTGAATCTCATTGTAATAATGATTTCTCAATTTCAACGTATTTGGCAAGAATCGATGACCTCTCGTTTACCATTGACTGCAATACTAAATGGCCAATTTCGACGAACTTTTAGTTATACATAGTACGAAGGAGACTTCTCCCACCGCTTGGTACACCACTATTTAATTATTAGTCTGAGATACCACAGTAGCGTTACTAACCTACACCTACCAGATTGTAGGTCGTATAGTAGGACAAACAGTTGGTCTTTTGGCCCGATGTCAGAAAAATCGTAAAATTCCCTATTTCCATTGATGATGAACAAGGTTCATGTACAACATCGCTTCAACAAGAAGCAATCTATTAAAACCACAACAAAATAAAACGCAAAAAACCAAAAAAATACATGTGGTGATATGATGGTATACAACATGTCAATATTCAGCAAGATACAATCAAAACTTTTCACTTTTACTAATTTTAAGCAGTTTCTAGAGAAAAGTTCTTTTCTATGTCAGCTTCAGCGCCATTTCTTGAAGAAGAGCTCGCTTCTGCACAGCGTTTATCACACTGTTGGTTTCGGCATTCTCAAGAACATCAGTGATGATGGCGGCTGCGTGACCTAGTGGCTCCTCGGCCGCCCGCTTCAACATGAATGCCTGCGCACGACATAATATGGCAAACTTATGGACAGGTTTTAGCTATAAATTAGATTTTCATCCGACGAGAATTTTGAGAGAGAAAGAGACCTGGCTGTGATGGGATATAGCCAATGTACAAGGTTGTTGAAACCAAGGCTCCCCGTCGACCTGAACAGGCAATGCAGCATAGAGCTGTATCTTAATTGACTGGCCCTGTGCCAACCTTTGAGCACGGGAGAGCCCAACCTGTACCAAACAAAATGGCAGATCAGAAACATAGCACACTTTCCCAAATCTAGTGTTCACGCTAGATATAAAAACCATGATCTGTTTTCGAATTGAAACTAACGAGCAAGACATCACTCCAATACGTAAGTATATGCTTCACACATATCGAGAGGTAGAGTTTCCACAAATACCCAAATTACCTGAAGTTTCCCAAGGTGCCATATTCCAGAAATGCTTACAACCTCAAGTAGTTTATCATGCATAGATTGTGGGTAAAAATTGTCATAATTTTCGTCCTCATTGTGCCACAGATCTACACCACCCATGTAGCTCCCAATGTTCGCTACAAGTACACCTTCTGCATCCTGAAAACATGTGCAAAATTGTCAAGCACTGATAATTTCAAAATTAGTCAATCATAATAAATCCACCCGAAGCAATATGATGATTTCTGAATCAATGGTCATTGTGCACTGTGTTTATAGTTAAAACTTTTCATACTCACCTCAGGGACCTCTACCTCAACGCCATCCACTTCAACTCGAACTTGCCAAGGAAAATCTACAAATGTTCTATCTATTATACCCTTCGCGCCTTCTCGTGCATAAAGAACTTTATTCATGAACTGCAGGTAGGTAACAAACTCAACATATTAAGGACACATAAAAGTAAAATCTAAATAAAACTACTAACAAACAATGATTACAACAACAGGAACCGATTTAAAATGTGATCCACCCAGTTTGAGGTATGATTGACTTTAATTGCCTTCTAGTTTATATTGCAACCACATGTGATCTGAGACTCGAAGATGCAATAGCATCTGCATTATAGTTTACCTATTCTTACCAACCTTTCTCCATCAGTCTAATGCCTGATATAGCACAAGGGAGTTTGACTCTAAATAACTTTAATTCCATTTTAGTTAAATATTACCTGGTTATAAAACTTCTCCGGATTCTCCTCTCGTAGATTATGAATGTCCAGAGCAACCTTGGCATCACATCCAATTCCTGCAAATGAAGCAGGCCAGAGTTGGTGATTGATGGTAAGTCATATGAGAGCTCACTCAATGTGATGAAAAACTTACACAAAAAAGTATAGAAGTTAGTCATAAGACTCGGAATTAACTCATCAACTGACCAAAGCGATATTGTTTCATCAGATGGACTATTTTTGGAATATCAGAGAGTAAACTCTTATGCAGCAGAACAGTAGGTCTAAGGTTGGGATAAATTTTGTAGGTTTTTCTTTTCTCCTTACAGAAAATATTCCAACTCACCTCATACATAGTGACAGTGAGCTATTTATACAGACTGAAAGCTCTGAAGAAGGTAAAGATGTAAAGCCAAAAAATTGATAATTGGCCCAATAAATGGGACCAAGACTTAATGTGAGCTGAGTATATAGTTTGAGAACTGAGCTGAGCCAAAACTTAAGTCAATAACTATGAGACACACAAACTACAAGAAAACAAGAATGATCCAGCAAAAATTCCGTATTCTACTATTACATACCAAGATAGTTGTTCAAAAACTTTGGCAATTGGAGCTGCTTCCCCTGTTGATTTACAATTGCTACCTTCCAACGATCAAGAATGGTTACTGCAGCATGCTCTATGTGGTGCAAAACTGTGCAAAGGCCTCCTTGTCTCTCTACTGAGCCCAAACCTCCTCCCCATGACAAAACTCTAGCAAGATCATTCCCCGTTCCAGCAGGAAGAATAGCAACTGGAGGAGGAGAATCAAAATTTTGCTTTTCTATGGCATTCAAAACCCAACCAACAGTACCATCTCCCCCACACACAAGAACTCTAAAGTGCTGCACCTTTCTGAACAAATAAAGACCCACCTCTGGTCCATGTGTTGAGCTCAGCTCAAAAACCTACAGGAAACAAAAGCACATGCAACATTTAAACAAACATATACAAAATACCACAATTACTAATAAAGTACAAGTTGATCAAACTCCATAGACATCAATTGAGGAGATAGGCCGGCATGTAATGATAAATAGCAGCAATTAGAATTTGCTTTTAGGGCATCCTATTCCATTAACAGGCTAAACTTGCAGGCTTTAATATTTTTCTCACATTAGATCCCATTAGTTCAGAGGCAGTTATTCTCACAAAATTCAAACCTTAAATCTTGCCTAAGAACCTTACTTAGTCCACATGAACAAAAAGGAAAGGAAATGCTTTTCTTTTCCACCATGTTATGCAATACCTGTACTTGACTCATTGTCTCGTTCATGTATCAACGATGGAAAATAATTTTTTTCCAACTATTCAAGATAGTAGAAGAATCAAACCTGAACAGGATTGAGAAGAATGCTCAAACGTTTTCTCAATGAATTTCCACGCTGAGCCCCACTCTTCTTGTTGATAAAAACTAGCAAGGGTCTTGCATCTGGCGATAAATCAATCAACTCATATCTTTGTTTCATCCCTAAAACCTGAGACTCGTCCTTCTTTTTGTTTGACGTGCTCCTTTTGAAACTTGGTTTAGAATCCAACTTCTTATTTCCATCATCGTCTTGGTGCTGCCGATCCACATTCACAGTGCCATTACGGTTTTCCTCAACTTCATGAGAACCATTAACAGCTTGAATAGTATCAGCTGTGCTTTCTGTAGACATATCCCCAGTACTACCACTATTTCCCGTGTCAACAGAGTTTTCATTTCCATGCTTGGACCTTTTGCTCTGGCTCCTAATAGTTGCACGTACTGAAGATGCTATTTCATTGGCTCCATGAGTAATGGTGCTCAGAAATCCAACCGAGGAGGTCTGGTTCAATTCCTTTACATGCAGAGGCGACACAATCAACCTTCTGAATGGACCTAGATCACAAATATCACCTGTTTCATTGGACATGCTACTGTGGCAATCAACATGTACCGCTCTTTGACACCACAAGCAGCACCATATTGGGGATCCACCAAGAAAAGACCCACTACATGGTTCTTCACAATAGCTGCAGAAAGAAGTTTCATCAGGTTGATCTGTTGCCTCTGTCCAACGGACAGCCCATTGGTGCATCACATGGTCAAACCCCATCATGGATACACACTTGCAATCCCTATGGGCACTAGAAGAGCAGCTCAGATGAGCCACAGCACCACAAATGTTGCAATGGTGACTAAAACTATCTGAAGCTATCATAGGCCCAAGAGTTTGAGAAGGGCTCATGGATTTTAGGCAAACACAGCAATTCAAGTTCTTTCCACGAGATAGAGATTCTAGAACCCAAGTATGAGGAGCTATAGGAACCTTGTGACGGGCCTTAGGGTTTTTCTTTGACCTGGCAATGGCTTTCATCCAACTTAGATTGATATTTCTCCTCCATTGGAAGGCGGAGTAGGCTATAGTCAAAATTCCAACTAGGGCCGCAATAAAGCAAGAGACTATGAAAAGGCGATCAGTCGGATTCTTGTTGTTCCAATAGGGCAAAAACATATCAAAGTCTCCATGATCATCCATCCTCAGTAAACTGCCCAAACCCAATTTAATTACAAATCAAACTCATCTATCCTCCAATACGGTTTCATCATTCAATAACATTATCAGAAGCCTTATCATCCCAACACCCTCCTACTTACTTCATCCTTCACAACAGAGAGTCGAACCACCCCTTTGCAGGTGCTACTTAATATAACCGCTTAAACCTACTTCATAAAACAAATAAAATAAACGTTCAAAACGCGAAACGAAAATTATTCCAAAAATTTCAACACAGCACTTGTTATCATGGATGGTTTCAAGTCAAAATTCAGAGGCGCAAACCAAATTCAAAATCCTTGTTATCATGGATGGTTTCAAGTCAAAATTCAGAGGCGCAAACCAACTTCAAAATCCAAGTAAACATAAAGAAAATACGCGGTTCCCTGTTGTAACTACACAATTCTATGATTCTATCACAATTTAGTGATACACTAAACCCACACAAAATTAGCTTGCAGTAAAACACTCCCGCTTTGGTTGGAAGCTAAAAAGGAACAAATTGGCAAGCTTGTGGAAAATAAACCATTCATTCAAAATTTAAATTTAAATTAATAGTCCAAATTGATAGTCCACTGCACAACTAAAAAGCTTCCATATTTTCAGACCAAGCAAACAACCCAACCTAACCGCCTAGAGTAAACTTCATTTTCTATCCCAATTTCTCGGTAACCAAACAGAAAATCTAAAAACGAAATACAAATGCATACATACATTTCAATATCTAATCACACATATACACAAACATATATGTATATATATGCACAGAAACATGAAGATTTCACAAAATGAGGCATGAAAGGATCGAAAATTCTGGAAAAAGAAAACGCACTCACAGTGACGGACGGCGGAGGACGGAGGTGCGATCGCGCCGATCAGAGAAAACCCTAGCTTGATCCACGCCGGGAGGCAAAATCCACAGAGTGTAGGGATCGAAGCAAAACCCAAATCCAAGGAAAAGCAAATGGCTTTCTCGAATTCGAAATTTTTTTTTTTTTTTTTTTGGATTTTTTTTTCTTGAGCTCTAATTAATTAATTTTGTTTATTTATTAGTTTTAAGATTCTGAGGCGAAGTGCTAGGCTAGTCTAGATGGCGCGTAGAGATACGAATCTATTTGTCGCGGTCCCACGTGGCGTAAGGAGAGGGCATGAGGTGGAGCAGTATTTGTGGGACCCGACCCGCGCCGCTCGTTTCGCTCGGGCTGTTCGAATCCGTGACACTCGACAGCTGTATTCGGACTCGGGTCGCTTTTGGGCCGACTCGGTGTAAATTCTTTTTTACAGCTTGAATATAGGGAAAAAAAATTAGGATTAAAACTTTAAATTAGTTTCGTCCCAAAAAAAAAAACTTTAAATTAGTTTTTAATTTCTCATTAATGCCTAATTTCGATTATAGAAGCCATTAATAATTCCAAACTCTTAGATAATTAATCAAGATCACCATTTCATTTACTTTTGAAAGTGCTTTTAAATTTAAAACTACATTTAAAAGCGTTTTCAAATTAGAAAACGCTTATAATTATGTTTAACACAAAAATCCTAGAAGTATCTAAAAGAAGCATCTATCTAGTATTTTTGTGTTAATCGGTGCTTTTAAAAGAAGCATTTATTGTGTACTTCTTGAAAGAAGCACTTGCACTTTTAATAAAAATTTCAATGTGCTTCTACGAAGAGCTTTTATTGAAAGTGTTTCTGAACAAAAGAGTTTTTATATAAATAATTCCAAACCAGCCATAAGTTGTTCTTTTGAGAGAAGCACTCCCAATTTCGAAATCCTATTCCAAGTCACTAACTAAAAACTTTTACGTGCCTCTAGAAAGACAGTTTCAATGAAAGCACTTATGAACAAAAGCACTTTATAGAGAAGCATCTCTAAACAGTGAGGACAGTAGGAACGGGTTCAAGTAACAAAACTTGCGAAAGCCAATTTCAACATAGCATTTCAAACGAAGGATGCGATGTTCATCATCATAAAACTGCTAAACACAACATAACATGTCAAAATCCTTCCTATATCTGCTCACTCACTCATATCTGCAAAAAGTTTTCTGAATTGTTTTGCATCCATAATCAAGTCTTTCAAGAAATTCTCTTAGACTGCGACAGCGATCCGTCCAGCAACTTGGTCGAGATCCCTCTGGCCACCGGATGTGATTTTCCGTCCACTGAAACACAGGGAATACAAGTAGTTTAGTCGCCAAAAACTTCATTCATGTTGTCGGTTGAAACAACGACACAATAACTCTCTACACCAAAATTCATATATGAAACCAGAGATGTGTGAAAGAAACTCACCCTTTGGCGTCAACATCAACGATGTTCATCTTCTGCAATTGCTGAAGAATGTGACGAGCAATAGCGCCACTGCTTTTACAGAAATGAGGTGGGCGACTGCCGTTCCTCTTGCTCCCTCCGTAGATCCTGCGGAAGGCACCAACACCAAGACCACCCCTCAAGTAGATTTTCCTTGCAATGGATGCTGCAAGAAAAATTGAATTCGGATGAAGATACTCACGGTAAACAGTTTTACGAACACTAATACTAGTCGAAGGTTTTGTGAGTATGTGGAGAAAGGGCGCGAGAATTCCACATACCAGATCTAATGTAGTACCAATCAGGGTCATATGGTGCAAGCTCCTTGAATGTGGCAGTCTTCACAATGTCGGTCCATTCAGGAAGCTCGATCTATCAGATAGTACAAAGACAACACATGAGAAGAGAATCCTCATTGAAAAGAGACAGAGTATAACCGGAAGCGAGTGAGAGATTAGTATAAAAAAATCATTGAGCAAATGAATGACACAAAAACACCGAGGAATAGGAACTTTCTGGCAAACACATTCCACATTCAAAGATATCACATGACTATCGGAACTTCGGTTTTTGTTTTCCAAAATGGCATAAAGTTTACCATCCGCTACTGATAGCTACAACTAAAAAGGGCTAACGAAACTGTATTTTTACACACACTGAATGCCATTTATGTCTTCATAACAACTTAACACCTTCGTTTCCTTGGCGCCATTCGACAGCAAAAATGGCATATCCAGTTCGGTGGTTTTTCGAAGATTCGTCATTCAATAATTTCCTTTTCCCTTCCTCTAATCAAGCCTACTTTCGCAAATTAACACTTATTTCGGTATGCAAACTAAAACAAATTCGAAAGCCGCAGAACGTAAAATTTACACCAAGTATTCGGATTATCTAAGCTTTGCAATCTGTTCATATCACAAAAGTACATCGATAATCGATCATACAATACACAGACACACAGATACATACATATACATATATATATATACACACACAGAGGGAGAGAGCGAGAGAAACTGACTCGGCCGGAGCGCTTTAGGTGAGCGGCGTAGGCCTTGACAAATTCATGAGGTGACACGTCCTTCACTGTTCTCGCCGTCTCCATTTTCCGATTACGCAAAGTCCTACTTCTCCTTCTTCTTCTGCTAGTTGCTGCTGGCTGCTGGCTGCTGCGGCGGCGGAGCACGTCCGAGTCTTCTGGCTTGCGCGTATGAGAGGAGTGAACGCAAGGTTTGGGATTAGGGTTTTATGTGGTTCGGCATGGCTAACTAAACGAGTTTTGGGTTTTTTGGGCCCAAGCCCGAGTACTGCGGGTAAACTAAGTAAGCTTAATTATAGTGAATCTCGTTCTCTTAGTCACCCAGTGGTTGAAGATTCTTAATCATTTCGTTTTCTTGGTCACCTGGTGACTGAGGATTCCTGGTCACTCAAGATATGATAACAAGAACTGAGATTAAAACGCTAAAAGTAAATACTTTTATTTTCCACGCTTGATGTCAAACTGGACACTCGGTTACCGATAAAACGTGACTGGAACTATACTAGTGTCTCCGGAATTATGATCCAATCACATATTGCCTTATGAAAGTCACGAAGGACCACTTGAGCCCTTGGTCGATGTTTGGCATCCCACAATAAATAAAGGGTGTAATAAATTATATTATTTGTTAACATATCCAGCCCCGACACAGTTATATCGGGGCGACAAAATGAAAATGAGGGTCTTAGCATTTTGTTCAATGCCCAATCTACTAGACGTGAACTACATGTGTGTGTAAGACCTAACTGCATTAGAAGGGTGATCAACATCGTATCCGCTATCAAGTAAAACGTGATTTAATAAATAACACTTAGAATAAAATTTAGAACTTCAGGCTTAGCTACATATTGGTAGGATTTATTTTTTCATGCATTTCATGCCTCCACATACAAAATCCTAAGTCCATCATCGTGAACAAGTTATCAACAAAATTTTCTCGTACCGTTGAGATTCTTTAAAAAAAAAAACATGACCTAGTGGTCATGGTTGATTATATTTGCAACTTTTATTTTTATTTTATTTTTTAAAAACATGGGACTAACTGATAGTTTCGTCGTGGCAGTCCATCATTTTGGGGGTTGGAAAGACTCACAGAAGCATTTTAGCCTCTCTTTAGCCACCATCGTATGATTCACACGTGCCAAAATCAAACCCAAAATATGCTACGTAGAATACGCGCCTAAAATTCATCCGAACCACTAAGTCACTGCTTGGTGGTTTCTTTTATTTATTTTTTATTTATGGTTAATGTAAAACAAATTCTTGATTGACTAGGTCTCTGTTTTCTAGATATATATCCATCTCACTGAAAGAAAAAAAGAGAGTCAAAACGTAAACACCACTCTTGGCTCAAAATCTTCCAAGTATATATGCAGACACAAGAAAATGATATCACAGTTAAGAGAAGAAAAGGTCTTTAAAATCCAAGTTGTACTAGGATTCAATTACCACCACTACCTCCAAACGTTGCCACCTACACAGTCTAGTCTATAAATATGCATCAATATTTCAGCTCAAATTTACTTGACTTCTTTCTGCAACACCAGAACCATTTCCTTGATCCAACAATCTCCGGATCATCATTTCTTCCAAGCTAGATCACATATTAATTCGGTCCGCCGTCGACTAAACCGACTCCGAAATGATCATCAGCTCGAATCAGCTGCCGGTCGGGTTTAGGTTTATGCCAACAGACGAAGAATTGGTTACTCACTATCTGATGAACAAGGTGTTGTATCGGCCTGTACCAGCTGCTCAGGAAATTCGAGAGATCGATGCGGCTCGATTCTACAGCAACCATCCTAAGAATCTAGGTATGTATTTATTTATGATCGTTATTGGTTCTTTTAGAATTAACAGGTTTGTTAGCTAAAGTTTATTTTGCACTGCTGGTCTCAAGTCTGGATGCATCAAGCATTCCGTTCTTAGGTCGAATCCCTATATTAGCTGAGTGTGTTTGTGTGTGTGCGTGTGTGTATATGAATGACATAATATATATTCTTAGACGTGTTACAAGATCCGATCAGATCCATGAGTTATAAGTCGATCGAGGTAACTTAGTGATTAACTATTGATGAAGCAAAGCTTAATTAGAACAAATTTTAGATTACATGTTGAGATACTAATTTCACGTTGAAAAAATTACAAAAGAGAATATGAACAAACAAAACAAAGAAAGGAATTTTTTGGAGAAAAAATAGGTAAGGACTTAGTTTTTGGAAAATATAAGTTCGCATATATACACCACGTATATATGAAATGAAATGCTTTAAATATAAAAAAATCAAATACAAACTGGACGAAATTTATTTTTTTCCATATGAAAAAATGAACGAAAAGTAAACTTATCTGAAGAATGTGATGGACAACTTCGAGTATATATTTTCAAATTTTTTAAATTTAATGCCATATTTTAGTTACTTTGAGTTATGTAGCTCTCTTTTTTAACTATGTATATGAAATATGTAGCACCAAATCTTAACCATAGCGAAAACAAATTGAAAAAACTTAACTCCTTGCATGCATGCTTGCATGGCTCTAGGGTGATGCTGGAGATACCAAATTTTTAAATGTAATTTAAAGAAGTTCAACCATTAATCGTTATATCATGTGATTTACACAAGATGATCAAAAAATTTGGTCCCCATGTCATTTTCCGGCATATTTCAATCAAATGTCATGCATTGAAGATATCTGTAGATTAAAACCCTAGTTATCTATATTCGAGTAGTATTTTTCATTTTGTTTCGAGGTTTCAACTTATATAATTTATATGGACTAGTGTATAATTTTGTATCTTCTTACTTGCATGCATGCAGTGACGTTCTCCTGCGGGGAGAGAGAGTGGTTTTTCTTCATCCGTCAATGTGAAAGCAGTCATGCATCCCAAACCAGAAGCAGTATTCGAGTAGTTGGAAATGGTTTAGGGTTTTGGAAACCCAAGTACGCATCAGAAACTCCCATTTGCGATGGGGATGGACATTTCTTTGCTTCCAAGATCTCTCTCACATACTTCTCGGGAAGAAGTGCTTCGCATGCAAAGAGAACACATTGGAAAATGGTGGAGTACTATTTACATGAACATGATCACGTCGAGTCTAACACAGAAGAAAAGTACCAAGGTAAAAGACGAAATATAACCATTCTCTACTTTCATGGGACCGAATTCTGGAAATATACATGTGAAGGTCTTCCAATGACCCTTGAATATTTGGTATGTGTGCCCACATGTTTGACGTAATGTCTGCTCAACAGCAGGTTGCGTTGAGAGCACTCGACAATTTATCGATAGCACTCATCAGATTGTTTCGGCATATGTCGACAGCGCAACATGGTTCGGTTGACGACAACAAGCACACTAAGTGCTTGACAAAATACCTAAATGAATAACATCATTGTAGTTTCAATTAAATTCTCAAATTTACTCTTAGATTTACTAGCAAGTGCATCAAATATGCAGTCATCGATTCGCCCAAGAGGCCACAACTACCACGAAATAAAAAAATTCATAATCATCCTGTTAAGATCGACCTAAACCAGCTCATTAGAATCAGTTGCCCATTATTGTTACAAGTATTTTCTTAGCTCATACTAATTCTACTACTTTTGGATGCAGTGCAGAGAAGAGAGTGGGTATTGGGCCGAATGATAAGAGGAACGGATTACACTGGATTTTGAGGATTTTGCAAATTTTGGAATTCTTTTATAATTTATTCATTAAATAATACAGAAAACACTTCAACATTTTTTCTTTAAATGTTAGAAATAAGGCTGCAGGAAGCATTTTATTAATGTAATAAGCTGATTTATTTATTTCTCCTTTCATCTAGGTCCTATTTTATATATCTACAATTTTGTGAGTATTTTTCGCTTCATCTGTTCAATCAAACTTTCCAAATTTTCACTCAAACTCTCAGGTCATTTTTTTTGCTTTATTGCATTCGCGATTTAGCCCGGTATATTGCGCAATATCGTGAGTCTATTCAAACTGTGGGTAGGAGCGAAGACTCATGCTTATACTGAGAAGAATTACGGTACTATGGCTATAGTATAAACTGACTCCTTAGCCTTGGCTAGTTTGGCCTACTACATATACCTTAGGGCCGTGTTTGTTTCCACTCACTAAGTATCACTGGATTGGACTGGCTTACTAAGAATATTAATCCCGTGTTTGGTGCAACCCAGGATTGTGTTTAATGGGACTACGTCGGACTCGTGCCGACTACACTCTTCACTAACCGGTCTTAGCGAGACCGCCCAAAAATGATGGGATTGCTAAGACCATCGCTTCACTTCGTCTGCTTGGTCTTCGTCTTCCTCAACTCACTTTGTCTTTGTCTTCCTCAACTTGCTTCTTCTTCCAGATCCCGCACCAACCGTCGCGCCCTACTCGAGTTTGCCAAGAGCTTCGCCAGGAAGATGAGCCAGCAAGTTTGTCTCTTTCTTCTGCAAGATCGATTGATGTTGATTTGGAGAGGTTGATTGAAATGAATTTGCAAATCCGACGAAGCCTCTGCAAATTGAAAAAAAAAAGGGGATTTTTATGGGTTTGATTTGAAGAGAAAGTAAGTAAATTAAAAGAAGAAAATATAGGTTTGAATTCAAGAGAAAGCAAATGCAAAGAAGAAAAAATGTGGGTTTTATTTTTTCTGGTTTGAGTTTTACTGGGAGCGAATTTGGGGGTGAAGAACCAAAGCAAATGAAGGAAGAAAAGAGAGAGACAGAGGAGAGAGACCCGGGGGGGGGGGGGGGGGGGAGAGAGAGAGAGAGAGAAATAAAAGTAGTTGTATTTTTTTTAAAGATAAAAAAGGTATATTAATAATAGTAAAATGAATTGATGAATGACAAAATAAGTATTTGAACTCTAAACACTCCACTATTCTTATCCAACTTAGTTTAAACCAAGTCAGTCTAACTTAGTCCTAAAAGTTAGTTCAATCTGAAATAGTCCGGTACAACAAACACATCATGAATCATATATGTTTCTTTCATTGGCAAGAAAATTTGGTTTTTATATTTTTATTGAGTCTCACTCTAATCCAATATTATTAATTTTAATAATATCTTTAATATAAAAAGTAATTAAAATAGAACAATAATGTAATCCTAATCTAAGCAAACATCAAATTGGTAACAGTACTGTTTTAATTATCCTGCTTCTTAGTCCAACACTACACCAAACGCTTCACTAAGCTAGTCCAGCTTAGTCTAGTCTAAGCCAATCCAGCTTAGTCCCTGCAGCTAGTCCAGTCCTGGACAGTCCAATACAACAAACGCACCCTAGTAGTCTCCTCAGCGGACGTTCATAAAAAGTATAATCACTATCGTTCCTAAATCAATAGAAGAAGCCTCCATATTATTAGATTTTGGTATACTGAATTCCTTGTAGTATTTTGTGGGAAGGAAGATAAAGTTTTCTACTAGTTTAAATGACAATTTCTCATTTTTATCGACTATTTTCCAGTGTTTTGGGACGGCTTCCTACTTTTACGACCATTTTAGGGCTTCCTACGTGTTGAAAGCTCTTTAGTAACCAGTTTCATTAGTCACTCTCCCCTTCAAAAGGTACTTTAAGCAACGGTTAAACAATTCGTCGCCAAAAATCTGATTTGGACAATGCCTTTTCCTGACTACCGACAGCAGTCGACCAAATTTTATAATAAAACTTTAACGAAAAGCTCACGTTACTGTTCATTCTAACGAAAAATCACATTTTTACACTATAAAGTCAATACTGATACTATTTACTTTACCTGTTATTTTGTCATTATCGTTAAAACTCAAGACAATAAAACTTCAAACCTATCGCAGAAAGTAGACCAGTTAAAAACTAAAATTGAGTTTCAAAGAAACTGTGCCTGGAAACTAATAAGCTGAAAAGCATAACCACTCTGGTACAAAACCACAAAACATCCAGAGAAATGAAGCCGTAGCTCATGAATAATATATATTAGTTCTGTTTTTTTTTTTATCGAAAATGATTCATGAGATTGCATAACTTATCTCTTTGGTTTTTGAAATTTAATATCGATAAAAGTGGTCTATGAGATTGTCTACTGTTGATCATTTTGGTCATTCTGTGAAAACTCTCCGTGAAATTGAAGAAACGACTAATTCAAGGGGATGGGTTAATTTGACAAAATTACAATCGATTTAACGAAGATTTCTCACAGAATGACCAAAATAATTGACGATGGACAATCTTGGGGATCGCTTCTATCGATTTTAAATCTCAAGAATCAAAGTGAGAAATTATAACAATCTCAGAGACTATTATGGCTAAAAAGCCATTAGTTTCAAAGTAGCATTCATCCATTTTCGGCATTGGTTATGCCAAAAACCAACATCATATTCGCATGAAAGAACATATATAACACTTATAGCAGTCATTCATCTTTGATGTAGATTTTCTCTTCCAAATTTAATGCAGAAAACTATTTTGAAAGCTCGAAATTCATGGGATCGGCACATGGAGAGATGGCCATAGACTTCCATGTTGATATCTAATGGAAGATTTGGCACAAAAGGTAGAAAATTGGTTTACAGTACAAGAATAATTGGCTATAAACTATCATCCAATACAGTGCACAAAAAGAAAAAGAACCATACAACAGAAGGCCAGCCACACCTTCCAGATTGCTATAAGATTTGTGGTTACTACGATTTATACGGTTGAGGAACTCACCACTCTCAGCTGTATACATAGCCCAAAGTATGAGAAATTGCATTGAAAAGATGCACACGAACCCGACCAAAGCAATGGTTTGATGAATATGCATTCCAATCATACATTGTGAAAACAAAAACTTCCAGTTAGTTTGACATAATTCATCTCTTATTCGGGACGCTTTAGCAACCAGTTTCATCATACTAGGACCGTAAGCCTCTAAATAGTCTCATTGAGATCGAAAGGAGCATTAGCACGAAAAAGCAACAAACAAAAGATTGACTGCACAGACCAAGACATAACTAAGAACTTCAATCGAATTGATGTAAGAAGCAGTTTAGTATCCCTTCAAATTGATGACACCAAACTTAAAACAACAGTTTCCATCTAGAAAAAACATAACGATAATCAGATAAAGCGAAAACGCACAGTATTACGTCTCAAGTCTCCGACAAGCAATTTCAACTCTTTTGTGTCCCCGGTCGAGCAGGCCCGAAGTAGTTGGTTATCAATCCCATGATAGCAAACCTGGTATTTTAGACAAAACACAGGAAACAGGAAATATTTTAGAACAAAACACATGACAAGATTTACAATCCCATCACATCCATTCGAGAATAATAAAATAAACCCATAAATTATGGTGAATGCAAGGAACACTTAAGCCTAACGGAGCGCCTGTTTAAAAATGCTTCTCTAGGAAGCACTTCTGATCATAAGCGATTTTACTGTGACAGCTTTTATCAGATGCAGTGCAAGCACAATTTTTTGATAAAAATCCAAGTGGTTCGTGAAGTGGGTGGTTCTTCTAGAAAGCACTTCTGGTTCTAGGTGTTCTTCTAACTCAAAAAGCACTTAGCTTTTACCGAAAAACATTGTCAGAAGCACTTATGCTTATCTGAAAAACGATTTAGCACATCCAAACAGGCCCAGTATCACTATTTTAAAGAAAAAGCTGAAATTTTTAACTTCCAAATCTCGAAAAATGTTGTTGTAAACACACTACTTCCATGTCCGAATCCCAAATGCTTTGGTAAATTGGTAAATCAAATTTGGAAATTTACTAAAGTGATTCAGTAAAAAGTAAATTGGGAACTTACATCATGGCCATGGAGATCTGTTTGAGGTCGTTCTCGATGTTCTTCATGTTCACCAGCGATTGGGCACAGAATATGATCGCAACCCAAGAGCACAACTTGTACTGCAAATTCATATATCTAAATAATTAATCACACTCCAAAATATTAGCAAATTCCAATTAAAAGTAGCAAATCTGCAATCGAGAGAGAGAGAGTACGGACGCGGAACATGACGCCCGCGAGGCCGAAGACCATGGCGATCAGACCGGAATAATCCACTGGAAGATCTTGCGGCGCCACCGCGGACGGCACGTAGCGCTTCGCCGCTGAGGGCTGGCGCGGATCGTTCACCGTCGATGACATCTCTCTTTTCTCTGGCTCTCGGGCGAGTGTTCCGATGGATCTCCGGCTCTGGCGCGAGTTTTGGTACGTTGGATGTGAAGATGAAAACAAAGAGTTAAATTATTAGGTCGTGTTTGGTTTGGGTGTTATTGTATGCGGCCCAAAAGTAAAGAAAAACACAGTTTACTCAAACAGGGCCTAAACAAAAAATTTGAATTGAAGATTAACCAATTTTATTTTGTTTTATATGAATTATTTTATTTGTAAACTAGGTTAAATGAGTTAGTAAATTAGAATTTTAGCAATGAATAGAATCTTACGTCGAGTATATGACAAAATAATACATAATTTCATTTTTTTGAAACAAAATAGGCTTAAATGTTAAAATGGTCTCGGTGTTATAACTATATGGTCAATTTAATCTCTGTGTTTTCGATTTGGCTAATTTAATCCTCGTGTTTTTCTATGTTAGCCAATTAAGGACATTTCATTCAATCTCTTTTAAAAAAATTCATAAGAAAAATTATATGAGATATAATTACCATTTCTCTCTTACAGAAATATGAAAGTCAATGATAAATAACACATACAAGAGATAAAACTTCCAATTTGAAAAATGATTAAGGTTGTGACATAGAAAAGAGAGGTAATGTTAGGAAAGAGGTCGGGGAGTTGGGAGGAGAATATTTTTCTTTTCATTTTTTATTTTAGTTCTTTTTTTAATATTTTAAATCAAATAAATAATTTTATAATAATTTATAATTTTTTATTATAAAAATTAGATAGAATGTCCTTAATTGGCTAACAGAGATAAACACAAGAACCAAATTGGCCAAATTGAAAACACAGGGATTTAATTGACCAAATGACTAAAACACAATGACCATTTTAACATTTAAGCCAACAAAATAATATACAACTAATAAAATTGAACTTCAAGAGAAAATGCTAGCTCCACCTTAAGGATATTGAATGAAGTCCTTCATTCAATTACTATATAAGAGTTTTGTGAGCTCAGATTTACTGACTTAGTATCATAGTAGTTTATTCTTTTGACAAGTCATAAATCCGATTTACTGAGCTCAGATTTGTCTACTTAAGTTGGGCTTTTGAAAGTGTTAGCTCTACCTTAAAGATATTGAATGAAGGCCTTCATAAAATTGCATTGACTATAGTGAATGAATGTTGACCAGGCTTTTGAAAAATTTCGTTAGCTCTAGTATAATGACTTGACCAAATCCCGATGTAAAAATTGGTCCCGTGAGATTGTCTGAGGCTACTCATGATGGGCGTGTTGATTTGAAGAATATGATCTTACATTGGACGTATGACAAAAAAATAAACAATTAATGTATAAGAGTTTTCACCCTAATATTACCGAGATGTTTTTGTAATAAAATAAAACACTTAGTAATAGGTGATTAAGTTGAAACAATATTAATATGTTGATAGTGGACTTATCAAAGAAAAAACAGCTTCCTCTTCGGAAAATTACAAAAATGACGAGTTTAATATCTAATAAGTATTTGGAAAAAAAAAACTAATAAATAACTCGCTCATTTTGTTCGGAAAATTACAAAAATGACGAGTTTAATATCTAATAAGTATTTGGAAAAAAAAACTAATAAATAACTCGCTCATTTTGTGATTTTATCCGAATATCGTTAAGTGAGAAAGTCAATAATGCTTACTGTTTTTTACAATAGAGAAGGGTAGAACTGACATTAAAATTATCAATACAATTACCAATTTATCCTCCTTTCGCAGTTGTTCTTCTGTTCTTCACCCGCCCAATTCAGTTCAGCAATGGCGGACCTAGCAGCCCTGGCTCCTCCTTCTTCTTCTCCTTATTCTCCAAACCCAGCTCCCCAAAACCCAAGCCAAAACCCTTTACCGTTACCATTAACAACATCGGCGGCCAGGCAATGGAGACCCGCCGCGCAGAGAAACCTGAGAAACCAGTGGTCCAAGCTAGCTTCTCACAGACAGCAATGGGCCTCTTCTTCCTCCGCCGCAAGGTCACACGCCACGAGTCTCGTAAACGCCTTTCTCTCTCTAACGTACCAATCTCCACTCTCTAAACCTCTCTCTCTCTCTCTCTAAATTTCTTTTTAATTATATATATGCTTTTCTGGGTCGTGGTTGGAATTTAATCTGCATAATTCTGTGTTTTTGAAATTCGGGTTTTGTAAAATCTGTCAAACTGCGTTCAAATCCATACAAAATTCAGTCCAAGTTTGTATGGACTCAATGAAAGTTCAATTTTTTTTTTAAAACGCGATATTCTTCTTTAATCTAATCTACACTAAGGGGAGGAGTTTCGAACTCGGTGCTAAGGGGAGCACTTCCGCTCTAACCAATGTGACTACGTCCTCGTAGCATTAAAATCTCAATTCTATATCTGCATAATTTTTTTGTTTTTGAGATTTGGGTTTGTGCTGATTCTCTCAGATGACAGATACATGCCGTCAATGGAGTTGGGCGTTCTAAGCGATATGCCTGATTTGCGAAAGAAAGCTTGCCAGAAATTGTCCCAGCAGCAGGTAACTGATACTAATTTACAGGCAAGCTTTTACTGGACTTCTTTTACTGCAACTCTTGTGGTGTTTACTGGATTTCCTTTCAGGAGCTTCGTCGGGGAAAGCTCTTAGCATCATACAAGGACATGGTATGCATTCTTAAACATTCTTCTTAACCATTTGTGCTTTCTAGTTTTATTTGAACTTGAAACTCTTTTTTCTTCTTCTTTCTTGGTAAATTGTGAGTTTGTTTTTATGGGGTGCTAGGCTTTTCAGAGAACGAAAATGTTCAGGTCTTGTTAAATTGGGAGTTGCAGGATATAGCAAGTCTGGTTATGGTGTTGGACTTGTTTCAAACATCCGAAACTTGTATACAATATAGTGCCGGTACTGACTGAAAACGCGGAGGATATTAATTAAGATTGAAACAATACTTCATTTGTTCTTTCAAGATCATGTCATTGACTTGGATAATCAGCGCATTTTTGACATTAAAGTTACTATATAGTGAAGTATGGGTTGGTTTTTCCGTGGATTATCATATTTTTGACCTATCTATTAAATAATAAGGTAGGAGTTTTCCTTGTAAACGAGAATATGTTGTGGTTTTATTCAATTTTTTTGTTTGTTTTATCACGATTATGTTCAGGTGTTAGTCGTAACTGAGATGGTCAGAACTAGTGGATCCATGAGATGCTTCCTCAAAGGGACGAGCAATAGTCCACTTCTACATTATTCTGGCTATTCTGAAGATAAATCGGATCCTGGAGATGGTGGTGGCATTCCGGTCGATCTCTTGCTTTGGTTCGTTGCATTAAAGACCTTCTCTTATGCATCTTTAAGTATAATGTTCTGGTTTTAAAGATTTATATACACAGAAGAAGTAGTTTGATAAAATTTTGATCTTTGGAACAATCTCAGAAAAAATTGCAGAGGAGCTTGTCCAGATGCTTACATCGGAACTGAATCTGAAGGTAGATTGCTGTTTCGTTGCTTGCCATCAAATCTTTTATTTAATTCTTCATGTACTTATTACATCATGGCTTATAATTTTAATACATGTTGGTATGTTGTTCCCCGTATGCAGCATTTGCTTGCGGTGGAGTTACTATCTCTTAGTTGTAAAGTTCCAGCAGTAAACAGTTTGCATTGGTCGGATGAGCTTTATCCCGGAGAATTTGGCGATTTGAGTTTCTGCGACTTATATTCTGAGGAAACTTGCAAGCCAGTTTATCCAAGATTGGATGATCAGAAACCTGATATGCCAGTTACACAATGTGATGGGCAGCCAGATTATGATGTCTTGCAGGTGTGTTCCGTCGATTCATGCAATTTGTTCTAAAAAAAGAAAATAAAAACAGATTTAGCCCTGTAATACATTTACACAAACATATATACCGTGATGAGAAATACAGGACGTCACTCAGATCTTAAAGCAGTTCTCTACGATGTAAAGAACTGACGAATGTGATTTATATTGGGAAGTGATTTCTGCACACCCACGTGCGGACGTCATTTCGCTTCATATTCTCATGAGTTTGCAATAGTTGTTTGCCTTAATGGATTTCCTTCCTCAAAATCATTTTGATTTGCAGGTTTATCTAGCGACATGGCTTGCAGAGGTGAACGTGGATGCCCACAGGTAAAATTGATCAAAGCATTTTAGACTTTTTTTTTACAATATTTTTCACCGTTGCATACCATCGAAGACGTTTCTTGAACCGCAAAACTGTACGATAATTTATATTTTAGAGGCTTAATTAGTTTCTTCTTTTCAAAAGGGTGGATGAAAAATATGCGGAAGTTGGGAAGGAAATGCATGTCAATCTCTCATGAGCTGCTAAGGGTGAAAATTTGACGGTCCCGTCATTACTTGCAATCTAAGAAATATTATTGAGGAATACTCGGAAGCTCAATTGTACCAGTCCCAGTGCCCCCTAAAGACCGAAGGAAAAGAAAGGAGTGTGATATCTACACTCCTTTTTACTTTTCACGCACATTTCTAATTTTCGGCCGTCGAATCGGATGAATTGAAAAAGAACAACAGACAAAAATTAATAAGAGATGTGTGAGAAGTAAAAAAAAGTGTGAATAACACACCCCAAGAAAGAACCGTCAAAGGGCAGAACGAGCTTTCGGATGGAAGTCAGTGAAGATCGAATGCAATACCGATCCTTGACGTACTAGTTTTCCGATCCGATGGCCCAAAAATGATAGCAGTGAGGTTTTGCAACCTCACCGGTCTTGGTTTGATTTCAATCACCCTATTACTTACGCATAACATTACGAGAATTATTTCTTCTTACTGGCCATGGTTCGGAGCTCCGACAACCCACGGTAACGAAGAATTTCCTAAAACATGCTCCAAGCAATGCGCATCTCTCTCCTCCGAGCAGTGCCCAAGTCAAAGTAACATATATTTGGTGAAGTTGAAGTTGGGAGTACATCATAACAAGAGAAAGACATTACCAGATGCATAAGTGTACGAAAACATGTCCCTCGAAAAATCTCAAAACCCGCCATCGAAAGCTTAACATTCAGCTAGAAGGCAAGATAAAAAGCAAAAATATCCACAAACTTCAAATGCATGCACAAGGTAAGCTGAAAGTTTTATAGCATATACCATTCAAACTATACATTTAAGAAATCTTTCGGGCCTTTCGACGGATTTACCGTCGGCGACCGACATTGCAGAATAACAAATGCTCGACACATAATTACCATAACAAGCACAAAAGGGACCAGTACCAACTCAGCAAACAAGATACAAATGACGACGTCCTTAAATTTGAGTATTTTCGAAATCTCCTAGTGCTAGAACGCACACGAAATGATAAAGGAAGTAAAACATCTAGTAAAGAGGGGCCATATTTGCAAAGCGTCGCGCTCCCGTTTTCTTCTACCACACTCCTCCCTTGTTTCTGTCCCTGGATTCTCATTTCCTTCATTCAATCCAGAGGGTTGAAATGTAAGGAAGTGCATGGGAGAAAATGGGAGTTCGAAAATCAGACACAAGTAGAAACAAGAGCAGAAACCATTCGAAAATCAGACACGACAGTAAAACAAAAGCAGAAACCAACATAAGGATGCAGTACTCATATGCTGACAAACAGACTTCCTGTAATTTGTTTATCCTCAAACTAGTGGCATGCGAGCAAGCAGCAGAATTTAAACTACCCCATTTTATTCACGCCTGCTGCGGACGAAAATCAGTCATGACAGTAAAACAAAAGCAGAAACCAACATAAGGATGCAGTACTCATAAGCTCACAAACAGACTTCCTGTAATTTGTTTATCCTCAAACTAGTGGCAGGCGAGCAAGCAGCAGAATTTAAACTACCCCATTTTATTCATGCCTGCTGCGGACGAAAATCAGTCATGACAGTAAAACAAAAGCAGAAACCAAATTTAAACTACCCCATTTTATTCACGCCTGCTGTGGACGTCACAAACTACCTAGAAAAATAACTGTCCCCATTGACTTTTACACAACCAAAACCCAAAACACGGCAAAATTTCTCTCATAACTTATTTCAGAACTTAATACCAGAGTCCCTCTTCTAATAAATCTCAGTTGCAAAACCTCAATCAATGGATTTCCCATGCTTAAGATTACGAACGAGAATACATGATAGCATAAATTATACAAGTGTGTACAATTTTGAGTAAAGGGACTGCGGTTCTATCCTCCCCCCTTAGCCAAAAAATTGATGGGGCATCACAGTTCCTTTCTGAACTTTCGGAGTATACAGAGACCATCTTATATTTCTTTAAAATGGCATCAATGGCCCATGGTGAAAAGAACTAAAAGTCGCCTTTGCTTTTAAAGGAGACAATCTAGAATTCATTCTTCTCCTACATTCCGATTTGTGTAACTGCTGTTGCGAGCCATGTCCCATTAAATAAGTTGAAAGATAATGGACATGGGGATCACAAGGGATGTGGAGATAAATGGCTGAGGAGGGAAAAATAATAAATTAATAATCAAAGTGAAAGACATTGTACCCTGTCTGGCAGATTTCTAGGCACTCGAAGTCCAGTAACATATTTTTGGGGGCAGGATTTTTGAGCATCAGAAGACGATGAGGCCTCCGGCCCGTCACCTTGTGCCCGCCCATGAAACTTAGCAAAACGATTGATGACAGAAAACTTCTCAAGATCCTGGCTTTCCACTCTCAAGTCTAAGATTGAGCTTTTCTTGTCCAGTCTGCATCAGTTGAAGAATTACACCAGAGTGAGTGTGAGAGAAAGAAAGGGAGTGAGAGAGAGAACATACATAAGAACAATAAGATGATAAGAAATAATATCTTAGGTTAACTACAATGTGAAAACTAGTAATCAGAAACGGTGGTGTGAACAGTGAAGGAAAGGAGAAGGTTGCGGAGGCTACCTCAACAAATCATTTTCCAGACTCCTTGCTTTATCAATAAAGTCTTCCACAACTTTTGAGTAGTATTGATTGCTGACTTTCTCCCGTGTTATAAGCTTCTCGGGAAAACTATAAATCATAATGAAGACTGAATGTTAGCATGCAATGAATAATGCAAATTCCACCAATCATCAATTCATTGCCTTAATGGAAAATTTTACATAAATTTCAGACAACTCTTACAGGTTTACACTGTCAGAAGGCAATGGAGTTTGAGCTTCACTTCCGGAGCAGGATATTGCACTGCAAGCATCACCCAGAGATAATCTAGATGCAAAGTAAGCCACACTCTCATAGCAGGAGCTAGCATCTGCAGAAAGAACTGCTGCAGAAGGAGGGTGAAGCAGTTGCTGCACAAGCTGTGTAGTCAAGACTAGCCTTCTTTTGGACCTAAGTATTGGCGGTCCATCTTCAGTTATTTCAGTTACATCTTCCACCTGTCAACCCAACATGAAGCAATTAGAAATTAGACCGCTCAAAAAGAATTACTGTATATCAAAGCTTAATTGTGAGATTAGTGGTTGAACTTGAAACGAACTTTCTCAACCAGTCGGTTTGTTGAGCGAGCCCAGTCTACTTCAGCTGCACTGTAAGTATAAACCTTCCATATATTAGAAATTCATAAAAGAAATAAAAATTAATATTTTCTTCTGTGAAAAATAAAAATAACAAAGAACTAAAGTTAAATGGAGCATCTTTCACTATCGAGCAGAGGGTCAAGCAACCCACCTGATACTCAGAAGCCTTTTGGGAAACTCGGTCAGCTCTTTATGCCAAGGTAAAAGTTCAGATGTAGCACTTTTACGCTTCATCGGTCGCTCAACAATTAAACTTTGATCAGCTACATCAGAATGCGATACATGAGGTGAAGGTGATTGCTCACTGGGAGTAGGTGTCGGAACTAAACTCTGCAGGGTGGTAACAAGCTTACTAGCATCAGAAGCAGCACTAGCTTGCTCCATTGATTCCTGAGTATGCAGATCATCACCTGCCCTTCCAACAACTGAAGGTTGTCCCATAGCCTTCATAGTGGTTCTCAGTGTATCATGCATTGCAAACACTTGCCCATTCTTAAAGGTTCCATACTGTTCAAACCAGGATGGTGCCATCTGGGGGCTAACTTGAGACTGTTCACCTCTAAGAGAAGACGCATTACTACTAGTAGAGAAATTCTGGGAGTTCTGGCGATTTAAAGCAAACATATCCTGACTAGATGCATTTGAATTTCGAGTATCCCCAAGCTTGGATGAAAAGCTAAGCATGTTAGGATCTTTAGAGGGAACTAAAGTATGATCAGCTGATGAATCTCTAACCATACTATTATATCCATAAGGTAATTGTGATCCTCCCAGGGGACCCACCTGCTGAGTCTCCACACCTGAATCTGCACCTTTCAACCTCTTCACACTCCGATCACTTCCATCAACGTCAGTACTTTTCATAGCCTGCACTTGGTCCGGCAAGGAATAACTTTGATGCAAACTGTTATTTGGCCTTAAAGAGCGACCGAAAGCTTCAATATCTCTCTGGGTAGCAACAGAGCTTGAAAAGTTATTTGCAATGGATTCTTTTCCCTGAGAGACATTGAGATTTTGGGCATTCTGAATGTTCTCAGGTGACGCTTGTTGCCCGGTACTTTGCTTGGATTTTTGCTCTTTCCCAACAAAGCTTTGCACGTTTGAAGAATATGCACCAAAGGCAGATGAGCCATTCCCTCTTTCCCGGGTATCTAGCTCATTGAGCTTTGGTGATTCAGCACTTGCTAAAGGTTGCTGAAATGGAACATTGGTCCATACATTAGTCAATACTTTAGAAACGGCACCTTGACGGGACATACCCGATACAACAGAAGGCTGAGAGCCTGGCAGAACATCTGATTTGGGGATTTTGGGGGCAGCAACTCGTAAACTGGATTGATCAGCAACATTCAGTAGGGATGCCTCTGCAGAAGCAGAGGCAAGGTTATTCTGTGAAGTACTTCCAGACAAATCTAGCACTGATTGCAGGGCAGATTGGCTAGTTTGAGATGTGTCACGAGAATCATCCATCTGTTTCGGTCGGAAAGTATGCCTATCAAAAGGTATGTTCTCAGACTGGCTTGCTGTTGCTTGTCCACTTGAACCTGTCATCTGCTGTTTTTCTAGTTGACTTCCTGAAAGAGGAAAACCAGATTTGAAAGCCGCAGAAAAACTTCCCTGAATATTGTACTGTGAAGCCTTACTCCCTGTCTGTCCTGAGGTACCAGAGAGATTATTTCTAAATTCACCTTGAGATGCTTCACGAGAAGGAGGCAAGGACTGGGCAGATGCTGCCGAGGCCAACCATGTATGACCCTTTTCTCCTATCTCAGAATGGACAGGGGATGAACTGACAACTGCTTGTGAAGAGAACTGAGAAGATGAGGTATGATCTGCAATTGGAGTACGTTGAGATGGAGGAGCCAGCTGTAAACCGAAACCTTGAGAAACAGATGACTGATTTCGCTGCATGTGACCTACAGATCCTTCAGAAGTTTCCACTTCAGGCATCTCCGACGATGTATTCTGATCCGAAGAGCTGAAGTGTGTAGCATTGCCACCCTCCCTTGGTTGGTCCACCTTGTGAAGTAGCTCAAGCATATGTTGACTGCAAGGAATTGAAAATATTAAAGCTTCAACTCATCAAGCAAGTCTATCTATATATGAATTGTACACATGCAGTGGAAAACATTAATTCAAAGCAAAAATATGAATTGTAGCAAAGATAAAATTATTCAACTACCTTGATGGCACAGCCTTGATTGGGGCATTACTTCCAGTGAATCGGTCAAAGGGAGTAGACGTGCTTGGTACAAAACCTGGAAGCGTATTTTTGGAAGGTGTCTCATCTAATCGTATTGTGTCACCCTGACAACCAGGTAAACGCACAAGTGGGTAGAAAATGTCAACTAAACCTTAATTTTAATATTACGATAGACAGAAAAACAAATAAGAAGACCTAAAGCAAAAATATTTAGATGAATCAAGAAAATCAAAACAAAAAATTGTGGCATCAATCTCAAATATAAAAAAAAAAATTGATCACCTTCTCGATTTCCATAGAACTTCTATCAGTGTGACCAATAAATTTTGACGGCCGAAAACTCCCTTGGTCACGACTTTTAAAACCTGGAGGTACATTCTGGGACATAGCTTGCGATTGCGTCACATGTTTTTTTCCATAAGATGGTTCAACTTCAACATCCACATCCCCCATTGGATGATACTGAAACTTGCGAGTTGCAGGGGGTCTTTGAGCAGCATTACTAGATGATTTTTGTTTGCCTCCAGGAAAAGCAAATGAATCACCAGCATCTGAGGCAACGTTTTCCTTCAAACCACCAATTGGAGCAGGGTGGTGTGCATTAGAGAAAAAAGTATCAGTAGAATTCTCTTTTCTATTCACATTCTCCATATCGTGCATCTCAACTGCTCTTTTGTCTAAGCCATTGTTCCCTGATGACTCCAAGATTAGACGATTCTTATCCAGATGATGCTGGTTTTTCCTTAAAACCTTGTTTCCCTGAGGGTTCACTTGGGAATCAACTGATTTCCAGAATTCATGATTGTCTGCGAGTTGTTTCTGGCTTTCGTGGTTGACTCTTGCACTGCTGGAATTTGATTTCCCTATATTATTTGTGCTTGAACCCTCTCTATTCATCAGTGGACCTCCAACGGGATATTTTGCATGTTCAATTTCAGAATTTGAGTTCAGAACAGAATCCGTCTTCCATATACCAGCAGCATGACTCATTTCCTCATGCATGCCTCTCTTCCGATCACCGCCTGGTATTGATCGTGATAAAATTTGATTCCCATGATTTTTGAGATTATTACCCATATCTGTTGGCATAGACTCCATAAAATTCCTACCATTTAACATATTAAATGGCTGCCCATCACCATTATTTGATGAAATGCTTTGTTGACGGTTCCACGAACCTGAAATGCTATTTCCATTTATTTCTGTACCTGATAAATGACTACTATTTCCATAATTATGACTACCTTCCACAGGTGGCTTTTGTAGAGAACTGTTATCCAACCATTTACTTCCTTGTTCAGGAACCTGTTGAACAAATCTCTGAGGGGAATCATTCTGAAAGACCTCACCTTGTTCATGCAAAGTTTTAGGTCCTGGTTGCTGAAATCCCTGAACACTAAAAAAACTAGTAGTCGTATTCACCCTATGGGCATCAGTAGATTGTGGAGAAGCTCTAGAATTCAAGTCGGAGGAAGAGTGCAAGTTGTTACCAGCCCAATCAGATTGTTGTTTGCGAGTATCACCAACACTTGAGCGCTGCTGATTCACAATTGGAGGTTGCTGATATCCAAAACTTGGAGGACACCACTCTTCCTGTAGCCCTATATCAGCACTAGAAGTTTCTGCTACTGCAGATTGCATAAGAGCACTCCAACTCCCACTTTGCAGAGAAGGAAGTCCTCCAAAAACTTCCGTACCATCCAACACACTGGAACCTCCCATTCCCACATCTGTGCTCCTGCCAAAGGCATCCCACAGATTGTCATCTGAACCAAACAAAATCTTTTCCTCAGTTGGATCTAGTGTAGCCACGCTCTGTCCAGATGTAACTTGTGTGACTGCTTTCTCTTGTGATGGTTCTGACAATCCAACTAGTTGTGGCCTCCCTTGGAATTCTTCTAGAGGTTCATTTCTTTGATGGGGATTTCCTTGATCCAAGTTCTCTAAATTAAACCCACTATTCAAACCTTGAGCAGCAGTAGGCCCAAGCACACTCCTGCCTTGAAAATCCTGTCTAGAAACCCGGGGTCCATCTTGCATGCTAACCTGATCTGGAAATGCAGAATATTGATTACCTGGAAACGAATTGTTACTTGCCGACATCTGCTGCATTGCCGATCTGTCCATTTGAACATGAGGATATGAACCCATTGAGCCACTTGTGCTAGTAACTGGAACCCCATATAGAGATTGATCAGCATGTTGAGGAACAAAACCCATCAAGCGTAGTGTGTGGGCTTGTTCAGGGGGCAATACATGTCCACTAGATGCACCCTGAAGAACAGGAGAAGCACCCCGCTGCGGCCAGTTTGTGTTACCTGCCACAAGATCAGGTGGCCATTGATTGTTCGATGGCTCGTTGATCGGAACACCATTGATCAGAGCTGACGAGTGGTTACCAGCAGCCTGTTTTGTAATGGAGGAAGCCTGATTTGCAAGAACCTGTTGCCTTTCTAGTTGCTGAAGTTGTTGCTGCCTTTGAAATTCTTGAATTTGTGAGAACATAACCTGTCGCTGTAACTGCTGCATGTCACTCATCCCCGATTGTTGCCTAGGCAAAGACTGCATCGTGCTGGGATGTGGACCATTCATGTGCTGTTGACCACCAAAAAAATCAAAACCAATGGGGGATTCTGAAGCTTCTAATCTCATCAAATTATTCTTCTGCTCAGGGCCACTTCCTCTCTGTGATTCATGTGCCGGCAAGCCTCTAGATGTTAAAGTTTGCTGATCAGGTTCTGAATCCACTCCCAAAAAGTTAGCTTCATTCTGCCTTGCTTTAAACATCTGGTGCCCATGCACATAGCCATTCAGGTTTGCCTGTTGATTTTGATACTGAGCTCTGCCAAACTCGGGCCTCACATTTGATTGCATAAAATTCAAACCATGAGGCACATGAAAAGACTGACCACCATGCCCCCTCTCCGAATCTGCTCAGAATAAAAGAACAGAGATGTTTAGAAACAGGTGATGGGTCAGGCAACATAAAAACCATTACAACCTTAAAGTAATCTAGAAGTCAGTTTAATAGTACCTGGTTGCTGTACATTATAATTCTTTAAACTTGAATTAACAGGAGCTCCACTTTGTCTCTGGCCCCCAACCCACAGGTTGTTACTAAGACCCGGCCAGTTCCGATCAACAGCCTGAGGATGATGCTGACCCTGTGACAAGTTCTCTTGGCCAAAGAAGTTATGGACCCTGTCTCCAACTTCGTTTCCAGGCATAGATAATCCAGCCACAAATTTGCAGCAGCTAAAGTTCTTATGAGAAAATAACTACCTATGAAAAATATGAATAGAGTTCAGAGCTACCATATTCCGACAATTTTAAGATACCAGAAAATCATATGAAGTTCGACCAAACAAAATTCCATTCAGAAACACACCTTTTTCCAGTATAATTTAATGCCAATCCAACTGCCATGTTCCCAGCCCAAACTACTTATCCTGCATATAACCATGTGACGGTAAGTTATACATCAAGTAGATCATGTATTAGAGGCAGAATTACAGCCATCAGATATAACCATCACGATAATACCTGTTATCCACATTCAAACTATTGATATTGATCCTGAAACAACTGAGGAATAAAAATTTCCCGCGATCAAAATTTGTAAAACTGATATTAAGTAGATCTCTCACACACATGGTTTGATTAAGTTGCACTATAGGACTGCAATATATGGACTCTTTTCAGAATATTCTATTACCATGTGCATGTATATTCACATTGAGAAAACTCGGGTTCAATTCCACGACGGGTCCATATAGTTTGCTCATTACATTACATTCCTACAAAGATTGGCCAATTTAACAAACCATACAACGCGAGTGTAGGTCAATAAATTTCACACACTCTCAGGTAAATTTAATGGTGGGGAATTGGACTGCTGTCCAGTAATGAGTTCAACCCTAAATGTAAATAACACAAACATGTATATCCTACGATAACACATCAGAGCATTAACTAATATTAAAGACATTTTCACAGAAACAAGTCATACAAACAAGCGAAATGGAATATACAATCGACAGTGTCCCCTGCATTCTCAAGTGCCTCACTCAAAAAAAATAGTCGAGTGGGGAAAACAGGAGGCAATCAGATATGTGCAATTCATCAACCCAACCCACATCTGACACAATAACCTTTTGCTCCAATTGGCTGCCTAAAATGCAAGTAGCAGTAAAAAGCACGAAACTTTACGGAATTTTAATCATGTGAAGCCACACTAAACCAATCCAGCCAAATTGTTTCCGAAATTAAAAATCCAAAAGTTGCAGAAAGTTTTAAAATCTGAGCTGCCAATTCTTTCCTTTCCGGTACATTTATGAGCAATCAAAAGGAATGCTAAAGCCACATTTATAGCAAAAACACACAAGATCGAAAGCAAAGCAGCGACACTTCAACTGTACAAGCAGCGACGGACCTGCCCAGCCATGGCACGCCAAAACCCTAGCTTAGATTTGAATTACCAGCAGAGATGGTCCGTGCGGATAGAAAATTAGGGTTTTTTTAATTATAAAAAAAAGGGAAACTCACAGTGACGCTGCGAGGCCGCCATTGGAGCTGGAAGCTGATCCTGTCAGATAGCGAAGCGTTAGGGCTCGAATCGGAAAGAGAGAAGAATGTGCGTCTTTGAGCTTCAGATAGGGCTAGAGAGAGAGAGGGAGAGAGAGAGAGAGAGAGATAGAAAGTGATCGCAATAGTGCGAAATTTTCAACGAACTGAGGAACAAAACCGAGGTTCGGAACCGAAGCTGAGGTTCGTCTGCCGAAGCTAGGTGGTTCGGATCCGAAGCTGAGGTTGGGAAAAGGCGGGCGTTTTGGCGAAGGCCTCGGGTGGGTTTTTCTGAAGAGTTGTTGCGGGTAGAGGGAGAGTTAGGTAATCCTGCAATTAAATTGTGCCACGTGGAACTATTGTTTGTGGAGCGCGCAATAAATTGAAAATCCAGGCCAAAAAGAAAGAGAAAATCTTTACATTGCCTTTTTGTTGATATTTTAACATAAATATCTTAAAAGGATCAGAAAAAAATCCAAACAAAAGAAATTCCATACTCTATTATTTATGGCTAGTTTAGAATTTCTTTTAAGTGTTTCAAAAGTACTTGAAATGGTTATCGCACATTTTAAGTACTTTTTCAAGATATACTTGCATTTTTATTAAAGATTAGCTTCAAATATATTTTCACAAAAACCGTTTTTAGTCATTTTAAAAGAAGTTTCAAACGACCATTGCACATTCAATTTGATTTTCGCTTTCCTGTCTTAGGAGTATCTGAAATATCTATAAATCTCATTTAAGACAGTGTTAGTAAAAACATATTTTCTTCAGATTTTTTTTTACTATTAGATTTGATCATATTCGATCTTAGTCATTGAATTTAGTGTTTTAAAATTTTAAAGTTAAATAAGTTTGAATCTAAACAGTTGGATCAATCCATAGTCCATATAATTAAAATAGTGGGTCCAAATAGAGTTGTTGGGCTCGTTTTGGATGGCCGACATTCTCGTCAAGGGCGAGTCACACTTCTAGCCCTTGCACGTCTCGCAAATGCGGCCTCCACTTTTCTGGGTGCGTTCGCATGCATAAGGTCGGCCAGCCTTTTAACCTTAGCCTAAATTTTAGATTTTGCCCAAATGTTAGGTTTTAACCCACACTTATTATAGGCCTAATTATATGATTAGGTTAGTTTAAAACTTAAATTTTGGTGGGCCAACCTTTTAACTCTGATCTGAGTTAAATTTGACCAAAATTGGGGTTGAACCCAAAATTTATTTTTAGTCGAATCATTAGAGAAAGATTGAGTAGTTTAAATGAAGGGTTGAAAATTCTCAAAGAAATATCACACACAGTATTTTACTATTGGCTCGTTTAGATATATTTTTAAAATGACTGAAAGAGTTTTTAGAAAAAATATTTTTGAATTTCAAAATCATTTAAGTGTTTTTTACAATAAGCACTGGTTATGTGCTTCTTTCAAAAAATAATTTAAGTGTTTTTTTAGAATTTATTAACATTTTTTTATTGATTGTTTCAAAAAATGTTTTCATCAAAAATGGTTTCAATAATTTAAAAGAACGTCCAAACGAAAAATCAGTTTTTACTTGAGTAGATAAAATTGTGAATTTTATCAAATTTGGGTAAACGCAGACAACGAAATCAGTGGGTGCTGCAGAACCGATCGGCGGCCAAGTAAAAATTCCCCGAGAGCTCCAACCGCAACACACAGCAGCAGCTATGGGGGAGGAGAAGCGGCACCAGATGATGCAGAACCTGTTCGGAGATCAATCCGAAGAGGAAGAGGAAGAGGTCGATTCCGAGTACGAGTCCAATCCCCAGCCCAATTCTGTATGATCCTCTAATATCATGTTTCCTTTGTATTCAGATTCTAATTGCATGTTTGGGAATGATTGGGGTTTCAGTTTTAGCTTTAATCTTAGCTGAAGGAAGATATAGGTTGTACTTTTGTTAATGGCGGTGGATGATTTGGATGGAAAGTGCGTATCTTGGGGATTTTTTTGCTTGTTTCTGGGGTTTGGGAATCGTACAGGTGTGGTATTTGTCGTAGAAGGATGAAGGGTTAAAGAGGATGGTTGTATTGAGAAGGAGTTGAAAGCAAAGAATTTAAGCTGGATTTTAACAGGAGCACAAGTTATTAGTTGTATGGTATTACTTGTTAATCTGTGGATAATTGTAATGTCAATTACGCGCAAGAAGCTTAACATTCTTTAGTTTTGAAGTTCAATTTCGAGATGAAAATGTGTGGAAGGTCTCGTCTGAGGAATTTCGTGATTATAAGAGCATTTAAGGATTGTATTTGACTATTAATATTAGTCGCACTTATATGATGTGGCGATTATAAGTTATTAGGGAAACATTTATTTTGTTTTAATGAAATGTGATTATGCTTATGTTGAAAATAATCCTTTAGTACTTGCAAGAACTGTACCGCCAGCAGAGTGATTTCCTAAACAACTTTGTAATGGTTTTGTTTTCAGGATGAAGGAGAGGGTGCTCTGGAGGCTGAGGGTGAAGGTGAAGTAGAGGGTCAGGGGGAGGTGGAAGTAGAGAGTGATGTTGAGCAGCGTAATGCTGATCCTGATCCAGGAGAAAGTGAGGGCGAAAGAGAACAAAGTTCCCAAGAAGTAGACATTGGAGATCATAGAGAAGAAAGTGAAGGAAAATATACAGACACAGATGAAAAAGAAGAGTTAACCAGCCGGAGACGAAATGTGATTGAAAGTGGGTCTGAGAGGTCCGAGGAAAACCATTACCCTGACAATGAAGACGAGGTTAATCAGGCCCTAAGTCCAAGGTAAATCTCTCTCTCTCTCTCATTCTATCTCTTACACACCAGTGAACTTGAAAGAAAATATCTGAAGCAACATTTTTTATTCTAATATATCTTATTTGATTTTTGTGGGTGTGGGGCAATGCATGCTGGTTTGTCGACCAATTACTTTTATTTTTTGTACCCAAAGAGAAGAAAATAAAGATGATTGTATGCTTTTTGCACTTAAACTTGTTTGGAGCAAGCATGGGCAGTCTGACTATAAGGACAATTCTCTTGATTGCTTACAGTAGATCCCCTGAGGAGGAGGAGGAACATACTAACATCGCACACTCTGCTGTTCGCAATGTATTTGGTGACTCTGATGAAGAAGAAGAAGAGACAGATTTTCGGAATGACATTCAGCTTGAATCAAATGTTAGTACCAATTTGGAAAGCATTATGCTTAAATCTTTCTTTTGTAAATGTTGTCAGTCATGATGTTTTAAATGATGTTTCGTCGTTTCCTGCCTTAGAGATCACCAATGGAAGAGGAAGGAAGCTATGGAAGGAGTCCAATACTAGAGGATGTAATGCCTGATGAAGATGCTAGATATGATTCAGAAGAGGACAATATTGAGGCTAAACCTAGAGATAAACCGGTTGGCACCCCATTGGAGCTAGAGATTCCACTACGTCCACCTCCTGCTCGTCCAGAAAAGGTTTGAGTTCTTATTCTATATGGTGGTTAAAATTTAATTTGTTTGTTTTGTGTATCAGCAGCTTCTAAGACCATATAAAATTTATGCAACTGTAAGACAGCATATAAATTGAAGGTGGTAGAGTTTAAGGTTGCTGTTGTATTGACAATAACATAGTCTAGCTAATTTTGGGTTTAATGAATAATCTCATTTGCATATGCTGAAAGAGATATAATGCGCTAATTGTTGGGGACATGGAGTGTAGTTTGGTTCCTGACTACCAGAAAATAGCTTTTCAGTTTTTATGGAAAAAATAGTTCTGACTGAAATTAGATAAAGTACAAATGTGTATCATTGGTATTTCTTCAAATGATTGGATATGTTACAGGAGGATTTGCCAACATATTTTGTCATCAATGAAATAATGGATATGAGCTATGATATGGCTACCTGGTAGAAACATTGTCTACATACGTTGGGATGGTCTATTTGTCCTTCCTCATTTATTTCATTTGGGCATCGTTTGGGATACTTTAGGAATTATTTGACTGCTACTGTTTACCATCAGATGTGAAATAGTTAGATGGAAAATTATATCAATATTCAAATTTTGTCCTCATGTAGATGAACATGATCAAAGTTTCAAATATCATGGGCATCGACCCCAAACCGTTTGATCCAAAGACATATGTGGAAGAAGATACGTTTGTGACAGATGAATCAGGATCTAAGAAGCGTATACGTTTGGAGAACAATATTGTGCGCTGGAGGAGGGTTAGAAATCCAGATGGCACAACAACTGTAAGTAATCATCTCTATTATGTTCTGTTATACAAATGCTTGTGTGCAATGCAATGGATTGCTGCAGACTCTATGTCTATCATTATTGTGTCAAAGATGCATGATTGCATATATTTGAAATTGATTTGCAGTGGGTGGACTTTGTGTACTTTTTTCTACGTCTGCAAATTGTTATTCATGACACTTAGTAGGATCAATGTTGTAATGGGTTATCCATTTGAGTACTTGACTATCATTTTTCCAAACTAAAACTACATATGTATAAATGGCTTGTTATTTATTGGAGATGGGGTTCCTTTTTTCAAGATTAGGAAAACTTGTCTCTGTAGACTTGCAGTTCCTTGAACTTTACATTTCTATTTTTGTCATATCTGTTGTTGGGGTTTCCCGTGCTCTTTTTATCTTGAAACCCTATATAGATTTAACTTTACCACAATACCCATTTTATGTTGCACTGTTTACAAATTTATGCACTCAGTGCTTCAACTTTTATTTCCTATGATTGTAGTGTGAAAGCAATGCACGCTTTGTGAGATGGTCTGATGGCAGTTTGCAGCTGTTGATTGGGAATGAAGTTCTAGATATATCTGTGCAAGAAGCACAGCATGATCAAGCGCACCTATTTCTCAGGCACGAAAAGGTAAAATTCCATAATTGTTGGTGTTGTGCAATCCATGAATATATACATAATGGATTCTGTTTCCATCATAAACCTGGAAAAGCAGCTTAAAAAGTGGTTGAAAAGAATTCTGATCTGTTTACTAAGAAGTTGCTGTTCTAGAAAAACTCGGGTCTTCACGAAAAATTGTTCATAAATACCTGTGCGTTGTTCTTACAGGGAATCCTCCAATCACAAGGAAAAGTTCTGAAGAAGATGAGGTTCATGCCATCATCCTTGACATCAAATTCACATCGACTGCTGACTGCACTGGTTGATTCTCGACATAAAAAAGTATACAAGGTCAAGAACTGCGTTACTGACATCGATCCTGAGAGAGAAAAGGAGGAGAAAGAAAGGGTAAGTTGTTGCATAAGTTAGTTGTATCTGTTTATTATTATTTATTTTTTTTCGTGGAACATATAGATTGATTTTTCGTTTGGTGCTGTAGGCCGAAAGTCAAAATATCAGAGCTAATTTACTTCTTAATCGGAAGAGGGAGAAGGTGAGCCGAAAGTATACAACAACTGGGGACAGGAGGCGCCAACTTTCACCTGGTTTCTTGGAAGATGCTCTTGATGAGGTACGATCTTGCTATTGGCGTAGGGGTGGAGGGTGGCATGATGGGAATTTATTCTCTCTATGTTCATGGTTTTGTGTTCCTTTACAGCATATTCAAATGCTACGACGTATAGCTTACCTTTTTATGACATTCGAAGAACGTTCTCATTTTTATTCTTTTTATGGACATGAAAGCCTCTATAATCATTTTCTAGTACTTGCTGAATTTTTTATTTATTACCTATGTAGTACTATTAAGTCTCTTAGCTGATCACTTCTGATTTTCAGGATGAAGAACCAAATTATCATGAGTCTCGTCATTCTCGCCGCCATATGGAGGAGGATTTCGAAATGGAAGCTCGAAGAGAGAAACGCATTTTGAATGCTAAGGTCTTACAACTTGATTATTACATTTTCCATGTATAAGTTATATTGGATCTTTTTTGGCAGAAGTATTAACACCTGGAGTTTTAGTCACAGGGACCTAAAGACATCCCTCGCAAGTCATCCTTGCCAATTGCCAAATCATCTCAGCGTTCAATGGGTTTGTCTGATAGTGAGAAAGACGAGTCTGAGTATGAAACTGATGGGGAAGATGATGAGCCTCCACATAAGATGGCTGAGGATTCAGAGCCAGAGTATGAAGATTCGGAAGAAGAAGATGACAAAGAACATCATGCTGCCGAGGTTAATGATGCCTCAGAGTTGGAGGCTGAGGTATGTCCCTCTTCTTTTCAGTAAAAATGTTTCTGTATTTATATTTTTTAACATGTGGATCTGTTGTATTGTTACTTGTTACCATAGACTGATAGACGTGAGTGTTTCTCATTGTTTTGTCTTACTTTTGTCAGCATATTCTTATGGTACGATGCAGAGAGATTATATCACTTAGATATAAAATGCAAGAGTGTCGCTCCATTATTTTGGCCCCTGAGTTGGATTTTTCCTTTGGCAATACATGGCTATTTTCTTGAAAACATATACTGCATTTCTTCTGTATCATACAAGTGAGTGGTTATTCTCAGTCCTGAGAACAATTACCATTCCGTATTTTCAAATGGAAATCTACTTGCTGTTAATTCTTCAAACGGGGGTAAAAGCTTCTTTTGTTCATCTGTTGTTACTATGTCAAGAAATTAGTATGCCTATAATGTTGTTTGACGCAAGAGCAAATTTTCAGGGCTCGGTCAACTCTACTCCAATTTATATACTTGCATCTTTAAACCTGTTTCTCGATATATTTGTAGGCGCCCAAGCAAAAGGTTAAGGACTCTGGACACAAGCGCAAGGCAATCGAGTCAGATGAAGACTCACCTCCAAGGAAGGCCGCACCACATCGCAGAATGGCTGTTGTTTATGATAGTGATGAGGACTAAAACCTTCGGTTGGATGATTTCCAGTGAGTACTTTGCCAACGCTAAGACGTCATAAATTTTGAGTTTCGCTCTCTAATTCTCTCACGTTATTCTGCAGACAACTCGGTTTGGCTTAAGCCCGTTCATCCCGGGCGGATGATCCAGAGACGAAACCAAAGTGCCATCGGTTCAAAGACGACATGAATTGCCCGTCGCAACCGGGTCTCGGAGCCAAAAATTAGCCCGTCGTGTTTATGTTTCTTCAAATGTTTGCTTTGGTGTTAGAACTTCGTTTTGTGTCTGTGTATATAGCAACTAGCAGTTTGCTGCATTGACCAAAATTGATGTGAATTCGGAGATCTGTCAAAACACTCTTTGCCCCCTTGAAAGGGAATAATCTTATTATATATAGCAAATTGCTTCATGAGAAAGAAAAGCTGAATTATTGTGGCCGTGGCCGTGTTGTTCTCCATTTGGGTTGGAAGAGGTTGGAAGGAATGTATCTCATTGAGCGGTGGAAGTATGGTAGACTCCAGACGCAAGATTTGAGTTAGGAAATGTCAAATCGCCAAAAAATGTGGTGAAAATGCTCCCGATTCGATCGCGGGTCCTGAAACTTGGAGTCGAGACAGTTGTGCTACTTTTGAGCCGACTTAGGCTGCTTGGGAAATTAGGGGAGCAGGCTGGGCCGCGAGGGAGTAAGCTGGGCCACAAGAGTGGGCTGCTCGGCGGGAGCAGGCTACTTAGTGCGTGATGCATGCGAGTGCGAGGCTTGGGCTCGGGCTCGTGCAAGCTTGGATGGCACAGCTTGGGCCATGGTGGTGGTGCCATATATCTCGCCGCAAGTGGTTGCCATGGTGGAAGCTCGTGGCGATGCCACTCCACCTATGACCACATTTAGCCTTGTGGATCACCGCGGTCCTATTTCTTGAATATTAGAATTTTCATTTGTGGAATTTTCTAAATTTCAAACTATTGTATTTATCTTTTACGTTTTATTAAAGAATCTATGCAAATAAAAAATTCTAATAATAAGAACATATGAAAAATACAAGTGGACTAGAAAATAGAGAAAAAAACCTTTTTATCCGAGAGTCTTCTACGAGTGTGGATCTCAGCTCTCAATGAAAGCACCAATTTATGGATGCAAATTTCCGCCGCTTTCTTCTTGGACAAAATTGCACCTACAAAACAATTAACACATTTGGTCAAGGCCAAGAGTCTCACGCACCCACGATGAATTAGGGGGGGCTTTGGCCGAAGAACCTTCGATGCCAAAGTTTGAATTTAGAGAGAAAAAATGTTTAGAGAATTTTTGGGAGTTTTGCAAGAGTGTGGACTTAGCTTTTTAGAAGAAATAGGGTCATATATATAGGGAATGGAGGTGGCCGGCCCTTAGAGGTTTTTTGTGTGAAAATGGTGATTAATTTGGTGATTAATAGATTAATTAGAAATTAATCCATTAATTAGCCTAATTAATCCAATTTATAAGGAAGGTTTTGAGGTTATGGAATGATTACTTTGTAGAGAATATGAAATGAGGAAGGATGAAATAATTTTGAATTTGTTACCTTCTTTGGGTACTTTTGACTTGGTTGAGGGATGATTGCCCACTGCTCGCGCGTAGGAATCCCAGTATGCCTTAAGGGTATTTTTGTCCTCTTCAATCCAAAAATCCATTTGTCGCCTTGTGATTATTTTTGGCTCCACAATATTATATCGACTCTGAAACTTCCAAGTATTGGTCAATTACGAAGCACTTTAAACTCACCAAATGATCCGTGCTTTGGAGGCGCTTAGGCCTATAACACACCGATGCCCTTTGTTATCTATTTTACCTTCCTTGCAGGTTGCTTCACTAGTACCCTTGCGAAGGTCTTTACACCGCACTTTACATTGACTCGAGGTCTACCCAGTTTTGTGCATCAAAACCTATATGACACTTTGATCTTTTAAAGTTTTTTTTGTTTTTTATCTGGTATGTCAAATTAAATTATTATTTATTTTTCATAATTATAATAAATATTTTTTAACAGAAAAACAATAATAAAAATGATAAGGAGCATTTATTAATCAACTAAAAATAAATTTGGGCAATACACGTCATGCCTCATAAGAATTGACATTTTTTGTTGAAAACATTAAAGTTTTTTTTTTTTTTTTTGAACAAACTATAGTATCTAAGTGGGTGGGGGGATGGTTAAGCTAAGACGGGCTTCTTGTAGTAATAAGTGGCAGGTTGTCTTTTTTAACTGTTATTGGTGATGTAAACTTTTCGATATTCCTTTTAAAATGCTCTAAGAAGCCGAAAATCATAATGAGACAGATGGCAAAGAGTACATTTGAAACCGACTCGATAATACAGTAATTTTTTCAATTAGTACTAAACACATAAGCCATAATTATTATATAAATAGAGGGATACTTAAAATCAAAACTTTCTATATTTGTAAAATGACATATACCGAATTGACTCGTATTCCGTCCTTATTAAAAAATATCTCCAATGATACGTTGCTTTACAATATGAAAAGACATTCTTGAAATTACAAAAAGGCCCCGAAAGCTTCCCGTTTCGTGTAATATGTTCCATCTGCTTGTGTGTCATCACTTCATGTAAGATCCCACATCGCTCAGGGGTGAGGATCCTGTAAGCCTTATATCTACATTCCTACCTCCAATTAGCACGAGGCTTTTTGGGAGCTCATTGGCTTCGAAGTTCATCGGAACTCAGAAGTTAAGTGAGTTCGCACGAGAGCAATCCCATGATGGGTGACCCACTGGAAGTTCTCGTGTGAGTTCCCAGAAACAAAACCATGAGGGTGTGGTAGGAGCCCAAAGCGAACAATATTGTGCTATGGCAGAGTCGAGCCCGGGCCAGAATGTGACAATTTGGTATTAGAGCCATTCCTTGGATGGAAGGGTGCCGACGAGGACGTCGGGCCCCTAAGGGGGGTGGATTGTAAGATCCCACATCGCTCAGAGGTGAGGATCCTGTAAGCCTTATATGTACATTCTTACCTCCAATTAGCACGAGGCTTTTTGGGAGCTCACTGACTTCGGAGTTCATCGGAACTCCGAAATTAAGCGAGTTCGCGCGAGAACAATCCCAGGATGGGTGACCCACTGGGAAGTTCTCGTGTGAGTTCCCAGAAACAAAACCGTGAGGGTGTGGTAGGAGCCAAAGTGGACAATATCGTGCTATGACGGAGTCGAGCCTGGGCCGGGATGTGACACATCATTCCATTCAGGCAATGGATGCAAAGTCTTTGTCAATCTTAATATGCATGCAGGCCAATTACTTGAATATTGCCTTCTTTGATTGCTTCAAAGAGATGAAACATCAATTTTGTTCTGAGTCTAGTTTTAAACTCGAGTCTTTCCTCTTGTCCATGGCCTACAACAAGCATTCTTTTCTATCCCTTTTTTTGGGTTGAAGCCCTAACAAGTCTAATCTAGACTTGGAAACTCTATACAGCTACTCTTTTTGTAGACTTTAGAAGCTTCTAGTAACGTCTCTTCCCGCCCATCACTTCAATGAAAAAGAAACCACAATCCATATGCATATCGTAAATAAAACTCATCATGATAATAATTAATAAAACACATGATTGAATTCAAGTGATAATGCATTAAAGATTGCATAAATCATATGTCATGATAAAGTATTTGTACCATATTATATCGACTCTGAAACTACCAAGTATTGGTCAACTACGAAGCACTTTAAACTCACCAAAGGATCCGTGCTTTGAAGGCGCTTAGGCTTGTAACACACTGGTGCCCTTTGTTACCTATTTTACCTTCCTTGCAGGTTGCTTCGCTAGTCCACCCACAACCAGGGCACCCTTGCGAAGGTCTTTACACCACACTTTACATTAACTCAAGGTCCACCCGGTTTCGTGCATCAAAGCTTATATGACGCTCTGATCTTTTAAAGTTTTTTTTGTTTTCTATCTGGTATGTTAAATTAAACTATTATTTATGAAATTATTTATTTTTCATAATTATAATAAATATTTTTTTAACAAAAAAAACAATAATAAAAATGATAAGGAGCATTTGTTAATCAACTAAAAATAAATTTGGCTGATACACATCATGCCACATAAGAATTGACATTTTTGGTTGAAAACACTAAGGTTTGTTTTTTTTTTTTGAACAAATGATAGTATCTAAGTGGGTGGGGGATGGCTAAGCTAAGTGGGCTTGTCGTAGTACTAAATGGCAGGTTGTCATTTTTAACTGTTATTGGTGATGTAAACTTTTTGATATTTCCTTTTAAAATGCTCTAAGAAGTCGGGAATCATAACGAGACAGATGGCAGAGAGTGCATTTGAAACCTACTCGATAATACAGGAAAATTTTCAATTATTTTATAAATAATGGGATACTTAAAATCAAAATCTTCTATATTCATAAAATGACATATACCGAACTGACCCGTATTCCATCTTCATTAAAAAATAGGGAACTTTAACGAAAAACTCCCAGTACTGTTCACTTTAACGAAAAACCATATTTTTACACTAAAAAGTCAATCATGGTACTATTTATTTTATCATTTATTTTGTCCTTATCGTTAAAACTCAAAGTTTTCAAGTCATTTTCATTAGTTTTCTTTAAAAATATATCTCCAATGATACATTGCTTTATAATATGAAAAGACAATCTTGAAATTACGAAAAGGCTCTGAAAGCTTCCCGCTTCGTCTAATATGGCTAGTATGTTCTAGCTGCTTGCGTGTCGTCGCTTCATCCTCCTTAAAATCTCACTCACATTCTCCCAAGCACTCATAATTTGAAAGCCTACATGACACTCTTTTCTTTTACAGTTTTGTTTTTTTTTATCTGGTATGTCAAATTAAACCATTATTTATTTTTCAAAATTATAATAAATATTTTTTAACAAAAAATAATAATAATAAAAATGATAAAGAGCATTTATTAATTAACTAAAAATAAAGTTGGCCAATACACGTCATGTCACATAAGAATTGACATTTTTGGTTGAAAACACTAAGGGTCTGTTTGGTAGTGTACTTGAATCCAACTTTTTAAACTCAAAAACAGTTTTCAAGTTTTAGGTCTTAAAAACTTGTTTGGTATGACTATTTTTAAAAACTGAACTCAAGACTAACTAAAAAATATAGTCTATTCCTTAAAAACATAAAAAGTGAGTTTTTAGAGTTTTTAAACTTAAACTTACTCATTTCTTTTCTCTCCCTCCTCCCCTCTCACTCCAAATATATATCTCTCTTTTCTTCTTTCTTTCTCCCTTTTTATTTTTTTTACTTGTTTCGTCTCTACTTCAATCCAATCAAGTTTAAGTCGTAAGATTTAAAATTTTTAAATCACAAACCAATCAAGTTTTTGAGTCTTAAAGAAAATTGTTTTCAAGAAATGTTCTTAAAAAATGTTTTGAGAAATGATAAAAAATTTCAAATAAGATACCAAACAGGCCCTAAGGTTTTTTTTTTTTTTTTTTTTTGAACAAACGATAGTTTCTAAGTGGGTGGGGAGATGGCTAAGCTAAGTGGGCTTGTCGTAGTACTAAGTGGTAGGTTGTCTTTTTTAACTGTTATTGGTGATGTAAACTTTTCGATATTTGCTTTTAAAATGCTCTAAGAAGCCGGGAATCATAATGAGACAAATGGCAGAGAGTACATTTGAAACCTACTCTATAATACGGAAAATATTTCAATGTGTATTAAACATATAAGCCACAATCATTATATATATAGAGAAATACTTAAAATTAAATTTTTTTATATTCGTAAAATGACATATACCAAATTGACTCGTATTCGGTCCTTATTGAAAAGTATCTCTGATGATACATTGCTTTACAATATGAAAAGACATTCTTGAAATTACGATGAAAGCTTCCCGCTTCGTCTAATATGTTCCAGCTGCTTGTGTGTCGTCGCTTCATTCCATTCAGGCAATGGATGCAAAGCCTTTGTCAATCTTAATATGCATGCATGCCAATTACTTGGAAGCTGCCTTCTTTGATGGCTTCAAAGAGATGAAACATCAATGTTGTTCCGAGTCTAGTTTTAAACTCGAGTCTTTCCTCTTGTCCATGGCGTACAACAAGCATTCTTTTCTACCCCTTTTTGGGTTGAAGCCCTAACTAGTCCAATCTAGACTTGGAAACTCTATACAACTACTCTTTTTGTAGACTTTAGAAGCTTTTAGTCACGTCTCTTCCCGCCCATCACTTCAATGAAAAAGAAACCACAATCCATATGCATATCGTAAATAAAACTCATCATGATAATAATTAATAAAACACATGATTGAATTCAACCGATAATGCATTAAAGATTGCATAAATCATATGCCATGATAAACTATTTGTACCATATTATATAGACTTTGAAACTACCAAGTATTGGTCAACTACGAAGCACTTTAAACTCACCAAAGGATCCATGCTTCGGAGGCGCTTAGGCCTGTAACACACCAGTGCCCTTTGTTACCTATTTTACCTTCCTTGTAGGTTGCTTCGCTAGTCCACCCACGACCAGAGCACCCTTGCGAAGGTCTTTACACCACACTTTACATTAACTCGAGGTCCACCCGGTTTCGTGCATCAAAGCCTATATGACACTCTGATCTTTAAAGTTTTTTTTTAATTTTCTATTTGGTATGTCAAATTAAACTAATATTTATGACATTATTTATTTTTCATAATTATAATAAATATTTTTTAACAAAAAACAATAATAATAAAAATGATAAGGAGCATTTATTAATCAACTAAAAATAAATTTGTCCAATACACGTCATGCCACATAAGAATTGACATTTTTGGTCGAAAACACTAAGGTTTTTTTTAAAACAAACGATAGTATCTAAGTGGGTGGGGGGATGGCTAAGCTAAGTGGGGTTATTGTAGTACTAAGTGATAGATTGTCTTTTTTAACTGTTATTGGTGATGTAAACTTTTCGATATTTCCTTTTAAATTGCTCTAAAAAGCCTGGAATCATAATAAGACAAATGGCAGAGAGTACATTTGAAACCTACTTGATAGTGCGGACATATACCAAATGGCAGAGAGTACATTGAAAAATATCTCTGATGATACACTGCTTTACAACATGAAAAGACAGTCTTGAAATTACGACGAAAGCTTCCCGCTTCGTCTAGTATGAATGCTTGCGTGTCTTCGTTTCATCCTCCTTAAAATCTCACTCAAACTCTCCCAAGCACCCATCAGAAAAAAACTCACAACGATTCGATCAACCAAAAGACATACCATATCAAATTCTTGAAACGCAATTGTGGATTTACCCGCCATTGTTGCATAAAAGCTTCAGCTTCCTCCTCATAAGGTACGTCTAAGACTTCTCTTGCTTTTATCTCTCTCTCTCTCTCTCTCTCTCTCTCTCTCTCTCTCTCTCTCTCTCTCTCTCTCTCTCTCTCTGACTAGGTTTAATGAGACTAAGTCTCACTAGCCTAGACTAAATCAGGGACTAGCTGGTCTTAGTGAGACCCCTAAAAAACCATAGGACTAGCTAAGACTGTCCCATTTCTCCTCCTCGCCTTGCTCCTCGACCACTCACATTCGAAAGCCATTGGACTAGATGATTTTCACAACCAATTTTCATATAAAATACGAAATTGAAGAATAGATTGGAACAGACAAGAGAGAAAAAGATGGAGAAAAAGAGAGAGAGAATGGGGGTAAGGAAGGATTAGAGGGATAAAAAAAAGGGAACTTTAACGAAAAGCTCCCGGTACTGTTCACTTTAACGAAAAACCACATTTTTACACTAAAAAGTCAATCATGGTACTATTCACTTTACTCTTTATTTTGTCCTTATCATTAAAACTCAAAGTTTTCAAGCACTTTTCATTAGTTTTCCTTAAAAAAAAGGATAAAAATAAAATATTAATAATTATGGATTAAATAATATAATATTAGAGTTTGTAAATTATCCTGCTTGTTAGTCCGACACTGCACCAAACGCTTCACTAAGCTAGTCCAGCTTAGTCTAGTCTAAGCCAGTACAGCTTAGTCCCTGAAGCTAGTCCAGTCCGAGACAGTCCGGTGCAACAAACGCACCCTAAATCTTTGAGTTTTTAGAGTTGATTTCCATATGTGTTTTGGGTTTTGAATGAATTAGTAGTAAAGTCTCTTGCCATTTTTCAATATTGGAAAAAGGATTAAAGAAGTTCATGAATTTCGTAAATTGGGAAAGACATGATCAATGTTTGCGTGTTTTATTTATACGCTCTGTTTTCGCCTTTCGATACTGTTGAGTCGAATTGAAAGGAACCCCGGTGAACCATTTTTAATTTTTAATTGAATTGTATGTTACCCAGATGAAAAATTGAAGTTCATGAGTTTCATAAATTGGGAAAAGTATGATCAAAGGTTCTTTGTGACACGCCCCGACCCCGATATTCCTCGAATATCAGGATAAGCACGTGCTGGCCGACACCCAAGGGTGACGAAAGCCATTAATTGATACAAGGACTAAAATTTAGAAGTGAAAACGAGTTATTATAATTTAGAACCAATGAGTTAACAATTTAGGAACGTGTTCAGAGCATACAGCTAAACCTAATCACTAAAAGAATTTGGATAAAATTAAATGAATACAGGAGTGGGTCCTACTTCGAGAGGACTCGATGTCGCCGATACGGAAGTGCCTAAATGCCGGGATTGTATGCCTCGATTCGAAACCTGAATGGGGGCGCAAAACAAGGGTGAGTGGACCAAGTTTATATACATACATAGTACGAAAATAGTTATGAACATACTAACCCCCACAGTTATATAATGAAAACTACTAGCATAATAAATGATAGTTTTACTCAAACCTTAGCATGCCATAAACATCTCAAAAGATATATCGCGGAAGAACATCGCGTCAAACCAAATCATTAATCGTCTCACAAATCGTCTCATAAACGCAGTGTGCTGCTAGTAAGATCACTGAATAATAATATACTCCCGGCCCAATGCCTGCACCTAAGTCTCTGTGCCCGTAGCCAGAGATAACTCCCTCCCGGCCCAATGCCTGTCTCCGTGTCCCTCAGCCTTTCGCTAGGGATTATTTCTCCCGGCCTAATTGCCAACACCAGATCCTCGCCCCAGGCGGCATAGTGTCCGCTAGGTACGCACAAATAGTTACGCCTCTAAAAATAACCACTTCATAGTATAGAGTCATCCATCGTCTATACTATAAAGAGGGGTTTCTAAAACATGTTCTAGCATCCTATCGTCATCCATCAGATAGTCTACCAGTTCATGGTTTTTATAGAAAATACGATATATCAAAATATAGCTCAATATAGGCCAACAGTTAATTCCTCACAAAATAATGAGACGATATTCAACATTTCAGTAATATGTGTAACATAAAATCAGTTCATAAACTCGTAAGGCATGCTATATATTATGTAAATCTTCATGTCATATCATAAATCATGTATTTATTTTTAGAAGGTGGTCCACTCACTGTACTTCGCCGCAGTAGCGATCCGCGAGTGAGTTCTGGAAAGGTCCTGGCTAGCCACTTCACCTATTCACGATAGAAATTCGATAAATATAATGATCGGATGTGAATTGAATAGAGTAAGAACTTTGATTTCAGGCTTGGATAGGAGGATTGAATTTCGTTGGATTCTGGCCTTTGATTTAGGGTTCTAGGGCTTTGGGACTAAGGGGTGGAGGTTGGATGATCTTGGGGTTTGGTCAATCTATACGACTTACTCCCACACCTATTAGCATTAACATACGCTCCCTCGTCCTCACAAACCTAGACCTTAGCATTCATACAATTTCCCACGCACGTCCTAGCACCCAAATGTATATAACTATAATATGCATATAATTTATACAAACATATAACCAATCCACACACACACACACCCACGGCACACTGACCTGCATACCTTCACACACAAATCTTTTAATATATCTACATCCACACAACTTACATACATGCATATATATATATATATATATATATATATATACACACACACAATTACGTACAGTACATATATATATATATACTACACACACATTCATACGGACTCACACACCTACACGCACATACACACACACAGGGCATATATAAAAAAAAGTTCACGCAAGAAAATGCTACATGATATATGATAGGATACAAATGTTTCAGAAATGTGAGTAATGCTAACAGAAGTGACAACTTCATGCAATTGATTAGAGATTAACAATTTTAGCAGAATTATGGCCTCCTTTTGTCGGCCTACAGAACAACCAACAACAACACTAATACACTGACAATCCTTATTTTCAGTTTGTCGTTCCATAATTTCAACATTTCTACAAATCTAGGCACAATATACTAAAGAATTTGACCTTACCCTGGTGTCCAATGTTTCTACTGGTCAAAGTCTAAACCTGAACATTCTGTAAGAGCATCTAATGTTCGCCGGCATAAATTAGAGGGATCCAACAAAGTGAAGCATGCACATCAACACACCCACACACTCACACACCGTATACACACACACTCGACACACACGGCCCAAATTTAGTTCTATGTCCAAATTCAATAATCTTCCATCCAAAACATAACTAAAATTTATCCTAAATACTTAGGAACTCATCTACTTTCCTTTAAGAGGAGGAGAGGTCGAATCTACTTCGGGTTCAATAGTTTTTTTTGTCCAGAAATTCGTCGAAATTACGGAGGGAAAAATGGGAAGCATGCATGCATCCAAAACAGAGGTTTCCAGTGTTGGTATTATTAAAGTTTACTAACTCAATACCAAAATATGTGGGTGATAAGTTTACAAACTCTATCACACCTCTCACTTTCACTCTCAATAAAATTGGACAAAGAAATAGAGAAAGAAGGGAAGCAACAAGCTTCGGGAAAAACACTTGCACTTTGATATATGAAAAAAGGAGTTTACAAACTTAATAGCTTACAAGCTGAAAATGAATGAAAATGGGAAATGGGATTCGAATGGATGAATTACAAGGCTCGAGGACTAGGGTATTTATAGCAAACCAAATGAAATCTACACCACACACTTAATCAAACTTTGCCTAACTTTGCCTAACACACAACCATACCTTATTTTGCCTAACTTTGCCTAACACACAACCACACAACCATACATTACTTTGCCTAACTTTGCAATTGTAAGCAATTACATCATCAAACTAGATATGGATTTGGACAATACTATTGGACTTACCACCTGTTTTTATTTGAATTTACAACATCCAGCACGTTTTACATCTCACAACTTCATAAATAAACCTAAAACTTACCCATATGCACTGCAACGGTTTTTAGAGGAAAAGGAACTTGAATCTCGCCGGGGTTCGTCCGGAGAAGAACACCGGAAATCTGCACACTGAGCTTCGAATGGGAAAACGGTATAAACTTCAACCCAAAACAGATTAAAGCTCAACTACAAGCACATTTGGGTAGAAATTATACCTGAGATGGAGTTTCAAGAGAGCTCAAGCTCTCAACGTTAATGGCGGATCACCCGGGGATGTCCCGATGAAACATGCAAGACCATATCTGTTCTCCTTGAGTCTCGAGGATTCCAATTATGTGGTTTTTGGGGCTGGGTTTGTGAGAAATCGAAGTGGGAGTGGAGATGGAGCTCTCGGCTGAGAGAGAGAAGTTCAGAAAAAATGAGAGAAGATAACTCGGGGAAAAGAAGAAAGAAAAGAAATGGTGGGATTATAATACCCACTCAAGGGTAATTTTGTGATTTAACATAGTTTAAAAAAAAGGAAAACTAATGAAAAGGGCTTGAAAACTTTGAGTTTTAACGATAAGGACAAAATAAAGGGTAAAGTGAATAGTGCCAGGATTGACTTTTTAGTGTAAAAATGTGGTTTTTCGTTAAAGTGAACAGTACCGGGAGCTTTTCATTAAAGTTCCCTTAAAAAAATGGGTTGTTACACTTTGTGTACTTGGGTTGAATTGAAAAGAACCCAGATAAAATATTTTAATTTCTAGTTGAAATTATAGAAACCCAGATAGAGAGTTTAAATTTTTATTTGAATTGGAAGTTTCCCAGATGCAAAATTCTATGTTTTGTTTAAACTGAAGGAACTTATACAAGAAAGTTTGAATTTTTACTGTATTTTTTAAATTATCTCACCCATGTTTTTTGCAGTGTTTGTTAGGTATCATTAATTGGTGAAGGAAAATGATGTTTACCCACAAGACCAACGAGACTATTGTCGGAGCTCATGGCCTGGCCAAAGATGCTGGCCACGCGTAGTGCACGCTGCTTCATCTTGCAACCGCATTGGTATCTGATCCCAGTGGCATTTTCAGCCAAGCCATTGCCAAAGCCGGTGGCAGTGCAGACGCCCCGAAGTCTGTGGAGAGGGTGTTCAACCAAGCCCTGAAGAAGCTCCCATCTCAGTCACCTCCGCCTGATGAAATCCCACTCAGTTCATCTCTCATCGAAGTGATTAGGAGAGCAGAGTCAGCGCAGAAGACAAGAGGGGACACACATTTGGCCATTGATCAGTTGATTCTTGGTCTTCTTGAGGATTCCCAGACTGAGGACTTGTTGCAGGAAGCCGGCATTGCCACTTCCAGAGTGAAATCTGAAGTCAAAAAGCTTCGCGGGAAGGAAAGGAAGAAGGTGGAGAATGCTTATAGGGATACTACATTTCAGGCATTGAAGACTTATGGACGGGACCTTACTGAGCAGGCCGGGAAACTTGACCCGGTTATTGGCCGTGATGAAGTGATAAAGAAAGTGGTGACAATTCTTTCGATGAGGACTAAGAACAACCCTGCTCTAATTGGAGAGCCAGGAGTTGGGAAGACTGCTGTGGTTGAAGGGCTGGCTCAGATGATAGTTGGTAGGGATGTCCCTAGTAATCTGGCTGATGTGAGGCTCATTGCATTGGATATGGGAACTTTGGTGGCCGGGACCAAGTATCGAGGGGAGTTTGAGGAGCGGTTAAAGGCGGTTTTGAAGGAAGTGGAAGAGGCTGAGGGGAAGGTGATTCTGTTTATTGATGAAATTCACCTTGTTCTTGGCACCGGAAGGACGGAGGGATCCATGAATGCAGCCAACTTGTTCAAGCCAATGCTCGCACGGGAGCAACTTCGGTGCATTGGTGCAACAACTCTTGAGGAGTACAAAAAATATGTAGAGAAGGATGATGCATTTGAGAGAAGGTTCCAGCTGGTTTATGTGGCAGAGCCTAGTGTTCCAGATACAATTAGCATCCTTCGAGGTTTGAAAGAGAGGTATGATGGTCACCATGGTGTTCGGATTCTGGACAGAGCTCTTGTTGTTGCTGCACAGCTTTCGAGTCTATACATCACATGTGTGAATTAAAAATAGCTAACAATTGTGGTTTATTTTCTATGTTTAGGTATTTTTTAAGCTTTCGATATTAAATTGAATGTTCTGTGTAAAATTACTTGGTATTGAAGTTTTCCTCTTTGCTTTTGTTTTGAAGGGCGACATCTCCCTGACAAGGCGATTGATCTAGTTGACGAAGCTTGTGCGAATGTGAGAGTCCAACTTGACAGCCAACCTGAAGAGATCGATAAACTCGAAAGGAAGAAGATGCAGCTGGAAGTTGAGCTTCATGCACTTAGGAAAGAAGAGGACAAGGCTAGCAAAGCTCGTCTTGCCGAGGTGATTACCTGATCCATAACTTATTAGAGAATATTTGTCTGATGAAGTCGCAGATGTTGCTATTCAATTTCTTGGTTTTTCTTTGTTCTTATGTTCATTGTTCTTCCATTTTATTCTCAGGTGGAAAAAGAGCTTGATGAACTGGAAAACAAGCTTCAGCCACTGGTGATAAAGTATAGAAAGGAGAAGGAAAGGGTTGATGAGCTTCGAAAGCTTAAGCAGAAGCGTGAACAGCTATCGGAAGCTTTAGCAGTGGCCGAAAGAATATATGATTTAACTAGGGCTGCGGACTTGCGTTATGGCGCTATTCATGAAGTGGAAACCACCATCGCAAAACTTGAAGGTAGTACTGACGAAAAATTGAATTTGACAGAGACGGTTGGGCCAAAACAAATTGCAGAAGTGGTAAGCCGTTGGACCGGCATACCTGTCACACGGCTTAGCCAGAATGACAAAGAAAGGTTAATTGGACTTGTGGAAAGGTTGCATGAGAGAGTAGTGGGGCAAGACCAGGCAGTTGATGCTGTTGCCAAGGCGGTTTTAAGGTCAAGAGCAGGGCTAGGAAGGCCACAACAACCTACAGGTTCGTTCCTATTATTGGGTCCAACTGGTGTCGGTAAAACCGAGCTTGCGAAGGCGCTTGCTGAACAACTTTTTGATGACGAGAATCTGATTGTCCGACATGACATGTCCGATTATATGGAACAACATTCTGTTTCGCGCTTAATTGGCGCTCCCCCTGGGTAATTGCATTTATAGTTTTCTTCACTCAAGCATGTATGTGAGCTCAGCTGCAGCATTATGAAAACTGATTCATATTTTACAGGTATATTGGTCACGATGAAGGCGGGCAACTCACAGAGGCCGTGAGGCGGAGGCCTTACAGTGTTGTATTGTTTGATGAAGTGGAGAAGGCTCACACCACTGTTTTCAACATTCTCCTGCAAGTCTTGGATGATGGAAGACTAACCGATGGACAAGGCCGGACAGTTGATTTCAGAAACACAGTGATCATCATGACTTCAAATTTGGGAGCAGAACATCTCCTCTCCGGTTTGATGGACAAGTGTTCGATGCAGGTTGCTCATGATAAAGTTATGCAAGAGGTATCATCTTTGGTTACCCCAAAAATTTGAATTTTGATTGCGTATCACTTCCTTCTTTCAATGCTTAACTAGTTTGGTTCTTGAATAGGTGAAAAGGCACTTTAGGCCGGAGCTGCTGAACCGTCTCGATGAGATTGTTGTATTTGACCGTCTCTCTGACGATCAACTCAGGAAGGTTGCCAGATTGCAAATGAAAGATGTTGCAGCCCGACTGGCCGAGATGGGCATCGCTATGGCAGTCACCGATGCAGCGTTGGATTACATACTGCGCGAGAGTTGTGATCCCGTGAGTATCGGTTTTACGAATCTAAAAATCTTTTCTCTGCATACTCTTGTGTGATATGAAACACTAAACAAGTACTATGTTTTGGTTTTCAGATTTACGGTGTCAGACCTATTCGGAGATGGCTCGAGAGGAACGTGGTGACGGAGTTTTCGCTGATGCTTGTGCAAGAAGAAATAGATGAAAACTCAACCATGTTCATAGACGCAGCTCCAACCGGAAGCGGGCTGGTGTATAGGGTTGGGAAGAACGGAGGGCTTGTGAATGCGGCGGCAGGGCAGAAGTCGGATGTGTTGATCCGCATCCCAAACTCGAACGGGCCGAAGTCTGATGCCCGAACAGGCCTGTGAAGAAGATGAAGATTGAGGAAATGGATGAAGATCTTGACATGGATGAGTAAACTCTGTCTTAACTTGTGCGAAAGTCCTTTTTAATATGCTTCATTGTGTCTTATTATGCGTCTTTGATTACAAATTTAACGGGTAAAATCTCGCATACGCGTCCGGAATTTTGACTAAAGATGTAACTGCTAAAATTTCAGTTTTAACGGTTAAGATCTCAGCGTGTGAGTCAGAGACGAAACCAAAGTGCCATCGGTTCAAAGACGACATGAATTGCCCGTCGCAACTGGGTCTCAGAGCCAAAACTAATAGCCGGTCGTATTTATGCTTCTTCAAATGTTTGCTATGGTGTTACAACTTTGTTTTGTGTTTTTATGTATATGTAGCAACAAGTAGTTTGCTACACTGGCAAAATTGATGTGAATTCGGGAGATCTGTCAAACAGTTTTTGCCCCCTCGAAAACGAATAACTTTGTTGTATATAGCAAAATTGCTTTATGAGAAAGAAAAGTAGAATTATTGTGGCCGTGACGTTCCCAAGTGCTTTTGCCCATCAAAGCCTATTGGGAAAAAAAGTAAAATCAACATAGTTGTTTTTTACTATGTTGATGCACAAAACCGGGTGGGTTTTGGGACAACGTAAATCTGACAGTGAATCTGCAAAACGCCAAAGAATGTAAAGAACACAAAGATGCATCGTGGTTCACTCCAATGTTTGGGCTACGTCCACACTGTTGATTCCATTTCACTGTATATATGTATGGATTACAATATATCGGTCAAGGGAGCTCTCTGTGGATGCTACCCTCGCCATTTTGCTCTCTGTTTGGCTCTCTGTGTGTTTGTGAGGGTATTGCCCTCTGGATGTTGTGATGGGCTGATTGGTGTGAGCCCTTGAGAAGAGAGAGTTTGGTTTGAGGGAGAGTCGGGCTCCTCCTGTGAAAGTTAGGAGTGAGAGCCTCTCTTGGATCTTCCCAGGCTCTCACTTTGCCTCAAGTTGGCTCCCCCTTAAATGAGAGGTAGGTAGTCCCTTTTATAGAGTAAGGGCTCCCTCCTTTATTACATAATTACCCTTCCTTCATTACGTAATTACTGGGTTAAGTCTCCCGAGTATTTATACGAGGCCCAAAAACATGGTACCAACATACTAGATAGTTTTATTGAAATTTTTTTTCCGTCATTGTTGCTGGTGATGACGATATAATCTATCGAGGAAGTTGTAGATATAGGCCCCCAACTTTAACTTAATTGGAGTAATGATTCTTCAACTAAAATTTCATGACCATTGGTCACTTAACTCATCAAAACGTGCAACTATGGTCATTTTCGTCAACTTTGTTACAACTTCCATTAAAATGAGTTACGTGACTCGCACTTAAAGTTGAATCAAGAGACAAATATGGAAAACCAAATAGAAAAATTGTAGCAATGGTCCATCAACTTTAATCCAATTGGAGAAATGGTCCATTAACTTTAACCCAATTAAAGCAATGATCTCTCAACTTTAATTCAATTTAGTAATGATCCTTCCGACATGACTTATATTGACAAAATTCTGATGGAGTTGATGAAAATGACCATAGCTAGACGTTTTGATGAGTTAAGAGAACAATGGTCATAAATTTTCAATTGAGAGACCATTGCTATAATTTTCTCTAATATATATTAAACATAAATGTTTAAATTTGAAAGCCTATATGACACTATGATCTTTTAAAGTTTTGTTTGTTTTCATCTCATATGTCAAATTAAACTATTATTTATGACATTATTTATTTTTCATAATTATAATGAATATTTTTAACAAAAAAACAATAACAAAAATGACAAAGAGCATTTATTAATCAACAAAAAAAAATTGGTTAATACATTTTTGGTTGAAAATACAAATTTTTTTTTTTTGAACAAACGATAGTATCTACACTAAGAGAATAGAAAAATAATTAAGCCTTACAATTAATTTACCGTAATACTAAGTGACAGATTGTCATTTTTAACTGTTATTGATAAGGGAAACTTTTAGATATTTTCTTGTGGTGGGCTCATTAAAAAATATATCCGATAATGCGTTGCTTTGCTTTACAATATGAAAAGACATTCTTGAAATTACGAAAAGGCCCCGAAAGCTTCCCGCTTCGTCTAGTATGTTCTAGCTGCTTGCTTGCCGTCGTTTCATACTCCTTAAAGTCTCGCTCACTCTCCCAAGCACCGATCAGAAAAAACTCAAAACGATTCGATCAACCGAAAGAAATACCATATCAAATTCTTGAAACGCAATTGTGGATTTACCCGCCATTGTTGCAGAAAAGCTTCAGCTTCCTCCTCATAAGGTACGTCCAAGATTTCTCTTGCTTCTCTCTCTGTGAATCTTGGAGTTTATAGAGTTGATTTCCATATGGGTTTTGGGTTTTGAACGAATTAATTTAAGTAGTAAAGTCTCTGTCATTTTTCAATCTCGGAAAAAGAATTGAAGAAGTTCAAGAATTTCGTAAATTGGGAAGACATGATCGATGATTGCATGTTTTATTTATACGCTCTGTTTTCGTCTTTCGATGTTGTTGAATCAAATTGAAAGGAACCCAGGTTAACAAGTTTTAATTTTTATTTGAATTGCATGTTACCAAGATGAAAAATTGAAGAAGTTCATGAGTTTCGTAAATTGGGGAAAGTATGATCAAAGGTTCTTTGTGTTCTTGGGTTGAATTGAAAAGAACCCAGAAAAAATATTTTAATTTCTAGTTGAAATTAAAGAAGCCCAGATGGAGAGTTTTAATTTTTATTTGAATTGGAAGTTTCCCAGATGCAAAATTCTAAGTTTTGTTTAAACTGAACGAACTTATACAAAAAGTTTGAATTTTTACTGTAATTTTTTAATTATCTCACCCATGTTGTTTGTAGTGTTTGTTAGGTATCATTAATTGGTGAAGGAAAATGAATCCTGATAAGTTTACCCACAAGACCAATGAGACTATTGCCGGAGCTCATGGCCTGGCCATGGATGCTGGCCACGCGCAGTTCACGCCGCTCCATCTTGCAACCGCATTGGTATCTGATCCCAGTGGCATTTTCAGCCAAGCCATTGCCAATGCCGGTGGCAGTGCAGACGCTCCGAAGTCTGTGGCGAGGGTGTTCAACCAGGCCCTGAAGAAGCTCCCATCTCAATCACCTCCGCCGGATGAAATCCCAGCCAGTTCATCTCTCATCAAAGTGATTAGGAGAGCGCAGTCAGCGCAGAAGACAAGAGGGGACACACACTTGGCTGTTGATCAGTTGATTCTTGGTCTTCTTGAGGATTCCCAGATTGGGGACTTGTTGAAGGAAGCCGGCATTGCCACGGCCAGAGTGAAATCTGAAGTCGAAAAGCTTCGTGGGAAGGAAGGGAAGAAGGTGGAGAGTGCTTCTGGGGATACTACATTTCAGGCATTGAAGACTTATGGACGGGACCTTGTTGAGCAGGCCGGGAAACTTGACCCTGTTATTGGCCGTGACGAGGAGATAAGGAGAGTGGTGAGAATTCTTTCGAGGAGGACTAAAAACAACCCTGTTCTAATTGGAGAGCCGGGAGTTGGTAAGACTGCTGTGGTTGAAGGGCTGGCTCAGAGGATAGTTGGTAGGGATGTCCCTAGTAATCTGGTTGATGTGAGGCTCATTGCATTGGATATGGGAGCTTTGGTGGCCGGGGCCAAGTATCGAGGGGAGTTTGAGGAGCGGTTAAAGGCGGTTTTGAAGGAAGTGGAAGAAGCTGAGGGGAAGGTGATTCTGTTTATTGATGAAATTCACCTTGTTCTTGGTGCCGGAAGGTCGGAGGGGTCCATGGATGCAGCCAATCTGTTCAAGCCAATGCTCGCACGGGGGCAACTGCGGTGCATTGGCGCAACAACTCTTGAGGAGTACAGAAAATATGTAGAGAAGGATGCTGCATTTGAGAGAAGGTTCCAGCAGGTTTATGTGGCGGAGCCTAGTGTTCCGGATACAATTAGCATCCTTCGAGGTTTGAAAGAGAAGTATGAGGGTCATCATGGTGTTCGGATTTTGGATAGAGCTCTTGTTGTTGCTGCACAGCTTTCGAGTCGATACATCACAGGTATGAATTAAAAATGGCTAACAATTGTGGTCTATTTTTCTATGTTTAGGTATTTTTAAGCTTTCAATATTGAATTGAATGTTCTGTGTAAAATTACTTGGTATTGAAGTTTTCCTCTTTCCTTTTGTTTTGTAGGCCGACATCTCCCTGACAAGGCGATTGATCTAGTTGACGAAGCTTGTGCAAATGTGAGAGTCCAACTTGACAGCCAACCTGAAGAAATCGATAACCTCGAAAGGAAGAGGATGCAGCTGGAAGTTGAGCTTCATGCACTTGAGAGAGAAAAGGACAAAGCTAGCAAAGCTCGTCTTGTCGAGGTAATTACTTGATCCATAACTTTTAGAGAACATTTGTCTGATGAAGTCGCAGATGTAGCTATTCAATTTCTTGGTCTCTCTTTGTTCTTATGTTTGTTGTTCTGCCATTTTATTCTCAGGTGCGAAAAGAGCTTGATGAACTGAGAGACAAGCTTCAGCCACTGGTGATGAAGTACAGAAAGGAGAAGGAAAGGGTTGATGAGCTTCGAAAGCTTAAGCAGAAGCGTGAAGAGCTCTTGGTAGCTTTAGCAGAGGCCGAAAGAAGATATGATTTGGCTAGGGCTGCTGACTTGCGTTATGGCGCTATTCAGGAAGTGGAAACCACCATTGCAAGGCTTGAAGGTAGTTCCGACGAAAACTTGATTTTGACAGAGACGGTTGGACCAGATCAAATTGCAGAGGTGGTAAGCCGTTGGACAGGCATACCTGTCACACGGCTTGGCCAGAATGACAAAGAGAGGTTAATTGGACTTCCGGAAAGGTTGCATAAGAGAGTAGTGGGGCAAGACCAGGCAGTTGATGCTGTAGCTGAGGCGGTTTTAAGGTCAAGAGCGGGGCTAGGAAGGCCACAACAACCTACTGGTTCCTTCCTCTTCTTGGGTCCTACTGGTGTAGGTAAAACTGAGCTTGCAAAGGCGCTTGCTGAACAACTTTTTGATGACGAGAATCTCATTGTCAGAATTGACATGTCCGAGTATATGGAACAACATTCTGTTTCACGCTTAATTGGCGCGCCTCCTGGGTAAGCATTTATAGTTTTCTTTGCTCGAGCATGTTTGTGAGCTCAGCTACGGCATTATGAATTCTGTCTCATTCATATTTTACAGGTACATTGGTCACGATGAAGGCGGGCAACTGACAGAGGCCGTGAGGCGGAGGCCTTACAGTGTTGTATTGTTTGATGAAGTGGAGAAGGCCCACACCGCCGTTTTCAACACACTCCTGCAAGTCTTGGATGATGGAAGACTAACTGATGGACAAGGCCGTACAGTTGATTTCAGAAACACGGTGATCATCATGACATCAAATTTGGGAGCAGAACATCTCCTCTCCGGTTTGATGGGCAAGTGTTCGATGCAGGTTGCTCGCGATAAAGTTATGCAAGAGGTATCATCTTTGGTTACCCCAAATTTGAATTATGATTGCGTATCGCTTCGTTCTTTCAATGCTTAACTAGTTTGGTTCTTGAATAGGTGAAAAGGCACTTTAGGCCGGAGCTGCTGAACCGGCTCGATGAGATTGTTGTATTCGACCCTCTCTCTCGCGATCAACTGAGGAAGGTTGCCAGATTGCAAATGAAAGATGTTGCAGCCCGACTGGCCGAGAGGGGCATCGCTATGGCAGTCACCGATGCAGCGTTGGATTACATTCTGGACGAGAGTTATGATCCCGTGAGTATCGGTTTTACGAATCCAAAAATCTTTTCTCTGCATACTCCTGTGTGATATGAAACACTAAACATGTACTCTTTTTTCGTCTTCAGGTTTACGGTGCCAGACCTATTCGGAGATGGCTCGAGAAGAAGGTGGTGACGGAGTTGTCGCGGATGCTTGTGCGAGAAGAAATAGATGAAAACTCGACCGTGTTCATAGATGCAGCGCCAACCGGAAGCGGGCTGGTGTATAGGGTTGAGAAGAACGGAGGGCTTTTCAATGCGGCGACGGGGCAGAAGTCGGATGTGTTGATCCACATTCCGAATTCCAACGGGCCGAGGTCTGATGCCGAGCAGGCTGTGAAGAAGATGAAGATTGAGGAAATGGATGAAGATCTTGACATGGACGAGTAAAATAGGTTGTGAACTTGTAAGGAAACTCTTCTGTTTTATGCTGCGTGTCTGTAATGATGTTCCAACTGTTTGAACTGTTTTTTGTCTTACTTCTTTTGTACCGGGCTTGTATAATCAAAAGATTTTTTTATGCTTCGGTGTATCTTATTATGCGTCCTTATTAAAGATTTAACGGTTAAAAATTCTTCTTATGCGTTTGGAATTTTGACATAAGATGTAACTGCCAAAATTTCTGTTTTAAAGGTTAAAATCTCAGTGTGTTTCGTCGGAGAACATGCTAAAATTTCTGCTGTATGCAGTCCACTGTTTCTTAGTGGCTGGATTTGATGAAAATTATATTGCTCCAAAAATACTCCGCCCTTAAATTTGATAAAAATTAGAGTAAGTTACACAAAATTATTTCAGTTATGGGTCGAACAACACTTTTATACCTTATTTTTTTTAAATGACAATGTCATATCTCAGCTTACGATTTGTTTTAATGTCAAACATCTGTCAATTTTTCTGTTAAGTGCTGACGTGACAAAAGATAGGACCCACTCACTAACTCAACTGAATTAAAAAATAATTAATTATTAAAAAAATATTTTTTTATATAAAATTGTGGGATCCACCCTCTCTCTCTCTCTCCCTCTCTCTCTGTGGACACCTGCATCCCCAAAACCCTTCCACCCTTCCTACCCGTCCCTCCCCCAACCTTCCTCCGCCCTTAAATTTGATAAAAATTATATTGCTCTGTTACTAAGATTGAGACCTTAGTGTAATGGAGGTTAACTGCACTTTACGCAACCAAGTTCATCGAAACTATCGACAATATCAAAAAAACATTTACCGACCCATCATCATATAAATTTAAAAAAGTACGTTCGAATTTACACGTATATAAATTTAAAGAAAATGAATTTTGTTTTGAAGAGCAACGGTAGAGTGATTTCATTAATGCCGAACAATACAAGAGGGTGTCGTATTAGGTACATATTCTCCAGCGATCAAATCTAATGCAAAGACGATAGAGACATCAAATTTGGTACTTAATGTTCACACAAAACCGTCGTTCAAACAAGTGAGGCCACAACAACCATTGCTAAAACCAAAAGACCACAAGAAGTTGTCGAAGCAACCACAAAACAATAAAACTATTTAATCCGAGTATAGAACCACAAATCAGCTCGTTTTCATAGCAAGGGCAACACCACTGCTAGACAGATATGTTGTCTACATCGAAAAGACACCACAGGTGTTGTGGCCTAGTACGGCGGCTCAGCCGTGGGTAAGTCGAGGAGCGCACACCGATCATGGAAAACGAGTTGTAGGAAGTGAATCCGACACACTCCAACGATAAATATTGCCCACAACCACGAATCAAGGCCAAATTCGAAGCCCTGCCCAAACGAATTTTGTTTCCATCCACGTGATCCAGCATTAAGGTTGAAGGCATCCAAATGTAGTTGCATTGGGACGTCCTAGTTGAAGTCAAGTTCCATTTCTACGTGTTCAGACTGTAACCACATGACAAAAGTAATTATACACACACACATACATATATGTATGTATGTATATGTGTGTATATGTAGCCTTCTAATCCTTTGTCCTAAGTCTGTACCGAGGCCTATCATTGTCACCATGCAGGGGCATCAGTCCGATCATTTATTTAGGTAGCATCTAAAGAGTGGACACCATATTCTTTGACGTGGGTGATTGTAAACCAGCTTAGGCCATCTCCAACCGATGGCTGGCCAGATGGCTCGTTTTAGCCATCTGGCCCTCCAAGATTCTTCAAGATATTAATATTTTAATGAACAGTGCAGGGCCATATTTGCCTCCGTCTCCAACAGAGGGCCAGAGGGCTCGTTTTAGCCCTGTCACAAAAAACCGTCTCCAACCGAGGGCCAAAGGGCCAAACATAATTTATTATTTAAAAACTACAACTTAAATTCAACCGAGGGCCAAAGTTTCATGTTACTTAATTTAATTTAATGTGGTATAATGGCCTAGGAAGTTATAGGAAAAAATAGAATTAAAAAAAATATGAAACAAATTTTGTAAAATAGAAGTTATATGAAAAAAAATATTAATCAAATTTTGTGAAATATAAGTTATAGGAAAAAAAATGAAACAAATTTTGTGAAATAGAAGTTATAGGAAAAAAATAGAATTTAAAAAAAAATATGAAACAAATTTTGTAAAATAGAAGTTATATGAAAAAAAATATTAATCAAATTTTGTGAAATATAAGTTATAGGAAAAAAATGGAATTTAAAAAAAAATATGAAACAAATTTTGTGAAATAGAAGTTATAGGAAATTCAAACTACTAGCCGTTGAATTAAAAAAAAATCAAACTATTAGTGTCGGTTACAACCGACACTAATAGTAATTCAAAAAAAAAATTTGTCTTGCATCCTTATTACTGTCGGTTATAACCGACAGTATTAATAAAACCTTTATTAATGCTGTCGGTTACAACCGACAGCAGTAAGAAAATTATAAATAAAAAATAGCCAGCCTTCCAGCCCTCCAGCCCTCTCCGATCCCGTGGGGCCCTCCCAGATTCCAGAGCCCTCTGGCCTAGCCCTCGGTTGGAGATGGTTTTAGGGCTATTTTCGGCCCTCTGGCCCTCTGGAACCTTCGGTTGGAGATGGCCTTATTACCTTCATTATATGTATGAGCTCAAATTTCTACTATGTTTTAGCTTGTGACACATTGTGAAATTCTGCTTTAGTATACGACATGTCTTAAAACTCCGCTTTAGTGTGAGAACCGCATAGTTATAGTATTAGAATCACATTATTCACGTGATTAAAGATGTAATTGACTAGGTAACACCGAAAAAAGTTACTAATGTAATGTTAAAACATGTGTATTTATTTAGTAATAATTTACTTCTTGTTCAAGAAATACAAACTATGTCATCCTTCCATATCACAATATTTGAAATGTAATAGTTAAAATTATGTTCTTTAACGAAAAAGGTCGTTGAAATTGATATAACTTGTTACTTTGGTAACTAACAATGAAAATCTATATAAGTGGTCACAGAGCTTGTCCATCGTAAATCGTTTTCGTCATTTTATGAAAAATCTGTCAATATCCTTATTAAATTATCAGATGAACAATCATGTGACTACCTTTTTAAGGGTGTTTTTGTCAAACCAACACATCCACTCAACAAATATATTGATAGATTTTTTACGGAATGATCAAAATGATTTACTATGTAGACAAACTTATGGCTATTTTTATCAATTTTTATTGTTAAGGACCAAAATGAAAAGTTATGTCAATCTCAAAAATCATTTTAACTTAAAAACCTTAAAATTAAGTGACTGCTTGATCATCCTCGGAAAAGGATTCCCTCCGGATCTATTATGTCTCAGTCATTCATCGTGCATCGTGTGGTCAGAAATCATTTGACTTTTATTATTTTAAATTAAACATAAATAATACCTGACGAAAACTGACCGCCCGATACACGATGAACGGCTACAATGTGAGGATCCTGACGGAATCCATTTCCATCGTTGAAAACAACATTTCCAAATCCTTACAATTCACAAGAATATAAAAGTATATTTACCCCTTCCTCCTCCCCCACAAAGAAATGACAAAAATGAAGAATCCTATCTCGCATACTTATACAAACCTATGGCTATAAACAATCCACAAGAAACCAAAAGTCACATTACCACGAAACCAAAACAAAAATAATAATATACATACAATTAATTCATGTTAATTAATTCCCATCTCATCTTCTTACGTATCCAACCTTCAAAAAATGTGCATCTACCATTCCTAAATTCTAATCCCCAAAACAAAAATTAAAAACTAGATAAAATATATGTGAAAATTCAACCTAACCCACCCAACAAATCGAACACGTTCCCAAACCTACCCAGCACACCTGAACCCTCACTCTGCCTACCGGCCCACCCTCCTATATATTTTATCCAACTCCACTAAACACCGGACTCCACTCACAATCAAAACACCATGTTTGTACTCATAGTCTTCACCGTCGTCTTTGCCTTCTTCTTATACCGGATCTTTGCCCCCGGCGGAAGCCGCCACTCTCTGCCACTTCCGCCAGGGCCAAAACCTTGGCCTCTAGTAGGGAACTTGCCTCACTTAGGCCCCGTTCCCCACCACTCTTTGGCGGCGTTGGCCCGTCAGTATGGACCCCTCATGCACCTCCGCTTGGGGTTTGTTGATGTGGTTGTTGCCGCCTCCGCCTCCGTGGCGTCACAGTTTCTGAAGACCCATGACGCTAATTTCTCGAGCCGGCCACCCAACTCCGGCGCCAAGCATCTCGCTTACAACTACCAGGACTTGGTGTTCGCGCCGTACGGTCCACGGTGGCGGATGTTGCGGAAGATCAGCTCCGTCCATTTGTTCTCCGGCAAGGCTCTGGATGATCTTAAACATGTTCGCCAGGTCAGCAATCCGGCCGTCGTCTTCATTGACTTCGTCCCTTTTTATGTTGATTTTCCCTACATTTCATTAATACATGTTTTATTAATTTTCAAGCAATCGGAAACTGAAAAATAAAAGAAAAACGAACTAAATATTGTTTAAAAGTAATCGAAAACGTTGATTTTTCATATGATCTTAATTGCTTTTATTAAAAACGCTTTTAGTTATTTAAAAACACTTCTCAAATTTTTTTTTCATTCGGGATATTTAATTACAATTTGTAATTGTTTTAATATTATAGGAGGAGGTGGGTGTGCTTGCACATGGATTAGCAAGTGCAGGGTCAAAGCCAGTGAACTTAGCGCAGCTACTGAACGTGTGCACGGTGAACGCCCTAGGCCGGGTGATGGTAGGACGGAGGCTCTTCGGCAACGGCATGGGCGGCGAAGACCCAAAGGCGGATGAGTTCAAGTCCATGGTGGTGGAGATGATGGTGTTGGCCGGAGTATTCAACGTCGGCGACTTCATCCCCTCCCTAGAGTGGCTGGACTTGCAGGGGGTGGCGGGAAAGATGAAGAAGCTGCACAAGAGGTTCGATGCCTTCTTGACCGCCATTGTTGAAGAGCACAAGACGAGCCGCGGAGGGAAGCACGTGGACATGCTGACAACGTTGCTGTCGCTCAAGGAGGATGCTGACGGTGAGGGCGCCAAGCTCACAGACACCGAGATTAAAGCTTTGCTTTTGGTACGTAGCTCCTCTCTCTCTCTCTCTCCTCCTCCTTTTTGGACCGTTTCATGTATGGTGACAAAAGAAAATAATATCTTGTCTATATATTATTTATGCTTTTAAAAAAAAATTGTTTTAAGGGAAGTAATTATTTCAAACGATTTTTTATCTTCCACATACAATTTTTTTTTTAATTTGGCCTTAGAAATATAATTTGGTCAATTTAATTGTAAAAATTGTGCACCAAGCTAAAAATTGACGTGCAAAAATCAACCCGTTTAAATTTAAATTATCTATTAACAAAATTCTCTTTGTTAATTAAAATAAAGTAAAAAGATTATTTTCTCTTTTATCGCAAAAGAAAATCATAGACAGCATATAATTTCAACACAAAAAAAAAATAAATTATATGCTAGTAAATGACTTTTGCATACAATATGTCGTAACTCAATTATTGAACTTGACATGACATTTGAACCTACAAAAAGAAAATTACTTAGCGGAAAAGAGAACCTACAAAAATTACTTTTTAAACAATTTTTTTACTTCGTAAAAGAATGATGGTTTTCTCTATATCATCTTTGTGAGTATTATATAAATTTTCTAATTACATACGTTATCAGATTGTACTGTTTAATTTTAAATAAAAAAAATTATAATAATTTATAATTACACGATATACGATGAACGAACATGATTAAAAAAATTATTACTTCTTTCTGTTTTCATATAATTGGTAGGTTAGAAAAGTAATTTTATTTTCCAGCTCATCTTTCTTTTCTAGTAGACCACGTGACCTCTCTCACATTAAACTTTAAAATATGTCATTAGTGGGTCCCGTACTCCTTCACTTGTCAAAGTACTACAAAAAGCTATTTAAATAATTGGACCACGTTAGCTTTTAACACGTGACCATTTGATGTCTGTTTTTGGTATTTTGCACGCTCATTGATATTCTAGTGAGAATACACCGATGCATAGTAGAATTTTTTTTTTAAACGTTCATAACATTGGCACGGGCGCAATGAATTGCGTGTCTCTAGTTGTTGAGAGAATTTGCTTCGAAATATATTTCTTTGTGTTTACATCACTGATCGCAAATGGTGCGAGTTAGATTGTTTTTACAACACTAAATTAGGGTTGTAATGAGTCGTATGCTCATAACCACCGAAAAACTTTCACGGAAGAATATTTCTTTGTGTCTACATTGACTGGTGATGAATGTTGCAGGCACAAAAAAATATGTTCCCGTGATGGATCAGACTTTCTCATAACTTCCACACCGCATGATCATAAGTCTTTTCATACACTTGGCATGATCTTGCTGATCAAAATTAAATTTTGTAAGATGTAGGGTTTTGTTTTTTTAATAATTTATGGCATATATTAATGTGCATTTTCTTTCTGTAAAATTGATTCAAGTGTCTTACTTACCAAGAGATTTTTAGCGTGTCGAGAACTTGATCTGCTACATCAAATGTAAACATACAACTGGTTAAACACTATTAAAAAAACGTCTAATTTATTGTATTATAACACTTGATGTACTAAATTGTGTTTTCGGTACATTGAAAATTTTTCTCTCAAATACCAAGTGACTGACCCATAATAATTTTCATGCACACAGAATATGTTTACAGCCGGCACTGACACGTCATCAAGCACGGTGGAATGGGCCATAGCAGAACTCCTTCGCCACCCCAAAATTCTAGCCCAACTCCAACAAGAAATGGACCAAGTCGTGGGCCGGGACCGGCTCGTAACCGAATCGGACCTGCCCAACCTGACCTACCTCCAAGCCGTGATCAAGGAAACCTTCCGGCTCCACCCGTCTACCCCGCTCTCTCTTCCCCGAATGGCGTCTGAGAGTTGCGAAATCAATGGGTTCCACATTCCCAAGGGCGCCACTCTCTTGGTCAATGTATGGGCCATATCTCGCGACCCAGCCCAATGGTCTGAACCGCTCGAGTTCAGGCCCGAGCGGTTCCTGTCGGGAGGCGAGAAGCCGAATGTCGACGTTAGGGGGAATGATTTCGAGGTCATACCGTTCGGGGCCGGGCGTAGAATATGTGCCGGGATGAGCCTTGGGTTGCGGATGGTGTCTCTGATGACTGCAACCTTGGTCCATGGTTTTGATTGGACCTTGGCTGATGGGCTGACCCCTGAGAAGTTGAACATGGACGAGGCCTATGGGCTCACCCTACAAAGAGCCGCACCGTTAATGGTGCACCCGCGTAGCAGGCTAGCCCCTCATGCATATATTGCATAATCGTCTTGAATTCTTGAGAGAGTTATGTGGTGTGATGATTTTATGGAAAAAAATGTTGTCTTTGTTTACTAGTATATTCACGTTTAGTTTGGATGTGTTAAGTTGAATGAAATGGTGGTTTTGTTTCTCCAAGAATTCTACATGAAATGGTTGTTTGTAAATAGAAGTGCTTCTTCGTTTGAGGCTCAATGATCTGATCGTCGTGTTCTTTATTTTACTCAAAATATTGTAGATACATATAAGTATTTTAACCAAATCCCACATAAGATACCCAAGAGCAAACATTGATGTGGTCAAGTCGGCTGGAAAAAACGTGTATAGTTTTATTTTAACAAATGATAAGATACACTAATTCATCAATCATATGAGTACAAAAAATGTTTGAACCGAAGACGTACCAGAGCAATTCACTGCTTACCCCTTTACATAAGAATATCGGTAAAAATATAAATTATTTAAGGAAATTCATTCTGCAAATGTCATTTAATCATCAAAACTATTAAGAATGAATGGTTTTTTTTTTAAGGAAAATTAATGAAAAGTCTTGAAAACTTTGAGTTTTAACGATAAGTACAAAATAAAAGATAAAATAAATAGTACTAGGATTGATTTTTTAGTGTTAAAATGTGATTTTTCGTTAAAGTAAATAGTACCGGAGCTTTTCGTTGAAGTTCTATTTTTTTTATTAGAAAAAGTAGTTAGATTATTTCTTCCTATCGAGAAATGTTAAGGAAATTCTTAAAAGTGAGACTTTCTACCACACATACTCTTGACACAATTTTTATAATTTTAATACCCTAATGTTTGGTGGTTTTCAACATTTAGTACATCAATTTTTTTTCATCCCAGAGTCATACCTAAAGTGTAAATTTTGGGACAGTCTCATACATCCGTTAGTCAAACTGTTAGTTCTCCCGTTAAGTGATGACGTGGCGCCCTGATTGAGTGCCACGTGTCATTAAAATATTTAAAAATTATTTAAATAAAAAAATATTTAAAAATTAGTATTTAAATAAAAAAATAATAATAATAAAAATTGATGTACTAAATGTTGAAAACCACCAAACATCAGGGTTGTAAAATGTCTTTTACCCAAAAAAATTTATTCTTCTCTCCTTCTTCTTCTTCTGCTGGGTTCCGTTTCTGTGTCTTTTTTTTTTTTTTTTGTTCCTTCTCCTCCTCTCCTCTGCAACTCCCACCCACCCTCCCTCCCTTCTCTCCTCTGCAACTCACATCACCCACCCTCCCTCATCTCCTCTGCAACCCGCACCAAATTTAGCAAAACAAAACTAAAAAAAAATCGAAGGGAAGGTTTGGGTTGGGGGGACATGGGTCGACGGGAAGATCTGGGTGTGGGTGGGAGGGTGGGCATGGGGGATTGGGGAAGGAAGAGGGAAGAAGAAGAAGAGGGAAGAAGAAAACGGAAGAAGAAGGAAGAAGAATAAGAAAAAAAAGAAAAAAAAAACAAAATATGGGTAGAAGAAGAAGAAGAGGAAGGAAGAGGGAAGAAGAATAGGGAAGAAGAAAAAGGAAGAAGAAGGAAGAAGAATAAGAAGAAAAGAAAAAAAACGAAATCTGGGCAGAAGAAGAAGAAGAGGAAGGAAGAGGGAAGAAGAAGAGGGAAGAAGAAAAAGGAAGAAGAAGGAAGAAGAAGAAGAAGAAAAGAAAAAAAAAACAAGCAAACGAAATCTGGGCAACAGAAGAAGAAGAGGAAGGAAGGAAGAGTGAAGAAGAAAAAGGAGGAGGGGGGAGAAGAAGAAATTTTTAAATATTTTTAATGACACGTGGCACTCAATCAGGGCGCCACGTCATCACTTAACGGGAGAACTAACAGTTTGACTAACGGATGTATGAGACTGTCCCAAAATTTACAGTTTAGGTATGACTCTGGGATGAAAAAACATTGATGTACTAAATGTTGAAAACCGCCAAACATTATGGTAGTAAAATGTCTTTTACCCTATTTTTTTTATTTAAATACTAATTTTTAAATATTTTTTAAATATTTTTTATGACACGTGGCACTCAATCAGGGCGCCACGTCATCACTTAACGGGAGAACTAACAGTTTGACTAACGGATGTATGAGACTGTCCCAAAATTTACAGTTTAGGTATGACTCTGAGATGAAAAAAAAATTGATGTACTAAATATTGAAAACCACCAAACATTAGGGTAATAAAATGTCTTTTACCCAAAAAATTAACATTAAATTGTAAGATGACAGAAAATTTATAACATTTCTTCGTTTCAAAATAAAAAGAGAAGGTAGTTGAGTATCGTTAATAATGATGTACTAACAATGATTGGATACTTGAATGGGGTTTTGGTCAATAATGACCAAAACGATGTCGTAGAGATAGAACCACCAAAATCCAAGTGCTGCTTTCTTCTCTGCAAGGACCAAAAACAACGAACTCTGTCCCTCTCTCTCTCTCTCTCTCTGAAATTCCGGTTGTCGTTTCATCTCAAAATGCGAGCTCACCATTTCGAATCTGAGCCGTCCATTTCAGGGTTTTGTCCCTGAACCCAATCTGTCCCCACAGGAACGGCGACGGACTTTCAGGAACACTTCAACACGTCGATCAACTTGCCGATCCCGAGCCTCCCTGCTACAATCGACGGTCAAGATCAGAGCTTTTCCGTCGTCAGTTCGCCGGAGTGCCGTGGTGTCTGGTACGACGCCGTTCTGGTGGTTCCGGCAGTCGTTTTCGTGGTGTACTTAGCGTTCCACGCCAAGAAGAACATCATCAAGCTCTCCAATGGAAGATCATACATCATGATTTCGTATGATGCCCTTGTGTGGGTCGCAAGCCTTCTCAACCTCGCCTGGTGCGCTCTTCAGGTTCGTGGGTTTTCAATTTTTGAAGGTTTTGGTTGCGGGTTTGTACAGTTTTGTGATTCGAGTGCGATTTGGTGTTTGATTTTTCGATGCAGGCATGGCAGTGCTCAGGTGGGAAGGAGGTCGCTTGGAATTTGTTCATTGTTTACGAGTTCTGCAACGCTGGGATTGAAGATTAGCTTGGTGGGTTTCTTGCTCCAGGGGAATTATGCAAGTGGGGTTGAAGCTTTAGCTCATGCTTTCCTTGTTTCTGGGATTGTTGTTGGTGTAGACACATTGCTTAAGGTAATCACTAATCAGTGTACTCGCCTTTTCGCTACATTGACGAAGAATCAGTTGAATTGTGTATGCTTTTTGTGATTTCAGCTATATCAAACTCGTAATTTCGTTTTAGTTTCAGTAGGTCGAGATGGGATCAACCATTTCGATTTCAGTTTTCCTGGTTTATGTAATGCAATTTCTGCTACTTCATAGTGTGCTAGAATTTCGTTGCGAAATCCATTTTGTTACCTTTGAGCATATAGATGTTTTGTCTGCAGAGGCAGAGTGAGCAATTGATGGATCACCTGCTGCTTTGGCCATTGACAAAGTCTAGTGCTTTTCTTTTAGCACATTGAAGAACTCTAGTTAATGATAAGCTTTGGTAATCGGTTTTGATCAACGAACAAGTATAGCGTTTGGTTGCTTTAGCATGACATTGAGAATTCTTGGTGGTAAATGTTTTACGACAATTGTTTTTGTAATTGTATGTATTCGGGTTTGTTCTACATGATTACATCGTCATAATGTTTCACAACAATTGATCGCGTTGCAAAATTCATTTTCAGGTAATCTATGTATTCGGGTTTGGGGTACCACTGTTCATTGTTGGCATCGGAAGTACATTGGGAGTGAAGTGGGGCTTGTGGCTCATCCACAAATTATTGCTTACTGCACTTTACGGCTTCATATTGTATGTGCATTTCTCAAAATCGAGAGAGAAGTTACCTCGTGAGTACATTTCTAATTCTGCTTTTGCTGCCTTTGCTGGAATTTTACAAATCTAATGTGCGGTTATCTTCTAATCTTCTGCAGCCAGACCAGCATTCTACAACTACATCGTCGTAATGTTTGTTCTTAGTGCTCTGGCGTCGTTTGGTTGCGGGCTTGCTGGAATTGGAGCTAGTTTCGGAATCTGGTACTCAAAATTAAGTTCAAATTTAGAACAACGATACAATCATTAGCTCAAATTCTTGCAATTTCAACTTCAAATTTGTGCATATCCTGCAGGTTGTTCAATTTGACAGATATATGCTACCACACACTCTATCTTCCTTCTCTGTACGTGATTTTTGTAGCCGATTTTTTCCAGGTGATCATTCTTCTCAATCACGGTCAAACATTATTTCCGGGTTTTAAATAACTTGTGCCGTAAGTAATTATCGTACAATTGCAAACCTACATTGTGATGGTTACAGGAAGAAAGTTTTCTTCTGGAGAACGCGTATTACTCCGAGATGAAGGATGCTGGATTCTTGACGCCGATTGGGATTAGTCCGTCGGACCATCGGTAACTTGTGAATGTGTAAGTTCAGCAGAAAGAAGGCTGACCTTTTGTATACTTTGTAAATAATTTAAACTGATAAATGTTGAGTTTTGCAAGTAAAGTAGGTAGAGGTTGCCATATAATATGATTTGGGTTGTCAATTGCCGTTTTGTACCTAATAGCACTCAAAAATAGTCACACTGCACTCCCTTTAATTCTTGCACTATGGAATAGTATAATTTTTAAAGATATTTTTAGATCCCCGAATTTGTACCCGAACTTTTATAACTAGCCAATCTCATCTTTTAATTTTTATAATTGATCAATTTTATCGTAAATTTTAATTTTAAAAAATATAAATTTATCCTTAATGTGACCAATATATTTTAGTGTTTAGGATTTAGAGGGGAAATTATCCAATTATAAAAGTTGAGAGAGAGAGATGCGATCATACCAACTCATATGGACAAGATCTCATCAAAGTTCGAAGTTAAGTGAGTTTAGACGAGTATAGTACTAGAATGAGTGACCTCATGAGAAGTCTTTGTGTTGCATTCCCCACTTCTTTTGACTCAAAAAAAAAAAAAGTTGAGATTGTGAAGAAACTGACCTATTATAGAAGTTCAATGGGTGTAATGAGTTAAACTTAAGGATAAATTTCAATTTATTACCTTCCAATTTCGTGGTTTTTAATATTTGATATATGAAGTTTTTTTCGTCCTGGAGTCATCTTAAAGTATTAATTTTGGAACAGTTTCATACATCCGTCAATCTGACAGTTAAATTAGTCGTTAACTGGTGATGCGGCATTCACGTGGACAATGACTGGGTGCCACGTGTCAGTACAGACCCACATGAATATTTAAAAAATTAAAAATAATTTAAATTTAAATTTAAAAAAAAAAAACTAAACCTCACGCCCCAAACCCCCCCCCCCCCCCCCCCCCGATCCCACCCAACCTTCATCCCTTCTCTCGCGCACCCAACCCTTCATCCCTTCTCTAGCCCACCCAACCCTTCGTCCATTCTCTCTCCATGGCTGACGCCGGTTCACCTCCCGTCGACCCCCGACAACCCGATTAGCTCCCCCAGATTTGAACTTTCTCTCTTTCTCTCTCCTATATCTCAGTTTCTTTCTTTATCTTCCAACCCGACAACCCGGTTCACCTCTCGCGGATGTGCAGTGTTTTTTCGGATCTGGAGATGTGGAGTGTGTTGCCGGATGTACAGTGTGTTCTGGATCTGGAGACGTGGAATGGGGATTTCGTCGCGTCGTCGTCGTTTCACAGGGCCCTGCTGCCATTCGATCTAAATTTCCCGTCATTGTATGTGGATGGAGAGTTGGGTAGTGGGATGGACGCTAGCGCTAGCAGTGGAGAAGGGAGGGAGAGTTGGGTGGGCGCAAAAGAGGGAAGGGAGGGAGGGTTGGGGTGTGAGGGAGAAGGAGAATGATTTTTTTTTTTAATTTTTTAATATTCATGTGGGTTAGTATTGACACGTGGGTGCCACGTCACTAGTTAACGATTGATTTAACAGACTAACGAATGTATGAAACTGCTTCAAAATTAACACTTTATGTACGACTCTGAAATAAAAAAAAAACTTCGTGTGCCAATTATTGAAAATCACAAAACTTGAGAGTAGTAAATTAAGATTTATTCTAAACTTAAGGTTAAAAAAAATTGATAGCTCCGTACAAGTTATGGGAGGGAAAGCCGCGAATAGTGTATTAGGGTTTATTGTTCTGTTCCATAACTCCGTTACTCGAAAACAAACATGAAAATTACAGACCGTCTAGAAACGTACGCTATCAAGTTCCACTGTATCTATCAACCGTTTACTGAGATTATGGCTTTTATCACCGCCGTTGGATAAGTTCTGAGATACTGTGCTCTTGCTCCAAGCGCAAGTAACAATCCGAAACTAAACTCAATTTCATTGCCTGGAAAGTACAGTAGAATAATGTTAAAAATGCAAATTCAGAAATTCAGAATCGAAAGCAAAAATGATATTCTGCAGAAGCCAAAATGTCAGACATTTTGCCACATGTAGACATGCTTAAGCGTCCGCTTAGCATGCTTAAATTCGTTTAGATCGCGATTCTCATTTAAGATAGATCGATAACATTCATTTTGTATTTTACTTTTTAAAATAAAATATAAGAGACTTGTTAAATGCTTAAATGAACACTAATTATATGTTTGATCCCCGTATATTCAATATGTTTTAGAACTTTACAATTTATATGTCATTCTATTATGCAACTTATGAATTTCAATATAGTTATGTATCTTTTTTTAGTATAAATAAGCAGTTATTATAAAAAAATTTATCTATATCTAATGATGCCAATATACTATTTTAGTTTTTTTAAAATGCCATTTTTCCTTACTAGTATTGTGTTCATTTTTCCTTGTTTGTTTCTAATTTCTAACTTGTATTTATGTTAAAGATTTCCTATTTCTCAGTTTGCATTTCTAGGGTTTCAAACAAAAAGAAAAAAAGATCTGATCTTTGGTCTTCCTACCATATATAAACTCGCCCCTTTTAATATTTTGATAGTCTGATTTATTTATTTATTTGTGGGAATTATATTTGTGTAGGAGGAAACTGGTGTGTTTGCAAAGATGGAGACCCTGCAGCCCTGCAGAAGGCACTGGACTATGCCTGTGGAGCCGGGGCAGATTGCAACCCCATAAAACCCAATGGAGTTTGCTACAACCCCAACACTATCAAAGCTCACTGCAGCTACGCCGTCAACAGCTATTTCCAGAAGAAGGGCCAATCCACCGGCACTTGTGACTTTTCTGGCGCTGCAACCCCTACTACCTCCGATCCCAGTGAGTCCCCAAATCCTTCTCTTTTGGGTTATATTTTATTAACTTTTTGGTTGATTTTTTTGGGTATATATTAATTAGATTAAAGGTGGTAACTTTTGTTAATTCCATGGTGTTTTTACAGGCTCAAATGGTTGTACTTACCCTGCCAGTGCCCGGTATGGTTAATTTGCACCCATTTTTTTTTCCTTCTTCTGTTTTTCAAGGGTTTTATTTATTTTAATTTTTTTGTCTTTTTTTGTTAATTATAATTTAGTACTGCTTTAATCTTTTGATTGTCTTCAATTTGATGCCTGACGCTCCACAGTCCACAGTACTTACTCTCTGGATTTCAAATTGTAGGGGAGGGCAGAAATAAAACATAAGTAGAAATGTAGGAAAAAGCACTTTTATTAAAAGACAAAAAATATGACTTGAAGGGACAAAGAGTTACCCTACTCCTCTTGGTCATTTGACTGCAAAAGACTTGTGTTAATATTTTATTCTGCTGTCTTGTTACATTCCATTAACTGAAATAGAAAATTTTTAACATCGAGAACACGGTCTTATACATCTAGTGTCATTTTATAAGAAAAATCCAACTACTTATCATCACACTTAGTGGTTCTGAAAAAATTTCTGCTTTCTTGTTTTACATTTGTCACCGTTGCATTGTTGGAAAAGGGCCGATAGACGTCATTGCCTTTGCCTTTATCATTGAAAAAAGGATGCTTTTTTGAACTAATCACTATTTTTATTTTGATACATTCAACATGAAAATGATTTCATCATGCATTTATTTTTTCTTCTTCTTCACTCCTTCACCTGATTTTCGTTTGCTTTATTTCATTCAAAGGTGTAAAATAGATTCAAGTGTGCATAAGAAGAAATCTACGTGTGGAAATCATTTTCCTTTCAATGTACCTTATAATTATAATCCAACACCCTCCTTTTTCTTTTAGATGAAGATTCTCTTCTTATTTTTTTCATCCACTTTTATATTTTTTTTTGTTTATGTGGTCACAGTTAAATCACGTCAATATTTTATATTTTTTTATAGAGATAATAAGATAAAAAAATGTGACTTACGGTTAAATCATGTCAACTTTTTTTAAAGAGATAATAAAATAAAAAAAATGTGATTTAACTATTACGAGAGAGAGAGAGAGAGAGAGAGAGAGAGAGAGAGAGAGAGAGAGAGGTTGGATGAAGAAAAAAAAAAGGAGGACTCTCCTCCTTTTCTTTTTGCCTCTTTTTATGGTTTGACTAGTATTGTAATTTGCACCATGATTCATGACTCATTGCCCATTTTTTGTAGTGGAGCTCAGTAAATTTTCCCAAATAATTGGGGTATCCAATGATATTTTGTACCAACCAAAGGGGGGAAAAGGTTTAATCTTGTTGAAAATAACAGTAGAAAGGGTGAAAAAAGTTGTCACAGAATTACCATCTTGCCCATGGAAAACAAAGACATTACCTTTTTGGCTCCGGGCGCCGTACACTGCATTTTTCACATTATGCAATACATGGTCTGGGATCTGAGTCAAAATTCAAAAGTAGTGGCCACAAACATCTGTGGTAAAAGAGCTTTTGTCCTCATATATGCTTTCGGATGCTCAGTCTCTTGGAGATTTGAGCCTGCTTTTTTGAAGTTTTGTATTCTCGACGGCCGTGCCCTTTTAATCCCCACTCCACCATGGTTTAAATTTTCCTAATAAGTTCTGCAGAGTCTAATGTCGTGTGTTTTAACTTTTAAAAAAAAAAATTAGAAACAATTGTGCATGAGTTTTATGAATCTTATCCGCGACACTTGCATGGCCATCTGGGACGCCAACAGAAATAGTGTCGTGAATTTTAATTTTCTCGCGTGACATTGTATTATTGGTGGCGTTCCGAATGGCGAATGTATTATTGTTCCTTATTTCTCTCCTTTTGCTTTAAATTTTTCCCCAGGTTTATGATGGTCTACGTTTGATGCATCTCATTCAACTGTAAAATATTTCAAACATTTTTAATTAGTACTTCAGGTAATTTTTTAATTCAATTGCTTTCCGGAAAGACCTTTGATGCTAATGTACTTTAACTACTTTTGTTTAAAAGTAGTGCTGTGCTGTGCTCCCTCCTCTTGTGCAGATGAGGCCGATCATATTTATATTAGTGATTAATTAATAATTATCCCCTCTCAAACAATATTTAGGAGAAATATTTCAATGGGTCGGGAAGACAATATTGTATACCAAATGTCATAATACAGGTGGAGGAAAAGTTATTATTTTTTCGTAAGTATCCAACTTGTATTGTTATACTTGGTGGATCAGGGCTGTGCCTTTAGCACATTGAAAAATCTCTCTGAACAAAGTACTTCAATGGAATAGGAAATCAATAGCCTTTGAATCCGCAGTAAGTGACTGATCTTCAATGGAGGATCATATTTTGCTTAAACGGTGTATGTTCATCTTCCATGAGTTTTATTTTGTATTCTCTCATTCTGTATGCTTCACATGATCGTGTGCGTGCAGCTTCGATTGTGGCACTTCTAATTGTTGTGTTTGGTGTGCTAAATATTGCTTTTCTTTGTCCTTCAGCTCCTCAGGCACAACTCCGACAACGCCATCCACTGGAACCGGCACAACCCCAACCACCGGAACAACCCCTACCACCGGCACAACCCCTACCACCGGCACAACACCCACAACTGGCACAACACCTACAGGCGCCACCCCATACACAGCAACTCCTGGAGTACTTGGAGGCATTGGCACGGGAGTAGGGCCATCGGGAGCTGGCATCAACACGGACGACAGCGGTGTGATTAGACCTATTGACACTACTAGCTTGTTTTCTTCTCTCCTGACCCTGTTCTTCTCAGGCTTGATGCTTTGGTGGGGCTGAAAAGGAATTTAGTGGACGCGAGGAGGAGGTGGGGTAGGATGTGCAAATATGAACATCTTAGGGGACATCCTTGCTAAGGTTGGAGGCATCCAAATATAGGCCTCAGTACCATATGCAGACAGATATACATACATTTATATATATGTGCGCGCGCGCGCGCATAATTACTTTTGTAATGTGGTTACAGCCTGAAACACGTAGAAATGGAACTTGACTGCAACTAGGAAGTCCCAATGCAACTATATTTGGATGCCTTCAAACTTAATGCTGGATGGCGTGGATGGAAACAAAATTCATTTGGGTAGGGCTTCGAATTTGGCCTTGATTCGTGGTTGTGGGCAAAATTTATATTTGGAGTGGGTCGGATTCACTTCCTACAACCCGTTTTCCATGATGGTTGTGCGCTCCTCTACTTACCCGCGGCTGAGCCGCCTTACTAGGCCACACCTGTGGAGTCTTTTCGATGTAGGCAACAGATGTCTAGCAGTGGTGTTGCCCTCGCTATGAAGACGAGCTGATTTGTGGTTCTATTCCTGGATTAAATAGTTTGATTATTTTGTGGTTGCTTCGACAACTTCTTGTGGCCTTCTTGTTTTAGCAATGGTGGTTGTGACCTCGCGACGGCTTTGTGTGGACATTGAGTACCAAATTTGTATTCTTCGGTTCTTCTCTCTTGTATTGTTCTGTTCTTACGAATGAAGTCACTCTGCCGTTGCTCTTCAAAACAAAATTCATTTATTTTAAGGGAGCTTTAATAAAACACCCCTGACACTGTTTACTTTTAACGAAAAACCACTTTTTTACCTTTAACTGTCACTATTCATTATACCTTCAAAAATGACTTTTCATTAAAACTGTCACTATTCAGGGACTTTTCGTTTGTTGATATTGTCGATACTTTTGATGAATTAGGTTGCGGAAAGGGCAGCTAACCTCCATTAGATTGAGGTCTTAATCTTAGTAAGAGAGCAATATAATTTTTATCAAATTTAAGGGCGGAGTATTTTTTGGAGCTATATAATTTTCATCAAATCCGGCTAATAAAAAAGGCAGCGGACTGCATGTAACAGAAAATTTAGCATGTTCCGATAAATCACACGCACAGATTTTAACCGTTAAAACTGAAATTTTTGCAGTTATAAACGAGATTTTAGCCGTTAGATCTTTAATTAGGATAAACAATAAGATACGTCGAAGCATATTACAAAGGACTTTTAATTATACAACGCAACTCAGTACACGAGAAATAAGACTAAAAAAAAACAAATAAACAGTTGGAACATCATTACAGACGCGCTGCAGAAAACAGAAGAGTTTCCTTACAAGTTCACTCATCCACGTCAAGATCTTCATCCATTTCCTCAATCTTCATCTTCTTCACAGCCTGTTCGGCATCACATCCGACTTCTACCCCGTCCACGCATCCACAAGCTCTCCGTTCTTCTCAACTATATACACCACCCCGCTTTCGGTTGGTGCTGCATCTATCATCACGGTCGAGTTTTCATCTATTTCTTCTCGCACAAGCATCTGCGACAACTTCTTCACCACCTTCTTCTCGAGCCATCTCCTAATAGGTCTGGCACCATTAACCTGAAAACGAAAAAAGAGTACTTGTTTAGTGTTTCATATCGCACAGGAGTATGCAGAGAGAAGATTTTTGGATTCGTAAAACCGATACTCACGGGATCATAACTCCTGTCCAGAATGTAATCCAACACTGCATCGGTGACTGCCATAGCAATGCCCCTCTCGGCCAGTCGGGCTGCAACATCTTTCATTTGCAATCCGGCAACCTCCCTCAGTTGATCGCGAGAAAGAGGGTCAAATACAACAATCTCATCAAGACGGTTCAGCAGCTCAGGCCTAAAGTGCTTTCTCACCTATTCAAGAACCAAACTAGTTAAGTATTGAAAGAACGAAGCAATACGGAATCATAATTCAAATTTGGGGTAACCAAAGATGATACCTCTTCCATAACTACATCGCGAGCATCCTGCAACATATACTCGCCCATCGAACCGGAGAGAAGTTCTGCTCCCAAGTTTGAAGTCATGATGATCACCGTGTTTCTGAAATCAACTGTACGGCCTCGTCCATCGGTTAGTTTTCCATCATCCAAGACTCGCAGGATTGTGTTGAAAACGGCGGTGTGAGCCTTCTCCACTTTTTCAAACACTACAACACTGTAAGGCCTCCGCCTCACGGCCTCCGTGAGTTGCCCGCCTTCATCGTGACCAATATACCTGTAAAATATGAATGAGTCAGAATTCATATTGCCGCAGCTGAGCTCACAAACATGCTCGAGCGAAGAAAACTATAAATGCAATTACCCAGGGGGAGCGGCAATTAAGCGCGAGACACAATCTTGTTCCATATACTCGGACATGTCAATTCTGACAATCAGATTCTCGTCATCAAAAAGTTGTTCAGCAAGCGCCTTCGCAAGCTCAGTTTTACCGCAACCAGTTGGGCCCAAGAAGAGGAATGAACCAGTAGGTTGTTGTGGCCTTCCTAGCCCTGCTCTTGACATTAAAACCGCCTCGGCGACAGCATCAACTGCCTGGTCTTGCCCCACTACTCTCTTATGCAACCTTTCCGCAAGTCCAATTAACCTTTCTTTGTCATTCTGGCCAAGCCGTGTGACAGGTATGCCGGTCCAACGGCTTACCACCTCTGCAATTTGTTCTGGTCCAACCGTCTCTGTCAAAAACAAGTTTTCGGCAGTACTACCTTCAAGTTTTGCGATGGTGGTTTCCACTTGCTGAATAGGGCCACAACTCAAGTCAGCAGCCCTAGCCAAATCATATCTTCTTTCGGCCTCTGCTAAAGCTACCAAGAGCTCTTCACGCTTCTGCTTAAGCTTTCGAAGCTCATCAACCCTTTCCTTCTCCTTTCTATACTTCATCACCAGCGGCTGAAGCTTGTCATTTCGCACCTGATAATAAAATGGCAGGAACACCGAACATAAGAACAAAGAAAGACTTCATCAGACAAATATTCTCTAATAAGTTATGGATCAAGTAATCACCTCGACAAGACGAGCTTTGCTAGCTTTGTCCTTTTCTTTCTCAAGTGCATGATGCTCAACTTCCAGCTGCATCCTCTTCCTTTCGAGGTTCTCGATTTCTTCAGGTTGGCTGTCAAGTTGGACTCTCACATTCGCACAAGCTTCGTCAACTAGATCAATCGCCTTGTCAGGGAGATGTCGCCCTACAAAACAAAAGCAAAGAGGAAAACTTGAATACCAAGTAATTTTATACAGAATGTTGATTTCAAAATTGGAAGCTTACAAATCCCTAAACATAGAAAATAGACCACAATTGCTAGCTAGTTCTAATTTATACCTGTGATGTATCGACTCGAAAGCTGTGCAGCAACAACAAGAGTTCTGTCCAGAATCCGAACACAGTGGTGACCCTCATACCTCTCTTTCAAACCCCGAAGGATGCTAATTGTATCCGGAACACTAGGCTCCGCCACATAAACCTGCTGGAACCTTCTCTCAAATGCACCATCCTTCTCTACATATTTTCTGTACTCCTCAAGAGTTGTTGCGCCAATATACCGAAGTTGCCCCCGTGCGAGCATTGGCTTGAACAGGTTGGCTGAATCCATGGATCCCTCTGTCCTTCCGGCGCCAAGAACAAGGTGAATATCATCAATAAACAGAATCACCTTCCCCTCAGTCTCTTCCACTTCCTTCACAACCGCCTTTAACTGCTCCTCAAACTCACCTCGATGCTTGGCCCCCATATCCAATGCAATGAGCCTTACATCAGCCAGATTACTAGGGACATCCCTACCAACTATCCTCTAAGCCAACCCTTCAACCACAGCAGTCTTCCCAACTCCCGGCTCTCCAATTAGAACAAGGTTGTTCTTAGTCCTCCTCGAAAGAATACTCACCACTCTCCTTATCTCCTCGTCACGGCCAATAACCGGGTCAAGTTTTCCCGCCTGCTCAACAAGGTCCCGTCCATAAGTCTTCAATGCCTCAAATGTAGTATCCCCAGAAGCACTCACCACATTCTTCCCTTCCTTCCCACGAAGCTTTTCGACTTCAGATTTCACTCTGGCCGTGGCAATGCTGGCTTCCTTCAACAAGTCCCCAATCTTGGAATCCTCAAGAAGACCAAGAATCAACTGATCAATGGCCAAGTGTGTGTCCCCTCTTGTCTTCTGCGCTGACTGCGCTCTCCTAATCACTTTGATGAGAGATGAACTGGCTAGGATTTCATCCGGCGGAGGTGACTGAGATGGGAGCTTCTTCAGGGCCTGGTTGAACACCCTCTCCACAGGCTTTAAAGCGTCAACACTGCCTCCGACATTGGCAATGGCTTGGCTGAAAATGCCACTGGGATCAGATACCAATGCGGTTGCAAGATGGAGTGGCGTGAACTGCGCGTGGCCAGCATCAATGGCCAGGACATGAGCTCCGGCAATAGTCTCATTGGTCTTGTGGGTAAACTTATCAGGGTTCATTTTCCTTCACCAATTTGTGACACCTAACAAGCACTGCAAATAACCTGAGTGAGATAATTAAAAATTCTTTATATTTTAAGCCTTTGCAACTCTTAAACTCTAGACAAAAATCCACATGTATTATAACTTCTAAATAAAACGCAAATTTGCAAGTGATCTTTTACCACAGTGGCGGAAAGGTGTTGTGCCCTTGCATGATGACATGAGTTCGAATCCCATCGGTGACTAATCTAACATTTAACTTACTAACGCTATCGTTTCACTCAAAAATAAATAAAACGCAAATTTTAAATATGATGTCATGTTGGATAAAAGATGTCCTTGAATTTGTGTTTATTTACAAAATCATGCCACCAAATCTCTTATACGTTTCTTTTAGACATTTAATTTGAGCTTATTATATTATCACCTCACATATTGTTAAATACACCCCCACAAACTTAATACACCTCATATTTGCTTTTTTAATTAACAATTATCTTAATGCACCCCCACATCCTTTCCCATAACACCCTCATACCCTACGTTCTCGACATTATATTTTCTACATACACTCTACATCCTTCTCATCTTATAATACTCATTTTTAATTATTGTAAACTAAATTGACTTGGGAGTAGAACCCTCTCTGAGCAACTAAGGTTTGATGACCTGTAGGAATTGATCGGCATTCTAAATTAGGTCATCAAACGATCAACTAAGAGATATAAGTAAGTTAAGGAGCAAACTGGTGTCTGCATCTCAAAGTGTTCTACTGTCAAGGGTTTTGACTACAAAATACTCACTGCATATAAAGACTCACTACATAAGACTTCCCCGTTCATAGATTTAGATAAATCGGACTTCTATAATTTCGTTTCCAATCATAAAAATGAGAATGCATGAAAATACCATGCATAAAGCATGGAGGGTATGAGAAAACCCAATAAAAAAGGGAAAAGAAGGAGAAAAATAATCACAAATGTCTTATGCTTATTATTTTCTCTTGAAATTGTTGGGAAGGTTCTGCATGACCATGGTGGAGATACAACCCATGACTGCCGGCACTTGGAATGATATGACATACAGCCTTAAATTCCTTCTAAGAGCTTGAACACACAACAAAATATTATAGTATTCTGGGAATCGCATGCAGGTATTTGCTATGTTATTCATAAATTCGAACTACTTAAAGTTTCATCGTTCATCAAACGAATCCAATCCTATCCTAAATTCTCTCTGTCAAAAGACTAATCTCTCACTTTATATAGGGAATAAGGAGATGTTATTGAAATCACTAAAAAATAAAAAATATGGCTTCTTACCTCATGAGAAGTTTCCAAAACATCGATTTCGTGTTTCATTCGTAAAAAATATTTTTTTCTTAATCAACGTATTAGTTTCATTAGTTAGAATTTTATTTTACAATGGAGGGCGAAAGGGGTTTTGAGAGTTGAAGAAGATAAATAATACTTTTAAAAGTGATTTGGTGTGTATTTAGAATTTTATTTTTATTTATTTTTAAATCTTATAAGTTCGAAATTGCCATTGCACAGTAGGGTATATAATTTCTTTAATATTAAATTTCAATGTGGGGTGTATTCAATATTATATAAGGTGCTAATAAAAAAACCTTAATTTGTTTAGTATATTTTAAATTTTGTGTGAACTCCTCCAATCCAAAACCTAATTAGATCAAATATATACGGACATATATTCTACATTTATGTATACTAATACCATAAAAATAAGTAGGTAAATTAATTTTGTTACAAATTTAAAAAGTAGGCACATTAATTTTCATGTAATTATACAGTAAGTAAATTATTTTCATAAAATTAAACATCAAAAAATTAATTTTCATAGTAGGTAAATTTTTTCATGTAATTATACAGTAGGTAAATTATTTTCATAGTAGATAAAATTATTTTCATAAAATTAAACAATAGATATGGTTGAAAATAAACACTAAATTAGGTATATTCAAATTGAAATTTATTGCCAAAATAAAATAAAAATTCTAAATTAATTCCTCCATCTAGAACCATATTTCATGGCTACAAGACCTTGCCAAATTCAATGCACCTGATCAATTAAAATAAGGGAGATTATATTCACATACCCCAAATTACTTCTCCCACACCTTTTTAATTTTTTAATATTTTTCTATCAAGTGTTAGTGTGGTGTAAAAAATATTAAAAAATTAAAAAAGTGTGGGAGAAGTAATTTGAGGTGTGTAAATATAATCTCTCTTAAAACAAAATTACAAGAACTTTTCATACTGGTTTAGATGGGGTATATTAGGGGATCTGAAAAATATAAAAACAGACACACAAATTTAATTTGGTAAGTTGCTTAGTTGGATCCTAATCATTTGGTTTTATTAGGATAAATATTATATGATGGGCTAAAGGCTAGAAAAAATGAGTTTGGAGGGGATAAGTTAAATTTTTCAGCAAAAAAAATACAGTAAAAATTCAAAAAATTTGTATAAGTTCCTTCAGTTTAAACAAAACTTGGAATTTTGCATCTGGGAAACTTCCAATTCAAATAAAAATTAAAATATTTATCTGGGTTCTTTTCAATTCAACCTAAGAACACAAAGAACCATTGATCATACTTTTCCCAGTTTACGAAAATCATTTTCTTCGATTTTTCATCTGGGTAACGTGCAATTCAAATAAAAATTAAAACCTTTTCACCTGGGTTCCTTTCAATTCAACTGAACAGTATCGAAAGGCGAAAACATAGAGTATAAATAAAACATGCAACCATCGATCATGTCTTCCCAATTTACGAAATTCTTGAACTTCTTCAATTCTTTTTCCGAGATTGAAAAATGACAGAGACTTCACTACTAAAATTAATTCGTTCAAAACCCAAAACCCATATGGAAATCAACTCTATAAACTCAAAGATTCACATAGAGAGAGAAGCAAGAGAAATCTTGGACGTACGTTGTGAGGATGAAGCTGAAGCTTTTCTGCAACAATGGTGGGTAAATCCACAATTGCGTTTCAAGAATTTGATATGGTATTTCTTTCGGTTGATCGAATCGTTTTGGGTTTTATCTGGTGGGTGCTTGGGAGAGTGTGAGTGAGACTTTAAGGAGGAGAAACTCCATTATTCGAAAAAATTTAAGAAAATTAATGAAAATAGTTTGAAAACTTTTAGTTTTAACAAAATTGATAAAAATGAGGTGTAAGTAAATAGTACTGTGATTGATTTTTTAGAATAAAAATGTAATTTTTTGTTAAAATAAATAATACTGATTTTTTAGAATAAAAATATAATTTTTCGTTAAAATAAATAATACTGAAAACTTTTCGTTAAAATTTTTAAAATTTTATCGTGACACAAGAATGAGATGGTCCACACCACGTTACTACTTTACAAAAAGATGATGTATGAATTGATGACCAAGAAATGAATGTTTGTATTTTGACAAGAGATAAAAATAGTTAAGGACATCGTTACAAGTACATATAGTTTTGTATTCATAATATTATTAGGACATAACGACATAGTGACATATAATAGTAAAGATAAGTTGCTTTCGGTAAAGATAAGTTGCTAAAACTAAACTTTTTCTTTACCGAAAGCAACTTATCTTTACTATTATATGTCACTATGTCGTTATGTCCTAATAATATTATGAATACGAAACTATATGTACTTGTAACGATGTCCTTAACTAAAAAATAACTAAAAAATAATATTATGAATACGAAACTATACGTACATCGTTATGTCCTAATAATATTATGAATACGAAACTATACGTATTTTAGAACTCCATTTTATTCACTTTATTCCTGTAACTAAAAAATAACTACTTTACTCCCTAAAATTCAAAATTTGCTATACTTAACTTGTGGACTCTTTCTTATACCTAAAACTTAAAGATCGCTTTCTAAAACATATATGTGAGCCAACATTCAATAAGAATATGTCACATGTGCAATAAATTTGATTATACGTAAACATTCAATAATCAAATAATATTAAATTTAAAAGAAATTGAAGAGATGAAACTAACATATCAAAGGTAATATGTCGCGAATCAAACCGTGTCCGGGGGCAAAATGTAACACCCCTAAACAAATTTAACCAAAACTATTTAAGGCCCAAGTTGCTTTTAAAAATTTTAGGCCCAATGGTCCTAATTACTAGGCAAACGATAGTCTTCTTCTTTCTTTGGTTTGCTGCAAAGAAAACGTGGCTCTCTCTCTCTCTAATAAGACTGGAAAACTCTCATCCTCTTTCTAAGCTCCGAGAGCTTTACCTCTACTTTCACTTCGATTCCCTCACAACCCAGCCCCAAAAATCACACATTTGACATCCCTGAGACTCAAGGAACACGAATATGGTCTTGCATGTTACATCGAGACACCCCTGTGGGATCTACCATTAACGCCGAGAAAGTGTGAACGGACGAACCCGGCGAGTTCGTAACTGTTGGTGTACGGACCCCTTTGAATTCGAACCCAGTGCCGTACGAAAGATCGCAAAGCTGCTGCACGTCCCACTTAACCTGGTGAAACTCCAAGTTCATCAGAAGTTGGTTGGTTTTGGATGTTGCTAAAGCTGTGAGGAGGTGGGAGAAGCAAGAGAGGCTGTCGTTCGAAACGTTGATGTTGATGGAGTGTTCAGTTTCCTGGAAGCCGAAGGAAGAGGGTTAAGAGAGGTAGAAGGAGATGTTGTGGAGGCTGAGGCTTTCAGATTTGATGTTATCCAGAAGCCATTGAAGATCCTTTTATGCCGTAAGGCATCTTGAAGGTGATGATTCCAGCCACATGTTCCTCAAACCTGGTTTCTTTCCTCGATTACAGGTGAAGTTGCTAATGGGGAATTCTTAATTCCTTTTCCACGTAACGCTGCTGTTACGGATTATCAGTGAGTGGACCCCTTTTCAAATTATATTTTTACAAATTTCAGGGTTGCATGAAAATATTATTTAGCGCTTATACATGCTTAAAGAAAGTTACGTAAACTTCATTTTAATCCTTGACAAAGATTACTTTTTGATTAAAACCATGAGTAAGATTAAAATCTAATTTTAGTCATTTGATACATTAATAACCTCATTTATTAATTATATTTTGATTTTTTAAATTATTTTTTTTCTAATTTTTAATGTATTAATTTTATTTCATTATAATTTTTATTTTCATTTCATTCATTGTAATATATTTTTGTTGTGAACATTTAGATAAACTAATTTTTTTTATACAATATATTTCGATGTATTGTAACTTCTTCATTTAGGTATATTAAATTCATTATAATACATTTCAGTGCATACATTTAGGTACACACATTTTGGTACTAACATTTCGGTGCATACATTTCGGTGCACACATTTTGGTACTAACATTCGGTGCATACATTTCGGTGCACAAATTTCGGTACACACATTTCGGTGCATACATTTAGGTACATACATTTCGGTACTAACATTTTGGTGCATACATTTCGGTACACACATTTATGTACATTAATTTAATATTAATACATTTCAGTGCATATATTTAGATACATACATTTCAGTGCATATAACATAAATTTCAGTGCATATATTTATGTACACACATTTCGGTGCATATATTTAGGTACACACATTTCGGTGCATACATTTCAGTACACACATTTAGGTACATTAATTTAATATTAATACATTTCGGTGCATATATTTAGGTACATGCATTTTGGTACTAACATTTAAATATATTAGTTTAATATAATATATTTTGGTACACACATTTCGGTACTAACATTTAAGTACATTAATTGAGTCTTTCAAGTTTAAAGAATGTTAAATAAAATTAATAAATTAAAAAACTATTTTTTGGTCAAAAAATAAATTAAAATTTATGTATTAATAAATTTAAATATTTAATGGAAGATATTAAATAAAATGCACATTAATTATTTTGAATTAAGAACACATTAGGGACTAAAAATCAGTATTCAATCTAACACCAGGTTTTTTTTTAATTTTAATCTTATTGAAGGATTAAAGTTCAAAAACCCCTTTACAAATTGCATATATTGGAGCTTTTGAGAATTTACAAGTTAATTAATTGGCGTAATGAAATATATTAGAATGATTAGAATTACTTTATATTAGAGACTAGCAACTATGGTTATATATATATATGAATTGTCAACGATTAATGAGGATAACTAGTATGGATTTATTCACTTGGTTTTAGATACGTTTTTGGATATAATGATGTTTACATTTTACTAAAGGTTTTAATTATGGAATTCACATGTACTATTTTAAGTGGAGTTATGAGGAGTTGGTTTGATGAATTATTTTATAAGGTATTGAGTATTTAAACTTGTGATATTGATGTCTTGGTATGCGGATTGAGCTATGCTTTTGGATTTATGAAATAAAGTTCGGAAATGTGGAGTACCCCAGCTTCACTGCCGAAAGCAGTGTCGGACAGCTTCACTAGCTGCAGCTAGTGTCGGGTGTGAGATGTTAGAGAATTCTTCTCCGACGTATTCCGAAGTCATATAGTTTCACCTTCGGGTGATGGGACCTACCATGTTTCTTCGCTGGCGTAACCCAGTGTCGTACAGATTCACCTTCTGGTGACTATGATACCCCTAGAAAGTACGGTTTTACTGAGAACTATGGTTTTGCCTTTCGGCGGTATTAATACAATTTTCATACCTCGAGTTGCATACGAGTTTTACATAGGTTTTTCATGGCATATAGAGTTTCCAGATAAACTTAGTATGTAGTATTGTATATATGTTTTCAAAACAGGGGGTTATTATGTTCAGAAACGAAATGGTTTTTGTATTATTTAGTATTATTATAAATTAAGGTCCACTCACCTTTTCTGTTTTTGCGCCCCCTTCAGGGTTTAGATTCGAGGCACATGATCCCGGCGTCAGGACAAGCTGCGCAGTTATTCTCGAGTTCTCTCCACTCCGGTATTATTCCATTGTTAGTACAGATTCCTAAAGCTTCTTTTATAGTATTCTTAGAAATGTATGCTCTGAACCAGTTCCTGGAGTATAAATTTTTATTCTAAGTATACACATTTTATCAGTTTCCATGCTTTAAAATTGGCTTCGTCACCCTTGGGTGTCAGCCATCACGTTCCTACCCTGATATTTGGGGATATCGAGGTTGGGGCGTAACACAAAATGCAACGAATTTGGAATTTTAAAGAATAAACTAACTACTTTTGAGTTACAATGAAAATATTATAATTAAAATAGAGTTCAGAAAGGCATAACTAAAAATAAGAAATTACAAGCTTATCCTCGTCCCGCTCGGCAGCTGCTGGGTTGGGTATTAGCATGGGACACGCGGTGACACACCCCGACCCGAAAATGTCCACTAGGACTCCGAATCAAGCTATGTTGGCCGACATCTGGAAGGTGATGAAGCCACAAAGTGTATTGATGTGGAAAATGTGAATAAATTTAAACCTAAGAGTGCCTAAATACTAGAGTGCCCTGGTGAGCAGGAATGAACGCATTTCACACGTGACGTCAGAACATAAGTAAATACAATAAAGTATATAAGGATTTTACCCTCAGAGGTAGCCACCTATGCTTAGATTCGCCAAGAATCCTTGTCAATACAAACATTTAGCAACTAAAGCCTAGAGGGGCGAAAAACCAAAAATGTGAGTGGGCAAAAACAAAACTTTTGAAAACACATTTTTTTTCTAAATACAATAACCCCTCACCGTAAAACCTATATAATTTCCCAAAAAAATACTAATACATGCGTATATAGAAATCATGCTCAAGAGCAATGAAACCAAGGTATATTCCATGTCGAGTATTGTGAATTAAATCAATATAAAATGATATGTCACCTAATGTGATATGTATGGCTGAATCTATAGCTCGTGAATCTATTCCTGCACACGAGTCAGAACCATCTAATGTGGTATGTACGACAAGTTGGGTGTAAATAAATACGCTCAAGTGCTACGATCACATGAAGGCTATGCGAAGTATTCATAGCAAGTCATCTACGAGTCGGAACCACCTAATGCGGTATGTACGACAGGCTAGCACCTGCCTTGGATCCAAGGTAAACATGTGGTGCGAGAGGTAAACGATCACGTGAAGGCTGTGCCTTGGCCTCAAGTGAGAGCACTAACACCGAGGGTGCAGGATAATGAGCTCTAATATATCCACAGATAACCATACAAAATGCAACCACTATCATCACAAAGTACTCACTTGTAGCTTACATGGGCCCCCACAACATCATGCAGTATTATGCATAGCTATACTAATGCAAATACTAAAATGTAATGCATCCACGACATGGCATTTAAAACATAAATTCATTTAAAAACCGTTTATGGGAAACGTAAAACATATATACATAAAACAAAAGCCCATTCATCTGAGGTCTACGCTACACTCCCTAATATGAATATCAAGATGTCTTGAACGATCGGCGCCTAGAACAATTATCAAACCACGTCTCATAATCCTTATCAATAGTACACGTAACTTACATGAAACACATCATCAAGGGCGTTCTAGAATGATTTGAGACCCATTGACCAAAAGTCAACCGTTGGTCAAAGATCGACAGTAGGGTTTATAACCTTACGTAACTCGATTGGGAAGATCTGCGACTTAAATTTCCAATCCGTAACTCCCAAAGATCCACATTGTGCTTCTAAAACATCATACTAAAGTTTCATTACGATCCAATAGTTGGATCTCCGCCAAATGCAATTTCAAGTGGCAGTTAACGTTTTATTTTATGAAATTACAAATCCAATTCGGAAAGATCCATATGTCGGATTCTTGATCCATAAGTTCTTATGGTCCTAAAATATTATTAATAATGATCTATTAAATTTTGATGACGATCCGATGGTCGGATTGTTGATTCATACAAGGACTCCATGGCGGCCAACTAGGTGGTTAACTACGAAACTACATTGAAACATCGTAATTTTCACTAAACAGATGTCACATATGGAATTGGGGCTTCAAAATTATCCTAGGATGGTCAGCTAGGATCTCGGCCCACGCGCCACCACATGTGCCGCTGCACGTGGTGGCCGATTGCCACGTCTTGCCGAAAAAATTAATTATTTCTAAAAATTATCAAATTTTTTCAGAATGAAGATCTTAATGAGTAGAGTAAAAAGAAAAAAAAAGAAAAACTATACACATATCGAAATAATGTGTATATAAATTCTTTAAATTCATTTCATTAAAAACCTGTTAAAAACTATACACATAACGAGATAGAGAAAAAAAAAACTAATAAATATAATTTAAAAACTTTGAGTTTTAATTAAAATAATAAAAATGTATTGTAAGTTAATAGAATTATGAGTGAATTTTAGAATAAAATAATATTTTTTTAAATGTAAACAATATAAAAAGTTTTTCGTTAATTTTTTTTTTTTGAAAAAGGCACCCGCAAGCCGACAACACACAGAGCCACTATCACCGCACCGTCAACGTCACCAAGTTTTTTCCTTATTTATTTTTTTGGTTTTTGAGTTTCTAGAGATATACCCATGTTTCCCTTCTCTCTCACACACCCTCATCTCACTTCTCTCTGTCCCTCTCTCTCTCCCTCTCTATCTAACTTCAGCAGTAGCTAGATTGCTTTGAGCTCCACTGTTAACTTACCACACACTACTCTCTCTCTCTTTCCCTTCAACCATGGCTGCCCTTGCTTTTGCAGCTCTGCTTCTCTTAGCCATGGCTGGCCAGTCAAGTAAGAACACATTTATGTATTTCCCATATATATTTTTTTGGTGAAATGGGTAATTTTTTCTCCACCATATTTCCTATATCTAATGGAGCCAATAAACTATTTTAGTTTTTTTTTAAAATGCCATTTTCCTTACTAGTAATGTGTTCATTTTTCCTTGTTTGTTTGTAATTTCTAACTTGTATTTGTGTTAAAGATTTCCTATTTCTCTTAAAGCTTGCATTTTTGGGTTAAAAAAAACAAAAAAAAACAAATCTTTGGTCTTCCTACCATACATACACTCACCCCTGTTAATATTTTGAGAGTCCGATTTATTTATTTGTGCGAATTATATTTGTGTAGGAGCAAACTGGTGTGTTTGCAAAGATGGAGACCCTGCAGCCCTGCAGAAGGCACTGGACTACGCCTGTGGAGCCGGGGCAGATTGCAACCCCATAAAACCCAATGGAGTTTGCTACAACCCGAACTCTATCAAAGCTCACTGCAGCTACGCCGTCAACAGCTATTTCCAGAAGAAGGGCCAATCCACCGGTACTTGTGACTTTTCTGGCGCTGCAACCCCTACTGCCTCCGATCCCAGTAAGTCTTCAAATCCTTCTCGTTTGGGTTTAATTTTATTAGCTTTTTGGTTGATTTTTTTGGGTATAAATTAATTAGATTAAGGGTGGTAACTTTTGTTAATTCCATGGTGTTTTTACAGGCTCAAATGGTTGTACTTACCCTGCCAGTGCCAGGTATGGTTAATTTGCACCAATTTTTTTTCTGTTTTGCAAGGGTTTTATTTTATTCTATTTTGTTTGTTAATTAGTATTTAGTACTGCTTTAATCTTTTGAATGTCTTCAATTTGATGCCTGACACTCCACAGTCCACAGTACTTACTCTCTGGATTTCAAATTTTAGGGAAGGGCAGAAACACTTGATTATATAGAACATAAGTAGAAATGTAGGAAAAAGCACTTTTATTAAAAGACAAAATATGACTTGAAGGGACAAAAGAGTTACCCTACTCCTCTTGATCATTTGACTGTAAAAGACTTGTGTTAATATTTTATTCTGCTGTCTTGTTACATTCCATTAACTGAAATAGAAAATTTTTAACATCGAGAACACGGTCTTATACATCTAGTGTCATCTTATAAAAAAATTTCAACTACTTGTATCATCACACTTAGTGATTCCGGAAAAATTTCTGCTTTCTTGTTTTACATTTGTCACTGTTGCATTGTTGGAAAAGGGCCAATAGACATCATTGCCTTTGCCTTTATCATTGAAAAAAGGATGCTTTTTTGAACTAATCACTATTTTATTTTAATACATTCAACATAAAAATGATTTCATCATGCATTTATTTTTTCTTCTTCTTCACTCCACCTGATTTTCGTAAAATAGATTCAAGTGTGCATAAGAAGAATTCGAGTGCGGAAATTATTTTCCTTTCAATGTACCTTATAATTATAATCCAACACCCTCCTTTGTCTTTGTGCTTTGTTCAATCTAATTTAGCTCCTTTTTATGGTGTGACTAGTATTGTAATTTTCATCATGATTCTATGACTCATTGCCCATTTTTTTGGTAGTGGAGCTCGAAGGCCAGATCTGTCTTCTTAATACCATACCCTTTCATTCTTTTTTATTTGTACTGTCATAGTTAATCAATGTTAATATTTAATATTAATTTTTATAAAGATTATAAAATAAAAATTAATAAAAATATAAAATATTGACGTGATCTCTTAAATAAAATAGAATGAAAAGTGTATGATAAAAAAAAGACAGACAATCTGCCTCGCGCAACTCAGTAAATTTTCCCCAATAATTGGGTATCCAATGATTTTTCTTACCCCCCAGAGGGGGGTAAAGGTTTAAACTTGTTGAAAATAAAAGTAGAAAGGGTAAAAAAAAGTTGTCACAGAACAAAGAGCTTCAGGCGCCGTACACTGCATTTTTCACATGGTCCGTGATCAGAGTCAAAATTCAAAAGTAGTGGCCACAAACATCTGTGGGGAGAGAGCTTTTGTCCTCATATATGCTTTGGGATGCTCAGTCTTTTGGAGATTTGAGCCTGCTTTTTTGAAGTTTTGTATTCTCGACGGCCGTGCCCTTTTAATCCCCACTCCACCATGGTTTAAATTTGCCTAATAAGTTCTGCAGAGTCTAATGTCGTGTGTTTTAACTTAAAAAAAAAAAAATTAGAAACATTTGTGCATGAGTTTTATGAATCTTATCCGCGGCACTTGCACGGCCGTCTGGGACGCCAATAGAAACATAGGATTGAGTTTTAACTTCTTCACATGACATTGTATTATTGGTGGCGTTTCGGATGGCGCATGTATTGTTGTTCCGTATTTCTCTCCTTTTGCTTTAAATTTTTTTTCCCATGTTTATGGTCTACATTTGATGCATCTCGTTCAACTGTAAAATATTTCAAACATTTTTAATTAGTACTTCCTATAATTTTTTAATTCAAAAACTTTCCGGAAAGACCTTTGATGCTAATGTACTTTTAACTACTTTTGTTTAAAAGTAGTGCTGTGCTCCCTCCTCTCATGCATTAGTGGATTTGGACGCCGTATGCAGATGGGGCCGATCATATTTATATTAGTGATTAATTAATAATTATCCCCTCTCAAACAGTGTTTAGGAGAAATATTTCAGTGTGCCGGGAAGATAGTATCCAACCACTTGTATTGTAATACTTGGTGTATCGGGACTGTGTTCTTAGCACACTGAAAAATGTCTCCTAAACAAAGTACTTCAATGGAATAGGAAATCAATAGCCTTTGAAACCGCAGTAAGTGACTGATCTTCAATGGAGGATCACATTTTGCTGAAACGGCGTATGTTTATATGAAAAATCTCAAGTGAGACATAGTTTTCTTCATAAAAATGAAAATAGGGAATCAGTGACGTCGAGGCGACATACTTCTAGGTGTCAGTCAGCTCAGTTTTGTTGATCGGGCATAAGTTTATATCAGCTTATATGATTGTACATGCCTAAATATGATCCCAAAAAAAATTATGTTTTCTTGGGTCATGACAGTGCAGCATGGCATAAAATGTTCATTGTCTTCGTCATCGGATGCAACTTTGAATAGTTATTCATATCTGTGAACTAGTTTGTGGATGAAGATCAAAGCTTGCTTTACCAGAATCTCTCTAAGGTTGACTGCTTTTGCAATATCATGCTTGTTCCTTTACATCCCATTTCATATGATGGAGATTATCTATCCCGTAGAGTGCTTTGTAGGATCTCCGATCAGCTTTATGCTGCACGGTCTCTGTTCAGGCACTGCATAACCATATGGCATCGAAAATTTTCGTGTAAAATTATTACTTGTTTATCTTTCACGAGTTTTATTTTGTATTCTCTCATTCTGTATGCTTCACATGATCGTGTGCGTGCAGCTTCGACTGTGGCATTTCTAATTGTTGTGTTTCGTGTCCTTCAGCTCCTCAGGCACAACTCCGACAACACCATCCACTGGAACTGGCACAACCCCAACCACCGGAACTACCCCAACCACCGGAACTACCCCAACCACCGGAACAACCCCTACCACCGGCACAACCACTACCACCGGCACAACACCCACTACTGGCACAACATCTACAGGCACCACCCCATACACAGCAACTCCTGGAGTACTGGGAGGCATTGGCACGGGAGTAGGGCCATCGGGAGCTGGCATCAACACGGACGACAGCGGTGTGATTAGACCTATTGACACTACTAGCTTGTTTTCTTCTCTCCTAACCCTATTCTTCTCAGGTTTGATGCTTTGGTGGGCCTGAAAAGAAATTTAGCGGGCGTGAGGAGGAGGTGGGGTAGGATGTGCAAATATGAACATCTTAGGGGACATCCTTGCTAAGTTTGTTGTATTTTTGTATCTCCATTGCCCTCCTAAAGTTCTAAGTAATTAAGTTGTTGTACTATGTGGGAAAAAAGCAGCTGTGGGGAAAAGCAGATGGGCTTTTGATTCCTTTTGGGTGGTGTGAACTGTGAAGCATCTGTCTGTCTGTCTCTGTTTTTTTTGTACATTGGTTTAGATCTAATCTGAGAGTGCCCTACTAGCTAGTCTCTATTAATTTGATGAGTATTATTGGCACTGTTTTCTTACTTGGTTTTGTTTCATGGGTTTGGTTGTTTTCTTTATTTTTTAATTATTTTGGGTATTTTCTCACGTTACTTAGAAAACTAACGAAAAATTTAAAAATTTAGTTTTAATGAAAAATAACGAATAAAGGTGTAGTGATTTTTCGTTAAAAGTGAATAGTAGTGTTTCGTTGGAACTTTGTACTTATAATTGGTTTCTTACGTATAAGAACTGAGTCATTTCCCGTTGCAAACAAATTATAAATGGACTCTTGTTCGTCATCTTTCATTTTGTATGCAATTTACATACGCGTTGGATTATTTCGCTTATAAGTGAGAATGACTCGTTACACGTCTGAATCATGCAATAGTCGTCGTCGTTTATTTATGGTGCTCCTGTCATTGAACCGTACTTTCAGGTGCATTTATGTGAATCCGAGTAAACGCTGCTCTCACCAGTTTGCTACTCGTAAAGTTCAGACCAAACCAATGTTACTTTAGGATGTTATTCGTTAAAGAATTCAATTCATTGATTTATTTATCTTTAGTAAATGTTGCATTTCGTAAATAAGATTTTTTCAGCGTCAAGTATTTTATTTGTTGCACATATGTACCTGCAAATTCAAAAATGTGACATCAATTTTCAAAACTAAAGCGTTGTCTCAAACAAATCTAGAGAAATAGTTTAGGTTATTTTAAACTTTTATTTGTGATATTGCATATTTGTATACTCACAGACAATTATTACTATGTCGAGGCATGTTTTTTCCAAGGCGAGACCAAGAAAATTATAACTCGTTAAAATGCAGAGTTTATTCAAATACATAACTAGTCCCAAGTTGAGAACGAAATTTTTAACGACTTTAAGCAGGTTATTGCTTTACAGAGTATTACTTTAGAGAAATTTTACTATGATTTCAGTTTGGAGCATTGGTAACTAGGAACCGAATCTTAATTTTCCATATATATATATATAAATAAATTGAGGGGAACACATTATCATGGTGGTCCATTATAATCTGGCGTTGAGCATACAGACCCTTAAATGTTGAATTAATTTCCCTCACCAACTTCCTGCAAATGGCTAAAATTCCGTCGTCAACGAAATCATGCTTCTGCATCACCAGATGATACATTCACATCACAACTTCTATCTACTAATTTTTTAATCTTCGGATTCATAAACTACGTTATATACACAATCTCAAATTTACCCTGATATTGCACCAAAAATCAAGGACAATATTGGCTTTCTAAGTCTCATTTGTGTTTCTAATTACCAGATTTTTTAACGTGAAGGAATCCGCCCATGGCATGAATTAAAACAACAATTCATGCCATGCGCCAAATTATATTAGACAAATTGTCCAAGATGTTGCAATGTTTTTCACTTTTGTTGTGTCACTTAACACGTTTTCGCTCTTTACGTTTGCACTTGTACAGTTTGGTTACCAAAAAATAATGAGTAATGCTACACTTACCACCTATTTGTACCATTTTTCTAACTGTTGAGTTTGCTGCAGCAGAAAACAACAACTTGTTGGTTTATATCACAGGAAATAAAACACAAGTAAACAGAAATTAAAAGTGAACAAAAGGACACCAGAATTTTGTGGAAAAATACCCTCCGATGTGAAGGGAAAAACCATAGGACAAAGTCCAAAATTCTTCCACTATTGAAATGGGATTACAAGCACCAATCTCTCTAAATTTTAGAGGCTGACTGACTCAAGAGCTTACACACACACACACACACTCTTCGATGAACTCACTATTTTTCTATTACTCACACTCAGTAGAAGAGCTATAGGTTAAAACATATAAATATTCATAATCAACTCCCTTCTAGAAAACTATGGAAGAGGATAGACAAAACAATCAATATTGGGCTGCTTTACATTTACTCAGTTCTTGAAACTGGAAAGACCTTTCTTTGTCCAAAGATTTTGCTTCTTAGACAACTACGTATTAAAGATGGGGATTTAATTTCATGAGTAGGGAATTCTAACACCAACCCACTACTACAAAAGTACCTTGTGGTATCATTTTAAAAACCGACAAGAAAACCTAATTTCTGTCGGATATTAGGTTAAAACCGACTGTAAATGGTTGCACTGTCGGATAAAAGAACCAACAGAATTGCTGGCGTCACAAAAGGCTTTTTCTGTCGGATAGGACTCTTAATCCGCCAACAAAATGGTGTCGGATACAACCGACACTAACACTCCCTTGAATACAACTGACCAGGGCCGGCCCAGGCCCAGTGCAGGCAGGGCGACCGTCCAGGGCCCAAAAAAATTGGGGGCACCAAAATTATTAGGGTGGTATATTTATATATATTTTCATAAGAGTATAAATTTATAAAATTTGGTTCATTGACAAAGAAATTTAACTAGAAGTGGTGGCTTTGTCATTTGAAATTAATGAGGAGGTCTTGTGTTTGAAACACCACATGTGCTTATTTACTTTCCAATTTTTACAAATTTCTTTTCTTGTAAAAATTTTCTTTTCATAAGAAAAATAAATTTATAAAATTTGGTTAAATGATAAAGAAGTTTAATTAGAAGCAATGATTTTTGTTGTTTAAAATTAACGAGAGGTCCTAAGTTCGAAATGCTATGTGCGTGTTTATTTGTTTCAGTTTTTACGAATTTTTGTATGGTTGTTAATTTATTTTTAGTTACTAGCTAGCGTAGACCAAATTTTTAGAGCAAATTCGCAAACCATATGACTTGTCATCACAAGGTTTAATTTAGTGCCCATTCATTATTTATACATATCAATTAAAGACTCGAAAACTTCATTATTTTTTTAGTTCCATGTTGACAAGGTTAGTAAATAAGAAAAAACGCATCACGATTTATACAAAAACACTTTAAAAGTTCAGATGGAAAACAAAACTCATCATCTATCTACTTGTAAGCTCGGAGTTTTTTGGTTTCCTTATCTCGATACAAAATAAATTAGTCTTTTGGTGTTTCTAAATTATTGAGTTTGAAGTGTTTTTCTAAGTATAATTTTATCGATTTCTTACGTGTGAAAATAAATAATTTTCTTATATAAAGTTAAGGCATATTTTTTGGTGTCGCCCCGGGCCTCAAAAATCTCTGGACCGGCCCTGCAACTGACACTCAACAAGGACCATGTAGATCCCATCTCTATTAGAAAATGGTACAAATAGGTGGCAAGAGTAGCATTTTTGGAAAATAATACTCACACGAGTTTGAGCTTACCGTAGCTTTTGCCAAATCCCTCATTCCCGCCCAACCCGAAAATGCGTGTGCCTGCAAGTGTGTCCCTGTGTTTTAGTGGGCATGCACGTTGACGTATATGAGTATGTATCTGTTCTTGTTTGCAGTGTTTTCTATTTTGGTTCCTGATAGCACTTCTGTAGCTCGTAACTTTCTGTAAAATCTGGACTACGGAAACTGTAGTTCCGATGTTAAGGTTGTCTTTCTTATGATACCTTTGTTGCTTCCTTGCTATAGGTCTACAACTTTCTACAATCACGAGCCTACTCGTCACAGTTTTTGGATCGTATTACTCTAAAAGACTTGATCAGATCCTTGTTTGCTTAATCAACATGGCTAACCTTGTTTAATTACAAGACGGAATGAGCTTGGTTGCCACCCGCTTCCAATACAAATTATACTGTTTGATCTGTATCTGTATCGTCAAAGTTCATTTGTAAAACTAAGAGATTGTGCGTTTTGCATAACCAATTTGGGTTCTTATTCTAAACAGGTGACTCTTTCTATTTCCAGATACTGCATGAAAAGCCTCCTTATGTTTGTTCCAGATATTTGGGTGTTCTGGAGGTACAGCCACTAGAAAATCTGTTAGAAATGAACTATCTCACAAGGCTTCAGGATCTAACACCTTTAAGATAGTCCGCTCTGAAATGTCGCGATCTATGCGTTCCAAAAGGCTTTCTGAAGAGACCGGCAGTTCAGGTCGTCTTAGAAAGCAAATGTCACCAGGAACTGGCAGAGTAAAGTTTTCTTCACCGAGTAAATTGCACTCGAGCTCTGGCCAAGTAGATACCAGACAGACAATGTCTAGAAGGACTACCGTTGAGTTTAAATCTGCCCCTAAAAAATATTCTTCGCAGAAGGTGAAGGAAACTTACAAAAGCGTACCTGCTGGACATTTCAAGCTTTTCGGACATGGCAGTGAAGGAACAAGAGTCTAAATCATGCTAATCAAATACTGAAAAGAACTATAATATCGACGGCTACATATCACGCAATGTTATTATTCACATTATAAAATATAATCAAAAGACAAAAATAAGAATAATGACATCTTATGTTGGTAATAACCTCACTTCACACATCAAAACATTATTTCACATTAATTTCTCAACATATTGGTGAATGGTCCCTATTCCCTCGAATATAATTTAGAGAAGTGATTTTCGCAAATTTTTTTTCCTCGTACAAAATTATGTTTGTTTTAGTTTCTATTAAAATCAAACTAGAATAAAGAGACATACATAAATAAGATTGTGAAGAAAGAAAAAAAAAACTTCCGGACAAATCATCTCTTAATCTAACCTATTTGGGAAAATTTTTAGTTGAAACGATCTTATCATGTGTCTCTTAATACGTTCATATCATCATTGAAGTTTCACCACAGACAAATATTTCACTTACTCTTTATTTCTCAATGCATTTGTTTTTATAAATTAATATAACGTTAGCCAAAACCTAACAACTTACAAATTATGCTCAATCTATTTTTAATAATTTTTTAGTTGTTATTACCTACAAACTTTCTTATCTCGTAGCAACGCGCATTGTCATATTCCGATCCGAACTCGACTTCACCGTAGCACGATATTGTCCACTTTGGGTCCCGAGCACGCCCTCATGGTTTTGTTTATGGGAACTCGTCCACTTTGGGTCCCGATCACGCCCTCACGGTTTTGTTTATGGGAACTTACGATAACTTCGTAGTGGGTCACCCATCATGGGATTGCTCCCGCCCGAACTTGCTAAACTTTGGAGTTTCGAAGAACTCCAAAGCCAGTGAGCTCCCAAAAGGCCTCGTGCTAGGTAGATATGAGAATATACATATAAGGCTTCTAGGATCCTCTCCCTTGGGCGATGTGGGATGTTACAATCCACCCCCCTTAGGGGCCGACCGGCCAGGGATTGGCTCTGATACCAAATTGACAAATCTCGACCAGGGCTCGACTCAACCGTAGCACGATATTGTCCGCTTTGGGCCTCCTAGTGGGTCACCCATCATATGATTGCTCTCGTCCGAACTCGCTTAACTTTGGAGTTTCAGCTAGTGAGCTCCCAAAAGGCCTCGCGCTAGGTAGATATAAGAACATACATATAAGGTTTACAAGATCCTCTTCCCTGGGCAATGTGGGATGTTACATGCGGGCATCACTTCCTAGTGCTTTCACTATTTGTGTTAGTTTATATGATGAGCTGTTAACTTAATCCAGATCATGTGGAGCTCTCAAGGTTCGAGGTTTGGTATGCCGCTTTTGGATCAAATCTGTGTCGAAAAAGATTTCCCTGCTATATTGAAGGTGGACAGGTAGCATATTATGAGCTTCAGTATTTCACTGCGGCGGTTTTGGTTATAAGCTTATAGTATCATGGATATTAGAAAATTAATACTGTGATACTGCCCTTCTTTTCCCTCGTCTCCGCTTTTCTTCCATCCATACACTCCTGTTGACATCCGCAAGATGATTTTCAGATGGAAAATAGGAAAACAAAGGAGATTATGTTGAAGACTTTCCCTCATCGCTTGTTCTTTGGTCGCGAAAAAACAAAAACATGGGGTACTGGAGGAGGCGCCTTCCTTAATCACGAAAGCAACATCCAGGACAAGAATTATATGTGCCAGTAGAGAACTACGAACCCTCCTTTGTTTGACAAAACTGCTTTGGGCTCAGTCATTAGTGAGGAGCCTCATTCTCTACAGGTTCAACTAGAGGTAGCTGAACTTGATATGCCTCCTTGTTTTAGAATGATTACTCATAACTGTTACACTTACGCTGTGGATGTGCTCAATTTTGTTTCAGACGGGTTGGTACGGTAGTGTTGTCGACTTGAGCAAGGAGAAGGATACTCCGATACTAACAACGACGTATGCATCAAAGATTCTCTTTCATTTTTCTGTTTTTTTTTTTTCTTTGGTCAGAAGTGTTCTTGTCGATTTACTTTGTGAAATCTAGCCCCAACTTCGTTTACTAGCTTGAATTTCTCCATTATCTGAAACAAGTCAAGGGTGATGTCTCCTCTAATTAAATCTTCATTTCATTCAAAGGGCAGAGGAGAAAAGCGAGTGGGGGATGCCTGAAGGGGTGGTTGGCTCGAAGGTGAACTCTAGGAGATTGAGTGAGGAAAGATGAAGATCGTTTCAGATTTTTCTTCTTTTTTTTTTTCTTCTTTTTTTTTTACTTTTTAAAGAAAATGTAATTTATCTTTAATTATATGAAAAGTTAACGGTGTTAGTTTGGAGTAAAGTTAAAGGGCACGTGTCAAAAATTAAGAAAGAGACACAAAAGAGGCATGAAATTTGGAGACAACAAACCTTTGGCCGGGTTTAAGGCATATAAGAGCAACTCCAATGTAGAACCCTCTCCTCAGGCAATACACTATTCAATCTACCCAATATACAGTAAATGCCCTTAATGAACAGTGTATTCCCCTGGCAATTGCCTTTTGCATCTCCACTCATGCACTTGAATAGCCCTGACAATTGGCAATAAAATATTAGTAATTTTTTATTTATAAAATAATACATAATAATTTTATTTGTAATTTCAGATAATATTTTTTTATTTATAAAATAATACATAATAATTTTATTTGGTGTGTTTAAATGTGTTTTGAATAAAGTACTAAATTCAATAAATTGGAAATAACATAAAGTACTAAATTCAATAAATTGAAAATAACATAAAGTACACAATTCGATAAATAAAGTACACAATTCAATGAATAAGAAATTACAACCTAAATTCAATAATCATCACTTAACCAATTTGTGGTGCTAGGATGATCTTCTCTTGTCGTGCTAGGACCATCTCCTCTTGCTCTCGCTTCTCTTGCACGCCTCCTTCGCACCACGTCTTCTTTCTCCGACTTCCAAAAATATTTAAAGTTTGGAGACTTCCCTTCTAAAGGCTCTTTCATAATGTTACGATCTTGTTCAGCCATTCTTTCTTCTCTTCTACGTTCCCTTTCTTGCCGAAGTAGTTCTCTTTCTCTTTCATCAGCTTCAATTTTTTTCTCAAAAGCTACAGCTTTTGCATCCTCTCTAGCCTTATCGGCCTCATATTTAGCCATTTCTCGGGCCAAAGTCAATTCACCTTGGCGGGCAAGGTCTTCCATAAACTTTCCATAATCATTCTTTGAAGTATTACCTTTTCTCTTTGCAGCCTTCTTACCTTGAGGCCTAATTGGAAAACGGGTCGACCCCGACGCTTGTTCAACGGGGGGCGTTTCAGGCACTTCTTCTGCATCATCTTCATCAAGATCATGCGAGGCATGATCGAGTGTAAAGTGTAGAGGGGTGCTGTTCATGAAAACTTCTGGACCGAACTCTGAATTTAGGACAATCTTTGACAACATTCCAACATTCAAACCAGGTGAATGTTTTGTTTTTGCTTTTGGTTTTGGCACCATACCAAGCTTGTGCTTGAAGTTCCTATACAATGCCGGAGAATAAATAATTATGATGAAAATAGGTAACAAATAAATAATACAAACAAATAATTATAATGAAAGTAGGTAACAAATAAATAATAAAACATAATAATTATAATGAAAATAGGTAACAAATAATTAATACAAATAAATAAATAATATGAAAATAGCTAACAAATAATTATAATGAAAGTAGGTAACAAATAAATAATACAACATAATAATTATAATGAAAATAGGTAACAAATAATTAATACAAACAAATAAATAATATGAAAATAGCTAACAAATAATTATAATGAAAGTAGCTAACAAATAATTATAATGAAAGTAGCTAACAAATAATTATAATGAAAGTAGCTAACAATTAAATAATACAAACAAATAAATAATATATTGTTACCTGATCCGCTAAACTTTCCCCACTTCGAAGATTAGCACTAGCTTGTGTCAAGGCGTCTCTCCATAAACTAAACGATATATTAAGTAATTTCCAACGACTGGACAGTGAATCTTTGGTTCTTTGCCCACCCATTTTCTCAATATAATTGGTATGAATAAGACTCCACATTTCTCGCAACTGCATCTCATTACCCGAAAGTGAATCATGAGTAATTTTAACCCAGCTAGCACACAACGCAACATCTTCAAGAAGCGTCCAATTCGTACCTGCACCAGTACTCATTTTGTTTGAAAAAAAATTGGCTTCAAACTTTGAGAGAAAGATAGGAATGTGAGGAGAAATAGTTGAGAAAATATGAAATTGTGGTGTAAGGTAGATGTTAATGACAAGGTATTTATAGAAAAGTAAAAATAAAAATAAAAAAATTTACAGATTTTTATTCATTTTTTACAATTTTTTTAAATTTTTTATTCAACTAATTAATCTTTGCCGTTGGATTTTAAAAAAATTGAATTCCAACACTCCATATTGTGCCACGTGTCACAATGGTAACATTTCTGATTTTTAAAACTATTTTTCTTTTATTTATTTATTTATAAAGCAGAATAATATCAACCGTTGATCTGAGATCCAACGGTTGATATTAAATAAGTTTTTTTATTTTTATTATCGTTGAAAATCGGACGGTGCAAATTAAATAGCCGTTGGGATCGAACAGACCTTGGGAAGCCACGTGGCTTCCCAACGGTAACTCTGCAACACTGCATCGCGGGCCCAAAAAATTGAAAAGCTGTCGGTGACGCGCCCCCACGCGCAGGTGAGGGGCACTCACCTGACAGAAAAAAATTTAAATTTGGGCTGACGCCAGGATGACGTCATCCCTGGTGTCATACCTACCCAGTGGCTTGGGCTGTCCATTGGGCCTCCACCTTCACTCGGGCCTTTGCACGCTGAAGCAAATCCACAGGGCCTCGGGCCCTTGTTTCTCGCCTGTCCCCCGAGCAAACTCCAACGGTGGAGTTGCTCTAAGGCATGCAATGCACAAGTCCAAATTAAAGTACAAGAAGGAAGCTGCTAGGCAAACATGACTTGTTATAACCAATTATTCTCCTAATCACTTTCTTGCATGGTGAATCATGCCATTTTCATATGTATTTGGTGAGAAAAACTTTCACAATAGATAGAAAAGTCTAACCGGTTGTATACTTTCATAAAAAAATGAATTTCATTAAGTTTGAGTATTATCTGACGTATACTTTCATAAAAAAATGAATTTCATTAAGTTTGAGTATTATCTGACCTCACGTAAAAAAAAAAACTCTCAATACACACACCATTGCATATTTTGTGAGCTAATTAGGTTCTCCTACTAAATTTTTCTCTTATTGGATCAAGGTTGATGTGAAATTTAACCTTGTTCCCTCTCCCTCTCCCTCTCCCTCTCTCCCCCCCCCCTCTCTCTCTCTCTCTCTCTCTCTCTCTCTCTCTCTCTCTCATATCACAACTTTTCATAGAGATAGGAATATACATACAAGGCTTACAAGATACACTTCCCTGGGCGATGTGGGCTGTCACAAACACTCGATTAGAAATCAATATTACTTAGCAACATTATTTAATTGTGGCATGCTTGGACAATCAATTACTAGCAAAGAGCACCCACTTTGTGTATGTGAACAATTTCTCTTAATAAGTGCATATTAATATTACATAATTACTATTTTGTCCTCTTTGTAAATATTATGTATCAAAAGTGAGGGTAAAATTGAAAAAATAAGTATAAAAAATAGGGTAAAATAGGAAAAATAGGGATATGATTATCATTTTGTCAAAAGGTACAAAAGTGGAGAAGAATAATTTGCAAGCCAAGCATGAGGTGGTATTCAATCAATGGTGGTCAACTGAAACCTGTGTGTGTAAGTACTTTCTTATTATGAATGTTGTATGTTCTTTTATAGGAAACTCTAGAAGCTGACATTAGGATGTTCAGGAAGAAACTGACTTAAAACAACTCCAATGCCAATCTTCTATCAAGAGCCTCCACCTCCTAAAGTGGACCTGAAGAAGGTATTCTTTTTTTTTTCTTTCAAAATCACAAATGGCATGATGTATATTATTTTGTTCATGTGCAATTTTCAGTTGATTTAACTCTCAAGCTCAAATCCCTTTTAGTATATTTTCTCATAATTATTGTTCGACTTGATTTAAATTTTGTTTTCTGTTCGGTGTATAATCAGGTGCTCCGGGTGTACGCACCAGTTCAATCTCCACCGTCCGGTCATCGTCGATGAGGCGACAGAGTTCCTCAACACAGCTGGAGTCTTCGATTTCACTTTGACCAAAAAATAACCTTTTTTTTCCTCTTAATTTCCTAAAGTTTAGGCCTTTGCTTAAAATTTAAATAAAAAGAAATATCTTTCTGGTATTGGTTAGTTTTGATCTTGATATTATCTGGGTTTGGTGTTAGTGGGGATGGCGGTGTCGTGCAAAGTTAACTGTTCGTGGCTCACCGGAAAACCCCATGATTGGGCTTTATAAGGAGGGAACTCATAATGTAGTAGATATTCCTCAATGCAAAGGTCCCAATCCTATTGACTTTATACTTGATATTTAATCCTTGGATTAGGATTGGCTCTGATACCAAATTGTCACATCCCGGCCCGGACCCTCACCACATCCCAGGCTCGACTCCACCATAGCACGATATTGTCCGCTTTGGGCCCCAACCACGCCCTCACGGTTTTGTTACTAAGAGCTCACACGAGAACTTCCCAGTGGGTCACCCATCTTGGGATTGCTCTCGCACGAACTCGCTTAACTTCGGAGTTCCTACGGAATTCGAAGCCAGTGATGTCACATCCCAGCCCGGGCCCCACCATATCCGGGGCTCAACTCCACCGTAGCACGATATTGTCCGCTTTGGGCCCCGACCACACCTTCACGGTTTTGTTTCTGGGAACTCACACGAGAACTTCACAGTGGGTCACCCATCATGGGAATGCTCTCGGGCGCTACTCGATTAACTTCAGAGTTCTGATGAACTCCGAAGCCAGTGAGCTCTCAAAAGGCCTCGCGCTAGGTAGAGATGAGAATATACATACAAGGCTTACAAGATACACTCCCCTGGGCGATGTGGGCTGTCACAAACACTCGATTAGAAATCAATATTACTTAGCAACATTATTTAATTGTGGCATGCTTGGACAATCAATTACTAGCAAAGAGCACCCACTTTGTGTGTGTGAATAATTTCTCTTAATAAGTGCATATTAATATTACATAATTACTATTTTGTCCTCTTTGTAAATATTATGTATCAAAAGTGAGGGTAAAATTGAAAAAATAAGTATAAAAAATAGGGTAAAATAGGAAAAATAGGGATATGATTGTCATTTTATCAAAAGGTGCAAAAGTGGAGAAGAATAATTTGCAAGCCAAGCATGAGGTGGTATTCAATCAATGGTGGTCAACTGAAACCTGTGTGTGTAAGTACTTTCTTATTATGAATGTTGTATGTTCTTTTATAGGAAACTCTAGAAGCTGACATTAGGATGTTCAGGAAGAAACTGACTTAAAACAACTCCAATGCCAATCTTCTATCAAGAGCCTCCACCTCCTAAAGTGGACCTGAAGAAGGTATTCTTTTTTTTTTTCTTTCAAAATCACAAATGGCATGATGTATATTATTTTGTTCATGTGCAATTTTCAGTTGATTTAACTCTCAAGCTCAAATCCCTTTTAGTATATTTTCTCATAATTATTGTTCGACTTGATTTAAATTTTGTTTTCTGTTCGGTGTATAATCAGGTGCTCCGGGTGTACGCACCAGTTCAATCTCCACCGTCCGGTCATCGTCGATGAGGCGACAGAGTTCCTCAACACAGCTGGAGTCTTCGATTTCACTTTGACCAAAAAATAACCTTTTTTTTCCTCTTAATTTCCTAAAGTTTAGGCCTTTTCTTAAAATTTAAATAAAAAGAAATATCTTTCTGGTATTGGTTAGTTTTGATCTTGATATTATCTGGGTTTGGTGTTAGTGGGGATGGCGGTGTCGTGCAAAGTTAACTGTTCGTGGCTCACCGGAAAACCCCATGATTGGGCTTTATAAGGAGGGAACTCATAATGTAGTAGATATTCCTCAATGCAAAGGTCCCAATCCTATTGACTTTATACTTGATATTTAATCCTTGGATTAGGGTTAAATTCTATATTTTTGTTAATTTAATTTGTGTTTTTTCCAAGTATAAATGACGTGAAGCTGCTTAAACAAGGTTCCTTTTTGGTTATTAAAACTCAATGTTACCGTTTTCATTTCCAGTTTTTGAGTCTTCTATTTGTTTGCTTGCTGCAATTATTCAACTTATGCCACTATAATATTTGTTTCCTTCTGTTTTGTTTATTCATTTGATTACGTTTGAAATAGCTGGTTCCCGTGACAAGGCACGGGCCTAATTTCTAGTATATACTAAAACCTAGTTTCTGGGTTACTATTGATCTATAGTGTCCGGACGAAAATATCCCTGGTTTTTTGCTTAATTGGCCGTTTTGCTATCTGCTTTTCTGTTTGCCTTTTGTCTCACTTTGCTTTTCTGTTTCCTTTTCTTCACTTTGCTTTTCTGTACTCTCTCCCAAACTCGCACGCTTGCGTTCTTCTCTCTGTCTTCTCTCTCCTCAATCCTCCAACGTCAAACCAGAGCTTCTTTCCGAGGAATTTCCTCCTCGGTTTCAATCCAATTCGGTAAATTTTCATTTATATTAACTGATTTTTTGTGAAATATCTATTTCTTAGTTTCTGTTTGGTTGCTCAGAAATAGTAGGGAAAAAAAGAAGTGAAATTATAATTCTAATCTTATGTTTTTTGTACGGGAAAGGTGGAAAAGCAGAGCTCTTCCATTTGCTTCCACAGATTTCTCAAGCTCTCTCTCAAGCCTGGAACCCTAGCCTCCCCAAGCAAATCAGGTTCGTCTCTCGCTCTCTCTCACATATTTTTTTTCAATTCGGGACCGAATTTCGATCATCGTTAGAGCTCCTATCGGAAACGGAGGTTCAGAATCACTGCTAATCTCTCCAAGCGTTTTTGAAGCTGCGGTCATTCGACGATCCAATCAGGTATAAATCAGTTACTCTTTTGGTTTCTCTCTCTTTTTTTGTTCTGTTTAGTTCCTGAGAAAATTTCATTTTTGTAATTATTTAGTTCTTTTTGTTGATTAGTTGAGTGTGATCCCAATGCTACAGTTAATCTAGATTTCTAATTGATTAATGTTTGTTTTCTGCGTGTTACAAATTTACATTTCAGCTGGATTGCTAATTGATTAGTGTTCGTTAATGTGGATTTCTAATTTATTAGTGTTCGTTTTCTAACAAAATCAAGGTGTTGTATATAGAAAGTTGGGAAGGTCATCTCTCAATCGAAATTCAATGATAGGCTAGCTAAGAAGGGAAAAAGTAGACTCGCTGATGTTCGTAATTTGGGATCATGTGCTTCTGGTGCATGCTGAATTATCAATGCTGTTCCCAGATCCATTTCAGCTTGAAATAGCCATTTTGTTCTGTCTAATCTTGCTGAATGTCAAAACGAAAACCTTGACCAAGTACATATTGTGCTAGATTTGGTTGATGGTATATCAACTGTTCTATTCTGATAAACAATTCTTTGAAGCAAAACTGCCAAAAATTGATAGAATCTTTCATAGTGAGTGTTGGTGATGAATTTCCTAAGAACTGAAGGGTAATTATATACGGATATGTAGTTAATAATATCATAACCCTTACATAATTTGCACAAACTAAACTGAATTTGAAAAGTTTTCAATTCAAGATTGAACCTGCATATTTTTGTAGATTGAAATTTTATGCTTCCCCATATCCTAAAATCATTTACATGGAGGCATTGATTAAAATGTGTGCAGAACGTTCCAAAAAGTTGAGCGTATATGTTACCCCCAAAAACACTATTTTCTGAGAGTTGAATTAAAAATATACTGAACACATGTATTTGTATGATAAAACCTCGATAACTTTGTAATTGACATATATTCTCAGCTTTATAACACCTTTTCAATGGTGGTGTTCCATTTGTTACAGTTGAAATCATCAAATTTGGATTACTCTCCACCCTCAATCATCCTCATTTTGTCGCAAGTCACTCACAATTACTCAATTTTTTTAATCCATATCAAATGCAATTCCTACTTTTTAACATATTTTTCTAATCTTTGGGCACTGCCTGATTTCGTTTGTCAAATGGTGCATAAATTTTCATACCTGCTCTGTTAATATGTGTTAGATCCATCCCACTTTTGAGGTTTTCGTACGCAATGCTGAAACATTTTGTGTTGTGAAGGTTAAATGTGTTCGAAACTGAAATTACAAATTTTGTTTTGTTTGGATTTCAAGCAGGAATCGCTCAACAAGACATTGCTGTGCACAATGGTACAATTCGGATTGGGGATGTGCAGATACATATTGATTTGATTTCTGTTGTTCTATAGGTTGAAGCTTTGTTAACAGCACTAGAGTTGTTTTTCGAATTTTTTAATTTTCTTTCTACAAATTATTTTTGAAGTAATTTTTGTTTTAGGAACTGCAATAGTATAATTAGATAAGAAAACTAGAAAACGTGTTCGATTTAAAACATATAATTTTAATCTTGTCTTTAATTTATTTTTGGATTCTATATCAAATATCATGTCGGGTGTTAGTCTTATCTTTAATCTTGATGTTGCTGAGTTTGTTTGAACTCCAATAGTTATTGTAGGTTGATTCGGACATGGGCAACTATGAACCCTTCCTAGATGTGACTCTTACTGAGGATAACAACATTACCACTGGCAAGATATATCAGGTGATTCTAATCAACAACAAGAGTTGGTTGTCTGTCTCCTATTTTATCAGTTTTATTTTTATTATTTCGTTCCGTGTAGTCTATGCTTGAAAAGAAGCGGAGAGGCGAATACTTTAGCAAGACTGTCCAGGTGATGGTACAAAATTGCAATGTTCATTTATCCATTGATTCTCATTTTGTGTAGATCTGTATATATGTTCTATTCTATGTTGTTTTATCATTTTGAAAGATATTCTAATTTAACGTTCTGGAACCACAAGAAACAACGCCGCAGCACCGCGCGGGCACTATTGCTTGTATTTCCTAAAATACCAAAAACATCGAATGAAAGTTTGTCCTAAAAAGGTCTCGAGATTAAAATATCGAAATTACACCCTTGCTTTCTAGAAAAATAAGTCTTGAGGCTAAAAATCCATGGACTTGTCATACCCATTATCTTAACGGATGACTCGATAACAATTCAACTTGTGAACAAATCAAACCGGAAACCATTATTTTCGTCTCGTGTTAGGTTAATGGGTCATGCAACAAATTGTATCGCCTAGTTTTGAACCAACAAGGATGTAAACCATCAAAGAAAGTGTTAAATACAGTTAACTACCCAACATTTAGGGTTCGTACGAAATGGATCCTAACATTTCAAATACTAGATTTATGTTAGATCACCATTGTTAGGTGATCGATAACGTCACTAGCGTCAAGTGATGGTGTTAAGAAATAAATTGAACGTCATCTATGGAGCTATAAGTCCTCAAAACCACCCCTTTTATATAGCCAACCGAATTTAGGATTTAAGAGTCAATGCTTGATATATGATGTGTGAATGGGTTAGTAAAAATCTAAACATGTTCTTTTACAATTACAAACCTCTAGTAACTTAACAAATGTTGAATTTTCGAATTGTTAACCAGCTTTTTCCTGTTGAGTTCTAAACTCTACTTGACATTCCCCATGATCAGGCATTGCATTTTGAAGTTGGGAGCTTGGGGATCATCCAAGGAAGATTCAAGACAATGTTACAAGTATGAACGAACGAAGAGGTAGAGAAGTTTGAAACCTTTCAAACCCAACACCAGTTACACCACCCGACACCGCTCGACACCGCAATCAAGTTCAGCTATGAACAGATACGGTACTGATGGTACCTATACCTGGACTTAAAACATTTTCAAAGTTTGATGGTTCCATATCTTGTCACTTGACTAATTCATGTATGAAGTTGTATTGAACGAGACATTTTGGTCAATCTAGTCAAGAATGTTATATGTGATCTTTGAGTACATGCTTTTATGCTGCGGTCTTATACTACTTTTTTAACTAGAACAATAGTTTTGAACTACAATTGAGCAATTGAATTGCGCATATAAAATTCAAGCCATGAGTAACGCATACATTATGAAGCAGAATTAAAATAAACATTATAAAAAAGTTGTAAACTTCAATATCGTAGTAACAAAGTAAGCACACCGTGAGCTAGAACCGCCCAACGTCTCTAAGATTAGGAGGCCTAAAATTTAGAGGATGAGTTTCCAGGGTGGCCTTTTCGTCTTGTTTCCACATCTTGATTGTCTTGTCAGCTTCACAAGTAACCAGCCTTGTGCCAGTGACATCATAGCAAAGAGCATAAATCCCAGCTTCACTCTCCAGCGAGCCCGGTTGTGCAATTGTTTGGGATTGCTGGAAGCTGTGGCCGCTCTTCCAATCCCAAAACCACAAGCTACCGTTGTCGCCTCCTGTAGCCATAACTCCATCTTCATTGACGACCATCGCGTTGATAATGGACTTCTGTTGGGAGAGCATGTTGTGCAAAAACTCACCCCTCGGAAGGTTGAACTTTTTGATGGTGTTTGTTGAAGCCGATGCGAAGCAATTACCCCGATCTACCTTAGGATGATGTGTCATTGCCCGCACCGATTTCTTATGATGCGTTAAAGTTGAAAAGGTTTTTCTCTTTCTAAGGTCCCACAACTTGACAGTTGTATCGTGAGACCCGCTAATAACTTGTGGATCCGTTGGGAGGGTGAGAAGGGAGCAAACTGCATCTTCGTGTCCAGTCAATGCATGAACTTGCACATTCCTGAGACGATCATCCCAAACACGGCATACGCTATCCCGTCCCCCGGTGACTAAAACATCAAGAGTCGGATGGAGAGCCATGCTATAGACGCCACTAAGATGACCGTGATACGAACGGATAACCTTGTTCTGTTCAAGGTCCCAACATTTGACTTGTTTGTCATCGCCAGCCGAGAACAAATAGGGTCGCCTAGTGCTAACGGCAAGGCTTCGTATTTGCCCAGTGTGTCCGGTAAGAGAAAGTTGTAGCGCCCCGCTTGCTACGTCCCATATTTTGATTGTCCGGTCTGCAGATCCTGTACAAAACCATCTGTTGCTTGGATCAAAAGCAACAGAGCGAACCCATCCTAGGTGGCCATTGATGACCCTGTAAATCTTCCACGGGCTATGCCAAACGGGACGTGGCCAATTTCGGGCTAGATCCAGCATTGTTGTTGAACACCTCTGATCGCGGGAATGGGACGAACCAGGAGCAGAAAAAACGGAAGTGCCATCAGCAGTATTAATCGGCGCCTTGGCCTTGTCGGGTGCGGATGGACTAAAAAACAAATCAGCGTTTTGAGCTCCTTGGGTGCTTGAAGAACTCCTAGCAGTATTAGGAATTGGATCAACGGGAAGAGCATTGGACGATTCATCGCAGTCGGCGGCAGGATTTTGTCGATGAGTCGTCGGTTTAAGTCCACCGTACTCCATGCTTGCCTTGTAAGTCATGCGAATTTTTTTAGTCTGCAGGTTAGGAGAGGCCAGTTCGCTGCCATGGGTGGGGAAAAATAGATCGCCAGGTCTCTTTAGAGATTTAGAAATCAACTTTGACTCCATTGACTTCTCTCTTGTTTCTAAGAAAAGTTTAAACCCTGATATATGGCCCGACTGTCCCTTCGCCAAGTTCGATTCCGACACTTTCTTCGACTGCAATCCCACCCCAGTTAATCGCACCGATTCAATTCGGCGTAAAATATCCCAACCTGTTTCAGGTGATGTGCAAGAAGAGAAGCCAGCTAAGAGGCAGAGGAAGAACCTCTACCGAGGCATCAGGCAGCGTCCGTGGGGCAAATGGGCCGCCGAGATTCGTGATCCCAGAAAAGGGGTTCGAGTTTGGCTCGGTACCTTCAACACCGCCGAGGAGGCGGCCAGAGCTTACGACAGGGAGGCTCGCAAAATCCGCGGCAAAAGAGCCAAGGTCAATTTCCCCAACGAAGACGACCACCTCCACGCCAAGACGTATCTGAGAAACCCAAATCCTAATCTGTATGAACCCAAAAGCTTATCAACTCCTCTATATATAGTTTTTGGGAAACAAACCCTAATTATACTCGGAATTGGAATCTAAAATAGTTTCCTGTAAGTAGTAGGAACTTGGGTTTGCATTAATTAACATTTGATTAGGAAATCTACTATCTATGGTTAACCTGAGATAAAGTTTGAGTGTGATTTTGTATTTTAAACCCGGCATGAAAATCTGGCGAGCTCCGGGACCAAACTCGGCCAATCTCGACCCCATTCTATTTGTGGTAAAATCTTGCTTCCCTTCTCTCTCAACATCATTTTTATGATTTAACTTCCTATTTGTACTTAGTTTTAGGTCCAAATCGGAATCGGGACGAATCCCGATCAAACTATCTGGTGTTCTTCCTCGATGGGGTCCGATAACCCATGTTTTAAAGAAAAAAAAAATTTCTTGAAGTGCAGAGCACACTTAGTTATACCATGCAATTAAATTCTTTTAAATCTTATTCTTGCATTAAATTTATAAGGGCATGTAGTAGCAGTTGCACGCCATTACAAGACCTAAGAAAGATAAAAAAAACTGATGCAGTTAAGAAATAAGGGAGATCTTTTATCACCTTCGTCTGAGGTCTGAGCACCATGCTCCGGCTTTTGTTGTCTACATCCATTCATAGAAAACTCTCTAGTTTTTAAGGTAGTTCCAGTCAGGGTCATATGCTTTCTCAATATGAAATATTGTTCTTAGATTTCTGAATACTTTCTTAACCCAAATTTTGTTTTTGGGTTATAATTTGGGGATTTATGCAGTATTATTTTCTTTTCCGATCTCAGTTATTTTTCTATTTTTAGTATTGCTGGTTGTTATTTTTTTTTATTTTTTTATATTTTAATAATGTCAAATTCATCTATCCACTCGTCTAACTTTCATGGTCTATCTTTGTGTACAGATTCTATTCTTTTTCCTGAAGTTCCAATTGCTCTCAGGTTGTCCAGCCATCTTCTGCTTGGTGTTGTGAGGATATATTCTAGAAAGGTGAATTACCTGTTTGATGATTGCAGTGAGGCTTTGCTTAAGATAAAGCAAGCCTTTCGCTCCACTGCAGTTGATTTACCTCCAGAAGAATCTACTGCTCCATATCATTCCATCACCTTGCCTGAGACTTTTGATCTTGATGATTTTGAGCTACCAGATAATGAAATTTTTCAGGGGTTAGTATGTTCCATTATGTTTAGGGCTAAAGCTTTAGCTGTTGAGATGCTGGATATGAAAATTTGTATTTTTGTGAATTTTAACATTCAGTTGTTTTGCAGTAACTATGTTGATCATCATGTCAGTACACGGGAGCAAATAACTCTCCAAGATACAATGGAGGGTGTGGTTTACTCGACATCTCAATTTGGATTGGATGGTTAGTACGCATAAGTTCACTGTCATGACTCATGATTGATATCATTGTACATTGAGTTAAATTTGATGGATAAATCTTAATGATGTTTATGTATGAGTTAACTTAAATGTCCAATATTTCGTGGTTTATTTTCAGAGCGGTTTGGTGATGGCGATACTTCTCAAATTGGTCTGGAATTTGATGAGGTAATTTTTTGTACCTGCTTTGTAGTATTAACTTTTAAATAGAATAATTTGGTAATGGACTGGGTAGTCGAATATTGCATGTGGTCCAATATCCTAGTGGATAGGGTGTTGGGTTTCTACCATGCGTCCCGGGTTCGAAACTCCTCCCTCCCCTGAATTAATGTTATAGTTTCAAACCCTCCCCCCTTCCCTTAGTAATAGTAAATTTCTTTTAAAAAAAAGAAAGACTGGGTAATTGAATACTATGGAATTACAAGTTACTTCCTTCCGTATGTACACATGGAAATTTAATCTTTTTTCATCTGTGTGCATGGTTTCCTTGAATTTGTGTTGGTGCAGTGAAATTATGGCTCGCCGCTGCGTTTACTAATTTGTTACTAGGGTTTGGCTAATTGGTTGTTATAGGGTTTGGCATTACAGAATTAAGGATTCAGGGCTTGCAGATGTATTCAGCTCCCAAACGATCCTATGAGAAATGTAGTTGATGAAGATTAAAGAATGACTATATGTTTCTACCTGTGTCACTCACCTACTAAAAGTAAAGCCTTCTCAGAATGCTTAAAGTTGGTTGGAGTCGCTAAAGTTCACACACGTGCAAGCTCTCATATTCTCATATGGGCTCTTTGGGACTAAGTAAAAAGTGGGCTAGTGGGTTTTTACTGACTGGTGTATATTATTTATAACCAGTTCAAGAAACCATACGTGCCCGTATTGTTAGTGTCTTTGTTTAAATCTCTTATATACCCTCTTTTCAGCAACCAAGCACAAAGCCAGAGTGGGATGATTTTCAATTGTAGGGTTTCATCAATTTTCAATGTTTAAAATCTTTTGGGCAGTGCGTGGCTTTCATTGGTTTTTTTTGTGCTCGTGTTATGCATTGCTTATGCAAGAATCTAGTGGCCTAACTGTTGTCTTATTTGTCATTTATCTTGTTTATGGCGGTTTGTTTTCTGTAGGCTGTGGGTTGTTTGTAAACTTTTACAAATAGCTGGTCCACGTTGATTTTACTTCCTTCATAGACCTCATTAATATAATCTTTATGTTTTCTACTATACAAAACTATTATCTCACATATGTATGTATGTCACTTATAGATGCTATTGTTTTTTGAATGATGGAAAACAGGACCTGTTCTTTGGCAAGGTTGCAGCTCAAGTGAATGATGGAATTTCAGAGTAAACTCTATATCTCTTTAGTGTCAAGCGCAGATTACTATTAATTCTCACACATTGTTTGATTGCACAAAGAGGATCCTTTAAGTTAGGATTAGAGCATCTCAACTTCTTTGTTGGATTGTTTGGCCCTATGCTTCTACCTCTTTTCAAGTAAACAAGGCCTGTGCTTAACCCATGTTTTCTTTGACCACCATATCCTTAAGATTGATTATTTATGGAAAAAAATCATAAGCTTGGGTTTGGATAAGGTAATTCAAACTTGAAGTACCAATAAATTTTAAAATCACGGGATTTGAGACTACAAATTTGAAGTGATAGGATTTGTAAATTCTCATGTTTTATCTCAAGTTATCATGGTATAATTGAACTCTGAAATTTGTAATTGATCTGTCTGGAATCCAATAATCTGTAAATATGATTACTGGTGGTGATTTCTTATTTTAACTTTTAAGCAAAATTTATTTTTTTCCCGATGTCATTAAGCTGCAGAAGAAAGCTATGAGTGGTATGCCTGTTATCATATTAAAGTTGGGTGTTTCTGTCCTCAATGATTTGATTTGTTTATTTGGAATTTTTTTCTTCATGTTGAAGAGGTTGGTCCCTGTTGTGCAGTTATGTGGATGGTTGTGTGGTTTCTTTATTTTTTTTTTTTATCCATGGAATGACTTAGGACACTAAGAATTTTCTGATGTACCGTATTCATTTTCAACTATTTCAGTGGTGATCCTCAAACATTGGGTCAATCAGTAACACCTCTGGAAAAGCATGATATGTATGACGGGATACCTGGAACTTCAGAAACCATACAAATGAATGGGATTGAAAACCAGGTCTAGTATCTATTGGTACTACCCAAAAACTCCTCATCTTTCTTTTTAAAGTCTTGTCCTAATTATTCTTCGTTTACCATGTATAAGCAAGGAGGTTCTATTCTCTTTATTTTTCGTTGTTGTTGAGGGATGGAGGGAGTGCGATTCATGTACTATTCTGTATAATACAATTCTTGCCTCCATGATGAATATTTTTTTTATATCCCTTTTGAACAGAATAATGTCCTAGCTGCAAATACTGATTTTGTTACGTATGCTCAAGCTCCATCAACTCCTGGACTATTTGAAGAGCCAAACCTGTTTGCGGTTCAGGAGCCTATGGCCTGCAGTGATCACTTGGATTTCGAAGACCATAATTTATCAAATTTAGCATCCATGGGCAGCTCAGAAAATGCTGGTCGTATGTCAGGTCCGCGTTGTGGGGATGATGGTACAATGGTTTCTCCCAAAGAGAATGGCTACCATTTGAGCGATATGGAGATCAAACAAACAAAGCCACAGGAGCATGAGCTGATTGAATCCATTTCTCCCGTATTAGAATGTTTAAATGGGACAGTTGGTGCATTGGATGGCCGAAACAGGGTTGAAGATATACACAATGGTATTGTTATAAACAATGAACCACTTATGCCTTTCCTAGATCAAAAGGATGCACAACTTGCAGAACCTGCTGGAGTTAGGTTTGATGAAACTGTTGCATCTCCTAGCTGCTCCCAGGTCACATCTGAGTTGGACGACCCTGCTCGTAAGATTAGTTCAAGTAATTCCTGTCCGAGAGCGTCAGAAGATTATTTGGAAGATCAGCAGACATGTTTAAAGCCTGAAATACAGAATGATGTTAAAACTGCTAATATTATGGAACAATCATGCATACCTAACATTGCAGATCCTTTCAAGCCTGTTACTCATGAAGATACGGCATCTGCTGAAGTGCCTGTGCTCCGGGCGTGTGGCTCCCTCCCGAGTCATCGTGATATGCTATCTCCTGCCGATAAAATTTCGGAAATCCCCTTCAACTTACCATCTGAGGTTGTAGGGCCAAGTTCATTGGACAATGCAACATCTTTGGACAATCAATTGGAGAACTTGGATAGGTTTGCCACTTCTAACTTGCCTGCACCTGAAAAGTTGCTCTCTGTACCAGAGGGGTTCACTTTTAAACCAAGTGATTTTCTAGTGGAACCTACGCCTGAAAAAGAAGTCATAGGTGGGGATGCTGGTGATGGTGATGGGATTAAACTCATCTCAAGGAAAAAACGTAGTTCCACAGAAAGTACACTGGCAGTGCATAGTTTGAATTCAGTTGAATCATTTGGGGAGGCCGGAGGAGAGAGAACTGCAGAATCTATCCCTGATGATGATGATTTATTGTCTTCTATTTTAGGTATCAAAAGGATTCTTTCTTCACGCCTTCAGAAATTTGTACATGTCATTTTGTGTTATTACCAAGAGTTGATAGATCAGTCTGGCATTTATCCTTTTCTTTTTCCTGAATCTTTGTTTGAAAGAATTTTCTAAGGCTTATATGATTGACTAAACTGAAAATTATTGTTGATTCAGTTGGAAGAAGGTCTTCAGTTCTAAAAATGAAACCCACTCCGCCTGCACCTGAAATGATATGCACTAAACGCTCAAGAACTGCTGCCCGCGGTACTGGCTCAAAGAGGAAAGTGCTAATGGATGATACAATGGTCTTGCATGGCGAGTATGTGATAATTTCCATATATCTACATTGTTTGAATTACAGCTACCAACTAATTTTTACTGAGCATAAGAAAAGTGTTTCCTTTTGAATATTTGCTGCTTGTTTTAAGACCTCCACAATATGAAAAGCCTATACTACTATGTATAATTGAGATTTGTAGTTGCATCCACCTGAACATATTTTGACATAGAAGTTAATGGTGGGTCTCTTTGAGCAATTAGCATGTTCTGATGGGAAATTTCACATTTTGTTCTTTTGAAGTGTATTATCGGTAGTTGTAATGATTATGCTAGTAGAGAGGGACCTGACTAACTGGTAGTTACTTAGTAAGTTTTGAGATGAAAATAATCGTGCTGAGCATGCTAGACCTATCTTGTTGTATAAGTTGTTGTGTGCTACATTACTAAGCGCTAACTACTTGCCTGCCGGTTTTCTGAAGTCAAATACGCCAGCAGCTGACAAATACTGAAGACATACGTCGTGTGCGAAAAAAGGCTCCTTGTACTCGCCCAGAAATTTCAATGATTCAGCGACAATTTTTGGAAGATGCAATTTTTACTGAACCCATATTTACTGGTACGATAATTATTCTTAGACGTATGTATATCCAATTACTGCATGTCATTTATTGGTTTATTTTGGAAGACCAGTAGAAATGTGAACGATTGATATACTTCACAAAATCTGTACAAGCCACCTGAATTGGTTTTGATGTTTATCAGGCATGTCGGCAGAACTGATTTATCTGCACACTGGAACATTTGATACAAGTACAACCAGGGTTTCCGAAGATGAGCAAAACAATGTTTCTGCGGAGCCATTGAACGATGTAGAATCATTTCTGGGGCCAAATGTTACTGAAGAAATTGAACCCCTTCGAAGCACTGAACCTGTAATAATGAGAGATGACTCAGCGGCACAGCCTGCTGGCGTTCCTATTGAGAACGAAAACCAGAAGGAAGATCATAACCTAAGATCTCACCATACTGATGCTCAAGAACAGGGGATCACTGACCTGGAAGAATTTAATACTTCCAAACATGAACCCTTGGGGGAGATAGCTGAAATGGAAATTGACAGAGAAAATTTTGAAGTTGCTGATCCTATTGTAGAAGATATTTACAAGGTGTCAGCTGATGTTAATGTCCAGTCAAGGCTTATGGATAAAACTGATGATGAAGATGTGTTGCTACAGATGGATGCATTATGCAGGTCACCAAATAATAAGTTGGACGCCCAACCCATGGAGGTGGATGCATTGATAGTGGAGGCAAGTATCCAGAAAGAAGTTGATGCCATTGAAGTTGTTGACCGTAATGTCGAAATCAAAGCAGATGTTCGGATAGGTGCGTCTGAACTCACCGACAATGTAAATGTTACACTCTCAACTGGAGAATCCAAAAACCTTAGTTTTTCAGATTATCAACCTGTGGAAGGAATTGGAAATAGTGAGCAACATATTGTGAATGAAACTGAGGTCCTGGAGGCAAACTTGCATTGTGATGACAATGCTTCCTTGAATGGTAAGGAAAGTCTTGGTTTTCGGGAGGTTGATCCACAGAGTGGCATTGATGCAGAAGTCGCTGCAGTTGCAGAAGATCGTGGTGTAAGTTGTTAACATTCATTATTTTTAGTTCTGAAAGTTATTTGGAATGTCTCTTACATATGAAAAGAAAGTTTTTTTTAATTATTTTATTATTTTTTATTTTTTTAAATGTCACTTAAAAGGGAAAAAGGAAACTCAGTGCATGTATTCTTATTTTTCTTGGGGACAGAAACATGTTGTACACACGTACACTATATTTGGCTTCGTTTAATTGTTATAATTTTACACCCACACGCTGGCGATCCCCTATATCTATTAGAACCAAATAAAAATTTATTCCTTGAACAAGTATTTGATCCATTCCTTGCCTGGCAAAACTACCTTCTGAGCCATATTTTTCATTTTATGATTACCATATTTACTCCTGATTCTTTGAGAATTGTCTGATTGAAGTTCCATAATAATGATATTGAAGATGACGTGACTTTGTAATGCTGTTCCTTAACTATATATGTTTTTGCCTGGAAGATAGGCATTGTCTTCTGGAAACAGGGTCATTTTGTGCATTAGTCATTTTGTTCTCTTGTCCCAAATTCCATTTCAAGATATGTCCCTTTCTAAAGTACAAATCGTGCTTTTAACTTCACATTGTGGCTATATTGTGCAGGATTGTGAAGATGTAGGTTTTGGAAATGATACAGGTTGACTTTGTCTTCTTCCTGCCTTCTTGACTCTTTCCATTCATCTATTGGACTGTCTTATTTATTATGTACCTGCTTAGGACTTGTTGGTATGAACGTGTTGTCTACATGGATTATCCACATAGCACAGAACTATTTATGCATTTTATGAGTGTACTCTTTGTACTTTTTTGGCACTTCCAAATTTCTTATTAACTCTGTGGACTTGGCGCAAATCACCTGGCGCATAAATGAAGATTTGTCTGTGCTTGCATATTTGATGACTATGTGCTTCCTTGTATTAGTATTTTTGCATTTTAAAGTAAAATTCCCTTTTTCCCTCGCACTTATGTGCTGGAGTTCCTTTGAATAACATATGTTATTGTTCTTCTCAGAGTTTTTGAATGTAGATGATGATGAAATAACTGAAGATGTCGATGACATGCCTTGCGCTGAAGATACTCGTCTTCTTGAGAACAGTGGATGGTCTTCCCGTACCAGGTATGCATGCTTCATATGGTCGGTTCTATGTTTAATGCAAGCTGCTATTTTCATTTTATTGCAAGACAGTGGAATTGCTTTTTCTGGTTTGCATGACCTCATTGAAGGTGATACTGACAAGTTTGTGTGTTTGAAGCATTGTTACAATATGAAATTTTTTCCATATTTCGATATAAGGATTTTGAATAATAAAACCCTAAACCCTCTCTCTATCCACTTGGTGGTAAACAGGTTTTTCATAATTCTCATGCTATACAATTCCCAAGTTAAAATTGCTGATTGTTTTTCTGTGATATTGATTATCTATTATTTGTCATCAGACATTCTGATATCAGTTTTCTGTTATTATTAAAAACCAACTGTTGAGTTTCGTATGGGGCTGTTGCCAAGTATCTCCAGACTTTACTTGATAAGGAACCTGCGCATGGGAAAAAAATTCTTGGCATGGACAGTCTGTTAAATGGTAAAACTCGAAAGGAAGCATCAAGGATGTTTTTTGAGACATTGGTAAGTGTTATGATCAATGTTATGCTAAGGTTTTCTTTTATCTGGGTGATCTGCTAAATTAGTCACGAAGGACTTCATTAATAAGGATGATAGCGTATTCTTATATATATTATATGTAGTACAATGTTGGGAACCCCAAAAGCATGTAATGAAATTAACTGAGCTCAAGCAAAATCTTTAAAGATAGGTTAGAGCATGTGACATCATAAATATATATATATATATATATTTATATTTATGTAGGAAGGGAAACGGAGGATGCAGGAAGGGAAACGGAGGATGGTAGTGGTTCAGCAGTCGTGTTTATGTGTGTTTGTGGGCGTTGGCCGCCGGGGAGGAGAGAGCACAGAGAGTTGAGGGAGATAGCTAAGATAGAAAACAAGATAGAGGTGAGAGAATTACAGGAGAGGTAAGGAAGAGTGATTGGGACCGGGGGACACAAATCAAGGGGTAGGCCCCTTGGGCTCACCAATTATAATCCCAAAAACAATTTTTAAATAAAAACCCAAAACAAAGTAAAATTACATACAAATTTTGGGAGGGGTTTTACAATTTACCCTCCTTAAAAGAAATTTCGTACCCGAAATTTGAAATAACTTACTACACTGCAGTGCTTACAATTGCCCAACGAGCTTGCAGGATACCAAAACAACGCTCCACATTCTTCCTACACCCCTCTTGACATTTTGCGAAGTGTTTTTCTTTTTCACTCTGTGGATGTGGCATTGTTTTGACAAACGTTGTCCACCTTGGGTAAATGCCGTCTGCAAGGTAGTATGCTCTGTCGTATTTATGGCCATTAACCCAATATGTGCATCTCGGCGATTTTCCTTGCAATAGTTCGTCGAACACTGAAGATTGGGCAAGGATATTTAGGTCATTCTGAGCTCCTGGAACACCAAAAAAAGCATGCCAAATCCATGTATCAAATGAAGCCACCGCTTCCAAAATGACACTTTGGGCTCATTTCCTGTCGCCATAAGCTCCTTGCCACGCACTTGGACAGTTTTTCCAAGTCCAGTGCATGCAGTCGATGCTTCCAATTATGCCAAAGAAGCCTCGCATCTCACCCTTCCTCAGAAGCCTTCGCATGTCCCTTGGCATGGGTTTTCGGATGTACTCATTAGTGTAGAAGGCTTCAATTGTAGAGCAAAACCGCATTAGGGAATCCAAAATAGTTGTTTTTCCCATCTTCGCGATCTCATCCACTTGATTTGTAGATGCTCCATATGCAAGCATTCGCAAGGTAGCCATAATTTTTTGCTAAGGGAATAAGACCTGGAACATGAAATGCATCAATTTTTTTGCACAAAGTATGGATCATGGTTGCAAATAGTACTCATGATATTGTCGAACAAACTTCGTTGCATTCTAAAACGGCGTCAACCCTGAAATTTTTTCATTATGTAGCTTCTCTTTGTATTCTTTTGGTTGGTTATACTCTGCATTCTTTGATTTTATTATATTTCTCTAATTGACAAAAAAATTGTGTTCTACAGTAGTATTGTTATGAAACCAAAGTCTTTGTTCAACTAGTCTTCCTTAGTTAGTTCACTATTTTGCATGATAAAGTGTTGTTTTATAATGAAACGACGCATATATGGAATGAAAGAAGAAATAATCCTGAATCACAATTTCTATAGCTGCAGTTTTGAGCCATGAATATTAATTATTTTCCAACTTCAATGTAGAAACTTATAGCCACTTAGTACTACGGTCCAGTGGTATTCCTCTTTACTTGTAAGCGAGAGGTCTTAAGTTCGATTCTCACCAAAAAGGCGGATTTGAACCACATTCTTGCTAGTCCATTGTGAGGCTTAGCCCACCCCTAGAAACTGATAAAGGAGTTTTATGTTTATGATATAATTATTTTTTTTTAAAATCAACTTTTGAATAAAAAATTTCATTCAACTACAAAAAAATGAACATTTTTCTCGTTAGTATATTAGTTTTTATCAATTTCTAGCATATGGCTTAGAGACGCTCCTAATTTCTTGGAATAAAAAAAATTGTTATCACTTCAACACTTGATTAGAAATCAATATTACTTAACAACATTATTTAACTGTGGCACACTTAGACAATCAATTAGTAACAAAGAACACACACTTTGTGTGTGTGAACAATTTTTCTTAATAAGTGCATATTAATATTACATAATTACTGTTTTGTCCTCTTTATGTAAATATTGTATATCAAAAGTGAGGGTAAAATTAAAAAAAAAACAAGTATAAAAAAGAGGGTAAAATAGGAAAAATAGGGATATGACTGTCATTTTGTCAAAAGGTACACATTTACTATTTCACCCTCCTTTTGTCAATAGTGTATATCTTAATAATAGTATAGATTTGACATGTTACTCTAGTGAGGTTAACTCGAAAGTAAGAGGCATTACTTATAATAATTGGCTAGTCCTGAGGGAGAGCAGTCTTCTTTGCACTCAAATTCAAATTTAATTATACTGCTTTGATCAAATTTATTGCCCTGTTAAAATAAAATTTCGTCACAAGCATGTACAAGAACCCTAGATGGTAAATTTCCTAATACAAATGTTAATTACTTTTGCCTCTCCTTAATAATTAGGGTTCTCTTTACTTTCCCACTTAGGATTCGGTTTTCCTTTTCGTAGAAGAACCCGGAAAAGGTATATGTAATAATTAATAACCTAATACAAACCCTAAGTTATGAAAGAATCCTACTACTTACAAGAAACTATTTTAGATTCCAATTCCGAGTATAATTAGGGTTTGTTTCCCAAAAACTATATATAGAGGAGTTGATCAACTTTTCTTGGAAATAAGAGAAGCGAATGTCAACTTTTCTTGGAAACAAGAGAAGCCAATGGAGTCGTCACTTGGAAAGTTGATTTCTAAATCTCTAAAGAGACTTGGCGATTTATTTTTTCCCACCCAGGGAAGCAAACTGGCCCCTTCCGATCTGCAGACTAAAAAAAATCGCATGACTTACAAGGCAAGCATAGAGTGCAGTAGACTTAAACCGATGGCCAATCGACAAAATCCTGTCGCTAACCGCGATGAATCGTCCAATGCTTTTCCCCTTGATCCAAATCCTAATACTGCTAAGAGTCCTTCAAGCACCCAAGGAGCTCAAAATGCTGATTTTTTTTTTCATTCTATAGCTTCTCTTTGTATTCTTTTGGTTGGTTATACTCTGCATTCTTCGACTTTATTATATTTCTCTAATTGACAAAAAAAAACTGTGTTCTACAGTAGTATTGTTATGAAACCCAGCTTCACTTTCCAGCGAGCCCGGTTGTGCAAAGAGCATAAATCCCAGCTTCACTCTCCAGCGAGCCCGGTTGTGCAATTGTTTGGGATTGCTGGAAGCTGTGGCCGCTCTTCCAATCCCAAAACCACAAGCTACTGTTGTCGCCTCCTGTAGCCATAACTCCATCTTCATTGACGACCATCGCGTTGATAATGGACTTCTGTTGGGAGAGCATGTTGTGCAAAAACTCACCCCTCGGAAGGTTGAACTTTTTGATGGTGTTTGTTGAAGCCGATGCGAAGCAATTACCCCGATCTACCTTAGGATGATGTGTCATTGCCCGCACCGATTTCTTATGATGCGTTAAAGTTGAAAAGGTTTTTCCCTTTCTAAGGTCCCACAGCTTGACAGTTGTATCGTGAGGCCCGCTAACAACTTGTGGATCCGTTGGGAGGGTGAGAAGGGAGCAAACTGCATCTTCGTGTCCAGTCAATGCATGAACTTGCACATTCCTGAGACGACCATCCCAAACACGGCATACGTTATCCCGTCCCCTGGTGACTAAAACATCAAGAGTCGGATGGAGAGCCATGTTGTAGACGCCACTATGATGACCGTGATACGAACGGATAACCTTGTTCTGTTCAAGGTCCCAACATTTGACTTGTTTGTCATCGCAAGCCGAGAACAAATAGGGTTGCTTGGTGCTAAAGGCAAGGCTTCGTATTTGCCCAGTGTGTCCGGTAAGAGAAAGTTGTAGCGTCCCGCTTGCTATGTCCCATATTTTGATTGTCTGGTCTGCAGATCCTGTACAGAACCATCTGTTGCTTGGATCAAAAGCAACAAAGCGAACCCATCCTAGGTGGCCATTGATGACCTTGTAAATCTTCCACGGGCTATGCCAAACGGGACGTGGCCAATTTCGGGCTAGATCCAGTATTGTTGAACACCTCTGATCGCGGGAATGGGACGAACCAGGAGTAGAAAAAACGGAATTGCCATTAGCAATATTAATCGGCGCCTTGGCCTTGTTGGGTGCAGATGGACTAAAAAAAAATCAGCGTTTTGAGCTCCTTGGGTGCTTGAAGAACTCCTAGCAGTATTAGGAATTGGATCAAGGGGAAGAGCATTGGACGATTCATTGCAGTCAGCGGCGGGATTTTGTCGATGGGTCGTCGGTCTAAGCTAGTCCAGCTTAGTCTAGTCTAAGCCAGTACAGCTTAGTCCCTGAAGCTAGTCCAGTCCGAGACAGTCCGGTGCAACAAACACACCCTAAATTTGAACAAAGCAGTATAATTAAATTTGAATTTGAGTGCAGAGAAGACTACTCTCCCTTAGGACTAGCCAATTATTATAAGTAATGCCTCATACTATCGAGTTTACCTCACTAGAGTAATATGTCAAATCTATACTATTATTAAGATATACACTATTGACAAAAGGAGGGTGAAATAGTAAATGTGTACCTTTTGACAAAATGACAATCATATCCCTATTTTTCCTATTTTACTCTCTTTTTGTACTTGTTTTTTTTAATTTTACCCTCACTTTTGATATACAATATTTACATTAGGAGGACAAAACAGTAATTATGTAATATTAATATGCACTTATTAAGGAAAATTGTTCACACACACAAAGTGTGTGTTCTTTGCTACTAATTGATTGTCTAAGCGTGCCACAGTTAAATAATGTTGTTAAGTAATATTGATTTCTAATCAAGTGTTGAAGTGATAACAATTTTTTTTATTCCAAGAAATTAGGAGCGTCTCTAAGCCATATCCTAGAAATTGATAAAAACTAATATACTAACGAGAAAAATGTTCATTTTTTTGTAGTTGAATGAAATTTTTTATTCAAAAGTTGATTTAAAAAAACAAAAAATAATTATATCATAAACATAGAACTCCTTTATCAGTTTCTAGGGGTGGGCTAAGCCTCACAATGGGCTAGCAATAATGTGGTTCAAATCCGCCTTTTTGGTGAGAATCGAACTTAAGACCTCTCGCTTACAAGTAAAGAGGAATACCACTGGACCGTAGTACTAAGTGGCTATAAGTTTCTACATTGAAGTTGGAAAATAATTAATATTCATGGCTCAAAACTGCAGCTATAGAAATTGTGATTCAGGATTATTTCTTCTTTCATTCCATATATGCGTCGTTTCATTATAAAACAACACTTTATCATGCAAAATAGTGAACTAACTAAGGAAGACTAGTTGAACAAAGACTTTAGTTTCATAACAATACTACTGTAGAACACAATTTTTTTGTCAATTAGAGAAATATAATAAAGTCGAAGAATGCAGAGTATAACCAACCAAAAGAATACAAAGAGAAGCTACATAATGAAAAAAATTCAGGGTTGACGCCGTTTTAGAATGCAACGAAGTTTGTTTGACAATATCATGAGTACTATTTGCAACGATGATCCATACTTTGTGCAAAAAAATTGATGCATTTCATGTTCTAGGTCTTATTCCCTTAGCAAAAAATTACGGCTACCTTGCGAATGCTTGCATATGGAGCATCTACAGATCAAGTGGATGAGATCGCGAAGATGGGAAAAACAACTATTTTGGATTCCTTAATGCGGTTTTGCTCTGCAATTGAAGCCTTCTACACTAATGAGTACATCCGGAAACCCATGCCAAGGGACATGCGAAGGCTTCTGCGGGAAGGGTGAGATGCGAGGCTTCCTTGGCATGATTGGAAGTATCGACTGCATGCACTGGACTTGGAAAAACTGTCCAAGTGCGTGGCAAGGAGCTTATGGCGACAAGAAATGAGCCAAAAGTGTCATTTTGGAAGCGGTGGCTTCATTTGATACATGGATTTGGCATGCTTTTTTTGGTGTTCCAGGAGCTCAGAATGACCTAAATATCCTTGCCCAATCTCCAGTGTTCGACGAACTATTGTAAGGAAAATCGCCGAGATGCACATATTGGGTTAATGGCCATAAATACGACAGAGCATACTACCTTGCAGACGACATTTACCCAAGGTGGACAACGTTTGTCAAAACAGTGCCACATCCACAGAGTGAAAAAGAAAAACACTTCGCAAAATTTCAAGAGGGGTGTAGGAAGAATGTGGAGCGTTGTTTTGGTATCCTGCAAGCTCGTTGGGCAATTGTAAGCACTGCAGTGTAGCAAGTTATTTCAAATTTCGGGTACGAAATTTCTTTTAAGGAGGGTAAATTGTAAAACCCCTCCCCAAAATTTGTATGTAATTTTACTTTGTTTTGGGTTTTTATTTAAAAATTGTTTTTGGGATTATAATTGGTGAGCCCAAGGGGCCTAGCCCTTGATTTGTGTCCCCCGGTCCCAATCACTCTTCCTTACCTCTCCTGTAATTCTCTCACCTCTATCTTGTTTTCTATCTTAGCTATCTCCCTCAACTCTCTGTGCTCTCTCCTCCCCGGCGGCCAACGCCCACAAACACACATAAACACGACTGCTGAACCACCACCATCCTCCGTTTCCCTTCCTGCATCCTTAAAACTCAACAAAGACGCAAGAATCATCGAGCGTCGGTACAGAGAAGGAATTTCGGCGAGGTTTCTCGTCCCTCTGATTTGGGTAAGCCTCGGGACACTTGAACTCTTCTCCTAGTGGCCTAAATCTAACCTAGATTATGCTTGTGGATCGAGGATATAGCTACTCGGGGATATGTTTTTCCAATTTTACCGGCAAGTCCGATGGCTTTCAAGGTAAACCACTACGAGTTGGCTGGAGTTCAAGGTATCAATCTCGTCCTCTCGCTGAGTACTACAACTTTCCTTTTTGTTTCACCCAATTTCGTTGAGTATTGAAGAAGTTATATTTATTTGAATCTTACCCAGTTTCCGGCAACCTCCACAAATTTTGAGGCATTTTTCGACTAAATCACGATGAGTTAGATGTCCTGCGAGGAACCATTCTCTTTTTCTCGTTGAGAACTATGATTTTTGTTTTTGAATTACTCGATTTCGTTGAGTATTGACAAAGTTATGAACGTTTAAAGTTTGTCTAAATTCTGGCCTTCTCTTTCGAATGGGTCAGGTGACCCACAATTGGAACTCGAGCCGGGCTTTCAAGCCCCAAAGCCCCCTCGAACCAAGCCCTTGGGCCGAACAAATTAGGGCCTTCTGCCCGTTGAAAACTAAACACAACCCTTTAACCCAAAACCCTTTTGAAATTAGGCCTTGGACCTTGGAACCCAAACCCAGCTGACCCAACCCAATAACCGTTTGACTCAAATGGAATATTCCATCCGTTGGGGAATATTCCATCTGTTGGGGAATATTCCATCCGTCGGGGAATATTCCGTCCGTCAGGGAATATTCCATCAGATAATATTTCTAGAATATTCTTGGAATATTCCCATGTTGACTTTGCGTTGACTTTTCGAAATTTACCTGGGACCCTTCTTGTGACATCCCACATCGACCAACGGAGAAGGGGTGATGTGCCTTATATGTACATTCGCACCTTCATATAGCATGAGGCCTTTTAGGAGTTCATTGGCTTCGAAGTTGGTTGGAACTTCGAAGTTCAGCGAGTTCGGGCGAGAGTAATCCCAGGATGGGTGACCCATTAGGAAGTTCTCATGTGAGTTCCCAGAAACAAAACCGTGAGGGTGTGGTAGGGGTCCAAAGCGGACAATATCGTGCTATGGAGAGTCGAGCCCAGGAAGTGGTCGAGCCCTTACTGAGATGTGACAATTTGGTATCAGAGCCACTCCCTGGCCGGAAGTGTGCCGACAAGAACGTCGGGCCCCTAAGAGGGGTGGATTGTAAGATCCCACATTGCCCAGGGGTGGGGATCTTGTAAGCCTTATATGTACATGCCCACCTCTAATTAGCACGAGGCCTTTTGGGAGCTCACTGGCTTCGGAGTTCGTCGGAACTCCGAAGTTAAGCGAGTTCGCACAAGAGAAATCCCATGATGGGTGACCCACTGAGAAGGTGATGTGCCTTATATGTACATTCGCACCTCCATATAGCACAAGGCCTTTTGGGAGATCACTGGCTTCGGAGTTCGTCGGAACTCTGAAGTTAAGCGAGTTCGGGCGAGAGCAATCCCAGGATGGGTGACCCACTGGGAAGTTCTCGTGTGAGTTCCCAGAAACAAAACCATGAGGGTATGGTAGGGGCCCAAAGATGATAATATTGTGCTATGGCGGAGTCGAGCCCGAGTCAGGATGTGACACTTCTAAGGGTAATTCGACATCTTGAATCCATTTTTTACGTCCGTTTTCCCAAATTCAATTGTTATATTATATTTTCATTAATTGGACCCTTTATGTGCTTAGGGGTAATTATTTGTGGTGTTTCCGTCTTCGCTAGTTTGCGTGGCTCTTCAGCAGCGGAATATATGTGAGTGGACCCCTTCTAAAATACATGTTTTAATAGTAGAATTGCATACATGAAAAACATGATTTAATGATTACATTTTATAAAACATTTTATGAGATATTACGCTTACTTAGAATATTTTGGAATATCATATTTTCTATCGAACCCATGTTTTTTGTAGGATATCTAATGGATGATGATGTACTTATTTAGAACATGTTTTTACACACTTCTTTATAGTATAGACGATGGATGACTTTATGCTATGAAGATGTTTTTGAGATATATGTACCTATGTTTGGAAAGACTATATTCAATGTTTTTGTGCGTATCTAGTGGTCACAGTTTTTCCTGTTTGGCAATGATATTATATTGGCTTCATGCCAGGCGTAGGTTGGGCCTGTTTTGACAATGATATTTATATGGCTTTGTGTGGGGCGTAGGTTGGGCCTGTTTGACAAGTGAATGAAGTGTTTTAAATGGCCTGTTTGGAAAATGAAGGGTTCTGATTGAATAGATACTGATACTAATACCACTGGTTAGCACACTATATACGAGATATGATTTATGAAGGTTTTATGGCATGTTAGGGTTTTCAAAAAACCTATTACATATTATGCTATTGAGTTTTCATAAAACTTTGGAGGTTAATATGTTGATAACTGTTTTATTTTATATATATATATATAAACTTGGTTCACTCATGTTTGCTTTGTGCCCACTTCAGACTTGTTTTATTATACATACAATCCTGGCTTCAAGGCACTTCCTCATTGGCATCTTCGAGTCCTCTCGGTGTAGGGCTGATCCTTTTGTTCATTCAATTTTATATTCTTCCTTTTAGTGTTCTAGTTAGTTGTATGCTCTAAACACGTTCCTCTTTTCATATGAATTATATTTAAATTTCTCTTAAATTATTCATATTTTAGTTCTCATGTTTTCAATAAATGACTTTCGTCACCTTCGGGTGTCGGCCAGCACGTGACTATCTCGATGTTCCGAAGACATAAGGATCGGGGCGTGGCATTATCAAAGTATTGTTGCAGATAGGTTAAGTCTGCATTAAGTTCTTTTTCTTGCCGTGTAAACAAGAACTTTTAGTTCATGATCTTGTATATTCAAATGGAGGGAGTTCATAGCTCTTTAAGTCATTTGTTTGATTCCAGGTTACTCTTAATGAAAACTGATCTATTAAGTTAACCAGATCCAGATGCAAATGAGACTCTTAAAATATAAAAACAGGTGGAAATGACTTGAATACATTTTGAAGAATGCATTAATCAATAGATATACTAATTTAGAGGACAAACAAAGATACTCGGGCAAGATTTCACCTTATTTGGTAAGGTTGAACCTCTTGCAGCACTTCTCTTTGAGTTTACAGGGGTTGTATGCTAAAATGGATGGATGATAAACAGATTTACATGAGAAAATCGATACTACAACACTGGGGAAGTAGCAGAGCTTTTATACTAGACAAAAGATAGCTTTTCTAAGGAAGTTATTGCTAAAAAGAGTGAATCAAGGTTGATTTCAGCTTTTTGGATGCAAATTTGGCTTAAGAGCAGAGTTTGTATGTTTGTTTGTTTGATGGGTTGAGTGTCCTTATCTCTGTTGTCTCTTCTTCCTTTTATAGACGATTTGGCCAAGGGTCAGGGCTTTGTTCTTGCCCGAAAGCTCTTAAAGGGTCGTGAGTCATCAACTTTTTACTTGTAGTGCCACTGGAAAGTGGTTTTTGGCTAATAGTAAGTTAGTCTCCATCACATGTCACTTCTGTTATGGACATGTGGCTTGTGTCTTGGCTGCGAAAACTTCAATTTACTTTGGATTTCGTGGTTGGACTTTAGGTAGATTTATCTTGTTTTAACATCTTTGGGCCTTCCTTCAATCTAGCTCAATATTCAAATATTAACCCAAACAAAAACTGTGATTGGCCCAATAGTTGAGGTAGTTTTGTGTAATTTTTTCTTAATTAAACTATCATGAGATGTTTTCAAATCTAGTCGTTGAATTTAAATAGATTATTGCAATTGAGGAGCTGGACCCCAAACAAAAGGCTAAGAGGGAGGGGTTATATTTGGCTAACTTGATGCCCCTTCATTGGCATAGGCGGCATCGATTCATTCGATTACGTTTTTGGCCAAATAATTGCATGTGGGCTCCATAGAGTTACAGCCTTGCCATCGCTTGGAGATCACACTTTGGTATCAAAGCCACTTTTCCGTGTGGTGCGAGTGTGTCGACGTCATACCCGATATCTTAACGGGTCGTGTCGTGTAACACCCGTTAAAATAAATGGGTAAAATGACCCAACCCGAAATCGACCTGATAATATGAACAGGTAATATGACCCGACCTGTTACCCTTTAAGGAAAATATATTTTAAACCAAGAAATAATCAAATGAAAAACATGATACTAAATAAGTATATACATACCATATTATCACAGTCAAAACATAAAAACGCATTTTTCTTTCAAGTATTACATATTTACATACCCAAAATAAGAGTATAATAAAAAAACTAAAAAATATTTGAACATTACAAAATATCAAATGTTCAAAAGATTTGCAAAATTAAGGGAGTTATGTTTCAAGGTTTGGAATGTTGCACATTTTCTTACAATCAAACTCTTCAATTTTCATCAATCACCGTGGGAAACGGTATTGGAACTTTGGCTTGATATATTGTCTTCAAGAGTTATATTGATGATATTTTTAGTGAGGCTTTCTACATTAGCACACTCTTCTCATTTATCCTATGGCTATTGTTTAAGTAAAGTCTTTAATAGTTTTTTAATTAATGTAGAAGTATGAAAATAATAGAAAAAATATATATAAACGCTCGTAATGACAAGCTTTACAACTTTTGTGAAGGGCTTAACTTTGAAATGTGCCACTATAATCATATAAATCATAGATCAAAATTTAACCGTCGATTGTTGTTTACATTTATGCTTCATTTTTCTCCCAAATTTTGTTTTTTTTTTCAGATTTTCTTTTTTAAAAACATGATCATTAGAGGATAGAGGAAGATGAACGGTACAGATCGTTGATATTATGTTCAGAGTTTTACCGTTAGTGAAAATATTGCTTGGTGTTTATAAAGTTTCTACAAACTATATAACATCGACTCATATTTCAATTAACCGTAAATATCGGGACGTGATATCAAAGATCCGAACCGTTTATCTTCCTACATCCCTTAGAAGATCATGTTTTCAAAAAAGAAAATTTAAAAAATGAAATTCAATATAAAGAATAAAGCTTAAACGACAATCGATGATTAAATACAAATTTAAGGTTTATGGATTATATATAGTGTCGGATTTTGAAGTTTACCCCTTCATGAAAGTTGTAAAGCTTGTCACTACGAGTGATTGTATATATATATTTTTTTTTACATTTCTTACACTTCTACAATAATTATTATTAATTTTATTACTTTTACACTCAAATAAAAAAACACTATTCATGACAGTTTGGAGGGTTTTAAAAATCTAAACGATAATGTAAGTGTAACCATTATCTACTTATGGAGGAATGATGAATCACAAGTGTTTATATATTATTTCACATTTTTCATACTTGTAGGGATATCTTATTGCCTATACTGATACTATACTAGTTGATTTTAATCTTGGACAACAACATGTTAAGTAAAATTTATCCTATTAATGATAATAAGAAACTCTCAAAATAAAAATGAATAAAACTTAATTTTTTAACGTATACACAATAATAATACAAAAATATATATTTAATATAGAATATACCAATATATACAATATGGCTATTGTATTTTATAATAATTTTTTTAGCAATTAAACTTTAAAATTATAATTTATTTTTCTTAACGGGTCTAAACGGGTTACCCACGTGTTACTCGCGTGTATACCCGTTAACGGGTTCTTAACGGGTCACCTGATAATGACCCGATTAGTTATCGTGTTGACCCGAAACCTGTTATTTTCGTGTCGTGTAAGAAACTGCCAGGTCTAACGTCGGGCCCTTAAGGGGGGTGGATTGTGACATCCCACATCGACCAACGAAGAGGAGGTGATGAGCCTTATATGTACATTCACACCTTCATATAGCACGAGGCCTTTTGGGAGCTCACTGGCTTCGGAGTTTGTCGAAACTCTAAAGTTAAGCGAGTTTGGGCAAGAGAAATCCTAGGATGGGTGACCCACTGGGAAGTTCTCCTGTGAGTTCCCAAAAATAAAACCGTGAGGGTGTGGTAGGGGCCCAAAGCGAACAATATCGTGCTATGGCGAAGTCGAGCCTGGGAAATGGTCGAGCCAGGGCCGGTATGTGACACTTCTAAGGGTAATTCGACGTCTTGAATCCGTTTTTGACGTCCGTTTTCCCAAATTCAATTGTTATATTATAGTTTCATTAATTGGACCCTTTATGTGCTTAGGGGCAATTTTTGTGGCGTTTCCGTCTTCGCTAGTTTGCGTAGCTCTTCGGTGGCTTAGTATCTGTGAGTGGACCCCTTCTAAAATTCATGTTTTAATAGTAGAATTGCATACATGGAAAGCATAATTTAATGATTACATTTTATAAAACGTTTTATGAGATATTATGCTTACTTAGAATATTTTGGAATATTATATTTTCTATCGAACTCATGTTCTTTGTAGGATATCTGATGGATGACGATATACTATTTAGAACATGTTTTTACACACTTCTTTATAGTATAAATGATGGATGACTTTATACTATGAAGATGTTTTTGAGATATATGTACCTATGTTTGGAAAGACTATATTCAATGTTTTTGTGCATATCTAGTGGTCACTGTTCTGCCTGTTTGGCAATGATATTATATTGGCTTCGTGCCGGGCGTAGGTTGGGCCTGTTTGACAAATGAAGAAAGTGTTCTAAATGGCCTGTTTGGAAAATGAAGGGTTTTGATTGAATAGATACTGATATTGATACCACTGGTTAGAACACTATATACGAGATATGATTTATGAAGGTTTTATGGCATGCTAGGGTTTTCGGAAAACCTATTACATATCTTACTATTGAGTTTTCATAAGATTTTGGGGGTTAGTATGTTGATAATTATTTTATTATATATATATATCAACTTGGTCCACTCATGTTTGTTTTGCGCCACCTTCAAGGCTTAGAATCGAGGCATACAATCCTGGCTTCAAGGCACTTTCGCATTGGTATCTTCGAGTCCTCTCGGTGTAGGACCTATCCTTTTGTTCATTTAATTTTATATTTTCCTTTTAGTGTTCTAGTTAGTTGTATACTCTGAACACGTTCCTCTTTGCGTATTAATTATATTTAAATTTCTCTTATCTTATTCATATTTTAGTTCTCATGTTTTCAATAAATGGCTTTCGTCACCCTCGGGTGTCCGCCAGCACATGACCATCTCGATGTTCCGAGGACATAAGGATCAGGGCGTGGCATTATCAAAGGGTTATTGCAGATAGGTTAAGTCTGCATTAAGTTCTTTTTCTTGCCTTGTAAACAAGAACTTTTAGTTCATGATCTTGTATATTCAAATGGAAGGAGTTCATAGCCCTTTAAGTCATTTGTTTGATTCCAGATTACTCTTAATGAAAATTGATTTATTAAGTTAACTAGATCCAGATGCAAATGAGACTCTTAAAATAGAAAAACAGATGGAAATGACTTGAATACATGATGAAGAATGCATTAATCAATAGATATACTAATTTAAAGGACAAATAAAGATACTCGGGCAAGATTGCACCTTATTTGGCAAGGTTAAACCTTTTACAGCCACTTCTCTTTGAGTTTACAGGGGTTGTATGCTAAAAATGGATGGATGGTAAAAAGGTTTACACGAGAAAATCGATACTACAACACTGGGGAAGTAGCAGAGCTTTTATACTAGACAAAAGATAGCTTTTCTAAGGAGACTATTGCTAAAAGGACTGAATCAAGGTTGATTTCAGCTTTTTGGATGCAAATTTGGCTTGACAGCAGAGTTTGTATGTTTGTTTGTTTGATTGGTTAAGTGTCCTTGTCTCTATTGTCTCTTCATCCTTTTATAGACGATTTGGCCCGAGGGTCAGGGCTTTGCTCTTGCCCGAAAGCTCTTAAACGGTAGTGAGTCATCAATTTTTTACTTGTAGTGCCACTGGAAAGTGGTTTTTGGCTGATAGTAAGTTAGTCTCCATCACATGTCACTTCTGTTATGGACATGTGGTTTGTGTCTTGGCTGCAAAAACTTCAATTTACTTTGGATTTCGTGGTTGGACTTTGGGTAGATTTATCTTGTTTTAACATCTTTGGGCCTTCCTTCAATCTAGCTCAATATTCAAATATTAACCCAAACAAAAACTGTGATTGGCCCAATAGTTGAGGTAGTTTTGTGTAATTTTTCCTTAATTAAACTATCATGAGATGTTTTCAAATCTAGTTGTTGAATTTAAATAGATTATTGCAATTGAGGAGTTGAACCCCAAACAAAAGGCTAAGAGGGACGGGTTACATTTGGCTAGCTTGATGCCCCTTCATTGGCATGGGCGGCATCGATTCATTCGATTACGTTTTTGGCCAAATAATGGCATGTGGGCTCCATAGAGTTACAACCTTGCCATCGCTTGGAGATTAATTTTTAGATAAATCAGGCCATTTTTTGACTTTTGGACATTTAGCTCTCTCCATTGGAGATGACCTAAGTTGTTCGGTTTGGTTCTACTAAAAAATAAGTAAAACTGGCAGGCTTTGGTTTATTCGATTTCCATTTCAGTTCGACTGGTTTTCGGTTTTAATGGAATATTATATTTTATTTCAAAACCTGCAATTTCAACACACTAGACCCATGTATTTTTCACCCAAATTATAAATAAATAAAAAAACATGTGCGGGTGAAGAGTAGAAGAGGAAACAAGAAGAAAAAAAGATCAATGACCCATGGTGCGAGCGAAGAGAAAAGAAAGGAAGAAAGAAAAAAATATCGAAGAGAGAAATGTAGACAATGGAAAAAAAAAATTAGACAGAAGAAGAAATAAATAAAAAGTGAAAAAATGAAAGAGGAGAGCGGCTGATAGGATTGGGCACGTGGTACAGAAAATTGAAACCGATACACGAATTAAGTTGGATCGCACCAAACGGTTCAATTTTTGAAGTTTAAATAGTTTCGGTTTGAAAACTGAACTGAAAGTTAAAATAATGATTTGGTTTCAATTCCTAATATTTGAAACCGAACCGAACCGCATAATATAAAAAAATATATATTTAATTTAATTAACAAATTAGGTGTTTGGGTGTAATTGGTTATTTAGTGGAGTTCATACATGGATTTGGATTTGGATGCTTGAATATCAGTATAGTGGTTATTGGTTTATGAGATTTGTTTTTTCCTTTTGATTTTGAAACAAAACCAAACGGGAGTTCCTTGAGTTTTAGTATGGTGGTTATCAATTTTGGATTTACTTATTGTGAACTGCTCCTCTCCCATTTGGGGCTGAAAAAACTATAAATTAAAATTTTAAAAAAAATAAAATTGGGAACCCCAAATTGAAACAGACCTTTTAAGGTAAACCCAATTTTTAATGGGCTTATAAGTTAGGCTCGAATCTAAACCAAACCATTTTATTACTATTTTCTTTTCTTTTTCAATTTGAAACATTTAAGGGGCGTTTACATGGGAGAAATGAGAAATGAAGCATGGAGGAAGAAGTGTGCGAGGGTTGTGGAAGAAATGCATAGGGAATGGTACACAAAACGAAAGCTAAAATAAAACTAAAACAAAATTGTTATCAAATAGGCTTAAACTAGTTAGACTAGAAATTATTTACCAAATATTTTTCAACAATATATATACAGGCCCTTTATCCAAAGGGATCCCCATTTTTGGGTAAAAATGGGGACTAGTTGTAGGGCCACCTCCCATCGAACTTCAACGATTTGAACCGTCTCACATTTATATATATACATAAATATAAATAAATATATATATATATATATATATATATATATATATATTTATGATGTCACATGCTCTAACCTATCTTTAAAGATTTTGCTTGAGCTCAGTTAATTTCATTACATGCTTTTGGGGTTCCCAACATTGTACTACATATAATATATATAAGAATACGCTATCATCCTTATTAATGAAGTCCTTCGTGACTAATTTAGCAGATCACCCAGATAAAAGAAAACCTTAGCATAACATTGATCATAACACTTACCAATGTCTCAAAAAACATCCTTGATGCTTCCTTTCGAGTTTTACCATTTAACAGACTGTCCATGCCAAGAATTTTTTTCCCATGCGCAGGTTCCTTATCAAGTAAAGTCTGGAGATACTTGGCAACAGCCCCATACGAAACTCAACAGTTGGTTTTTAATAATAACAGAAAACTGATATCAGAATGTCTGATGACAAATAATAGATAATCAATATCACAGAAAAACAATCAGCAATTTTAACTTGGGAATTGTATAGCATGAGAATTATGAAAAACCTGTTTACCACCAAGTGGATAGAGAGAGGGTTTAGGGTTTTATTATTCAAAATCCTTATATCGAAATATGGAAAAAATTTCATATTGTAACAATGCTTCAAACACACAAACTTGTCAGTATCACCTTCAATGAGGTCATGCAAACCAGAAAAAGCAATTCCACTGTCTTGCAATAAAATGAAAATAGCAGCTTGCATTAAACATAGAACCGACCATATGAAGCATGCATACCTGGTACGGGAAGACCATCCACTGTTCTCAAGAAGACGAGTATCTTCAGCGCAAGGCATGTCATCGACATCTTCAGTTATTTCATCATCATCTACATTCAAAAACTCTGAGAAGAACAATAACATATGTTATTCAAAGGAACTCCAGCACATAAGTGCGAGGGAAAAAGGGAATTTTACTTTAAAATGCAAAAATACTAATACAAGGAAGCACATAGTCATCAAATATGCAAGCACAGACAAATCTTCATTTATGCGCCAGGTGATTTGCGCCAAGTCCACAGAGTTAATAAGAAATTTGGAAGTGCCAAAAAAGTACAAAGAGTACACTCATAAAATGCATAAATAGTTCTGTGCTATGTGGATAATCCATGTAGACAACACGTTCATACCAACAAGTCCTAAGCAGGTACATAATAAATAAGACAGTCCAATAGATGAATGGAAAGAGTCAAGAAGGCAGGAAGAAGACAAAGTCAACCTGTATCATTTCCAAAACCTACATCTTCACAATCCTGCACAATATAGCCACAATGTGAAGTTAAAAGCACGATTTGTACTTTAGAAAGGGACATATCTTGAAATGGAATTTGGGACAAGAGAACAAAATGACTAATGCACAAAATGACCCTGTTTCCAGAAGACAATGCCTATCTTCCAGGCAAAAACATATATAGTTAAGGAACAGCATTACAAAGTCACGTCATCTTCAATATCATTATTATGGAACTTCAATCAGACAATTCTCAAAGAATCAGGAGTAAATATGGTAATCATAAAATGAAAAATATGGCTCAGAAGGTAGTTTTGCCAGGCAAGGAATGGATCAAATACTTGTTCAAGGAATAAATTTTTATTTGGTTCTAATAGATATAGGGGATCGCCAGCGTGTGGGTGTAAAATTATAACAATTAAACGAAGCCAAATATAGTGTACGTGTGTACAACATGTTTCTGTCCCCAAGAAAAATAAGAATACATGCACTGAGTTTCCTTTTTCCCTTTTAAGTGACATTTAAAAAAATAAAAAATAATAAAATAATTAAAAAAAACTTTCTTTTCATATGTAAGAGACATTCCAAATAACTTTCAGAACTAAAAATAATGAATGTTAACAACTTACACCACGATCTTCTGCAACTGCAGCGACTTCTGCATCAATGCCACTCTGTGGATCAACCTCCCGAAAACCAAGACTTTCCTTACCATTCAAGGAAGCATTGTCATCACAATGCAAGTTTGCCTCCAGGACCTCAGTTTCATTCACAATATGTTGCTCACTATTTCCAATTCCTTCCACAGGTTGATAATCTGAAAAACTAAGGTTTTTGGATTCTCCAGTTGAGAGTGTAACATTTACATTGTCGGTGAGTTCAGACGCACCTATCCGAACATCTGCTTTGATTTCGACATTACGGTCAACAACTTCAATGGCATCAACTTCTTTCTGGATACTTGCCTCCACTATCAATGCATCCACCTCCATGGGTTGGGCGTCCAACTTATTATTTGGTGACCTGCATAATGCATCCATCTGTAGCAACACATCTTCATCATCAGTTTTATCCATAAGCCTTGACTGGACATTAACATCAGCTGACACCTTGTAAATATCTTCTACAATAGGATCAGCAACTTCAAAATTTTCTCTGTCAATTTCCATTTCAGCTATCTCCCCCAAGGGTTCATGTTTGGAAGTATTAAATTCTTCCAGGTCAGTGATCCCCTGTTCTTGAGCATCAGTATGGTGAGATCTTAGGTTATGATCTTCCTTCTGGTTTTCGTTCTCAATAGGAACGCCAGCAGGCTGTGCCGCTGAGTCATCTCTCATTATTACAGGTTCAGTGCTTCGAAGGGGTTCAATTTCTTCAGTAACATTTGGCCCCAGAAATGATTCTACATCGTTCAATGGCTCCGCAGAAACATTGTTTTGCTCATCTTCGGAAACCCTGGTTGTACTTGTATCAAATGTTCCAGTGTGCAGATAAATCAGTTCTGCCGACATGCCTGATAAACATCAAAACCAATTCAGGTGGCTTGTACAGATTTTGTGAAGTATATCAATCGTTCACATTTCTACTGGTCTTCCAAAATAAACCAATAAATGACATGCAGTAATTGGATATACATACGTCTAAGAATAATTATCGTACCAGTAAATATGGGTTCAGTAAAAATTGCATCTTCCAAAAATTGTCGCTGAATCATTGAAATTTCTGGGCGAGTACAAGGAGCCTTTTTTCGCACACGACGTATGTCTTCAGTATTTGTCAGCTGCTGGCGTATTTGACTTCAGAAAACCGGCAGGCAAGTAGTTAGCGCTTAGTAATGTAGCACACAACAACTTATACAACAAGATAGGTCTAGCATGCTCAGCACGATTATTTTCATCTCAAAACTTACTAAGTAACTACCAGTTAGTCAGGTCCCTCTCTACTAGCATAATCATTACAACTACCGATAATACACTTCAAAAGAACAAAATGTGAAATTTCCCATCAGAACATGCTAATTGCTCAAAGAGACCCACCATTAACTTCTATGTCAAAATATGTTCAGGTGGATGCAACTACAAATCTCAATTATACATAGTAGTATAGGCTTTTCATATTGTGGAGGTCTTAAAACAAGCAGCAAATATTCAAAAGGAAACACTTTTCTTATGCTCAGTAAAAATTAGTTGGTAGCTGTAATTCAAACAATGTAGATATATGGAAATTATCACATACTCGCCATGCAAGACCATTGTATCATCCATTAGCACTTTCCTCTTTGAGCCAGTACCGCGGGCAGCAGTTCTTGAGCGTTTAGTGCATATCATTTCAGGTGCAGGCGGAGTGGGTTTCATTTTTAGAACTGAAGACCTTCTTCCAACTGAATCAACAATAATTTTCAGTTTAGTCAATCATATAAGCCTTAGAAAATTCTTTCAAACAAAGATTCAGGAAAAAGAAAAGGATAAATGCCAGACTGATCTATCAACTCTTGGTAATAACACAAAATGACATGTACAAATTTCTGAAGGCGTGAAGAAAGAATCCTTTTGATACCTAAAATAGAAGACAATAAATCATCATCATCAGGGATAGATTCTGCAGTTCTCTCTCCTCCGGCCTCCCCAAATGATTCAACTGAATTCAAACTATGCACTGCCAGTGTACTTTCTGTGGAACTACGTTTTTTCCTTGAGATGAGTTTAATCCCATCACCATCACCAGCATCCCCACCTATGACTTCTTTTTCAGGCGTAGGTTCCACTAGAAAATCACTTGGTTTAAAAGTGAACCCCTCTGGTACAGAGAGCAACTTTTCAGGTGCAGGCAAGTTAGAAGTGGCAAACCTATCCAAGTTCTCCAATTGATTGTCCAAAGATGTTGCATTGTCCAATGAACTTGGCCCTACAACCTCAGATGGTAAGTTGAAGGGGATTTCCGAAATTTTATCGGCAGGAGATAGCATATCACGATGACTCGGGAGGGAGCCACACGCCCGGAGCACAGGCACTTCAGCAGATGCCGTATCTTCATGAGTAACAGGCTTGAAAGGATCTGCAATGTTAGGTATGCATGATTGTTCCATAATATTAGCAGTTTTAACATCATTCTGTATTTCAGGCTTTAAACATGTCTGCTGATCTTCCAAATAATCTTCTGACGCTCTCGGACAGGAATTACTTGAACTAATCTTACGAGCAGGGTCGTCCAACTCAGATGTGACCTGGGAGCAGCTAGGAGATGCAACAGTTTCATCAAACCTAACTCCAGCAGGTTCTGCAAGTTGTGCATCCTTTTGATCTAGGAAAGGCATAAGTGGTTCATTGTTTATAACAATACCATTGTGTATATCTTCAACCCTGTTTCGGCCATCCAATGCACCAACTGTCCCATTTAAACATTCTAATACGGGAGAAATGGATTCAATCAGCTCATGCTCCTGTGGCTTTGTTTGTTTGATCTCCATATCGCTCAAATGGTAGCCATTCTCTTTGGGAGAAACCATTGTACCATCATCCCCACAACGCGGACCTGACATACGACCAGCATTTTCTGAGCTGCCCATGGATGCTAAATTTGATAAATTATGGTCTTCGAAATCCAAGTGATCACTGCAGGCCATAGGCTCCTGAACCGCAAACAGGTTTGGCTCTTCAAATAGTCCAGGAGTTGATGGAGCTTGAGCATACGTAACAAAATCAGTATTTGCAGCTAGGACATTATTCTGTTCAAAAGGGATATAAAAAAAATATTCATCATGGAGGCAAGAATTGTATTATACAGAATAGTACATGAATCGCACTCCCTCCATCCCTCAACAACAACGAAAAATAAAGAGAATAGAACCTCCTTGCTTATACATGGTAAACGAAGAATAATTAGGACAAGACTTTAAAAAGAAAGATGAGGAGTTTTTGGGTAGTACCAATAGATACTAGACCTGGTTTTCAATCCCATTCATTTGTATGGTTTCTGAAGTTCCAGGTATCCCGTCATACATATCATGCTTTTCCAGAGGTGTTACTGATTGACCCAATGTTTGAGGATCACCACTGAAATAGTTGAAAATGAATACGGTACATCAGAAAATTCTTAGTGTCCTAAGTCATTCCATGGATAAAAAAAAAAATAAAGAAACCACACAACCATCCACATAACTGCACAACAGGGACCAACCTCTTCAACATGAAGAAAAAAATTCCAAATAAACAAATCAAATCATTGAGGACAGAAACACCCAACTTTAATATGATAACAGGCATACCACTCATAGCTTTCTTCTGCAGCTTAATGACATCGGGAAAAAAATAAATTTTGCTTAAAAGTTAAAATAAGAAATCACCACCAGTAATCATATTTACAGATTATTGGATTCCAGACAGATCAATTACAAATTTCAGAGTTCAATTATACCATGATAACTTGAGATAAAACATGAGAATTTACAAATCCTATCACTTCAAATTTGTAGTCTCAAATCCCGTGATTTTAAAATTTATTGGTACTTCAAGTTTGAATTACCTTATCCAAACCCAAGCTTATGATTTTTTTCCATAAATAATCAATCTTAAGGATATGGTGGTCAAAGAAAACATGGGTTAAGCACAGGCCTTGTTTACTTGAAAAGAGGTAGAAGCATAGGGCCAAACAATCCAACAAAGAAGTTGAGATGCTCTAATCCTAACTTAAAGGATCCTCTTTGTGCAATCAAACAATGTGTGAGAATTAATAGTAATCTGCGCTTGACACTAAAGAGATATAGAGTTTACTCTGAAATTCCATCATTCACTTGAGCTGCAACCTTGCCAAAGAACAGGTCCTGTTTTCCATCATTCAAAAAACAATAGCATCTATAAGTGACATACATACATATGTGAGATAATAGTTTTGTATAGTAGAAAACATAAAGATTATATTAATGAGGTCTATGAAGGAAGTAAAATCAACGTGGACCAGCTATTTGTAAAAGTTTACAAACAACCCACAGCCTACAGAAAACAAACCGCCATAAACAAGATAAATGACAAATAAGACAACAGTTAGGCCACTAGATTCTTGCATAAGCAATGCATAACACGAGCACAAAAAAAACCAATGAAAGCCACGCACTGCCCAAAAGATTTTAAACATTGAAAATTGATGAAACCCTACAATTGAAAATCATCCCACTCTGGCTTTGTGCTTGGTTGCTGAAAAGAGGGTATATAAGAGATTTAAACAAAGACACTAACAATACGGGCACGTATGGTTTCTTGAACTGGTTATAAATAATATACACCAGTCAGTAAAAACCCACTAGCCCACTTTTTACTTAGTCCCAAAGAGCCCATATGAGAATATGAGAGCTTGCACGTGTGTGAACTTTAGCGACTCCAACCAACTTTAAGCATTCTGAGAAGGCTTTACTTTTAGTAGGTGAGTGACACAGGTAGAAACATATAGTCATTCTTTAATCTTCATCAACTACATTTCTCATAGGATCGTTTGGGAGCTGAATACATCTGCAAGCCCTGAATCCTTAATTCTGTAATGCCAAACCCTATAACAACCAATTAGCCAAACCCTAGTAACAAATTAGTAAACGCAGCGGCGAGCCATAATTTCACTGCACCAACACAAATTCAAGGAAACCATGCACACAGATGAAAAAAGATTAAATTTCCATGTGTACATACGGAAGGAAGTAACTTGTAATTCCATAGTATTCAATTACCCAGTCTTTCTTTTTTTTAAAAGAAATTTACTATTACTAAGGGGAGGGGGGAGGGTTTGAAACTATAACATTAATTCAGGGGAGGGAGGAGTTTCGAACCCGGGACGCATGGTAGAAACCCAACACCCTATCCACTAGGATATTGGACCACATGCAATATTCGACTACCCAGTCCATTACCAAATTATTCTATTTAAAAGTTAATACTACAAAGCAGGTACAAAAAATTACCTCATCAAATTCCAGACCAATTTGAGAAGTATCGCCATCACCAAACCGCTCTGAAAATAAACCACGAAATATTGGACATTTAAGTTAACTCATACATAAACATCATTAAGATTTATCCATCAAATTTAACTCAATGTACAATGATATCAATCATGAGTCATGACAGTGAACTTATGCGTACTAACCATCCAATCCAAATTGAGATGTCGAGTAAACCACACCCTCCATTGTATCTTGGAGAGTTATTTGCTCCCGTGTACTGACATGATGATCAACATAGTTACTGCAAAACAACTGAATGTTAAAATTCACAAAAATACAAATTTTCATATCCAGCATCTCAACAGCTAAAGCTTTAGCCCTAAACATAATGGAACATACTAACCCCTGAAAAATTTCATTATCTGGTAGCTCAAAATCATCAAGATCAAAAGTCTCAGGCAAGGTGATGGAATGATACGGAGCAGTAGATTCTTCTGGAGGTAAATCAACTGCAGTGGAGCGAAAGGCTTGCTTTATCTTAAGCAAAGCCTCACTGCAATCATCAAACAGGTAATTCACCTTTCTAGAATATATCCTCACAACACCAAGCAGAAGATGGCTGGACAACCTGAGAGCAATTGGAACTTCAGGAAAAAGAATAGAATCTGTACACAAAGATAGACCATGAAAGTTAGACGAGTGGATAGATGAATTTGACATTATTAAAATATAAAAAATAAAAAAAAAAATAACAACCAGCAATACTAAAAATAGAAAAATAACTGAGATCGGAAAAGAAAATAATACTGCATAAATCCCCAAATTATAACCCAAAAACAAAATTTGGGTTAAGAAAGTATTCAGAAATCTAAGAACAATATTTCATATTGAGAAAGCATATGACCCTGACTGGAACTACCTTAAAAACTAGAGAGTTTTCTATGAATGGATGTAGACAACAAAAGCCGGAGCATGGTGCTCAGACCTCAGACGAAGGTGATAAAAGATCTCCCTTATTTCTTAACTGCATCAGTTTTTTTTATCTTTCTTAGGTCTTGTAATGGCGTGCAACTGCTACTACATGCCCTTATAAATTTAATGCAAGAATAAGATTTAAAAGAATTTAATTGCATGGTATAACTAAGTGTGCTCTGCACTTCAAGAAATTTTTTTTTTCTTTAAAACATGGGTTATCGGACCCCATCGAGGAAGAACACCAGATAGTTTGATCGGGATTCGTCCCGATTCCGATTTGGACCTAAAACTAAGTACAAATAGGAAGTTAAATCATAAAAATGATGTTGAGAGAGAAGGGAAGCAAGATTTTACCACAAATAGAATGGGGTCGAGATTGGCCGAGTTTGGTCCCGGAGCTCGCCAGATTTTCATGCCGGGTTTAAAATACAAAATCACACTCAAACTTTATCTCAGGTTAACCATAGATAGTAGATTTCCTAATCAAATGTTAATTAATGCAAACCCAAGTTCCTACTACTTACAGGAAACTATTTTAGATTCCAATTCCGAGTATAATTAGGGTTTGTTTCCCAAAAACTATATATAGAGGAGTTGATAAGCTTTTGGGTTCATACAGATTAGGATTTGGGTTTCTCAGATACGTCTTGGCGTGGAGGTGGTCGTCTTCGTTGGGGAAATTGACCTTGGCTCTTTTGCCGCGGATTTTGCGAGCCTCCCTGTCGTAAGCTCTGGCCGCCTCCTCGGCGGTGTTGAAGGTACCGAGCCAAACTCGAACCCCTTTTCTGGGATCACGAATCTCGGCGGCCCATTTGCCCCACGGACGCTGCCTGATGCCTCGGTAGAGGTTCTTCCTCTGCCTCTTAGCTGGCTTCTCTTCTTGCACATCACCTGAAACAGGTTGGGATATTTTACGCCGAATTGAATCGGTGCGATTAACTGGGGTGGGATTGCAGTCGAAGAAAGTGTCGGAATCGAACTTGGCGAAGGGACAGTCGGGCCATATATCAGGGTTTAAACTTTTCTTAGAAACAAGAGAGAAGTCAATGGAGTCAAAGTTGATTTCTAAATCTCTAAAGAGACCTGGCGATTTATTTTTTCCCACCCATGGCAGCGAACTGGCCTCTCGTAACCTGCAGACAAAAAAAATTCGCATGACTTACAAGGCAAGCATGGAGTACGGTGGACTTAAACCGACGACCCATCGACAAAATCCTGCCGCCGACTGCGATGAATCGTCCAATGCTCTTCCCCTTGATCCAATTCCTAATACTGCTAGGAGTTCTTCAAGCACCCAAGGAGCTCAAAACGCTGATTTGTTTTTTAGTCCATCCGCACCCGACAAGGCCAAGGCGCCGATTAATACTACTGATGGCACTTCCATTTTTTCTGCTCCTGGTTCGTCCCATTCCCGCGATCAGAGGTGTTCAACAACAATGCTGGATCTAGCCCGAAATTGGCCACGTCCCGTTTGGCATAGCCCGTGGAAGATTTACAGGGTCATCAATGGCCACCTAGGATGGGTTCGCTCTGTTGCTTTTGATCCAAGCAACAGATGGTTTTGTACAGGATCTGCAGACCGGACAATCAAAATATGGGACGTAGCAAGCGGGGCGCTACAACTTTCTCTTACCGGACACACTGGGCAAATACGAAGCCTTGCCGTTAGCACTAGGCGACCCTATTTGTTCTCGGCTGGCGATGACAAACAAGTCAAATGTTGGGACCTTGAACAGAACAAGGTTATCCGTTCGTATCACGGTCATCTTAGTGGCGTCTATAGCATGGCTCTCCATCCGACTCTTGATGTTTTAGTCACCGGGGGACGGGATAGCGTATGCCGTGTTTGGGATGATCGTCTCAGGAATGTGCAAGTTCATGCATTGACTGGACACGAAGATGCAGTTTGCTCCCTTCTCACCCTCCCAACGGATCCACAAGTTATTAGCGGGTCTCACGATACAACTGTCAAGTTGTGGGACCTTAGAAAGAGAAAAACCTTTTCAACTTTAACGCATCATAAGAAATCGGTGCGGGCAATGACACATCATCCTAAGGTAGATCGGGGTAATTGCTTCGCATCGGCTTCAACAAACACCATCAAAAAGTTCAACCTTCCGAGGGGTGAGTTTTTGCACAACATGCTCTCCCAACAGAAGTCCATTATCAACGCGATGGTCGTCAATGAAGATGGAGTTATGGCTACAGGAGGCGACAACGGTAGCTTGTGGTTTTGGGATTGGAAGAGCGGCCACAGCTTCCAGCAATCCCAAACAATTGCACAACCGGGCTCGCTGGAGAGTGAAGCTGGGATTTATGCTCTTTGCTATGATGTCACTGGCACAAGGCTGGTTACTTGTGAAGCTGACAAGACAATCAAGATGTGGAAACAAGACGAAAAGGCCACCCTGGAAACTCATCCTCTAAATTTTAGGCCTCCTAATCTTAGAGACGTTGGGCGGTTCTAGCTCACGGTGTGCTTACTTTGTTACTACGATATTGAAGTTTACAACTTTTTTATAATGTTTATTTTAATTCTGCTTCATAATGTATGCGTTACTCATGGCTTGAATTTTATATGCGCAATTCAATTGCTCAATTGTAGTTCAAAACTATTGTTCTAGTTAAAAAAGTAGTATAAGACCGCAGCATAAAAGCATGTACTCAAAGATCACATATAACATTCTTGACTAGATTGACCAAAATGTCTCGTTCAATACAACTTCATACATGAATTAGTCAAGTGACAAGATATGGAACCATCAAACTTTGAAAATGTTTTAAGTCCAGGTATAGGTACCATCAGTACCGTATCTGTTCATAGCTGAACTTGATTGCGGTGTCGAGCGGTGTCGGGTGGTGTAACTGGTGTTGGGTTTGAAAGGTTTCAAACTTCTCTACCTCTTCGTTCGTTCATACTTGTAACATTGTCTTGAATCTTCCTTGGATGATCCCCAAGCTCCCAACTTCAAAATGCAATGCCTGATCATGGGGAATGTCAAGTAGAGTTTAGAACTCAACAGGAAAAAGCTGGTTAACAATTCGAAAATTCAACATTTGTTAAGTTACTAGAGGTTTGTAATTGTAAAAGAACATGTTTAGATTTTTACTAACCCATTCACACATCATATATCAAGCATTGACTCTTAAATCCTAAATTCGGTTGGCTATATAAAAGGGGTGGTTTTGAGGACTTATAGCTCCATAGATGACGTTCAATTTATTTCTTAACACCATCACTTGACGCTAGTGACGTTATCGATCACCTAACAATGGTGATCTAACATAAATCTAGTATTTGAAATGTTAGGATCCATTTCGTACGAACCCTAAATGTTGGGTAGTTAACTGTATTTAACACTTTCTTTGATGGTTTACATCCTTGTTGGTTCAAAACTAGGCGATACAATTTGTTGCATGACCCATTAACCTAACACGAGACGAAAATAATGGTTTCCGGTTTGATTTGTTCACAAGTTGAATTGTTATCGAGTCATCCGTTAAGATAATGGGTATGACAAGTCCATGGATTTTTAGCCTCAAGACTTATTTTTCTAGAAAGCAAGGGTGTAATTTCGATATTTTAATCTCGAGACCTTTTTAGGACAAACTTTCATTCGATGTTTTTGGTATTTTAGGAAATACAAGCAATAGTGCCCGCGCGGTGCTGCGGCGTTGTTTCTTGTGGTTCCAGAACGTTAAATTAGAATATCTTTCAAAATGATAAAACAACATAGAATAGAACATATATACAGATCTACACAAAATGAGAATCAATGGATAAATGAACATTGCAATTTTGTACCATCACCTGGACAGTCTTGCTAAAGTATTCGCCTCTCCGCTTCTTTTCAAGCATAGACTACACGGAACGAAATAATAAAAATAAAACTGATAAAATAGAAGACAGACAACCAACTCTTGTTGTTGATTAGAATCACCTGATATATCTTGCCAGTGGTAATGTTGTTATCCTCAGTAAGAGTCACATCTAGGAAGGGTTCATAGTTGCCCATGTCCGAATCAACCTACAATAACTATTGGAGTTCAAACAAACTCAGCAACATCAAGATTAAAGATAAGACTAACACCCGACATGATATTTGATATAGAATCCAAAAATAAATTAAAGACAAGATTAAAATTATATGTTTTAAATCGAACACGTTTTCTAGTTTTCTTATCTAATTATACTATTGCAGTTCCTAAAACAAAAATTACTTCAAAAATAATTTGTAGAAAGAAAATTAAAAAATTCGAAAAACAACTCTAGTGCTGTTAACAAAGCTTCAACCTATAGAACAACAGAAATCAAATCAATATGTATCTGCACATCCCCAATCCGAATTGTACCATTGTGCACAGCAATGTCTTGTTGAGCGATTCCTGCTTGAAATCCAAACAAAACAAAATTTGTAATTTCAGTTTCGAACACATTTAACCTTCACAACACAAAATGTTTCAGCATTGCGTACGAAAACCTCAAAAGTGGGATGGATCTAACACATATTAACAGAGCAGGTATGAAAATTTATGCACCATTTGACAAACGAAATCAGGCAGTGCCCAAAGATTAGAAAAATATGTTAAAAAGTAGGAATTGCATTTGATATGGATTAAAAAAATTGAGTAATTGTGAGTGACTTGCGACAAAATGAGGATGATTGAGGGTGGAGAGTAATCCAAATTTGATGATTTCAACTGTAACAAATGGAACACCACCATTGAAAAGGTGTTATAAAGCTGAGAATATATGTCAATTACAAAGTTATCGAGGTTTTATCATACAAATACATGTGTTCAGTATATTTTTAATTCAACTCTCAGAAAATAGTGTTTTTGGGGGTAACATATACGCTCAACTTTTTGGAACGTTCTGCACACATTTTAATCAATGCCTCCATGTAAATGATTTTAGGATATGGGGAAGCATAAAATTTCAATCTACAAAAATATGCAGGTTCAATCTTGAATTGAAAACTTTTCAAATTCAGTTTAGTTTGTGCAAATTATGTAAGGGTTATGATATTATTAACTACATATCCGTATATAATTACCCTTCAGTTCTTAGGAAATTCATCACCAACACTCACTATGAAAGATTCTATCAATTTTTGGCAGTTTTGCTTCAAAGAATTGTTTATCAGAATAGAACAGTTGATATACCATCAACCAAATCTAGCACAATATGTACTTGGTCAAGGTTTTCGTTTTGACATTCAGCAAGATTAGACAGAACAAAATGGCTATTTCAAGCTGAAATGGATCTGGGAACAGCATTGATAATTCAGCATGCACCAGAAGCACATGATCCCAAATTACGAACATCAGCGAGTCTACTTTTTCCCTTCTTAGCTAGCCTATCATTGAATTTCGATTGAGAGATGACCTTCCCAACTTTCTATATACAACACCTTGATTTTGTTAGAAAACGAACACTAATAAATTAGAAATCCACATTAACGAACACTAATCAATTAGCAATCCAGCTGAAATGTAAATTTGTAACACGCAGAAAACAAACATTAATCAATTAGAAATCTAGATTAACTGTAGCATTGGGATCACACTCAACTAATCAACAAAAAGAACTAAATAATTACAAAAATGAAATTTTCTCAGGAACTAAACAGAACAAAAAAAGAGAGAGAAACCAAAAGAGTAACTGATTTATACCTGATTGGATCGTCGAATGACCGCAGCTTCAAAAACGCTTGGAGAGATTAGCAGTGATTCTGAACCTCCGTTTCCGATAGGAGCTCTAACGATGATCGAAATTCGGTCCCGAATTGAAAAAAAATATGTGAGAGAGAGCGAGAGACGAACCTGATTTGCTTGGGGAGGCTAGGGTTCCAGGCTTGAGAGAGAGCTTGAGAAATCTGTGGAAGCAAATGGAAGAGCTCTGCTTTTCCACCTTTCCCGTACAAAAAACATAAGATTAGAATTATAATTTCACTTCTTTTTTTCCCTACTATTTCTGAGCAACCAAACAGAAACTAAGAAATAGATATTTCACAAAAAATCAGTTAATATAAATGAAAATTTACCGAATTGGATTGAAACCGAGGAGGAAATTCCTCGGAAAGAAGCTCTGGTTTGACGTTGGAGGATTGAGGAGAGAGAAGACAGAGAGAAGAACGCAAGCGTGCGAGTTTGGGAGAGAGTACAGAAAAGCAAAGTGAAGAAAAGGAAACAGAAAAGCAAAGTGAGACAAAAGGCAAACAGAAAAGCAGATAGCAAAACGGCCAATTAAGCAAAAAACCAGGGATATTTTCGTCCGGACACTATAGATCAATAGTAACCCAGAAACTAGGTTTTAGTATATACTAGAAATTAGTCCCGTGCCTTGCCACGGGAACCAGCTATTTCAAACGTAATCAAATGAATAAACAAAACAGAAGGAAACAAATATTATAGTGGCATAAGTTGAATAATTGCAGCAAGCAAACAAATAGAAGACTCAAAAACTGGAAATGAAAACGGTAACATTGAGTTTTAATAACCAAAAAGGAACCTTGTTTAAGCAGCTTCACGTCATTTATACTTGGAAAAACACAAATTAAATTAACAAAAATATAGAATTTAACCCTAATCCAAGGATTAAATATCAAGTATAAAGTCAATAGGATTGGGACCTTTGCATTGAGGAATATCTACTACATTATGAGTTCCCTCCTTATAAAGCCCAATCATGGGGTTTTCCGGTGAGCCACGAACAGTTAACTTTGCACGACACCGCCATCCCCACTAACACCAAACCCAGATAATATCAAGATCAAAACTAACCAATACCAGAAAGATATTTCTTTTTATTTAAATTTTAAGAAAAGGCCTAAACTTTAGGAAATTAAGAGGAAAAAAAAGGTTATTTTTTGGTCAAAGTGAAATCGAAGACTCCAGCTGTGTTGAGGAACTCTGTCGCCTCATCGACGATGACCGGACGGTGGAGATTGAACTGGTGCGTACACCCGGAGCACCTGATTATACACCGAACAGAAAACAAAATTTAAATCAAGTCGAACAATAATTATGAGAAAATATACTAAAAGGGATTTGAGCTTGAGAGTTAAATCAACTGAAAATTGCACATGAACAAAATAATATACATCATGCCATTTGTGATTTTGAAAGAAAAAAAAAAGAATACCTTCTTCAGGTCCACTTTAGGAGGTGGAGGCTCTTGATAGAAGATTGGCATTGGAGTTGTTTTAAGTCAGTTTCTTCCTGAACATCCTAATGTCAGCTTCTAGAGTTTCCTATAAAAGAACATACAACATTCATAATAAGAAAGTACTTACACACACAGGTTTCAGTTGACCACCATTGATTGAATACCACCTCATGCTTGGCTTGCAAATTATTCTTCTCCACTTTTGCACCTTTTGACAAAATGACAATCATATCCCTATTTTTCCTATTTTACCCTATTTTTTATACTTATTTTTTCAATTTTACCCTCACTTTTGATACATAATATTTACAAAGAGGACAAAATAGTAATTATGTAATATTAATATGCACTTATTAAGAGAAATTATTCACACACACAAAGTGGGTGCTCTTTGCTAGTAATTGATTGTCCAAGCATGCCACAATTAAATAATGTTGCTAAGTAATATTGATTTCTAATCGAGTGTTTGTGACAGCCCACATCGCCCAGGGGAGTGTATCTTGTAAGCCTTGTATGTATATTCCCATCTCTACCTAGCGCGAGGCCTTTTGAGAGCTCACTGGCTTCGGAGTTCATCAGAACTCTGAAGTTAATCGAGTAGCGCCCGAGAGCATTCCCATGATGGGTGACCCACTGTGAAGTTCTCGTGTGAGTTCCCAGAAACAAAACCGTGAGGGTGTGGTCGGGGCCCAAAGCGGACAATATCGTGCTACGGTGGAGTTGAGCCCCGGATATGGTGGGGCCCGGGCTGGGATGTGACATCAGTGGCTTCGGATTCCGTAGGAACTCCGAAGTTAAGCGAGTTCGTGCGAGAGCAATCCCAAGATGGGTGACCCACTGGGAAGTTCTCGTGTGAGCTCTTAGTAACAAAATCGTGAGGGCGTGGTTGGGGCCCAAAGCGGACAATATCGTGCTATGGTGGAATCGAGCCTGGGATGTGGTGAGGGTCTGGGCCGGGATGTGACAATTTGGTATCAGAGCCAATCCTTGGCCGGAAGTGTGCCGACGAAGACGTTGGGCCTCTAAGGGGGGTAGATTGTAACATCCCACATCGCCCAGGGGAGTAGATCCTATAAGCCTTATATGTATATTCCCATCTCTACCTAGCGCGAGACCTTTTGGGAGCTCATTGGTTTTGGAGTTCATCGGAACTCCGAAGTTAAACGAGTAGCGCCCGAGAGCATTCCCATGATGGGTGACCCACTGGGAAGTTTTCGTGTGAGTTCCCAGAAACAAAACTGCGAGGGCATGGTCGGGGCCTAAAGTGGACAATATTGTGATACGGTGGAGTCGAGCTGGGATGTAGTGGGGGCCCGGGCCGGGATGTGACAATTTGGTATCAGAGCCTACCCCTGGCCGCGTGTGTACCGACGAGGACGTCGAGCCCCTAAAGGGGGGTGGATTGTAAGATTCCACATCGCCAAGGGGTGAGGATCCTGTAAGCCTTTTATGTATATTCCCATCTCTACCTAGCACGAGGCCTTTTGGGAGCTCACTTGTGACATCCCACATCGCCCAGGGGAGTGAATCATGTAAGCCTTATATGTATATTCCTATCTCTACCTAGCACTAGGCTTTTTGGGAGCTCACTCCGAAGTTAAGCGAGTAGCGCCCGAAAGCATTCCCAAGATGGGTGACCCATTGGGAAGTTCTCGTGTGAGTTCCTAGAAACAAAACCATGAGGGCGTGGTCGGGGCCCAAAGCGGATAATATCGTGCTACGGTGGAGTCGAGCCCGGGATGTGATGGGGGCCCAGGTCGGGATGTGACAGTGTTGAAGTGACAACAATTTTTTTTATTCCAAGAAATTAGGAAGGTCTCTAAGCCAGATGCTAGAAATTGATAAAAACTAATATAACTAATGAGAAAAAATGTTCATTTTTTTGTAGTTGAATGAAATTTTTATTCAAAAGTTGATTTTAAAAATAATAATTATATCATAAACATAGAACTCCTTTATAAGTTTCTAGGGGTTGGGCTAAGCCTCATAATGGGCTAGCAATAATGTGATTCAAATTCGCCTTTTTGGTGAGAATCGAACTTAAGACCTCTCACTTACAAGTAAAGAGGTATACCACTAGACTGTAATACTAAGTGGCTATAAGTTTCTACATTGAAGTTGGAAAATAATTAATATTCATGGCTCAAAACTGCAGCTATAGAAATTGTGATTCAAGATTATTTCTTCTTCTATTCCATATATGCGTAGTTTATAAAACAACACTCTATCATGCAAAATAGTGAACTAACTAAGGAAGACTAGTTGAACAAAGGCTTTGGTTTCATAACAATACTACTGTAGAACACAGTTTTTTTGTCAATTAGAGAAATATAATAAAGTCGAAGAATGCAGAGTATAACCAACCAAAAGAATACAAATAGAAGTTATAGAATGGAAAAAAAAATTCAGCGTTTTGAGCTCCTTGGGTGCTTGAAGGACTCCTAGCAGTATTAGGATTTGGATCAAGGGGAAAAGCATTGGACGATTCATCGCGGTCGGCGACAGGATTTTGTCGATGGGCCGTCGGTTTAAGTCTACTGCACTCCATGCTTGCCTTGTAGGGGTGGGTTCAAAAAACCGAAAACCGAACCGGACCGAGACCGAAACTCTCAAACCGAACCGAACCGAATCTGCCCAGTTCGGTTTCAGTTTTTGAGGTTCGGAAACCGAACCGAACCGATATATATAGTTAATTATTATTTTCAATGTTTATAAATAGTTTAGTCATACAATTATAACAAAACAGATGTCGTTGCCAAGTTGGTTTCAATTGAACTTTCAAAGTGAGAGGGCATGGGTTCGAACCCTCTCGTGCCTCCCAGATTTTGGAAAATTTTCCAATTTTTATGAGAAATCAACAAAACAAATCAACAAAACCCTCCCCGCATGGTTCGAACCCCTTCCCTCTAGGTTGGGAATAGCAGCCGCAAGCCAACTTGACAGGAGGCTTTGTGCTGTTATGATTGTACAAGTATAATATTTATAGGTATTCTAAAACCGAACTGAGCCGAAACCGAACCGAATACAAACCGAACCGAACACAAACCGACAGAAAACCGAACCGAACCGACGCGAACAGTAATTTCGGTTTGGTTTCCGGTTTTGGCAAAAAACCGAACCGAACCCACCCCTATTGCCTTGTAAGTCATGCGCTTTTTTTTAGTCTGCAGATCAGGATGGGCCAGTTTGCTTCCATGGGTGGGAAAAAATAAATCGCCAGGTCTCTTTAGAGGTTTAGAAATCAACTTTCCAAGTGACGACTCCATTGGCTTCTCTTGTTTCCAAGAAAAGTTGACATTCGCTTCTCTTGTTTCCAAGAAAAGTTGATCAACTCCTCTATATATAGTTTTTGGGAAACAAACCCTAATTATACTCGGAATTGGAATCTAAAATAGTTTCCTGTAAGTAGTAGGATTCTTTCATAACTTAGGGTTTGTATTAGGTTATTAATTATTACATATACCTTTTCCGGGTTCTTCTACGAAAAGGAAAACCGAATCCTAAGTGGGAAAGTAAAGAGAACCCTAATTATTAAGGAGAGGCGAAAGGAATTAACATTTGTATTAGGAAATTTACTATCTAGGGTTCTTGTACATGCTTGTGACGAATTTTTATTTTAACAAGGCGTTTGTTTGCCCTCACTAAAAGGTACTGGATTGGATTGGACTAATGGTTAGTCCAGTCCCATGTTTGTTCCTGACAGGGACTAAGTTTAATGAGACTAAGTCTCACTAGCCTAGACTAAATCAGGGACTAACTGGTCTTAGTGAAACCCCTCAAAAACCATGGGACTAGCTAAGACTGTCCCATTTCTCCTCCTCGCCTTGCTCCTCGACCACTCACATTCGAAAACCATTGGACTAGATGCTTTTCACAACCAATTTTCATATAAAATACCAAATTGCAGAAAAGATTGGAATGGACAAAGGAGAAAAAGATGGAGAAAAAGAGGGAGAGAATTGGGCGGTAAGAAAGGATTAGAGGGATAAAAAAAATAGGATAAAAAAATATTAATAATTATGAATTAAATAATACAATATTAGAGTTTGTTAATTATCCTGCTTATTAGTCCGACACTGCACCAAACGCTTCACTAAGCTAGTCCAGCTTAGTCTAGTCTAAGCCAGTACAGCTTAGTCCCTGAAGCTAGTTCAGTCCGAGACAGTCCGGTGCAACAAACGCACCCTAAATTTGAACAAAGCAGTATAATTAAATTTGAATTTGAGTGCAGAGAAGACTACTCTCCCTTAGGACTAGCCAATTATTATAAGTAATGCCTCATACTTTCGAGTTTACCTCACTAGAGTAATATGTCAAATCTATACTATTATTAAGATATACACTATTGACAAAAGGAGGGTGAAATAGTAAATGTGTACCTTTTGACAAAATGACAATCATATCCCTATTTTTCCTATTTTACCCTCTTTTTGTACTTGTTTTTTTTAATTTTACCCTCACTTTTGATATAAAATATTTACATTAGGAGGACAAAACAGTAATTATGTAATATTAATATGCACTTATTAAGGAAAATTGTTCACACACACAAAGTGTGTGTTCTTTGCTACTAATTGATTGTCTAAGCGTGCCACAGTTAAATAATGTTGTTAAGTAATATTGATTTCTAATCAAGTGTTGAAGTGACAACAATTTTTTTTATTCTAAGAAATTAGGAGCGTCTCTAAGCCATATCCTAGAAATTGATAAAAACTAATATACTAACGAGAAAAATGTTCATTTTTTTGTAGTTGAATGAAATTTTTTATTCAAAAGTTGATTTAAAAAAACAAAAAATAATTATATCATAAACATAGAACTCCTTTATCAGTTTCTAGGGGTGGGCTGATCGGATTATATTTTTATATATTTTTATATCAAATTCACTCGTCTTTTCTTAGTTAGTTCGTTATATTTTGAGCTATTTACGTTATTTTTGTGTTTTTAGAATTTATCAAGTTAAGAAAATAAAAATAGAATAAGTGAAGTGTTAAGTAATAAATTTGTCTAATCTATCTTGCTTGTTGATTAGAATTTATCATTTGAAAAATAATATATATTTATATATATATATATATATTTATATATTTATATATTTATATATTTATATATTTATATTTATTTATATATTTATATATTTATGTATTAAAATATGTGTGAGTAATGCTTTCGGTGGAAATCATAATTAGGTGGGCAATTGATGGAATGCATAAACCTTCGGTGGAAGGCAGTGGGGAGCCATTCAGAAAATAATTAAAGAAAAGAATAAAGCAGGAAATCATGAAGTAGGCAGCGTGAGTGCTACCTTTAGCAGCTCAAGGGGACGGTGGATTAAAAAAAAGAAAGCTGCCATTCTTTTGGCAAGGGGATAAAAACGGAAGCTGCTTGGATATATACAGGGGGGGATTTCAGAGAAGGCAGCGAGGGGGGAGCTGCCATTGGGCAGCTGAGAAAACAAATTCAGAAAAAAAAAAGAAAAGAAAAACGGAGGCCAAGCATCGGGAAAGCTTGGAGTCAACGACCAACCATTTGGCAGCTGAGAAAACCGAGGGCAGCGAGGGAGTCAGAAGCGGATGGAGATCTGGAGCAAAGAAAGGGCAGCAGTCAAAGGGGAGCTGCGGGAATCGTGGGCGCCATTTGGCGCGGAAGGAGAGACGCCAGAGGGCGTTATTCAGCGGGGGACTCTCGGGGCTTCATTGGGAAGGCAGCTTGCGGCAGACTGTGCCAGCGAGGCAGCGGAGATCGAGAAGAGGCGCACAGGCGCCAGGTGGAAGAAGCTCACGGAGGCCATTGGAGCAGCCTTGGGAAGAGCCTCGGTGGGCACAGTGCTGCCAGAGGCAGCAGAGAAACAAAGCAGAAAATAAAAAGGAAGGCTGCCAATTTGGCAGTGTTGAGACAGCTGACGTGGCAGCACAGTGCACAAGCACAGTGCACATGCAAATGCACAGATCCTTGCACATCCTCAATTCGGTTTAATCTCTCCAAACTTATGTTTAATTTCTGTTTTTAATTTATAAATATGTGTAATTAATTTATGTTGGCTAGAGGTTAATTCAAAACCATGATTATATTTGTAATTTGAATTGGTAATTTCAGTTGTGATTTCTGAGTTGTGATTTAATTTACTTAACTGTTTGATTAATAACTTATTTATGTTTGTCGATTAAGAATGCATACTTAATTTACATGCATGAATTTGATGCTAGAATATAAGTGAATTTCACCTAATCGTTATGAACTTATATTCATGAGTAGTGAAGGTTGCTAGTCACAATCGCGTTAAGTAAATTCATGGCAAACGTATCATGCTGTTCATAGTTACGAATGCCTTGTCAACACTTATGATTTTCTTAGAACTTAATGATTCTCGCTTGTATCTCTATTATGCAATTCATGTAGGGAACTTGTGGGGAATGTTTTGGGTTGTCGTATGCAATCATCCAATCCATTAACTTAAGGAAAATCTGAGAATTAATCTATGCAATTCATGGTTAATTTGGGGCGTTGAGAATTCATAATTTATTGAAAGAACAACTGAAAATCAATTTAGATTACATTTGTGTCATGTGTGGAGAAAAACCCTCTAGCCAATCTGTCACCTATCCGTTCACTTTAATTTTATGTTTTTGTCAATTTTGTAATTTATTTTAGTTTAATTTACGTTTCTTCAAAAATCAACCCCCCATTATTAAAATATTATTATTTAGTTAGTTTTTATTATTTTAAATCTTTTAATTTAATTTCCGTCTAATTAATTTCCTAGTTTTTATTTTAAATTGTTTCATTATTTTGAGTCATTTTTAGTGTGTTTCGAGTTTTTATTTTAGTTTTGTGTTTTAAACTTTGTTTTTACATTTTTAAATTAATTTTAGAGTGATTAGCAATCCCTCCTAATCCCCGGCCTAGAACGATACCCTACTTACATCTTTACTACATCTGTCAAAAAGAGGGTTAAATTTGTGCGGTTTAAAATCCCGTCAAATTTTTGGCGCCGTTGCCGGGGATTAGTAAATTTGCTAATCCCTTTATTTTTGTTTGTGTTTATTTTTATATTTGTGTTTGTGTGTTTTACTTTTGGTATTTGATTTATTTTTGTTTCTTTGATTTTTAGGTATTATTGGAGCAAGACATGGATAGTATTCAAGCTCAATTGGCGCAGCTCACTGCTCAATTGACTAATAATGCCGAAAGGACCTCAATGTCAAATGTCTCTACATTTGATGTGCCCTATGGGCAAGGATATCAAACTCAGCAATATCCTCAATTTTCTGCATATGAAGATGATTGGGGATATCAAGGCCACAGCCAATCAAGGGGCAACATGTATTCCAACGCTTGCAATTCGGATTGGAGAGGTTATTCAAATCAGATGTGGGATGAACCTCAGCAATTTCAACAAAGTGGATATTGGCAGCAAGACGAGTTCTATTCCAGACCTATGCAGCCACCACAGTATCCCCCACAACAATTCCAATCGAATTCAAGTATGGCCGTAAATTATAATGAAATTCTTGAAGGACTAATTTCTTTGACGCAGGGCTCACAAAAAGAAGAACAATTGCCGTCATCGGAAGAGTTCTATCAATGGCCATGTCAACCGTCACAGCCACCACAAGAATATGCCCAATTCGATTCAGGTACATCTCTGGATAATGATACGTTTAATAAGTTACTCTCCTCTTTGAATCAGGGAGTGGAAAATCGAATCCAGGAGATGCAAGACCGGACCAACAGAGTGGACGAATTGGATATAAAAGTTGGGCAAATTATGGAATTCATGGCACAGATTAAAGATCAAAGTGAACTTTCCAACTCCACATTTGCAAATTCAAAGGGAGAAGTGGAAATCGATGAAGCCATAAGTGATGTGGAGGATGAAGTTGTTCCAGAACCATCAAAACACAGCCCAAACTTGGACGAATCACTGCTGCAAGCAGAAGAGGAGGAGGACAACCTAGGCAGTTTAGAAGAATTCTTGTCTCAAACCCCTGAAGTCCCTATGTTGTCCAACCTCGGTAATGATGTTCCAAATGAAATTCATTCTAACATTATTCCACTAAATGTCCCTTTTCCTTGCAGATTTTTTCCAAATAACGAAGAAAGTGAAAAGGACATTGTGGACGCTCTTCTAATGGTGCAAAGTGATATCTCGATTCTTGGTGCACCAAAACAAGTTCCCGAACCTTGCACACCAAGAAAAGAGATTCAAGACATCGAAGTGGCTGGAGAATGCGTTGCATATCAAGAATACATTCAAGAGGCTGTGCAGACTACAAAGGCCCAAGAAATTGAGTTTGATAACACGGGACAGGCCATAACCATCATTGTAAACCTGGCCAAGTTCAAAATCCCGGAATTGTCCAGAAATGTGGTTTTTGTCATTGAGTTTGTTTCGGAGAAAGACAGTAAGCCATCTTCTCCAATTTTAATTTTTATTTTATTTTATACTAACATTTTTCTCATTTTAATGATTCAGGCGCCCACTCTTGAATTAATGCCATTGCCGAATCATTTCAAGTATCACCTCCCATTAAAAGATAAATTCAATGCTATGGAGCCGAGGGGAGGATAATGGAAAGAATCGTCCGGCTAAAGACGTTAAAGCAAGCGCTTCTTGGGAGGCAACCCAAGCAATCAGATTTGCATTTCTTAACCTTCTTCTTTATTGCTTTTACTTTCATTTTGTTTTGCTTAGTTAATTTTGTTATTTGGTTGATTTTTATTTAGTTTGTGTTTAAATAAATTAAGGGCATGTTTATTTTAAGTGCGGATAAACGAAGTCCTTTTACATTAATTTACATATTTTACATATTTTATTTTGCTTAAAATAACCCTGAAAAAAAAAAAAAAAAACAAAAAAATTAATAATAATAAAAATAATATTAGTAATATATATATATATTTAGTTAAATAAACATTAAAAGCATAAAAAAAAATTACAATAATACGAAAAACTAATAGCAATCATTGGTTTTGGTTAGGTGGCGCCTCAGAGGTTGACGGAGCTCCGGGAAGACGAAGAGCCAGAGTTGGAATCTCCGGAGCCGGAACGCTTGGTGCTGCTCCAGAGGACGAAGGCAACATAAACCTTGGGAGTAGCGCCATGAACCGTTCATGATCGCTCTGAATCCGACCGTCCGACTCCTGCAGCTGGTCCAGCTTCCTCTTCATGCTGGTCGAGTAGCTAGTTGCGAGCATGTGCAACTCCTTGTTCTCGTGCCTGAGTCCTCTGACTTCTTGCCGAAGACTGACCACCTCCGCCATTAGCGACTCCACCTGACGAGATCTTGCAAACAGGCGCTGACCCATGTTTGAAACTGAGCCTGCACACTGGACACTGAGAGCCAGTGAGTCCTGAACAGCCAGCTCGTCTGACCGCATAGACAGCAACCTAGTGTCTCTGGGAGTAAGAAGGTTTCTTGCAACCACCGTTGCGGTTATATCGTTCCTCATCATTGTGTCCCCGACTGTAAGAGGACCATTGGGGGATATGAAGGATGGATTCCAAATGTTGTTCGGAGAAGACGAGTCATCGTCTTCCCCGACATTCAAGTTTAGGCGACGGTCGGAAGGGCAAGACATTTTTAGAGGGGGTTGAGGAAGAAAAGAGTTCGGAAAAATTAAGATTGCTGAAGCGGAAGAAGAGATCGGAAAGATTAAGAAGTACAGAAGAGAGTGTTTATGTTGAAGTTTCTCCTTCCTAGTGCTACAAACATGTTGAGTATAAGAACACAAGTAAGGGTGTCGAATCCACAGGGACTAATTAGACCTATATAACCACTTGTTTTGCAAGAAACTTACTAGAACCTAGAACTAATCAATTTAAACAGATTTGATGTTGTATCTTGAAACATACGGACATGAAATGGCTACAAGTAAATGAAACAACAAGTAATAAAATGAGGTAGAACCGAGGGAGTTGAGGCTAGGGATTGTATCAATAGAGAGAAGGAGCTAGGGATTCGGTTTCACCATAGCTAATTGATTCCATGTTTGTTAATTCAAGTTATGCTCACTCATCTATCTATTTCTTGAGTTTGTTTCACTTTAGTTATGATCATCCATATGATGTGTGGTTTTGATCAAGTATTCCTAGTCATGGACCTAATTGTGATGTGCAACTTCGGTTATTAATCAAGAATGTGTTAAGCATAAGAAACTTTCATAAAACCAAAGGAAACACTTGGCAGGATGTATGCCAAACATTCCCTTCATTCATTCCCATATCTGCCAAGGTTATGCATGATGTGTGCTATAAGATTGGCTAAACAACTTATGGTTAATTCAAATGGTGATCAAGCATCAAAATCAACACACTAAGTCACAATTAAAATCAGAGAATGAAACAAGAAATAGAATGATAAACTGAGCATTTCCGAGTTAACTACATGGCAATCTTGCTAGGCTACATCGAATCCCTATAGAGAGATTAGTTACACTTCATGTTTACAAAGATTTGACATAGAAATATAACATGAGTGTACATAGAATTAAGAAGAAGAACCCCTTGAAGCAAAACTGTGTTGAAGATCACTTGGGAATGGCCCTCGGTGCAAGCTCTCCAAGTGTGGTGTAGATGAATGTGGCACGGTGATGATGAGATGGTTTCTGTGAAATGGGAGATAATGGGCAGAAATGGCGTGGTGTTTGGTGTTTTGGGAGTAAGGATGAATGTAGTAGTGTAGGGTTGTGGAATTGGAGAGTTTGTGCCGAATTCAAGATTGATTCTTCCCCCCTCAGATTTCTTTACACTTAAAGAGAATGAATGGAATAGCTTTTCAGGTTTAGATCCAAGATTGGATCTCAACAAATGTAAAATATGGGATGCAAGTGTGTGTAATGATGGGGAATTCAATTTCTGAAATGGATAGTGCATGGCATGGGGAAAATGGGCAAACATGTGGTCATTTTGAATGGAGAAGCATGTGAAAACTGCAATGACAGGCTGGCAAGGGATAGAAAAGGCACGGCATGGGTGAAATTGTTTGTGAAATTGCATGGCTGAAAGGTTTAACTAATGGGAAGGGTAGAAAATGTAAGTTAATGCATGGCAAGGTGGTGAAATCACCCAAATCCGAATCCAATGCATGTGCCATGCATAGGTTCTCCAATATGGCCGAATTGCACCATTCTTCCCTCCATATTACTTCCTGAAATTCCAGCAACCAACATGCTTAGATACTTCATTTGGACTTCAAAAATCTATCTCCATGCTTGGAGTAATGCTCGGCTACCAAATGTGGTGTTTTTGGTTCATTATCCTTCCAATTGATCCTAACACACACATAGCTGCACACTAACACAAAATGATGTAAAATGCAACTAGTTTAAATCAAACACACCACAAAGACACAAAATATGGATGCTATAAATGCATATGAAATGTGAACTATCAAATACCCCCAAACCTGGTTTTTGCTAGTCCACGAGCAAACTTAGAATTAAAACAAACAAAACACTAACATCTAACCAACGATTGCATTGAGCATATGCAACAAGCCTTTGAACCCCTAGGTGTTCCTAGTTGGAGGAGTTGTGTCTCCTGAGGGTTTACATTGATGACACCCTCAAACATCAATAAAATCTGCAAACAACTTGGTTAAACATGCTTTAAACAAACTAATCAAAACCAATGAAAACTTTGTATTACACTCAAACTCAAAAGGCCTTGCCATTCCAAAGAATCATATCAAGTGTAATGTATAAAGATAGTGCACCATGTCTTACAACTTCAAGGTCACCATACCCAAATGCTTAAGAATGAATTCGCCTCAACTCTATTCCTCACGGTTCCACTCAAGTTCTCACTCAGATCCTAAGGTTTTGGTCTCTCTACTAACATATGTGAGTGAAGTTATGTAAAGGAAATCAAAATTCTCACATATGAAACTTAAAATGAAAGCACAATTTCTGAGTAGATCTCATAAAATGAATCAAATACCAAGAATATAGATAACCACACACTTAACATCACCCATGAATACATCCTCAATGATCAACTAGGTCTTTCTCAAGATTGTAATGTAAAGCTTAGGTTATGGGTTATGAAAGAAGTGATATGAAATACTAGAACTTGGGGCATACCAAAGTGTCTTTGAGATTCATGCTCTTCACTTGCATTTGTATTCTTTCATCTTTGTTTCTTGGCGTCCAAGCTCTATGCCATATAATGAGGAGATTTGGAACTTGTTTTCACTTGATTCCCTTCTTTGTTAACTTCTTTTTTTTTTTTTAGAAACCACTTCACATAGGCCTTCGGTACACGCCACAATCTTGTTCTAATACTCAAGTTATCTTTAAACTTCATCACATTGGTATTCCCCAAGCTATAAGGTACGGCTTGCATTGAGCTAAAATGGGGTAGAGTATGGTGTGTGGGGGATGAAAGAATTAGGCAAAAGTATTTGGCTGCAAAGGGGTGAATGGAACACACAAAGGGATAGGATTTTAGCCATTTAGTGGTTAAAACATGCATAGCCTAACATCATCTCATTGAGTTCTTTCATGAATGGTACTAAACACATGGTATCTACAAAGGAGAGTAATTCTTAGCATTCAAACAAAATAAAGCAATGAGATCATTTAAAGTGAAATTTGAAAGAAAAGATAGGAGTAGAAACACTTTAAACCCTCTCAAAGAAACAATTTAGGCTCAAAATAACTCACTAGGGTAGTCTCCACTATTCTTCTTTGTGAATTTGCGTATGGTACCTCTATCATCATATCTTCAAGTGTTACAACTTTATAAATGACAACAAGATACAAAACCATTTCATAGTGACCCCAAAGTTTGTTTGCAAACATAGCCCTCATATACATTCGTATTAGTAAGTAAAAACATATTTAACCAAGACCAACATAAATAAACACAAAAACAAACCTTTCAACACTCAAACAAACAACTTAACCAAAACATAACATAAAACTTTTTCCATCCATAATACCCCCAAACCTAGTTTAAGCATTGTCCTCAATGTTTACATTTGAATGTAGTGCAAGTAGGCAAACAATATGGAATGGAAACAACATAAACACAACATAAGGAAAGAACACAAACCACACTAGGTTGCCTCCTAGCAAGCGCTTTATTTAATGTCTAGGCAAGACAAGGAAGCTTGTTCATGGTGTTGTAAATTCAAGGTAATCCACAACTTGATACATTAGCTCATCCTCCACATTGTCCAAATATGGTTTCAATCTCTGCCCATTGACTTTAAAAGAGGTGCCATTCTTCATGCTCTCAATCTCCACAGCTCCGTGGGGAAATGTTTGCACCACTTTGAATGGTCCAACCCACCTAGACTTCAATTTTCCTGGAAAAAGTCTCAAACGTGAGTCATACAAAAGTACTTTCATACCTTGGTGAAACTCCTTCCTTAGGATGGCCTTGTCATGATAGAGCTTAGTCCTTTCCTTGTAGATTTTGGCATTCTCATATGCCTCATTTCTAAGCTCTTCCAACTCATTAAGTTGGAGCTTTCTTGCTATTCCCGCATCTTTGTAATCAAAATTGAACTTCTTGATGGCCCAATATGCACGGTGTTCAAGTTCCATTGGCAAATGACAAGCTTTCCCAAACACAAGTCGATATGGACTCATGCCAATGGGGGTCTTGTATGCTGTCCTATATGCCCATAGTGCATCATTCAACCTCAATGACCAATCCTTCCTTGTAGGGCTCACGGTTTTCATCAAAATATTTTTGATCTCCCTATTGCTAATCTCCACTTGTCCCGAGGTTTGAGGATGGTACGGGGTAGACACTTTGTGGTTGATGTTGTACTTCTTCATCAAGGATTCAAAAGGTTTGTTGCAGAAATGGGTGCCACCATCACTAATAATAGCTCTTGGTGTTCCAAACCTACAAAAAATCACATCTTTAAGAAAATTCAAAACAACCTTATGATCATTAGTTCTTGTAGCAATGGCCTCCACCCATTTGGACACATAATCTACTGCCACTAAAATGTATAAATAACCAAAAGAGGATGGGAATGGTCCCATGAAGTCGATTCCCCAAACATCAAAGAGTTCTATCACCAAAATGTTGTTCAATGGCATCTCATTCCTTCGGCTTATGTTTCCCATTTTCTGGCACCTATCACACTTAGAACAAAAATCAAAAGCATCTTTGAATAAGGTAGGCCAAAAGAAACCAGATTGTAAAACCTTTAGGGATGTCTTTTTGGCACCAAAATGTCCTCCACATGCCAATGTGTGGCTAAATGTTAGAATGCTTTGTTGCTCACTCTCCGGGACACATCTCCTAATGATTTGGTCAGGGCAATACTTAAACAAGTATGGTTCATCCCAAATGTAGTGCTTTACCATGGCAAGGAACTTCTTTCTTTCCTGAAAAGAAATGTCATCTCTCAATACACCACAAGCAAGGTAATTGACAAAATCAGCATACCATGGTTCTTTTTCTTGAACAACAAAGAGTTGTTCATCTGGAAATGATTCATTTAGAGGCAAGGGTGGTCCAACTCCATGGTGTTGATCAAGCCGAGACAAATGGTCAGCCACAACATTGTCACTTCCCCTCTTATCTCGAATTTCCAAATCAAACTCTTGTAGTAAGAGTATCCATCTAATTAGGCGCGGTTTAGCATCCTTCTTTGTCATCAAATACCTAAGGGCTGCATGATCAGAAAACACAATGACTTTAGATCCCACAAGATATGACCTAAACTTCTCTAAAGCAAATACAATAGCAAGCAACTCCTTTTCAGTTGTGGAGTAGTTAAGTTGAGCATCATTTAGAGTCCGGCTTGCATAGTAGATCACATGTGGGAGCTTGTTCACCCTTTGTCCTAAAACTGCACTAATAGCATAGTCAGAGGCATCACACATCAATTCAAAAGGTAAAGACCAATCGGGTGCCATAATGATAGGAGCCGAGGTTAGTTCATGTTTCAAAGTATTGAATGCATCCATACAAGCTTTATCAAAGTGAAACACGACATCTTTAGCTAACAAATTGCATAATGGACGAGTTATCATTGAAAAGTTCTTAATGAAACGTCTATAAAAGCCTGCATGCCCTAAGAAACTTCTCACTCCCTTCACGGTTGTGGGAGCTGCCATAGTGTTGATAATGTCAATTTTGGCTTTGTCTACCTCCATTCCTTTGCTAGAGATTACATGTCCCAAAACAATGCCTTGTTTCACCATGAATTGGCATTTTTCCTAATTGAGAACCAAATTTGTTTCTTGGCATCTTTGAAGCACCAAAGAGAGATGGTTAAGACATTCATCAAAAGAAGAACCAAACACTGAAAAATCATCCATGAATACCTCAATGAACCTTTCCACCATGTCAGAAAAGATTGCCAACATACATCTTTGGAATGTGGCCGGGGCATTGCAAAGTCCAAAGGGCATTCTCCTATATGCAAATGTGCCAAAGGGGCAAGTGAATGTAGTTTTCTCTTGATCCTCGGGGGCAATTGCAATTTGATTGTAACCTGAGTAACCATCAAGAAAACAATAATGTGAATAACCTGCCAATCTCTCAAGCATTTGATCTATGAAAGGCATGGGAAAGTAATCTTTTCTAGTGTTAGAATTCAACTTCCTGTAATCGGTGCAAACTCTCCAACTAGCCGTGGGTCTTGTGGGCACAAGTTCTTGGTTTTCATTTCTCATTACTGAGATTCCCACCTTCTTTGGTACCACTTGAATGGCACTCACCCATTTGCTATCAGAAATAGGATATATGATCCCCACATCTAACAACTTCAATACTTCATCCCTCACGACTTCTTTCATGTGTGGATTGAGCCTTCTTTGTGGCTCACGGGTTGTCTTTGCTCCATCCTCCAAGAGGATCCTATGCATGCACCTAGTAGGGCTTATTCCCTTAATATCTGCAATAGACCAACCAATAGCCGATTTGGACTCTTTTAACACCCTAAGTAGTTTATCTTCTTCATTAGGAGTGAGGTCAGATGCTATAATAACAGGTAGAGTTTCAAATTCAGCTAGATATGCATATTTTAGATGTGGTGGAAGTGGTTTAAGTTCAAGTTTAGGTGCCTTAACAATGGAAGGGATTAAATGTGACCTTGATGGTTCTAATGACTCTACAAGAGGTGAAACATTTAAAGGATATGGTGCTAATGCCTCCAAGGCAGCAACCACTTCCATGAGTGCATCTTCATCATCAAACTCATCTTGAGATTGAGTCAAAACAGTTTGTAATGGTTCATTAGATTGTGCCTGCAAGAACTTAGAGAAAACAAGTGAATCAAGCACATCAATGGCATAGCAATCAAGAGATGAAGAAGGATGAGCAAGAGATTCAAACACTTTGAATTGGACGGTCTCTCCTAGCACTGTCATAGTGAGGAGTCCATTTTGCACATCAATGATGGTCTTGGCCGTGGCCATGAATGGTCTTCCAAGCAAAATAGGCAACTCTCTATCATGTATAGGTGCTTCTTCCATGTCCAACACTACAAAATCCACAGGCAAGATTAGTTTATCAATTTGAACTAGAATGTCCTCTACTATACCTCTTGGATACTTCACGGATCTGTCCGCAAGTTGTAGTGAAATGGTTGTGGCCTTCAATTCCCCCAAACCTAGTTGAAGGTAAACGGAGTATGGCATTAAGTTGATGCTAGCACCCAAATCAAGCATGGCCTTCTCCACTTTCTTGTCCCCTATGGTGATGTTGATAGAAAAGCTTCCCGGATCTTTGAGCTTTGGTGGAAGTTTCCTTTGTAACACCGCACTTACATTCTCCGACACCACTACCTTCTCATGTGGTCCATACTTGCTTTTGTAGTTGTTTAACTCCTTGAAGAATTTCCCATAAGCCGGCATATTCCTAATGACATCAAGCAAAGGTAAGTTAACATTCACCTTACTTAGAATATCAAAAATTTCCTTAAATGACTTATCATGCTTGCTCTTAGCAAGTCTTCCAGGGAATGGTATTGGTGGAGTGTAAGGCTTCTCGGCCTTGTGAAGGTTTGGTGCTTCATTTGAGGAAGAAGTATGGCTTGGTTCCTCATTTGGTTTCTCATTTGGTTTCTCATTTCCACCTACATTCACATGATCAAATTCATTAGTAACTTCATTTCCAACCCTATTATCAATAACCTTACCATTTCTGAGTGTAGTTATTGCTTTGGCTTGCTCTTGGTTCCTTTGGAGTATCACGGGTTGGCTTGGAAACTTTCCAACCTCTCTTTGGTTCAAGGCATCTGCAATTTGTCCCAATTGTGTCTCCATTTTGGTTAGGGCAGCCGAATGTTGTTGGAAAGTGCTATTTGTGGCTTGTTGGAATTGCAAGGTGTTTTGAGCTAACAACTTAACCGTATCCTCAAGTGTAGGGGCAGGTCTTGGTTGGAAGTTTTGGACTTGATTTTGGTTGGCATTGGGAGGTCTTGGTTGGAAATTTTGGGTAATTGTTGTTGTTCTTCCATGAAAAGTTGGGATGATCTCTCCACCCCGGATTATATGTGTTTGAAAATGCATCATTCCTTGGCCTTTGATTGTAAGAATTCATGAGGTTCACTTGTTCTTGAACAAACTCGGGATAGGCCTCCCTAGATGGACATTGATGAGTAGGGTGGCTTGGTATGTTGCAAATGGCACACACCTCATTTGGTGTTGGCACCAAGTTGAGCACGGATTCAAGCCTTCTTTCTAGGTTAGCTACCTGCAAAGAAAGATCATGATTAGCATTTGTTTCATACACTCCAAGTTTCTTACCCCTTACATCTTTGTGTTGAGCATTAGACCCCAACATCTCATAAATGTTGTAAGACTCTTGAGCATTCTTTTTCTTCAAGGCACCACCTGCGGCATTATCAACGGTTGATTGACATGTTTGGGTTAGTCCATCATAAAAAATTTGCATTTGTAAGTGAAGAGGTAACCCATGGTGTGGACATTGCAACAAGAGTCCTTTAAAACGTTCCCAACACTCATTGAAAGGTTCTCCATCATCTTGTTTGAAATTGAAGATTTGTCCCCTTAATGTGGCTGTCTTTTGAGTGGAGAAAAACTTCTCCAAGAATTTCTTAGCCACGGCATCCCATGTGGTGAGTGAACCCGGAGCTAGAGTCATCAACCAACTCTTGGCTTTGTCTTTCAAAGTGTAAGGAAACACTCTCATCCTCAAGTTTGCTTCACTTACTCCCTGCAAAGGTAAACCACTCACAACATTGTAAAACTCTTTAACATGAGCTAAAGGATCTTCATTAGGTATGCCATAAAATGAGGGAAGCATATGAAAATGTGAAGACTTAAGATCATAGTTTCTAGCTTCGGTGGAGAGCAAGATGCATGAAGGAGAATTTGGTATGATTGGTTGTGCAAAGTCCTCCAAGGCTCTAAGTTCATCTTGGTTGGCAGCCATCTCGTCTCTTTCCCAATGAATGTGCTCAGAAGTTGCACTTGTGGAACTAGATGAAGTTCCCTCCTCTTCTTCTCGGACAAGGGATGAACTAGATGGCACAAAGTTGTCCAAAGTGTTGCCTTTCAAACGTTCAATTCTTTGGCCCAACTCCACAAGTCTATGTGACATATACTACCTAAAACACAACAAACAAAATTAAATAGAAATCAAAACTAAACTCTATTTAGAATGAAAATACAAAGTTTAAATAGCAAAACAAGCAATTACAAGGGACTGAAATCAGTCCCCGGCAACGGCGCCATTTTTGTTGAAGTTTCTCCTTCCTAGTGCTACAAACATGTTGAGTATAAGAACACAAGTAAGGGTGTCGAATCCACAGGGACTAATTAGACCTATATAACCACTTGTTTTGCAAGAAACTTACTAGAACCTAGAACTAATCAATTTAAACAGATTTGATGTTGTATCTTGAAACATACGGACATGAAATGGCTACAAGTAAATGAAACAACAAGTAATAAAATGAGGTAGAACCGAGGGAGTTGAGGCTAGGGATTGTATCAATAGAGAGAAGGAGCTAGGGATTCGGTTTCACCATAGCTAATTGATTCCATGTTTGTTAATTCAAGTTATGCTCACTCATCTATCTATTTCTTGAGTTTGTTTCACTTTAGTTATGATCATCCATATGATGTGTGGTTTTGATCAAGTATTCCTAGTCATGGACCTAATTGTGATGTGCAACTTCGGTTATTAATCAAGAATGTGTTAAGCATAAGAAACTTTCATAAAACCAAAGGAAACACTTGGCAGGATGTATGCCAAACATTCCCTTCATTCATTCCCATATCTGCCAAGGTTATGCATGATGTGTGCTATAAGATTGGCTAAACAACTTATGGTTAATTCAAATGGTGATCAAGCATCAAAATCAACACACTAAGTCACAATTAAAATCAGAGAATGAAACAAGAAATAGAATGATAAACTGAGCATTTCCGAGTTAACTACATGGCAATCTTGCTAGGCTACATCGAATCCCTATAGAGAGATTAGTTACACTTCATGTTTACAAAGATTTGACATAGAAATATAACATGAGTGTACATAGAATTAAGAAGAAGAACCCCTTGAAGCAAAACTGTGTTGAAGATCACTTGGGAATGGCCCTCGGTGCAAGCTCTCCAAGTGTGGTGTAGATGAATGTGGCACGGTGATGATGAGATGGTTTCTGTGAAATGGGAGATAATGGGCAGAAATGGCGTGGTGTTTGGTGTTTTGGGAGTAAGGATGAATGTAGTAGTGTAGGGTTGTGGAATTGGAGAGTTTGTGCCGAATTCAAGATTGATTCTTCCCCCCTCAGATTTCTTTACACTTAAAGAGAATGAATGGAATAGCTTTTCAGGTTTAGATCCAAGATTGGATCTCAACAAATGTAAAATATGGGATGCAAGTGTGTGTAATGATGGGGAATTCAATTTCTGAAATGGATAGTGCATGGCATGGGGAAAATGGGCAAACATGTGGTCATTTTGAATGGAGAAGCATGTGAAAACTGCAATGACAGGCTGGCAAGGGATAGAAAAGGCACGGCATGGGTGAAATTGTTTGTGAAATTGCATGGCTGAAAGGTTTAACTAATGGGAAGGGTAGAAAATGTAAGTTAATGCATGGCAAGGTGGTGAAATCACCCAAATCCGAATCCAATGCATGTGCCATGCATAGGTTCTCCAATATGGCCGAATTGCACCATTCTTCCCTCCATATTACTTCCTGAAATTCCAGCAACCAACATGCTTAGATACTTCATTTGGACTTCAAAAATCCATCTCCATGCTTGGAGTAATGCTCGGCTACCAAATGTGGTGTTTTTGGTTCATTATCCTTCCAATTGATCCTAACACACACATAGCTGCACACTAACACAAAATGATGTAAAATGCAACTAGTTTAAATCAAACACACCACAAAGACACAAAATATGGATGCTATAAATGCATATGAAATGTGAACTATCAGTTTACAGAGGAGAGTATTTGAGGAAGGGAGTTCAAGTGTGATGTGAAGCAGAATTAGCGCCTCTATAAAAAGAAGCAAATCAAAGAGAGGCGCTCCTCTGAGGTTGAAGACGCGTCCTCACGCAATTCGGAAAAACTCGACGCTCCTTTCTCAAAAGAGCCGTTTCCTTTCTCAAAAGCTGGGCTTGACTCAGCAATCACGTGGGTCGGTTTGTCCAGATGTGTCGTCACTCATGACGTGCAGCGTGGAGCGTTGCGAAAACCACGAGCCGCACCCGGTTTTGAACCCCGGTTTTCAAAAGATCATCATTCCAATTTGTCGTCACTCGTCGTATGCACCGTCAGCCTTGCGGAAATTACGGACGCTTTGTCAGAAAGCGCGTAACGGGTACTGTTCATCCATCACCGGCTGCCGACAAATAGTGAGGGAACAGTTCCGGTTGTGAAGGAAAATTTCTATAAAGTCGACCTTCGCCTTCCACATCAAAGGCACACATTCACCACCTCTCCACCTCTCAACCTCTCAACCTCTCTTCATCTCCGATAATGTCTTCCCAAAGAAAGCTTTCGAGTTATTCAGTGTTCTTCATCCCTTGGATCACCCCAGAAAACAAACCTTCCAGAGCAAAAGTATTTCATATTAAAAAGGTTAAAAGCAAAAGTATCTCATATTATGCTTTCTCCTCTCCTTCATCTGAGGAACGTGGAGAAAGTGAGATCCTGATTGCTTACCTAGTCTTGCTCTCGAGTACTCATCTCAGACCCCTCCCAGCCCACTTCAAAAATAAACCCGTGTTGAGGTACTTCTTCAAAAACAAAAGTACCTCACAGACGAAGCAGGAGGAGTCTGAGGTGCACCCAAGAGCAGATGAGTCTGGGTTGATCCAAGAGTTCAAGAAGATGCCACACCTGCGTGGAGACCGGACTACTTGAAGCATGTGGAGACAACGTGCTGACTCATCCTCAACTAAGCCGAGGAGCACTTGCCAAAAGGAGGCCCATCCAGTTCAAGATGAAAGCTGTGGAAAATCAACAAGCGACCAATGACCGCCTATTAGTTCTTTTCGTTGTCTTTTATTTTCAATTTTTATTTTTCGTTTGCATTTTTCTATATTTTCTTGCGTGCTTAACTGATTTATTTCTTTTCTTTGCAGGAACGTTTGGTTATTTCCTCCCTTGAAGTTGATTGCAAAATTTACGCTCGGGGGTCATCGCTTGGTTTTCTGCAAATTAGAGAAGTTTTCAGTCCCTTTTCTTTATTTTGTTTCGTATTATTTATTCATTTTATTTTTATTTGCATATTTTTGTTTTATGACATTGGGGACAATGTCTAGTTTAAGTGTGGGGGTATCAAGTATAAAAAAATTGACCAAATTGAAATTTTTTGTACCTTCGACTTTGAACTGGTTTCATTTGTTTCCATGTTATTGCTTTTTGTTTTCTTAATTACCTTTGTGTTTTACTTAATTTTTTTCGGAGTTTTGTGTTTTATTTAATTTATCTCGAAAAATTTAAAAAATCCAAAAAAATTGTCTTGTTTTCCTTATGGTTTTAAATTAGATTTTTATTAGTTTCCCGACCCAATGATATAACTGGATGAAATTTGAACCATGATTATCAAGAACTTAGTTAACATGTGTTTTATGAAATTCCTTGTTCTCTTGTTAGTATTGTACATGTTTGTTCATCTTTGAAAAACCAAATGCACATAGCCTTGTTGATGTGAAACTAAAGCATGATTTAAAGCTTCATATGTGAATTTAGTGACCATATACATCCCATGTGAGTTTTTGAGCTTATTGAAAGTGTGCATTTTTCATACACTCATATTCTTTCATGTGTGATGAACTTATGTGAGATGCATCTCTAGAACTTGCGTAACGATCCTTCGAAATATTTGTCATTGATTGCATGAACTTGAAAATGATAGAGGCATTAGGTTCACCACCATGGCCCAAATAACCATATTTCCCAAAGAAAAAAAATGATATCATTAGATTGCCTATTTGAGCCGTTATGTTGAGCCTTTTATTTCTTATCACCAGATATGTCTACCCTTATACCTCAAACATGTTTCCTTACCCTTTCCAAGCGAGCAATTTGAGACTATTTTATGAGAAATGTTTGTGAGGTACTTGGAATGAGTTTGGCAAAAGAATAAGTGTGGGGGTATTTCATGTTTGTTTTTTTTAAAAAAAAAAAAAAAAAAAAAAGGAAGAAGAAAAGAAAAAGAAAAAGAAAGATTGTATTCAAAGAAAATAAAAAGTGTTTAAAGTTTCATTTTAAGGGTGTGATGGGAGGTGTTAGAAGAATCGCTGGGAACTTGAGTTCTTATAAATCTCAACAAAAGAATTGATTGCAATATAGCTTGGAACTTGTGTTTTCCTATTCTTTCGTTTCAATAGCCCTATCCCTAAGCCTCATTACATCCAATAAAAGTCCTCTTGATTTAAGTTTTGCAATTATGATTGTGGAGAAGTGATTTTTATGCAAGCTTATGGTTGATCTTTCACATTTGTTTCTTTGAGCGAAACACATTAAAACTAAACACATGTGTGATTGAGTGCATATCCCATGAGAAGGTTGCTGGTTTGCATATGGTGATTTTAAAAATAAAAACTTGAAATTGCATTAGCATGGCTATCTCACACACTACACTTCAAGGATGATTTAAAGATTACTGCTAATATTTGAATAAGGAAGATGAACTTGGATTAGTTTGTTTGGTGCTAGCTATGGTTCTTGATGATTTGCGTTTTCGAATGAAATTCTATGAGGGTCACATAGGGGGAAGCTAATGTTTTTCATGTTATTATTTTTTCTGTTTTCTTTGTTTTGCTCGAGGACTAGCAAAAGCTAAGTGTGGGGGTATTTGATCGGATTATATTTTTATATATTTTTATATCAAATTCACTCGTCTTTTCTTAGTTAGTTCGTTATATTTTGAGCTATTTACGTTATTTTTGTGTTTTTAGAATTTATCAAGTTAAGAAAATAAAAATAGAATAAGTGAAGTGTTAAGTAATAAATTTGTCTAATCTATCTTGCTTGTTGATTAGAATTTATCATTTGAAAAATAATATATATTTATATATATATATATTTATATATTTATATATTTATATATTTATATTTATTTATATATTTATGTATTAAAATATGTGTGAGTAATGCTTTCGGTGGAAATCATAATTAGGTGGGCAATTGATGGAATGCATAAACCTTCGGTGGAAGGCAGTGGGGAGCCATTCAGAAAATAATTAAAGAAAAGAATAAAGCAGGAAATCATGAAGTAGGCAGCGTGAGTGCTACCTTTAGCAGCTCAAGGGGACGGTGGATTAAAAAAAAGAAAGCTGCCATTCTTTTGGCAAGGGGATAAAAACGGAAGCTGCTTGGATATATACAGGGGGGATTTCAGAGAAGGCAGCGAGGGGGGAGCTGCCATTGGGCAGCTGAGAAAACAAATTCAGAAAAAAAAAGAAAAGAAAAACGGAGGCCAAGCCTCGGGAAAGCTTGGAGTCAACGACCAACCATTTGGCAGCTGAGAAAACCGAGGGCAGCGAGGGAGTCAGAAGCGGAGGGAGATCTGGAGCAAAGAAAGGGCAGCAGTCAAAGGGGAGCTGCGGGAATCGTGGGCGCCATTTGGCGCGGAAGGAGAGACGCCAGAGGGCGTTATTCAGCGGGGGACTCTCGGGGCTTCATTGGGAAGGCAGCTTGCGGCAGACTGTGCCAGCGAGGCAGCGGAGATCGAGAAGAGGCGCACAGACGCCAGGTGGAAGAAGCTCACGGAGGCCATTGGAGCAGCCTTGGGAAGAGCCTCGGTGGGCACGGTGCTGCCAGAGGCAGCAGAGAAACAAAGCAGAAAATAAAAAGGAAGGCTGCCAATTTGGCAGTGTTGAGACAGCTGACGTGGCAGCACAGTGCACAAGCACAGTGCACATGCAAATGCACAGATCCTTGCACATCCTCAATTCGGTTTAATCTCTCCAAACTTATGTTTAATTTCTGTTTTTAATTTATAAATATGTGTAATTAATTTATGTTGGCTAGAGGTTAATTCAAAACCATGATTATATTTGTAATTTGAATTGGTAATTTCAGTTGTGATTTAATTTACTTAACTGTTTGATTAATAACTTATTTATGTTTGTCGATTAAGAATGCATACTTAATTTACATGCATGAATTTGATGCTAGAATATAAGTGAATTTCACCTAATCGTTATGAACTTATATTCATGAGTAGTGAAGGTTGCTAGTCACAATCGCGTTAAGTAAATTCCTGGCAAACGTATCATGCTGTTCATAGTTACGAATGCCTTGTCAACACTTATGATTTTCTTAGAACTTAATGATTCTCGCTTGTATCTCTGTTATGCAATTCATGTAGGGAACTTGTGGGGAATGTTTTGGGTTGTCGTATGCAATCATCCAATCCATTAACTTAAGGAAAATCTGAGAATTAATCTATGCAATTCATGGTTAATTTGGGGCGTTGAGAATTCATAATTTATTGAAAGAACAACTGAAAATCAATTTAGATTACATTTGTGTCATGTGTGGAGAAAAACCCTCTAGCCAATCTGTCACCTATCCGTTCACTTTAATTTTATGTTTTTGTCAATTTTGTAATTTATTTTAGTTTAATTTACGTTTCTTCAAAAATCAACCCCCCATTATTAAAATATTATTATTTAGTTAGTTTTTATTATTTTTAATCTTTTAATTTAATTTCCGTCTAATTAATTTCCTAGTTTTTATTTTAAATTGTTTCATTATTTTGAGTCATTTTTAGTGTGTTTCGAGTTTTTATTTTAGTTTTGTGTTTTAAACTTTGTTTTTACATTTTTAAATTAATTTTAGAGTGATTAGCAATCCCTCCTAATCCCCGGCCTAGAACGATACCCTACTTACATCTTTACTACATCTGTCAAAAAGAGGGTTAAATTTGTGCGGTTTAAAATCCCGTCATGGGCTAAGCCTCACAATGGGCTAGCAATAATGTGGTTCAAAACCGCCTTTTTGGTGAGAATCGAACTTAAGACCTCTCGCTTACAAGTAAAGAGGAATACCACTGGACCGTAGTACTAAGTGGCTATAAGTTTCTACATTGAAGTTGGAAAATAATTAATATTCATGGCTCAAAACTGCAGCTATAGAAATTGTGATTCAGGATTATTTCTTCTTTCATTCCATATATGCGTCGTTTCATTATAAAACAACACTTTATCATGCAAAATAGTGAACTAACTAAGGAAGACTAGTTGAACAAAGACTTTAGTTTCATAACAATACTACTGTAGAACACAATTTTTTTGTCAATTAGAGAAATATAATAAAGTCGAAGAATGCAGAGTATAACCAACCAAAAGAATACAAAGAGAAGCTACATAATGAAAAAATTTCAGGGTTGACGCCGTTTTAGAATGCAACGAAGTTTGTTTGACAATATCATGAGTACTATTTGCAACCATGATCCATACTTTGTGCAAAAAAATTGTTGCATTTCATGTTCCAGGTCTTATTCCCTTAGCAAAAAATTACGGCTACCTTGCGAATGCTTGCATATGGAGCATCTACAGATCAAGTGGATGAGATCGCGAAGATGGGAAAAACAACTATTTTGGATTCCCTAATGCGGTTTTGCTCTGCAATTGAAGCCTTCTACACTAATGAGTACATCCGGAAACCCATGCCAAGGGACATGCGAAGGCTTCTGCGGGAAGGGTGAGATGCGAGGCTTCCTTGGCTTCTTGTACATGCTTGTGACGAATTTTTATTTTAACAAGACCCTAGATAGTAAATTTCCTAATACAAATGTTAATTCCTTTCGCCTCTCCTTAATAATTAGGGTTCTCTTTACTTTCCCACTTAGGATTCGGTTTTCCTTTTCGTAGAAGAACCCGGAAAAGGTATATGTAATAATTAATAACCTAATACAAACCCTAAGTTATGAAAGAATCCTACTACTTACATGAAACTATTTTAGATTCCAATTCCGAGTATAATTAGGGTTTGTTTCCCAAAAACTATATATAGAGGAGTTGATCAACTTTTCTTGGAAACAAGAGAAGCGAATGTCAACTTTTCTTGGAAACAAGAGAAGCCAATGGAGTCGTCACTTGGAAAGTTGATTTCTAAACCACTAAAGAGACCTGGCGATTTATTTTTTCCCACCCATGGAAGCAAACTGGCCCATCCTGATCTGCAGACTAAAAAAAAGCGCATGACTTACAAGGCAAGCATGGAGTGCAGTAGACCTAAACTGACGGCCCATCGACAAAATCCTGTCGCCGACCACGATGAATCGTCCAATGCTTTTCCCCTTGATCCAAATCCTAATACTGCTAGGAGTCCTTCAAGCACCTAAGGAGCTCAAAACGCTGATTTTTTTTTTCATTCTATAACTTCTGTTTGTATTCTTTTGGTTGGTTATACTCTGCATTCTTCGACTTTATTATATTTCTCTAATTGACAAAAAAACTGTGTTCTACAGTAGTATTGTTATGAAACCAAAGCCTTTGTTCAACTAGTCTTCCTTAGTTAGTTCACTATTTTGCATGATAAAGTGTTGTTTTATAATGAAACTACGCATATATGGAATAGAAGAAGAAATAATCTTGAATCACAATTTCTATAGCTGCAGTTTTGAGCCATGAATATTAATTATTTTCCAACTTCAATGTAGAAACTTATAGCCACTTAGTATTACAGTCTAGTTGTATACCTCTTTACTTGTAAGTGAGAGGTCTTAAGTTCGATTCTCACCAAAAAGGCGAATTTGAATCACATTATTGCTAGCCCATTATGAGGCTTAGCCCAACCCCTAGAAACTTATAAAGGAGTTCTATGTTTATGATATAATTATTATTTTTAAAATCAACTTTTGAATAAAAATTTCATTCAACTACAAAAAAATGAACATTTTTTCTCATTAGTTATATTAGTTTTTATCAATTTCTAGCATCTGGCTTAGAGACCTTCCTAATTTCTTGGAATAAAAAAAATTGTTGTCACTTCAACACTGTCACATCCCGACCTGGGCCCCCATCACATCCCGGGCTCGACTCCACCGTAGCACGATATTATCCGCTTTGGGCCCCGACCACGCCCTCATGGTTTTGTTTCTAGGAACTCACACGAGAACTTCCCAATGGGTCACCCATCTTGGGAATGCTTTCGGGCGCTACTCGCTTAACTTCGGAGTGAGCTCCCAAAAAGCCTAGTGCTAGGTAGAGATAGGAATATACATATAAGGCTTACATGATTCACTCCCCTGGGCGATGTGGGATGTCACAAGTGAGCTCCCAAAAGGCCTCGTGCTAGGTAGAGATGGGAATATACATAAAAGGCTTACAGGATCCTCACCCCTTGGCGATGTGGAATCTTACAATCCACCCCCCTTTAGGGGCTCGACGTCCTCATCGGTACACACGCGGCCAGGGGTAGGCTCTGATACCAAATTGTCACATCCCGGCCCGGGCCCCCACTACATCCCAGCTCGACTCCACCGTATCACAATATTGTCCACTTTAGGCCCCGACCATGCCCTCGCAGTTTTGTTTCTGGGAACTCACACGAAAACTTCCCAGTGGGTCACCCATCATGGGAATGCTCTCGGGCGCTACTCGTTTAACTTCGGAGTTCCGATGAACTCCAAAACCAATGAGCTCCCAAAAGGTCTCGCGCTAGGTAGAGATGGGAATATACATATAAGGCTTATAGGATCTACTCCCCTGGGCGATGTGGGATGTTACAATCTACCCCCTTAGAGGCCCAACGTCTTCGTCGGCACACTTCCGGCCAAGGATTGGCTCTGATACCAAATTGTCACATCCCGGCCCGGACCCTCACCACATCCCAGGCTCGATTCCACCATAGCACGATATTGTCCGCTTTGGGCCCCAACCACGCCCTCACGATTTTGTTACTAAGAGCTCACACGAGAACTTCCCAGTGGGTCACCCATCTTGGGATTGCTCTCGCACGAACTCGCTTAACTTCGGAGTTCCTACGGAATCCGAAGCCACTGATGTCACATCCCAGCCCGGGCCCCACCATATCCGGGGCTCAACTCCACCGTAGCACGATATTGTCCGCTTTGGGCCCCGACCACACCCTCACGGTTTTGTTTCTGGGAACTCACACGAGAACTTCACAGTGGGTCACCCATCATGGGAATGCTCTCGGGCGCTACTCGATTAACTTCAGAGTTCTGATGAACTCCGAAGCCAGTGAGCTCTCAAAAGGCCTCGCGCTAGGTAGAGATGGGAATATACATACAAGGCTTACAAGATACACTCCCCTGGGCGATGTGGGCTGTCACAAACACTCGATTAGAAATCAATATTACTTAGCAACATTATTTAATTGTGGCATGCTTGGACAATCAATTACTAGCAAAGAGCACCCACTTTGTGTGTGTGAATAATTTCTCTTAATAAGTGCATATTAATATTACATAATTACTATTTTGTCCTCTTTGTAAATATTATGTATCAAAAGTGAGGGTAAAATTGAAAAAATAAGTATAAAAAATAGGGTAAAATAGGAAAAATAGGGATATGATTGTCATTTTGTCAAAAGGTGCAAAAGTGGAGAAGAATAATTTGCAAGCCAAGCATGAGGTGGTATTCAATCAATGGTGGTCAACTGAAACCTGTGTGTGTAAGTACTTTCTTATTATGAATGTTGTATGTTCTTTTATAGGAAACTCTAGAAGCTGACATTAGGATGTTCAGGAAGAAACTGACTTAAAACAACTCCAATGCCAATCTTCTATCAAGAGCCTCCACCTCCTAAAGTGGACCTGAAGAAGGTATTCTTTTTTTTTTCTTTCAAAATCACAAATGGCATGATGTATATTATTTTGTTCATGTGCAATTTTCAGTTGATTTAACTCTCAAGCTCAAATCCCTTTTAGTATATTTTCTCATAATTATTGTTCGACTTGATTTAAATTTTGTTTTCTGTTCGGTGTATAATCAGGTGCTCCGGGTGTACGCACCAGTTCAATCTCCACCGTCCGGTCATCGTCGATGAGGCGACAGAGTTCCTCAACACAGCTGGAGTCTTCGATTTCACTTTGACAAAAAAATAACCTTTTTTTTCCTCTTAATTTCCTAAAGTTTAGGCCTTTTCTTAAAATTTAAATAAAAAGAAATATCTTTCTGGTATTGGTTAGTTTTGATCTTGATATTATCTGGGTTTGGTGTTAGTGGGGATGGCGGTGTCGTGCAAAGTTAACTGTTCGTGGCTCACCGGAAAACCCCATGATTGGGCTTTATAAGGAGGGAACTCATAATGTAGTAGATATTCCTCAATGCAAAGGTCCCAATCCTATTGACTTTATACTTGATATTTAATCCTTGGATTAGGGTTAAATTCTATATTTTTGTTAATTTAATTTGTGTTTTTCCAAGTATAAATGACGTGAAGCTGCTTAAACAAGGTTCCTTTTTGGTTATTAAAACTCAATGTTACCGTTTTCATTTCCAGTTTTTGAGTCTTCTATTTGTTTGCTTGCTGCAATTATTCAACTTATGCCACTATAATATTTGTTTCCTTCTGTTTTGTTTATTCATTTGATTACGTTTGAAATAGCTGGTTCCCGTGGCAAGGCACGGGCCTAATTTCTAGTATATACTAAAACCTAGTTTCTGGGTTACTATTGATCTATAGTGTCCGGACGAAAATATCCCTGGTTTTTTGCTTAATTGGCCGTTTTGCTATCTGCTTTTCTGTTTGCCTTTTGTCTCACTTTGCTTTTCTGTTTCCTTTTCTTCACTTTGCTTTTCTGTACTCTCTCCCAAACTCGCACGCTTGCGTTCTTCTCTCTGTCTTCTCTCTCCTCAATCCTCCAACGTCAAACCAGAGCTTCTTTCCGAGGAATTTCCTCCTCGGTTTCAATCCAATTCGGTAAATTTTCATTTATATTAACTGATTTTTTGTGAAATATCTATTTCTTAGTTTCTGTTTGGTTGCTCAGAAATAGTAGGGAAAAAAAGAAGTGAAATTATAATTCTAATCTTATGTTTTTTGTACGGGAAAGGTGGAAAAGCAGAGCTCTTCCATTTGCTTCCACAGATTTCTCAAGCTCTCTCTCAAGCCTGGAACCCTAGCCTCCCCAAGCAAATCAGGTTCGTCTCTCGCTCTCTCTCACATATTTTTTTTCAATTCGGGACCGAATTTCGATCATCGTTAGAGCTCCTATCGGAAACGGAGGTTCAGAATCACTGCTAATCTCTCCAAGCGTTTTTGAAGCTGCGGTCATTCGACGATCCAATCAGGTATAAATCAGTTACTCTTTTGGTTTCTCTCTCTTTTTTTGTTCTGTTTAGTTCCTGAGAAAATTTCATTTTTGTAATTATTTAGTTCTTTTTGTTGATTAGTTGAGTGTGATCCCAATGCTACAGTTAATCTAGATTTCTAATTGATTAATGTTTGTTTTCTGCGTGTTACAAATTTACATTTCAGCTGGATTGCTAATTGATTAGTGTTCGTTAATGTGGATTTCTAATTTATTAGTGTTCGTTTTCTAACAAAATCAAGGTGTTGTATATAGAAAGTTGGGAAGGTCATCTCTCAATCGAAATTCAATGATAGGCTAGCTAAGAAGGGAAAAAGTAGACTCGCTGATGTTCGTAATTTGGGATCATGTGCTTCTGGTGCATGCTGAATTATCAATGCTGTTCCCAGATCCATTTCAGCTTGAAATAGCCATTTTGTTCTGTCTAATCTTGCTGAATGTCAAAACGAAAACCTTGACCAAGTACATATTGTGCTAGATTTGGTTGATGGTATATCAACTGTTCTATTCTGATAAACAATTCTTTGAAGCAAAACTGCCAAAAATTGATAGAATCTTTCATAGTGAGTGTTGGTGATGAATTTCCTAAGAACTGAAGGGTAATTATATACGGATATGTAGTTAATAATATCATAACCCTTACATAATTTGCACAAACTAAACTGAATTTGAAAAGTTTTCAATTCAAGATTGAACCTGCATATTTTTGTAGATTGAAATTTTATGCTTCCCCATATCCTAAAATCATTTACATGGAGGCATTGATTAAAATGTGTGCAGAACGTTCCAAAAAGTTGAGCGTATATGTTACCCCCAAAAACACTATTTTCTGAGAGTTGAATTAAAAATATACTGAACACATGTATTTGTATGATAAAACCTCGATAACTTTGTAATTGACATATATTCTCAGCTTTATAACACCTTTTCAATGGTGGTGTTCCATTTGTTACAGTTGAAATCATCAAATTTGGATTACTCTCCACCCTCAATCATCCTCATTTTGTCGCAAGTCACTCACAATTACTCAATTTTTTTAATCCATATCAAATGCAATTCCTACTTTTTAACATATTTTTCTAATCTTTGGGCACTGCCTGATTTCGTTTGTCAAATGGTGCATAAATTTTCATACCTGCTCTGTTAATATGTGTTAGATCCATCCCACTTTTGAGGTTTTCGTACGCAATGCTGAAACATTTTGTGTTGTGAAGGTTAAATGTGTTCGAAACTGAAATTACAAATTTTGTTTTGTTTGGATTTCAAGCAGGAATCGCTCAACAAGACATTGCTGTGCACAATGGTACAATTCGGATTGGGGATGTGCAGATACATATTGATTTGATTTCTGTTGTTCTATAGGTTGAAGCTTTGTTAACAGCACTAGAGTTGTTTTTCGAATTTTTTAATTTTCTTTCTACAAATTATTTTTGAAGTAATTTTTGTTTTAGGAACTGCAATAGTATAATTAGATAAGAAAACTAGAAAACGTGTTCGATTTAAAACATATAATTTTAATCTTGTCTTTAATTTATTTTTGGATTCTATATCAAATATCATGTCGGGTGTTAGTCTTATCTTTAATCTTGATGTTGCTGAGTTTGTTTGAACTCCAATAGTTATTGTAGGTTGATTCGGACATGGGCAACTATGAACCCTTCCTAGATGTGACTCTTACTGAGGATAACAACATTACCACTGGCAAGATATATCAGGTGATTCTAATCAACAACAAGAGTTGGTTGTCTGTCTTCTATTTTATCAGTTTTATTTTTATTATTTCGTTCCGTGTAGTCTATGCTTGAAAAGAAGCGGAGAGGCGAATACTTTAGCAAGACTGTCCAGGTGATGGTACAAAATTGCAATGTTCATTTATCCATTGATTCTCATTTTGTGTAGATCTGTATATATGTTCTATTCTATGTTGTTTTATCATTTTGAAAGATATTCTAATTTAACGTTCTGGAACCACAAGAAACAACGCCGCAGCACCGCGCGGGCACTATTGCTTGTATTTCCTAAAATACCAAAAACATCGAATGAAAGTTTGTCCTAAAAAGGTCTCGAGATTAAAATATCGAAATTACACCCTTGCTTTCTAGAAAAATAAGTCTTGAGGCAAAAAATCCATGGACTTGTCATACCCATTATCTTAACGGATGACTCGATAACAATTCAACTTGTGAACAAATCAAACCGGAAACCATTATTTTCGTCTCGTGTTAGGTTAATGGGTCATGCAACAAATTGTATCGCCTAGTTTTGAACCAACAAGGATGTAAACCATCAAAGAAAGTGTTAAATACAGTTAACTACCCAACATTTAGGGTTCGTACGAAATGGATCCTAACATTTCAAATACTAGATTTATGTTAGATCACCATTGTTAGGTGATCGATAACGTCACTAGCGTCAAGTGATGGTGTTAAGAAATAAATTGAACGTCATCTATGGAGCTATAAGTCCTCAAAACCACCCCTTTTATATAGCCAACCGAATTTAGGATTTAAGAGTCAATGCTTGATATATGATGTGTGAATGGGTTAGTAAAAATCTAAACATGTTCTTTTACAATTACAAACCTCTAGTAACTTAACAAATGTTGAATTTTCGAATTGTTAACCAGCTTTTTCCTGTTGAGTTCTAAACTCTACTTGACATTCCCCATGATCAGGCATTGCATTTTGAAGTTGGGAGCTTGGGGATCATCCAAGGAAGATTCAAGACAATGTTACAAGTATGAACGAACGAAGAGGTAGAGAAGTTTGAAACCTTTCAAACCCAACACCAGTTACACCACCCGACACCGCTCGACACCGCAATCAAGTTCAGCTATGAACAGATACGGTACTGATGGTACCTATACCTGGACTTAAAACATTTTCAAAGTTTGATGGTTCCATATCTTGTCACTTGACTAATTCATGTATGAAGTTGTATTGAACGAGACATTTTGGTCAATCTAGTCAAGAATGTTATATGTGATCTTTGAGTACATGCTTTTATGCTGCGGTCTTATACTACTTTTTTAACTAGAACAATAGTTTTGAACTACAATTGAGCAATTGAATTGCGCATATAAAATTCAAGCCATGAGTAACGCATACATTATGAAGCAGAATTAAAATAAACATTATAAAAAAGTTGTAAACTTCAATATCGTAGTAACAAAGTAAGCACACCGTGAGCTAGAACCGCCCAACGTCTCTAAGATTAGGAGGCCTAAAATTTAGAGGATGAGTTTCCAGGGTGGCCTTTTCGTCTTGTTTCCACATCTTGATTGTCTTGTCAGCTTCACAAGTAACCAGCCTTGTGCCAGTGACATCATAGCAAAGAGCATAAATCCCAGCTTCACTCTCCAGCGAGCCCGGTTGTGCAATTGTTTGGGATTGCTGGAAGCTGTGGCCGCTCTTCCAATCCCAAAACCACAAGCTACCGTTGTCGCCTCCTGTAGCCATAACTCCATCTTCATTGACGACCATCGCGTTGATAATGGACTTCTGTTGGGAGAGCATGTTGTGCAAAAACTCACCCCTCGGAAGGTTGAACTTTTTGATGGTGTTTGTTGAAGCCGATGCGAAGCAATTACCCCGATCTACCTTAGGATGATGTGTCATTGCCCGCACCGATTTCTTATGATGCGTTAAAGTTGAAAAGGTTTTTCTCTTTCTAAGGTCCCACAACTTGACAGTTGTATCGTGAGACCCGCTAATAACTTGTGGATCCGTTGGGAGGGTGAGAAGGGAGCAAACTGCATCTTCGTGTCCAGTCAATGCATGAACTTGCACATTCCTGAGACGATCATCCCAAACACGGCATACGCTATCCCGTCCCCCGGTGACTAAAACATCAAGAGTCGGATGGAGAGCCATGCTATAGACGCCACTAAGATGACCGTGATACGAACGGATAACCTTGTTCTGTTCAAGGTCCCAACATTTGACTTGTTTGTCATCGCCAGCCGAGAACAAATAGGGTCGCCTAGTGCTAACGGCAAGGCTTCGTATTTGCCCAGTGTGTCCGGTAAGAGAAAGTTGTAGCGCCCCGCTTGCTACGTCCCATATTTTGATTGTCCGGTCTGCAGATCCTGTACAAAACCATCTGTTGCTTGGATCAAAAGCAACAGAGCGAACCCATCCTAGGTGGCCATTGATGACCCTGTAAATCTTCCACGGGCTATGCCAAACGGGACGTGGCCAATTTCGGGCTAGATCCAGCATTGTTGTTGAACACCTCTGATCGCGGGAATGGGACGAACCAGGAGCAGAAAAAATGGAAGTGCCATCAGTAGTATTAATCGGCGCCTTGGCCTTGTCGGGTGCGGATGGACTAAAAAACAAATCAGCGTTTTGAGCTCCTTGGGTGCTTGAAGAACTCCTAGCAGTATTAGGAATTGGATCAAGGGGAAGAGCATTGGACGATTCATCGCAGTCGGCGGCAGGATTTTGTCGATGGGTCGTCGGTTTAAGTCCACCGTACTCCATGCTTGCCTTGTAAGTCATGCGAATTTTTTTTGTCTGCAGGTTACGAGAGGCCAGTTCGCTGCCATGGGTGGGGAAAAATAAATCGCCAGGTCTCTTTAGAGATTTAGAAATCAACTTTGACTCCATTGACTTCTCTCTTGTTTCTAAGAAAAGTTTAAACCCTGATATATGGCCCGACTGTCCCTTCGCCAAGTTCGATTCCGACACTTTCTTCGACTGCAATCCCACCCCAGTTAATCGCACCGATTCAATTCGGCGTAAAATATCCCAACCTGTTTCAGGTGATGTGCAAGAAGAGAAGCCAGCTAAGAGGCAGAGGAAGAACCTCTACCGAGGCATCAGGCAGCGTCCGTGGGGCAAATGGGCCGCCGAGATTCGTGATCCCAGAAAAGGGGTTCGAGTTTGGCTCGGTACCTTCAACACCGCCGAGGAGGCGGCCAGAGCTTACGACAGGGAGGCTCGCAAAATCCGCGGCAAAAGAGCCAAGGTCAATTTCCCCAACGAAGACGACCACCTCCACGCCAAGACGTATCTGAGAAACCCAAATCCTAATCTGTATGAACCCAAAAGCTTATCAACTCCTCTATATATAGTTTTTGGGAAACAAACCCTAATTATACTCGGAATTGGAATCTAAAATAGTTTCCTGTAAGTAGTAGGAACTTGGGTTTGCATTAATTAACATTTGATTAGGAAATCTACTATCTATGGTTAACCTGAGATAAAGTTTGAGTGTGATTTTGTATTTTAAACCCGGCATGAAAATCTGGCGAGCTCCGGGACCAAACTCGGCCAATCTCGACCCCATTCTATTTGTGGTAAAATCTTGCTTCCCTTCTCTCTCAACATCATTTTTATGATTTAACTTCCTATTTGTACTTAGTTTTAGGTCCAAATCGGAATCGGGACGAATCCCGATCAAACTATCTGGTGTTCTTCCTCGATGGGGTCCGATAACCCATGTTTTAAAGAAAAAAAAAATTTCTTGAAGTGCAGAGCACACTTAGTTATACCATGCAATTAAATTCTTTTAAATCTTATTCTTGCATTAAATTTATAAGGGCATGTAGTAGCAGTTGCACGCCATTACAAGACCTAAGAAAGATAAAAAAAACTGATGCAGTTAAGAAATAAGGGAGATCTTTTATCACCTTCGTCTGAGGTCTGAGCACCATGCTCCGGCTTTTGTTGTCTACATCCATTCATAGAAAACTCTCTAGTTTTTAAGGTAGTTCCAGTCAGGGTCATATGCTTTCTCAATATGAAATATTGTTCTTAGATTTCTGAATACTTTCTTAACCCAAATTTTGTTTTTGGGTTATAATTTGGGGATTTATGCAGTATTATTTTCTTTTCCGATCTCAGTTATTTTTCTATTTTTAGTATTGCTGGTTGTTATTTTTTTTTTATTTTTTTATATTTTAATAATGTCAAATTCATCTATCCACTCGTCTAACTTTCATGGTCTATCTTTGTGTACAGATTCTATTCTTTTTCCTGAAGTTCCAATTGCTCTCAGGTTGTCCAGCCATCTTCTGCTTGGTGTTGTGAGGATATATTCTAGAAAGGTGAATTACCTGTTTGATGATTGCAGTGAGGCTTTGCTTAAGATAAAGCAAGCCTTTCGCTCCACTGCAGTTGATTTACCTCCAGAAGAATCTACTGCTCCGTATCATTCCATCACCTTGCCTGAGACTTTTGATCTTGATGATTTTGAGCTACCAGATAATGAAATTTTTCAGGGGTTAGTATGTTCCATTATGTTTAGGGCTAAAGCTTTAGCTGTTGAGATGCTGGATATGAAAATTTGTATTTTTGTGAATTTTAACATTCAGTTGTTTTGCAGTAACTATGTTGATCATCATGTCAGTACACGGGAGCAAATAACTCTCCAAGATACAATGGAGGGTGTGGTTTACTCGACATCTCAATTTGGATTGGATGGTTAGTACGCATAAGTTCACTGTCATGACTCATGATTGATATCATTGTACATTGAGTTAAATTTGATGGATAAATCTTAATGATGTTTATGTATGAGTTAACTTAAATGTCCAATATTTCGTGGTTTATTTTCAGAGCGGTTTGGTGATGGCGATACTTCTCAAATTGGTCTGGAATTTGATGAGGTAATTTTTTGTACCTGCTTTGTAGTATTAACTTTTAAATAGAATAATTTGGTAATGGACTGGGTAGTCGAATATTGCATGTGGTCCAATATCCTAGTGGATAGGGTGTTGGGTTTCTACCATGCGTCCCGGGTTCGAAACTCCTCCCTCCCCTGAATTAATGTTATAGTTTCAAACCCTCCCCCCTCCCCTTAGTAATAGTAAATTTCTTTTAAAAAAAAGAAAGACTGGGTAATTGAATACTATGGAATTACAAGTTACTTCCTTCCGTATGTACACATGGAAATTTAATCTTTTTTCATCTGTGTGCATGGTTTCCTTGAATTTGTGTTGGTGCAGTGAAATTATGGCTCGCCGCTGCGTTTACTAATTTGTTACTAGGGTTTGGCTAATTGGTTGTTATAGGGTTTGGCATTACAGAATTAAGGATTCAGGGCTTGCAGATGTATTCAGCTCCCAAACGATCCTATGAGAAATGTAGTTGATGAAGATTAAAGAATGACTATATGTTTCTACCTGTGTCACTCACCTACTAAAAGTAAAGCCTTCTCAGAATGCTTAAAGTTGGTTGGAGTCGCTAAAGTTCACACACGTGCAAGCTCTCATATTCTCATATGGGCTCTTTGGGACTAAGTAAAAAGTGGGCTAGTGGGTTTTTACTGACTGGTGTATATTATTTATAACCAGTTCAAGAAACCATACGTGCCCGTATTGTTAGTGTCTTTGTTTAAATCTCTTATATACCCTCTTTTCAGCAACCAAGCACAAAGCCAGAGTGGGATGATTTTCAATTGTAGGGTTTCATCAATTTTCAATGTTTAAAATCTTTTGGGCAGTGCGTGGCTTTCATTGGTTTTTTTTGTGCTCGTGTTATGCATTGCTTATGCAAGAATCTAGTGGCCTAACTGTTGTCTTATTTGTCATTTATCTTGTTTATGGCGGTTTGTTTTCTGTAGGCTGTGGGTTGTTTGTAAACTTTTACAAATAGCTGGTCCACGTTGATTTTACTTCCTTCATAGACCTCATTAATATAATCTTTATGTTTTCTACTATACAAAACTATTATCTCACATATGTATGTATGTCACTTATAGATGCTATTGTTTTTTGAATGATGGAAAACAGGACCTGTTCTTTGGCAAGGTTGCAGCTCAAGTGAATGATGGAATTTCAGAGTAAACTCTATATCTCTTTAGTGTCAAGCGCAGATTACTATTAATTCTCACACATTGTTTGATTGCACAAAGAGGATCCTTTAAGTTAGGATTAGAGCATCTCAACTTCTTTGTTGGATTGTTTGGCCCTATGCTTCTACCTCTTTTCAAGTAAACAAGGCCTGTGCTTAACCCATGTTTTCTTTGACCACCATATCCTTAAGATTGATTATTTATGGAAAAAAATCATAAGCTTGGGTTTGGATAAGGTAATTCAAACTTGAAGTACCAATAAATTTTAAAATCACGGGATTTGAGACTACAAATTTGAAGTGATAGGATTTGTAAATTCTCATGTTTTATCTCAAGTTATCATGGTATAATTGAACTCTGAAATTTGTAATTGATCTGTCTGGAATCCAATAATCTGTAAATATGATTACTGGTGGTGATTTCTTATTTTAACTTTTAAGCAAAATTTATTTTTTTCCCGATGTCATTAAGCTGCAGAAGAAAGCTATGAGTGGTATGCCTGTTATCATATTAAAGTTGGGTGTTTCTGTCCTCAATGATTTGATTTGTTTATTTGGAATTTTTTTCTTCATGTTGAAGAGGTTGGTCCCTGTTGTGCAGTTATGTGGATGGTTGTGTGGTTTCTTTATTTTTTTTTTTATCCATGGAATGACTTAGGACACTAAGAATTTTCTGATGTACCGTATTCATTTTCAACTATTTCAGTGGTGATCCTCAAACATTGGGTCAATCAGTAACACCTCTGGAAAAGCATGATATGTATGACGGGATACCTGGAACTTCAGAAACCATACAAATGAATGGGATTGAAAACCAGGTCTAGTATCTATTGGTACTACCCAAAAACTCCTCATCTTTCTTTTTAAAGTCTTGTCCTAATTATTCTTCGTTTACCATGTATAAGCAAGGAGGTTCTATTCTCTTTATTTTTCGTTGTTGTTGAGGGATGGAGGGAGTGCGATTCATGTACTATTCTGTATAATACAATTCTTGCCTCCATGATGAATATTTTTTTTATATCCCTTTTGAACAGAATAATGTCCTAGCTGCAAATACTGATTTTGTTACGTATGCTCAAGCTCCATCAACTCCTGGACTATTTGAAGAGCCAAACCTGTTTGCGGTTCAGGAGCCTATGGCCTGCAGTGATCACTTGGATTTCGAAGACCATAATTTATCAAATTTAGCATCCATGGGCAGCTCAGAAAATGCTGGTCGTATGTCAGGTCCGCGTTGTGGGGATGATGGTACAATGGTTTCTCCCAAAGAGAATGGCTACCATTTGAGCGATATGGAGATCAAACAAACAAAGCCACAGGAGCATGAGCTGATTGAATCCATTTCTCCCGTATTAGAATGTTTAAATGGGACAGTTGGTGCATTGGATGGCCGAAACAGGGTTGAAGATATACACAATGGTATTGTTATAAACAATGAACCACTTATGCCTTTCCTAGATCAAAAGGATGCACAACTTGCAGAACCTGCTGGAGTTAGGTTTGATGAAACTGTTGCATCTCCTAGCTGCTCCCAGGTCACATCTGAGTTGGACGACCCTGCTCGTAAGATTAGTTCAAGTAATTCCTGTCCGAGAGCGTCAGAAGATTATTTGGAAGATCAGCAGACATGTTTAAAGCCTGAAATACAGAATGATGTTAAAACTGCTAATATTATGGAACAATCATGCATACCTAACATTGCAGATCCTTTCAAGCCTGTTACTCATGAAGATACGGCATCTGCTGAAGTGCCTGTGCTCCGGGCGTGTGGCTCCCTCCCGAGTCATCGTGATATGCTATCTCCTGCCGATAAAATTTCGGAAATCCCCTTCAACTTACCATCTGAGGTTGTAGGGCCAAGTTCATTGGACAATGCAACATCTTTGGACAATCAATTGGAGAACTTGGATAGGTTTGCCACTTCTAACTTGCCTGCACCTGAAAAGTTGCTCTCTGTACCAGAGGGGTTCACTTTTAAACCAAGTGATTTTCTAGTGGAACCTACGCCTGAAAAAGAAGTCATAGGTGGGGATGCTGGTGATGGTGATGGGATTAAACTCATCTCAAGGAAAAAACGTAGTTCCACAGAAAGTACACTGGCAGTGCATAGTTTGAATTCAGTTGAATCATTTGGGGAGGCCGGAGGAGAGAGAACTGCAGAATCTATCCCTGATGATGATGATTTATTGTCTTCTATTTTAGGTATCAAAAGGATTCTTTCTTCACGCCTTCAGAAATTTGTACATGTCATTTTGTGTTATTACCAAGAGTTGATAGATCAGTCTGGCATTTATCCTTTTCTTTTTCCTGAATCTTTGTTTGAAAGAATTTTCTAAGGCTTATATGATTGACTAAACTGAAAATTATTGTTGATTCAGTTGGAAGAAGGTCTTCAGTTCTAAAAATGAAACCCACTCCGCCTGCACCTGAAATGATATGCACTAAACGCTCAAGAACTGCTGCCCGCGGTACTGGCTCAAAGAGGAAAGTGCTAATGGATGATACAATGGTCTTGCATGGCGAGTATGTGATAATTTCCATATATCTACATTGTTTGAATTACAGCTACCAACTAATTTTTACTGAGCATAAGAAAAGTGTTTCCTTTTGAATATTTGCTGCTTGTTTTAAGACCTCCACAATATGAAAAGCCTATACTACTATGTATAATTGAGATTTGTAGTTGCATCCACCTGAACATATTTTGACATAGAAGTTAATGGTGGGTCTCTTTGAGCAATTAGCATGTTCTGATGGGAAATTTCACATTTTGTTCTTTTGAAGTGTATTATCGGTAGTTGTAATGATTATGCTAGTAGAGAGGGACCTGACTAACTGGTAGTTACTTAGTAAGTTTTGAGATGAAAATAATCGTGCTGAGCATGCTAGACCTATCTTGTTGTATAAGTTGTTGTGTGCTACATTACTAAGCGCTAACTACTTGCCTGCCGGTTTTCTGAAGTCAAATACGCCAGCAGCTGACAAATACTGAAGACATACGTCGTGTGCGAAAAAAGGCTCCTTGTACTCGCCCAGAAATTTCAATGATTCAGCGACAATTTTTGGAAGATGCAATTTTTACTGAACCCATATTTACTGGTACGATAATTATACTTAGACGTATGTATATCCAATTACTGCATGTCATTTATTGGTTTATTTTGGAAGACCAGTAGAAATGTGAACGATTGATATACTTCACAAAATCTGTACAAGCCACCTGAATTGGTTTTGATGTTTATCAGGCATGTCGGCAGAACTGATTTATCTGCACACTGGAACATTTGATACAAGTACAACCAGGGTTTCCGAAGATGAGCAAAACAATGTTTCTGCGGAGCCATTGAACGATGTAGAATCATTTCTGGGGCCAAATGTTACTGAAGAAATTGAACCCCTTCGAAGCACTGAACCTGTAATAATGAGAGATGACTCAGCGGCACAGCCTGCTGGCGTTCCTATTGAGAACGAAAACCAGAAGGAAGATCATAACCTAAGATCTCACCATACTGATGCTCAAGAACAGGGGATCACTGACCTGGAAGAATTTAATACTTCCAAACATGAACCCTTGGGGGAGATAGCTGAAATGGAAATTGACAGAGAAAATTTTGAAGTTGCTGATCCTATTGTAGAAGATATTTACAAGGTGTCAGCTGATGTTAATGTCCAGTCAAGGCTTATGGATAAAACTGATGATGAAGATGTGTTGCTACAGATGGATGCATTATGCAGGTCACCAAATAATAAGTTGGACGCCCAACCCATGGAGGTGGATGCATTGATAGTGGAGGCAAGTATCCAGAAAGAAGTTGATGCCATTGAAGTTGTTGACCGTAATGTCGAAATCAAAGCAGATGTTCGGATAGGTGCGTCTGAACTCACCGACAATGTAAATGTTACACTCTCAACTGGAGAATCCAAAAACCTTAGTTTTTCAGATTATCAACCTGTGGAAGGAATTGGAAATAGTGAGCAACATATTGTGAATGAAACTGAGGTCCTGGAGGCAAACTTGCATTGTGATGACAATGCTTCCTTGAATGGTAAGGAAAGTCTTGGTTTTCGGGAGGTTGATCCACAGAGTGGCATTGATGCAGAAGTCGCTGCAGTTGCAGAAGATCGTGGTGTAAGTTGTTAACATTCATTATTTTTAGTTCTGAAAGTTATTTGGAATGTCTCTTACATATGAAAAGAAAGTTTTTTTTAATTATTTTATTATTTTTTATTTTTTTAAATGTCACTTAAAAGGGAAAAAGGAAACTCAGTGCATGTATTCTTATTTTTCTTGGGGACAGAAACATGTTGTACACACGTACACTATATTTGGCTTCGTTTAATTGTTATAATTTTACACCCACACGCTGGCGATCCCCTATATCTATTAGAACCAAATAAAAATTTATTCCTTGAACAAGTATTTGATCCATTCCTTGCCTGGCAAAACTACCTTCTGAGCCATATTTTTCATTTTATGATTACCATATTTACTCCTGATTCTTTGAGAATTGTCTGATTGAAGTTCCATAATAATGATATTGAAGATGACGTGACTTTGTAATGCTGTTCCTTAACTATATATGTTTTTGCCTGGAAGATAGGCATTGTCTTCTGGAAACAGGGTCATTTTGTGCATTAGTCATTTTGTTCTCTTGTCCCAAATTCCATTTCAAGATATGTCCCTTTCTAAAGTACAAATCGTGCTTTTAACTTCACATTGTGGCTATATTGTGCAGGATTGTGAAGATGTAGGTTTTGGAAATGATACAGGTTGACTTTGTCTTCTTCCTGCCTTCTTGACTCTTTCCATTCATCTATTGGACTGTCTTATTTATTATGTACCTGCTTAGGACTTGTTGGTATGAACGTGTTGTCTACATGGATTATCCACATAGCACAGAACTATTTATGCATTTTATGAGTGTACTCTTTGTACTTTTTTGGCACTTCCAAATTTCTTATTAACTCTGTGGACTTGGCGCAAATCACCTGGCGCATAAATGAAGATTTGTCTGTGCTTGCATATTTGATGACTATGTGCTTCCTTGTATTAGTATTTTTGCATTTTAAAGTAAAATTCCCTTTTTCCCTCGCACTTATGTGCTGGAGTTCCTTTGAATAACATATGTTATTGTTCTTCTCAGAGTTTTTGAATGTAGATGATGATGAAATAACTGAAGATGTCGATGACATGCCTTGCGCTGAAGATACTCGTCTTCTTGAGAACAGTGGATGGTCTTCCCGTACCAGGTATGCATGCTTCATATGGTCGGTTCTATGTTTAATGCAAGCTGCTATTTTCATTTTATTGCAAGACAGTGGAATTGCTTTTTCTGGTTTGCATGACCTCATTGAAGGTGATACTGACAAGTTTGTGTGTTTGAAGCATTGTTACAATATGAAATTTTTTCCATATTTCGATATAAGGATTTTGAATAATAAAACCCTAAACCCTCTCTCTATCCACTTGGTGGTAAACAGGTTTTTCATAATTCTCATGCTATACAATTCCCAAGTTAAAATTGCTGATTGTTTTTCTGTGATATTGATTATCTATTATTTGTCATCAGACATTCTGATATCAGTTTTCTGTTATTATTAAAAACCAACTGTTGAGTTTCGTATGGGGCTGTTGCCAAGTATCTCCAGACTTTACTTGATAAGGAACCTGCGCATGGGAAAAAAATTCTTGGCATGGACAGTCTGTTAAATGGTAAAACTCGAAAGGAAGCATCAAGGATGTTTTTTGAGACATTGGTAAGTGTTATGATCAATGTTATGCTAAGGTTTTCTTTTATCTGGGTGATCTGCTAAATTAGTCACGAAGGACTTCATTAATAAGGATGATAGCGTATTCTTATATATATTATATGTAGTACAATGTTGGGAACCCCAAAAGCATGTAATGAAATTAACTGAGCTCAAGCAAAATCTTTAAAGATAGGTTAGAGCATGTGACATCATAAATATATATATATATATATATATATATATATATATATATATATATATATATTTATTTATATTTATGTATATATATAAATGTGAGACGGTTCAAATCGTTGAAGTTCGATGGGAGGTGGCCCTACAACTAGTCCCCATTTTTACCCAAAAATGGGGATCCCTTTGGATAAAGGGCCTGTATATATATTGTTGAAAAATATTTGGTAAATAATTTCTAGTCTAACTAGTTTAAGCCTATTTGATAACAATTTTGTTTTAGTTTTATTTTAGCTTTCGTTTTGTGTACCATTCCCTATGCATTTCTTCCACAACCCTCGCACACTTCTTCCTCCATGCTTCATTTCTCATTTCTCCCATGTAAACGCCCCTTAAATGTTTCAAATTGAAAAAGAAAAGAAAATAGTAATAAAATGGTTTGGTTTAGATTCGAGCCTAACTTATAAGCCCATTAAAAATTGGGTTTACCTTAAAAGGTCTGTTTCAATTTGGGGTTCCCAATTTTATTTTTTTTAAAATTTTAATTTATAGTTTTTTCAGCCCCAAATGGGAGAGGAGCAGTTCACAATAAGTAAATCCAAAATTGATAACCACCATACTAAAACTCAAGGAACTCCCGTTTGGTTTTGTTTCAAAATCAAAAGGAAAAAACAAATCTCATAAACCAATAACCACTATACTGATATTCAAGCATCCAAATCCAAATCCATGTATGAACTCCACTAAATAACCAATTACACCCAAACACCTAATTTGTTAATTAAATTAAATATATATTTTTTTATATTATGCGGTTCGGTTCGGTTTCAAATATTAGGAATTGAAACCAAATCATTATTTTAACTTTCAGTTCAGTTTTCAAACCGAAACTATTTAAACTTCAAAAATTGAACCGTTTGGTGCGATCCAACTTAATTCGTGTATCGGTTTCAATTTTCTGTACCACGTGCCCAATCCTATCAGCCGCTCTCCTCTTTCATTTTTTCACTTTTTATTTATTTCTTCTTCTGTCTAATTTTTTTTTTCCATTGTCTACATTTCTCTCTTCGATATTTTTTTCTTTCTTCCTTTCTTTTCTCTTCGCTCGCACCATGGGTCATTGATCTTTTTTTCTTCTTGTTTCCTCTTCTACTCTTCACCCGCACATGTTTTTTTATTTATTTATAATTTGGGTGAAAAATACATGGGTCTAGTGTGTTGAAATTGCAGGTTTTGAAATAAAATATAATATTCCATTAAAACCGAAAACCAGTCGAACTGAAATGGAAATCGAATAAACCAAAGCCTGCCAGTTTTACTTATTTTTTAGTAGAACCAAACCGAACAACTTAGGTCATCTCCAATGGAGAGAGCTAAATGTCCAAAAGTCAAAAAATGGCCTGATTTATCTAAAAATTAATCTCCAAGCGATGGCAAGGTTGTAACTCTATGGAGCCCACATGCCATTATTTGGCCAAAAACGTAATCGAATGAATCGATGCCGCCCATGCCAATGAAGGGGCATCAAGCTAGCCAAATGTAACCCCTCCTTAGCCTTTTGTTTGGGGTCCAGCTCCTCAATTGCAATAATCTATTTAAATTCAACGACTAGATTTGAAAACATCTCATGATAGTTTAATTAAGGAAAAATTACACAAAACTATCTCAACTATTAGGCCAATCACAGTTTTTGTTTGGGTTAATATTTGAATATTGAGCTAGATTGAAGGAAGGCCCAAAGATGTTAAAACAAGATAAATCTACCTAAAGTCCAACCACAAAATCCAAAGTAAATTGAAGTTTTCGCAGCCAAGACACAAGCCACATGTCCATAACAGAAGTGACATGTGATGGAGACTAACTTACTATCAGCCAAAAACCATTTTCCAGTGGCACTACAAGTAAAAAGTTGATGACTCACGACCCTTTAAGAGCTTTCGGGCAAGAGCAAAGCCCTGACCCTTGGCCAAATCGTCTATAAAAGGAAGAAGAGACAACAGAGATAAGGGCACTCAACCCATCAAACAAACAAACATACAAACTCTGCTCTTAAGCCAAATTTGCATCCAAAAAGCTGAAATCAACCTTGATTCACTCTTTTTAGCAATAACTTCCTTAGAAAAGCTATCTTTTGTCTAGTATAAAAGCTCTGCTACTTCCCCAGTGTTGTAGTATCAATTTTCTCATGTAAACATGTTTACCATCCATCCATTTTAGCATACAACCCCTGTAAACTTAATAGATCAGTTTTCATTAAGAGTAACTTGGAATCAAACAAATGACTTAAAGAGCTATGAACTCCCTCCATTTGAATATACAAGATCATGAACTAAAAGTTCTTGTTTACACGGCAAGAAAAAGAACTTAATGCAAACTTAACCTATCTGCAACAATACTTTGATAATGCCACGCCCCGATCCTTATGTCCTCGGAACATCGAGATAGTCACGTGCTGGCCGACACCCGAATGTGACGAAAGTCATTTATTGAAAACATGAGAACTAAAATATGAATAAGTTAAGAGAAATTTAAATATAATTAATATGCAAAGAGGAATGTGTTTAGAGCATACAACTAACTAGAACACTAAAAGGAAGAATATAAAATTGAATGAACAAAAGGATCGGCCCTACACCGAGAGGACTCGAAGATGCCAATGAGGAAGTGCCTTGAAGCCAGGATTGTATGTATAATAAAACAAGCTTGAAGTGGGCACAAAGCAAACATGAGTGAACCAAGTTGATATAGATATATATATATATATATATATATATATATATATATATATATATATATATATATATAAAATAAAGCAGTTATCAACATACTAACCTCCAAAGTTTTATGAAAACTCAATAGCATAATATGTAATAGGTTTTCTGAAAACCCTAGCATGCCATAAAACCTTCATAAATCATATCTCGTATATAGTGTGCTAACCAGTGGTATTAGTATCAGTATCTATTCAATCAGAACCCTTCATTTTCCAAACAGGCCATTTAAAACACTTCATTCACTTGTCAAACAGGCCCAACCTACGCCCCGCACAAAGCCATATAAATATCATTGCCAAAACAGGCCCAACCTACGCCTGGCATGAAGCCAATATAATATCATTGCCAAACAGAAAAAACTGTGACCACTAGATACGCACAAAAACATTGAATATAGTCTTTCCAAACATAGGTACATATATCTCAAAAACATCTTCATAGCATAAAGTCATCCATCGTCTATACTATAAAGAAGTGTGTAAAAACATGTTCTAAATAGTATATCATCATCCATTAGATATCCTACAAAAAACATGGGTTCGATAGAAAATATGATATTCCAAAATATTCTAAGTAAGCGTAATATCTCATAAAACGTTTTATAAAATGTAATCATTAAATCATGCTTTTCATGTATGCAATTCTACTATTAAAACATGTATTTTAGAAGGGGTCCACTCACATATATTCCGCTGCTGAAGAGCCACGCAAACTAGCGAAGACGGAAACACCACAAATAATTGCCCCTAAGCACATAAAGGGTCCAATTAATGAAAATATAATATAACAATTGAATTTGGGAAAACGGACGTAAAAAATGGATTCAGCGAGAGGACGAGATTGATACCTTGAACGCCAGCCAACTCGTAGTGGTTTAGCTTGAAAGCCATCGGACTTGCCGGTAAAATTGGAAAAACATATCCCTGAGTTGCTATATCCTCAATCCACAAGCATAATCTAGGTTAGATTTAGGCCACTAGGAGAAGAGTTCAAGTGTCCCGAGGCTTACCCAAATCAGAGGGACGAGAAACCTCGCCGAAATTCTTCTCTATACCGACGCTCGATGATTCTTGCGTCTTTGTTGAGTTTTAAGGATGCAGGAAGGGAAACGGAGGATGGTAGTGGTTCAGCAGTCGTGTTTATGTGTGTTTGTGGGCGTTGGCCGCCGGGGAGGAGAGAGCACAGAGAGTTGAGGGAGATAGCTAAGATAGAAAACAAGATAGAGGTGAGAGAATTACAGGAGAGGTAAGGAAGAGTGATTGGGACCGGGGGACACAAATCAAGGGGTAGGCCCCTTGGGCTCACCAATTATAATCCCAAAAACAATTTTTAAATAAAAACCCAAAACAAAGTAAAATTACATACAAATTTTGGGGAGGGGTTTTACAATTTACCCTCCTTAAAAGAAATTTCGTACCCGAAATTTGAAATAACTTACTACACTGCAGTGCTTACAATTGCCCAACGAGCTTGCAGGATACCAAAACAACGCTCCACATTCTTCCTACACCCCTCTTGACATTTTGCGAAGTGTTTTTCTTTTTCACTCTGTGGATGTGGCATTGTTTTGACAAACGTTGTCCACCTTGGGTAAATGCCGTCTGCAAGGTAGTATGCTCTGTCGTATTTATGGCCATTAACCCAATATGTGCATCTCGGCGATTTTCCTTGCAATAGTTCGTCGAACACTGAAGATTGGGCAAGGATATTTAGATCATTCTGAGCTCCTGGAACACCAAAAAAAGCATGCCAAATCCATGTATCAAATGAAGCCACCGCTTCCAAAATGACACTTTGGGCTCATTTCCTGTCGCCATAAGCTCCTTGCCACGCACTTGGACAGTTTTTCCAAGTCCAGTGCATGCAGTCGATGCTTCCAATTATGCCAAAGAAGCCTCGCATCTCACCCTTCCTCAGAAGCCTTCGCATGTCCCTTGGCATGGGTTTCCGGATGTACTCATTAGTGTAGAAGGCTTCAATTGTAGAGCAAAACCGCATTAGGGAATCCAAAATAATTGTTTTTCCCATCTTCGCGATCTCATCCACTTGATTTGTAGATGCTCCATATGCAAGCATTCGCAAGGTAGCCATAATTTTTTGCTAAGGGAATAAGACCTGGAACATGAAATGCATCAATTTTTTTGCACAAAGTATGGATCATGGTTGCAAATAGTACTCATGATATTGTCGAACAAACTTCGTTGCATTCTAAAACGGCGTCAACCCTGAAATTTTTTCATTATGTAGCTTCTCTTTGTATTCTTTTGGTTGGTTATACTCTGCATTCTTTGATTTTATTATATTTCTCTAATTGACAAAAAAATTGTGTTCTACAGTAGTATTGTTATGAAACCAAAGTCTTTGTTCAACTAGTCTTCCTTAGTTAGTTCACTATTTTGCATGATAAAGTGTTGTTTTATAATGAAACGACGCATATATGGAATGAAAGAAGAAATAATCCTGAATCACAATTTCTATAGCTGCAGTTTTGAGCCATGAATATTAATTATTTTCCAACTTCAATGTAGAAACTTATAGCCACTTAGTACTACGGTCCAGTGGTATTCCTCTTTACTTGTAAGCGAGAGGTCTTAAGTTCGATTCTCACCAAAAAGGCGGATTTGAACCACATTCTTGCTAGTCCATTGTGAGGCTTAGCCCACCCCTAGAAACTGATAAAGGAGTTCTATGTTTATATAATTATTTTTTGTTTTTTAAATCAACTTTTGAATAAAAAATTTCATTCAACTACAAAAAAATGAACATTTTTCTCGTTAGTATATTAGTTTTTATCAATTTCTAGCATATGGCTTAGAGACGCTCCTAATTTCTTGGAATAAAAAAAATTGTTATCACTTCAACACTTGATTAGAAATCAATATTACTTAACAACATTATTTAACTGTGGCACACTTAGACAATCAATTAGTAACAAAGAACACACACTTTGTGTGTGTGAATAATTTTTCTTAATAATTGCATATTAATATTACATAATTACTATTTTGTCCTCTTTATGTAAATATTGTATATCAAAAGTGAGGGTAAAATTAAAAAAAAACAAGTATAAAAAAGAGGGTAAAATAGGAAAAATAGGGATATGACTGTCATTTTGTCAAAAGGTACACATTTACTATTTCACCCTCCTTTTGTCAATAGTGTATATCTTAATAATAGTATAGATTTGACATGTTACTCTAGTGAGGTAAACTCGAAAGTAAGAGGCATTACTTATAATAATTGGCTAGTCCTGAGGGAGAGCAGTCTTCTCTGCACTCAAATTCAAATTTAATTATACTGCTTTGATCAAATTTATTGCCCTGTTAAAATAAAATTTCGTCACAAGCATGTACAAGAACCCTAGATGGTAAATTTCCTAATACAAATGTTAATTCCTTTCGCCTCTCCTTAATAATTAGGGTTCTCTTTACTTTCCCACTCAGGATTCGGTTTTCCTTTTCGTAGAAGAACCCGGAAAAGGTATATGTAATAATTAATAACCTAATACAAACCCTAAGTTATGAAAGAATCCTACTACTTACAGGAAACTATTTTAGATTCCAATTCCGAGTATAATTAGGGTTTGTTTCCCAAAAACTATATATAGAGGAGTTGATCAACTTTTCTTGGAAACAAGAGAAGCGAATGTCAACTTTTCTTAGAAACAAGAGAAGCCAATGGAGTCGTCACTGGGAAAGTTGATTTCTAAATCTCTAAAGAGACCTGGCGATTTATTTTTTCCCACCCAGGGAAGCAAACTGGCCCCTTCTGATCTGCAGACCAAAAAAAATCGCATGACTTACAAGGCAAGCATAGAGTGCAGTAGACTTAAACCGATGGCCCATCGACAAAATCCTGTCGCTAACCGCGATGAATCGTCCAATGCTTTTCCCCTTGATCCAAATCCTAATACTGCTAGGAGTCATTCAAGCACCCAAGGAGCTCAAAATGCTGATTTTTTTTTTCATTCTATAGCTTCTCTTTGTATTCTTTTGGTTGGTTATACTCTGCATTCTTCGACTTTATTATATTTCTCTAATTGACAAAAAAAACTGTGTTCTACAGTAGTATTGTTATGAAACCCAGCTTCACTTTCCAGCAAGCCCGGTTGTGCAAAGAGCATAAATCCCAGCTTCACTCTCCAGCGAGCTGTTGTCGCCTCCTGTAGCCATAACTCCATCTTCATTGACGACCATCGCGTTGATAATGGACTTCTGTTGGGAGAGCATGTTGTGCAAAAACTCACCCTTCGGAAGGTTGAACTTTTTGATGGTGTTTGTTGAAGTCGATGCGAAGCAATTACCCCGATCTACCTTAGGATGATGTGTCATTGCCCGCACCGATTTCTTATGATGCATTAAAGTTGAAAAGGTTTTTCCCTTTCTAAGGTCCCACAGCTTGACAGTTGTATCGTGAGGCCCGCTAACAACTTGTGGATCCGTTGGGAGGGTGAGAAGGGAGCAAACTGCATCTTCGTGTCCAGTCAATGCATGAACTTGCACATTCCTGAGACGACCATCCCAAACACGGCATACGTTATCCCGTCCCCTAGTGACTAAAACATCAAGAGTCGGATGGAGAGCCATGCTGTAGACGCCACTAAGATGACCGTGATACGAACGGATAACCTTGTTTTGTTCAAGGTCCCAACATTTGACTTGTTTGTCATCGCAAGCCGAGAACAAATAGGGTTGCTTGGTGCTAAAGGCAAGGCTTCGTATTTGCCCAGTGTGTCCGGTAAGAGAAAGTTGTAGCGTCCTGCTTGCTATGTCCCATATTTTGATTGTCCGGTCTGCAGATCCTGTACAGAACCATCTGTTGCTTGGATCAAAAGCAACAAAGCGAACCCATCCTAGGTGGCCATTGATGACCTTGTAAATCTTCCACGGGCTATGCCAAACGGGACATGGCCAATTTCGGGCTAGATCCAGTATTGTTGTTGAACACCTCTGATCGCGGGAATGGGACGAACCAGGAGTAGAAAAAACGGAAGTGCCATCAACAATATTAATCGGCGCCTTGGCCTTGTTGGGTGCGGATGGACTAAAAAAAAAATCAGCGTTTTGAGGTCCTTGGGTGCTTGAAGAACTCCTAGCAGTATTAGGAATTGGATCAAGGGGAAGAGCATTGGACGATTCATCGCAGTCAGCGGCGGGATTTTGTCGATGGGTCGTCGGTTTAAGTCCACCGTACTCCATGCTTGCCTTGTAGGTCATGCGAATTTTTTTAGTCTGCAGGTCAAGAGAGGCCAGTTTGCTGCCATAGGTGGGGAAAAATAAATCGCCAGGTCTCTTTAGAGATTTAGAAATCAACTTTGACTCCATTGACTTCTCTCTTGTTTCTAAGAAAAGTTTAAACCCTGATATATGGCCCGACTGTCCCTTTGCCAAGTTCGATTCCGACACTTTCTTCGACTGCAATCCCACCCCAGTTAATCGCACCGATTCAATTCGGCGTAAAATATCCCAACCTGTTTTAGGTGATGTGCAAGAAGAGAAGCCAGCTAAGAGGCAGAAGAAGAACCTCTACCGAGGCATCAGGCAGCGTCCGTGGGGCAAATGGGCCGCCGAGATTCGTGATCCCAGAAAAGGGGTTCGAGTTTGGCTCGGTACCTTCAACACCACCGAGGAGGCGGCCAGAGCTTACGACAGGGAGGCTCGCAAAATCCGCGGCAAAAGAGCCAAGGTCAATTTCCCCAACGAAGACGACCACCTCCACGCCAAGACGTATCTGAGAAACCCAAATCCTAATCTGTATGAACCCAAAAGCTTATCAACTCCTCTATATATAGTTTTTGGGAAACAAACCCTAATTATACTCGGAATTGGAATCTAAAATAGTTTCCTGTAAGTAGTAGGAACTTGGGTTTGCATTAATTAACATTTGATTAGGAAATCTACTATCTATGGTTAACCTGAGATAAAGTTTGAGTGTGATTTTGTATTTTAAACCCGGCATGAAAATCTGGCGAGCTCCGGGACCAAACTCGGCCAATCTCGACCCCATTCTATTTGTGGTAAAATCTTGCTTCCATTCTCTCTCAACATCATTTTTATGATTTAACTTCCTATTTTTACTTAGTTTTAGGTCCAAATCGGAATCGGGACGAATCCTGATCAAACTATCTGGTGTTCTTCCTCGATGGGGTCCGATAACCCATGTTTTAAATCTGGTCGACTCGACCCGTATGTAATTCTAGTCCAAGTCCAATAACCCAATTCAAATTTGTCTAACCCATTTATTTAAATTAAGCCCAATAACCTTTTGGAGACCTGACCCAAACTTTGGGTCCTATTAAACTTGGACCCGAGCCCATTTATTTTTAGTTAGGCCTCAGACTATATTTGGGTTAGTTATATTTAAGCCCAAATTCTTTAAGGACCCAACCCACATGCTAAAAATCCCAGCCCATGTGATTGGCTTTGGTTATTGGATTAAGTCCAATAACTTTTTGGGGACCCGTCCTAAACTTTGGGTTGTAATAATTAAACACTTAAGCCAATTATTTAAATCTAATCTTATCGGTGTTTAGGTGCAACTGTGGGAGGTGATACAGTCCATCCTAATTCAAGTGGCTCTCCAGTAGTGGAATACATGTGAGTGGACCCCTTCTAAAATAATATTTTTATAAATCTTAGGGTTGCAAGCATATTTTATTTCGGAATTTCATATGCTTTAAAAATGTTTACGAATTGGCAGAATTAAAATAAACATTATAAAAAAGTTGTAAACTTGAATATCGTAGTAACAAAGTAAGCACACTGTGAACTAGAACTGCCCAACGTCTCTAAGATTAGGAGGCCTAAAATTTAGAGGATGAGTTTCCAGGGTGGCCTTTTCGTCTTGTTTCCACATCTTGATTGTCTTGTCAGCTTCACAAGTAACCAACCTTGTGCCAGTGACATCATATCAAAGAGCATAAATCCCAGTTTCACTCTCCAGCGAGCCCGGTTGTGCAATTGTTTGGAATTGCTAGAAGTTGTGGCCGCTCTTCCAATCCCAAAACCACAAGCTACCGTTGTCGCCTTCTGTAGCCATAACTTCATATTCATTGACGCCCATCGCGTTGAATGAATATGGAGTACGGTAGACTTAAACCGACGAATTGCCCATGGCAGCGAATTGGCCCCTCCTGACCTGCAGGCTAAAAAAAATCGCATGACTTACAAGGCAAGCATGGAGTACGGTAGACTTAAACCGACGACCCATCGACAAAAACCTGACGCCGACCGCGATGAATCGTCCAATGCTCTTCCCCTTGATCCAAATCCTAATAATGCTAGGAGTCCTTCAAGCACCCAAGGAGCTCAAAACGCTAATTTTTTTTTTAGTCCATCCGCACCCAACAAGGCCAAGGCGCCGATTAATATTGCATATGGCACTTCGGTTTTTTTTGCTCCTGGTTCGTCCCGTCCCTGCGATCAGAGGTGTTCAACAACAACGCTGAATCTAGCCCGAAATTTGCCACGTTCCGTTTGGCATAACCCGTGGAAGATTTATAGGGTCATCAGTGGCCACCTAGGATGGGTTCGCTCTGTTGCTTTTGATCCAAGCAATATATGGTTATGTACAGGATTTGCAGACCGGACAATCAAAATATGGGACGTAGCAAGCGGGACGCTACAACTTTCTCTTACCGGACACACTGGGCAAATACAAAGCCTTGCCGTTAGCACCAGGCAACCCTATTTGTTCTCGGCTGGCGATGACAAACAAGTCAAATGTTGGGACCTTGAATAGAACAAGGTTATTCGTTCGTATCACGGTCATCTTAGTGGCGTCTACAGCATGGCTCTCCATCCGACTCTTGATGTTTTAGTTACTGGGGGACGAATAGCGTATGCCGTGTTTGGGATGTTCATCTCAAGAATGCGCAAGTTCATGCATTGACTGGACTCGAAGATGCAGTTTGCTCCCTTTTCACCCTCCCAATGGATCCACAAGTTTTTAGTGGGTCTCACGATACAACTGTCAAGCTGTGGGACCTTAGAAAGGGAAAAACCTTTTCAACTTAAACACATCATGCAAGCAATGACACATCATCCTAAGGTAGATCGGGATAATTGCTTCACATCGGCTTCAACAAACACCATCAAAAAGTTCAACCTTCTGAGGGGTGAGTTTTTGCACAACATGCTCTCCCAATAGAAGTCCATTATCAACGCTCACTATGAAAGATTCTATCAATTTTTGGGAAATTCATCACCAACACTCACTATGAAATATTCTATCAATTTTTGGCAGTTTTGCTTCAAAGAATTGTTTATTAGAATAGAACAGTTGATATACCATCAACCAAATCTAGCACAATATGTACTTGGTCAAGGTTTTCATTTTGACATTCAGCAAGATTAGACAGAACAAAATGGCTATTTCAAGCTGAAATGGATCTGGGAACAGCATTGATAATTCAGCATGCACCAGAAGCACATGATCCCAAATTACGAACATCAGTGAGTCTACTTTTTCCCTTCTTAGCTAGCCTATCATTGAATTTCGATTGAGAAATGACCTTCCCAACTTTCTATATACAACACTTTGATTTTGTTAGAAAACGAACACTAATAAATTAGAAATCCACATTAACGAACACTAATCAATTAGCAATCCAGCTGAAATGTAAATTTGTAACACGCAAAAAACAAACATTAATCAATTAGAAATTTAGATTAACTGTAGCATTGGGATCACACTCAACTAATCAACAAAAAGAACTAAATAATTACAAAAATGAAATTTTCTCAGGAACTAAACAGAACAAAAAAAGAGAGAGAAACCAAAAGAGTAACTGATTTATACCTTATTGGATCGTCGAATGACCGCAACTTCAAAAACGCTTAGAGAGATTAGCAGTGATTTTGAACCTCCGTTTCCGATAGGAGCTCCAACGATGATCGAAATTCGGTCCCGAATTGAAAAAAAATATGTGAGAGAGAGCGAGAGACGAACCTGATTTGCTTGGGGAGCCTAAGGTTCCAGGCTTGAGAGAGAGCTTGAGAAATCTGTGGAAGCAAATGGAAGAGCTCTGCTTTTCCACCTTTCCCGTACAAAAAACATAAGATTAGAATTATAATTTCACTTCTTTTTTTCCCTACTATTTCTGAGCAACCAAACAGAAACTAAGAAATAGATATTTCACAAAAAATCAGTTAATATAAATGAAAATTTACCAAATTGGATTGAAACCGAGGAGGAAATTCCTCGGAAAGAAGCTCTGGTTTGAGGTTGGAGGATTGAGGAGAGAGAAGACAGAGAGAAGAACGCAAGCGTGCGAGTTTGGGAGAGAGTACAGAAAAGCAAAGTGAAGAAAAGGAAACAGAAAAGCGCAGTGAGACAAAAGGCAAACAGAAAAGCAGATAGCAAAATGGCCAATAAAGCAAAAAACCAGGGATATTTTCGTCCGGACACTATAGATCAATAGTAACCCAGAAACTGGGTTTTAGTATATACTAGAAATTAGGCCCGTGCCTTGCCACGGGAACTAGCTGTTTCAAATGTAATCAAATGAATAAACAAAAGAGAAGGAAACAAATATTATAGTGGCATAAGTTGAATAATTGCAGCAAGCAAACAAATAAAGACTCAAAAACTGGAAATGAAAACGGTAACATTGAGTTTTAATAACCAAAAAGGAACCTTGTTTAAGCAGCTCCACATCATTTATACTTGGAAAAACACAAATTAAACTAACAAAAATATAGAATTTAACCCTAATCCAAGGATTAAATATCAAGTATAAAGTCAATAGGATTGGGACCTTTGCATTGAGGAATATCTACTACATTATGAGTTCCCTCCTTATAAAGCCCAATCATGGGGTTTTCCGGTGAGCCACGAACAGTTAACTTTGCACGACACCGCCATCCCCACTAACACCAAACCCAGATAATATCAAGATCAAAACTAATCAATACCAGAAAGATATTTCTTTTTATTTAAATTTTAAGAAAAGGCCTAAACTGTAGGAAATTAAGAGGAAAAAAAAGGTTATTTTTTGGTCAAAGTGAAATCGAAGACTCCAATTGTGTTGAGGAACTCTGTCGCCTCATCGACGATGACTGGACGGTGGAGATTGAATTGGTGCGTACACCCGGAGCACCTGATTATACACCGAACAGAAAACAAAATTTAAATCAAGTCGAACAATAATTATGAGAAAATATACTAAAAGGGATTTGAGCTTGAGAGTTAAATCAACTGAAAATTGCACATGAACAAAATAATATACATCATGCCATTTGTGATTTTGAAAGAAAAAAAGAATACCTTCTTCAGGTCCACTTTAGGAGGTGGAGGCTCTTGATAGAAGATTGGCATTGGAGTTGTTTTAAGTCAGTTTCTTCCTGAACATCCTAATGTTAGCTTCTAGAGTTTCCTATAAAAGAACATACAACATTCATAATAAGAAAGTACTTACACACACAGGTTTCAGTTGACCACCATTGATTGAATACCACCTCATGCTTGGCTTGCAAATTATTCTTCTCCATCTCCTTTGCATGTATCTTTTCTTCCAATTTAGTATAAAACTGCCCAAGGTAATTGTAAACGTTACTTCGATAATAGATTAGCACACAGCAAAGGAAAAATCAGAAAGATGCAAATGCAGAAACAAACAACCACCCAAAAATTCAATATCCATTTTTCCCTCTGATGCTATTTTAAAGAAAACTATCATCTCCCTCAACAGATTTATTCATGACATAATTTAAAAAATAAAATAACTTTCACCATTAACTGTGAATATCCTCATAGGGTAACGATTCTCAGAATTAATCCCTACCTACCTCCTATCCAGAATTAAACTTAGTTTTCCAAAAGCAAATTATACTGATTGATTAGTATTTAGGAGCAGTATGTTCATATGCAATAACACTAATAATTTGTGAGTTTTATGTAAATGATCCATTAATTTTCTATATTCAGGAGATAGTTTCTGATTAATTTTCGCTAAGTGTATATAATAAAATAGAGTGAAAGGGTCCACCCCAGAGACTATTAGAAGTTGGAAAGATATGCCGATGCAGCGGTTTGAGAACAGTTTTGGAAACTTTGGGTAGGAAATATGCTCGCAAGGAAAATGGACAATAGGTGAGTATCACTCTCAAAGCTGGTTTATGTTTAAATTTGTGAATTACCATAATCTTTGCTGGTCGATTTTCACTCTTGGCCTACTTTAGTGTGTAAATGTTGAATGTATTCCTCTTTTTGCTTGATCCTGGGCAACTTTTACACCCTTACTACATTGTCACCTTTCAGATTTTTGAAGAACGAACACTTAACTTTGTCCTAAACTTTTCCTAAATCAACCTAACTGTGTCTTAAAGATTTAGACCCGACGACGTAGTAGTGTTTTGGCAATTCTATTTCTCTATCACCTTAATTACAGAAGTAGTAAAACTTATGGGGGAAGAGAAGTTTTCATGCTGATGAAAGAAATACACTCAGCATCTTTCAGATTCAGGGATTGTACATTTTAAATTGAATTGGATAAAGCTGAATATATTATTTGAAAGACTCAGTCTTCAGAAGTTCTAATCATATCCTTAGTGTGGTTGTGAAAATCTCCTAATGCATAGTTTTAGGAGCTGTAGGAATCCGTTTTGTTCTGCGTGGAACACTCGGGCAACTGTGTAATAACATGCGAGATTGGATGTGCAAAGAAAAAGACTAATAGGATCATCTGCTGAAGTCTAAAGCTGAGAGAAGTGCAAGAAAACTATAGGTATGTGAGAAATTTTATTTTGCTAATCGGACCTTTGGTTTATAGATGCATGATAAAATAATTGAAAAGCCATTTATCACATGGTTTTTATCTCAGCCATAATTAGACTAATGTGATTTATACCTAGAGACTAATGTAGTTTTTCACATGCTTTTTTCTCTCAAAATTTATAGAAATACAAAAATGATCATCACAAATTTCAAATCCTCCATTAACCGAAATTAAAACAATTATTCAAATTCCTAAATTAAAACAGCATTTAGAAGCACCATAAACTCAAATTACAAAAAACATCAACAACATGGCGAGAATGAAGATTTATTTTATAGAAAATGATAAATCTTTCTCAACCAATATGCTAAAAATGTTCACTACCAGTATATAATAAAAAACCGAACGCTAACTTCATGACATAGCACCAACTTTAAACGGATCTCCTTCCGAAATTAAAGTAAGAATTCACATGCCACTCATTAAGAAACTGATACTAACTGAAGTTGTATATTGTAAAATGCAACTGTTTGTAGAATTCCTAAGTCATAGCAAGAAACCCATACTAACTCAAGTTATAGTGTAATAACGCAACTACAAAAAGACCAAGCTTCTGCTGCAAAAAAGCTTTTACAAAATCATAAAACTCTTTTAACAGTTTGAACCCTACCAGAAAGTTTATATGAGTTGAAGAACAGTTGCACTTAAGTGCAGCAAGATCATAACCTCTTACAGCTTCTCCTCCACGTCGGAACCACCTGCAGTCCAAATTAAGAAAGATTCAATGCAAGATCAAGAACAAATCAGTAATAATTTAAACTAAAATCCCTAATTATTGTTGCAGAGAGAATTCGTATCAAGCTTAACTATATTATTTAATTCGAATGGAATCCAAAAGCAGCATAAATATAAAGGGTAAAAAATTAATAGCAAAAGTCACATTTCAGCAGCAATTAATAGCAGAAATCAGAGTTTAGTGGCAGGGACCAAATCAATTGCAATAAAAAGGACCAGAAACTGCAATGACTAACATATTTACATACATGTGAAAATCTATTTACAACCACATTTACAATGACTAACATATTTACAATAACTTACATATATATAGGTGTCCAAGTGTCCATATCATGGTCACTGGATTCTGGTGCAAAGTTCACAGATTTCTATGGGTTTGAGTTAAAGAGTTCAATGAACTTGCTATAAACTCCAATAAATTACAGGGTTGATATCTATCGGCAACTCATTATCAAGCTCAGTACGCACAAATTCTTCGTATCCACAAAAGCACAAATTCTTGTACTTCCAAAAACATCCCCAACCCAATATAAAACTATACAAAAACTTTAATAATGCATGAACCATAAACACAAAATTAATTCCCTGACCAAAAACCTCTCAAAAACCAAGCTTGCAAGCATAAACACAAAGTCTTCAATCTTTCTGGGCTAAATTAATAACATAATCAATTCAACCCCCTTTCCACAATTAAAATTTTAAAACCATCAAACTTGTACATTGAAAGTCATGATATCAACTGCAGTGCATAGAGAAAAATGCAACTGCACATAAGCTCTTAAACACATTGAAAGTCATGATATCAAAGCAGTGATGAAACTTCTTCACATGATATCATTTTTAACCATTCCAAAGAATATGAATTTTACGTGATTTTGTCGAGGGTAACAACTGGTGCAAGAATTAAGATAGAAAACAACGCTATTTTATGGGTTTGAGTTAAAGAGTTCAATGAACTCCGTCTAAACTCCGATAAATTACAGGGCTGTTATCTATCGGCAACTCATTATCAAGCTCAGTACGCACAAATTCTTCATATCCACAAAAGCACAAATTCTTGTACTTCCAAAAACATCCGCAACCCAATATAAAACTATACAAAAACTTTAATAATACATGAACCATAAACACAAAATTAATTCCCTGACCAAAAACCTCTCAAAAACCAAGCTTGCAAGCATAAACACAAAGTCTTCAATTTTTCGGGGCTAAATGAATAACATAATCAATTCAACCCCATTTCCACAATTAAAAATTTAAAACCATCAATTTTTTACATTGAAAGTCATGATATCAACCGCAATGCATAGAGAAAAATGCAACAGCCCATAAGCTCTTAAGCACATTGAAAGTCACGATATCAAAGCAGTGATGAAACTTCTTCACATGATATCATTTTGAATCATTCCAAAGAACATGAATTCTACGCGATTTTGTCAATAGGAACAATTGGTGCAAGAATTAAGATAGAAAACAACGTTGGAATGATGAATTATGAAAGCATAAGGCAGGGCTTATGATTTAAAGTACCTAAACCCTATTTTCTATCGGTACTACTGTCTTTCAAATGGATCCTCAATTTCTGAAATCACGAAAAAGAACCACCTGAAAAAGTTAGGAAAAAAAAAAGTTCAACTGTGTACAGGTACCAAAGAAAATGCGTTTTTCTATGATTTATTGATTTATGCTCGAGAACATGTGAACAATCAGCAAGAGCCACAACTGATTTAGGCATCACCCAAACACTGAATGAGATAACACATCAATATACAATCCAACACCTCACCACTTCCTTAATTAAAGGTGGAAACATAGGGTACGAAAACATGATTTTCAATTTAAAAAAATAAAGAACACATTAAGGGCTTGAATTGCAGGTGCACTCTCTCAGTTAGTAGCAAATAATATAGTCATGCTGCTTATACTTATACTAAAACAACCATCACCTAAAAGCCACCTTTATGCTTCATTCAAAATAGCTACCATAAACAATTTGCAGTCCAAAGCTCCAATAATTCAAAGCTCATAAAAAAAACTGAAAGTAACTAATTAACCACCATCGCCTAAAGGGCCACACCTTTATGCTTCATTCAAAATAGCTACCATAAACAATTTGCAGTCCAGAGCTCCAATAATTCAAAGCTCATAAAAAAACTGAAAGTAACTAATTAACCTTAAAATAAAGCAATTTGTTCCGGAAAAAAAATGAGAACTCTGAGTAAACACAAATGCCCCTAAAGATTCTAAAGCAACAAAACCCTAGTTCTCAAATTACATGACACTAAATTAGATACTAACTTTTTACTTCTGTTATCTTTCGGAATGCATGGTGACTTCATTTTTATTAATAATCTATTGTGAGTCTGAATGGTAGTTTCTGATGGCCTGGTAACTGAATGCAAGAGATTAGGATGAGAGAACTTACGTAACGGCTTGATATAATGACATTAAATTTCAAATTTTCTTTTAAAGAGTCAATAGTTTAGAGCCCAGCCTCTGCCTTTAACAGTCTTTAGTCTAAAGTAAGGTCAAGATAACCTCCGGCTTTTGATCGCAGAATAAAAAACCAAAACATCAACTACTAATTCATGGTGATCACATATCAATTACATGATCCAAACAAAAATCATAGCTCTTGTTTCGAAAATTACAGTTTAGGGTTAACAGAACAATTACAGGTAAGCAGATCAAATCAAATGGTGAAGTCAGGTAGATCTATTGGTCGATTTCTGTTGGAAAAAGCACACCTAATGCCAAACAGATATGCAAATATGGTTACCAAACAGATCTCTATGCAATGTACCAACCAAACCGCTACCAAACAAAACCCAATTATCCAAGAAAAGCAAAGCAGAAGCAGATCTTAATCTCCCAGGAGCAATCCTAACCAAAATTATACACAACAAATCAAGCAAAACAAACAAAAGAAAGGATAAAAATCCGGGGGAACTTGAAGTCCAGACAGGAAATGGGATCCCGGAAACGGAGCCAAACAGCGGATCTCTCCTAATCCGGGGTGGTTAGTCCACCAGAAATCCAAAGTGCCAATGAGTTTAATAAACCCTAGTTCAGTTACACAAAAGCATGAAACATGAATGAATCTGAAACTACCAATTGCAAAAAACATCTCAATAAAGAATTAAGACAGAAAACCAATCTCCAGACACCACAAAAAAAAATGAAAACTAATTTTACCCAAATGAAAAGGGTTTCAAGAATCTCACATCTCTCCCTTTTTTTTAGCTGGGATACACACTGAATACAAAACCATGGCAAAAGCCGTACTCGAATCAAATATATAGTCAAATAAACCACTGGATTTCAGCACTGCTGCAAAAAATTTCATCTTTTTCCACTCATTGTTTTTCTTGCAACACTGTTGGGCACCAAACATCACCAAAACTGAGCTCCACACAAATAAGCACAGTGACTGTGTGGGAAAAATATAGAGCTCCAGAAATCGATTCAATCTGCTACTCCTAAGGACACTCAAGGAACCAAATCCCTAATTGCTCAAGCAACCGAATTCAATAGATCCCAACAAATTAAATGCAAGTACAATACAAAAAATTATAAAAATCAAATGAAAATAATAAAGCTGCAAAATGATGTAGCAATAGTATACCTTTTCAAATTGAAGGGATCCATCGGCGCGAGATTACATCAACTAAAAAAAAGAGGAAAGAGAAAGAGAGAACCAAAGATTTGGGGGTTTTGTATGAAAAGCTAGAACGGAAGATTTCAAGACAAAAGTAAACGTTGAAGAGGACACCAGCACAACTGCATACAACATAAATCATCCAAAATATAGCGCAACTACATGTATATATTAAATTCACAAAAATAAAAAATAAAAAAATAAGGAAAAGTGAGAAAAAAAATTGGCCTCTATTGAGAGCACCAGCTACCGTTCACTTTTTGGTGAGGTTGGCGGAGAGCTCACTGTAGTGGCGCACGTACCCTTCGAATACGTTGCTCATGTTTCCCTAAGTTTATCTCTGCATTCAACCCATCACACAATTTCAGCAATAATTCAGATACAAAGCCCTAAATCCAACAAATTTGGGAGATTGATTGCAAATTATGATGAAAATTTGAACGATCTGAAATCAATGTAATCGGAAGTAAATACCTGTTTCGATCGGAGATTTGAATGGATCGCCGGAGACGACAGCTGAAAAGCAGTGGCGGGTGTTTATTTTTTGTTCAAGGTGGTGGTGGCTTGCTGTCGAAGCGATCGAAATGGATACGACGGTCGCATCACGATTTTATCACCTGAAGGTGACTCTTTCAAGTCGGAAAACAGAAAAATTAAAATTCAAGAACAATAAACTAACAAAAACAAATTATAGAAGAGGAAACAATCAAATTACCTCAACAAAAATCCATAATTATTCCATGAGTGTTGATTCTATGGGTTCTGAAGGGGGGAAGGTTTTTTTTACTTGAGATGGAGGATGTTCGATCTGGGGATTTTAGGTGAGCAAATTGAAACTGAGGGGGTGAGAGTGATTAAGAGAATGGGATCTGAGGGAGAGAAAAAGAGGGGAGGAAAAGAATGGTAAAGTGACGATCGCACCCTACCTTTCCACGATCATCAACACGCGGGCATCACCAACGGCAGAGAGAGTCAGTGGCAACCTCGTAAATAAAGTGAAATTACTATTCATTTCTACAGTGCCATTTCCAATGCTTTTTTTAAACTAAAGTAATAACTAATAAGATTGCCCACGTGATGCTGTGGGTTTTCAAGCTGTACAAAACAAGTAGAAAGTTTTAAATGTTTATATGATATTATCTATATACTAAAACTCAGTTCGGTTGGCACTATTTTTCACTGTTCGTGAACAGTGAAATGTCGGCAATGCCCTCCAAATTTTATTCTCTTTGCGCTTTGTTTCAACTTTTCTACACTGAAATGACGCTTATGCTCTTACTGTCCAGGTGTTAGTCATCGCTGCATCCTCTACATGCTTCTATTGCTTTTCATTCTTTTGTCTTGAATTGCTCTTTCATTGTTTTCGGTTTTGTGGTTTTGCTGTCTGTGGCTCTCTCGGTCTCACTCGCTCTCAGATTAGATAGTTTTGCGGTGAGTTATTTGAATCTTGCATCTGGTAGCTTTTTTAACCAAATCTATTGATTTTGTTTTGTTCAATTTTAAGTGTTAAAAATTAAATAGTTTTTGGGTAAATTTTTTAATTAGATTGTGTTAACGGTTGTGATCAACCATTGAATTGGTTTGGGAGTTTTGATTTAATGCGAGAGGTGGGGAGTTTTCTTGGGTGAAATTTTAATTAGATTATGTTTTGAGTTTGAGAATTTTCTAGCGTGCTTATCCAAGTATGCAATTTTTGTAATAGACTTGGAAGGATATCGGTTTCGAGGTTTCCCAGATTTGTGGAGTTGTGATTGGGGGTTGTAAATTTTGGTGTATTTGCATTTGTTTTCGTTTGCGATTGACGAATTTTGGCCAGATCTGTTCCCTGTTATTTTTTCTCTGTTTGAACAACGGCTGCCTTTTGGTTGTTGAGCGACGGCTGTCTTTATATCATTGGAGAATAAATTTATTACAACTGAGGTATATTTCATAACTGTTGTGTTTCACTTTTGGCTCTGTGTTTTTGTTAATTTGGATGAAATTCTAATAATTTTGTTATGGATCAGTTGTTGTCCTCTGTTAGGAGGTTTGTGTTTAAGGCTTGAGAGTAATGGGGTCTCTTTCTTGCAGGTCCTGTTGAGACCAATTCATCTAGCCATTATGATGGAGTAACTGGGGGAGAACTCTTCGAGAGAATAATCAGTGCTGGCAGATTTAGTGAGGATGAGGTAAAGTAGTTTCAAAGGCAGAGAAAATTTTATCGAAAAATGTTTTTAGTGTAAAGTCTGAAATATGGTATGTCTGAATGTCCCTTGAAATGGAATCCATCTCGATTTTTGTTTAGTTTTAGCTAGGGAAAGTTTGATCTGAAGCATTTTTACATAAACAGTCTATCATAATATAACTAAAACTTACATAATTTTTCGATTTAATTGTTGTTTTGCATCAGGCAAGGTTTTTCTTCCACCAGTTGATATCAGGAGGTAGTTACTGTCATACGACGGTATGTAATGTGACACTTTTCTACTAATTCGCTGTGTACTATGATTCTCTTTTGTTATTGGAAGTGTTGGTTGTAGTAAGGAAATAATTTGTTTCAACAGTATACAACTTAGTTTCAATATTATACGACTCAGTTTTTGAATAACACTCGGGTAGTTTTCGAATAACAATATTACTAATTAGTTTTCTAAATGCCAATTACAGCTTTAAATTTTGTCTTAAGTGGAGTATTCTTAATAATGTAGCATTTTGTTGGCACATCAGTATGTTTTGATTGTTTCTCTGCTTGGACAGAGAATTGTTAACGACCGGGTGAGAACGTGGGCTTGCTCATGTTTTAGTCTCTCTGTCGTATGCAATTTTACTTGGCATTCTTCAATGTAGCTATAGTTAAGGCAACACTCTCATTATTCCATAATCAAACCACCATTTGAACTTTTTTCATCCACGAAGTTAGGCTTTTATGTGTCATCTTGAATAGTTATATGTTATTGCTTCAGATTACTCCAGTGCGACATTGTTGTTCTCTTACTTACCTCTCAAGCTTGCTTAATATACCTAATCTTATTACTGTTGTATCGTTAAGGAATACTCAACCGTGGTTCCAGTTCATCGTTATGAATCGACGCAATACGGGTACAAATTCTTTACACCCAATGTTAGTTCGTATATTCTCTCATTTGGTTGATTTAATGCCGGAATTGGTGGACACCTACAAAATTAGTTTGTTAAAGTTCACTGTAAGCATATCCTATATGTCTGATTGTCTGGGATATTGTAACTGTATTTTGGTGCATATTGGGGAATAGATTGCTTTTAAGTAGAGCTTTTTTTATGGTCGCTACCAATACTCGCCTATATTGGGCAATTATTATTGTTCTTTTCTTTACAAATTGCGATTAAATTGCATGCAATTGAATTATTTTAAAATTCGCTGTATATTTATTATTTGTTTCCAATAGCAGGTAATCAGGTAGTATATTTGATGAAAACTCTGATTAATTTTTACATATTCTTCTTTTCTGGTGAGAAGGTTAGGGATAAGCTCACACCCAAACTAGAGAGTGACCCCAACCTGTTTGCTCTGTTTTTGGATTTCATTTTTAAATTTGATATATATTTTTTAAAATTTCTCTTCTAACAGTTATGGCGGAGTTGGGGAGGAAGAATAGAGTCTTCAGCAACTGAGCTTCAAAGCTACGTCGCTTTTTCCCTCTTAATGTTTCATCGAGGAAGACGATGGTCAGTTGGTACTATGTTTTCGAAAAATGATTTTTGAAGAAGTTTTTTTATAGTAGTCTTTAGCTTCTGAATTCTTACTTTTTAGGAATCAAATGGACCCAAGATTGGTATTTTGAAATCCTCAAAATCTTCAGGCCTGTAGAAGAAGATGAGGACATTGAGATTGAGATAGCTGATGTTCGTTATGGTCTTAGACTCTTAGGAAGTAAACCCAAATTGAAAGACTTTGAAGTTCGAAACTAAAGAAAAAATGGTATTAGGCACGGTTTTTTTTTTTTTTTTTTTTAAATTTTTGATACAAGTAATGTTCTGCTTTAAACTAATCTAATCTGCTGTTGCAAGTAGGGTGTTTGAACTCGGGTGCATAGGGATGCGTATCCTCTCTAGCCAATATGACTACGCCTACGTTTGAGTCCAATGATTTTTATCTTTGTCTGTTTGTGTTTGCAGAGTCTGAGGAGAAGAAAGTGGAGGCTGAAAGTCAATGGACTCCTACAACGAGAGTTGAAAATCCATTCGTAGATCTTTTTAACTTAAATTTCTGGGCTGTGCTCAAATTTTCGTTAAATTTGTGGGTTTTTTTTGGTGTGATTTTATCTGAAAGTTCTGGTTGCCTTGAAGGATGGTAAAGCTCTTCACTCTCCTCTTTCTTTCTCTCTAAACTCTTTTTGTGGAATATATTTTGTTTGATTGCTGAGTTTTTGGTTCTTAAAAATCTCCAATATTTTTTATTTGGTTTCCTCTTGATTTTTGTTGCCTAAAAATCTATGAAGGGTTTGCTTTTTTGATTGTGAACTTAAACAGTCGAAGAAGGTTTATTTAATGGCTAAAGAAATTGACGATTGTTTGGTCGTCAAATATTTCTCCTCTTTTGTTTGTTTGATTTCTTTCTAATATTCAAATAATTATTGTTGTGTAATCCTGCTAGCACTGTTGCTGCAGCTTGAATAGATATGTACCAGAGCATGGAAGATGCTCTTGCGCAGCAGTATGGTGGCTCTGCAGCTCACAACACTATATGTTCTTATTTTATTCTTGGGTTAGAGCATACATATGTTATCAGTTGATAGATGTCATAGATCAACCCCTATATTCTAACGTGAAGTAAAAAAAGAAGAAAAACTCTCAACTTTAATCAGATGTCCACTGAAAAGAAAACAAATCACATTACAGACCAATACCTTTTTGCAGTCTTCTTGACAAAAACTTATCTGGGTATCTTCCGCCGGAGTTCTCGGAATTGCCAAGCTTATTATTAATACTATATGTTTTCTTACTTCGGAACATAAATTTGTGCCTTAATTATGTTTTCATCCATTCATTTCTTAAATTTTCATACTGTTGGGAACAATTCTCTAGACTTTCCTTTTTCTTCAACAGAATTTGAGGGATGCAATCCCACATCAAGTTTCTTAGCCCTATAATCTTATTTGTTTTGCAGTCAAGTTGACAACAACTTTGGTGGGACTAAAATTCCAGATTCGTATAGCAACATGTCTAAACTGTTCAAGTTGTAAGTGCTGCTTCTGATTGTATGTCTTTTAGTAAGTTTAAAGGTAAAATTGTGTGATCTAAGGACTACAATCTCTATTTATTCATACATCAAATTTAAAGCTCCAATTACGGAGGTGTAAATCCAAAAGATTTGTGATTAATCATAGCAACAATAGAGGGAATCATAGTTTTTGTTGGGAAACACATATTTCCAACCACTGCAGGGAACATCTCCCATTTCCATCTGATGTTATATCACATTAGGTGATGGTGCTGGTTGTTTGGAATGACAATCGAGAAGTAGCTCTTAATATTTAACACGATGAATCATGTCAACATTGAATATCTTTGTGTTTTTGTTGTTTCTTGCAGAACTTTGAGGAACTGCAACTTACAATGGCCTATTCCCGATTTCAGTAGGATTTCAAACCTTGGTTATGCACAGGTTCAAGTTTAATTATGTAAAAATGGAGAGATTGATCGCCGTCACTCATACCTGCGTTTCAGGAAACATGTTTATCTCTTGCCAATTTTGTGTACCCACTTTTTATTCATGATGGTTAGTTCTCGCTTGCAACCCAATTTGCTGCTATAAAGTTTTGCGTTTTACAATCTGTTCATGCTTAAACCTCTTCCAATTTTGCAATTCTGTGTAAATCTTGCAGGTCAACATGGGACACCTATTTGGGCAATGTTGGGATGTCTAGGCTTGGGTGGAGACGTGGACTTATGGAAGTGGTGAAGTAGCTTAGCTCTATCTCATTAGCTCTCATCTGTTCTTTTTAAGCTCATTGGTGTTGACTCTTGAGGTTTTTCGAAACTCTCTGTTTTTGAAATCTAAAGCTTAGAATCCCATTTAACCACGAGGAACTAGAATAATTGAAAAAAATTAAATGTTTTGGCGTCCGAAAAGAAGCATGTGCAATCCTCTAATTTTATTAATATAAAAAAAACTGATGCAAATCCAGTAAAGATGTAAATAAGAGCTATTAGCGAAAAAAATAGTTGTATAATGACATGCCTTGAAGAAGGCTACAAAGTATATGAGAATAACGTATCTATAGACTGTATATGTTTGTTCATTTCTCCCTTACAGTTTTTTATGCCTGTTAATGCTTGAACAATGATGCAGGTCAATTAAGCAGATAAGATTCAGAAAGAAAACTCCACATCTGTTGCCAACAATGCTCATGGGGAGAAGTATAGGAAACCAAAGCCTACAAATCTGAAGTCTTTTACGTTTAGAACTGATGTATGTGAAACCTGTTGTGACCAATTTCTTTAATAAGTATTAATAGAGTTGATGCTTAATATGCTATGTTTTGGATTTTTTTAGGAAAAATGGATGTTTAAGGAAGCAATTGTGGAGAAAAATGCTAATGCACCACTGAAGGAGATCACATTAGTCAAGACTCCAGGGCAAAGTCAACAAGCAAACATCAGAATGTGATACAGGTATACTTGGGAGCTACAAGTGCTTTGTGTGTGGTTTGAATCTGAACATTTACATTGTGTATCACCGTCATATAGGCAAATTTGTTATGTGTGATGGTGTATTTACGCATGACTAAAATGGATGATCTAATTTTATGCAATTTATAATTTTGGGTTTCTCTAATTTTTTGCTTTTTTGTGATTTATTTGATGAAAGTTTCAATCTTCAAGTACATTTTTCATATATGTAAGTTCTTTGTAGGCAAAACATTGGAGCAGTTGGTCATATTTAAACGAGCAAACGAGGATGGAGTTCTTGGTGTTGCATGAAGTTGATGTGCATGAGATGGACATCCATCCTTTCTCCAATGGAAGAAATCTGATGTCACCATCTTCAGCTTTCCTCATGCAGGCCATTACTCTTGGCTAAGTGAAAAGTACTCGGACCTTCTTGAGTAAGTCACTAATTATTCATTTCAATTAAACGCTGATTAGGATAGTATGTGTAAATAGGATTGTAAATATGTTGTATATATAATTTTCAATCCCGCAGCAACGCGCGGGTACCATTACTAGTGTCATACTATTTACATACATGTGGAAAATGTACTTACAACACTATCTACAATAAGGAACAATGAGTATGATTGGACTTTCTTAATCTGATGGGCTTGTTTTCGTTTTGCTTAGCATCGTTGACTGAAATTAGGAGAGAAATAGAAAAAGAATTTCAGAAATTGTTTATGAAGGAAACAAATTCAATCCATATTATATATAATAGGTGATCTATTACCTATAAGGAATAAGACTTGGTAAAACCATTTTACCACATCAGGAAACGTTTGCTTCTGAGTTGTAATTCATTGCAACAAATTTATTTCCATCACCAATGCTTCGAACTTGAAGGATCTAAATTTAAAAAATAATAGCTATAAATGGACATTCATCACCAAAAATGAAAATCATAGACCCTAAAACTTCCAACATGATGAAAAATATAAGCATTGCGAAATTGGAATAGAAATCAATTCTGAAAAGAAACTGAGAAGATGGATTACATTGAATGGAAACCGTAAACACAAACTGAAACAATTCTTATAGAATGAGTCAGTCGAACTTACAACGTAGTGAGGAGTGCAATCTCGCTGCCAATTTGCTAAACCAAGACTACCTACACCAAATCAGAACATTTTAATCCTTGAATCAGTTATATTGGATGACGCTACGCATGCATGGTTAAATTAGGCCATGACTTGGAACATCTGCTTAAAGCTCATAAGTCTCCAAAAAGCCCCGAATTTTAATTGGTAAAACAGGACAAAGAACTTATAGCTCCAACCAGTAATGATACTCTACTGAAATCAGCTAGGATAATAACTGAAATCAGCTAGGATAATAACTACCACCAGTCTGCAAGGTGTGCCGAAAGCTTGTGTCTCACTATGGCTCAGTCTTTGTTTTGTTAGTAACTTAGACGTCAAATCTTTCAACTGCAATGATCAGTTGAACACGATCAGAGAAAAACCACATATGGAAAAGCACACAACTTTCAAAATGCTCATGGAATCCACAGTTGAAACTTTTCACTTTGCTTCCATCTGCAAGATACCGAAAGGATATTAACGATGAAGGGATGATAAGAAATCTCATTAAAGAATGCACTGCATTCATTACCAAAGTGTTAACCTGGTGAAAGTATAAAACATTACAGATTTACACAGCTAAATTCTACACTTGTTAATTATAATTAGTGAAATAAACAGTAATCTACACAACAATAAATATAAACATAGTTATTCAAGTTGATTTCGCAATTTCTGAAGGTTTAAAGACTGGAGCATCATATATTTGTTGAATTTAAAACTTACTGTGTGATCTTAATCCACTTATTAAATACAAAATACAGCAATGTAATCACTTTGCTATCACATTATGAAGTACAGTTAAACGCATCGGCAAGATATTAATCGTAGAGGAAACAAAATAAAAAACAGATTATGGAACAAATCGGTAACTAAAATCAGTTGGCATCTGAATTAACATCCGAATTATCAAACAATCCCTAAGAATCAATTCCAATGCGAAAAACAACGATTTGGATAAAGAAGAAATCTCAAAACAGGCTGCAATTAAATTAACTTTTATGATGAGGAGAAGACAAACCAAAAAGCAACTTTTCAGTTGCATTCAAAGGAAAAAAAACAATTGAAGCAGCACAAAATTAGATTGAAAACAATAATAAATTACCGAAGATCATAACTTTATGCAATTGCAAACCCATCAACGTATTATATAGAAAACGAATCTATAATTTAGGCTTTAAAGTGCATTATAACCTCAGTTAATCTAAATAAAGCCAGCTCATCATACCAAACAATTTCATCAGCTCCAGAAGTTTGTTTGCCTTCTTACTTCACAAAACACTGTTTCTCAGAAATATTGAAAGTAAGTGCTGTTAAACTTTGAAGCCTGCATAGAAAACCCTCAAAAAAGAAAAACCATCATTTCCTCAAAATGAAAAGACAACCAAATTATGCAACTACACATAGGGTCCAAACACATAAACAAAACCTCTAAATTAGAAAATCCTCTCCTTTTTCTTTTATATATATGTTTATCAAATCATCCATTTTTTTAGTTTTTTCAGTAATTTATAAAGCTATGGTCCTCAAGCTATCAAAGAAAGCCTTGCAGCCCAGTGTCAAACTGGCACGGCCTCTATGATACTGATAGACATGTTGTAGCAGCAACTTTTCTAGCCATATGCATTCCTCAGTAATCTTTGGCTTTTTAATTAAAAATAAATAAATTGTTCAGTAAGACACCCAAAAGGAAACGCATATTCCAAGGTTGGAGACGAAAGGCTCAAAATTCCAACACAATTGTTTCCTGAAATTGAAAACCAAATCAGATCAGATACCCACACACACACACAGAGTATCCAAATGCAAACAGAAAACCCACAAAATTTAAACACAATCCCCTAAAATTACAAAAGCAAAATTTATACACAAAATTCATCCGTAAATCGAAAACCACCAAAACAAAAAACAGCCGCACTGACAAACATGCAAAACTCACCGAGAAACGTTAGATTAGATCAGCAAAAAAAAAATTAATTGCCTTCTCAAACAGTATATCTATATTTGGGCAATCTGGGTAATTCAATCCCCTAGAAAATAAGTTCATTGAACAAGATTTCATAAATAAAAAATAATAATAATAATTAAAAAATAAATAAAAAAGCAGAAACCGAATCGTGAAAAATGAATCATCTCAATCAATTTTCCAACAAAATAAAAGGTTAGGCTAGGAGGAACCCACGTTTTCCTCACCTTCTCTGCCTATCTCGAAAACATTTTTCTTCTTTCCAACTTCCCCATCTCTGTCTCCTCTCTCTTTCCCTTTCAACTCCTTTTTTTCTTAGTTCATATCTTCTTTCCCATCTCTGAAAAACTCACCCCGGATGAATTGAATAAATCCCAGCAAAATCAAATAAAAAAATTGAATATTTCAGACCGAAAACGGAAGCCAAACGACCGCAGAAAAATACGGTCAGAATCTAGGTAACATGCAAGAACAACACCATATCTCAAAGGTTTGATATTCATAAAACATGTGTAAGCTCTAAAAGGAAAATATTGGAGCTCTGCTCCTTCTTCTCTCATTCCCTCTTCTTCCATACCTTTCTTGTGCTACTTGCAGGTTGATTAAGGGAATTGAGAATTGGGTCTTATCAATGGTATCATCCTTCTCAAATCCTGGTTTCCCTCCTGTGCACACCCACCCACCTACGTTTTCTGCCATGGTTGCTGCGAACGAGGATTTGTTTCGCGAGACCGTGGATGCTATATTCGCACCCTACCTTGCTAAGATCCGACGTGCCCGTGAGTTGGCTCTCGGCACTGAGGAAGACTCCACTCCAACCCCTATGCTCGCTATCAGTGATGGGGGAGATTCTGATCTAGCTTCGCTGTTTTCCGAGAAAGCTGAATCGATCGAGGACAGTCACCAAAAACCTCAAAACGGCGACGGCATCCCACTGTCTATTCCGTCAACAATCCACGACCATTCCATTCCGCCATTACTCTCATCTTCACCGTTGTTGCGAGCACTGGCAACTTCGACCGTCAAACCACAGTCGAACGATTCCGCTACAGCCACAGTTTCTCTTCTGGAATCGAAGAGAGTGATTCATGCTTCGACAATGCCCACTGCTCTACGGCTACTCCGTATGCACTCGTTCCCCGATACCACGAAAACTGAACCTGAGGTAGTTCTTAATTCAAGTTTCATCTCAGCAAATTCAGATGCTAAACTCCCTTCTCTTTTAACTGATAACTATAGTGCATACCTGAAAGATAAATTTGGATGGGTTACTTGGTATCTTGTGGGAAAATTTGTGAAGAAAGATTTTTATGCCTTGGAACTGTTTGAGAAAATGTCTAAGAAAGGTAGTTATGACAAAATGGAAATATCTCATTGGAGAGACCTCTACAGTTTCAAAATCACTACTTATATCTGGAATCCTTCTGGCTGCACAATTATTGTTGAGCTTTTAGTAAGTAAATTTCAAGGAATTTCTGCTAATTTTCACCAATATGCTACAAGTGGACCACCAATTTGGAATGAGCTTTCCCAATTTACAAATGTGGAGTTCAATCATGTTGCGAAGGAAATTGAGAATGGGGGTGTCAGATGGATATCACTACCAACTGCTCCAATCTTAATTCTCTTGTTTGAAGAAATGACTGCAAGACGTCTTTATGATTTGGTGCCAATTTCTTCAGCCACTGAAGCATATTTGATGAATGAAATTAGCAAAAATGATGTCAGGCACAAGAATTTTTCCTGTCCTACAAACCTCGTGCTATCTCAGGAAATTGCTTACTACATGGGTCTGGAACTTGGATGGATTATGATCAAAGGCTTTGCTGATGAAGAGATATATGTTCAGTTGCATGAGAGTGTAAGAGGGTGTGGTGTATCTCTTGTGCAACCCGCATGTCCTCCTGCAAATGAAAAATTTATGGAGTTTCTTGTTATGAGTGGTGCTTGCAGGCTGAATGTGGGTAGGAGGATCCATGAGTATATGTTGAAGATGGGATTAACGGAGAACTCGCAGGTTACGAATGCACAACTGGATCTTTATGCACAGAGTGAAGACAATATCATTACTGGGATATCTTATAATGCCATAAAGATAGCAATAAAGCATTGGATCAATTTTGGTACACCACTAGGTACTACTGTCGCGAGCTATTTTTCTTCAACCAATCTTGCGGTGTGTTTGTCAGTGCCATTTTCCCATGCCTGGGTACACTTGAAGACCTTGCTTTATGCTTTGTTGAAACTAAACTTGTCAAGGTCCTGCAACATTCATAATGTCATGACTATTCCAGGCTTTGCTTATACTTGCAGCTTATTAAATTCCCTCATTTTGGGAACATCTTTCTATTCTACAATTGAGACCTCCTCAATGCTTTCAAGTTGTGTGAAACAACCAAAATTGATTTTATGCATTTGTGGGTATCCTTTAGCCTTCACTCCTACATACTCAACATTAATTCTTGGGACTGAACCTCACTCTAAGAGAGTCCAGGTTACATGGGAAGTTCAGTTGGATGTCTTTCATGGAGCGAACATAGGTGCAAATAAAAAACATAGGTGCGAATCATGTGCACGGGTTCAGACCATCCCTGTCCAGTGGGTTGTATCTGTGCAAGTTCACCAGCATGCTTCTCCCCACCCCACATTTTTGTATCTAGAGCAGCTGATCCTGAAGCATGGTGCTGCTGCTAGTGCCATAGAGCGAAAACATGGGCGATGGCGAGTTTGCAAAAGGGGGTGAAACAGCAACAAAACAGTAGGGTGAATTACAAGCAATCAAGGCTTCGTTCTGTTATGAAGTCCTCTACAAAAGAAATTGCTTTTAATCAGCATTTTCAACATGCACTACAAGGTGGAATTGACAAGCTTGCCGGTGATGCATTGGCTAAAGCTGTCAAACTGATACTCTATTTTCAGTACAAGGAAGGCAAGCGAATGGGTGCTTTTAAGAATGTATTTTTCCGAAGGGAACTAACATTGAAATGTTTCGATGTTGACCAGCGGGCAGTGGTTGCAATTGAATTAAAAACATGCATTTTCACAAGTGTGGTGCTGCAAGTTCTTATGCTTCATAATTGGTGGTCTTATGCCTCTTTCATGCATAATATCGGTGTTGCTAATGACAGTTTAAAGTACAGTGATTTCAATGATTCAGAAAGAATTGCAGGTTTCAATATCCAATATAGGCTGCTTCTATCCATCAGCTTATTTCAGGAGTTTCTTGACAATCCGACATTAGGTGGTCCTAGTTTCACTAAAAAAATCTATGAAATGTGCTTCCATGAGGGAAAGATGACTGAGAAAGACTTCACTCCCATGGGTGGCTTCCCTCGGTTTGGTGTGATGAAGGATGGCTACATTTGGAGCAAGGAATGATGTGTTGGACCTAAGAAGAGGATAGTTAATCTTAGGCAGTCTCTTATCAATCAGACCGCTCGTCTTGCTTTTGAAGATATCAGGCTCATAACCATCTCTAAGGTTATAATTCTTGGCAAGGGTCCAATTGCTTTAGTAGCTGCATTCGTTGAGAATGATCTTCTGGCAGGTTCCCTGGGAGTTGGCCCATTTTCTCCATTTGATGCTGCTGCATGCTTTTTGGCAACTAGCATGGAAATTGAAATGATATCGTGGGTTGAAATTTATGAAGAGGCTACGGGTAACAAGTGCTCACTTACCAAGTTGTGGGGAGCTTCCATAACAAGTTCAGGGGTGCTGTCAGGCTCATCTCCAAAAGTTGAGAGCTACATGCAGATTGTATTTGCAGTCCCTGCAGCTTCCCTTCTGTTGCAAGACTCCTTAGTTTCTGCTCGTTCAAATAAGTTTTTCAATTTTCAACCTTGAGGACAAGGTTGTTCTTCAAGGGGGAAGTATTGTTATGACCCAAATTATTACTGAGGTTTTATGCGTTAATTGAATTGTTAAGAATTGTTAAATATGCCAGCTGGCATTTTAAGAAGTAGAGTCTGTATAAAAGGAGTCCAACTCCCTCAAATGTAACAGATCAGAATTTAGAAAAGAAATCAATACAAAAATATTGGAGCTCTGCTCATTCTTCTCTCATTCCCTCTTCTTCCATACCTTTCTTGTGCTACTTGCAGGTTGATTAAGGGAATTGAGAATTGGGTCTTATCACTAATTATTTTGTTTAAAATTAGTTTCGTACAAACGAAAATTGGAGATTGCACAGATGAAGAAATTATCAAAGAACAGTAACCCATAAGTTAAAATCGGAAAAAGCTGAAAACTTTGTAAGATTTGATGGAGACAGAGTAATCAGAGTTCATACCTTTTTTAAGAGAGAAACAAATAGTAGTCACAGCTACTGCAACTGCTTTCTCTAAGTTTTGGAGTTTTTGGGAAATTTATACTCTTTTAGCCGGGAAAGCCCCAACAAAGCACCACAACTAACAGCAAAACGAAATCGTTAGGGTTTCATCCAAATTAGCAAAAATCTTAAACAATCATTATAAAACACACCTTAGCTAAATAAGATTGATTATGCAGACATCTGAAGACAGGCCGCGCCCAAAGGGGTGGAAATCGGCCAAAATTCCTGCCACAACCTGGAAATCCCAGATGGAAAAAAGGACAAACAATGCAAATAAATTCGCACGATGGAGAAAATTTAGCAAACAAGCGTTTATAACGGAGACCAGAAATATGCAAAGGCTGGAGAAGGAAAAAAGGGAGTGCGAGATAGAAAAGATGCAGCTTGCAAAATAAGAATGGCGAGAGAGAGAAGAGAGATGGAACTCAGACAAACAAAAAGCAGAAGGGGTGTGTTATCCACACACCCCTTTTTACTTCTCACACACCCTATTAATTTATATCCGTTAGATCTTCTTCAATTCATCCGATCCGACGGCCGAAATTCAAAAAGGTGTGAGAGAAGTAAAAAGGGGTGTGTGGATATCACACCCCAAAGCAGAAAAGTCGAACAGGAACGAAGATCGACAGGTGGAGACGAAGGGCAAAATTGTCATTTTACTATGTGAAAGTGAGAAAAATAACACGGAGAATACCATTTCAGGAGGCATTTTCGTCCGCACACTATAGATAAACAATAACCCAAAACTGGGTTTTAGTATATACTAGAAATTTGTACCCGCGCGTTGCTGCGAGATTGAAAATTATATGAAATATTTTATAGCTTCAATTTTCATAAACAATGAGTGAAAAACAAAGAATTACGAATGGCAATGCAATTTATATGTAACTTTATCAGGAACGGAACAAATTTGGATATCAAGAGAAAAATCTATTCTTTCAAAGTGCAAAGAAGAAGATAATTGTTGATTCAAAAAGTTGGACTAATGATAACTGCATAAATTACAAATGCAGTATTGAGAGTATATCAGTCAAACAAAAGCTTGCTACATGCTAAACAATGTTGAATGTAAAGCTTGCCTACCAGACTTGTTCCTAGCTTGAGATGTTTCCAACAAAGGAAAATTTGACATTCTGTTGTAATAAATTCCGGAGAGTGTCTTGGACAGTTGTGAATACAACTACAAAAGGTAATAAAGACAGTTAGGCAATGATTCAACAACAACAACAAAGCCTTTTCCCACTAAGTGGGGTTGGCTATATGAATCCTAGAACGCCATTGCGCTCGGTCTTGTGTCATGTCTTCCGTTAGATCCAAATACTCTAAGTCTTTTCTTAGAGTCTCTTCCAAAGTCTTCCCAGGTTGTCCTCTACCTCTTCGGCCATGGACCTCTGTCCCGTAGTTGCATCTTCTAACCGGAGTGTCTGTAGGCTTTCATTGCACCTATCCAAACCACCGTAACTGATTTTCTCTAATCTTTCCTTTAATTTCGGCTACTCCTACTTTACCTCGGATATACTCATTCCTAATCTTATCATTTCTCGTGTGCCCACACATCCGACGAAGCATCCTCATCTCCGCTACACCCATTTTATGTACGTGTTGATGCTTCACCACCCAGCATTCTGTGCCATACAGCATCGCTAGCCTTATTGTCGTCCTATAGAATTTGCTTTAGTGGCATACGGCGGTCACACAACATGCCGGATGCACTCTTCCACTTCATCCATCCAGCTTGTATTCTATGGTTAAGGTCTTCATCTAAATCTCCGTTCTTTTGAAGGATAGATCCTAGGGAGTGAAAGCGGTCGCTGTTTGGTACTTCATGTTCTCTGATCTTCACCCCTAACTCATTTAGGCCTCCAGTTGCACTGAACTTGCACTCCATATATTCTGTCTTTGACCGACTTAGGCGAAGACCTTTAGATTCCAACACTTCTCTCCAAAGGTTAAGCTTCGCATTTATCCCTTCCTGGGTTTCATCTATCAACACTATATTGTCTACGAGAACCATACACCAAGGAATATCATCTTGAATATGTCCCGTAAGAACTTAAAGATGAGCCTTGATGTAACCCTACAGTTATAGGGACGTTTTCGGTTTGTCCTTCATGAGTTCTTACGGTCGTCTCTACTCCATCATACATATCCTTTATAGCTTGGATATATGCTACTCGTACTCCTTTCTGCTCTAAAATCCTCCAAAGAATATCTCTTGGGACCCAATCATACGTTTTTTCCAAATCTATAAAGACCATGTGTAAATCATTTTTGCCTATCTCTATATCTTTCCGTCAATCTTCGTAAGAGATAGATTGCCTCCATGGTTGAGCGTCCTGGCCTGAACCTGAATTGGTTGTCCAAGACCTGTATCTCTTGCCTTAGTCTATGCTCCATGACTCTCTTCCAAAGCTTCATTGTATGGCTCATTAGCTTAATACCCCTATAGTTCATGCAATTTGTACATCGCCCTTATTTGGCATCTTCTTCATTTTTAAAATCCTATTGAAAGGGCTGTGAGTCATGCTATACCCTTCTCTCCCAAGACTTCCACACGTCGATCGGTATATCATATGGGCCCACTGTATTTTTATGCTTCATCTTCTTCAAAGCTACAACCACTTCTTCCTTCCTAATTTGGTGGTAAAATGAGTAGTTTATACACTCTTCTGAGTTACTCAACTCCCCCAAAGAAGTACTCATTTCATGTCCCTCATTGAAAAGATTATGAAAATAACTTCTCCATCTACCTTTGACCGCGTTCTCTGTAGCAAGAACCTTTCCATCCTTATCCTTGACGCACCTCGCTTGGTTTAGGCCCCTTGTCTTCTTTTTCCTTGCTTTAGCTAGTTTATAGATATCTAACTCTTCTTCTTTGGTATCTAGTCGCTTATACATATCATAAAAGCTGCGGACTTTGGTACAACAGAAAGTGTCAGGTGTGTAACCTTCGCTAGATTGCTTCGGTCACTAGTGCAGATAAGTATGTAAAGATATAGAGGCAGGGAAGCAAACACAAGATGTACGTGGTTCACCCAGATTGGCTACAGCCACGGAGTAGAGGAGTTCTTATTAATTGTGAAGGGTTCACACAGGTACATAGGTTTAAACTCTCGTTTTGTGAGTTTTAATGAATGATTTCGTACAAATGACATTAGGGATTATTTGTGGGAGAATGATCCCTATTTATAAAAGAGTTTCTAGCTTTGTTCTAACATTGACACGTGTCATGCTGTGATTGGCCTCTGATGTTGACACGTGCTGTGCTACGATTGGCCCCTGACGTTGACATGTGTCGCATTGTGATTGGTCTCTTGATTGGAGGGAAACTCTTGTGGGTCCTTGACGGTATAATGTTGACCGGTACTTAGTAGTCATCTTCAGTTGCCTCTGTCCCATAGGTAGGAGTGGTATTGTGAACATATGTTAACGCACAGGTAATGTATCATTTCACTTGAAACTAACTTGTAGTTTCAGGCTTGGTCAAGCGCGATACAAACCATATAGTGGGAGTCCTCGAGGTCTTTGACTAAGAAGATCTGCCGAATGAGGTGACAGACAAGGTAAGCAATCAAAGTCCCAAGCAAGCAGTCCTAGATCGGAGGTTTGACTTCGGACTCCGGGTGCTCGTTATTTTTCTCCTTGTCTTGCAGGTTGCAAGAAGGATAAGGAGAAGCAAAGGGAGAAGAGATGATATGAGATACTTTTGCTTTTGAAGAAGTAGCTTTCCACAGGCTTATTCTTGAACTGGGCTGGAGGGTTTTCTGGTTTCCTCCAAAGGAGCAAGCCAACTCGAGAATTTTAGGGTCAAAACAACTCCATCAAATCTAGAGTACATTCGATCCTGATGATATGAGATACTATTGCTCTTTGGTGACGGTGCCAACGAAAGGTTGTTGAGGCTTTTCGAATTCTTCGAATGGGGCAGTGATGCCGAGCTTGGTTTTGTCTTAGAATCCTCCATCTGGATTATGCGGCTAGGAAATGCGTCATGCTGTAGTGACCTGTTCCAGCTCATCTTTGACCCTTCTGCTTCAATATTTTGCATGGCAGAAGTGGTGTGCAACCTTTGCAGTTGAATGGTCCTTCAGGACACTACTTCTCAGCGACTCATCCATGCTTAGCAGCTTCAGTGTAAAGAGCCAATATCTGATCAACTGTCATGGGCTATTTGCCGGTGGAATTCATGACCTTGAAAACAGTTAAGGATGAGTACTCGAGAGCAATGCTAGAGAAACAAACAAGCGAAGGTTGCTCTCTTTCTACTTGTCCTGCAAGCGGGAACAAGGATAAAGACAAGGATAGGGAGAAAGCATGATACGGGATACTCTTGCTTTCGACCCTGAAGATATGAGGTACTCTTGCTCTGGTGTGGCTTGTTTGCAGAGGTACTATCAGGAGGAAAGAAAGCTGAGCATTTCGAGAGGCTTCGTTGGGAGTGTCCTCTCAGAGGTGAGGAAGGATTGAACATTTTTGCAGGTCTGCCTGGCTGTGGAGGATAGAGGTCGACATATATAGGAATTTCCCCAACAACAAGTGGAAATACTGTTCTTTTACCCTTCTCGGTCACAGCAATGCAGTGGGAGCTGCAAGGTTCACGTGTTCTAACTTTGTCGAATATCTTTGGCAAAGTGGTCTGTGATATCCGGAAAGCCGATGTTGCGTGGGAAAGGCATCGACACATTCTATCCAAAAAAACCTAACTCTCAAGATTCGAGGAGTAGCGTCTCTTCGATTTTTGAAAAAGCAAATCTGTTGAAGGTCTAACTCTCGAAATTCGAAGAGTGGTGCCTCTTCGGTTTTTGAACAAGAAAATCTGTTGAGGGTCTGGCTTTTCGAAATTCGAAGAATGATGCCTCTTCGATTTTTGAACAAGTAGATCTTGTTGAGGATGCCTTCTCAAGGAGGATGAAAAAGTAGGCATTCTTGCAAGCCTGCTTTGCCATAGAGGACGGAAGTCGACACATATAGGAATTTCCCACTTAGCAAGTAGTGGTGTTATTCATTTGCCCATGTATAGTAGGGTAGCTGACACTTCAAAATTTTTGTATTGTTCTTTTACCCTTCTCGGTCATAGCAATGCAGTGGGAGCTGCAAGGTTCACGTGTTCTAACTTTGTTGGATATCTTTGTCAAAAGGGTCCGTGATATCCGGAAAACCGATGTTACGAGGGAAGGGCACCGACACATTCTATCCAATAGAACCTAGCTCTCGAGATTCGAAGAGTAGCGTCTTTTCGATTTTTGAAAAAGCAGATCTGTTGAGTTTGGCTCTCGAAATTCGAAAAGTGGTGTCTCTTCGATTTTTGAACAAGCATATCTGTTGAGGGTCTGGCTCTTCGAAATTCAAAGAATGGTGCCTCTTCGATTTTTGAACAAGTAGATCTTGTTGAAGATGCATTCTCAGGGAGGATGAAAAATTAGGCATTCTTGCAAGCCTGCTTTGCAATAGAGGGCAGAAGTCGACACATATAGGGATTTCCCACTTAGCAAGTAGTGGTGTCATTCCTTTGCCCTTGTGTGTAATAGTAGGGTAGCTGACACTTCAAAATTCGCGTACTATTCTTTTACCCTTCTTGGGCACAGCAATGCAGTGGGAGCTGCAAGGTTCACGTGTTCTACTTTTGTCAGAAATCTTTGACCAAGTTATCTGTGGTATCCGAGGAGCTGATTTTGCGTGTGAGGATTGCCAAAAAATTTTATCCAGGGAAACCTGGCTCTCGAAATTCGGAGCGTGGTGCTTCTTCAATTTTTGACACATGGTCCTGTTGCCCTTCCTTTTATAGGGGTCCCAATTGTGTTCAAGGAGTACATTCAGAGAGCTACTGCTAGTAGAAATTCCCCTTCATTTTCGTACTTCTGAGATTTATTGTGCCTCATTTTTCCTTCGTCATTTCTGCAAATGGCTTGCCCATCCGACCGCCGTTTTGATTTGAATGTTGTGGAAGAGGCATTTATGTCTTCTCAAGACAACATATGGCATCCATTCTTCTTATCCTCTACTGGTCCTCTTACCATTAGGGATTATGTGATGAAGAATGATATGACTGCTACTGTGGTGGCCAGGAATCTTCTCACCCCCAAAGATAATAGGATACTCTCCAAGCGGTCCGATGAGTTGGCTGTTCAGGATTCTCTGGCTTTTAGTGTTCAGTGTGCGGCTTCTGTGTCTAATATAGGCCAACGCCTGCTTGCTCGAACCCGTCAAGTTGAGTCATTGATGGCTGAAGTGGCAAGTCTCAAACAAGAGATCGGGGGGCTCAAGCATGAAAATAGACAGTTGCACATGCTTGCACATAACTACTCCACGGGCATGAAGGGAAAGCTTGACCAGCTGCAGGAATCTGAGAGTCGGATTCTGAGTGATCACCAGAGGTTTGTGGATTTGTTCCAAAGGCATCTACTGCCTTTGTCTTCTGGAGCTTTACCGCGTACCGAAGCTCCAAATGATCAACCTCTGGTGCCTCCTCATTCTGGTGCTCTGCCTAGTACTGAGGCTTCTCACGAGTAACCTTGTGAAGGCTCCCTCATCTTTGTTTGTTTTGAGTTTTGTGTATGTCATGTATGTAATTTATCGGAAATTCCAATAAAACAAGCTTTACTTTGTTTAGCGTATTGTATCAAAAAAATAAAAATAAAATGCATAAAAAGTTTAAAATTGAGTTTTGGGAGAGAGAGAGAGGTGAAGTCACCTTATAACCGGACATGAAATTGTTTCATGATATGCAACCAATATGATTTACAACTAATAAAAAATTAATTAACTCGAAATCAAATATAAACCCAAATCAATTTAAACCTACCAAGCAAAATAGAAGAAACCCTAGATAAACAATCAATCAAACAGAATCGAATGAGATTTAGCTGCTTCAAAAATTTCACATTATACCCAATTATAAAGCACAAAATCCTACCCAAAAATGAAAACAGAGATAAAAACAAAGCAAAAATCAAAGAAAAAGGGATGGGTACCTCTGTTTTTACTCGAGATCTCTGCGTGCTTTGAATTTCTGCATACAAAATATACAACTTCTGTAACTAATTGGCAATACTACTATCAACTGATTTCCTTCGTGAAAAAATTAATAAAAACTAAAATTTTAACAAAAAAAAAGAAGCTTCTTTCTGCTATAAGAGAGCATACCAATACCCGATGCAATCAAGGGTTTTTACAAATACAAAACTATAAAAATTGAAAAACAAATTAAAAGTTGAGATCGATGAAAACCACATCTTGAAAAACACAAAGCTGTTGAAGACCGATATCAATTGCGCTGCCAGAGACTAAAATAAAGTCCAATTGTAAACACTTTCCAGCAAGGATCGTGAGACCGATAAACTACCACAATATTATTTATAGCCCTCGACAAAACATGGACAAATCTACGTTTCAATCTGCTCAATCTCTTGATACAATTTGCAAGATCTTTAATGGCTCTACTGTTTCGTATCAATTGATTTTTATCATAACATCATGAGTTTGGTATATAATAAGATTCATTTTTGCTTATGATTTTGTTTTAAAATTCTCAAGCAAGAGGATTAGTAATGGTAAAGCTAAAGTTTGGGGATCCATGTGTGATTTGGCTTTTGATCTTCAAATGAAGGAGAATGAATTTGTCAATGTAAGTTGGTAAATATTTCATTGAGTAAAAACTATGTTTAGCCACAAAATACTATCCTGTAGTCAGATGGAAGCATTAAGGATTAATTTTCATTAATAGTAATCCATCTATTTGCAGACATTTTGTATGATGATCATTTTTGGGTGGTTAGTCAGATCAATTAGGGATTAAATTTAACTAAAATGGTAACACATTTTAACTAAAATGATAACACAATTCAATATCCTTCTCTTTGAATTGGAGATTAAGTTTTAAAAAAAATTACCCACAAATCATCTACATATTCATAATTATGCATGAAAAGTAGAAATTCGAAAAGAAAAAACTAATTCACCTACATGGCAGGTCTTCAGCAAGAATAGCATTGCTGCAACCAAAATTGATACCAATAAGCCGTATGAATCTTATTGATTATGAGTACCAATTCTCTGGATTGAGCACTGCGGGGTAAGATCTGCACTTGTGGATAAAATCAAATTAGGTTGTATCTAATCATAAGTGCACCAGAAAATTATAAAACTAAAAAATTATTAAACCCCAAGATGAGTTTAAGCAAAACTCAGATCAAGACTCTCTAAGTGGGTTTATCAAGAATAATATTAATCAGAAATTAACACTAAAAATAAAAAAAATTGAAATTTTCATACCTTTAAGTTTCAAGGTTTTTACTCTGGAATCCAAGCAAACCCATTAGATTCTAAGTGGGTTTATCAAAAATAATAAATTAATCAGAAATTAACACTAAAAATAAAAAAATTGAAATTTTCATACCTTTAAGTTTCAAGGTTGTTACTCTGGAATCCAAGCAAACCCATCAGATTATAAGTGGGTTTATCAAAAATAATAAATTAATCAGAAATTAACATTGAAAATAAATCAAAACACAAAAAAAAACAAAAAATTTCGTACCTCTATGTTTCTGGGTGTTTACTGTGAATCCAATTGAGAACTAAGGGCGCAAACTACGAGAGGAGAAGACAAAGAGGGAGGAAGCACGGGTTTGTTTTGGCGATGAATGGGAAAAACACGTCAATTTCCCAAAAAAAGGAAATCTAATGATCAAATTCAAGAAATATTCAATCTCACAACAATTTTAAGCCAATCAGTTACGCATCCAAATCAAATTCTATGAAATTCTAGCAAAATACAACCCAAAAGAACACAAATGGACCATTTAAAAAAATAAAATATCAACAACCAAATTCGGTAAAGTAACAAATCACAGCGAAAAATCAAATATTTAGCTTCAGGGTAGTTGAGAAGAAGTTAGATTTAATTACCTGTTGAAGGCTAGAGAAATTGGGTGCATGATAAGGGGGCGAGAAGAACGTGAAGCAGATCGAAGGGATCACGAAGTAGATATGGAAGAGATCGAGGCAGAGTGTGGGGATCAAAATCGTCAGCCCGTTGCAGAGCAACTGAGAATTCTGTCGTTTTAGGCTTCTAGCGTTTTCGAAAGAAGCCAAGAGATTTCTATTAGACACGAGGGTCAATGCAGTCATTTTACTGTGGAATACACAAAAAGAGCTAGACTTGAAAAGCAGCTGAAGGGCAAAAGAGGAAGAACACTATAGAAGTAACAGTACCACGTTTTTCTCTTTTAGTATATACTAGCAATATAGCCCGCGCGTTGCTGCGGGGTTAATAACCGTATAAGAAAAAACATATTTCGAAGCTATAAGAGATTATTAAAGAAGGTTCATGTGTATTTACATTGAAAGATGATTGAGCTTTTTGAAGAAATTTTTACATGAAGAGCATAAATTGGGTGAATGAAGCTCTTGGAATCCTTTGAACCACTATGAATAGCATAACTTGTGAGTGATTGATAGTGTAACAAAAATTAATAAAAGAGTGAGTATTATATATGAAACTATATTATTGGAACCACTTTATGAAAAGTTGTAGTGCTAAGATATATTCGGTTATAATTTCAAAACTAATAAAAGAATGCAAGACAGAATATATACACAAAAAAGTAAAATCTATTTGGTTTGAAAGATATGAACGATTCAACTTGCATAAAATGTGGAGAGTGATTGAGAAAAGGGAGCACTAAATTAACTGTCAAAACCTTTCATAATAGTAAATTATTGTTCTTTCTTAAGATTCCAAATAATTGGATACACAATCCTTTTATAGCTTTATATATGGATACTTGACCCTCATCAGTCTCATATACTCCCCTCATGGCCATGAGACTTTTTGATGAGTGCATTAGACAGAAGGGCAAGCTTTGAGTATTCAAAAGTTTTTTAATTTCTCAGTTTGCTCTAGAACTCATGATATGCTCATAATAGTTAAAGATGAATAAACAAAATAAAAAAGATGGGTTACAACGAAAGGGAAAGTGAAATAGAGAAACAAAGAAAGAAAACCACAAATGGAACCCAAACATAAAGAGAGTGAGAGAGTTAAACCCAAAAGTTTAACCCAATCTTATTTGCATACCATTTGAGCATATTAAGAAAAATATGAAATTTGCACCCCCATTTGACCATATTAAGGATAGAGGGCACTCACATCGTCGCAGTAGTAGTATTCTTTGGTATGCTTTTCCTCAAAACTGCCATAAAAAAAACCCATAAAGCATAAAAATTTAGAAACTGAAAATAAAAGTTTCAAAATTGGCATTAGAAACACATAATGTTCAGAGGGAAAGCAAATTCTTTGGTATGCTTTTCCTCAAAACTGCCATAAAAAAACCCATAAAGCATAAAAATTTAGAAACTGAAAAGAAACGTTTCAAAATTGGCATTAGAAACACATAATGTTCAGAGGGAAAGCAAATTGAATTATTATGCCCTTTATTCCCAACTTCATCAAAATAAGCAAGAAATATAATACATCAAAATAAATTTCTCACTTTCTTTAATGAAAATGAACTGTACTTCTTCCCATCTATTTGTTCAAATCAAATATAGCCATAATTACTAGAAATCCTAAAACCAAATAGCTCTTGATATCATACTCGAGTAAATAATATAATTAATTGTTATTATGTCTTGAAATTATCAATAATACCGGAGAACTCACCAGAAAACCAAACCCTTTTTGGGTATTCTCCCTTCCCCTTGGCACCATGTTTCTATTTTAACAACATCATTTCTGTACCACAAATCCACATTTTAAGTTTCAATTTCCAGATTAGAAATCAAAACTCAAACTGTAATATAAGAGAACACCCACCAAGCTGAATATTTGAAGATTTTGATATGCACGACAAACCCAAGTTCATTCAAATCAACACAAATTGAGATTAAAAAAAACATGCAAAATCAAGATAAAACTCACATGAAATTGTTGTAGGATGCACTTGAGTGTGATTTGTAGCAGTGTTCGTCCCTCTGCACAATTTTGAGTTCGCTGTCATTAAATTTAAACAATCTTTTGATTGAGCTGCAAGTACTACAATCAGAATGAGAAGCACAATTCCAAATATTACCAAAGAGCAAGCAACTTTGTGGTAAAATTGAGAAAGGAAAAATATCCAAATGAATAAAAACTATCAATTTGAGAGAAACAAATTAAAAATTTGCAAAAGAAATGTTAACTTGGCTTTGTTTTGTTAGTCAAACATCCGCAAACTGTTCATATACATCCAAGCTCCCCAGATATATTATAAAAATTCAAAAATTTGATGGACTCAAATTTTCTTCAATCTCACTAAGCATAAAAAAAATCCAACAAATGAGTATGCATGTTTGTTTATGGATGTATACATCTGTTTATACATGTACTGGTACTATATGGGGTGATAAAATTGGGAAATGCTAGTGTGTGTTTGCACCTTTGCACCTGTGAGTGTGCACGGTGCACATATGGTAATCTTTTGTGCTGTAGTTAAGTAAGACCTCTAGCTCATACCTTTGACCTACATATAAAGGGAATCGAGATTTGAAACTCCTTTTCTGTTCGAATGAGAAAATCCAATCTTAGGCCTCCATTAGTTTTCTCTTTAAGTGACTCCCATTCTAATAACTGGTTTGATTTTCAAACAAATGGTCATTTCCTTGTGCAGACGTATGGTTATATAACTACTACGACATTTGTCGTCTGGGTTTAATTTGAATCACCTAATCAGTAGCCAGGCATGCAGGTTTAAACAGAAAATATGTATGTATGTATGTATAGTACTATGAATCTGGTACCTACTTAATAGTACTATGAATCTGGTACCTACTTACTTAGTTTCAGTATGTGCCATTTGTTTAACCTTTAAACTTGTACATGAAGGATGTTTTCAAAAGTTGGACTTTAAATTTTAATCATCAACATATGCATTCATAGATGAGTTGACATTCCACTATTAATGGTTGTCCTCATACCGAAATGCTGAATATAACAGAAACTGGTAAAATGATCATTTTCTTCCTCTCTGAAAGTAAATTATTAGTTACTTTTAAAAATCTCACTACAAGGAATACAAAAAGAAAGAACTAAACCTAATGTAGTTAGTTATTTAGATAATTCATAATATTAGACTGAACCTAATGAGCTATATCGTATGGGAGAGAGTTTGTTTTTGGGCTTCCCTTTGAACGTCCGTATCTTGAAAATGTATGCATACCGTCATCCAGAGGCTTATGCCACTCATCATACATTGGGATAGAGTTTGTTATCAGGCTATATTTATAATTAGAATTTCAATGTACACTTGGTTAACCCAAATAGAACAATTAAATCATTTGATAAACCCTAACCACTCAAAAGATCTAATACCTGAAAAGAAGTTTATCGTTGCGATTGCAAATCCTCAGCACATAGGCCTTCAAACGCTGCAAACAAAAGCACAAAGAAGAAAATTCACAGTCTGCCGAAAGAGAAAAAAAATAATAATAAACATCCTTGTGCACAATCGAAGATTGCAAACAAAATAGCTAAAAACCAAAGGTAAAATTTGAACACAAAACCTATTATACAAAGCACAGTTTAACAATGGCGTAAACCTAGATTTGCAATGGCGTAAACCTAGATTTCAAAGCAACAAAAACCGAAGGTTGAAACGGAAAACAACAACAAAAAAGCACAACGAAAGAGGAGAAAAAACTCACAAACCCAGATTTGGAAGCAAGAAACCCGAAGTTTGAAAGGGAAGTTAGCAGCTACAGAGAAGCATAACCAAATAAGAGAAAAAACTGAACGAAAGCGAGAAGTACAACAGAATAGGCAGTTGATTTCAATCTACAGAAATTAAAAATAAAAATTAATATAAAGCTCAGCCAAAACATACCCAAACTGAATACGATTTGTCTGACGATTACTTGAATACACAGATCACCCAAAATTGTGCAAAAATCTGGGAACAAAATCAATCCAATTGTAATAACAGTCAGACAACCAAAAAACAAATCTAAGGGCAAGACAACCAAAAATGAAATCAAACTGCAAAGCAAAACTAAAAAATTTAGAAATCGGTCACCTTAATACGTACCAGTTAACAAAACGGCGAAAAAGACAAAATTGATACGATTCACACCCAAAAACAGAGAAGAACAGCCAACAATTATTCCAAAAATCAAAGACCGTGTCTGCCCGGAGATAATTTTGTGAAACCAAAAGGAATAAATTGATAGAAAACAGGGCGCACAACGATGAAGGTGAAGGAAAACCCAGATGAGGAAACCAGAAACTAGAGAGCCAAAAGGTAAATTGAAACAGATGAATCGAAGGAGAGAAAAAAAGGATGCAGGACGCGTGGGCTGGATGGGTAGAATTGGGAATTCACTGCACACATAAGGAAGAAGCTTGGCAAAAGCCAAGAAAATACGAGGGCATAATCGTCCTTTCACTGTTCATGAACAGTGAAAAACAGTGCCAACCGAACTGAGTTTTAGGGGGTGTATTCAATTGGGATTTTGAGGGATTTTAAATCTTTTAATGAATTTGGGGGTATTCAATCAAGATTTTAAGTGATTCTCTGAAGTTTCAGGTGTATTCAATTAAAATTTAAGATAGTTTATTAAAATTCTTATAAATCCAGGTGTATTCAATTAGGATTTTTAAGAAGTTTATAACATTCTAGGTGTATTCAATTAGAAATTGATTTTAAAGAATTTGAGAAAGTTGAGGAATTAGAGGGAATTGGAGAGATTTCGTAGTGTATTTTAAGCATCCACAAATCTCAGCTCTTCCCATGAGATTTCGAGGGAATTGAATCAAAATTTTACATGGAATCTCTACAAATTAATTAAAGTCCATAAAAATCCATGGATTTATAAATCCATTAAAATCTCTTCAATTCCCAATTGAATACACCCCCTTAGTATATAGATAAATAGATATAATATAATTTAGGATTTTATAATGGAAAATTTAACGAAAAACTCATAGTACTGTTCACTTTAACGAAAAATCATATTTTTACACTAAAAAGTCAATCATGACACTATTCACTTTACCCTTTGTTTTGTCCTTATCGTTAAAACTCAAAGTTTTCAAGTCCTTTCATTAGTTTTCCTTTTTATAATTTGCTATTTTTTTCTCCTTTTGAAGCTAGAGTTTGTTATGATTATGTAAACAACTTTTAGGGTTGTATTTTGACAATCAATTAGTCTTAAAAAAGGGGACAATCGAGCCGGGAGAGGCGGGAATTTCACTCTATTTGTGGTCACAGTCAACCAGACTCATTAGCTCGGAGCATCGAACCTAGGAGCTTCCACATTTTTTTTGTTTATTGGTGAGCCACAATTCGCGTTTACCACTGAGCCACAAAGTTGTTTATATAAACAACTTATCCGTAGCATGATGAATTCAGTAAACGAGAATAAAAGTTTATAAAATCCAATTTATACGTAAGGCGCTAATCGTGCGTACCTGTCTGGAATCAAGTCCAATTTATACGTAGCATGATCAATTCAGTAAACGACACTGAAAAATAACAGCCAAGCTTAAACAAAAATTACAGTCAAGTTTTAAAAAAAACAGAGCATGGCGGGAACGCCGGGAAGGGTATAAAACAGTGGTATCACTCTTGCGTCCAAAGATACAAAGCATTGTCATCTTTCTCTCTCTAAACCCCAACGCTGCACTTTCTCTCTCCCTCTCTAAACCCATTTCTCCAATTTCTCTATCTCTCTCTCTCTCTCAACCCATTTCCCTTTCTTTTTCTTCTTGTTCAAACTTGGAAAGGATGAATGAATACCTACTGTATTTTGATAACCGCACCTCCTTCGGCCCGCCTATGTTTGTAGTCCAACTCGGATTCTCCGAAAAATTAAGCGACTTGAAGAAGAAGATACAAGAATCGCATGGGATTCCGTTTGATCAACAGAAAATTCTACAACATCGTATCCAGGTGGAAAACGTGTATTTTGAAGACGATTCCGTCCCATTTATCGATTTGGTGTCGATACCGAACTGCTTCCTCTGCGTCACTGGGTAAACGTTTTCTTTAAGTTCTTGATTTTCCGTTCTTTGTTTATCGGAGAAGAAATATGACATTATCGTAAATAGGAGCAACTTTTAGTCCCCTCTCTCTAAGTCGATTTTGTTTTTGATTGGCAGTGTAACTCCCATAGCCGCCGCCGGAGGAGGAGAAGAAGAGAAAGATGAGACCTTCGAAAAGGATTGGCCGCGCGAAATCAAACGTAGCATGAAGATTATGGGCAAGTTCGTCATTAACTGGTTCGCCGCCCCTTTTCTTGTTTATTTGACGTCGGCTTTATTTTCCTTCCGAATTTCGGATTATGGCTTCAATTTCTTGAACTTTTCACGGTTATTTAAGTAGTTAAATTGTTAATAAAAAGCCAAATTCTTGGCAACGGCGGCAACCCACCGCCGGCGGCTCCACTAATGTGCTCTGGGACTCCGGAATCCGCCCGTGAGGCTGTTTCCGGCGAAGAAACCACCCTGAGGGAAACCCCTCTGGGACCGACCCAGATAGGCGATCAGGGTTTATAAACCCAGTGACGTTGCTGTCGGAAAGCGAGAGTCTTTGAAGGCTCCGCGGCCGCAGAAAGCCGCGGCCTATGTGATCGGACAGCCTTGGCGACTCTTCCGGTTGCCGGGTAGCATTTGACGCAGGCCCAGCTGCAGGGACTCTCGTCGTCTTCGCTCCATGAGGCGAGCTTGGCTTCCCGACCCAAAAGCCCCGCCTTGAAGACGATCAGCCCCAAACAAGGGCCGTCGTTGAAGATGGGGAAGAGGGAGCCAAGGCTAAGAGAAGCCATGTTATATTAAAGTTTTCAGTGCATTTATTTTTCATTGATTTTCTCTGTGGTCAATTTGTTCATTCAGTTGTTTCCAGTGTGCCATTCCTTGGGGAGTAAACACCGAAGAGCTCAGCGTGAGTGTGGTTGTCTGTCGGCCAATACTAAGCCTGCAAGCAATACAAGGCAGTCAGATTGGGTTGAAGGCTCCTCGAAGAGTAAACTTGCCTGCCGTTCTGGTGCGGGTCAACACCTTCCACACTTTGACCTATCTGAGGATCGAGTTGGATAGATTGAGAGACAGCCTGAAGGCCTTCCCGGTTCCAAAATTCTACTCCCTATTTCATGTTATTGACGATAGGTTGAGTCGCTACACGCGCATCACTGAGCATTGTACCTTCTCTGAACTTGAGATAAAGGACGAGGACGTTGTTCTTGTTTGTGAGCTTCCTTTTGCAGTTCAGAGTGATTGGGTGGTGACAGTACGCCATCATGAGGACAATGCAAGTGGAGGTACTGCAGAAGTCTCTGTGGAGATAGAACCTTGGAAGACTGTGGAGAGTTTGAAGAAGATACTGGTAAACCATCCGTCAGGGTTCCAGACCCCAGAGCTGCAGAACTACATGCTCCTCCATCGCGGAAAGTTAATGAGGGAAAAAGAGTCTTTTCTCTGGCACGGGGTGTCGTTCGCTGACCACATTTGTGTGGTTCCAGTTGCCATGGGACCAGACCAAGGAGACAAAGAAGATTGATCCAGAGCAAGTGAAAGATGTGTGAAGTACAGTGACACCACAGAGTTATCATACATTTTTTCAGTTCTGTATTTTTCTTTTTTTTCTGGTAAGTAGTAGCAGAAAGCAAATGAACTACAAATTCTAGTGTCAGTAGTTGAAGTATGCTCAGTGTTCATACAGCAGTAGGAAGGAAGGCAAGAGATTGAGTGTAAAAACAGTCTTTTTTTTTGCGTTCTGTTGCTGATAGTCTTTAGCTTTATGTTGTTGTATGAATCTCTGATTCCGGATGTTATCCAGCTTTGCTTTTATGCCAACTGACTTTTGGTAGGGTGGTTGAGGCAAAGAAGACGATACATAAGTGAGAATTTGTTGAATAAAACATTCTTCTGGCTGTTATTCCAGCTCAGATTAGCCTTTCTTATTTTTGTTTTTGATTGGTCCTGTTTCGCGGGTTTGATTTCCTTGAGTAAAGTTTGAATCTTAATATTGCAGTGAAATATAGGATATCAAGCTGGAAAACCCATCGCGTACTCTTTGATTATTGCTCATGACATGAGGTAGCTTGGTGCCGAAACATATTTGAACTTGCTGAATATGAACTCTAGCGTGTACTTGTGTGCGTCTGCGTGAACAGTATAAAGATGGTCGTTTTTCCCGTTTAAGATTTGAAATTCAAGTGTGCTTATTAGGCAATCTGAATTCACAGTATTCAGGTCCAGTTGTCCGGTAAAAGTCAATGTGTTGGAATGTATATTTGGAATTTCTGCAGAATCTCCCAGCAGGAATTCAAGCATCGGGGTTGTCATGTCTTCAGTAGAAAACAGGAATGCTTGATTGCCGAAATTATGTAAAATATCTTGCGGTGGATGTGTTTGTTGAAATGCCGTTGGAGTACTATAAGAAGATTACATATTCGATTCTGGCCAACGACTCGGTTCAGTTCGCGTACTTGGTCTGCAATATGATTACCAAGACTTTTCTTCTTCAGCGGAAGAGGAGGAAACGAGTGGGGTTTTGTATTGTTTGCGTTTATTTAGTTGTCCTCTAGGTGTTTCACGTTTTGCTCTAGTGGAACTTAATTGTTAGCAAATTGAGGTTGGTTTTAACAACTCTATCTCTCTTTGTGTTGCTTTCAAATTTGCATACTGTTTCCCATGATCCTCACTTGAGTCTTGAGATATCCTAACATCACTGTTCCAATTTCTTGCAGTCTCTCCGTTCGGCAGTGTTTCATTGCTTCTGATGAACACAACAACGACACATGAAGATACCGCTAAGGTTTTATACTCATAGCAGCTTGTGTAATACAGGTATTGGAGAAATATTCCAATTCAAACTCTGATATTCATCCTTTATAACGGTTTTTCATACATAACTCGTATGTTATTGAATACGTGGTTGTTTTTCTTTTCCTTCCCCTTTTTGGATTAGGACTTACTTGTGAATGCATATGTTCTAATTTATACGGACCCAAAAACCACAGCTCAAGTGTATACCATCCAATACATCTATCATGCCTGTACAATCACAAATTAATTTCCTTTGGCAGTAAACATATTGTTGACCAATTACACTACTTCTGTTCCCTCTGGTCATGGAGCATTGTTCCTTTCCCTTGTGAGAAACATGAATTTGAACCAATGTATAAAAGAGTACCTGCCGAGAGGTGGTGTCCGAAAGGTAAACTTGACTAAACTTCTCGAGCTTTCCTTTTGAGGGGTAAGGTTTATGTTCCCTCCTGACTAGGTGTAACTTCTTTTTTTATATCAATAAATTTACCTCGTGCCGCCGAGGTTTTGCAAAAAAAAAAAAAAAAAAAGAAAAAAAAAAAGGGTAACGAGTATATCCTTGTGGTTAACTTAACGTGGCTATTGATGGATATTTTGTTCTTGATATGTTAAACCGTTGGTAATGAACATTTCTATTCTCTCTTCGTTTTAGGCAGCCTTGTCATACATTTGCATTCAAATGTGGGATGTTATAAGTAAATTGGTGGTGTTTGAATGAAATTTCAACTCAAATGTGCGGTATTGTTGGAAATTTTGAGTAGAAATTTCATTGTCTCACATTGATCACTACCAAAAGGTTCCCTCACTTTATAAGGCTTTGTCCTTTAGAGCAAGTCCACCGGGGACTTTTTAGGCTAGCACCCAACTTAAAAAATGGACCAGATTGCCTTTTTTTGCTCCACCCCAGCCTAATAGGCTGGCACCCAACCCAAGCCAGGTAATAGGCCAGCCCATAATCGACAGACCCAAGAGCCGGGCCATATGACGTTAGGCTTGCGTCAGGCGCGTGTGTTACATGCTCAAGTGGGCGCGCGTCCCCGACAAAAAAAAGCACATGGGGCCCACCGTTACAACGCACCAATTTGCGCCCGTGAGTGGTCACGTGGCTCGTTATGGGCCGTTGGATTTCCAACAACTAGTTTTCTGGACTGTTGGATTACCAACAGTAAAAAAAATTTGAATTTAAAATCCAATGACTAGTGACGTGCCATGATATAGTCCGTTCGATCCAAAGATCAACGATCCATGTTCCCCCCCCCCCCCCAAAAAATTTTTAAAAAAAAGGCACAACGATCAGAAATATGACTGTTGGTCCACGTGTCAATATCTGGGCTGTTGGATTTCAATCTTTTTCAAATCAAACGGTCCAAATTAATTAAGTTAATAAAAATTAATAATTTTTTTTTAAAATTTTAAAAAAAATACAGAAAAAATTTTATTATTTTTTTTCTATAAATACCTAACCATCATCTTCCACCTTACACCACATTTCAATATTTTCAACATTTTCAACCAAAGGTTTCATATATTTTTTTTGTGGAAAAAAATGACTACGTGGAATCTCATCGAAGATGTTACGTTGTGTGAATGCTGGGTTCAAACTACTTGTAATATCCCGTATTTAAAAAAATAGTTATATATGTGTATGTGAGTAATTATTTTTACGATTTTATTAGATTTATTTTATGCAAAAACCTAATTTCGATATGTAAAATAGTTTCAATGTAAAATTTTTAGTTTGAATTGGAAAAGGAGATTATGATGAGTTTGGCTTTATTTTCTCACAAAGGCTAAGTAGAGTTTTGCCAACCATTAGAGAATAAAGAGGAGGGGTTAGTCACCACTCTAGATAGGTTGAAGTGGAAGTTGGTAATTAATCGAAGCTAATAATTAGGGTGTGGAGGTGGGAAGCCTTTGGCTTATACATGTGGCTAAGTGTTGAGTTTGGTTTGATATTTTTACCAATTAGGAGTGAGTTAGCAAGTTAAGCTAATGTATTGAAATTACTCACACCTAAACATTGGAGAGGTGTGTGTCTATATAGAGCCATAGACTAGGTATGTGTATGTATTGGCATGCATGTGGCAATATGTATTGGCATGCATGTGGCAAAGAGGTATGTGTATGTTTTAGAGTGCTTACTCACTAGCCTAGGGGAATTTCAATTAATTGTCTATATTCTCTCTTCAACGCTTCAAATCTATCTTTTCAAATCTTCCAATGAGGTGAGAATGGGTGGGATTCATATCCCTTAGAGATGAACGTGGCCTTGGATGCTTGTATCCACTTTGCATGATATTGATTAACTCCACACATGTCTCTTTGCCATTTGAACACATATTAGAGCTAAGGATTTGCTTAACATTTGTTGATTGTCTATTGGACCACATTTCATTGTTAATGATGAGAACAACACTTGGTGACTTGGTATTGGAACACATATCATGGTTAATGATGAGAACTACATTTGGTGACTTGCTATTGGAACACATGTGCCGTGAATCATGAAGAAAAGAAGCAAAACAAGGTCAATCTATACGTATAGAGCTTCAAGGAGAGGGAATGAACACAATCACTCATTATATAAAGGAGAAGGAAAGAGCACGGAGGGGAGAGGAGGAAGAAAAAAGGAGCAACAATTGTCCTTCTCATATCATTGTTTTTACATATTTTTGTCAAGGTTTTTTTAGCCATTGTCATGTATTTGTAAATCCTCATTACCTAGTGAAATACAAAAACAAACACAACCCTAGCGGATGTAGCCAAATTGGCGAACCACTTAAATCTTGTGTTGTTTATGCATTTACTTTTGGAGACCATTGACATGAGAAGCACTCCCACCAAACCATCAAAAAGTACCCATTTACTTCCCTTGAGAATGTTGTAAAATAAGGGAGACAAATCCCAGAAAAATACATGAGACCTTACCCAACAAATCTCTCTATCAAACTACCATCATATTCATCTATCAAAAGAAAGATATCCAAAAAACTAGAAATTCGTCCAGCCTGTTTAACAGACCAAAACACCATCGTCCATAGATTATACCATAATACTTTCTTCATGAGAGTTGTTCGTCTGTCTCTCTACCATGATATATCAAAATTTCAGGAAAATCCAATAATGCGATCTTCCAATATGTTTGAAATACCAACTCAGTCTCTAATCCCGTGGAAAACTGGACAGCCATGTTATGAGTACCAAAACCCAATTTTTCATAGCTCTGATCGAAACACTTAATTTACAAAAGTTGTTCCTTATCATCTCCACTATAACATATAGGGGTGGTTCGGTATGGGATCCCATACCGAAACCCTTGTCCCGATTCCCAAACCAAAATGTTCGGGAATCCCAATTTCAATACCAATCCCAAACCAAATTTTCGGGAATCCCAATTTTCGGGAATCCCGAAATAGTTTCGGGATTTCAGGAGAAATCGGGATTCCCGAAATGGTTGTGGGCTTTTGGACAAAAAGCCAAAATTGGGCCACGCCCAAAATCTGTCCAAAAATAGGAAATTAATCTTGACACATTTTATTCATAGTTCAATTAGCTGAGCAAAAACAGAGAAAATACATCAAGCATTGCTGGGTTCTCACAGGCAAATGAGCCTTAATGGGTATATGCACATATAGTGGGCATAAAAGATAGCAGTAATAAACAAAAAAAAAAATTGGATAGCAGTAATAATCTTGACACATTTTATTCATAGTTCTATTAGCGGTCCAACTGATCTTAAGAGAATAAAAGAAACAGAACAATTTCATATATCAACGGTCATAGGGCAATATCATAAAATTAATAGTGGATAAGCTCCTTTCCAACAACCTAACTAAATGAGATTTGGATACTTTAACAACAAAATGATCAACGGTTGATATAATTCTCTTATAATTAAAAAATAATATATATATATATATATATTTTTTTTTTCGATTCGGTATGGGAATACCGAAAAATGGAGATGCAATACCGAATCCCATACCAAAAATTTCGGTTTGGTTCGGGATGACATCCCAAAAATTTCGAAAATTTTGACTTGGGATCGGGATTTTTTTTGTTTGGTTTGGGGTTTTTGGGATTTTTTTCCAGCCCTACTTTTCACAAGACTCGATTTGAATTTTCAAATCTTGATTTATTTATAAATAAATAAATAAACAAAAGCATGATTTGTTTATAAAAGTTAAAAAGAAAAGTAGAGGAGGAAAAAAAAAGCAAAGAGAGAGAGAGTGAGAAGTTAAAGGATCGAAGACGCAACGCAAAGCAATTGGCCTTTAATTTGGACGTTTGTCGGACAGCGGGTTGGCTGCCTCACTCTTCCCCTTCCCGCTTTCGTGGTCTCACAGGGGGGCAAGAGAGAGAGAGAGGATGGAGGTTGCTGAAGATGTTGACTGTGAGAGCAAAGGTCAGCAGCAGAAGAGGACGAGGAAGGTAGGATTGTTGTACGACGAGAGGATGTGTAAGCACTCCACACCCGATGGCGATCCTCATCCGGAAAACCCCAACCGAATTAAGGCAATCTGGAACAAGCTCCAATCAGCTGCCATTCCCCAGAGGTACACACATTTATACATACATATATGTGTGTGTTTACATACACATGAGCATTTGGCTACTGAGAAAAAAACAAGAAAAAGAGGGAAATTCAGAGGAGAAAACTTTACATGTCTTTGTAACACTAGTATTCATTTAGCTCATGAAAGCTCAGTAATTTTTATAGGCTGCTACATATACTGCTGTGATTTCCATAGAAGTCAACTTAATTTCTAGTATTTGGTGCTCAAATGCAATCGTATGTTGTCTTGGAATTTAAGGGAAACTGATTCTCAAATTTTTTCTTGGTTAAAGTTTTCGTCTTTATGATAACGGGGCCATAATAGAAAATGGGATTTGAGCATAAATAAATTTTGTCTTGTGTATGAAAGATAATTGCTCGGTTGGGATTTCGGAAACCAATTCGGAATTTAATTGGAGGTTTATGTATTTTTTTTTTCTTTTCAGGTGTGTTGTTTTGGAAGCAAAAGAAGCAGAAGACAAGCATATTTTGTCAGTTCACACCAAAAAACATGTTGATCTGATTAGGAATATAAGCTCCAAACAGTTTAATTCACGGAGAAATCGGATTGCATCGAAATTCAATTCCATATATCTCAATGAAGGATCATCCGAAGCTGCCTACCTTGCCGCGGGCTCTGCCATAGAGGTAATTCTTGTTGGCCTGATTTTGTGTTTGTTTGAAGTGCTGAGCAGAATTTCCTTACTCAATGAAAATATGTGGAACTGTTGATTTCTGCTAATATCATGAGTTCTGTCTTCCTCTTACTTCAACCCACGATTTACAATTTTATTTCAGTTTCAAAATCAGTTACAAAAGGAGCTATTTTCGCATGTTTCAGATAGTTTCAGTCTTGTGTCTCCTGCAAATAAACTTGTGTGTTACATTTCAAATTTTTATCACCTAACTATGGGTGTTTCCTTAATAGGTGGCGGAAAGAGTTGCCAAAGGCGAACTAGATTCTGCTGTGGCTATCATTAGGCCTCCAGGACATCATGCGGAACAAGACGAAGCTATGGGATTTTGTCTGTACAACAATGTAGCTATTGCAGCAAGTGTCCTTTTAAATGAAAAAGTATGACCTGCCTACTTAACTTTTGAGCCTTGTAGTTTCCTTTTGTTTTCTTTATAAAACTTGGAATAATTGTTTTGAAAGTTCAACTTTGTTTTCTGCATTTATTAAGCAAGTTGTCACCTAAGGGCATCATATTCATACTTTCTAATTGACAGCCAGAATTGGGTATCAACAAAATTTTGATTGTTGACTGGGATGTGCATCATGGTAACGGTACTCAAAAGATGTTCTGGACGGATCCTCGTGTTTTATTCTTCTCTGTTCATAGGTATGCCAGAATTTTGAATTGATAATTGTTCTTTTCCTTAATCATTAAAGCCTATGTTTAACATAAACAAAATATATGTTAGATTCCATCATGTAGTATTTTGTTAAGATGTGCTGCTTGGGGTTCCTTTGATTTTTCTTGAATTTAAGTTTCTTACAAGGTCATTTTTTTTACACTTTTCAAGGATTCTGTGACTTTAAAATTTCTAGCTTTTATCATTGTATCAAAAGTTATTTCATTGGAGCTTGTAACATCTAACTTGTTTGGTTGACTTGTCTTGCATAAGATCAAAGTTCATAATTCTGATGACAGTATGGTGCTGGGTTTTTTCAGGCATGAGTTTGGAAGTTTTTATCCAGCTAATGATGACGGTTTCTATACTATGATTGGAGAAGGAGCAGGAGCAGGATACAACATTAATGTCCCCTGGGAAAATGGCGGGTGTGGGGACGCAGACTATTTTGCAGTTTGGGACCATATTTTGGTTCCTGTTGCCAAGGAGTTTAATCCCGACTTAATTATAGTCTCTGCAGGGTTTGATGCAGGTTGCAGAATGAGTTTTCATTTTGTTGTGTGGAAATTTTTGCTTGTACTAGTAGTGTAGTACTCATCTTCAATATCTATTTAAGTATGATAATTTTTTTTTTCTACAAATTTGTTGAAACAGCTGCTGGTGATCCTCTAGGGGGTTGTTGTGTCACATCATATGGATACGCAGTTTTGTTGAAAAAGGTCGTTTTACAGTTTCTCTTTTCTCATTAAGGTGGCCTTGATTATTGTATCATTTTTGACATAGTTTTATTGTCTTCCAGTTGATGAGTTTTGCGAACGGAAAAATTGTGTTGGCTTTAGAAGGAGGATACAATCTCAAGTCTATTGCAAATTCAACTCTTTCTTGTGTTAAAGTTCTGCTGGACGACAATCCTATACATGGGTCTTCAGAGGCGTACCCATTTGGGTCTACATGGCGTGTGATAAAAGTGGTATATTAACATTTTGTACCTTTTTGTTTTAATACTTTTCCTATACTTTCTGGTGGGTTATCCATTTCTCCTTATAATCATTCTACCTGATTTTTATTTACTGCGAGTCATTTCTTTGTTTCTTTAATGCATATGTATTTTTTTCCAGGTTCGCCGGAAACTAAGTGCTTTCTGGCCATCACTTGCAGATGAATTACCAGAGACATTAACCAATCAAACAGCTCCTCCAGCTTCGGTACGTTTCCTTTTCTCTTATCAGTACTTTGTTGTTTATTGCTTCTGGTTGGGTAGTCAATAGTTCTATTTGATCACTCGATTATCTCAAGACTCTCAGTACTCGGCATCTATTTCTTTTCTTCCCCACAAACATTGCTGAGATACTTGTTTTGCAATTGTAGTCTATTCTTACCTCAAGCTCTGATTCTGAAGCGGAGGACAACGAAGGGCCAAATGTCATATCTAAACATCTTGAGGAGGTTCTTCAAGATGTTATAGAGCCCTTCTCAAAGTTGAAAGTTGACGGAAGTATTCAGGGTAAATTGATAACTGAGATTTAGGAAATGATTTCACTGTTTGTGTCAGTTTATATGATGAGCTGTTAACTTAATCCAGATCATGTGGCAAGTAATTCTTGCACCTGGAGATCAGAGCTCTCAAAGGTCGAGATTTGGTATGCCGCTTTTGGATCAAACCTGTGTGTAAAAAGATTTCTCTGCTATATTCAAGGTGGACAGGTAATATGCAACCCAAAAACTTTTATCTAATATCGGTGTTCTATATGAAACAGACAAGCATATTATGAGCTTCAGTATTTCACTGCGGCAGTTTTGGTTATAAGCTTATAGTATCATGGATATTAGATAATTAATACTGTGATACTGCCCTTCTTTTCCCTCGTCTCCGCTTTTCTTCCCACCATACACTCCTGTTGACATCCGCAAGATGATTTTCAGATGGAAGGCATGAAAAGGCCATATCTTGGCTGTGCAGACAAAACTCCCCCAAAGGAGATTATGTGGAAGACTTTCCCTCATCGCTTGTTCTTTGGTCGTGAATCTACACTTACATGGGGTCCTGGAGGGGCCGCTTTCCTTAATCCCGAAGGCAACATCCAGGATAAGACTTATATGTGCCTTTATAGAATTACGTATGTTTTCCTGTCACTCAAATCAGTCCTATTGTTTTAACTGCTGCTTTCTGTATAAATCATTTTCTTTTCAAACATGACACTTCAAAAATTGATTCTCCAATTGTCTGAATCCGGCGTAGTTGTGTTTTAAACTCAGTTTTCTCTGGCAGGCTCGAGCAGTTTAACGATGTATTGGTCCAGGAAAACCGTGCAAGTTTTACTATGAACTCTCCTTTGTTTGACTTGACTGGTTTAGACTCAGTCATTAGTGAGGAGCCTCATTCTCTACAGATTCAACTAGAGGTAGCTGAACTTTATATGCCTCCCTTGTTTTAGAATGATTATTCATAACTGTTACACTTACGCTGTGGATGTGCTTAATTTTGTTTCAGAAGTGTTGGTACGGTAATGTTGTCTACTTGGGCAAGGAGCAGGATATTCCGATACTAACAATGACGTATGCATCAAATATTCTCTTTCATTTTTCTGTATTCTTTTTTGTCAGAATTGCTCTTGTCGATTTACTTGTGAAATCTGTATACGTAGTGAAGGACTCAATCCCTTTTGGTCGGCTTTCACTTAATAATGTGCAGGTGTTCAAAATCACAAATGGAGGGCTTCAAATCCGGAGAGATTCCCTTGTGTGCTCCGGCCAAAAATTATGTCAACACGATAGCGAGAGGCTTGGTGGAAGGAAAACTTTCGCAGGAGGCGGCTATGGCTTACTTACAAGAAGCTTCTTCTGTTAACCGATTGGGATGACAACTTTTCATCCTTGCAACCTTTGTAAACTAGCTCATTTGTATAAATTCCTTATGACGGAAACGGCAATTGACCAAACTTGTAATGTGGTTAAGATGTTCTAGATGTTGATATTGATACAGTAGTTAGCACCTTGAAATGGATCATATTAGTCTCTCTCTGCCTCTTAAGCAGAATATCAAATTAAGACTATCATTTGTTATTACTGTTCAGACAATTAGTTTTTATACAAGAACTTAACTTCTAAAGATATAAAGCTCAAAATGACCACTTTTTGCCTTCTGATTAGATAATTTTGCAGTGTTTGGGTCCAAAGGTGCAATACGGTTTATTGTTCGGTGTAGCGAAGAAGGTGGCCAATAGTATTTCAGGGGAAGCAAACTAAATGTCTGCCTGAAAACAAGAAAGGTTTTCCGGAACAATTTGGAATGACAGTCAACGTAAACTTTACAGAGACGTTACTAAAGCTACATGGTTGCCCATAATCATTCTTGTGCAAAATTTACTTGCACAAAATACTACTCGGACACTAAATTATTGGATACAGTTTAGTTTCTAAACGTTCTACATCTACGTTTAATTCTGCCCCATGTTGTACCCACTGCACAGCACACACTTTGCACTATATGAAATCATCATCTTAAACGCTTAAACAACATTCCAAAGGAATCCAACAAAAAATTCGAACCTCCCAACCCCAACATGTTTGCTAGATAAACCGCTCATATTTGAAAACAAAAAATGCCATTTTCTGAACATACAAGTTGCAATTTGACAAGAACTAAAATGTTAGGCAATTTCATTCCTTTTGGGTGCACACATAGTTGAATTCATAAAACTTTGAACCAAACAGGGTGACAGCTTCGGATACATACCCTTTATGATAAAAGACGGTCGTTGTACTTGTATCTGATTACCCAAAAGAATGGAATGCTTGCTGCAGAGATCTTTGACTATTTCTGTAACTTATAAAAATGAATGAATCGTCGCCATACTCTTCTATGGCTGATTAATTAATCGCATCGGGTTAATATTCAGCAACTGTTCGCTCAACGATACTTCAGCTTTGCATGCCCAGTGTCACCCAAATGCATATGTAACTTGTTTCTGTCATGATGAAACCATCCAAATATAACTGATCAATATCTGATATCATCTATAGCAGCAGTGCATAAATGCCAGTCAGTTGTCAAGGCAGAACAACCAGGAGTGGAAGCAATGCATTGCATCAGAAGAAACATAATTACCTTGATTCGAACTCCTCTCCGCATGTGTCACATGCGTTGCTAGTATTCTTCGATGCTCCCTGCTTTGGGATATAGCATCGATTAGTGAACGGAACAAGGCAAGAATGAGCAACAAAGAATAACATTATTAAGTACCAAAACACATTAAGTGCAAAAGTTAAATATCCAATGAGACCTAACGTTTGATAAATCAAGCACCTGGATGTGACACCTAACAAAAAATTACCATAATGCATTTTGTAACTAAGTGTTGTGCCACTTAAGAAGCTTTTTACAAACTCAACAAGCGAGTGGATTATACACATTATGGTATTTCATGAAGCATACAAAGCAAGGACTTTACCTTAGATTTCTTCCCCTTAGATGAGTTTTTTAATTTGTCGTTCGCCGCTTTCTTCACTTTCTCTTTCTTATCAACAGCTTTGCTTGAGCTCTTCTTCTTTCGTGCTAACTGTTCATCCCCTTTATCATTACTCTCATTTTCCACAACGGAATGAGTTGTGGATTCCTTCATATTTGAATTATCTTGTTCATTACTCTCCTCACTCTGACCACTGTTGTTTCCACTTTTATCAACATTATTAGCTTCACCACCATTCTTCTTACTCCTCTCTTTCCTGGCTCCTCCTTTCCGTCTTGCGCTCTTCCGGTTATTACATTCCATGAACTCCGCGTCATCGTCATCCTTATCCTCACGCTCAACCTGAGAGGCTGCATTTTTCCTACTCTTTCGCCCGGCCACCATTGCTTCAAGAACACCCAATTCATCTTCATCTCCATCACCATCCAACCCAAGTGCCTCGTCAACCTTTTCATTCCCATTTTCACTACCAAATTCATGCAACTCATCCTCCTGATCACTCACTCCTGCCCCATCTTCCTCCTCCCCAATCTTCAACCCCTCTCTAACCTCCTGACCTAATTCATCAACATCGTCAAGCTCACCCCTTTCTTCACTCTCGCCCTCCAAAACCTCTTCATCATCAAGTTCAAGATCTTCTTCCCCAATTGACTCCCGAAACTCCGCAACCTTATCTCGATGCTTCTTCGACTGCTCGTGATTCTTCCACTGCTTCTCACTTTTGAACTTCTTCCCACACACTACACAATACAATTCTTTCCTTCTCTCCTCGTCCTCCTCCTCCTCGTCCTCCAATTCCTCAACCCCATTCCCTACTTCCTCCTCCTCCGCCACCTTCGCCCACTCCGGCTCCTCGTATGCCATAGCCCTCTCCAATTTCTCCTTCTCCAACTTCCTCTTCCTCTCTCTCTCCTCCTCCCTCTTCCTCACCCTCTCCTCCTCCTTTTTCAGCATCATATCAATCACCCTCTTGTCCCTCTTCTTCACAAAATCCGCCAACCCCCGCACCGTCTCGTTGAACTCTCTCTTCGCCTTCTTCCTCTCCTTCTTGTTCTCCTCCTCCATCAACCTCCTCGACTTCCGGTTCGGACCTGCCATCACGTCATACTTGTCCTCCCAGCAAAAATCCATCACCGTACAAAACCCTACCCAGTAGTTATAAAACGCGGTGACCTGCACGTACGGACTCTCTAAATTCCCCATCGCCGGAGCTTCAGGCACGGTGTCCAACCCTAACCCTAATTTCCTAGCAAAATTGAGCTCGTTGGCGTATATTTTGTTGAAGACATCGGAATATACCTTATAGAATCCGCGGCCGGAGTCGGAGTAGCCGGAGAAGACGGTGGTGGAGAAGAATGAGAAGAGATCGGGGATGCCCGAGCCGGAGCCCGATGCGGCCGATTTGCGATCGGAGAAGAGGATTTGGGAGCGGTGAGAGTCGTACCAAGCTCGCTCTTTGGGGTCGGAGAGAACCTCGTAGGCATGGGCCAGCTCCTGGAACTGGGCCGTGGCTTCGGACTGGGACAAGCCGGACTTGACTAGCTTGTCCGGGTGGCGCTGGAGAGCGAGCTTCCTGTAAGCCGACCGGATCTCGTCGGCGGAGCAGTCGCGAGCGAGACCTAAAACCTCGTAGTGGCACCGCCTCTCCGACGCCGCCATGTTTTTTCAATTGTTTGCCCCAAATTGTACAGCTCCCAGTCTTGGGTTTTAACGAGGGTACATATGTCTTTGTATACTAGGACACGGATTAGGGTCGGATAAAATGGGACAACAAACTCAAAGGCCAAAATAACAATTTATATGACACAAGTATATTTAACGTAGTTACATACTAATAAAGTAAAAATATGTCTAAAAGTTTAGATTTTTTTTTTGGGGTGTGATATCCACACACCCCTTTTTACTTCTCTCACACCTTTTTGGATTTCGGCCGTCAGATCGGATGAATTGAAGAAGATCTAACAGACAAAAAGTAATAGGGGTGTGTGAGAAGTAAAAATGAGTGTGTGGATAGCACACTCCTTTATTTTATGGCAATTCCACACACCTCTTTGTTTTATGGCAAAAGAACGCCATCATGATTTACAGATCGCGTGAGATATTAATTTCTATCCGTAAATGAGAAATTTGAAGTCCGACTCCCTTTTATTTCCTTAAAGTAAATTGATACAAAACTATTTAGTATGTGACTTAGTCTAAATTTCTAAAGTGAAATATTTCATGATCTTTTTTCTTCGACAAATGATAAGATAAATTAGATAATACATTAAATTTACCTAAACTACGAAAATGAAAAAAGTTGAACTCAAGTGTGAAGCGTGTTTTGAGCACGGAAAAATGCGGATTACATATATTAATCAAGTGAATATACATTAAGCCCGTTAAGCAAATTGCTTTCCTGGCAAACCAACCCCAGCATCCTACGAAACACCCAAATACACACTTGCTTCATCTTCCAATGAGTTTTACACACCGGAAAGCATGTCACGTCGTACAGATTACAAGAAATGCAGCAGCGCAGGCAGCGTAACAGAGAAACAATACTACAAAGTAAAGAACAATATCGCGCTAAATTAATCCAAGGAACTTATTAAGTCTTGAAGATTCAAAACAAGCCAATCAGCCTTTGCTGCAACAGCCTCGCGTAGTTGAACACCAGCATAGCAGATGAACATGTCAGCACCTCCGGGTTGGCGTGCCTGGGTACAGGGACAAATGATGTTAGACGAGAGACACAACATTTGACTTACTTCGCCAACGAGCCTGAAAGAGTTCGCTTTAAGTGACAGATAGTACATGAAATACTCCCGATCCTTCCTTTCAAGGCTCGCTGAGCAGGATTATGTTTTAGCTGTAACATTTACTAGTACGCGAGAGGCAGAAAACAGAAACACAATTTGCGTCAAGATTAAAGTTTGGACGTTTGGGTGAATTATCACCTCAAGATCAGTCGCGCCATCCCCAATCATGACTAATTCCTTGTAATTGTGAGCCTGGAAAACCAGTTTTAATCAGCTTAAGCAACATACTCTGACAACTAAAACATTAAGCAAACCAGTACAAACCAACCTTCCTTATATGTTGCACTGCAGTGGCTTTTCCACCACTCCTTGAAGTGGGCTCGTTTTTGTCAAAACCCAGAAACTCTCCAGAAGTTCCAAACAGTAGTTGATTAGCAAACACGTTTTCAGTTGGTATATCAAGAATCGCCGCTACAGGCTTCAGAAGAAATTACTTGGTATTACACGTCGGTTTATTCTCCATCACACGTTATTTCACTATGCTATATACTGCCATGACAAATGAGATAAAGCAAAGAAGCAATATAACAAAGACACTCGTGTTATTCAGCAGCATACTTTGATCATTTGACGGAAGCCTCCAGAGACCAGGTAAACGTCGGTGCCATTAGCCTTCAGCTTCTTGACTAACTCAACTATGCCAGGAGAAAGCCTGCATGGAATTTACACCATGACTAGATTCAGAAGATTTTTGGTCATTAAATTTCCAAAAGTACAAATAATAAGCAGACCCTATATCACTTCATCTCTACGCTTTTACCAATATCCTTAGAAGTAACTATTAGGAAGTCATTATCCGTCTTAACAATCCAGAAGCAATCTTATATTGGAAAATTGGGCCATTATAGTTTATACTCAATGGCTTTGCTTGAAAGAAGTACACCAAAACTTTTACTCAACTCAGGTCGAGGACAGTTACAACTTACAACTCTCTCCTTCGCTCTCTCTCCCTCTGTGACTCCCTCTACAGACATGGCAGTCGGCATTGTCTCAAGCTGACAACGTTATAATATAAATAAATAGACGGGGGAAAACAATAGAAGGATAGCCCGGTACAATGCAGGCACATACTATGAGGACAAACTTTAATCATTTAATAGAATCTACTTAAACAAATGATGTGTTTGTTTGCTGTAAAGCAGCAGCTCGCAGCAGATATGAAAGAAAATAAACCAGGATTGCAAGTTTCCCTATTCTTTATATGATATCATGTGAATATCTCGCATCCATCTTTTGTTAATACTTGGAATATTTTCATCTTAAACTAGTCCTAACGTGTGTTTTCACGGTCTATAAAAAACACTAAGTTTAACAAGACTAAAAGGCATGCCCAAATAAGGCAAACAAGAAGGCAACACAAACTAGAGATAATTAAAATGAAGCCGGCATGCAGTCAAGACAATTTAGAGCCATCGTACTTTGCGGGGTTCTTTTTGAGAAAATCTTGGACTTGAGACAGGGAAGGATTGAATAAAGATAGTCTAGCAGACAAAGCCTCCTCAAAAGGTACTGAACCGCCCATTGCCCTGCCAAGGATGAGAACTGCAGTCAGCCGAAAATCCTAGAGTATGGGGCAAATGAAAGGAATTCCAGTAACAACTCTAACCTAGCAGTCCATTCCGCAACAGCCTTTCCAGCTCCACAATGTTCTGCAAGTTCATCAATGCCCTCATCCAGGCAAACCGTGCTATCCACATCGAAGCACACCGCATCAGCATTTCTCCATAAACCAAGAACCTCTATAGACATCAAAATAACAACCATCACCCAAGGCCATATGACTCTGAAAGTCTCGATACTTGAACTTTACTTAGCTCCTATTTTCTTAAATCTCAACGGTTCAATCAATAATTTCATACTCAATTGTTCTCCAGTGCTTGAACGTCAACTTCATACTTAATTTCAGTGTATCGTTTCAACAATCCAACAAGTAATATGGTCACGCTTTCTACCAACTAAACGAATGCTACAAAGACAAGTTTTCCGCTCCCACGCATCAAACTTACCAATTTAGATTCGCATTGTTTCCTCAAACCAACTACACCCCAGATGCAAATACAAGTTCCCAGATTCAATCAATCACATTACCTTTGGATGGTAGCCTGTTGTCAGAGGGGCTCAATGTGGCTTCTAATGGTTGATTTGAAGCAGCAATTGAGTTCAGTAAATTGGGATGTTCCCTCATTCCAACTTGACCTCCATTTCGATACAAACGTCTTGTACATTGCACTGAAGATGCAGAAACAAAAGAAAGGTGCTTTTGCCTCAAATGAATACGAACTGGGGTGACTCGCGTCGATGCAGCCACCAATCCCTCCATGAAAATCTGCTCCAAGAAAATATCCTTCAAAAACCAACCAATCATAAATGCTCCAACACATTGAAGAAATTGAATAATATTGACATTGCATTCACCTTCTCTATCCAATTAGCAAAAAACACACCGACCCAATTCTCTGGACGCACAAATTAAGAAAATGAATAAATAAAGATGTTAAATTTAAACAAAATTAGGGGGAAAATGAAAGCATGCCGACGTACAAAATGCATAAAAACGAAAACTTGATTACAAAAATCTAAAGAAAACGTTTCTATCAATATTTTCTCGGGAAACAAACAGAGAGCAGATTATGCTAAAGCAGTCTCAAACCAGAACTTGAAAACGTAAACAGAGAAGAACACAAAAAGGGTAACTGAAAATTACTGTTCTTGCTTTGTTTCTGAGATCCCTCTTTTGCTGTTGATTTTTCTGTAGCGCCTTCCTTCCCACCTTTTCGATGGTTGGTGGGAATCTCTGTTTTGTTTTTGTATTTTATATTTGAGGTATTCATCAATTTATCCATGAACTTGTGACCATTGGCCAATTTCCCCCCTCAACTTTAATTTTGACCAATTTTCCTCTCAACTCTTATAATTAGTCAATTTGCACCCTACTGTTAATTTTTAAAATTTTTCATCTATTCTTCCGTTAAGTAGGTATCCGCATGACTGCCTTTGAAGGGCAAAAAAAGTCAATTTGCACTCTACTGTCATTTTTTCAATTTGCACCCTACTGTCATTTCCCGTTAAGTAGGTTTCCCTACACCTTATCAGAGGTAGACGAGGTTGAGGAAGGAGGCAATGGGGTGTGGGCAGCTGCAAACTGCAAAAGTACCATATCAAATGGACTGGGCTGCAAACAGCGGAGGAGGCAGCGTTGGCGGTAGTCACTGGCTCGGCTTGGAGAAAATGAAAAAGAAGATAAAGTTTGAAGAAAAGGAAGAAGATAGAAGGTGTAGGGAAAATGACTTTTTTGCCCTTTAAAGACAGTCATGCGAATACCTACTTAGGCTGCAAATTGACTAATTATGAGAGTTGAGGGAGGAAATTAGCCAAAATTAAAGTTGAGGAGGAAAATTGACTAATTATGAGAATTGAGAGGGGAAATTGACCAAAATTAAAATTAAGAGAATAAATTGGTCAATTTTTACAAGTTCAGAGGTAAATTGATGAATACCTCTTTATATTTTTTTGGTATGTGATGTTAGGTGTCTGTGAGTTTAACCCAACATAGGTTCACAAGATGGGTCAACGCAGTCCAACTTTACTTGTGATTCCGATTCTTAGTAGGAGAGGGCTCGTTTGATTCTGTTTTTTTTTTAAGTACTTTTGCTCACGAGTGTTTTTGTAAGAAGTACTTTCATTGTACACACTTCGAAGTTTTTATTAGAAGACAGAGTGTTTCATGAAAAATCACTTGATTTCATGAACTGAAAGCTACAATTAAGGTGTTTTTGTAAAAAAAGAAAGGGTGGTGCTATCCACATACAAGTTTTTACTTTCCACACTGCTCTTTTTAATTTTTGTTATTTGATCTTCTTTAATTTATTTGATCCAGTGTTTAAAAATTGAGAGAAATATGTAGAAGTTAAAAAAGATATGTGTGGATAGCACCACTACAAAGAGAATAGATATTTTGAATGAACAAACTACAATTAAGTTTTCTCACACCTAATCTACCATGAGTTATATGAGCATGATCTTGTTCTGATCGGCTGTCCAAAACAGTCAGGCTAATTGTGTTTATTTTGTTTTGTATGAAAGCATATATGGTAATCATGTATCTCTAGGGTGAAATGCATGACAACAAAAGGTTTTTTTTTTATCACCTTGTTTTACTAAGAGAAAAGGGGAGTCGAATACACGACCTCAAGTAATGCAGCAATTAGGTGCACTGATGAATGCTTTTAATCATCTGAGCGACAAATTTTATGTTTAACAACGAATAATCTTTAGTTAATGACCAAAATTAGCAAATCCCATCTGGTTGATTGAAGTGGAAACTTGATGCTGCAAAGTGCAAAGTAGAATTCTATCAACTTGATCATATGGTTGATTGATGAAGTAATGTGCCTAATTGTTTGCCTAATTCAGAAAATAAATAAATAAAAACCTACGTAACCAGCACACCCTTTGTCTTTTCTCCACAAAATATAACCCGTATAAGGCATGCAATGCACAAGTCCAAATTAATGGAGTAGAAGGAAGCTGCCAGGCAAACATGACTTGTTATAACCAATTATTCTCCTAATCCCTTTCTTGCATGGTGAATCATGCCATTTTCATATGTATTTGGTGAGAAAAACTTGCAGAGTACATAGAAAAGTCTGACTGGTTAGACGCTCACACACTTTTATAAAAAATTAAATTTCATTAAGTTTGAGTATTATCCGACCTCACGTAAACACAACTCTTAATACACACACCACCATTGCATATTTTGTGAGCCAATTAGGTTATCTTACCAAATATTTTCTCTTATTGGATTAAGGTTGATGTGAAATTTAACCTTATTCCCTCTCTCTCTCTCTCTCTCTCTCATATCACAACCTTTTCACTAGTCTTACCTGCTCTTTCTCTCTCTCTCACTTCCTTTTCGCTCCTAACATTTCAACCCCCTAACAAAACCTCTCTCTCTCTCTCTCTCTCACTTGCTCAACTTGCTCACTCAACCACCACCAAAGTTCCAAGAAACCAAAAACTAGAACACAAAACCAGTTAAACAAGGAAACCCAATTAGCTTGTAGATACTACATACCAAACAAAACAAAATAAATGAGGCCACTCTCTTCTCCTTCCATCCCAAAAAACTTACACTTTTCAAACAAGTTATAAGCACTCCACCCATCGATCTTCATTTCCTTCCAGAAAAAAACTAAAACTCTCCCACCTCACACAGCAGTCCACATTTCTTTCTTCTCATCAAAACTTTGATCACGTTTAGCTAATTCGGGCTATAACTCTCTTTCGGTTTCCATATTTTTGCAGTTCGCTAATGCTCCTTCTTATATTTCATGTATCCTCGAGAATGATATCGCTAGAAGGGATCGTAATAGCGCAGTGATTTGCTCGTTTCTTTTTGTTTTCTCGCGCTTCGACCTGCTTCTACACCGGAAAAAATAAATACTCACCAATGCAGGCACATGTAGAGCTTCAAACTGCTTACCAACCCTACGTTTCAGCTATGTCACCAACTTCATCTTCTTGTAGTGCTGGTATTTTCCCTGTGTCTTTCTCTCCGGTTTGGACTGAACCGCACGATAAAACTGGAGTTGTGAACCGGCAGCAACATTATATGGCAGAAAATGGGGAGGCATCGTCCACAGCCGGGTCAGCCAATGAGATTGAATGGCTAAGATTTATTGACATCACGGCCAACGGTGGGATGAAGTGGAAGGATGTAGAGGAGCAGTTCGACCGGCTTGCATTGACCAGACACGGCGTTGAACCGGCAATAAAATCGTCAGATTTTGGTCTGTGCATAGGTGAGCAAGCCTACAAAATAATTATCTTACCCTTGCTACATGTGTTAACGTTTAAAATAGTATGAATGGCTTTTGTCCGCTCTAGTTTTTCCGTTTTGGATTATGTCTTTTGTAGCTCTGTTGAAATTCGTGTTTTGTAGACGTCTTTCATATAGTATTTAGCGTTTTTTTTAATGAATATTGTTGATTTGATAAAAATAAAAAAGATTTTGCGTTTTACCAATAACCTTTTTTTATGTATATTTTAGCGTTTGGCTTGATTCTAATTATTCTTTGCAGAATGTGTTTGTGTTGTTATATCTTGTTTTGTGCACAAAAATGTGATTGCTTTGTTTTTTCCTCTGATTGCTTTGTGTCTTTTGGCCTTAGTTTTATTCGTTTGGTGGGTGGCTGTGTTGGCCTCTTCTGTGTATAATTGACGCATCAACTGTCACATTATGTGATCATTTAATATATCAAGTAAGTTGTTACGTATTTCTTGAACATTAGCTTCTTCTTTGATATGTTCTTTGGTTCATGTTTCTTAGGGATGCAACAGTCGCCGGAGTTTGCTAATGAGCTATTAAGGGCTCTAAGAAGAAGAATGGATCGAAATTTCGATATGACAAAATGCGAACTGTATGATTACTGGTGTCGTATGACTGACCCTCGCTTCGATTCAAGGATACGAATTTACTTTGACTTGTAATAATCCTCATTAAAATTTGATCACATGCTTAATTATTTTCGTATTGTGAAGCTTAGAGAGCAAGAAATTAAAACCTTTCTTATGTACTTAACTTTTTGTCTAAGGACGGTGTGATTCGTTTCAGGTGTGACAGAAACATGGATGGAAGAGTGACTGAGAAAGACATTAAGCAGGTATTTTTGTGTCACACAGTCATGAAAAGCACTTTTCTAGCCTCGCTGCACGCACACAAGAGGCTTTTTTTCTATCACGCGGGCTATGCGTGACTTGTAGATGTATCGTTGGTTTCGTGTTCATGTTTACTGTTTCCATTTTGGCACTTTTGCAGGCCATAACACTAAGTGCTTCTACGAATAAGTTGTCTTTAACTCATGAGGAAGCAGAAGACTATGCTGCATTAGTCATGAAATTGCTTGACACCGAAAACCGGAGTTACATTGAGGTACATACCTTCAATCGTGGAAATCGATTCTCTTTGAAAATTAAATTGTGTTCAAGAACATTTTGTTGCCTTTCTAATGTTGGTCAATGACTTGCAGCTCCCTCAGTTTAGGACTCTCTTCAATGTGATGAGCTTATCAAAAAGCTCATTCTCAACTAATCACTTTTCAATCAGACTTAGTCGTCTACATCACAGTTTTGATACAATTGAAGAGCCAAGGTCTAAAATTGAAATTTTATTTCGATCATACTGGCGACGCGCATGGATAGTTTTGCTTTGGTTGATCATATGCAGTGCGCTTTTCGCTTGGAAATTCATCCAGTATCGCCACAGAGCAGCTTTTCAAGTAATGGGTTACTGCTTATCCACTGCTAAAGGTGCTGCAGAAACCCTGAAGTTCAACATGGCTCTGATTCTCCTTCCTGTTTGCCGTAATACAATCACGTGGCTTCGCAAGAACCGTTCTATAAACTCCATCATTCCGTTTAATGACAACATAAACTTCCACAAAGTAAGTTGGATCCTAGCTTAGTTCTAGTATCTTAACCCTTTCAACACCAAAATAATTGTTATGCACTCGTTTTTTGACAAAACCATCTCTTAAACTACTCTCATTTACGGAGAAGGCGATTCTGACTAGCCTTACCAATGTCTGCAAATGCTTCACATTGCTAACATGTGTACATTTTGTGTTGATTATATATAGATGATTGCAGGAGGGATAGTAGTAGGAGTAATCCTACATGGAGGTTCTCACCTTGCTTGTGATTTTCCAAGAATCAGCGACTCGGATCGTATGGTCTTCCGCCAAACAATAGCTGCCCGATTCGGGTACCATCAGCCATCATACTGTGAAATATTGGCCACAAAGGAGGTGGCAACAGGGATTGCAATGGTAGTACTAATGGCCATAGCATTTTCTCTTGCAACAAAATGGCCACGACGCCAGTCGCCTTCGCTGCCAAAGTCTGTCCGGAATGTCACAGGTTACAACGCCTTCTGGTACTCGCACCACCTGTTCATTCCTGTCTACGCATTGCTCATTCTCCACTCCTTGTTCCTCTTCCTAACAGACAAGGCAACCGAAAAAACGGTAAGCCTTTAAGTTCATGTGATAAATTCAACTTATCAGATTATGTGCTTGGAATGTTTAACTTCGTAGAAAGTTTTGTGTGTTATGAACTTGGTTAAGCAGACATGGATGTACATTGCCGTTCCAGTTGTATTATACGCCGGAGAAAGAGTTTTCCGAGCCATAAGATCGGGGTTTTATGAGGTGGTGATTTTGAAGGTATCTCAAGGAAGTACTTATAAGTTCATCCGTTCACAATCATCGAAATTTACTTCTTTTTAATCACAATTTGATTAGAATTTGCTTCTTTTCGTGTGACCGAATTGTCCAGGCTAGTATTTATCCAGGAAAAGTTTTGTCCCTCAAATTGCAGAAACCAGAAGGTTTTAGGTACCTGAGTGGCATGTACATATTCATCCAATGCCCTCAAATTTCACCGTTTGAATGGTAAGTCTGCATTTGAAAAACTCGCACTAAAAAGGCTTTCGGAAACAATTACTAACATCGATCTATGTTGAATTCTGTTTCTTTCTCTTCCTTGTTCATCGAGTCAGGCACCCATTTTCCTTAACTTCGGGGCCGGAAGATGACTACCTAAGAGTTCATATTCGAGCTGCTGGAGACTGGAGTTATCAGATATACAGTCTTTTCCAAGAGGTAAAAATTGAATGGAAAATGGAAAGACTCAACCCGAAATCTCAATTCGGTTTTGTGAAACTGGTTGAACATGTCAAACATTTTCCTTTTGAAATTTTTACAGGCAACATTATCTGGAGTTGATGGCTATCCGAAGGTACACATCGATGGACCTTATGGTGCTGCCTCTCAAGACCATGTCAAGTATGACATCGTTGTTCTCATCGGTCTAGGCATAGGCGCTACGCCTTTCGTTAGCATCCTTAAAGACGTTGTCAATGCTGCTAAAAAACCACATTGCGATCATGTAAGACTGTCAGGGTTTGGTTTGCGTTTGTATTAAGTTAGAAACAATATCAGCGTTGATTAGTAGTGAGCCGCTAGGCCGTCTCTAATATCTTAACAACGCATATGTTTTTTGAAAATAGAGTGGTTGCAGAGAATGCAGCTCAAGAAAGGCTCCTGTGAAAGCCTATCTTTATTGGGTTACAAGAGAACAAAGCTCCTTTGATTGGTTTAGAGACATCATGAAAGAAGTCTCAATCTCAAACCAAAAGCAGGTACAATCCAAACTCCCGTTGATAGCCATTTCGTTTTCAGTTTGAAAAATAACGCGCACTTTAAGTCCTACCTTTCTTTAGAAAATGCTGTTCTATGCATTCTAATTGCTTTTGGTGACCCTTCAGTCTGTTGTGGAGATGCACAATTTCTTAACATGTGTGTGCCCGGAGGGAGATGCACGATCGGTTCTAATAAGCACTATACAAGCGTTGCATCACGCGAAAAATGGTACCGATTTTCTCTCCCGGACTCCGGTAAGTACTGCACTACAATCCCTAATCACATTGCTTTCCCTTGCATAATTAGTTAAAGAAGCAATCTGCAGTCGTTGTTTCATTGGATTCCTTTCAATATTTTCTGATACGTAGCGCGAGAGGGGAGTCTCGACTGAGGGGATGGGCGGAGGAAGCAGAAGAAGAAGCGCCTCCGCCTTCCCTCCCCTTTCTTCCCTAGTCGTTTCATACACTCCTCTTTCTTCCCCAGTCGTTTAATGCACTAAAACAAAAGTTGGTAAAATGTATTCCGATGTCAAATACATATAATATCTTTCTATGGATGTCTCAGGTACGCACACATTTCGGTCGACCGGATTGGTTCGACATCTTCTCAAAATTAGCAAGGGGGCACAAAGAAGAACGGATTGGTGAGAACGCATGTAAATTCTCAGCATAAAAAGATTGAATTCCAAACCGGAATTGGATTCCCTCCGAGGCAAACTCTCGGAATCCTCCTAACCCAACAACACGGACAGTTGGATTTTGATCCAACGGCTACAAACAGAAATGTTCTCTAAAGTTATAATAATTATAGTTGTTGGATTAAAATCCAACGACTCGTGTTAGTGGGTCAGCAAGATGAGGGTTTGCCTTGGAGGGGATCCAATTCCTTCCAAACCAATACTACTAAACATTGAAAATTTGGTGTTTCTTGGGACAGGGGTTTTCTACTGCGGCCCATCATCCGCCGCAAAAGAGTTGGAGAGAATGTGTACCAAATTTTCCACCAAAACCTCCACAAGATTTGTTTTCCACAAGGAAAATTATTAGAATTCACACCCCCTTTTTTTTTGCAAATTTTAACCATAAAAATGTCGATTGATCGTTGTTGTACCAAATCCACCAATTGGATGGTCCCGAAGAACATAATCGAAGAATAGAATCGGCTTACAAAGTTTAAAATCGCGAACAAAATCTCATTTGGGAAACATTACACGCACGGCTTCGATCGAGGAGAGAATGCAAACATGAATACAAGTTTATGAAACGGAGCATGACGACTCGATCGAAGCTATTGCAGAAACACATTATTGCAAAAGAGATCCCAAAAACAGCATCGGAGAAAAGAACGCATGAATCTTCCTTCGAAGAAAATGAACCGTTACAATGTACACAATCCTCACTCATTTAAAATGAATTTTTCACATGCGATGCGGAGCTTATAAAGAAAAAAGGAACCACAGAACCATCAATTTAAACCATCATTGATATAATTATCAGATAAACTTCAAAAACACAATTTTATTTCGTTACCGACAGATGAACTTAACCCTCCAGTGCTGATGCTCCTGATATAATCTCAATCAATTCGGTGGTAATAGAGGCTTGACGAGTTCTGGAACAAGTAACAATATAACCAAGAAAGATCAGTCGTTTATAGTGGAACACGATATTAAAGTCAACAAATAAAAAAAATGTTTACAGTAACGGATTAGCTAGGACTTCGAAGAAATTGGGGGTGGAGAATGAGGGGGACCTGTTATAAGTGAGTGTGAGGCGATCAAGCATCTCTCCGGCATTTCTGCTTGAGCTGTCCATGGCAGACATTCTTGCTCCTTGCTCACTGCAAGCATTTTCCAACACTGCATTGAACATGACCTGCCAAATAGTAAAATACAAACATTTATAGAGACGAGCTCAAAAGTGTTAATCTTAGGACAATCCCCCAATGAATGCAATTTGAGGTTAAGTGTCCAACCAGGTCAGTGATTTGACCAACAGATATGAAAATACGAGGCCTCTAACCTCAACGAAAGAACTTACACATGAAAATTGGAACTCTGCCAAATTCTGAAGTATCTCCGACTTTGTCTCACCACCTTCAATCTCATAGGAATCTAAGTCGCCAAGCTTTCCACCAGCTTCAGATTCTCTCTCCACAATCTATATGAACATCGTATCAAATGCCCAGTACAACAGAACATGAATATGAGTGAAAAAGAGGTGCAATAATTGAACTGAATCATTCCTATTACCTCGGGAGATAATACTGTTGACACAGTTGGCAGAAATGAGACGACTGACTGAAACTTGTTGAAGACGATTCTCAAAGCATCATACTCAACATTTTTCAAAATGTCATCAGCTATGACAGATACCTGAGAGGACAAAAGGCACAGGCAAATGACAGTAAGAACTTTTACATTTGATAACTAATAAAATGTATAACTGCCACATTAATAACTCTGTTCGTATAAAGCTGGCAAGAGAAGTCATCGAAAAGAATTTAATAGGCACCAACAAGTATAAAGAACCGTGTGCTCTCATCTCCAAGAGGCTCTTTAAACCTCTTGGAAAGCTAGTTTAGAGAGCCAAACTAAGGAATTTCATCTCCAAGAGACTCATTAAAGGGCTCTTTAACTTAATTCATGACTCATTAAACACCTCTTGGAAAGCTAGTCTAGACAGCCAAACTGGATCCCCTATGACTCTAAATGTCATGTATGAAACGCAATTAAACATTGAAAATATGAAAGACAAAATAAAACCAATATGCGGCTAATGTCCCACATAGGTTGGACAAGTGTGTTCGTGGTTCTTTAAGAAAACACCAACACATAGGTAAGCGCATGGGCTCATACCCACAACACAAACATTACTTTCTTTAGTCAAACATACTAACCTGGGAGTAGTTCAAAGGATTCTTCTGCAACTCAGTTATGCATAGCTCAATGTCCTTCTTAGAGTCACGAATCAACTGAGCCTTTGCTTTTTCCCCCAAAATTACATATTTTGTCTCTTTTTCAGGACCTACAACAGTTTCAATGGAAAAAAAAAATATTAATGTGCGTAAAATATAAACTTAACAGACATCAGACTAACAATAAGCTTCCAAGAAATACCAGCGTTCAACTTGTGCAAGGCCTTGCTTATCTTGACTGAGGTAGAGTTAATTCCACCACATAAACCTTTGTCTGAAGAGATGGTAACAATAACATCCTTCTTAACCCTGACGCCTAGCATGAAAAAATAATAATAATTACACAACGACAATGAGGGAACTTACGAGAATATCAATGTGCACAATTAGAAAGCAATGAAAATGGGGCGGGTTGGGGACCAAAGAGTAAAATACACCTCCGTAAAGCACTAGGACTTGGCAAGAGGAACAGTCCATTAAGTAATCTACAACAAAGAAAAACTGCGGAAATTTTTTTTGCAACTAGATCGAGTAAACTGTCAAAGATGACATGTCTTTAACAAGAACAAGCAAAATGTAAAGAAACTGAAAAACTTGTATAAATTGGCCTATGGAGATTATGCTGTTAGACATACTGGGAGTGTCGCCAAGAAGTGCTGTGAAAGGCTGCCAAAGGCCACGAGAATTTTCAGCTTTAACTTGAATTGCTCGGAGCTTTGAGGCTGCAACCATCTTCATTGCCTTTGTGATTTTCTGGATATTCTTCACACTCTTCATCCGGTTTCTAACTGAATTCACCAAGTATTACAAATGAACCGCGTCACCATTTGCAAAGCAGAGAAAACAGAAAGAAAAATGAAAAAAAAAAAAAAGAGGGAAAAATAATAACTAATTCATGATGATTGTTCTTACCAATTTGAGTTGAAATTGAGCGCACTCCCAAAGGTACCTGCTCCCTGTGCACCAAACCAAGTAATTTAGTTGTTGAAAGGCATAAGCAACGGAAAACGATAGCAAGACATACATGAACATGGAAATGAAATCAAGCTTAGCATAACGAGAAATCCAGAACTATAGTTGGCTTTCAGTGATGCACCAAACACGTTGTCACCTGCATTTCTCTTGTTGATATAAACGATATCACTCAGCTCTCTTTAAACGAATTAAAACCAAGCAACATCAATAATTTACGCTCGCCAAATTCTAATGGCCGTCTTGTGTGAATTAATACTCTCAGCCTTCCATACAATCCTAACGTCTGCAGTAGTATCCGTTTAACAAAATTCAATTATCCATTTTTTTATTCGCCCAAAAAATGCAGGAATGTTCAAGGTTCTCTCTTTCCACAAACAAATTGAATCACTCCCAAATTTAAGCTGATCTTTCATTTCTTCACACATATATTTAACGAAATCCATCCTAAATTAGATTTTCTTTTAACTATTACTCAAATTTTCTCGGCATCCAAACAGACGGCAATGAAAAGTATAATGCAAGAAAAATGATAAGAACTAAAAATAAACAAAAAACGGCGGATTTGGATCGAGAATGTACTCGGCTGGGATGATGGAGGATCGGACGGCGGCCATCGGATGGGGAGAGATCAAAGGGGCGAAACGCCTCCCTTCTCGTCTGAGAGCAGCCATCGCCATGTTTTGGGGATTGGTGGTGATAGGAGATTGGAAACCCTAGAAACTGGTTGTTCGGATCCAATGCCAAACTGAGCTGCGAGCTCTCTCAGGTGTGCGTTTTCACCCTCTCGCTTCGTTGATGGCAGGAGGCAATGTGCGTGCGAGGTTGAGGTATCAAACGACGTCGTATTAGACGGCTTTGGCCCAATAGGCCCGGCCTGTCAAATCTAAACACTTGGGGTCCGATTTCAAATTTTCTAAGGGTGTGTAACATAATTTTATTTGGATAAATGACAAAAAACTATCTCAACTATTGATGTCACGACACTTTCATACATGATCTTTTAAAAGTGACAATGTCATACCTCATCTTACGAATTTGTGCCAATGTCATACCTCTGTCAATTTTTCTGTTAATTTCTTTGTTAAGTGCTAACGTGGCAAGATACGGGGGCCACTCACTAATCCAACTGGATTAAAATATAATTAAATATATATTTTAATAATTAAAAATTAGAAATTAAATATAATTTTTTATACTCTCTCTGCACCCCATTCTTTCTCGCCTCTCTCTTTTCTCTCTCTTCTCTGCATCCCCCCAACCCCTTCCCACCTAGGGATGGCAACGGGGCGGATTGGGTTCGGATGTGCCATCCCCAAACCCGAACCCGTAGAATCCCCGAACGGGTTTTCCCCATAACCGAACCCGTCGGGTGATGGATTTTTGATCGGGGAACGGTTTTCCCCATTATGATATTTATATATTTATTTATATTATTAACTCAATGAAGAATATTAAAAAAAAAAGATATTTAATAAATTGCTATTATTAATACAATTGATACAATGCATCTAATAAGTAACATTAAAAATTTATATTACTAAGAAAACATTTACACTCTTAAAAATTATAAGCATATAATTCCTATTATTAATGATATAAAAGTAAATAATTAATTTCATATTTAATAATGCATGATTATTAACAACCCATTTTCATATAATAAATATTTATATTTTATTTATTTATTGATGAAATGAAATGGTTCGGTTTCGGGTATGGGTTTGGGGTGGATACTCCAATAACCATAACCGAACCCGAAACCGAAAAATTTACCCGACGGTTACCCATACACGTAAAATACCCGAAATTTTATACCCGAAACCGAACCGTTCGGATCGGTTACTTGCGGGGATCAGATTTGACTGGTTAAATTGCCATCCCTATTCCCACCCGTCCCCCCCCCCAACCTTCCTCCACCACCTACCCCTTCTTCCCCGATCCCTCTATCCCCGACCTCTCCTTCGCCATCACCCACTCCCCCGCTTCCAAGCTCTTCAACACCAACGCTCTCCGCAACTCCGACGATGACAACCCAGATCCCACCCTCCCCCTCCCTCCCTCCCTCCCTCCCTCCACACAAACCAGAACCACCCAACCCATATCCTACCCTCCCCCTCCCTCCGTCCACATCCCTTATCCCCCTCACCCTTTCTCTACGTCAATCACTACCCCTCCCTCCGTGGTCCCCCACGCCATCGCTCGACCCAGATCCCACAACCTGCAACAAAACATCCAGTTCGGCCGAAGAAGAGAGGGGAGAGATAGGGGAAAAAAAAGAAAAAAAAATGCAGAAACACCCAGTTCGGCTGAAGAAGAGGGGAGAGATAAGAGAAAAGAAAAAGAAAAAAAAAGGTTGCAGAAACACCCCGTTCGCCTGAAGAAGAGAGGGGAGAGAGAGAAGAGAAAAAAAAAAAGAAAAAAAAAACAGTCTGCCTGTAACCCAGAGAGGGGGGAGGAGGAGGAGGGCATCGAGGGAAAGGGTGGGGTGGGAAGACAGAGGCGACAGAGGGGGGAGAGGGAGAGGAGGGAGGGAGGGAGATAAAATAAAGAAATTTTTTTTTGATTTTTAATTATTAAAAATATATTTAATAAATTTTTAATCCAGTTGGATTAGTAATTGGTCCCGCATGTAGCCACGTCAGCACTTAACATAAAAATTAACAGAAAAACTAACGGAGGTATGACATTGGCATAAATTCGTAAAATGAGGTATGACATTGTCACTTTTAAAAGATGAGGTATGAAAGTGTCATGAGACCAATAGTTGAGGTAGTTTTTTGTAATTTACCCATTTTATTTTATTTTTAAAAAGAAGACAATTGGTGGCAATTCACAGTTATTCAATTCTTTCGGGGGTTGAGAAGTCTCACAGAGGCATTTCAGCCTCTTTTGACCACAAGTTTGGCCTCATAATCTGCCATTTACCACTGGACTGCCAGCTCGTGGTTGTGTAACATAATTTAAATTTTTATTGCTTTCGTATCATTAGTTAAGGCAGCCTTCTTGCTTTCTTTCATTTGAGTTCAAATTTCTCTTCTCATAGGTTATCGTAATATCATATATTGCTTGTATGAAAACTGTATAATAAAAACTTAAGTAGCAACAATTATATGTTTCTTGTATAAGAAACACTTTAAATGTTTTTTCAATATTTACTTGCATTTTTACCAAAGATTGATCTCAATACATTTTCACAAATAAACGTTTTCAACCATTTTAAACAGAGTTCCAAAAGTGTAATTTCGAAAGCCGAGAAAACCGTATCATGCATTGGTCTCCACTGGCCTATCCTGAAATATTGGTTTATATACTTATCTAGTGGATTTGTAATTAAAGAATGTGCGGCTCGGTGGTTGAAGGGATTTTTGTGTTCCTGCACGTCAAGGGTTCGAAATTTGCTGGTGAACCTCCTTTAAGTTCTTTTATCAGCAATTGTATTTTTGGTTAGTTGATACAGAACAAGATTAATTTATGTTGAAGAAATATCTCATAATAATAGTATTGAGCCATGATTTTTAAATTTTTGTTTGAAATTAATGTTAGTTTTATTGTTAATCTCGTAACAAGTTTTGTTTTTATGATATAATTATTTTAATACTAAATTTTTCATACATGTTAAAAATCTACCAGTCTTGTTTGATTAAATTTTTTCATGCCAATGCAAAAATGGAACCTTTAATTTTATCTCATTAGTTATATTGCTATATTTTTTGTCTAATTTTTTTATATGATTTAAAGGCCCCTCCTAGTCTAAATTTCTGGCTCCACCACTGCTGGTCTCTTCATAACTTTTACAAAAAAAAAAGGGATAAAAAACAATAATTTAATATACGACATTGAGATGCTACTTAGTACTACAGCCTAGTGGTATTTCTCTTCACTTACAAGTGAGAGGTCTTAGGTTCGATTCTCCAGATAATCTAATTTACAACTCGCAAACAACCGAAATCATCTCCATCAAAGTAGATAGGAATGCAAATAGAAATAATAGAATCTTCATCCTACAATTGGGCAGAAGTAATATGTAAAAAATAGAAAATTCATGCGACTTACCTACACTATCAAAATGTCACTGTAACATCATGACAAACGATAATACGATATGCTATGTAAGGTTTGTATGAGAATACTAAAATAACAATGTTGTAAGCCAATTATATGTTACGAGTACGACGTAAGAAATTGAAATATGTGGACGTTTTATTAATCCGAAAGTTAACATATGAGGCTTTCGAGGAGAAATTTTCAGTGTGCACAATTTAGTATATCAAGTGTCATAATACATGCATATTTTTTTTAAGCATTTAACCACTTTCATTATAATACGTAGTATATCGGTTTGTGTTGCATGGAAAATCTCTTGGTTTTTAGAAGGACTCAGTTAGTGATATCATTGGTCCAGACGCGAGGGCGGCGTATGAGTCAGTGCGTGCGAAAATTACAAACCGTTAAAGCTAAAACCCGCCCAATACCCACAAACCGTTCACCGAAAAGGAAGACCCTTAAACCCTAACCAGTCAGATCAGAGAGAGCTCAGAGCTATTTCCATGGCGACACAGAGCTCGAATTCGAGCGAACGGCATGCCCTATCGGATACGAATCACAAACACTTCTTCGGTAAGCGTTGCTTTTCGCTATTTTCCGCTTCGATCATTTGGATTAAATGGATTTCATGGCTTCTGATGCAGCTAAAATCGTAGTTTTAATTTTCTTGATTTAAATATTGAAATAAAGTGATTCAACCAGCGGCAGAAATCAAAGGAAATGTCTATTTATTTATGAAAAATTATATTGGGGAAGAAAATAAATCAGGATTTGATTTAATTGTCTTTTTAATCTGTGAGTGTAGTTATGAGGGAGTTTCTGTGGGGAGCTATTGCTGGAGCGTTTGGGGAAGGAATGATGCATCCGGTCGACACCGTAAAAACACGCATTCAGAGCCAGGCTATTCTCTCTGCAAGTCAGGTATGATCATAGAGTAAAGATGTTATAGATGTAAATTCATGCCCTATTGTATTGTATAAAGCTCAATTATTTGGCATGGAATCCTGAGAATGGCATTTAAATTTATAAACTTTATGTAAGAAAATAAACTTTCAAGTTTTGGGTCGGGCATTTTATTTTCTTGCTAAAATGTTTCATAGCTTATCTGGAAAATGCCATTGTTATTGATTTATGTCGTGTTTGCAGAAACCGAAGACCATACTTCAGATGGTACGAGCAGTCTGGGTAGCCGATGGATTAAGAGGTACATCTTGGTCCTTTTCTGAAGCAGTTTTTTAGTTTTCACAATTGACGACTTAGTCCTATTTGCTTGCATGTAACATGTTTACACTGCCTTTTCCCACATGTATAAATTGGTTAGATATATTTTGTTTATCATAAAATATAAGCAACCAGGCGTCTATTCATAAGTTTTGGACTCCAAAGTCTGAACCTAGGGATTCGTTTTTCTCTTTGTGGTGGTTTAGTGCTGGTGAAGTCTCTGAGTACATGTTTACTTCTTCTTAGAATCATTGATTCTTGAGTTCATAACTAATAAGTTATGTAGGCTTTTATAGGGGTGTAGCTCCGGGTGTCACTGGTTCTCTTGCGACTGGAGCAACATATTTTGGTGTCATAGAGTCGACCAAAAAGTGGATTGAAGAATCACATCCAAACCTTGAGGGACATTGGGCACATTTCATTGCTGGAGCTGTTGGTAAGTTGTTCTGCAGCTCTCAAAACTTTAATCTGATTCATGCTGATTTCATGTGAGTTTCTTGCAAAGCAATTGCTGTTAATATGCTGAATTAAATGTTAACAGTATTCATCAATTGTCTTCAGAACATCAGATTATGTGTAACATTATGAGATTTGTGTTTATTAATTGAGGAATTTGATTATATTTTGTTGCAAAGATGCTCTTGAGTTTTATGGAAAGTTGATTTTTAAGTGATGGAATCTGATTGAAAGGCTTATGAGTACCGTTTGGATTTATGATCTGCTAAGTAGTCGTTGATCATTCATTTTGCTTAAGTTGGTCAGCTAGTCTTATATGCTTGACCTTTTTATCCTGAATTTACAAAATGCACGATAACTTGGTATCTGAGTGCTCTTTTCTTATCTGGACGTGAATGTTTGTGCTGGTGCAGTATACTCAATGACATCTGGTTGGCTTTCAGCAGCTAATTGTTGTTGTTGTTGTTGTTAGGCTGTTACGTATGGAGGCCATTTAGGATTTCAGTTGTAGTATTCGAAACTTGAATTATTGTGGACTCTTAAGCCATCATGTGCCTCAGGGGACTCAAAATGCCTGTATTACTTCTTTCTGTATTTCAGGAGATACACTTGGTTCTGTTGTATATGTTCCATGTGAAGTGATGAAGCAACGCATGCAGGTTCAAGGCACAATGGCCTCTTGGAGTTCTGTTGTCATGAAAGGTAATATCGCCATGAAGCCTGGTAGCCAAATGTATGGTTACTATACTGGGATGTTCCATGCTGGCTGCTCAATATGGAAGGAGCAGGGGCCAAGAGGATTATATGCAGGGTATATCTCTAAATCAACCCCTCTAATCTTTCATGGTGTGATATTTTCCATGTGGTGTTCCCCGCTCCGCCTTCCCTCTTTTCTCGTCCATCCTGTCCATCATCCTTGTACCAATTTTTCATTAATAAACATGTGTTTCTTATAACAAAACAAATAACAGACTAGCTTAGTTTGAGTTTGTACTAAATGCAATCCAGTTTCATCACAAGTCCAATAGTAACGTTAGCTATTGCCTGCTTACAGCCATCCATGAATGCAACCGAAACACAACCCTGATAAGCCACACTCAGGCATGCATATGCACATACGATTTACGGCCATAATGTTCTTGCCTAATTGTGGATTTATTTTTTCTTTCATTTGGCAGATACTGGTCCACACTGGCAAGGGATGTTCCTTTTGCTGGTCTAATGGTAGGTTGGGCGGAGATCGCTTGTATATCTTAACTTTTTGCTGTTGCTTCTTAATATTGGGAAAATGGGGTTGCAACTCCAAATAACAAAATGTATTCAAGTAGGGTTCACTACTCTTAACATGCATTTCCCCACCCTAGTTTATTTTTTATTTTGTCTAAAAATTTCAGACATTATATTTCGATCACTGGTGTATCATAAATTTGATTTCGTGTGTGCTATGCAGGTTATGTTTTACGAAGGCTTGAAAGATTTGACAGAGTATGGGAAGCAAAAATACATACGGGATCCAAATTTCCATTTTAGTAGTTCCGTTGAGGGGCTTGTACTCGGAGGGTTGTCCGGTGGTATGAACCTTGCTTATTTTTCCCTACTCTCTAGTTGAGTTCATTAATTAGTTTTTTCTGTAGGGTAATTTATCTTGCATTGTAATTTTTTAGGCATTAGTGCATATCTTACCACTCCCTTGGATGTGATCAAAACAAGACTGCAAGTACAAGGATCAACCTTGAGGTATCGGTTCTGTTTGTGGTTACTTTTATTGGTATTATCTTGAAATTACCTTCCGAATCCGACCTGGTATATGTGTGATATTTTCGCACAAAATTCATGTTCGAAATTTGTCTATGGTTCCGTATATTACTTGTTGCATGGAAGTTAGACGGAGATAGTAAAAGGGTTGTCTAGTTCCATCTAATATTGTGTTGAACCTTAGGTACAAAGGCTGGTTGGATGCAATTCACAGCGTATGGAGGGCCGAAGGTGCAAAAGGGATGTTCAGAGGTAGCATCCCCAGGATTACATGGTATGTTCCAGCTTCAGCACTTACGTTTATGGCCGTGGAATTTCTCAGAGAACATTTCAACGAGGGATTGAGCAACGATAACACCCGAGAAGTTGCTAGCGTGTCAGTGGAGAAAAAGGGATCACCTTTACAAGGAGCCGCTTGAGAACTGGAAGCATATGCACAACACAAATTCTTTTGCCGAGACTTTCATTGTGCTTTCCTGCAATACGTGTACATACACATAAATTGCATTTTTTTCAAGGAGAAACAAGAGAATTGTTAGTGCACAGCTTATAACGTTGGTTTTACGCCCTCCCCTCCTGATTTGCCCATATTCTGGTTTGGTCATCGGCGACGTAGGGTTTGGTTCTATCAGACCATTCCAAAACGTTGGGCAAGCGCCCTCATCGGGCGGATTCTCTCCTCGGATGGTGGTGGTTGGGTAAACAATTTCTCCCTGCTGCCAGTGTAGCGGCAGCATCTCTTCTTCTACTGCCGCCGCCGCCGCCACCACCAGCAATCATCGGGTAGAGACTCTTGAGTTTCTTTCTACTTAAGTGCTGCTACTGTTCTGGCTGCTAAATGGAACCCGAACAAGCAAATATCCGTTCGCGAAAGGTGATCGCGGCTAATGTCCGGCATGGATCCATTTTTTACAGCAAGGTGGCATTGTGTTAAGAGGATACCGCATAAATAACACGGCAGGAATGACCTCTGTGTGTGATTCCCACTTCCAATCTTCATCTCTTGATCATCTTCCTCAAGTTTGATTTCCAGAGAAACTTATTTCCATACACACATTTGGCATGTCACGGAGGTAAAGGCACTTCCGAACAAATTGCATTTTCTCACATGACAATGCATGATTGAATTTAAAAGGGCAAATGACAGTTTACTACTCTCATGTTTGGTGGTTTTTAACATTTAGTACATCAAACTGTTAGTTCTCCTGTTAAGCGATGACGTGACGTCCATGTGGACAATGATTGGGCACCACGTGTCATTAAAAATATTAAAATAATTGTTTAAATAAAAATAATATTAAAAAGAAGGAGGAGAAGAAGAAGAAGAAAAAAAAACCCGAACCCAGAAGAAGAAGGAGGAGGAAGAAGAAGAAGAAGGTAGAGGAGGAGGAGGAGGGGAAGAAGAAGAAGAATAAGAAGAAGAGAAAAAAAAACCGAACCCAGAAAAGAAGAGGAAGAAGAAGGAGGAAGAAGAAGGAGAAGAGGGAGAAGCAAACAAAACCCGAACCCAAAAAAGAAGAGGAAGAAGAAGGAAGAAGGAGGAGGATGAGGGGAAGAAGAAGAAGAAGAAGAAAATAAAAAAAAACCCGAACCCATAAAAGAAGAGGAAGAAGAAGGAAGAAGGAGAAGAAGAAGGAGGAGGAGGAGAAGGAGGAGGAAGAAGAAAAGAAAAAAAAATATGGGCGTGCAGAGGAGGGGCGCCGGGAGGGGGGAGAGAGAGAGAGAGAGAGAGAGAGAGAGAGAGAGAGAGAGAGAGAGAGAGAGAGAGAGAGAGAGAGGGGGAAAGAAGGTTTTTTTTTTAATTTTTTAATTTTAAAAATAATAATTTTAATATTTTTAATGACACGTGGCACTCAGTAATTGTCCGGGGTGCCACGTCATCACTTAACGGGAGAACTAATAGTTTGATTAACAAATGTATGAGACTATTCCAAAATTTACACTTTAGGCATGACTCTGGGATGAAAAAAAATTAGGGGTGTGATATTCACACACCCCTTTTTACTTCTCTCGCACCTTTTTAGATTTCGGCCGTCAGAGCAGATGAATTAAAGAAGATCTAACGGACAGAAAGTAATAGGGGTGTGTGAGAAGTAAAAAGGGGTGTGTGGATAGCACACCCCAAAAAATTAATGTACTAAATGTTGAAACTCACCAAACATTAGGATAGTAAACAGAGTTATACTCAATTTAAAACACCATCATAATAATATTTCAATTGCGAAAAAAGTTCTCACCTCGAATATTTAAAATTATGCGATAAATAAATAAAATAGCTGGTGTTTGGCCCATTGAATCATTCAAACTCAAATACCAAATATAAAGGGATCTTTGACAACCAAGAGGATCGTCGGATCCTTTTGGTGAGGATCTGGGATCCATAAATCGTGTGGTTAGTTTTTATTAGGTACTGTTTGTGTTTAATTTTAAATAAAAATATTTAAAATAATTTTTTACTGCACGATGTACAATGAACATACACGATTTACGAATTTTCAAAATTCTCACAAACAAGGCACGGCAGGGATCCGGATTCCTTTGACAAGACATCAATATCCTGAAAATTCAAGTGCACCTTTTTTGCAACATTATTAATTAAACAGTTGCTTTCTATCATCTTTCTTTGGTTTTGGGTGGAAAGAGAAGCAGTTTTGAGTGTCATGTGTTGTAGCAAGGGCTCCATCCATGTGGGATTGCTTCCTCTCAAATCAATTAGGATTGGAGTGAAGGAGTCTACCTTTTCTGTCCTTTTCACATATTCTAACCTAATTTTATGTTGTTCACCGCACTCAAATGATGGTGATATTAATCGCATTATTTCTCATTGTTAGACAAGTTTAAATTTTAAAATATGTATAGTGAATAGACATAAATCTTAAAATTTTAAAATTTAAATTCATTGTTAGACAAGTTACACTTAAAAAAAAAAAGTAAAAAGACTTGCATGTCCCCAACAAAAGAAAAGTTTGACAACCTTTGTCAAATGTGACATGTTTCTAACTTTACAAAGATGTAGAGGTCAACAAAGTGCTTGGTATTTATTTTCACCAATTCTATCAAAACGCATGCTTTGTTTGGTGGTTGTTTAGAAAAAGCCGATTAAGATTCAAAACACATGTTTTTTTACGCTTTTTGCAAAAAGTATTAGATATATAATGTTTTCAGTAATTTTAAAAGAATTATCAAACAAATTCATAGTTAGTATCGCTGAAAGCGGCAATGGGGAAGCTACAAAGGGACAATGAATGGCGTTTGCCCCTCTCTTCGCCAGAAATTAAGCCTAGGAGCGGTGGTTTGGCCCTCTGATCCTGTCAGAAGTTATGGCTGCTCGGCTTGCTGTCTGGTTTTTGGGTTCTCGGTTCCTACTGCTGCAGTAGTGTTTTAATTTTTAATTTTTTATATATAGAAAAATCCTTGAAGAAAACTACGCCGTTTTATTTACTGACAAAAAAATTAAAATATTCCATAACTAAATGGTGATGTTTCATTTAGTTGATTAAAAAATAAATTAGAATGGGGACCATTGGTTCCCCGTTACCTCTGCATTTCACGCCAACTCCATCCATTGCCTTTTGAAAACTAATTAATATAAATAATTAATATAGAATCATAGTTATTGATATTAATTAATTGAATTGAATTTTGGTTTATTGAATAGCTTATATGATTAATGATATTGATTAATTGAATTGTTGGTTTAATTAGTTAGTAGTCATATACTATATTTTACTCTAGGGTTAAGAGTTGAAGACTCTTTTTTTTCTTATTATACAGTAACATAATAAAACGGTACTATGAAATAATGCTTAAATCATTCTTCAAATATTACGGCCAGTTCTCCTTTGAATATTCCGGCTAGTCCTCTTTTGAATATTTCGGCTAATCCTCTTTTGAATATTCCGAGTAGTCCTACTTCGAATATTCTTGATATTCTTTCTTCAAGTATTCCGGGTAGTTCCCAACAAAGTGAGGTCACTAAGTTTACATAGAGAAAAATATATTTATTTTTATTGATAATGAGCTTATTATGCGACATTTTCATGACATAAAACCTCGCGCGGCAACAATTGTAATTTGTTTGTATTGATAAATTATGAAATACATTACTCTATAAAAAGGATTTGATTGTTGTCATTTTTTTAACGTTGTCATTTTGTTTAACCTTGCACTCTTAAGTTCGCCCCTCTCATCGACAGTTCCTAGCTTCGCCACTGAAAAGTGGTATCTAGCAAACATGTGGGTCATTTGGCAAGTTAAAATAAAAATTAATCAGTATTATTGAAGATGCTCAAAACAATTCCGGATATTTTATAATTTTTAGAAAATTAGATTATTAAACCAATCGGCGCCCTTTAAATTCTTTTTAAAAAAAGGGAAAGGAAAAAAAATCCCCATGTTTATCAAATGAAAAGAACGTGGGTTTGTGGGGTGTATCGCTCTCCAGATAACAGAGCAAACGGGTGGTTTGGTTATTCTTCCTCCTGAGATTCCAATTCCTTCTTCAAAGATTCAGAAAATCCATCTTCCAAAAGCTGGATTTCTCTCAGATTCGCCTCACGAACTCACTGCTTTGTTAAAGTAAGCTTTTTCCTCTCTCTTTGTAATTTTGTTTTTTCTCTCCTCCATCGCCAAGAAGACGAAGAGCTCCCAGCTGTTTTCACCTTCTTGCCAATGGCGGTCTGCCAAATGGGTTTTCTGCGGCTATTAGAACTTGCTTTCAATTGGGTATAGCTCAGATTTTCGTTATCTTTGGAATTTCTTGGATATTATCGCGTTTTCGGAGATATTGAGGTTTGTTCTTTGATGAGCTTTCAGTGTGGGTAGGTTGCTAACTTGCTGTTAGTATTGGGTAGAGTTTAGATTTTCGGCATTAAATTTGGTTTCTTGCTTCTGATATGCCGTTGTTCTTGTATATCTTGGTTGATTATCTTCTGTGATTTGTGAGGAATTTGGCTCTGCAATTGGTCGTTGCTGCAGAAATTGAGGTTTTTTCCGTATTTGGGACTTGCCTTATGGAGCCTATTCACTGTTTTGTTCTTCTTCAGAAGTAGTATCTTTGTTATCTTCCGGATTTTGAATGCTGGGAATTCTTTTCTGTTGAATTGTGCAGCTGTTTTACTTCCTCAAATCTGTGGTTGTTAGCTTAAGCATGCATTTTCATAACCGATTGTGCCGAAACAATAAAGGGTTTTTGATCCTTAGGTTCAAACATTTTCCTCCTTCAAAGTTGGCAAATTCTTGGTTGTGGGTTGTTGGTATTGAGAACTGAAAGAGAGGAAAGTTTTCTCGGTGGAATCTGGTTTCGAAAGGAGAGAAGATATGGACTTGTGGGTTGTTGCAGCAGCGGCAGGCGCTGGATATTTGACTAAGTATTGGCAGAACATATCCAAGAATGGGGATAAAGATTGCTTGTTAAATTTACCTTTTGGGGATGCAAATATTGACAAATCTGAACCCTCAAGGCACCCTTTACACAGACTAGGACACAGAAAGAAAGTGGGTGATGACATTTCTAATGACAGAAAAAAGGCTTCGGAAGCTTACTTGTCAGAAAGTTCTTGTGGGACAGAAGTGGCTTCTACTAGCAGATATGATGGTGAAAAGCTGGGAGGCTTGGTGAATTACAAGGATTGCAATGTACTTTCTTTATCACATATGTCACCGGTATACTCAGGAAATGAAAATGAGAATGGGAATGGGACTTGGATAAGTCATGATACTGATGACAGTACTGGTGCCACATTGCCTAAATCTTCGAGTGGGGAAAGGGGCTTTTTTCGTGTTCCTCTGAGGAACAAAAGTTCTATTAGAACTGAGGGTTCATATGGGCATGTGATTAAGCCAGTAAATTCCTTAGAGAGTTGCCTTATGGCTCAGTTATATAAAGAGCGTGCTGAAGTGGAACATGCGCTTACCCTTCCATCGCCATCCAGTCCAAGTATGAGACCATTGTTTGTGACTGACGGAAACCGAATTATTAGCAGAGCAACTGGTGATTATTTCAGAGCTCAGATTGGGATCGAGGAAAATAAGCTGCATAGGGAAGCCTATTTGGAAAATAATGAAAATGCATGTGGGGTTCTTCCACCACCAAATCTTGGTTATTTGGATCTGCCCAAGAAGACAAAAATTAAGACAGGAAAGGGGCGGAATGGAAAATTGAGCAGTGCCAATATTTTGGTCAAAAAACAATTACATTCTGAAGGTAGCCCTCTTCTCATAGTGTAGGGGTGATTTTATTTTTGGTGTAATTATCAATACCATCCAAATGTTTCTCGACTAGAATTCCACTTCATAAGGGTAACCTATCTTCGTTTTAGACTTTAGAGGCTATTCAACCCGGTCTCCTTGCTTAAATTATTTTTGTGTACTGTCCTTTCCTTTGCATATTCAATTTCCTAAGAAATATGGTTATATTGAAAGAGGAGAAAATGTATATTCTCTGGTGTTGCTAGGTTGCTAATCAAGGGAAAAGTCGTTTGTTTATTTGTTAATGCGCTATTAAGTCATTAAGTCCAAGAGAGTAATACAAGGTCCCAAATGCATACATGACTGCAACCAATCTTAAAAGCTGAAATTGATGTCGCGCAATATCCGGATTGCTACTTATTTGTGTACAGTATTTCGAACTTATCTTTTCCCTTCATCAGGTTCACTGGATGGAGCGGTTCTTCTCTGTCTTGGGATTTCTATTGGCATATTATCTTCTTTTATAGCAAATAAAAGAGAAGTTGACGAGTTGAAAGATTTGTTGAAGCAGACCGAGAACTTGGTTCAGGATCTAGAGGAGGAACTCGAAATGAAAGATTCAGTAACAGTGAAGGAAATAGCTAATGAGAATTATGGTGCACAAGATACTTGTGACAGTTCTGTTTTTTATAAGGATCCAAATTCTTTTTCTACTGAACAGAATATGGACAAATATGATAATAAAAATTCATATGACCGGAAAGCAGAAGAGAGTTCAGAGTCGATTAGTAAAATAGAGGCAGAGCTTGAAGCTGAACTTGAGAGGTTGGGGCTAAACATGAACACTTCTATTCTGGAGAGAACTGAGGTCAGTGTATGTTTATCTTTGTATTCCTATGTTTTAGTTTTGCATCGAATCTTTGTTAATTGGGTTCAAGTATCTCACTGTATTACATATCCGTTTGGCCATGTAAATGATTTTCTGCACTGAAGTTTCAGTTCTAGTATCGTGTCTTTCTAGAACATGAATGCTAATCCCATAGGACCCGTGCATTACCGGTTTTCTATAATTCAAATGTGATTTTTGGCTAATGTAGTGATCTCAGCAGATTATTTAAGTGCTAACAGAGCTGATAATTTGTGCAGCTTGACCCAAACTTAATGGCAGATTTTGCTCAAGGTGAGATGAGAGCTGACTTGGTTGGTGGGTTATCAGTTGGCCAACCCGGGTCAAACGAAGAGGCAAGCAGCACCTCTACGGATCATCACTGTGCAAACTATGCAGTTTCTCCCAGAGAGCTTAGCTTGCGTCTGCATGAGGTTATCCAATCAAGACTGGAAGAACGTGTCCAGGAGCTTGAGGTGGCTCTGCAAAACAGCCAAAGGAAGGTCCAAATCGCAGAGTTGAAGCACAGGGATTCTTGGAGAGACTTGTCAGACAATCACAGACATTCCGCAATCCATGAGATTACGCATTCTGCAGAAAAATGCAAAACCACAGAAGAGCCTCTAGTCATGAACTTATCGGGAGAAGCTTTAGATGCGTACAATGAGGCTTACGAAGAGTTGATGAAGATCAGTGAATCAGAAGAGGAGGATTCACCTTGTCCAATTTTTGAAACATTCAGCGCTCAGAGCCACAGTCAAACTCAAAGTGAAGAGGTGAATGGTTCCGCGGGGAATTTTGCTTTCAGTAAAGAGGAAACCGCAGGTGGTGATTCGCCTCGTCAAGCTTTTGAAACATTCAGGCTTCAAAGCTACGGTCAAACTCAAAGTGAACTGGTGAATAGTTACGTGGGGAAACTTGCTTTCAGTAAAGAGGAAACCGTAGGTGATGATTCACCTTGTCAAGTTTTTGAAACATTCAGGCTTCAAAGCCCCGGTCAAACTCAAAGTGATGGGTTAGATGGTTCTGTGAATCATTTTGGTTCCAGTAAAGAGGAAACCGGAGGTGGTGATCTCCTTTCGTTCAAGAGCAAAGTGAGTATCTCAGATGAGGAGCACATTTCCAGGGTTCGGCGTTCAAAGAATTCATCTGTCAGTGGGGAGAATAGCGATGATTCCGACTCTGAGATGGAGAAACAGTTGATAATGCAGATTGTGGAGAAGGCCAAGAAAGGTTCTCCGGTAATCCTGAATGCACAAAGGTGGTTCCGGTCAATTGATGAGAACGAGAGTTAAGTCAAAAACAGGAATTAAGTTTTGCAGTGTATAGATTCATAGAAAATATGAGAATTTAGAAAGAGGTTAGGTATTCATTCTATAGCTAAAGCTAATACGCCATTCGTTTGTAATCATCAGAAACTTTGCTCCATCCCTTCTCTCTTTTAAGAGTGAAGTCATAAACAAATGCAAGGGGAGTTTCATCCTTTATTACGGGTTTTAAGACACTATTCTAAACTACTCTAATATATGAAAAGGTGGAGACTGGCGCTGGAAAGCGGCAAAGAAAGTTTCAAACTTGGATGCAAGAAGCCAACACACTGCACTTGAAAACTTTACAACTTATCGACGTTCTCATAGTCATAGACGAATGGAAAATTAAAACAAGTTGGAGGCGTGGCTAGCCATCTTTTGTCTTAACATTGGAATAACATCTAAACAAGGAAAATGATTTCCGCACGCCATTTTTCTAACCATTAACACCTCCGACAGAAATAAACAAGAGCGTGCAAATTTCATTCGACTTGGCATACATTTCAAGAGGGAGAGAATGAATCAACAATTATTTCCACAATTAAAGGTCCTTCATTAACAAAGCGCACACAAACGTGCATGAAGATTGTGACAGGCAAATACGACATAAAATGAAATAAAATAGTTCAGAGAGAGGAGGACGGGAAGATTAGATGGCTGTAACATAAACAGAAAACAATCTACTTGTAGCACTGCCGGAGAAGCAAACTAAGTTTGCCCCCGCAATCTAATAATTATAATCAGGCCCTCTTGGCAAAGTCACCGGCGTCATCATCGTCCCTATCGTTTCCTTCCAATGGATCATCCAGGCCAAAGCCAGGTTTGTTCTCTCCAAATGGAGCATCAGGAGTGCCAAAGCTGTTGTCACCACCAACACCGAAATTATCACCACTACCAACACCAAAATTGTTGCTACTTCCACTGGGAGCATCGTAAGTGTTTGCACTAGGATAATTGCTAGGACTGTTGTAGCTTCCAGGACTATATCCAGGGTTTCCTCTTCCATAGCTGTCACCTCCACCGGGTCCATAGTTACTAAATCCACCACCAGGTGCATAACTGTTTTGGCCATCACCGTAACTATTATAGCTGGGGCGAGGCCTTTCAGTAGCATAATTCACCCTTACTCGGCGGCCATGAAGCTCCTACAGGATTTTCAGACAAAATTTTACAGTTGCAAAGGTATGTGAATAACAGTTCATATTTCATAAGACTACTATGCTAATGCAATTTCATGTTCCAAACATGTTTTGTCTTATTTTAATGTTTCAAAATTGAATGTATTGTTTCACCTGCTAGTATCTAAATTTTAAATCCCAGACACTAATTCAGTACTCAAAACTAGTCGTCAACGTATATAATAAACAAACAATTTCAATAAACAACTATTAACCAATAACATTTAACAAAAATAAGAAAGAGCATAACAACAAATAACTACCTGCCCATCCAAGGCCTCGAGAGCACTAGCTGCCTCCTCATTAGAAGTGAAAGTAACGAACCCAAATCCTCTTGATCTACCACTTTCACGGTCCATGATGATTCTTGCTGCAAGATTAATCAGGTCAATCAGCATCAAACATTCCTTCAAACTTTACAAACAAACATGTATGGAAACTAAAATGTGAGAATTATCATCAGAGAATGCAAATGGAATGACAGAGAAACATGACGCAACAACAGAAGTCCACAATAAAGAAAAACAAAGGGATCATAAAGGAAGCGAAGCCCACATCCACACTTCACCAAGTCTTAAGCATTTGACAGTCATCTGACCCACTTGACAATCCCTTAAAATGAAAGGCAACTGGAAGTCCAAGTACTAATTACATACCGTCTACAACTTCACCATATTTTTGAAAAGCCTCCCTCAGACTCTGGTCATCTGTCTGGTACGAAACACCTGCATTACAAAAGCAGAGGGCATCTTAACACAAAATCAGGCAAAACGAGAAGAGGGATATCATATTTGGAAATATTGAAGAATTCTGCAATCACCTCCGATGAAGAGCTTCGAGCTTCCCATGGACGACATGCATCTTATAGTTTGATGGATGGACAGTTTGAAAGGAGATACTTCAGACCTGATCTGCTTGTTTGCAGTCTGCCGAAGTATGCTCCCAATTTTACTTAAGAACGCCATTGCAATCACCTAAAAGAAAGCACAAGCCAACAAGCTTCAACAAACAAATCTCTATCGTAACACAGCAATCATTCTGTTGTTTAACACAAGTACCGAAAAGTGGCAGAACACTAAGCATGTTATTATCTTGTTAACACAAATGTCGTGATTAAATATAATACATAACAAAAGACAGATTAATTAGATACCCACACAACGATATCGAAAATAATTTCTTCATCTACAACTACTGAAACAAAACAAACCCAATAAGAACGTGACGGGATCGAGCAGTTCCGCACTTCAAAAGGGTTACAAAATCACAGAAAACAAATTAAATTCTCCTTGGTTCCTAAGAAACCGCAGGGAAATGATTCAAATGAAGTTGACTAAAAAAACCCATTTCGAAGAATCTAGAAAACCAAACGAAAAATCTAAAGCAGAACACTTTATTTCCACCCGATATTCGATCAATCGAAAAACTGCACCCCAAAAATTTCCCACCGCAAACACAAATCAGTTCAGCCGTTCCGCAGCATCCATGAACGCCACAAATCAAAACTTCACTTTTAAAACCCCAGAAACTACAATCACACACAGAGGCAGATAAATCCACCCCAGAAACTACAATCACACACAGAGGCAGATAAATCCACATACGGATCGTATACAAAACCCCCACATGCAAATATCAAAAACCCCAAATCCCTTCGAAAAATCAAACCAAAACCCGAATCGAAAAGCAACGAGAAATGGAAACAACCCAAATCAAACGGAGATATCGAGATCATCGGAAGCATAACAACAACATACGTAAGATCGGAGCGAGGGGTCGTCGGAGATTTTACCTAGCCCGATTCTCACTCCGTCACTCTGCTCTCAGGGGACCGACTAAAACCCTATATGGAGAGCTCTGGGAGATCTGAACCGTCGAGTTTGGGTCCGAATTAACAGCCGTTGGATTAGAGGAATGACGTTGAGGGTTTGTGGATATTTACTGGGCGGTACTTCCTCCACGTGGGACGTTTGTGTTGGGTTGTCATATAGTTTCTGGGACGGCCGGGCAAGTTATCTTTTAATGAACCTCAAACTATCTGGTTTTTTATTTTATTTTTTACAGATGATATTATGTATACTAGTCTATTTATTCTTTTGTTTTTTTATGTCAAAACCACAAATATTTTTCAAACTTTCGTGTCACTTTGTCGTTAGGGTTTTAGAAGACTTAAATGAAAGAACTGTCAAAACTCAAACAAAAATCAACAACACTATATTTGGATAAGAAAATTAAACTTCAAAACTTTGATAAAATTCAGAATTTATAAATTGGTATCGTTAATTTTCTTAATTCAGATTCATAAATATAAAAATTTAAAATTTTATCATGAAAATATAACTTAAAATTTAAATACTCTAATTCTATATAAATAGTTTTTATTTTATAATTCTATTGTACAAATTATATAAAATAAATTCAATCATTCTATTTTTTTTAATAATCTAAAATTTCATACAGAATGTAAGTAAAAAAAAATCAAATAATCATAAGTAAATTAGTAAAATACTAATGTCATCGTTTGAGAAAAGAATAGTAAAAAGTCAGAGGGATGAGCGGCTAAGATTACTTCCCAACGCCATCGACCAGTCCAACTGTCCAAGCAGTTCGTTCACCAAAGCCCCCTGCGAAACATTTCTCAGCTGAACTCTCAGCCTCGACCAAATCTCAAATCCAAAATCCCAAAATCCGCCCCAAGATCCGAAATTGATCCGATTCTCCAACACCCAATGGCCCAAAACCCAAGACCCACAACAGTTCTCGAATCCCTGGGCGAAGAACTGATCAGAATCATCACTCCGGTCTCCGTCTGTATGCTGCTGGTGGTCCTTCTGGTCACAGTCCTCACCGGCGACGCTTCGTCCTCGTCGGAGACGGTGACTTCAATCGCCACCATTGCGTACGACGAGACCTCCTCGGACTCCTCCTGGGACAAATTCGTAGGTGCCCTCTTAAACTCCCTCGTTTTTGTCGGCGTCATCACTGTCGTCACGTTCGTTTTGGTGCTCCTTTTTTACCTCAGATGCACCAGGTTCCTCAAAATCTACATGGGTTTTTCGTCTTTTGTTGTTCTGGGTTTCATGGGCGGAGAAATCGCCCTTTTTTTGATTCAGGACTTTAATGTTCCGGTCGATTCGATTACGTTTGTTTTGGTCCTGTTCAATTTTGCTGTTGTTGGGGTTTTGGCGGTGTTTATGTCGAAAATGGCGATTTTCGTGACGCAGGGGTATTTAGTTTTGATTGGAATGCTGGTTGCTTATTGGTTTACGTTGTTGCCTGAGTGGACAACTTGGGTGCTCTTGGTTGCCATGGCATTGTACGATCTTGCCGCGGTTTTATTGCCCGTCGGGCCGTTGAGGTTGTTGGTGGAGCTGGCAATCTCTAGGGATGAGGAGATTCCGGCTCTGGTTTACGAGGCCAGGCCCGTGACTCCTCATGATTCTCAGGGTAATGTGGGTGAGAGGAGGGTTTGGAGAGATAGGAGAAATGAGAATTCGAGTATTGGGAATGAGAATCCGAATTCAAATTCGAATCTTGGTGAGTTTGGCAATGTTGATAATGATTCGAGTTTGGTTAGAGCCGAAGAGGGGCGGATTCCAGATAGGGATCAAGAGCTATCTGCCCCATTACTCAAGCATGTAGTGAATGTTCAGCCTCGCAGGCAGGAAGATGTTGTGGCGAGTGAAAGTTTGCTGCTTGAGGGCATCGGATTGGGGTCCTCCGGTTCAATCAAGCTGGGATTGGGAGACTTCATCTTCTACAGTGTTTTAGTCGGGAGGGCGGCAATGTATGATTTTATGACGGTGTATGCGTGTTATCTTGCCATCATAGGTGGCCTTGGAGTTACTCTGATACTGTTAGCTTTGTATCAGAAAGCTTTGCCAGCTCTTCCCGTGTCAATAATGCTCGGCGTACTGTTTTATGTATTGACACGGCTCTTACTCGAAGTTTTCGTTGTACAATGTTCTTTGAACCTCATTATGTTCTAGAGGTGGAAGTTTTATAGCCAAAGATTGATAGGCAGCTGCAGAATGTATATGAAGCATCAGATTCAGAGCATACTGCGTGACACCGATGATTTCCCGTTGCAACTGGTATATTTCTTTTCTGTGAACTGGTTGCACGTCTGGAATCTATATTGTTTCGTAAAGTTCATTTCAAATTGGGTTAGATTGTGATTTTGAAGATCCACTGGAGTCCAACGCCTGCAAAGTTGGGAGAAGGGAGGACGCCGTATGGATCGGAGCCTTGGAGGAAGCCGGAAGACCTACATTTGGTTGTACCAATAATATCAAGTCTTTGATTGTTTGTTTCAGCTAGATTCAGTTGCATATCGAAAGGTATTGCATTCTCCACGTCCCCTGTTTCGATGTTTATATTGATATTAATATCGAGCTTTCTCTTGTGTATGTGAATTTTTCATTCCAAATAGGCTTAATGCTCTGTATTAGCACATCAAATTCAAATCCACTTTGCACCCTAGCATTGTACCTAGCACAGAATAAACAAATTAAACCTTGATATGAATTTGTCCTCGTATTAAAATGACCGAGCACAACTCCGCCTGTTTAAGTTTATCTTAAATTGCCGGTCCCAAGCCCAGATAAAGGAGGAGGGGTAAGGCGTCAGGTAGTCGACAGCCGGCCCTCCTATCTTACGTCGAATTCTTATGATAACGAATTATGAACGAAATTGCCGGTTAAAAGATGCGATTACGAGATAGAAGTTCATGGACGAAGAGGCAAAGGAAGACTTTGAAGTAGACTCTAAGAAAAGACTTAGAGTGCTTGGATCTAACAGAAGATGTGACACATAACTGAGCACAATGACGTTCTATAATTCATATAGCTAATCCCACTTAGTAGGAAAATGCTTTGTTGTTGTTGTGTATTAAAATGATTGAGCACATTACTCTTTCGGGGACAAGAACGTAGCCAGAACGGAGTTTGATCGTTCAGAACATCATCGGAATGACCAATATTAACATAAAAGAATTTTGTGGCACGGCGAAAGTTCCACGAAAAGTAGATTTTATGATCGTTTTTGTACAACTTTGAAAAACCGTGAGTAATTAATTTACTCGAATTGTTCTTGTGAAGCACCCGATTGTTGGATTTTGCCAAAACCTTTTTCTTGCGGGAAAATAGCTTACGCTATTGGGAAGTGGTCATACTATTTATCTTTTCCGCATAAGCATTGTTTAGTGAATTAGCGACCGTTACACTCAAAATATTTCCTTATACGATGTCGTTAAAGGAGATATAGTTGTGTCTATTTGTCCTAACTCCGACGAGGACAACAAAAAAAAAATCCCACTAAATAGAATCGGCTATATGAATTATCGAATGCCGATCAGGACGAAAAGGGAAAATACAGCCTTGGATTGCAAGAAATTAGTAAAGATGAGGACGCGCAATGGAAAGTAAAGAGAGAAAGAAACCCCTAAGTCTAAGCAGGGCCTTATAATTTTCATCTGGTTTCTCTCTCATCCCCTCTGTCCATTTCATTTTTCGATTTTTCTTTTCGTTTTTCGATTTTGTTATTTTCTCGAATTTTCAGTCTTACCAACCACCCCCCCCCCCCCCAAACCACTCATAGGTTGCCGTCGACGCGAAACCGAGGCGGCTGATTTTCAGGCCGGTAAGGAACCATCATCGATTTTCCAAAGGCCGGAACGTTGGCAGTCTCTCTGAGGGCACGTTCATTGGCATTTGGTTTTGCATGTAAGTTTAGTTATTTGTAACGTGTGCTTTCTCATTTGATATTATGAGTCTTGTTATACAATCACGGATTCAAATTTCATGAACGACAACTGTTGAGATACTTCCGTTAATCGTGTTGAGTATACAATTTGGAATTTCAATGTGAATTTATTCGAATCTTAGGGGGCAACGATCTTAGAATGCGTTGTGATTTATGTTTCACATCGAATCAATGAATTCGAGGTCTTACGTACGTAACAGAAAAACGAAAACTAAAATCAAAATGGTTACAAGGCGAGCTTGCCTTTCGCACAATTCGAGTGGAAAATATCATGAAGAAGCTCTTCATGATCATTCATTCCATATGAAAATTCAGTCCCTTAACTTTCTATTAGGTTTGTTTGAGATTGGATTGGTAACCTTATGTAGTTATGTTTCTGTGTCGTTTTTTGATTCACAGGACTCCGATGGTTTTGGACAGCCGGAGGCAGAACCAAGACAATTTTTAGCTATGGAATCTGGAGATGATAGAACAAGGTTAAGCCCTGCAGCTACCACTCCATGTGAAGTTGATACTGCGGCCAAAGGATTAGGCAGCGGATCAGGCGGATTAGGCTCGTCCGATCAGTTGAATGAGCTGAGGACGGATCCAATTACCGCTCTAGGAGAAGCTAATATTTGTACTGTAGGAGAAAATTTAAGTAACTCTCAGGTATCTGATTGTAATGAAGCCTTTGAATCGGGTGCAAATGCAACCTGTGCCGATGATTTTGCCGCCTGTGAGGCCGCAGATGCTGCGCAGAACGTGCAACCTAGTGACAGACTAGAAGGATCACATTCTCAACCAGCAGATGATGCAAACGATTCAGCAACACAATCTCCGCCTGCGCAGATGATGGAGCGGCCAGGGGACCCTGCCTCCTCACCGTATAGGATTCCGGATTACGTGTTTGCTAGGAACAAATCAACAGCCCCATTGGAATGGAGCACTGAATCCAATGAGTCCTTGTTCAGCATTCAGATGGGAAATACGAGTTTTACCAGAGAACAGTTTAACTGGTTGTGTAAATCTGGTGAGTTGGGTTTACCTGGTGAGGTAAATTACTTGCCTGGCAGTCCATGCAACATTGACTTCACAAGCAACCAGCCTCCGGCTAAGCAAACGGCGCAATCAGCGGAGAATGCTTCCAATAAGTTGAGCACGGTGGTGGAGGAGCCGAGTCTGAGGGTAACCGAAGAGAGAGCTGCGGAAACCATGAGAGAAGTTCTAAGGGAAAATGCAGTGAATCATGAGAGAGAGAAGTCAACCACCGCCCGCGAGGGCGGCAAGTATCACTCGGCTCGCCTCTCTCATGCTTCGGATGGAAGTACAAGATCTTTTGCATTCCCAATGTAAGTTTCTGGCTTCCCATCTTAGTAAAATTTAAGGTTAAAACATGTTTTTGATCAATGTAGTGTTCACAAAGTTACACTTGCCGCTGCATTTTCAGTTGCGTCGAATCAGGTCCTTGTAGTTTGCAAACTGTTCCGACTTAAGGACATATGTCAACTTACGTTGATTTCTTGTCCAAAATCCGTCAAATTTACTCTCCTGTGTGTCGCGTGTGTGACGGATTGGGACAAGAAATTAACGGAAGTTGACGAGCGTCCTCCCGTTGGAACAAGTTGCAAACTATAGGGACCAAACGACGCAGTCCACAGTACCGGGACAGTGTAGAACGTTGTCAAAACTGCAAGGACTGAAATCGTGTTTCAGACAATGGCGGAAATAGCCTTAAATACGCCGTTCAAACAATCTCACCGGAACAAAACCCTACTTGCAACTACGTACTTTTGCACATTTGCATGTTTGAGCAAACATCTGAACCTTGCTTTTGTTCCGTGAAGATTGTTAGGGGACATAAATGTTTCGCTACAGGGAGAAGGAACGAGACACAAGCACCAATCGGGGTCAAAGCAAACGTCGCAGCGAGAATCGCAGCCGCAAACACCGAAAGAAACACCGAATGCGTCGTCTCCGGCCTCAAAACCAACCCCAATTGTACCCAAGTGCGGCTGGGGGCTGTCTTGCTTCTCTTGTTGCCCATCATGCTGTACTTAGAAAAAGTTCTTAACATTTTCTCTCGGAGTTGTATGTGAGGTTAATATGTTTTTTTTCTTTTTTCTTTTCATAATTTATATTAGATTAATTAAATTAATTATTTAGGTATTTCCAATAGGGAATGTAAATTTTTGATCCATGGTAATGCAAGAGTCGCCATGTTCTTTTTTTGTGTGTGTTCTTTTATTGTAATTATTAGGATGAATGAGGTTGGAAGAGTTCGAAATTATTACTATAATTTAGGAGATAGAGATTTTTGAACTCTGAACACAGGAATAAAAACTCAACACTCTAATCACTAGCATATTGGACCACATGTTTATAACATTAGTATTTGAAATATCGATATAGGACCAGTTGTTTTCGACGGAAATTTTGGTTGAGTAAATCAACTCATTCAGGTTCAATCGAAATTAGAGCAAAATTTCTCAATAAAATTCAAAATTTTGAAATTTGCAGTCTCCCGAAAAAATTTATGTAGTTAATTGGTCAATATCATCGATATTTCCTATTTGTATTTCACCCCATTTCCATATCGACCCTTGATTTTTCGAATATTTCGATAAAAATATCGACAATTTCGTGGACAAAATGATTACGGTAGAAAATTCAAGGGACCACTTTCCATTAACTTGCATTGCTAGAAATCAGAGTAAGAAATTATGCCAATCTCTGAAATCATTTTAGCTAAAACGCCAAACTCAAATAATGTTGTGGATCCAGTTATTTACAAGGCCCGCAGTTTTATAATCCCAACTCCAATCCAAAGCCGTAGGCCCAAAAACAATGGGAGGATAAAATGGTAAAAGAACGAAACTAAATCGAACGCGCGAGGGCGCCAAGTCAACAAAAGTCAAACAAAAAAACCCACCAAAGCTAAATTCGCGCCAAATTTTAAAAAAAAAACCACAAAAATCTCCCGCCGAAATAAAAACCCCTTAAAAACTCACAGCACACACGGACTCTCATATCGTATCTCTCCACCTCCATCATCTCTAGAGAGAGAAAGAAGAGAGAGAGAGAGAGAGAGAGAGAGAGAGAGAGAATGGCGAAGTTAATGCCGACCCCAGATGCGATTTCGACCATCTTGGCGAACAAGTCGCCGGACGAGTCGGTTGAGCTGCCGGAGATCGTGGTTCAGGTCTCCGATCTCACCCCGAGGGGAAAATCTTTCATGTGAGCTTTGCTTTCTCTGTTTGTTCTTCCCTTTTCTCGCTTTCTTTTCTTTGTGGGCTTTTATTTAGGGTTTTCAAGAAACCCTTTTTAGATCTAGATCTGGTTGCTGTCTTCAATTTTTTGGGAATTTAAGTTTTGGGTTTTGTAAAATGATTCTTGATTAGTTTGGAACGTGGAAATTTTGGGTGTGATCGAGCTTTTGTGTTTGTAATTTGGTGTAGGTTTACTGCTACTGATGGAAATGCGAAGCTAAAGGGGATGCTCTCCTCGCGGCTGGGTCCCCAGGTCACGTCTGGGGAGATTCAGAATCTGGGTCTCATTCGCGTTCTGGGTTATTCTGTTAATTTCAATTCAAACTTATCCGAAAAGTAAGCTTTTTCACTTTGATTCCCTATCTCTCTCCGTCGGTTGAAATATTGTAAAGGAAGTGTTGATGTTTTTGTTTTGCTGTTTTCAGTTATCTGCTTGTAACCAAATGTGATGTGGTTTCGGCTGCACTTGAGGCGGAGGTGAAAAATGAGGTGAAAAAGGAAGATGTTGGGATTATTTTGAAGCTGAAGCAAGAAATGGTATCGAAATCTGTTGCCCAAATTGTGCATGAGCAGGCTGGAAAGTAAGTGTTTTTGTTTTGCTGCCAATCAGTTGTGACTGTGTATTTGAATTTATGAGTGTGTGTTGATAGTTTGATTTTGTATGAATTGATTTCAGTATGGCTCCATCTGCGAGAACGGCTATGACACGAAGGGTTCACCCGCTTGTTTCCTTGAACCCTTACCAAGGAAATTGGACCATAAAGGTTCGTGTTACAAACAAGGGTACGATGCGTACATACAAGAATGCTAGAGGTGAAGGTTGTGTCTTCAATGTGGAGTTAACAGATAAAGATGTAAGCCAAAGACTCATTTGATTTTGTTGGCACTCTTATAGTTTCCCAATTATAATTTCTTAATGTATGTGGTGTAGTGATTCTTATGTAATGTAAATTTGTTTGTGTTTGTTTAGGGCACACAAATTCAAGCAACAATGTTTAATGAAGCTGCAAAGAAGTTCTTTGAAAAGTTTGAGTTAGGAAAGGTTTATTACATTTCAAAGGGGTCTCTGAGGGTTGCTAACAAGCAGTTTAAGACAGTGCAAAATGATTATGAAATGACATTAAATGAGTACTCTGAGGTGGAAGAAGCTAGCAATGAAGCGGCTTTTGTGCCCGAAACAAAATTCAATTTTGTTCCAGTTGATATGTTGGGTCCCCATGTTAATGGAAAGGAGCTTGTGGGTAAGCAACCCACTCCCAGTATCTGTTTTCAATGTGTGTTTTCTGTTTTCTCAATTACTCATATCTGATTTATATCCCAGATGTTATTGGAGTTGTCCAAAATGTGTCTCCTACAATGAGCATTAGAAGGAAGATCAACAATGAGAGTATTCCAAAGCGTGATATCACCATTGCTGATGATACGTAAGCTTACAACACTTGTCGAGTAACTGACTACACTTTCCATATGTTAATGCTGTGTATTGAAACAATTTGTATTTGAACTGCAGGAAGAAAACAGTTGTGGTTGCTTTGTGGGGTGATCTTGCAACTAGTGTAGGCCAGGAATTGCTTGACATTGCTGATCAATCTCCCATAGTCGCTATCAAGTCCCTCAAAGTTGGAGACTTCCAAGGTAGCCTAAAAGTTCATACAATAACATTGCAAGGAATTTGTGCATTCTTGAAAAATAAAGACCTATCAAAGTTCCCATTTTTGATGTACTCTTTTATATATTGTTGCAGGTGTATCATTGTCAACACTGAGCAGGAGCACAATATTGGTAAATCCAGAGTCACCTGAAGCAAAGAAGTTGCGGTCCTGGTAAGTTATTCTTCATCAGGATTTTACTGTAACTTTATCTCCTCCATATGATTAAGTTTTCTCAAAGCTGAAATAATGATAAAATTGACTTAATTGGCAGGTATGATTCTGAAGGTAAAGGTGCTTCATTGGCCTCTGTTGGCTCTGGTATGAGCCCATCAGCCAATAGTGGAGGAAGGTCCATGTACTCTGACAGAGTCACCCTGTCTCATATATCCGAGGACCCGTCCTTGGGTGAGGATAAGGTATATTTACAATATCTACAGCTCTTAATTGCATAAGAATCTTCAGTTAGTAAATTTTGCAGTCTCAAAACTAATTTGTGAATTGTGATTGAACTGAATATTTTGTTTTGGTCATATGCAGCCTGTGTTTTTCAGTGTTAAAGCGTTCATAAGTTCGATCAGGCCTGATCAGGCAATGTGGTACCGCGCTTGCAAAACTTGCAACAAGAAGGTGACTGAAGCTATTGGTTCTGGATACTGGTGTGAAGGGTGCCAGAAAAATGATGACGAATGCAGTTTAAGGTAAAATACAGTTTGATATTTCATCATAAGGATGCTATCGGTGTTTGAATACAGATTCCCAACTTCTCATATATCCATTTTGTTCTCTTTCCAGGTATATATCAGTTGCAAGAGTTACTGATGTAAGTGGGGAAACATATCTTTCTCTATTCAATGACGAAGCTGAGAGGGTCATCGGGTGCTCTGCAGATGAACTGGACAAATTGAAATCACAGGTATATGTTTAAAATTCACTTTAGTGTGCTTCTTACACATGATTAACTCAACCATGAAAAATTAGCAACTGGTTTCTAATTTTTGAAACTTTTACATTTTGTTTCAGGACGGAGACGAGAATGAATTCCAACAAAAATTGAAAGAAGCAACTTGGGTTCCTCATCTTTTTAGGGTCAGTGTTACCCTGAATGAGTACAATAACGAGAAGCGGAAGAGGATAACTGCCAGGGCAGTTGCTCCAGTTGATTTTGCTGCTGAATCGAGGTTTTTGCTTGAAGAGATATCGAAGATGAAGGCGTCATAACTTAATGGTCTAGAAGGATGGTGAAGAATGAAAATGGTGTCTAGGCAGATGTAACTTTAATCTCTCTGGTTTAGGGTTTTGTATGTTTGGGGAAGGGCAGTTGGGATTAACTGCAGATGTTGATACTAGATCGATGAAAAATGCCTGATAGTGTTGATCTAGTTGTATAAATGCACTTCTTTTATAGTCTTTTGTGTGGTTTAATTTTTTGTATGGATGCTATAAGTTCACTATGAATGATTCACTGATTACAAGCGATATTTTTACTCTAAACTAGACTAAAAGGGTAGGTTTGAACTCGGGATGGGCCACAATGGGCTGAAGACGAAGATTTTATCCACCATTTATGAAAGACTTTGAAGGTTGAGTTAAGAAATTTAGTTTGTTAACTTGTGAAAGCACCACTAAATATTGAATCTTGTATCTCACCAGTAATAGTTTTTCTTGGGAGTGCAAGTTGGATTGGAAATTATAAGTTTCACTCGAAAATGGTCCAAAAAGTTTCAACATTTGCACGCCCAAATCAAATTCGAAGTTACAAATTCTAAAATTTGATGATTCAAACCATCAGGATTGAACTTGAAGGCGTATGGAAAATTTCAAAATTCCGAATTGTGATCCAAATATATTTCAAACTCATTTTGATTTGAAAAATTTCTCGCGTTTAACAAATTGGTTCTTCGTAGTTTAGTGTTTGGACAAATGGTGTAGATTACTGAGTTAAAACTTGTCATCGCCTGTTTTTATCTTTTCCTCAACTGTTCTTGGCATATCGAAAATGAGGCGAGCACGAAAAACAGAAGCTCGTGCAGATCATTTTGGATCAACAATGAAATTTGAAGACGAAATATCAAAGAATTTCACTAAATTGCTTTAACTTGGAATGAAACTAATGGCAAGATACTAACTGAACCGAGAAACGAACTTCTCTAAACGAATTTTACAGGTTTGTGGTCTGCAGAAATTGCACTTAAATAGGTTAACAAGATAAAATGATACCTAAAATGTAGTATCGATCTCACGCCTTATAGGGAGAGACGATTGATGCTATTTTGTGCAGTAAACTTGATGCATTCTTGTCATCACCTTCATTGAAGGAGGTCCACTCTTGAAAGTTATGTAGGCTTCCTGTGAAGTCTGTAAAAAGTCCATCGACACCTATCTCGTTAATCCAGTAGTTGTACTCCGCGTATGGATCTTGATGAAAGTCCAAGTGCAGGAATGAGTTCTCGTTTCTGTATGTGTAGGGGTGTACCTGCATTGGAATTGAAGGAGACGTAAGAAGATTTACAGGAATTATGCCCATGCATCTGAAGCATTCATAATTCAGAAGATAAATCGCAGGAAACCAAATTGACGAGAAAAGGAGAAGTTCTTCAGCGTCCCATAGTAAATAGTGGAAACAAATATTTATGCTGCTGATGTATAACTGGATTTTAGAAAGAAAATCATCAACTCATTCCCCGCTCAAGTCATCAATCCGATCAATACATTTGTCAAAAGCAACACCTGAGCTACGCAATGTTTGTTTTCATTGAATCTAAGAGACGTGCCTTGAATCATACCATCTAGATTGTTATACGCATCCTAGGGTTCCAAGTGATATCATAGCATACAACAATTAACGAGCTGTCGTGCTTGAACAACAAAGAAACACATTAGACCACAAGATGGTTTCTCTATGGTTACAGTTAACCACACCTCTCAGTAACACATTAGAAAATTAGACCACAAAGAAACATCACTCTTTTGGTCATTCAACCTTTCGTGAGTAGGTCCCGTCAGGCATGTCACTGTATTCTGGCTTCCCAAATTATAGCACAGGCAATCAACACAATACTATACTAATACAGGAAAATAAAAGCTACGCCGAAGAAAAAGGACTCAATGACCACAACTAGAATTTTTTCATATACCCATTACTCCAAATGAAACAGATAAGTCTTTACAGAGAAGAAATCTACCTGTAGGTCATGTGCATGGGCTCTGGAGACCAAATCGGTAGGTGTCTGCAAATAATTGTTTACTACAGGAACTATAGTATCCTTCCACGGTCCAATGCCCACCACATAATCTTTAATGTAGTCCAGGTATAGATCCGAAGTAATTTCCCAATAGGACTGCACATCATAGATTTGAGGTCAGTTAGTGAGGAATATAAATACTGAAAAGTGAAAGGAAGAACTATATTGTGTAAGTCGTCTACGGGGAGATAAAACAGTAGAAAGAACACAAACCTGATTAGTGTCTTGCGTTGGAACAGTAACATCGTCGATTAAGAATATCTTGGGTAAGTCTGTCAGATTTGATACGTAAACAAGTGAAGTTGGAGCAAATGACTGGATAAATGCAGGTTGTTTCAACCAATCTTTTGATAGGTATGAACCCTTGTATCCGTACTTCTTAAGTGTCTCCACAAATCTGTCCTCGAACCTCTTACCATCTGCCCACTTCACCTGTCATAAATTAAAACATCAGGCAAGTGTTGTGCAAAAGAGAAAAGATATCTATCAGAATGCTAATCACGGTCTGTGAAACCATTATTTGTAGCAGCTTAACTTACATGTTGGTTGATCAATACTGGATTTTTAATCTCCGGATATATTCCAACAACTCTGGGCGCGTCCAGTGCAATTGAAATGAACTCTTCAAAAGTAATAATTGGATATTTTCCTGAGCAATGCATCAGAAAAGGATATCTCAACCATCCTTATATTTGCATCCATATATATGAATATCTTATACTCAGAAATAAAACGTATGCTTTTCAATGCAAAAAATTTATGAAAGTGTAGCAATATTACGTATAGCACCGTGAGTCATGTGCTGAGATTGACTCATAGGAAGCTTAAGCACATGGTCTATCTAAATGCCCGATCAAGCTCAAAACATAAACTAACAATATAGCACTTCCACGATTTTAAAGCCACAAGATAAAGCTATTACTGGTTAGAAATCTGATACTGAAATAAGGTCTCTATCATCAAATAGTCGGCAACAGCAAGTAATAAAAGATGCATGCTAAAATTCAGAGTTATTTACCAGAGATAGGAACTCACCATTATATTGTTGATCCCGAAATGGGTATCTCTGCTTCACTCGTAATGACTTCAGTTCTTTTAGTGTAAAATCAACTGCATACCGTTAAAGTAATTTTTAATTTCGCAGTTGGCAATAAACACATCACAAAAAGAAAGATAAGGGTATCAGATTTTGGAGTAGTGGTAAGCTAACAAAACTTATCAGTTGGGTGCTCAAGTATGGTCAATCGTCAGTTAAAAGAGGGATGTACAAAAATACCCATCAACACAATGCGATCAATAATCAGTTAGACTAACGATTTAAAAAGTGTCGCAAGCAGAAGGGCTTCACATACCAGTAAAAAACCCGGTAGTGTTGACCCCTTGAACTTCATAGGTTCTTTTACGATCTGCAAATTCCTTGTGTTTGGCAACATCAGTTGTGTCATCAAGGGTCACATCATGAAAGCATATAAGAACACCATCTTTAGAAGATAGGATATCTGTTTCGATGAAGTCTGCACCCTCTTCAATAGCTCTCTGCATAAATGAACGTTTTAGTACTCATATACTGAGAACAGCTTTTCATCAAGTGAATGAAGTTTATAAGTATTTATAACACCATCGAATGACAACGAATAATTACCACGTATGCAGCAGCAGTTTCTTCAGGAATCTCTCCATTTGAACCTCGATGAGCAAGGTTGTATGGACGATAAGTTTGTAGAGGCTGTCTATTGGTAACACCAGCTGCTTTACTAGGAAGTGGATAGAATGGCCTTCCGGAACACCCAACAAGGAGCAGTAGGAACACGAAAGGAGCAAAGCCTGTCAAATGCGAAATAAAACCAAACTTAAACTATAAAATTCTCACAGTATTTATATTTTTCATAATTTGGAGATAAACATATACCAGAGTTTCGCCATCCTAGATGGTAGAGGCACTTGCTAATTTAGATTGACATCAAACTTATGAGTCTTTACACTATACCATACATACAAACCGAAATTAATTTCATCGCCATTTGCGACAGAAACTACTCTGTGCATTCCAGCCCTTCCCATATTTAGAAACCAATCGCCTCGTTCAACTAAAAACGCTTACATATAAATGGTATTCAAAAAACAACCTGACATTACACCTACATCATAATTTTGCTAAATCAGGAAACACTAGAGGCATTTTCCAACTAAAATTCAATTCAAAAAACAACCTGACATTACACCTACATCATAATTTTGCTAAATCAGGAAACACTAGAGGCATTTTCCAACTAAAATTCAAACTCCCCGAAATCCAAAGGTAGAAAATATCCTCTAAAACCACCAAATTGGATTCAAACAAATCAAATGCAAGCTTCAAACGAATCAAACAGGCCCAATTAAGCAACTGCCAGGAGCAAACAAGACAGAAGAGAAAACCAATATCAGAAGCATATCAGCCACCACACCAAAAAAAAATAAAGAACCAAACTTTTTTACAAAATTAACAAAACCCAGTAATCATTCACACAAAAACATTGAAAAACTCACATCAACAATTAAAACTCAACAATTCAGTCTTTGGAGCCAAGTTTGCGGCTTAATTCTACAGAACTGAAGGAAGAAAAAAACCCAGTAATCCACTTACAAATATTGAAAAACTCACACGATCCACAATTAAATCTCTAAAAAAAAAAGCAAAAATAAAAATAAAAAATCATTCTTTGGCGCCAAACGCTGAAAAAGTCACACCATCACCACAAAAAATACTTGAACTGGAGCAAAAATTTAATCCTTGGAGTAAAGTTGGCAGCTTACAGCGGGAGGAAGCCATGGCGTTTTCCAAGCTTCTCTCTCTCTCTGCCTACTGTGTTTCCTGAGCTTCTTGAAGAACTAAATGAACAAATAGGCTGCGGAGGTTTTTTTCTAAGGTGGTCGAATCGTATGCGGCCGAAATTTTTATAAGAACGAGGGCTCGGAGACCTCGGCGCCGCGGATCTAGCTATAAACCAAGAATATTCCCTCCAACAGATGGGATTTCACCGGGAAACTGATTTGAAAGTGACGGATGAGATGGCACCGGACGGATTAAACTGCAATACTGGCCGTTTGATGAAGTGTTGGATGGGAGATCTGGCACGTGGAGGGTGGGATTGGGGAGTTTATTTAGTAGTTTGGATGATTAAATTGCCGTGGGAGATCTAAACTCAGCGGCCAGTTGGCGTTGACTGAATGGTGATTTGTCGTGTGCGGCTTGATATATATTCTTCCTTTTGGACGGGGAAGGATTTACCTGACACGGAAACAGTTTGGTGAAGGTGTTTTAAATCTATCATTTTTTTGGTTATTTATTTCGACTTTTCGACACGATGGGTCTTAATTTTGTAATGTTATTATTGCGTTAATAACTATGTGACATTTATGTGTGAAAGTTAACACATGCGGTAAACTCTAATCTAATGGTAAATTTGGAATACAACCCTATTTCACGCAAGTATTCTCGTTTGAAATGGACGATTCTCATATTTTGACATTATTATCTGGTGTGATTAGTGCGTTTATTCTTTCTTTAATACTATGTTCTACATTCCTAATATAAAGAAATGAAGAAGAGATCCACGAAATTAAAAACTCAATAAAAAGAAACTAAACCATGAGATTTTGTTTAAAGGAGTTTCAATGAAAGAGAGCCAAAAAAAAAAAAAAAAAAAAAAGAAGAAGAAGAAGAGAATCCAACTACAAAAATGAAAGTCCTCGAACAAGACATCTTCGGATTAAATACAAAACCAAGAATTACAAGGTAATCACAAGTCTTCTTGATATCTATGGGTTTGAAGTCCACCATCACCAAGACATGATGAACTTTGGATGCAACACAAAGCCATCAGGTTACAAGGATAAAATACGTCTCATGAGCTACAATGATAGTCGAATCTAAGACCTGCTAAACTTCGGATGTAATGTAAAGCCAACAAGTTATATGGCGGCCAGACACTTGCTTGGTATCCATCAATTTGATTCCAGATGAACCCAAGACCTGCTAAACTTTGAAGGTAACACAACAAAACTAACAAGTTATGAGGAAATTGAAAGTTTGCTTGATGTGTTTATGTCCAAATACAAAAGCTTTAACATCCACAGTTTCATAAAGGACTATATATATGATAATATAGTGTAAACATCGTCATAAAATGAGAGCTACTTGCTCAAATGACCCTCTTCGAAGGGCTGATATGTTTTGTATTGTATTGGCCACTGGCCCCCTTTGGGAGGGCAAAGTATCAACATATTCTGCTCCTGCATGGAATTAAACTGCAGGTATTTCAATCGGAAACGATCAAGTTGTCTCCAATGTTATTGTTCTTGTTGCTACTCTACTGCGTAAAAATTATGCAGAAGCAGTTTTTACTTTTACGTAGAACGAGTACTTTTCAGAATACTTGGAATTAACTTTCCAAAAACAAATTAACAGATGTTGTGGAAGGGCAGAGTGATGCATCATGTATACTGCTTTTGTTAAGAGAAATCATGAGATATCTATTAAGACAAGCCTTCCACAAACTATTTCTAGTCACAAGGACGAAGGACTGTCATAAACCATTTCATGTCACTTGCAAGTTCCATGGAACAGTAAAGGTTTGGAAGATCATTCACTTAGACGTTACACGTAACTATGGAGATGAAAATTTTGATTTTGTTTGTGTGCAATCAGAAACAGCTCCTATATAGGCTCATATGCGCCGATTCTCTTATTTTGTCAATGCGTTGTCAGGTATAGACTTTTTCTTAATATTTGTCGATATGCAATTAATTGGTTTTCTTTTATCAGTTGCTAAATTGTCGGATACAATTTCTTTTCTAATTTTGTCGGCATGTGAATGTTTATTAGATTTGATATTCGCGTTCACCAATCATCGCCATCTTTAACATCGTTGACGAAACAAAGGAACCTAGATCACCTTTCCTCGTTGACACCGCAAATTCTCATGTCGTTGCTTCCCCACATGTTTTGTCATATTGTTACACATTTCATGACCAAAATCGAATGTACCAACCACAGAATTGTATCAATTACTCGCTAGTGAATCACATGATGGTGGTCAGGGGAGGCTAAAATTCCTCTATGAGTCTTGCTAACCCTCGAAAATGTAGACTGTCGTGGTTAAACAACCAACTGTCTTCTTTTATAATCCAAAAAAAAAAAAAATTGTATCAATTACCCTAATGACCGAATCATATCAATTATCCTAACTAGCAAACTGTATCAATTACTCTAACTACGAATCCGAGATCAAAGAAATCGAAATCAGCAGTATAAGACCAAACAATCACAAATCAAGCAAACTATTAAAACGGGTAAATTAAAAAAAAAAAAAGAACATAGGCAAATAATTAGCTTGATATGCTGCTTACCCTTTGGAGCTAGAGACAATGATATATCGCTCCGCTTTTAACTGATAAGCGTACGGGATGCCCAGGCGCTGCCTGAACGGTTGAACCACAAGTTACACTCAAGGCTTTGAGTTTCGGCAGCATTGCTGCCGGAGTACTTTTAGTCTCCAAAAAGTGTTTAATCTCGGCAGTGAATTCAAAAACAGAATCAAAGGAAATCAAATATGTTGAATGAGGTTTGGCCCATTTTTGCGAAGCTCTAACACTTGGTTGGGGAGCAATTCCAAAATAGTTAAATAGTTCAGTGGGTTGGGGATGCTTTAATCAGTTAATTACGGTGGTGTTGCACCGAATATACTCATCGGCAGTGTATCACCGACACCAAAATTCGTCCTATCTGCTGGGTCGTTCTCTCTCTCTCTCTCTCTCTCTCTCTCTCTCTCTCTGACTGTCTCTATTTTTTTTTTCTTTTCAAATGTGGCTTAGCATTTGGAGCAGGAGGCACAGCGATATATCCCATGTCCTCTGGTTTGAACTGACAAACGGCATTAGAGGCCCCGGTGCCGAGAGAGATCCCAGGCCAGGTTGAGTTCTGGGTTTTCGGAATCAGCGCCGTTGTTTTAGGGCATATACATGCAAGGGAGAGGAGGCGAACTGCTTGCTTATTAGGGCACCACAACCAAACCCTAGGGGGGACTGGTTTTGTTTCAATTCAAATTTTAATCTTTTACATTGATGTTTTTTTTTCTTTTTCAAAGTTTCACTGTGATGGGTTGGATTAGCCCAATTTTGTGGTTTCTTTTCCAAGAAAGGTGGCGTTTTTCCTACCCCAGAACGAGTGTTAGGCCAGCACTAGTGCACTTGATTTCAAAATTAGAAAAACTTAACTACAAGTTCAAAATTGGATTAAGAAACAAACAAATATGTGAATGAGGAGGGGCCATTTGGGACTACTTGAATGGTTAAAAGTGTGTAAAAATTAAAATTGCTTATGACTGCATTTGACAAATTTTTTTAAAAGCACTTGGATTTCATTTGTGAGATCCCAAACATGAAACTAAGGGTATTCATTTGTGAGAAACATTATATATCCTGTGAGGTTACTTGTTCACATGCATGTTATGACAAGGTTAATTTGTTATGAACTAAGATATAAATCTAAATGTTATAACATGAGTAGATTGGTAATAACACGTTGAGACAGTTGCACAAAAAACGAAAAAATTATCATAATTAATCAGAGTAAATCTCATAGCAAATTCAAATTGATAAAAAGCAGCTGAAAATGATAATGTTTCCTACTTTTGTAAGATTACGAGTGGAAAGGAAAAAGAAAGGAAGAAGAAATCCACAGCATTAAAAACTCAATCAAGAAGAAATAGAACCATCAGATTGTGTTTAATGGAGTTTAAATGAATGAGATCTGAAGGAAATTAAGGAGAGTAGAAACAATAGTAGAGAATCCAACTATAAAAAGGAAAGTCCTAAACCAATCAAACTCAAGACATGTTGAACTGTGGACGTAATACAAACCCAATAAGTTATAAGGAGATCGAAAATCTGCAACGAGTTTCAAGGGGATCGAAAGTATATATGCTTGATATCTATCAATTTAATGTCACACAAACTAAGATGTGCTGAAACTTTGGAGGCATTGCAAAATCAGCAAGTTACAAGGTGATCAGAAGTATGCTCAATATTCATTGTCCAAGCGCTTTGGCGATACTAGCCAAGAGGCAAGAGTTCATGTATATGTCCAAATACATGGAGGGTCCGCCGCAGCAGCCAAGATGTCGAAGCGAGGGCGTGGAGGGTCCGCTGGAAACAAGTTTAGGATGTCACTGGGTCTTCCAGTGGCAGCCACTGTGAACTGTGCCGATAACACTGGAGCTAAGAATCTGTACATCATTTCCGTGAAGGGTATCAAGGGTCGTTTGAACAGGTTGCCATCTGCTTGCGTTGGTGACATGGTCATGGCCACTGTCAAGAAGGGAAAGCCTGACCTCAGGAAGAAGGTCCTGCCTGCTGTCATTGTGAGGCAGCGCAAGCCATGGCGCCGAAAGGATGGTGTCTTCATGTACTTTGAAGATAATGCTGGTGTTATTGTGAATCCGAAGGGAGAAATGAAAGGGTCTGCTATTACTGGTCCGATCGGAAAGGAGTGTGCTGATCTCTGGCCTAGGATTGCAAGTGCTGCTAATGCCATCGTCTGAATGTTTCTCTCAGGGATTTTGAATAGGACAGATATATGATGCGTTGTGGTTGTTTTTGTTATTAGAAGGCAGATTTTTCCTGAAATTTGACTAAATTTTGTTTCATCTTGTCGATGTATTGTGCAAACTTAAATGGATGTTGTTTTGTTCTAGTTATTATTATTATGCTTAATTTTCGGAGATTAGAAAAAAAAAAAAAAAAAAAAAAAAAAAAAAAAAAAAAAAAAACATAAGCTTCAACCATTGGAGTTGGTCTAAAGGACTATATATGGTAATATACGAAGTAAACATCATCATAAAATTAGAGCTAATTACTCAAAATGAGGGTGTTTATATTTTAATTAACATTCAGTTATACAAAATATTGACATTAATTACATTTCTAAGGACGCGAAATGAGCCGCCGCGGTTAACCTAATCTAAGGAAGGGCAGACAATTATGTGCCGCAAGGGATTTTCTACTTCCTCTCCACCGGCGTGCTTCACAAATTGTGCCGGGGAGTGGAAAAGTCCGTGGCAAACACACAGGATGTTTACCTCGCCATCCCTAGCGTAAAGAATTCCTTTGATTTGTCTTCCGCCCACTCCGGTGGTTCTCAAAGAAACCATATCCCCAGAATCAAGTTTGACTCTCTTTGAGGGGCTTTCCGGTGTGCTTTGTGAAGGGCCATCCTCTTTTGTTCTAGCCGCTGTTGCAGAGGTGGCCATTAATGGTGTGACATTCCTTTGCGAAGGTAACGTCTCAACACTTTGTGCTCCTGCATGGAATTCACGGAAGTTCAAATCGTTTGAATGTAAAGATATCAAGAGCTTTGTCAATCTCAAATCTATATCCCAAACCAACCTCAACTGAAGGAAGGGAAAACATATTTTTCTTGATCATTTGAATGTAAAGATATTGTCACCATGAAGCTTTGAGATGCTACAAACTAATATTCCAAAAATGAAGAGAGAGAAGAACAACAAAACTCTTTTATCAAGCATGTTCAGAAATCACAATGGTGAATGGAAGGTGACCGGAAGATAAAAAACCAGGAAGTATATGGGAAAGAATTCCCAAAGTGTTGATTAGAAATATTACTCTATGGTCAAGAAAACCAACTCCGGCTAAAATCATGAACCATTTTGTGTCACTTATAAGTTTCCATAAAGCAGTAAAGTTTCAGAATGTCACTTACACTTTGCTCGTATTAATATATGTTATGAGTATACTAGGCATCAGTATGTAAGAAATACTTCTGAATTAATTACTAAAACAGACTATAAGGATGGCTTATTTGATTTTGTTCACGCACGGTCATGATCATCTTCTAAATTAGGCTCATATTTGTTGGATATAAGACTGTTACTTAATACTTGTCGATACGCAACTAATTAGTTTTCTTTTCCCATTTGATTCATTGTGGGATACAATCTTTCCTAATTTTTGTCAACACTCGAATGTTTCACAAATTCAAAACTCATGTGGTGCGGCCATTAAAAAATCCTCCAGTTGGTTCGCCGGGAAAATCAATCCCGTAGGGCTTGTAGTTAACTATAGCAGATGTCGGGAGGAGATTATTATTGCCATTGTCGGCCAATGAATTGCCAAAAATGAAGAAACAAGGTACTTGTGGCTCTCCATAAACAGGAGGAGAATGTGATAACATTGAAACCACCAAAACAACAATATTCGTTACGAAATATATTGCTCAGTGCCGGCCCTGAGGGTGTGCAAAAGGTGCCACTGCACAGGGCCCCCGATTTGGAAGGGCCCCCAAATTTTCTTTACATGTAACACCGACATAACATATATCTAAATGTGCAAACTGATACTAATAAATGGTCCAGCGCTAGCAGTGGAGGCGTTTTGTCTATTCGCCTAGGTGGTGGGTTCGAGTTCTTGCAGCATTATCATGCTCAATTTTTACAATTTTATAAACTTGAAAAAGCAGATAAATTTACACACAAAATAATGCAACATGTTTCGAAGTGGAGACCCTTTGAAGAGAGAAAGCACTATTGTCCACTTAAACAAACTTAATTTTAGTTCACTAACTTGTATTTAAATTTTATAGGTAACAAAATTGAAAAAGAAAAAAAATAAAGAAAATACAATATTAAAAATGGTAAAGGACCTCCATCTAAGTTTTGCACAGGGCCCTAAATATTCAGAGCCGGCCCTGATATTGCTGCTTCTTTTGCCATTGTGAAAGAAGGTAGTAGTAGTAGTAGTAGTAGTAGTAGTAGTAGTAGTAGTAGTAGTAGTAGTAGTAGGATACATAGAATATATATTACCAGAACAAATTACGATGTGAAGAAAATGGAAAAGGGGGGAGAATATATATAGAGGGGCTTGGAGATGTTACATGCGTGTGTAGCCAAGGGGAGTATTTGAGGACCCAATCTACATATAGTCCAGAATCAAGATCGATAAGTTATCCAATTAAGGGTTAATTAGCCTCCGCGTTTAAGGCCTCACTGCCAAGGAAATTCAAAAGTGAAATAGGTAATACGTTGGACTTGAGGTTAATGAAGGACTAATCACATATTTTCTTATTTTGAAATGATGAGAATTGGTATTAAGATTATTTTGATTAGGAGGAATATCATTTGCATTCATTCTCTCCTCAATTTCTATTTTACAAATTCACTACTTATTTCATTCTAAATATGTAAACGTGGAATTGATTGACTTATTTCAAACAAAGTGCTACTATGCCCAATTGACCACTCCATACTCTCGTTTTTGCCGCCTCACTTATATTTTCACTCATCATAAAAAGTTTTAAAAACTAAACACTCTCTTCCTCCCATTATATTTCTAAAATATCCTTAACAACTTTAAGTTACAAATAAAATAAATATAAAGAATGATTGAATCTTGAAAATTTTAGGAAAATGGAATAGTCAAGAACATCCTCGCCCAACCCAGCCAAAAGCAACCACAATTAGACACCACACATGATTAATAAGTGGGCGGAGAATTAAGACTATGGGTTGGGCACATATCAACACTCTTTAAAAAATTCATACATCCTTTTAAATTGGCAAGTAATCTATTACCCAAGGACCTTTTAATATCTCTCAGGATAAAAGTTCCAGTACAAAAAGAGAATGTTGGAACCTAACACATCTAATGAGAATGAAGAATAAGGTGAGACAAATTACACATAAAGGCTTGATTGATGAATTACAATCGTTATGTAACTCTTGTTTCATGTGACATGGGTGGAAAAAAAAAAAAAAAGATCCTCAAAGTAAAGTTGTCGAGCAAATGGTGCTTTACTGTAGTGGCGAAAATTAATCATGTCTATACACTTTGGCGTTGGTTCTATCCCTGCTTCAGTCCACCTTCCCGTAACAAATAACAATTTAATCCAATAATGCTATCGTTTGTGACATGCCCCCATCTTGATGTTCCGATCCCGATGTTTGAGGGACATCGAGATAGGAGCGTGTCAGTTTGTCTATAAAAAAAAAAGTAAAGTCATCGAACTACAAATTTTGAGGCTTGTATAGTTGGTCCTTAATTTTTTCACATAAAGTGATAGAAATTTATTAAATTCGACCATTTGTTACACCCTATCGATGAGAATGTCCATTTCTACTCACATAAGAAGACATCGAGTAACCGCTCCGTTGCATTGAGTCATTGATGAGGAGCATGAAAAAACTCAACTTGACTCCAACTATTTAGCCATATGCAGAATATAGAAATTAGTAATGCCATAAGCGGTTGTATCTGTTTCAAATTCTCCTCTCAACATTCTCACAGGATTGGAAGAGATCTTCCTAAATCCCTCTTTGACGCCTCTCGCCCCACACCTCCCAGCGATGACTTGGATGACTGCCGCTAAGCTCGACGCTTAGAGGAGTCCTCCTCCGAGGAATCTTCCGAACTGTGAAAAGCTGCCACTTAATATTACAGTCTAATAGTATTCTTCTTCATTTATATGTGAGAGGTTTTAGGTTCGAATCTTGCTAAAGACGAATTTGAACCACATTATTACTATGCTAGCCCATCCCCCTCCCCTTAGTATAGGTAATATAATTTGTTAAAAAAAAAAAAAAAACAATGGAAAGCCCTAGTTTATAATGCAACTAAGTTCTATAAAATAAATAAATAAAACATTTGATGCAAATAGTGTAGGACTTCACATTCTTCAACACACCTCCTCATGTCAAACCAATCTACTATACGATTGAAGAGCCAAATACATTTGGTTTAATACATTAAGAGCTATTATGCCATATCAATCGTAAACTGAACCCTGCCATATATGTGATTATTCCTATGTAATGTATCATGTAACATTTTGTTGATCACTTGTGAATTTTATTTTCTTGGCTTCTAAAATAATCCATTATCATAGGCTAAGCTGAACTAGGTGACTGATATCCATCGGGTAAGTGTCCGATGGGTCGAATTCTGTGTAAGTTCTTGCTGCAGTGATGACATTCAAGGCCTCTGTAGGATGAAATCCGTCCCAGAACACGTACTCACTCCTATTCTGGCATGGAGTTTGCCCTTCAGCACATAGACCAAAACTATTTACTGGGCAGCAACCAACATTCACAACCTTGAATCCTGAAATTAGATGAACAAATTAGATTAATGTCACTCATTAATCATATAAAAAGATGTTAATTAGTCCCCAAAATTATAAACTCGTACCAGCAGCTGCAGGGTCTCCTGAGCCCATTCCAAAGCTGTTGACGTAGATGAACTTTGCATCGGTCAAATCGGTGTTGAGCTGGTCGACCAGAGATACAAGATTTTGGTTAAACATTTGGGCAGCACTGTTCAGTTTATCAACACACGCGGACCCATTTGTACCAAACGCTGAAATCGCACTTGGAGTGCATCCAATTAAGCCAATTCCAATCAATGCTACCTTCCTTGCTCCAATCTCGTACAAACTCTTAAAAAGCAGTATGCAACATATTACTAATAATTTTTTTAATCAAATTTATGGGAAATGTTATTTAAACTTCTAGTTTGTCATTCTGCACATTTTAAGAAGATTTAAACATCACGGGGCTAGTAAGAATGCAAAATGACAAACTGAGAACAATTACAAACCATGATTTGGCGAGAATATTGTTGAACGAGAACAGTGGCATATTGCTCAGGGGTGTATAGGCGACTGGTGGGATAAAGTTGAGGCAAGAAGTAGTTATTAATGTAGTCATTGCTACCCATTCCGACTGAATATAAGCATTTATTCAAGTACTGCCCTGCTGATCGTTTACTTCTCAGAATATAAGCAATGCGTGAGGCTGTGAATTTGTGATTCAGTAGCTGCTGATGTAAGCTGATAACAGCTCCCTGCAAATGCAAGGAAAGGTTCACTTTAATTAATACTAATTAAATTTTGCATGTGGACAATATTACAATATAAGTCATGCTTATTGTGATTAATTAGTATATTTACCTGTTGGTATGAAGTTTCTGCTCGAATTCCTCCTCCGCCTGATGCATAATTCAAACCTTTTAATATTTCTGGGCCTCTGGCAGTTGCATATGGTGGGATGGGATTCTCAAAACCCAAAAGTTGAGCTGAAATTAGGGTAAACTTTTTTCTAATCAGCTTCACTAATTTTTGTGTGCATGCCTTGCAACCCATACATCTAATAGATGGGTTAACATATATAGATACCTTATATATAAACACACAAATGAATAGAGAACATAAAAAAGAAAAATTAAAACACACGCACAAGAATTTTCATCTTCTGCATGGCCCTAATTGATCAAGTTGGTAGCTAGCCAATTAGATTCTGTTTACTAAATTAAGGATCAATACACGTAAACATAAGGGAGGGGGCCGGAGAGTGTTTGAATCCAGGATCGAAGAGGAAAACCCTGTTTACCAGGTGTCAACCCAATTGGATTTAATTTACTAAATCAAGGATCAACCTGCAACTCAGACTGTACTAATTAGGATAACTAATGAAAAGGGTTTGAAAACTTTGAGTTTTAACGATAAGGACAAAATAAAGAGTAAAGTGAATAGTACCAGGTTTGACTTTTTAGTGTAAAAATGTGGTTTTTCGTTAAAGTGAACAGTACCGCGGGCTTTTCGTTAAAACTCCCGCACGTAAAAGAAATTTAAAGAAATAGGAAACGTTAAGACCTAATACGTCAACTGTGGTGCGGCCATTGCAAAACCTTCCTGTTGGTCCGGCGGGATAATCAATCCCGTAGGGATGGTAATTCACTTTGGCAGAGGTCGGGCGGTTGTTATTGTTACCATTGTCGGCCAATGAATCCCCAAAAATGAAAAAACAAGGTACTTGTGGTGCTCCATAAACAAGAGAAGACTGTGACAGTAAAATCACCATAACCACAATCATCGTGAACCATATATTCGCCTCATTTGCCATTATTTTAGAAGATAATAGGAGGGAGAGAGAGAGAGAGAGAGAGAGAGAGAGAGAGAGAGAGAGAGAGAGAGAGAGAGAGAGAGAGAGAGAGAGAGAGAGAGAGGAAATAGGATATGAAGAAATCGAAGGGAAGAGGCAATATTTATAGAGACAAATCGTGGTTTCGAAATGTTAAATCTATATTAAACTATCCACACGCCTCATTTTACTTTTCACACATTTCTTGATCATTTTTGTCTGTTAATCTTCTTTAATTCATCCGATCCGACGGCCGAAAATTAAAAAAAGTGTGTGAAAAGTAAAATGGGGTGTGTGGATATCACACCCCATTAAAAAGTGGTTTCATGGTTTTGGGCAATGTTGCTTTGTAGATACAAAATTAACACATTTGTTGACACACTCTTCAATATAGGTGAATTCTTCGTACAATAGTAGTGCGCACCTTTATTAGAGTGTAAGCAAATGTGTCACTTTGTGTGTACAAATAATATTATTGCAGCAAGTGATTTGTAGATCATTTAATTAAGAGTGTTTATTCTTGTATTTGAGCTTAATGTCGATTATCCTATTGTTTGTTAAAAAAAATATTATTGTATTATTATTTAGACATGAAAACTACTACGCAATTTTATTTTATTTTGGGGAAAACAGTAGTTTTATTAATAATCAAGCATTACAATCGTCTAATAAAACATCACGAATAAGGTTTGGAAGTTCCACAAACCAGAAGAAAAATAGCGTTCTCGATCAATGAACATGTGACGCAACCAGGGCCGGTCCTGAGTTTTTGGGTGCCCGGTGCGAAAGCTCAAAATGTGCCCTTTTTTTATTACAAAAACATATGTTTAAAAAAAAAATATTTAACGAGGGCTGGAACCAGTCGAAGCTAGGGGGCTAGGCCCTCACGCCCAAATTATATTACTTGAGAAAATATACAACGGGGGGACATAGTACCTAAACCCCGTCAATAAAAAATACAATCATATACAACCATTCCTAGCAAAGCTCCTTAAAATTTCAACCTTTAAGAAATTGTCTTCTAGCATTTTTTGAAGCAAAATCATCAATTATATCATCATTCTAGCATTTTTTGAAGCAAAATCATCAATTATATCATCTTACTCCAAGTCTTCAATCTCATCATTTTCAATGCATAAGATTGCTAATCCATTTAGCCTATCTTGAGACTCATCACCAACATTTTCCTCTAAATCACTACCATTTTTATGGTCTTAAGACTCATCACCAACATTTTCTTCTAAATCACCACCATCATAACTACCAATTTCATGATTATGAGACTCCCCAACAACATTTTGTAACTTTTTACCAACATCATTTTCTCTCAAATTTTCAACCGACTCATTCTTCATAGAGAAAAAATTATTAAGAGATCCTCTCAAATTACCAAGAGCAGCACACGGCAGCAAGGCACAGGGGAAGTGGGTGGGGATTGGGGAACAAAGGGGATGGGGAATTGGGAAAAAGGTTGGAAGTTAGTGGGGATTGGGGAACAAAGGAAGGGGGGTGCGTGGGGGAATCAGGAAAAGGGTTAGAAATTAGGGTTTATGGGACCGAGAGCGGTCCCTGTTATGAGTGTATGACTTTCTTTTTTTTTAATTTTTTTTAATGCATAAAATCTGGGCCCCTTTAATTTGTTGTCAATCTTGGGCCGTCCCCCTATTTGGAAATTGGGCTCTAGTAATTTTTTTTTAAATTTTTTATACCTAGTTATTTGGGTTTTATTATTTTGGTGCCCCTTTAATTTTTGGGCCCTGGACAGTTGTCCCTGTAGCACTGGGCTATGGCCGGCCCTGGACGCAACTTAGTACTACGGTCTAGTGATATTCTTCTTTACTTGTAAATGAAAGGTCTTAGGTTTGATTCTCGCCAAAGATGAATTTAAAACACATTATTGTTAGTTCATTGTTAAACTTAACCGACTTGCTCACTCCTTTGGTGTTGATAATATCATTTGTTGAAGAGAAAAAATGAACAGATGGCGTGGGCAAGGCAATGGGAGAGAGTTGGGGTAACCATTATAAAATAGGTTTAAATCCTCAATTGCCGGGAATTCGATCATAAAAAGATTTCATTCCCAATTGAATTAATATTATTCTCCCCCGTGGATATGTTTATTAGAGCTGGCTCAAGATTGAGTAAAGAATATTGAAGCTAGCAGCCGGTACAAGTAAGCTTCCATCATGGCATAAAACTGAAAGAAGGAATGATGATATATGCATACAAATTGTTATTGCCAGTCTGTTTCAAGCATGACGTATTTTATGCAAGTTTAATAAAAGCACGTGGAAGTTTAAGTACTTTTTCTTTAATTTTTTTACCTGAAGATGCTCATTCGTTGATCTTTTATTTATTTTCTAGAATTTAAATATAATATTATATTGATGAAAAAATTACAGTAATCATGCAGTAATCAGTATAAAATTTGCAACCGACTCAGATAGCCAAAAATGAAGGGATAATTAGATGTTAACCATCGACTTGTTTGAGATATCAGTTTTGTCACCCATCAAATGAATGTACTGGAGGTCAACTGACCCTTGCATAACTGGCAAAGTGCCGTTCACGGTTCATCAAGTAATTTTATTTATGTTAAACCCCAGCTTCCGGATAAAATCCAGAGCAAAAGTCGTCTTAGGGGGAGGAGGAAGGGGGAATTTGAAGCACTTCTGCTTTTCCTTCTTCCCTTTGCTCCACTCGGCTCCCTGTTTTCATTTTTCCAATCTTTTGTATTGAATAATAGCCCATTTTATGGTGGTGACTAAATCTTCCTCTTAGTATGAGTTCTCCATCACTAATTTTTTGTCATTTTTCAATTAAATCCTTTTACCAAAATCCTCCCTCTTAGGTTTATTGGACGAGTAGATGAGCTAATTTTTTGTGATGTTGGTCTTCTAGATTATACTACAGCCTTTTTCCGTGTTATATTTTTTTCTTTAGGCTTTTGTCTTTTGTTCACATCTCTGTCAAAATACTAAGAGATTCTTGTGTTCTTGAAAGAGATAGAAAGAGAGAGAGAGTCAAGAGAATAGCAATTCAGAGAGAGAAGGAAATTATCTTGTATGTATTAAAACTATCAACACTAACTTTCAATACAACTGCTGCTCACATATATATAGACAAAGCTTTCTTAGTCACTAAGCTAGCTAACGTCTAATAACAAGCTTAACTACTTAGCATCCTAATCTACGTACACTTGTCAATATCTGAAGCACCCAATACAGAGATAGAAAGAGAGAGAGAGTCAAGAGAATAGCAATTCAGAGAGAGAAGGAAATTATCTTGTATGTATTAAAACTATCAACACTAACTTTCAATCATGGTGCGGTTTTTCCTAATGCAACAGGTAGTTAGTGATTTTGTATGCATATTAGCTGTTGTAGCGGTCAATATTTATTTTTTAGTTTTGTTGTTTCTCTTCAAAGTTGGGGCTGCTTGTATGCAAAGAGTGTTCCCTTAAGGGTTTTGTTGGCAATCTTGTGCACAATGTCTCCCATTCGGCGAATCATGAAGTGATTGAATTTCTAGTTGCCTGGATTGAAGTTCTTTTGACTTTGGAGTTCTATTTGTGTTCTTGTGCTTCTCGATCACACTCAAAAATCCGCCAATATGGTGGTTATTAGATTTGCCAAGTTGGCCTTGTTTATTGTTTTGGATACCTTTTTGTTTGAGGAGCTTTCATATTTAATTCAAGATACCCTTTTTGAAGTAGGTACATTTTCTTAAGATGCTAATAAAACTAGTATTGTTTCACTTAAAAAAATAAAATTTTACATTGTTGACGTTAAAAATATTTTGAATTATTTTTTACTAAATGAATTTTTTTAGCTCGTAGTGTATATTGGAGTCCTAGCGATTCGAAGGAGGACCGGGCGCTTTTAAGCCATATATTAGCGTGTACCAGCTATATAACTTAGGTATATTTGACACTAATTTATGGGTAAATTGTATTTTACCCCCTCAGATTTGGAGTCAATTTCAATTCCTTATAATATCTTTAAAACACTTCAATTTCATACATTTACTATCATTTTATTTCAATTTCATACATCTGTTGGAAAATTTGTTAGTAAGTAAACCGTTAAGTGATGACATGGCAAATATAGGATCCACATTTCTACTGTCGTGGTTGCCAAATTTGTGCCATGTGGCAATTTTTTTTTATGCATTTAAATATTATAATAATTTACCCTTAAAATAAAAAAATTTAAAAAAAAAACCCATCTTCTTCCCCAAGCCTTTCCTCTTCCCTGCAACCCAAACACCCTATCCCACCCCACCCCCTCCCCCGCAACCCCCCACCCCACCCTATGCCACCCATCTCTTACCTCATCACCCCCACCCATTTTCTCTCTCTCCCCGACCTTCATCTCCCTGCAGAGCCGACTTGGTCATTCTCTGCCTACCCTGCGACCCCAAGATCCAAACCACCACGAGTGAAAACCCTTTCATCCATCCACTCTGTCATCCACCGGCTTCTCAATTTGAGTGAAAACCCTATAATCCAAAGTGGTGTAATCGCCATTGTCATTGCTGTTGCTGGCAGAATCGAAGGCGGTTGGGATTTTGGGGTGGTGTATGGCGTCGTTCTGCGGAGGAAGGAGGAAATCGATGGAGTCGGAGGAGGAGATCTTTCCAATGAGGTAGTCAAGGAGGGGCTTGCGGTCGGGTAAAGTGACGGAGAGGGAGAAGTTGAGGTTTTGGTGGTGAAGGGAGGGGACGAAGGTTGAGGAGGTGAATAGGGAGTAGAGGTAGAAAGTGGGGGGTTACGGGGGAGGTGAAGATAGTGGAGGAGAAGGAGGTGGATCGGGGGAAGGGGGAAGATGGGTTATGGGTTTGGTTTTTTATTTATTTATTAACATTTCTTTAATTAATTATTTTTAAATGCATAAAAAAATTATTTATCTTTGTCACGTGGCACAAATTTGGTAGCTACATTAGCTCTTAACGGATCAATGGATGAAAAATGTAATAGAGGTACTATATTGAAATAAAATAGTAGGTGAGGTATGAAAGTGAAATTTTTTGAAGATGTTGTATGAGGTTGCAATAGACCTCAAACCTGAGGTGGTAAAGTGTAATTTAGCCCTGATTTATTTACACACATCATTCTTTTTTGGGTAAATTACACAAAACTATCTTAACTATGGGGCGCATTACAATTTCATACCTCAAGTTTTAAACATTGCAATGCCATACCTGAATTTTGAATTTGTTGCAATATCATACCTATGTTAATTAGTCTGTCAAATTGACCGTTAAATGATGACGTGACAATGCAGGGCCATATTTTGCTGACGTGGAAGTTAACATGTGTCAATGGTCAAACAACTTATAGAAATATTTAACTATTAAAATTATTTTAATTCATTTAAATATTATTATTTTTTAATTCAATAAAATAAAATAAAGCTAGCATGACACTCACCCCACCTGTCTCCTTCCTTCCCCATAACCCAGAACCACCATCCCACTCATCTTTATCCCCTTTCCTCCCATATTCTCTCTCCCTTTCTCCCTTTCACGCTACAACAGCGGTTTCGTCGGCTTCGTAATCGTTCACAAGCTCCAATCTCTAGGCTTTACAAACCTTATCCTCTGCACCCACACTGAGCTCGACCTCACCCGCCAAGCCGACGTCGATTCCTTCTTAGTCCTTGAGAAACCCTAAATCGTGATCCCTACCAACGTCATTCACACCAATAACACGGATGCGGTAGATTTTATTGTTGTCAATCTCTAGATCCAAACCAACGTCAATGATGGCACCTACCAATTCAGAGTCAAGTAGCTCCTATTCCTCAACTCCACTTGCATTTACCCCAAATTCACTCTTCCCATTTTTGCTTGTTTGATTAATTTGGTTTCTTTTTCTTCCTTTGATGTAAATTACATGGCTTTCTTTGATTTTCTTGGCTAAGCCTTTATGATTCAGAAATTGGGGTTTGATTGCTTTTGCATAAATGGTGGTTATGGGATGATGTGTGGCGAGAGAGAGAAGTGAGGGGAAGGATGGGTTGGGTGGGGTGAGGGTCGTGAGTTTTTTTTAAAATAATATTTTAAATGAATTAAAATAATTCTAACAATTACATATTTTTATTAGTTGGCACAAGTTGGCTGCCACGTCAGCAAAATATGGCCCTGCATATGTCACGTCATAACTTAACAGTCAATTTAACATATTAACTAACGAAGGCATGATATTGCAACAAATTCATAAATTAAGGTATGGCATTGCAATGTTTAAAACATGAGGTATGAGAATGTAGTGCGACCAATAGTTGAGGTAGTTTTGTGCAATTTACCCTTCTTTTTTATATATTTTTGTTTAGTTTGTTTGTTGTTTTAGTTTGATTTTAACAAACAAACAAAAATTCAAAATTTATTTTCGAACAATTAAAATCATTTTAATTAATTCTAAAAAAACACCTAGCATGCATATATAACACAATTGTTTATAGCAAAAGCACTTATCAGCAGTATTGCATCCTACTGAACCACCCGTGAACCAGGTTTAGCACAAAAACTTAAGGGTGTACTTCATTATTAAATTGCTCTCTAGTTCTTTCAAATGCTTCTTCATGAATAATTTGAAATTTTTATAAAAAAAAAACATTTTTAGGAAAAATATTTCATCCATAATCATTACAGAAATATTTATAATGTTTATCATGTTATCATCATATTATTGTTGTATTGTTATGATTGTGTTCATCTATATATGATTCATATGTCGTCGTTACTCAAAATATGTTTTGACGAAGTCAAACTCCTTTACGAACTGGGTTGCGATTCATAGGATTGATCAGCCCATAGTTGATGAGTTGTGGTAAAACATAAAATTTTGTTCCAGATCAAACCAAAACAATACATGATACGTGCAATCTTATCTAGCTAGAGACAAATGTCGTGATTTATTGCCCATGATAAGGATTTTTTTTTTCTTCATCTGAATGAGATTTTCTAGTTAAGGAGAGTAGAAACAATAGAAGAGAATCCAACTATAAAAAGGAAAGTCCTAAACCAATCAAGACATGTTGAACTTTGGACGTAATACATAGCCAACAAGTTATAAGGAGATCGAAAATCAGCAACGAGTTTCAAGGGGATCGAAAGTATATATGCTTGATATCTATCAATTCAATGTCACACGAACTAAGATGTGCTGAACTTTGGAGGCATTGCAATAAAATCAGCAAGTTACAAGGTGATCAGAAGTACGCTCAATATTCATTGTCGGAACTATACTAGCCAAGAGGCAAGAGTTCATGTATATGTCCAAATACATAAGCTTCAAGCATTGGAGTGGTCTAAAGGACTATATATGGTAATATACCAAGTAAATATCATCATAAAATTAGAGCTAATTACTCAAAATGAGGGTGTTTATATTTTAATTAACATTCAGTTCTACAAAATATTGACATTAATTACATTTTTAAGGATGCCGAATGAGCCACTGCCGTTAACCTAATCTGAGGAAGGGCAGACAATTATGTGCCGCAAGGGATTTTCTGCTTCCTCTCCACGGGCGTGCTTCACAAATTGTGCCGGGGAGTGGAAAAGTCCGTGGCAAACGCACAGGATGTTTACCTCACCATCCCTAGCGTAAAGAATTCCTTTGATTTGTCTTCCGCCCACTCCGGTGGTTCTCAATGAAACCATATCGTCCCCAGAATCAAGTTTGGCCCTCTTTGAGGGGCTTTCCGGTGTGCTTTGTGAAGGGCCATCCTCTTTTGTTGTAGCCGCTGTTGCAGAGGTGGCCATTAATGTTCTGACATTCCTTTGCGAAGGTAACGTCTCAACACTTTGTGCTCCTGCATGGAATTCACAGAAGTACAAATCGTTTGAATGTAAAGATATCAAGAGCTTTGTCAATCTCAAATCTATATCCCAAACCCACCTCAACTGAAGGAAGGGAAACCATATATTTCTTGATCATTTGAATGTAAAGATATTGTTACCATGAAACTTTGAGATGCTACAAACTAATATTCCAAAAATGAAAAGAGAGAACAACAACAAAACTCTTCTATCAAGCATGTTCAGAAATCACAATGGTGAATGGAAGGTGACCGGAAGATAAAAAAGCCAGGAAGTATATGGGAAAGAATTCCTAAAGTGTTGATTAGAACTATTACTCTATGGTCAAGAAAACTAACTCCGGCTGAAATCATGAACCATTTTGTGTCACTTATAAGTTTCCATAGCAGTAAAGTTTCAGAATGTCAAACTTTGCGAGTATTAATATATGTTATTGGTAACTAGGCATCACTATGTAAGAAATACTTCTGAATTAATTACTAAAACGGACTATAAGGATGGCTTATTTGATTTTGTTCATGCACGGTCATGATCATCTTCTAAATTAGGCTCATATATAAGAATGTTACTTAATATTTGTCGATACGCAACTAATTAGTTTTTTTTTTCCCATTTGATTCATTGTGAGATACAGTCTTTCCTAATTTTTGTCGGCACTCGAATCTTTCCCAAATTCGAAACTCATGTTCACCAGCTATCTTCTACTTCGTTAACTAAGCAAAAGGAACCTATATCATCTTTCCTCGTGGACGCCTTGTCTTTTTTAGTTCATTTTGTTACATGTTTCATGAACGATTTGAATTCCAACTACCGAAATTGTATCAATTACCCTAACGACCGAATCGTGTCAATTATCCTAGCGACCGAATCGTATCAATTACCCTAACTACCCAATCATATAAATTTTACCCCTAACGAGGTATCAGTTACCCTAAACATCGAATCTTATCAATTTTTTACCTAATGAACAAATCGTATCAATTGTCCAATCTACCGAATCCTATCAGTTGGATGCACAACATTTCTCTTCCAACAATTCTAATACTTTCAATCGTGACCTTCCAAAGAGGGTTTCATATTTTCATTTTCAAAAATCACACACAAACATATACTATCTTTTTCCTCATGCAACTAAATGATTTTCTTTCAACTGAAACTCCATGCTGCAAAAATCATATGACAAGATCAAACAATCACAAATTAATCTCAAGCTGAACGTTAAAACGGTAAACAAAATAGAACATAGACAAATTATTAGCTTTGAAGTTTGATGTGTAGCTTACCGTTTGCAGCACGAGACACAGTCAAATACCCCTCCGCTTTGTAATGATAGAGTACCGTCTCTAAAGCCCCGGGACCGTTGGAAGCACACGACACACTACTGTCTTTGAGTTCCGGAAGGATAACTGCCCGAGCTGCTAGAGCTGCCGGAGCTACTGGAGCTTCCGGAGTTGCTGGAGCTGCCGGGGCTGCTGGAGCCCTGGCCACCTCCGGCAAAGCCGCTGGTTGCTGGCTCATCTGCCTCTGAGCTATCTTCTGTTTGGTTTCCAGCCTTCTCAAGGCTCGAACGTTCTTGGGCCTGATCACCCGCCTTAGACCTTGTTCTGTTGGAAGCGAGCTTGCCCTCGGTAGCCGTACGGAACGAACTGGAGAAACCGCCCTATGCGGCGCCGCTTGGAGTTCCTGAGGCCTCATGATTGTGGCCACCGATGAGGAACGAGCCAGAGGGTTTTGGTTGGAATTCTCGGGGTAAATCCCGCCGAGAGAGAATTCCAGGTTGAGGTCTGGGACCTGGGAATTGCCGGTGTTTTTTTGCATGGCGGCGTTGTTAGGTTGAGAAACGTTGTCTCTGTTTGCGGCGGCCATTACACACAGGAAGTGAGCAGATTGGACTGTAAAACCATTCGTTTAAGCCTCTTCTGCAGCAAGACAAAGCAAAAGTTAGGGCAAAACCATGAAAAATTTGATTGCATGGTTTTTTACAAGACAGAATTATACACAAAGAAACCACCATGAAAATGTAATATTTGAACCAAATTTGTGAAACAGCATGCAGCAAGAAAATGAACTCAAGAAAGAGTGAGAAAGTCAGAAACCGAGAAACCCCAAAATTTAATCTTTGACCCAATTTTTAAAACTGCAGCAGAAAATGACAAGTGAGAAAGAGAGAGAAGAAAACCCAGAAACGGTTACATGGGTTTTTGAAATTACCATGAAAATTTCAATCTTTAACCCTAATTTTTAGAAAATGAGAGAGAGATGAAGCAAACCCCAGAAAGGAATTACATGGCTTTTCTAAAATACCATTCAAAATTCAATTTTAACCTAAGTTTTAGAAAAGGAAAAGAAATATATGGAGAGAAAGAGAGAGAAGGAAAAACCCGAGAAAGGCAGGCTTACAAGGGTTTTGTGACAGACTGGTGCTCCTGCAACCAACAACTATCTCTCTCTCTCTCTCTGCAAATACAGAACTGCAACCTGATGTGAGAGATTTGGAGCAGGGTAGGGGGGATTTATATTGGAAATCGGTGAGGAAAAGGGTTTGAAGGTGTTGCAGTGGCTGCATTTCTCAATCCCCACGTGGTTACCAGACGAGAGCACAGTGTTGCAAAGAGACTGGCTCACATTTTCTTCGGTTATTCTTTTCATCTCTCTCTCTCTCTCTCTCTCTCTCTCTCTCTCTCTCTCTCTCATCAGCCTTTGCAATTTGCAGCTCCATGACTTTGCTCCTCTCCCACCACCTGTAACTTATCTTAGCTGTTTCTGCGTTTTCCACTCTTATGGATTTTTGTTTGTAATTGTGAGGAAAATTGAGGGCAGTTTTAATAAGGTTGAGGATTATTGCCGGGCTTTTTGGTTGCTTAAAGGAGTGTCTACAATTAATTGTATAAAAATTGTCATTAGTATTATGATTTAATAATATTTCTCTTCACTGGTAAATAAGAGGTCTTAGACTCGATTATCGTCAAAGCCGAATTTGAAGTATATTATTGCTAGCCTATTGAGAAGTTAACCCACTTTCCCACCCTCTCAATGTAGATAATATAGTTTGTTAAAAAAAATTGTTTGGATCTTTCTAATAGAGATGACCGACATTTAATTATTGTGCTTTTGTCAACAATACAACTATATATACTCAAAAAATGTTAGGGAGATCAATTTTTTTATCACATGATATGGTAATTGACAATGTAGATAATATAGTTTGTTAAAAAAAATTGTTTGGATCTTTCTAATAGAGATGACCGACATTTAATTATTGTGCTTTTGTCAACAATACAACCATATATACTCAAAAAATGTTAGGGAGATCAATTTTTTATCACATGATATGGTAATTGACACATATAATCAACATTTAATGAGATAATTAAACTCATTAATTGATATAACAGGTATACATCACACGGTACATGAATGTAGTATGGTCTCCCTAGTAGCTCTTTGTGTCATACATATTGCTATGGTGACAGCTACTCGTGCCATGTAAATATTTTCGTCCTTCAAATGTGAGCAAATTATGTGGAACGAGTTCATCCGCCACCATGTACAACTATACATAGAAAAAAAAAAACTTACACACATCTTTGTATCACTAGTAATTAACGCTACAGTAACACTTATGCCATGTAAAACTTTCTTGTTCTTTATATGATAACAATTTATATGAAACGAGTTCATCGTCATCATCTTGATGTCTCAAATCAAGAATGCCTTGTTAGAAATAGTTGTCTATAATAATGCACAATTGAGACTTTACGTGACAATAAACGCATTTCATGTACTCATTTTCCTTAATGGAAGGAGTGAAAATTGGTATGGAAATATTATTTATGTGGGTAATGTTAGGGAGACAAAATTTGCCAACTAAATAATGTGTCACTAATAGGAATGAGTACGTTTATCAACATTGAAGTTGTAAACCAATCATCATCTTCTATGTCTTTTGATTTTCAAAATTTGTCTACAACCCTAGCATTACCCTATTTCTATAATGTAGGAGAAATTTTTTATTGTGACAGGAATACGGATTGTACACCACGTATTTTTATCTAAGTGATGGAAAATTTTAATTATTAAGTTATTAACCTTTTAACACACATATCCCACCATTTATATAAGGACACATGATGTACCGTCTTGTGTGACAGTCACACTAAAAAATCTCTCGTAATGTAGGAAAAATTTTAGTTGTGATGGGAACACAAGTGGTACACCATGTGTTCTAATAGAAGTGATGGAAAATTTTATTTTTTAAGTTATTAACTTTTTAACACACATATTTTACTATTTATATAGTGACACGTGATGTACTATCTTGTGTACCGACCACATTGAAAAATTTGTAAAGGGAACTTGTAAGTTTGTAACGCATATCGTAATTCCCAATGCTAGCGAAGCAATCCCCACTTGACATTTCACTATTTTTTAAGAGATTTGTTCACACTTTTTTTGTACCTCTTTAAGAAAAATTTAATTCAAACTCTTACAATTAAATTTAATCTTATCGATAAAAAAAATTTGACAAATTAATTAGATTTCAAAATTTCAAAACAAAAAATTTATCTCCCTCTTTTACACGAAAAAGAGTTTGAAACATGGCATGCCTTATAAGTGCACTCAAGAATTGTCTGACCAATTGACCTAACTCAAATATACTTCATAACAATAATATACTTTTAAAATATTAGATTGTTAATTAAATCAAACATCTATTTTTTTTTCTCCGTATAGCGAAATTCAAACAGAAAAAATTGTTTTAAGTTAGACAATGAGTCAGTAATTATTAGGTTAGAACTCAATAACATAGTGCTAATTGGAAAAAGATCTAACATATCTAACTAGGGATGGCAATTCTAACAAATAAACCCGATAACTATGGATAACCGCCCGAATGGATTGGATTTGGGTATGAAAATTCGGGTATATTTTGGGTATGGGGAAAAACCATAACTATTATTCGGTTATGGTTTTTGATATGGTTATATGGTCTCCAATCCATAGCCGTACCCAAATCCGAACCGAATAACATATAATATTAAAGTACTATATAATATATTTATATATATATATATATATATATATTCATTATTCACCGAATCTTACTTTGAGAATACAAAAATTGCATTGTGTGAGTTGCATTTTGTGGCAAAGTTCAAAAGTTTTGATATGAATCAAAATCTATGAGAATTCAATGGTACTTATGAAAGATATCAAATATCAACCAACATTATCAATGTTTAGCTTTAATTAATGCTCCACAATATCCATTAATTAAATCATTTTACATATCAAATATTTAACGACGAAATTAATATTTACTAAATTATCATGCGTCAATTGGACGAATATATTTTTTGTATTGACAAAGATGGATATAACCGTTAATCGATAGGAAATCCGTTATCCGGTGGATATGGTTATGGATAATATCCAATAGTTAATTTGTGGTTATGGATATGATTAATTTTCGTGATTATGAAGATGAATATAGTATTTCCGTCCCCAAACCTAGGGGTGGAATTTTTTACCACATTACCATACCTACCGTATTACCAACCGTACCATACCAAAGTTGTGCCAAAAAATTTGTACCACTGGTAATGGTACGGTATTTGTACCATACCATACTATTTCGGTACGGTATTGGTACTCAAAACTAGTACCGGTGGTATACCATACCTACCGGTTACCAATATTATTAATATTATATTATATATTTATATATATATATAATTATGTATTATGTATTATGTATTATGTATTATTATACTATGTCGTTTGACACTTTGACTCATTTATCCTATTCCTAAAATCTCCACAAACCAAACACTTTTAGTCTCTCACTCTGGTCCTTACTCGACACATTAGAAACCTAGGGCTTGTTCCGCCGTCGTAGCTCTCTCATCGATTCATCTTCGTTTCTCGTTTCCGGCGACTTTGTCTTCCAAGTGAGGGCACAACATATGCATTGGGTATTACCACCTTGGATTGTGGGTTCAAATCAGCAAGCCAGTCGTCGAGCACAGCTATGGATATTGACATTTTTTGTGGTTTGCTGTTTTACGTTTCTGGTTCATTTGAGTCTCAGCATGCTATAGAAATCTTGTCTTATGATTTATTAAGTTTTTACCACTTTGACATACAATAGTAAAAAATCTTGAATTAGGTTAAATTGTGTATATATGTCAAACTATGTATATTTTATGGGCTTTGAATTAGGTTAGAAAAATATTAGATTTTGGGCAAACTAAGTGGTGTAAAACAAAGTGGTAACTACCATTGGCATACCATACCAACCAAACTATTTGGTATACCGATATTCGGTATACCAAAAGTTTGGTACGGTAATGGTAATAGATTTTGTCGTACCAAATATTTGGTATGGTAATCGGTACAGAGGTTTTGGTACGGTAATGTACCAAAACCACCCCTACCCAAACCTATGCATTGCCATCCCTATCTCTAACTCTAAAATCATTTTACTAATTAATTCGATTGACAATTATATAAAGGGGTGTGCTATTCACACACACATCATTTTATTTCTCACACACTCTTTGATAATTTATGTTTGTTGATCTTCTTCAATTCATTCGATTCGATAGTCAAAAATTTAAAAAATATATGAGAAATAAAATAAGATGTGTAAAGATCACACTCGTTATATAAAATCACAACACTTATGTGCAAGGAAACAACGACACCAAAAACTCGGCGTAGACTTTCAAAGCAAAACCCCGCAGCGAGGAATTGTGAGAAGAGTTTCTCCCTCTGTGTGTCTCAGATCCGATTTGACAAGTGTGGGCCGTGCAGCAGCATGCGCCAAGTCAGCGAGGCGGGTCCCCGTAACTGACCATAAATTGTGGGGGCCACTGGTTGCACCTCTTGTACGGACGACGTCATGGGGTTGTTGCGTCGGTGTGCTTCGCTGTCAGGCTGCATGCACGGTGGGCCAACAGGTCGTGCCATGCGGCGGGAGCACTGGAAGTCTCGGACCAACTGCTGCCAAGTAGAGATAAAACGTAATGGGGAACAAGGCCTTGTTTGGGATTTTATTTTACTAGGGTTGAAAATGCTTTTTTGATATCTTGAGGTGCATTTCATAGAACTAGAAGTAATCTCAAACGAGCCTAATTTTTAAATGAGAGATTGTAAAATTGAGATGTTAAGAGCATATTCGAAACTCACTAACACACACTACGATCTAGTGACGAACTCAAACAAGTCTAATTTTTAAATGAGAGTTAATAGCATATTCGGAACTCACTAACACACTACGATCTAATGACGGACTCAAACAAGCCCAATTTTTAAATGAGAGATTACAAAATTGAGATGTTAAGAGCATATTCGAAACTCACTAACACACTACGATCTAGTGACAGTAAATGTTGGATTACGCTGGTAGCTAAGATTTTCATCTTCAACAGCCTTGCATTTCACGTTCAAAACTTGCCCCTCCCATTAAAGTAGATACATTGCAAGTTCAACTCACTTGAATGACTGACATGTATTAAGTTCAATACATAATTATCTCTAACTATTGTGCATGTTACCCCAAATCTTATTTAGTCAAATCTTATTTAGTTACTCTTGAGAACAGAGACAACATTACCTAATCTTCATATTTTTAAATGGGCCCACAGTCGTTTCTCTTATACTGAAAACCCAATGGGCCTTATTTATTGTGTTCTTCACCTTCCCAATTCACTTGCAATGGCGCTCGGCCCACTCAAACCCCTAATGCGAGAACCCTGAAGCCCAGGCGTAAACTCCTTCCTCTTGGTACTCATTGAAGCCGAAGCCGAAGCTCTCTCATAACATCGAGAGTTCCCGTCCTCCAGTATCGCTTGTATAAAAAAAGAATTATCTTCACCATCTAATGGTGAAGGCGAAAAAGTAGCACGAAAAATCAAATGAATAAGCAATCGATAATTCGCCATTCAACATATGAAACCTAAGTAATGTCATTCATCTCGAAAAACTGTCAAACAGAACCAAATTCTTATGGCTTGGAAACTCATTTAGGTTACTAACACCGACGTGATTAAAGCAAACAGGAATACCCTGTAACTTTATAGAATGCTAAATAAATCTGAATAAGGAACAAAGGGAACCGTACAGAATTTGCTTAACAAGATGACCTTCAACATATTGGAAGAGCTCATATAGCCATCAGATCACCATAACTCCTCATTAGAAGAATCGATCCTGCAAACAGCCCTGCAGCACGCAGCAATTTCTGCAAGATGGAAACACACTTTTAAGTCCTTTGTTTTTATTGGTTTCTCAACAAAAAGGATGTATATTATGCCTTCTACAAATGAGATAACCATCCGGCATCTACGCTAAGCAAGTAAAGCTCACAGTTCAGAAAGAATAGTAAGAACGGTTTAACAACAATATAACTTGAAGTGCAGTAGTGTTCTAGGATTCATACAGTCGACTCTACTTAGCGGGATAAGGCATGGTTGTTGTTCTTGTTGTTGTATAACAAGGGCTAAAAATATAAGGCAACTTTGCAAATCACATTCATCATCCAAAATCTAAAACTTTCTAAATCAACTCTTGTGAGGAAAAACTTTATGCGGCCTCAGGTCAAATTTTGACAATACGAAGATCAAACTATAACGAAACACCCGTTACCTAAATACCCATTGTTAAAGGTGCAATAGCCATCATAAATTCTCGGTTAGGAAAATTTATCGCATCTGTAGACCGTAATGTTAATAACTAAATTTCACGCGTCACCTAAATTTCTCATCTTTCCTGACCAAACCTAGAAGCCACACTTTCCGCCACTTCTAAAGTTCCTAAGTTAACATATTAAGCTTAAGAAACAACAAAAAGAACGACACGAACATACACAACTGATTAGTCATTTTGTGATTGTATCAAATCAAAACACACAAAAGTCTGATTTACCGGACACATATGAACCATGAGCAACACTTGCACTCGTAACTCGAAAAATTAGCTTTCCCATTACTAATCTCACAACAAGATGCACATAACAGGCTAGGTTTTCACCAATGCGGAATCAATCTTGCGGGATAGCTGCAGGGTACGAGTGGCCAGACAATCACGCAATACAGCCGGTTGCCCGGCCACTCACATCCCGCAACCATTACACAGGATTCATCGCGAATCAGAGAATTCTGCATAACAGACATTCGAAAACATCCATGAATCGCGATCACAAGTCATAGTATAGCTATATATTCTCCAAATAATACAAAATCTCCCCACATACTATTAGCCAAAACATACAAAAAATCATATAAACATATATAATAATATATCTATATGCATCTTGGAATCAAGAGATTCAAGAAACAACTCTTTACGCTTCGTACAAAATCAAAAGGTAGGAGAGTAATTGAGAGAGTACCATGTTAAGAGCCCACTTCTCCTCGTCGTGATACTGCGACTGCAAGAAAAATTTCGCCTTTTCGAGTGAGACGTTGAAGTCCGCCATTGATGCGTGGAGAAGGAGAAGGAGAGGGGGAAGAGTATTTGCGTTAGGGTTTTGGTTTTTTTTTGGTGGGGGGGGGGGGGGGGGGGGTGTTTGATATTTGGATGGCGTTCGATGGGAACAGAATGCGCAGTGAAAAGCCCCGTAAAAGGGAGAAGGCAAGTAAATTACCGAAACAACCCCACTCACTTATTCACTCAACTCAGTACAAAATTGAAAGGGTAAAAAAAGAAAGAAAACTGTTTAGACATGCAAAATTGAAAACCCTTTATTAGGTTTAGCAATTATCGTTAGACGTAGAATTCACCTGTATTAGAGATTGTGTTAGCATTAGCGAAAATCTCCTTGTACGTGGATAAGAAATTGTTTGATGCAAGATATATGGTCAATTTTGAACATGTAATTAGGCTTCTAGTTGGTTTGAGGTCAGTTTCCGTCACTTTACACCTGAGTAAGTTTTCTCGATTTTTGTTAACTAGAGTGGTTAAGAATAAATTTTTCTTGTATATGGAGGAGAAATTGTTTGATGCAAGATATGGTCAATTTTGCGCATGTGATTAGGTTTTTAGTTGGTTGGTCAGTTTCCGTCGTTTTACACGCAAGTAAGCTTTCTTGATTTCATTTTTGTTGTTTTACTCTAAAAATTTCATTATCCACTCCTCGTAAATGTAATTTTTTTTCTTTCTAAATATAAAAAATTGGAGAGACAATGAGAATTTTGAAATGTCAAAATCGCTTCTGAAAAAATATGGTCCATTTTAATTTAGCACCCTTAACTTTATCTCATCGAATTTATTAGTATCTATGCTTTGAATTTAATAGCTTCCTACTATGAAATGCAAAATCTAAGTTAGATGATAAGTTGTTGTCAATAAATTTGTCAAGTGTTGACGTATTACGTAAGACTTAGCATTTTGTAATAAAAGAGGGAAAGGATCAACACTCATTTTTTTCTCCTTATACGCACATTTATTTAATCTTGCTTATCATTTATGTTTAATTTATTTAATCTGATAATCAAGAATAAATAAAAGTGTGCGAGTTTAAAAAAGTGCGTGAAAATCTGATCTTCCATGTCCACTAATTTAAGCCCAAGTGGCGACACGTTTGCAATGGAACCTGATCTTCCTTGTCCACGAATTTAATCCCAAATCATAGCCTTCCTCAAGGATTCAATCATCTCTCTAGCCGCCACCACCACCACCACACAGAAAAATGGAGGCCAGAGCATTTTACAGCAGCAGCGCCGGCGGTGTGCCTTTCGCTTTCAGAGCACCAGCAGCAGCAAAAGGAGGCAACTTTGCTTCCTCCTCACCTCTCCTCATCCAATCCATGGCTACCGCGAAACCCATTCCTTCAGCTACCAAAACAGTCAGCTCCAAGAAGGTTAATAATCATCCTCTATTTCAAAATTATGTATGACGGGTTTTATTACAAAAGGCATCGGTGGTATTAGAAGTGAAATCGTTCATTATGTATCGTATTTTATTTGGTTATGTCAAATAAGTTTAAAATGCAAATGGGGGGGTACTTTGCATTGCAGAATTCATCTGTGAAGCTGCTAACAAGGGTGGAGCAACTGAAGCTACTGACCAAAGCAGAGAAAGCCGGCCTGCTGTCCGCGGCAGAGAAGTCCGGGCTCTCGTTGTCGACAATAGAGAAGCTAGGGTTGCTCTCCAAGGCGGAGGAATTCGGAATCCTATCTGCTGCCACCGACCCGGGAACTCCCGGGGCATTGTTGAGTTTAAGCTTAGGACTGCTGGTTTTGGGTCCATTTGTTGTTTATCTTGTGCCTGAGGATTCTCCTTTGGAGATAGGGCTACAAGCTTTTCTTGCTTTGGCTGCAGTAGTGGGTGGTTCTGCTGCCTTTGCTGCATCAAATCTTGTATCCAGCTTGCAGAAATCCAATTGAAATTTCATGAGCTTGGACTATCTTGGGAGAGACATAACTTCCATCGAGATGCCACAGTGACGATATCCACGATGGAACCGGATCCCCTCCTGAGCATAGGATGGGAATCCTCCTGACCAACCCATCTGAGCCCGTCAAATTTGATCCAACAGTTACAAACGAGAGATTCTCTAAAAGTTATAATTATTGTAGCCGTTAGATCAAATTTCAAGAGCTCAAATGGACTGGTCAGGAAGATCTCCACCCTATGCTCAGGAGGGAATCTGGTTCCATCCACGATATCCTAAGCCGGTCTTGGTTTGGCAAATCGACACTGTGACATTCCCGTTGCATAAACGGTTGTCTCCGCACTTGGGATGAGACCCTCATTATTTTGGCTCTTTTGTGCAATTGTGAATGCTTAGATATGTCTATAACATACTACCATATCAACAAGCATGGATAAGAAAATAAAGATGGACGAAATTTCATGATCAAAATAACATAAATGTAGATTTGGATTCGTAGAAATACATTGAACTAACACAACTTACTCACGCCGTGTAAGCTCTATAAAAATGATCGAAAGATAAAATATAGGTTAGCGAAAAAGGGGGAAAAAGACGTATCTTTGTAGAAATTCGGAATTTAAGAAAAAACCCTAAATTTCTAATAGCTCCATACAACTCTTTATCCAACAAGTTGCAATTGAAGGAAAGAAGGGGAAGTTGTGTGAAAAAAAATTGTCTATCCACCACTTTCTCTCAAAAAGCGTCAAGTGGGGGGGACAGAACTGCGGTTTCCCCCACCTTGACGCCCACCTCTTCCATTGGAACTTCCCCGCTGATAACCATCTCCACCGCGTCCTCCCGAGCCCCTGGCTCGCCCAGAAAACTCACCTTGGTTTCTGAATTCATTCCTGCCAAAGCTACGGCCGCCACCACCACCATAGTTCCCACGACCCCTGAAATTGTCATTCCGAAAGCCAGCTCTTCCTGATGCGAACTTCCCCCTCCCACCACTGCTAACTGAAACATCCAGATTCTTTGTCAGCTTAACATCATTTAAATAGGAAGTTATCTTTTACCTAGCAACCTTCTATAAACCACAGGTTACCTCGAGTTGAGGTTCTCTTTTCCTCAATCACCGCAGGGCGATCCCCGATGGTCATAGGTGAGGCCTGTAACGATTTTCAACAAGTTAAAATTGGATATATATACGTTGATACAAGCTGCGGAAACATACGACGGCACCCACAACTATGAATAAACACATTACTGTCTGTGAATCCAATCAAACTGCAATATCCCAGTGAGGTTGTAACATGATACACACCGGAGATTTTAATTTTCTATTACTCAAAACAAACAGATCTAAGATTCAGGGGACACCCGTAGATATGCACGAGGGACAATACCTCCTTTTTCAACTCAAAATCAGTGTCCTCGCTGCTTTATCGGGAAAACAAAGATGTCCTCGTGTTAATGCCACTGAGCAATTACATTTGGGCCTTGGGGCTACTAGGCAATAATACAAACAAAATGTTCTCGAGCCAATATAAATGACTCAAAATATTTCTACAATTTTCATACACTAGTTTTGAACTGAACGAGCCAAACTGTAACACTAACTGTATTAAAAAAACCAGGCCTAAAGAAACTTGGAATTTGACAAGTGGAATATGAAAGTGAAGCACAGTACCTCAAGTGCACTTTGCATGGAACTCAAGCTTTCGAATTCAACGAAGCCAAAACAGAATCCTTGCTGCTAGAAAGCCAAAATATAGGAACTGTAAGGCTACACCAAAGAATGATCAGTTGGATCAGGAAGTGAATTATACAAATGAAGAATACCTTACTACTCCTGACTTGGATCCCATCACGCTTAATAGGTCCAAACCTCTTGAACTCCTTCTCAAGTTGTCCCACTGTTGCATCATACGGCAAATTCCGTACATGTATGGAGTAACCTTCAGGTGCTGCAGAGAATAAATAGTGAATTAGATAACAACCCATTCTGCGAATAAGTTTGATCTTGTTTGCATGACAATAAATAGCTACCAGATCATGCATCAGTCATGAAAGAGTAAATGAGAGTAAAACTCAGCCAAGCGTTGTGGTAGTTAGCTAAGCAACCCAACCATTGAAAGCTGAGTACTTTTTTTTTTGTTTTTTGAGAGTACATGAAGACAGAAAGCTGAGTATTATTTACCTTCCTCGTGAGAATGGCTGCTTTCAGGGGCAGCGTCACCTGTAGGAGGTGATGCCTCTGGTGCAGGAAATGATTTTGTAGGACCAGCAGGTTGATGGTCAGTGTTTGCAGATACTGTCCTCACAGTGCGGGGAACCACACGGACAGGACTGGCCGTGCTTTTCTTCAATAACTAAAAAGTAAACACATCAATATCAGTTGACATGAAAAGTAAAAATACTCTCTTAAAAAAGTGAACAATGGGCCTTAACACACAATTGATGCATATGATTTCTTGGGAGCATCCTCCTGAGTTTCAGGGGCAGGATCAGGGGTTGGATCAACTTCTGCAAGACCTCTACTCTCACTTGGGATAGCTGGGGGCTCCACAAGCTCGTCTTCAACAACAGATCCTTCGTCATTATCTGAAGGATCACAAACTTCAGCACCATTATTGAGATCTTCTTCCTCAAAGGGAGTTGCAGGGTCCACCACAAGATGATCAGGTGCATGAATAGGCTCTGGACAAACATAAAAGCAATTTGAAAACGATAGCCAAAGCAAATCACAAAAAGATATATCAAGAAATAGAACTAATGCCAACCAGGTTCTGCTGTCACGATAGCTTCTGGAGCACTTTCATTGATGCCATTGACTGAGGCAGTATTGGTCGGCAATGATTCAGTGTCCTCAATATACCTAAAAACATCATTCAATACATAGTACCCTTTCTCCTGTGGAGCTAGAAAGAATGTCTGCGCGAATTTTCTTCCCACATTGTCCTTTCCAGTCAAGCATCCAGTCACGAGAACAATCACCCCTTTCTGATAAGACTCCTGAGAATCTGCTGTTTTTATTTCAGCCGTATAGTCTCCATAATTTAAGGACTGAAATTTTTCACCTATTGCCTGTTCCAAAAGATAATGCAATGTGAACAAATGTAATATTTATCATCAACATTTACGATAAAAATTTAGGATTCTCAATTCAGTTTACATCACGTCCAAGAAGTGATGCACAATATTTCAAGATTTTCAAAACAAAAAGTTTGGCCTGAAAAAGGGTGTGAATTTGATTCATTAAAGGCCTCGCTGCTTATACTGTGACATGTTCAAAAAACAATCAAAGCCTATATACCAAAATTTTCATCATTTCATGACTAGAGCACTGGCCATCTGAATTAGCCAGCCTATATATAAAAAATGTTACTGTTTAGGCCCATTACAATTGGTCAATAAATGTCAAAATTTGGAGCCTTAAGCATCAAATAGACATCCTCTCTGTGTATTTGTCCAACATGCAAGAAAAATTTAATACAACAAAAGCTGCCAAATTCATGTTCAACCATTATAAAATTATTAAAATATATACTTTTGTACATGCTTGCTACCAACTAAACTTTCTTCAATATGTTAAAAGTGAAAAACAGAATCGAAAACATACAGAAACAGTTGCCCAATTCATGTTAAGCCATACAAAAATGGAAAGTCAAATCTTGAAACTTGTTATGAAATAATCTCTGTGAAAACTGAACCATATGAGCCCTGAAGTAGAAACTGTGTCATGAATATATATGAAAGCATACTTACTTCCATGGTTGTCACTGTTGTCATATTGCCCTTGATATCCGTCCTGCTCAGAGAGCTCGAATCCTGATAAAACCTATGCACTAACTGTGGAGACTGGTGAAGAATATGGTAATATTGCTCCACGAAGGCATTGCCAACAAGTTGGGCACTGGGAGCAGGGGCAGGAGTCGCTTCCTGCATGACTATCTACAGAAAGTTTCAAATCTGTAGTATTAGTAAGAAACATATTGACGGAACTACTAAGATGTTAAAAGAAAAACACGATAACAACAAGAGAGCCAAAAGCAACATGCTTTTTTAAGTTATTCTTGACCTAACAAATGCATGAAAGAAAAAAATCTTCGAAAATTTTAACGCGGAAAGTACATACTTATTTCAACCAATTTTTTTTTTTTTTTTGAAGCTAGTGTCTCCGGATCTTTGACCCGACTAATCACTAGGCCCCCCGCCTGACCCCACAACATTTGGGAGGCAAGAAACTCTAGCAATTGCTAGGTGGGTACCTTGAGAGGTGTCGAACCCCAGACCTCTTGGTTTTGCTACCAAGGGCCTGACCATTAGACCAAACACTCTTAGGTTTATTTCAACCAATTATAAAATCAATACATTAAAAAAAAACAACACAATAATGAATATTTAACAAGTGATACATTGTGATTATCATATCTGTAACAAGAGAATCAGCAAGGTAGCAAAGTAAAAACTACCATAAGGAATTCTAATAACCCCATAAGCACACACGGGCACTTTAAGTTAAAGTTGAAAGCACAAAGGCTTTGTCTTTGAGCTCATATGTTAAACTAATATGAGCTAAAACGGTTTCGGGAAGTCAATCATGCGTGTAATATCACAAACCACACATTAGAATCATAACCAACCAATAAAAAACTCAATAAGTTGAACAAATAAGTCAAATAAAATCAAACTTTAAGCACCACAAAATCTAGAAAGATTTGATAAAGAGTACAGAAGCATATGCAATGATGCATTGTGAATATCATATTTGTAACGAGAATCAGAAAACTAGCAACATAATTAATAACTGCAAAACAAAACCCTAATAGCCCAATAAGCTCACAAGTCAAGTCCAAGGATTACGAGCTAAAATGGTTTCAAGTAACGAGTACTTAATCATAAGTGTAATATCACAATACCACAAATCACAAATTAGGAACCAATCCCTACATACATGCTCAAATCGCGGAAATTCGCTAACAATTATAAACAATTTCAAAAACCCAGAAGTATTTATTCATGTTACAGAAATCTCAATAAAACCCAAATGAAGCAGACCATGTGAATTTGACCTAAGAGAAAAAGGGGGTCAGCTGAAAAACTGAAGTAGCCCAGAACTTAACAACTATAATGATAAACAAAACAATATCTGATTAAAATTCATAAACCCTAATTTAGCAAAGTATGGAAAAGCACAGAAATTTATCAGCACCAACATCCAAAGCAATGAAAGAATTGTTTGGGAAACATGACATTAACAGATCAATCACTATTGACAAATAATAAAATCAAATGTGAAGTTAACCAGCAGAGGCAGTAAAATGTAAACATAAGGAAAGGTTAGATTCAAGGGAGGACTCTGGAGTACCTGATTGGTAGTGATCTGAGTTTTAGAGAGAGAAAGCTTGAGAGAGAGAGAGAGAGAGAGATCTGTGGAACGCAAAGTGAAGTTGCAGAGAGAGAGAGAGAGGGAACAGTACTAGAAGATAGGAGGGCAAAAAAGAGAGAAGAAAGAGGGGAAAGTAGCTCAAGGCTGAAGCTTTTTATATATTTGGTCAGATCACATGAGAAAGGAGGTGCCTTCAGGAAAACCCAAATAAGGAAAATTGTTTAATTTTGGAATAAAAATATTAAAAAGGGGTTTTTGGGATCATTAAATTTGGGAAGTAAATGATGAGATGGGTTTACTTTATGATTTTGTTTTGGTCAACGTTCAACTTTGTAATTTAAGTAATAGAATTGGGTGGTGAGCACACACGTTTTTTACCTTTTACATTTTCTGTTAATTTTAGTGTTTTATTTTTTCAATTCAACCGAACTCACGATTAAAAAATTAAAAAAAATGATGTGAAAGGTAAAAATATGTATGAGAATAACACTATTCTAAAAATTTAGCGACAGTAGAATAATCCCAAATTTGTGAGAAAAAGTCTATGATTTGGGTAGGTGCAAAGTACACTCTTGAGCCCTTTCTATTTTGTTTTTGCTTGTTTTTGTATTTTTTATTGTAGAGGGATAACATTAATAGGTTGAAAGTTGACTGTGCATATATGCTTGTTTTTTTTATCATTGTGATAAAATATTATCTTCAGACGATTACATAAAAGCATTCTTAAAAACTTAATTTGAACCCATATAAGCTCATTATACATTCATAATTTTTTAATTAAATTATCAATATCTCTTTAAATCAAATTTACTACCTAAACTACGTCGACATTTCAAATAAATACATCAAATCAAAGCATACGTTCTCTCGCTCTCCTTCCAATACATACGTCGCCTTTTCTTCATGATTACTCAAAATTAAAATTGAAATTAATAAAAGTTAGTGATAATTAATTTATCGTTTTGGGTAGAAGGACAATGCCAACGCCAAAACACCTGCTTTTCCTCACGATTACTGGAATAAATCTATTCATACTTTAGTTGGAGGATTCAAAATTCAAAATCATCATTAATATGTCAAAAAGAGCTTCTTTTTTTTTTCATAAAAAGGTTTTAGGGTTCTAACAACAATAGAACGTACTAGAACAATTGCTTGATTGTAATTAAATGGGGGTGAGTTTATTAATAAATTTTAATTTTATTAATATATTTTAGTTTGATTGGTTCGCCTGAGTTTCTCACCTGATCTGCATCTCAAAACTTCTCCAATGGCGAAATCGGTCTCCACCGCCGTGTCATCCCTCGCCCAAACCCTAAAGCGGTACCTCAAGAAACCGTGGGAAATAACCGGTCCGTGTGCCGACCCGGAGTACAAATTAGCCGTGCCCGGCGCGCTCGAGTACCGGGTCGAGTGCCCAGCCACGACCAAGGTCCGGGCCTGCGTGCCCACCTCCAACCCGGAAACCGTGTACGACATCAAGTACTATACCCGCGACCAGAGGCGCAACCGGCCACCGATTAGACGCACCGTTTTGAAGAAGGCGGATGTGGAGAAGATGATGAAGGAGAGGACGACATTCGACGTCTCGGAATTCCCACCTGTTTACTTGGCCGATGCCGTTGAAGAGGATTACAATGCTCGAGGTGGAGGCTACCAGAAATGAATTGGGTTCGTTTCCCTCATCCAATTTTTCATTAATTTGATAGTTTAAGGCTTTAATTAATTTAATTTAGGGTTGTTCTTTTGGGCATTGTGCAAATTAAGTGGAATTTTGTGTTTTGTGGTTAATTCTTTTTGTGAAAGTTTACTAATGGAGTGATATATATGCAAAAGGAGGAGTCTTTATTGTGTTTTCGAATAGAATTGTGCAGGAAGTTGATCCATTTAGTTTGGTTAATAGCTCGACAGAAATGAAAAAGGTTTTTGTGTTTCGGGTTTTTCGTGTTGAAGGTGGTTTCTGTTGTTTTGAGTTTGTTGAGTTTGTGTTTGTGTCTGCTTTATGGTTGGAGCATTCGTGAATGGTCAAGTTAGGGTAGCAATTTTGATCTTAGTTGATAAATCCTATGCTTTCTGAGGCTTGATTGATTAGGAATTGCTGGTTTCAGCAGCGTTTTAGCTGTAACTTTGGATTATTGCAATTTCAGTTTCTCTGATGCTGAAGCAGGATGCATTTTTTGCTTCAACGGACCACGTCTTTTATAGCCTCAGGAAACCATGAAAATATTCGATTCAATGAGTCTTTAGTTGAATGCAAGTATGAGTAGTAAATGTACCGCAAACGCAGCAGTTTACACCTTAAACCTTGAGGCATAGTCTGTACCTGATTGAAAATATGGGACTTTCGTTTTGTTTTTGACACAGTTTACTGTTATATTTATCATCTATTTTGTGAAAGTTAATTGAAAGAACATAGATTCTTCACCTAGTACAAAAACCTTCTGTTCATTTCTGTGAGTCGTTTGCCCCCTGAATTTAGGCCTTAATGCTGATAGTCTTGTAGGTAGAGAACAAGCAACCATGAGAGCTCACTTTTAGCTTCCCTGAAGTCTCTCACCTCGTCTAACGTCAATTATTCATAGAACTTAATGCACATGGCCAACCTTTATACAGATATTAGACAAGTTTTATGTGGTCCAATGACTCCAATCTTGTTGAAGGTTCATTTTGTTTGTTGGGGATGCATCAGTCAAAGTCTGGCACAATCTATGCTTCTGGTGATGGTTCTCAATTTCCTCTGAGCTCGTTGGCTGCATCTTGAATGTGCTAATTTCTTTTCATAAATGATTGGCCTGTTGAAGATACATAGAGATAACGACTATCCACATGCTCGTTCCTAATTTTTAGTTTTTCTTTTCCCTGTTTCTCTCCTTGGTTCCTGTCGTTGTGTTTGTGTATTTTATATCCTTTGATTTCTCAGGTTATGTACTTATTTGGCATTGCTTGCTTGTTGCTTTCGTGTTTAATTGTATCAGTGATTCTCAGCTTGTTTTAGCTTCTTGCAGGCTTATGGGATTCTGGAAAAATATGTGTGTTATTTTGCTCCTCTCGTCAAACTAAAGAGATGCTGTTCATGTTAGCATGGATGCTTGTCTAGTCTGCTCGCTTAATGAAATGCTGTGTTTGACGTGAATAAAGGGTACGTGACACAACTATTTTTTTATCCTTTAGTTTGTCCATCAATGTATTTGTATAAAATCTAAATGCAACCGCAGTTGGGTGATTGGATTACATTATCACTCGTTTTATATAACTTCTAAGATCTCTACTTGCGATAATTACATTATAGGTTTGCCTGGACTCCGAATGATCTACGCGAATCTCGCTTCTCATCTCTCCTTCCTATATAGTCTTTAGTTGTTTCTAACTTGTTTTGTATGCCTGCCGAAGTTTAAGAGATGAAACTGTAATTGACATCGAAGGCAGTTGAGTTTCCAGCAATTTGGCAGAAACGGGTTTTTCTAGTTAAGCAAATTTTGACGAGGGTGAGCCGGAATCTAGCAGAATGTCCCCGACTGGATCAAGGGGATGAACTTCTTATGCACCCATTGTTGTTGCTCCCTAGGCCTTGTCGAAATCTTAGTATGCATTGTTGTTTGTGATCTTGTTATCATTCCATAACGGCTCCAGGCCCTCCCAGATTTGGGGAAAGCCCTATTGCCACTAGCCTTTCGGCTGTACACAGATAAGGATTTTTTTTTTTTTTTAACACATCGATATTTTTACAATAAGGGAATGGGAAATTCGACTAAGCCACACAATGAGCAACTTAATTTGGTATCGAATTCGCCATCCACGAGATTATAACCTAAGACCTCTCACTTCTAAATGAAGAGGAATACTACTAGACCGTAATTCTGAGTGATTTTTTTTTTCCTAATATATATTATCCACCAGGATTTTCGGCCAATCAATTCTTGGTCATTGAACTCTTGGCCGCACATCCAATAATTTCATTGCCCGGTGCATGGTATCTAGCATTCCACTACGCGGTACGTGCCATGCACCGGCGCCCAATCGGATATTTGCACAACAATTGCCCGGTGCGTGGTATCGTGCATTCCACTGCTCGGTACGTGCCATGCACCGGCGCCTGATCGGATATTTGCACCAAAAATGATTTCAACCATTTCAGGTCTCCTTGATTACTAGCTAAGAGGCTAAAAGCTTATGCGGATCATCATTGATTAATTTAACAATTCTGCGTGACTACCAAAGTTGGGTGACTTCATGCAAACTCCGACCTCAAGTGCATAGTTCTTAATCCACTGAATTACAAGTCTCTTGCATAAAATCTCGTAATTAGCTAGAAATCTTAATGAATTTTGGGTTAACATGGTCAGCTGCACCATAGATATATATGTTAAATCCCTAATTATCCCGTTCGCCGCTCATTATGCTCGTTGTCACCAATCTTCTCCGTCACCATCTATCATGTCTTATTTACATGGTTTTTCTTCAAAAGGGATCAAGTAGTGACTTCACCAAAACAATCCACCCTTATGGGGACCAGAAAGATTCAAAGAGACATTTCAACCTCTCTTGGCTACCACCGCGCACTTCCTGAGTGCTAGGAATTGAACCCAGGACGTGTCATGTGCAATACAAGCCTAGAATTCATCCCTAACCACTGAGTCACCCCGCATTGATAGTCTTATTTACGTAGTTGACTATTAATTTTCCCAGCATGGTTGACTTATAATTATAACCGCATTTCACCGAACCATTCGATCAACCTTCTTAGAATTCACACTATATATATAGTATAAAATGATAACTGTTTATATAGTTGTGACTTACTGCAAAAGGTCTAAGGCTCTACTTTAATCTTCTCTGAGAGATCCAGTTCTCTTTTGGTCCGGGATGACACCCTCAAGAACTTGTGCCGTTGCATGCTGGTTGGTTGCTTCAACACAGCTGACGGCTACACATTCACATACTTGTCAACATAACCCTGCAGATCATATAGAGAAAACGGTGAAGATCAAACTACGTGACATGTTCTCGCACTAAGACCGAAAGCATCAGGACTTTAACTATGAGTTTCATCCTCTTTTCACGCAGAGAACAAAAACTTAATTTATGCAGAAGTTTAAGAGGGTGTGCCACCGTGCCCTGTGTCAAAATCCCAATCAACTAACACCACCATGTCATTCAAAGCAGAAAGGAATTGGAAAAAGTATTTACCATCACCAGTTTTGTCAGTTTCCGCTGTGACGAGTCAATGTATTGATTTATCTTTGCCTCTGACTTGGGTATCTGGTGCTTCTTCATGGCTCCAGAGACCTTATCAACAGTCTTTTTGACAATGGTCTTAAACGCTTCCTTGCTCATATTACCCTGCCGCCACGATGGCTTCAGAATTTCCTTTACAAAATTTGCAATAGCAATCTTGAAAAGTCTCGTTGATCTTGAATCCTTTTTCTTCTTGCTCTTCCCTGGAGACTCCACCTGATCAATCTCAATCTCACCAGCCATGTTTGCTGCACCAACAGGATCACTCAGACTCTCGTCCTCAACAACACCTACTTCTGCATCCGCTGTCTCACCAAACTCATCAATATCCAGAGATGTAGCTGATGCAACAGTTTCAACCTCTTTATGCTTGTTCTCACTGAGCCTCACAATGATATTGGAATCACCGGCAGATTCCTGTTTTTGACCATGACCATGTTTCTTGAGCAAAGCTGATGATGGCTCAATGCTGTCCCAAAGTGGATCATACTGCTCACCATCTGACTTGGGCAAAAGCTGACCAGCAGCTCTAGCAGAACTTGGCGATGAAGTAGTCTGTCTTGATCCAACACTGCCAACACCTTGCCCATCCACAGGAACTTGGCTCAAATTGCAGGGAGTATCAAACATGTTACCAGAGGGAGCACCGTTGTCTTGATTGTGAATGTTAGAACTGAATTTGGAGGATAGTGGCTGCTCAAAAGTGGATGCGTAAGGGTTATGATGTGCAGGTATTCTAGATGCCCCAAAATCAGGAAGGCGAGACGATTGATTTCTGTCCACAAGATCTGTAGGGTATTGGGACATAGGACCATCCTTCCCTGGAAAACCCAAAATGCTATCACCTACAGGGTATTGCACACCAGTCTTCCCAGGCACACCCAAGATGCCATCACCAACAGGGTATTGTGTGCTATAGGTTGGCTGTTGGTTCTGTGAACGGGGATGAATCTGTGAGGATGAATTTAAAAGCTCGCCAGATGGAAAATTGTCACCAGAGAAATTTTGCAATTTGTTCATAGTCAATTCCTGTGAAGGAGGACCAGGTTGTGGGTGCGTGTTGCCATGAACAAAAGCGTGTGAAGAACTTAAATCCTGCACAGGAGCATGTGTAAAGTGGTCTTCTCTCATATGACCAGGGCCTCCAAATGGTTGACTTGATGAGTTGCCTGATCCGAAATCTGCTCTATGCAACACAGGGCGAGGAAATTCCTGCATTGGAGGGTACATATGATGCAGAAAATCACCAGCCTGAGAATGAGAAGGCAATACAGTTGAGTAAGGCCTGATAGAAGGCTGAGAACCAAAGTCATTCCTTGGAACCAAATGGTTCGGCTGAAACTGTAAAGAACCACCTAGTGCGGTAGTTCCTGCATTTAAAGATGAATCATACAGTGGTCGTGGAGGTGGCGGGGGTAAGGATGTCCAAGGGGAATTTGGTGGTAGAGAGAACTGAGCATGTTGGTTAGGTAAGGAACCTTGGTAAGATATAGACTGCGGTGGACAGAGTGGCATCAAATTGTAATCCCTATGCATCTGTGGAGCATGAACAGCACTGGCACCTTGTGAAGGTTGAGGAGGAGGTGGAGGAAGGGGCAGCTCTGAAAGATATGGAACATTTGCAGCAGAGATGCTGGGAAGAGGTAACTCTTTAGAATTAGGAGCCATGAATTGTGATGATAGTGGTTGGTCATTAGAACTTTTGATGGGCCACACATTAGTTGACGCGATTGCATTTGATAAAGGCTCACTACTAGAAACCATATTTGGAGAAGTCGCGGATGCTCGAACTGGTGACAGATCAGTTATGAAAGAGTTTTCCATCTGAACAGATGGACAATCAGCCTTTTGAGGTTGCTCGACTACGGACTTATTCATAAGAGGAAGAAAATCCTCAGAAGTACCATCAGATGACTTCATATTATCAGCACTGCTTATTAGCTGAGGGGGTGGGTGGTGAGATTTTTGCACTTTGTGAAATTCTTTTCTCTCAGGAATGTGAGTGGTGGTTTCCCTAAGGTTTTCAGGGACTATTTGTTTTCCCTGTACTGCAATATCTGTGACTCTAGAACTCTCACAATTCATTTTCTCAGCATCAATCAACTGACCATCTTGTCTAGCAATAGGCGCATCTTCACAGTGTTGCATCTCCCGAGCTTTAATTTCATCAACCTTTTCCTTAATCCCAAAAGTTTTGAAACTAGGCTGAGACTCGAAAAGCGTTGGTTTGCTCCTATGTTGCCTTGAACCATCATTCTTGTCATATTCCCGGTGCATATACCGACAATGTGCTCCTCGGTAGCATCTGCCTCGAAGGAAGTCAAAACATTCTGGAATGTGGCGCCGGTCCTGTCTCTTACTGCCATCTCTGAACTCATTTGCACGCCTAAATGCAGGGGACCTGCTCCTACTCCTGCTTCTTTGATTCCTAGAAGATCGACTGGGAACACAAACAATCAAGAGGAATATTTATTATTCTCCTCAGATTATGTACTCTATGAAATCATAATAAAAAACAAATAAAGACCCTGGCTATTTAAATGCCTTAGACCTAAACTCAAATCAACATTAAACAGCCCACCAAACAGAACAATGCAGATACAGCACAGTTGGAAGTACCTCCGAGAACGGCTTCGCTTCTCTCTTCTCCTCCATGAACTTCCCCTCCTGCTATCAATAGGAGACCGACTGCGGCTGCGACTGCGGCTGCGGCTACGGCTACGGCTACGGCTATTTATTCGACTTCTACCTCTTTTATTATACCTTTTATTATAGAGTGAATCGTCAGAGTTACTATCACTAGAACCTTCTCTGACCAATCTCCCAAACTCATCCACCTTTGGAGGAACTGATTCAAACTTAGCCTTTTTAGTCTCCTGAGACTTTTCCGTCCTACAAACATCCATATGAGTACCATCCTTAACCTCCTTTTGAGTATGCACGGAATCTTCTGTTTTTATTTCTGCCGTATAGTCTCCGTAATTTAAGGACTGAATTTTTTCACCTACTGCCTGTTCCAAAAGATAATGCAATGTTAACACAAATGTAATATTTATCATCTTTATTATTTACAACAAAAATTTAGGATTCTATAATTCAATTTCTATCAAGTCCAAGAAGTGATGCAAAATATTTCAAGATTTTCAAAACAAAAAGTTTGGCCTGAAAAAGGGCGTGAATTTGATTCATTAAAGGCTTCGCTTCTTATACTGTGACAAGTTCAACATGCAGTTAATGCCTAAATACTAAATTTTCATCATTTCATGATTAGAGTGCTGGCCATCTGAATCAGCCACCGTATCATATAAAAAATGTTACCGTATAGGCTAGTTACAATTGGTCAATAAATGTCTAAATTTGGAGCCTTAAGCATCAAATAGACATCCGGCCTGTGTATTTGTTCAACATGCACTTATAGAAAAGTTTAATACAACAAAGTAAAAGCTCCCAAATTCATGTTCAACCATTACAAAATATACATATTTCTACATGCTTGCTTACAGAAAAGCGCTGCCTAATTCATGTTAAGCCATACAAAAACTGAAAGTCAAATCCCAAAAGTTGTTATAAAATAATCTCTGCGAAAACTGAACCATGAGCTTGAAGTAGAAACTGCATCATGAAAATATATGAAAGAATACTTACTTCCATGGCTGTCACTGTTGTCATATTGCCCTTCATATCCGTCCGGCTCAGAGAGCTTGAATCCTGATAAAAATTAAAACCTCTGCACTAACTGTGGAGATTGGCGAAGAATATGGTAATACTGCTCCACAAAGGCATTGCTAAAAAATTGGGCACTGGGAGCAGGGGCAGGAGCCGCTTCCTGCATGACTATCTACAGAGAGTTTAAAATCCGTAATATTAGTAAGAAACATATTGACGAAACTACTAAGATGTTAAAAGAAAAACACATGATAACAACACGAGAGCCAAAGCAACATGCTTTTTAAAGTTATTCTTGACCTAACAAATGCATGAAAGAAAAACAACCTTCAAAATTTTTACAGTGGAAAGCACATACCCATTTCAATCAATTAGAAAAACAATACATTTAAAAAACAACGCTATAATGAATATAGAAGCATAACAAGTGATACATTGTGAATATCATATCTGTAACAAGAGAATCTGCAACATAGCAAAGTAAAAATGACAATGAGAAATTTTAATAACCCGATAAGCACACACAGGCACTTTAAGTTGAAGTTAAAAGCACAAAAGGCTTTGTCTTTGAGCTCATATGTTAAAGTAATATGAGCTAAAACGATTTCGCAAAGTCAATCATAAGTGTAATATCACAAACCACACATTAGAATCATAACCAACCAATAAAAAAATCAATAAATTGAAAAAATATGACAAATAAAATCAAACTTTAAGCACCACAAAATCTAGTAAGATTTCATAAAGAATGTAGAAGCATAAGCACTGATAAATTGTGAATATCATATTTGCAACAAGAGAATCAGAAAACTAGCAACATAATAACTGCAATACAAAACCAGAATAACCCGATAAGCTAAGTCAAGTCCAAGGATGATGAGCTAAAACGGTTTCGAGTAACAAGTACTAAATCATAAGTGTAATATCACAATACCATAAATCACACATTAGAAACCAAGCCCTACATACACGCTCAAATCGCGGAAATTTGGTAACAATTATAAACAATTTCAAAAACCCAGAAGTATTTATTCATGTTATAGAAATCCCAATAAAACCCAAATGGAGCAGACCATGTGAATTTGACCTAAGAAAAAGAAGGGTCAGCCGAAAAAATGTAGCCCAGAACTTAACAGCTATAATGATAAACAAAACAATATCTGATTAAAATTCCATAAACCCTAATTTAGCAAAATATGAAAAAGCACAGAAATTTATCAGCACCAACATCCAAAGCAATGAAGAGATTTGTTTGGGAAACATGATATTACAGATCAATCACTACTGACGAGTAGATAAAACTAAATGTGAAATTAACCAGCAGAGGTAGGAAACTGTAAACATATAGAAAGTTAGATTCAAGAGAGGAGTCTGGAGAACCTGCTTGGAGCGATCTGAGCTTTAGAGAGAGAAAGCTTGAGAGAGAGAGAGATCTCTGTGGGTTGAGAGGAAGCAAAGTGAAATTGCAGACAGAGAGAGAACAGTACTAGGGGAGAGAGGAGGGCAAAAAAGATAACAAGAGAAAGAGGCACCTTCGGGAAAAAATAAATAAGGAAAATTGTTTTAATTTTGGAATAAAAATTATAAAAAAGGAGGGTTTTGTTGCAGTCATATTTAGAACATGAATGTGATCCTAAAAGAGAAATGTTTTTGTCTATCCTACTACTATAAATAAAGGCACAATGGGATAAATCAAACACACCTCACAATTAAATCAATTTCTCCCCTCTCTAATTGCCGGCGGCCCCCTCCCTATAAACAATTGTTCAATCAAATAGGCCTACAACACGTTATCAACACGTTCTTACCATGAGCATGAAAACATTCCTCATGATGCATGAACCCCTCTATTTTTATATTTTCCTTACGATATATATATATATATTGTATATGTTTATATATTTGTCAATATGTATATTTGTTTCATACATTACGCAATTATATTTGCTATGTGGAATATGTGAGTCAATGTATATCACATAAATTAGAAGCAAATTAGGGTTTTTAAACCTTAGGTTCGAAAAAAATGGGTAGTTTTGGCAACACTAATGCATCACTGTGGAATGGCGTCGACACCTTAGACCACATGCACAGCCCTTTTTGGGCTTGCTGGTCCCTCTCAGACACAACCAAGCCTCAACTTGGGTTCCTTGTCACACGAGCCTAAAAAGCTGTCATGCTTGCTGGGCTTGTATTAGCCTCAGCCCATAGCCCTTTCAGCCAACCTATGCGGCTGGGTTTCTTTCCTAGGCCCAATACCATAACCAACATTTGGCTAGGTTCTCCGCGCCACAACCAGGCCAGCAATTTATGGGCCTGCTTCCATGCCCAAACCCCTGGCCCAAACGCCAGTAACCGTTGCTACTGGGCTCTCATATTTGGCCCATGGCCTGAAGACCACTCTGTGGGCTACTTTTGCAGCCATACCCAACCCGAGCCCCTTCTTTTGCTCACAGCACCCAGCCCTATTTTTTGGGTTATGATATTTTGGACCCAATAATATTATTTTAATATTATTTTGCTTCTACAATCGACCCTGTATGGCCCAATTTATTGAATTAATTAAAAATGACCTGCAATCCATTAATCTGATAATGAATCCAAAATTATTGACCTGAAGATCACTTTTGGACATTAACGATTCAATAATTTATTTTTATATTTTGAACCATTGACATACTTTCGTAGTAACGAAGCTCTCACACTTGAGTTCCCGAAGAAACTCAAATCCACTATATTTAAATTAGTATATTGCATTCTATGTTTCTTGCAGGAACCTCTCATTATGAACTAATTGTTCATAAAACCAAATTGAGCATGTAGTTTCAAATTTAGTGCCTTTAAAACCCAAAGTTTTAATTCAAACATACCATATGAAACTTGTAGTTTTCATGCATTAATTACATTTTTTTCTCCCTCCGTTTTAAGGACATGTCGAACTTGAATAGGCTCGATTTCTTCGCTCTAGAAGTCTCTGGAAGAAACTATCTGAAGTGGGTTCAAGACGTGAAGCTTCATTGAACTGCAAAGGTTATTAGAGCCACCATTAAGACATTTATCGCCGACAAACCTGTTGATGAAGCTTAGAAGGCTAATGTAATGATCTTCATTTGAAGACACATCCATGATGCATTGCAAACCGAGTACCCCCGCTGAAGAAGACCTACACACCATCTGGCTTGCTCTGGCCGACCGTTTCGATCACCAGAAAGACATATACCTGTCTGAAGTAAGACATGACGGGCATCATCTTCGCTTCCAGGACTTTAAATCCGTGAATGAATATAACTCTAAAGTTTTTAGAATCCGTTCAATGCTGAAATTCTGCAAAGTGGAACTAACAAAATCAGATATTTTGGATAATACCTATTCGACCTTTAATGCCACCAATATTGTTCTACAACAACAATATAAGGCACAAAAATTCACCAAGTTTTTAGATTTGATCTCTGTTTTAATTCTCACTGAAAAGCAGAACCATCTTTTGATGAAAAATCATCAAGCTCGACCTACTAGCTTGAACACCACGCCTGAAGCACATGCGATCAATTTTAGCAACCATAAACGACAAAAAAATCGTTGTGGCGTTGGCAATGGGTGGTAAGCCCCACCACTGGCTCAAGGTCAACATAGTGCCGCTCCTAAGGGAGGAAATGTGACCCAACAACGTCCACTACTCGCCTCTAAGGCCCCAAACTTCAAGAACAATGGCAAAGCTCCCGTTCAGCCCGCTTCTACTGAACTGGACATATGCTACCGTTGTGGATCAAGGGATTATTGGTCACGCGTATGCTAAGATTCCCATGAGGCTATTGCCAAGTATCATTCCCGTCGTGAGTCTAACTTTGCATATGTGGATCATCCAGAAAATGATACTACATCAATGGAGATATCAGATTTTTAGGAGGCGTTAGCTCTTATAAATGAATAAATTAGACATTTTTTTAGGGTGTTTACCCCTAGTGGCCGAATCCACTAGGAGTGGTCGGCCCTTATCCCCCCTATTTTTCTAGGTTTATGGTTTACTTTTAAACAATTTTTCTAAGTATTTCGAATAATTTGTTTGGTTTTGGTTTGTTTTGAATTATGGATTGTTATTTGAATGAATATTATTTTCTCGAATCGCTTAATTGAATGAATGAACTTATATTTATGCATGTGACCAATTCAATCAATTTATTTCTAGGTATGTCTAGTGATGAAGTTAGTTGTCTGGCAGATAATGTAACCACGCACACCATATTTATTGAACGACACTATTTTACTAACTCAATACCCAAGAAAGCTCATTTGACAACTCTCTCAGGCCCATCCCACCTGATTGAAGGATACAAAAATGCACGTATCATATTGTCCAATGATATTATCTTAACCATTAAGGAGACACTCTATTCTCCACGTTCCAAAAGAAGGCTACTGAGTTTTAGAGATATTTGAGATAATCAATATCATATTGAAACCATTGAAGATAATGGTTTTGAATTTCTTTGTATCATTTTGTATGAATATGGCCAGAAGCGTATTCACGAGAAGTTGGAATGTCTGCCGAGTGGGTTATGCATCACAACCATTCGCAGCATAGAAGCCCACAGTGTGGCCAACCCTATGCCTGAGTTCCAAGACACTTTGTTATTTTGGCATGACCATTTGGGACATCCTGGACATGACATGATGCACTGTATCCTTAAATCTTCACACGGGCATAAGTTACATCCCTATGTTAGAGTTCCGCCATGCAAAACGTGTTCTTTAGGGAAGTTAGATACTCAACCCTCACATACAAATATTATTCACGACCCACCTAAATTTCTTTAGATGATTTAAGGGGACATTTGTGGACTTATCCAACCAATATGCTAACCATTTAGATACTTTATGGTATTGGTTGATGCATCAACACGATGGTCAAATGTTTGCATGTTGTCCACACGCAACACCACGTTTGTTAAACTCTTAGCTCAAATAATTAAGCTAAGGGCTCACCACCCTGATTATCCGTCGATTCAACTGGATAACGCTAGAGAGTTTACGTCACAGACTTTTGACGATTATTACATGTTAGTAGGGATTGATGTGAAACATCATGTACCCCATATTCACAGCCAAAACAGCCTGGCAGAAACTTTCATAAAACGTCTTCAATTGATAGCTCGAACTTTGGTTATAAGAACCAAATTGCCCGTATATGCCTAAGGCTATGCGATATTGCACGCAACTATGTTGGTCCGCCTGAGGCCCACCACTACTCAACCACATTCACCGTTATAGTTGGTCACTGGATACGAGTCTGACGCCTCACATTTATGGGTGTTTGGGTGCGCCATTTATATGCTAATAGCGCCACCACTACATACCAAAATGGGTCTTCAGAGAAAAATGAGAATCTATGTCAGTTATGATTCGCCATCAATGTTCGCTACTTAGAACCCTTGATAAGAGATCTCTTTACTGCATGTTTTGCGGATTGTCACTTTGATGAGATGGTCTTCCCATCGTCAGAGGGAAATAAACATGCTAACATTCTTGTAGAATGTCGCGAATTGTCATGGTATGCTCCCACTATGTCTCATTTAGATCCCCACACTGCTCAGTCTGAAACCGAGGTGTGATGGATTATAGATCTTCAGAGTATTGCTTAAAGAATGTTGGATGCTTTTAATGATCTAGCAAAGGTGACAAGATCAAATATATCTGCTGCAAATGCACCTGTAAGGATAGATGTACTCCGCGTAAGTCAACAACCTGCTTGGGAAGGCCGGACCGTCCTCGAAGGTATGAAGGCCACACTTTCCATACAGAAAGGTACATTGGCGGCTAGCCAATCATCTACTCCAACCTTGAAGCGTGACAGACCTCTTGGTTCAAAGGATTCACAACCTCAGAAGAGGAAAATGACACCAATTAGTGACTTTAGTTTGAATCCGACCATTGGTCACTTATCTATTCCAACACATGAGGTTATTCTAGATTACGGTGATGCTTCAGACGAAACATGTTAGTCTCCCGAGAATCTCAAGTTTTTAGTCCACTACATAGTATTGGAATGAGGTTTAGAATATGAATGAGATGATCGTCGACGATGCATTTGCGTACTGAGTAGCTACTGACATCATGCTTAGCAATGACATTAACCATGTTTCGTCAATGAATGTCGACGTAGAACCGATTAGTTAAACTAGAAAGAAGCAATCCAAGTCGAACTCAATTCGCTCGCGAAACGTAAAGTGTTTGGACCTATCATTCTTATACCACCATGCGTGAAGCTCGTTGACTACAAGTGGGTTTTCGTGAGGAAGTATAATGAGAAGAATGAAATGCAATACAAAGCACTCCTAGTAGTGCAAGGCTTCTCTCGGCGCTCTGGGATTGATTACGAGGAGACATATTCTCCCGTAATGGACGTTATAATGTTCTGCTACCTTATTAGTTTAGTGGTTTTCGAAAAACTGAATATGCAGCTTATGGATGTGGTAACCGCGTATCTCTATAGGGATCTATATATGAACATATACATGAAAGTTTCAGAAGGACTTCTATTGACTGATTTAAATAGTTATAGACCACGAAACACTCTTTCAATTAGGTTGAGGATGTCACTTTACGGTTTGAAACAATCCAAGCGGATATGGTATAACCGTATAAGTGAATATTTGACAAGTCAAGGTTATGTGAACAACGAATTATACCCATGCTTGTTCATAAAGAAGTCACATTCTGGATTTGCAATCGTTTCAGTTTATGTCGACGACATGAACCTCATTGGGACTCCCCATAGCTTGAGGAAATTGTTGCACACTTGAAATCAAAATTTGAGATAAATGATCTTGGAAAAACTTGATACTGTCTCAGCTTGGAGATCGGGCATTGTTCGGATAAAATCTTAGTACATCAATCGAACTACACCCAAAAAGTGTTGTGTCGTTTTAATGAAGATAAATCGAAGCCTTCGAGTACACTCATGGTTGTTCTGACTTTAGATGCTAAACGAGATCCTTTCCATCCAAAGGAGGATGAGGAAGAGATTTTGGAACCCGAAGTTCCTTACCAAAGTGCAATTGGGGCTTTATTGTACTTGGCTTAGTGCACTAGACCCGACATCTCCTTCGCTGCTAATCTTTTGGCAAGATACAGCAATGTGCCCACACGCAGGCACTGGAATGTTGTTAAAGACATTTTTCTCTACCTCAAGGGGACAACAGATTTGGGCTTATCCTATACTCGGGGATCTCCGAGTGTTGCCACCCCATATGGTTATCAGATTGATTCTCGCCTTATTGGTTACGTAGATGTTGGATATCTGTGTGACCTACATAGAGTACATTCTCAAATGGGTTATGTATTTACTGTTGGAGACACCGCTATATCTTGGAGGTTTACCAATAAAACGCTAATTGCGACTTTGTCAAACCATGCTAAGATTCTCGCTCTACATTAAGCATCACGTGAATGTTTTTGGCTGAGAGAAGTTATGAAACATATTTGAAGCACTAGTGGTCTTACATTAGTCGTTGACCTTCCTACGACGATTTTTGAAGACAATGCAGCATGTATTGAGTAGTTAAAGAAGGGATACATCAAGGGAGACAACACTAAGCACATATCGCCAAAGTTCTTTTACTCGCACCAGCAGTAGTATCATTAGAACATTGAAGTCAAGCAAATCCGTCCCCAGGACAACTTGGCCGATCCCTTCACCAAGTCATTGCCCAAGTCTACTTTTCAGAAGTTCGTCCAAGGAATCGGTATACATAAATTATCTGAGTTGAATTGCTTGTAGTTCTCTTATTTAGAAGTTATGTCTAACTTAGGGGGAGTATCTAGAAGCATACTCACATATTCTTAATGTACTATTTTTCCTACGATTGGGAGCATTTTTTCCACTGGATTTTTGCTACTTAACGAGGCACCCATCCTAGGATGATCATACTTCGTTGAGTTCACTACTTTCGTCCTGTTTGACGTTTGTTTTAGACATTATGCATACTTCTCACTTTTCTCCTTAGTATATGGGGTTTTCCCTATGCCTTGGGTTTTACCATAGCGAGATTTTGTGAGTTTTACAACAAATGCATACTTTCTTAAAATTGAGACTCGCTTTTACCCGTTGTGCCGATGACTTCATCAACTATTCTACCTTATCTGCTGAAGATCTGATGCGATGGTTTGTTGAGTATTTACACACTCAAGGGGGAATGTTGCAGTCATGTTTAGGATATGAATGTGATTGTATAAATCCTAGTGGATATGAGAATGTATCTTATATTCTTATTAGGAGTTGATTACCTATTAAATGTTGTAATCCTAAAGGGAAATTTTTTTGCTTATCCTACTACTATAAATAAAGGCACAAAGGGGTGAATCAAACACACCTCACAATTAAATCACTTTCTCCTCTGTCTAATTGCCACCGGCCCCCTCTCTTTCTAAACCCTAAGATCGTTCAATCAAATAGGCCTACAACAATTTTGAATTTTTTATATTAATAAATGATAATATCAACACTAAGACCTCGTTCAGTATTGGTTTTTTTTTTTCACAAAAAATGCTTCACATTAAAGTTAAACAATAAAAAAATGTTTGATAAACATAAAATATCTTACTTATTTTAAAGAGTAAATTGTACAAATGGTCCATCAACTTTAATCAAATTGGAGCAATGGTCCCTCAACTAAAAATCCATTACCATTGGTCCCTCAACTTATTAAAATGTGTAGCTATAGTCCTTTTCATCAATTTTGTCAAAATTTTGTCAAAATAAGCTATGTTGGAATGACCATTTATACAATTAGGGTCTCTCAACTCATCAAAGTGTATAATTATGGTTCTTTTAGTCAATTATGTCAAAAATTTTGTCAAAATGAGTTATATTGGAAGGATCATTGCTACAATTGAGTTAAAGTTAAGGGACCATTTCTCCAATTGAATTAAAGTTGAGGGACCAATGGTAATGGATTTTTAGTTGAGGGACCATAGATGCACGTTTTGATAAGTTGAGGGACCAATGGTAATGGATTTTTAGTTGAGGGACCATTGCTCCAATTGAGTTAAAGTTAAGGGACCATAGCTACAATTTACTCTATTTTAAAAGCAATACTCTCTAGCTTTTAAAAGCAGCATCTATGTTGCTTTTAAAAGTTAATTTAATAAAACGCTGAGTTGACCCTTTAGTAAATATTTTTTTAATTATTGCAATACCTTCATTAAGTTTTGAAAATGATATATTTACCTTTCCACATACATGTTATCTCTTAAAGAATAAAGTGACGACTATCATCTCCGACCACCATTGTTGCCACCTCCACCACCATAACCACAACTTCCACCACTGTGGTCACAACAACAACCGCCACTACCATCATTGTCCATAGGTACATCGTCTTTTCTTTCAATTATTTATGATTTTATATAGATAGAAATTGAAATCAAAATTAATAAGAATTGATGATAATTAATTTATCGTTGGTATAAAGACGATGCCCTCACCAAAACACTTACTTTTGAAAAAGTTTCCATGGAAAATCGCATGGTTATAACCTTAATTTCAGCATAATCCCATCAACTAAAGACCACTTTTCCTTTACAAACTCCCCCTTTTTTCCCGGTAAAAAGTAGGGCATAAATCCATTTTTTCGTTCTTTTGTTTCGCACACAAACTTGGGCTGACAAAGCCCTTTTTTGCAGATAACATAATACACTCCTAAACCCTAAACAAAAATAATTGAAATCAAATAAAAATAACTTACATAAATCAGTTCATAACTCCAAAACTTTAAAATCATCATCCATCCATCCCAAATAGTTTGTTCTTATCTTTCAGAGCGTCTTAGGGTTTTAGTCATAATAGGGTTTAGGGTTTAGGTTGGAGCATTCTGAATGGTGAAGTTAGGGTAGCAATTTTGTTCTTAGTTGATATATATAAAATTTTATGCCTTTTGAGGCTTGATTGATTAGGAATCGCTGCTTTCAGCGGCGTTTTAGCTGTAGTTTTGGATTAGTGCAATTTCAGTTTCTCTGATGCTGAAGCAGGATGCATTTTTTACTTTAATGGACCTCTATACGTGCTCCATCCACGTCTTTATAGCCTCGGGAAACCATGAAAATCTTCGATTCAACGAGTCTTTAGTTGATACGAGTATGAGCAGTAAATGTACCACAAACACAGCAGTTTACACCTTAAACCTAGAGGCATAGTCCGTATCTGATTCGAGGATTGGAAATATGGGCCTTTTATTTTGTTTTGGCACAGTTTACTGTTATATTTGTCATCTATGTTGTGAAAGTTAATGGAAAGAACATAGATTGTTCACTTGGTAAAACCTTGTGTTCATTGCGGTGAGTTATTTGGCCCCCGAATTTAGGATCACGTTGTCTGCATGGCCTGCAAGCCAGGCTGGAGGCCTTAATGCTGATGACGTTGTAGGTAGAGAACAAGCAACCATGAGAGCTCACATTTAACTTCCCTGAACTCTCTCATCTCTCATCTAACGCCAATTTGTCACGGAACTTAGTGCACATGGCCAACCTTTATATAGATATTAGACACGTATTATGTGTCCAATGGCTCCAATCTCGTTGAAACTTCAATTTGTTTGTTGGAGATGCATCAGTCAAAGTCTGGCACAATCTATGCTTTGGCTTGGGTGATCACACTTGGAATTATGTTTTGACCTGATAGAAAGATCCATGATGATTTTTCTAGTTCCTTTTGGGAAGAACTCATGGAAACATCCATGGGATTGAACTGAAGGTAGGACTAGAGAACAGAGAGAATATTTTAGCTTATTTTATTCTTGTTTGGAAGGCTGTGAGACAGAAAGTCTTTAATTCAAGAAATATTGAAAAAACTAAACCACAAAGCCTGGTTTTCGCAGCTGGTATCTTCTGTTGAATGATTTGATATTGAAATCCATCTGTAGGAATCACTTTCACTTCATTGACACCCATATTGCTTCTGGTAACGGTTCTCAATTTCCTTTGAGCTATTTGGCTGCATCCTGAATGTCCTAATTTCTTTTCATAAATGATTGGCCCGTTGAAGATACATAGAGATAACGGCTATCCACATGCTCTTTCCTAATTTTTACTTTCTCTTTTCCCCATTTCTCACCTTGGTTCTCGTCGTTGTGTTTGCATTGTTATATCCTTTTGTTTCTAAGGTTATGTATTTATATCTGGTGCTGCTTGCTTATTGTTTTCATGTTTATTGTATCAATGACTCTCAGCTTGTTTTGGCTTCTTGCAGGCTTATGGGATTCTGGAAAAATATCTATGTTATTTTGTTCCTCTCGTCAAACTAAAGAGATGATTTTCATGTTAGCATGGATGTTTGTCTAGTCTGCTCACTTAATGAAGTGCTGTGTTTGACATGAATAAGGGTACTTCACACAACCATTTTTTTCTCCTTTTGTTTGTCCAATAATGTATTTGTCTAAAATCTAAATGCAACTGCTGTTGTGATGGATGACATTATCGCTCCTTTTTTTAACTTTGAAGATTTCTTCTTCCAATAATTTTGCGATTCTTGTCGTCATTGTGATTGTCTTTCCCCAATGAAGACCAAGGTTTAACCATTTAGGATTTAGAACGAATATTAGCAAGCTTCTCTAATCTATATTATTGTTCTAGCCTAGAAGGGATGACTCTCGCTGTTTATGATTGTCGGTATAAGCATACTCGATCTGAGGAGAGTTTCATTTATACAACCAAACTTATCTCAAGTTCTCAACTTTAATCCCAAAGTCAAATGCTTTTCTAATGGAGTTTCGTTCGGACACTAAATGCAGTAAGGCTGGTTTTTGGAGTTAAATGCCTTAAACCTACATTATAGGTTTGCCCGGACTCCAAATGATCTACGTGAATCTCGCTTCTCATCGCTCTTTCCTAAATAGTCTTTAGTTGTTTCTAACTTGTTTTGTTTATTGCCATCGTTTAAGAGATGAAACTGCAATTGACATCGCAGGCAATTGAGGTTCCAGCAATTTGGCTGAAATGAATTTTTTTTAGTTAAGCTAGTTTTGACGACAGTGAGCCGGGATCCAGCAGAATGTCCGACTGGATCAAGGGGATGAACTTTTTATGCACCCATTGTTGTTGCCCCCCCAGGTCTTGTCGAAATCTTAATATGCATTGTTGTTTGTGATTATCCCATATTAGCTCCAGGCCCTCCCGGATTTGGGAAAGGCCCTATTGCCACTAGCCTTTTGGCTGTGCACAGATGAGGTTTTTCTAATATATAGTATGCACCAGGATTTTGGGCTTATCAGTTCTTGGTCATTGAACTCTTGGCCACACATCCAATATCCATTGCCCCGTGCATGGCATCTGGCATTCCATTGCCTGGGTAAGTGTCATGCATTGGCATACAATCTGATATTCGCAGAATACATGATTTTCAACCATTTCAGGTCTCCTTGATTACTAGTTTGCTAAACTTTAATGCGGATTATCATTGATTAAATTTAACAAGTCTACGTGTCTGCCAAAGTTGGGCGACTTTTTGGTAATTAGTAGATTAAATCTTCCGGGGCCACCCTAGCTACCTACTTAGTTTCTAACAGCCACTTAGTAGTTAATCTTAGTTTCTAACTTCTAAGTGGCACCAGAATAGCCATGTAAAAAGCACCCTACACTACTGTTGCTTGCAGCCGCATAAATTTCGAGCTGTTACAACTCGCCTAGATTTCGTTAACCTACTTTTGGTTTTCTAATTAAATCTTGTAGTTTCTTTTTACGCAAACTCCGACCTCAAATGCATAGGGTTAATGTTCTAAATTCAACGAGTTACAAGTCTTTTGTATTAAGTCTCGTAACTAACTAGACATAGTAATGAATTATGTTAAATAGTCAACTGCAACATAGAAATATATGTTAAATCCCTAATTATCCCATTTGCCGCTCATTATGCTTGTTGCCACCAATCTTACAAGCCACCATCTATCATGTCTTATTTACGTAGTTGACTATTTAGAGCATCTTCAAAGGAGATGTCTTATGTGAAATATCACGCAATCAAATTTGAAGGTAGGAAGAAGTTTCAATCGATATGTTAATCCTACATGGATTGACATAACAATTTTTTTGTTGCCATTTCTGACATATGAGAAGATGTGATGTCAATTAATTTTCTAATTGTTTTGTTATGTAGGTCTCATTAACGCACTAATTGTAAACCATGACAATTTATTTTAGTTGATTTCCTTGGGAGTATTTTGTGCTCACTACCATTTAGTGTGGTGTATGCTCACCACCTTATTTATCACAGTTAGATGAGTTTGAATTTCAAGATTCGTGTAGTGGATAAGCACAAATCTCAAAATTCAAACTCATTTAAGGGTGATAAATAAGATGGTGAGCATACACCATATAAATGGTCGTGAGAAAAAATGCTCTCGATTTCTTTTTAAAATGGGTCCTACAAATATTATTACAACAACAAAAAAAAACATATGAATCAGGAAATTTTTTTAAGGGTTCCCAATGCTAGTGCTAGGTGGTGTTCCTCATCTGTGAGAATTTAAAACCTAAATTTATTTAATTAAAAAGAAAGAAAAGAATATCGAAGTGTCAGAGTCCCGATGGTGGGAACACCACTTGGCATAAGTGCCGAGAACTCCTAAAAAAATTCATGAACTAGACTAGAGGAAAAGAAAATTTGACATTTTCATCAGCCATCAAATTAAAATTTGACATTTATCTTTTAACATGTCTATAGAAGATGCTCTTATCTTTTGACATGTCTATATAAGATGCTCTTATATATATATATATATATATATATATATATATATATATATTTGTATATCCTAATTGACCTTGTTTGTTACTTCACCTTCACCTTGAGGGATGTTTCATTTCATGTTGGGCAGACAGTGATGGTAGGTCTGTTGGAAAAGCATTAGGCACGAGTATAAGAGAAAAAGAAAGCTGCGTACAAAGTCAAAGAAGTATGAATCAAGGAACAAGAATAGTATATAGTATACGATGATCACTGTTTATATAGTTGTCACTTACTGCAAAAGGTCTTCTTTTTTTTCGTAAATACTGCAAAAGGTCTAAGGCACTATACTTTTAACTTCACTGAGAGATCCAGTTCTCTTTGGGTCTGAGATGACAGAAGGGAGGAGATAAAATCATGGCATCGATGCACACCCTCATCAATAACTTGTGCCTCTAATCTAGTTTTAATGATCAAGTTTTCATATTTTTTATACTAGTGATATAAGGCAAGAAGAAATTTAACATAGGACGTCAGTGCTGGATATCTAAATATTTTCGACGGAAATATTGCATCTACCTATTAGGCTATTACTGTTTAAAACCAATGACATAGCACTATTGCATTGAATATAAACGAATAAGGACTTGTTGCTTAAGTGGTATTCTACTTTTAATTGTAATAGTGGTAGATTAGATCATTTCCCTATTTTTTTATCACTTGAACTAAAAGACTCTTCACCAGATCAGGTTGAAGTTGATATCCAGTAAATACCAAGAAAATTACCCTTAATCACTAAAATCTCACATGAATTATCATATCATATCCAAATATAGTGATAAACTTTTTTGAATATCTTAGTGGATCAGGTTTTGGTTCCCATCATGCGTCCTAAGTTCGAAACTCCTCCCTTCCTTAATTATTGTAATAATTTCAAACTCTCCCTAAAAACTAAGAAAAATACCCTTAATCTTTCTTTTCCACTCTCTCTCACCACTTGGGCTAACTGCTAATCAAGTACGCAAGTCCACGGTCATAGCGAAAGAAAAACTTTAGCAAATATTGCGTTAAATATAAATTGATTTGTAAATGATTTCTATCCTAGTTCGGCCTCGATGGACTTTACCAATTGTAATAGGTTCATTGCATATCAATCACGTACGTAGGACGGTAGGAGAAGCGTAATTGGACACCAAATTAAATTTTGTCAATTAGAATACCGTCCATTAATTTTTATTTCCTCTTCTCTTTATTCGGAGCTAATGTTATAAATCTTACACGAATTAAGGGTAAGTTCTAAATTATAACTAAAGCAGAAGGAGCATTGCGCGAGAGAGAGAGAGAGACAGAGAGAGACAGAGAGAGAGAGAGAGAGAGGAGGGGAGGGGTCGCGGACAGGGAGAGTTCAGAGGGGGAAATGCAGTTTACTTCTTGTTGCAGGCTGACAGATAGCAGGTTTGTATTATTCACAGAGACATGCAGAGGCAGAGAGAAAGAGAGAGCACGCATTTATTTTTGTTTTGGGGCCATCGTTCGCTAGCACCTTCTTTTTTCTCCCTAGGGTTTGGCCCCGTCACTTTCAGTCGTCAGAACGAAAGAACCAAGAAAAAAAGGAAGAAAGAGAAGACAAAAGATGCTCGCGGATTAAGGTCAAATATATCCCTTATATTTCACCCCATACTTTTATCATCCACACATTTATTTTTATTTTTTACATATTTTTTAATTTTCAGTCAAATTAAATAAATTAAAAAAAATTAATAATAAAGAATTAACAATAATGTGTAAAAAGTTAAAATAAGTGTGTACATAGCATTATCCTTAAGATAATATTAGAAAGGAGGACAATGAGAGGAATATACTTTCTCATTAACATGAAATATAATTTCACTGTACCGTCAAAATGATAAAGACCGTTGTGGTAAGAAGTGGTGAGTTGTCAACTTATTTGATTCATATGAAGGACTAATCTAGAAATGAAGGGACAGTTATGGTAAGATGTGATGAGCTATTAACTTATTTTGATTCCTATGAATGATTAAACTGTCTACAAATCAAATGAGTTTCTTCAAATAACAATAAAAATAATAGTATTACTGAATATAACATTTGAACAGGAAAATGATGTGGATTAGTAAAGAAGCATTATCTTTTTCTTTAGGGAAATTTTATTTGGACCCAATAAACTTATTTCTACACCCATTAAATTTTTGTTAAATTTTATATTCCAATTATACCCTAAAAAAAGATGGGTGTAGAAAGATATTATCAACTGACGAAAAACCCAGCCACAATTGACTGCCGAAAATTGGAGAAGGGATTGCCGGAGGGTGGAGAAGAACAGCAAAAATGAACTATGGCATTCCTGCTCCGCAATTCTATCGCTTCCCATCTCCAATCCCACTCGCAGGTTTCTCTCTCTCTCTCTCATGTTTGATCTGCGTCGCCGCCATTTTGATTTGGCTCAGTTTTTCCTCTCTCGCTAAATCTAACTTTCTCACTTCGACAATTAGAGGGCACAGAACGATTCGCTTTCACAATCGTGACGCCAGTTCCACGTCGAGCCAGGGCCCCGCGAGAAAGCGGCGAGTCTCTCTCTCTCTAATTTTCTTTTCAGCTATACATGTTTTTGATGAAGCTTATAATTTCATCTTGTATTCGAGATTCGTCCTTGAAACTTTGTATTTTTATCATTTTTGATAGCTGGGTAGCAACCCATTTGAGCAAACAGCTTAAAGATGATAGCTTTAGATTTATTTGTGCAAATTTTGTTTATTTATTAGAGTGGAGGGCATGAAATCGATGAACTTCCTCCGCTGCTAAGCATGAGGTCGGTGACAACAGTTTCTGGAATGACGACCATAATCAAGTCTGGTTGTTGCCAGGGTAGGTGGTTGGGTGGGTTTATGTGTTTGTGTAATTTTTTCAAGTTTGTAAATTTTGTATTTGAGGGTAAAATGGTAAGTTTGTGGGACAAAATTTCTAAGTTGGGAGTGGAAAGAGGATTCATGAGTTTAAATAAAATTTCCCTTTTCTTTATTATTATTATTTATTATACATATATACATATAAATACTATTAATTCTCTCATATCCTACTTGGGTTTCTATCCAAATCTCCCCTCCCCTTCCACCAACACACGCGAACATATATATATATATATATATATATATATATATATATAGAGAGAGAGAGAGAGAGAGAGAGAGAGAGAGAGAGAACGCATTAGACAATTAGAAATTTGGATGGATAAATATGGACTTCTCTCTCCCCCTCTCTCACACACACATGCAATTGTTGTCATGATGATCGATAACTGAGATCATGTTGGTGATGGCGACACGTATTTTTACCTTGTATGATTAAGCATCAATCATAACAGTTAATTTAATTAAGCATGTAAATTATGCCGCATAACATTATATGGAATGATAGATAAAATAATAATTTCAATCATTTGCGAGTGGTACATCATTTATGTTCAGGTAAATTACTAGTTTGTGTTCAGTTCTTCAATAATACCATACCAACTTTTCTCTATAGAAAATGGTATAATTAATAATTTGTTTCATCTTTTATGATCGAAATAATTCGCTATGTCATAAAATATTCGGTTTGGTTGTCAATTTCATTTGAGTGATGACCATTACTAGAATTAATAGGCCATTAAGATATCTGTTCCTACATATATATCAGCATCTATTACGATTGAATATGAAATATACTCATACAAATATACGTATAATTACCTTTATATTTCATTATTTTGATCAAATGGTTAAAAACATTTACTTCTCTACACTTAAAAAGTAGATGATATTTAAGGCTAGCTAACACGTGGATACACACAAATTGGGTAAATATAAAACATGTGTGGCGGTTGGACTTCAGATATGAGACAACCTAGTTTAATAACATGAAGAAAGTTGAAGTTCTACCATCAAAACAATTGATAATATGGAGAGCAGCTCAATTATTTATAAGCATATTATTCTAATCTGTGTGAAATTCTCATTACTCCTTCATGGCGCGTTTACGTAACGGTAATGAAGATAGGAGGAATTGAATTGAGGAGGAATTGGAATGAGGAGGAGTTAGAATCGGATTCCTGTTGAAGCTGTTTACTTAAATGTCCTGGAATCGGAATAGAATTCCATAAAGCTGTTTACTAATTCAGCAGAATCGGAATATAAACCAGTATGATTACTAAAATGCCCTTGTTCTAAATCAAATATTTTATATACTTTAAGGGGTTTATAAAGGATGTTCTTGGAAATAAAAAAAATTAAGTGAGGGTATAAAGGGAACAAAACTATCATTCCGATTACCCAAACAAGGAGGAATTGGATTACCACCTATATCTAGGGAATCCAATTCCACCAATACAAGGAATTGAATTCCAATATTTATGTGGGCCCCACTGCTTTTTTGATTCTTCCATGTTTAGTAAACACCGGAGTACTCCGTAATCGGAATTCAATTCCCCATTCTCATTCCGATTACGGATACGTAAACACGCTATCAGTTCTTCTGTAATGGATTTAGGTTCTACTTACTATTGTTAACAAAACCCAAAAAAGAGGAGAAGCAGTTGGGTTCATCAAGTATCCCTGACTTTGTCCTTTCCTTTTTGCTACTCTGCTCAGACCTGCAGATATATCTAAACAAATTAAAATGGCAGCAGCAGGCCGGGGTTCTCTTGGGAGAAACAAACACTTCAAACTCAAAGTGTTGAAATAATTTTCACCCAAAGAGTGATGAGGAAATTTATGGTTTCCTGAACAAAGTAAAACTGCTGTCTAGTTGGGGGAGCAATGTCTATACAATATTTAACTCACTATTGATGAAAAATCTGTAACATCAAGAGAAAATCGCCCTCTCGTGAAGGCGACCAGTGTATGATAACTTCTCTGGTCTCTGTGTATGATGAACTCTTAAGTAATCTTTCTTTACCTTTTGATTTAATGCATCCATTATTTTCAATAAAATAACTTAATCATTCAACTACAAACCCTAAAATTGGTAACATCCTACATAAGTGCTGCCACAGAATTGGGTTGATGCCAACAATATAAATATAAGGGTATGTTAAATATTGCTTAAAAATTAGTTAAAATGGAATAATGATCAAACTGGTACTTATTATTATGCAGAAGTAAAATTAGTTGTCTTGGCCAAATGTTAGTGGGACGGCCGGTTTATTTTCGGAGAAACTTGATATTAATCCAATTTTGTGAATCATTTTTAAAACGAGTCTAATTATATTTCATGTTAGTTTTTTTTCTTTTTTTCTTTTTTATTTTCATACCAATTTACTCATAAAATTACTTATAAGTAATCAATATTATCCCTTAATTTTAGGATTAGTATTTGTGATAAGTTTTACCTATTTGAGGTTTAAAGAATAAAATTCCCTTAATGATAGGATAATTGTTGGAATAAAATTATTTCCTATATATCTCCGAGTGAGGATACTGACACACCCCGACCCGAAAGTGGGGCGTGCTGGCCATCACGTGTCAGAGCCCTAGGTTGTTAGAATTCGGTTTGAACTTATTCGTACTTCGTTATCGATCTTTGCTTCCGCATAGCACACTTGGCTACGTCACACTCACGCGACGGCCAACATGCCCTACTTTCGGGTACGGGTGTGTCAGATACACCTCTTCATTTCTTCTTCATTTATCTATTCTTTCTTTTTAGTTTGTTATCTAAAACCTTTTTTATAGATAAGATTTATCATTTGCCTTGCGAATCTTCTTCGTTATCATTGTTTAGTTTTCCTCTTCTCTTCTTAGGCTTCCACTATATATGAAATTTGATTCTGTTTGATCAAAGAATGGAGGTTGGTTGGCTTCTTTCATCAAATTGCTTGTTGTGTTCAAATTAGTTAATTTGGTGGTCAAAGTTGGATCTTCATTTGAGTTGTATTTTTACTCAAATTAATTGATTTCATGGTCGATATTTATCTACCTGTATCACAAGATTTTGTTATATAACCTACCTCTATTATATGCAGATTATATTTTTCTATTTTATTATCTATCTCTATCACAAATTGCTTCTATATGTTTTCCTATATTACATAGTAATTTATCTTGCTTATAGGTAGGTAAATTGTGTATTTGTACCCTTCAGTTTTTTTATCTACCTATTGATTAGATATATTTTCTTCGTTTGATATCTTACTTATAGGTATAAATACATTTATGTATTAGTACCTTTTAATTAGGTTGTATATTTTTGCAACTTAATCTATGATAAAAATATTTTATTTTATTAAAAGGTAAAGAATTGAAACGTTTTTTTTAAATGTTTAGTAAATTGCAGATGTTTAAATATTCAAAATTTGAAAACAAAGGGTAAAATAGGTTTAAATAATAGTTAAGTAGACATAAATTAGAAATTTCAAAAAATTGGACTAAAGTCAATAGAACGTCAATTTTTTTGGACCTATATCTTAATGCCCCTTTATTTTCTTGTCTCGAATGTCTGTGAAAAAAGAAAGAAAGAAAAAATAGGACTTCAGCTTTTGAACTGCAATGTACTAATACAGTAGTCATCTGTATTAACGTACGTTCTCAATTATTTTGTTGAAAGATTCCACTATTTTTCTTGATTATCGAGGTGCCTGATAAGTGACACATGGCAGTATCTTAATGGTGGTTGACATGTCAACTTATTAGGTTGGGAATGTGTGTAATTGGTTGTGGTTAGTTAGAATCTGGAGGATAAGATTTGTTAAATAGATAAGGAAAAGTAGCTTAGTCACTAAGATACTGTTGTCATATAAAAGCATTGTAAACACTCTTCATAATTCATTCAATACAATCAAATCTTTCTCTCTATCTCTCAAACACTTCTCTCTTTGCTTTTCTCTTTCGAATCCTTCTTCATAACTATGGATTGCTGGAGGTACATCTGTTATCATGGTATCAAGAGCCGTTGAACTGTTGTGGGTCTACAAATGTTCTTGGGCTCGACAATTCTGGGTTTTTTTGGGTGTTTGTGCTGAAGGTTCGTCTGTCAATTTTGTAGCTACGGATCTGAGTAATTGTTCGTCTTTGTCTATCTCAGGTGATATGTTTCATTTCGTGATTTTCTTGTTGATATGTTTTTGGGGCACAAAGCCAGTATCTTGTTGAAGTTTTAGGGCACGAAGCCATTTTCTTGTTGAATTGTTGAGGCATAAAGCCATTTTCTTGTTGAATTGTTGAGGCACGAAGCCATTTCTTGTTAATTTTTGCGGCACGAAGCCATTTTTGCTGCTTTTGGGCACAAAGCTATTCTCTAGTGTTTTGCAATTCTTGGGTGTTAATTGTTGTTATCTCTGTGTAATACTTTGATCCATGAAAAATGACTGTTCCTGGTATGAAAATTGAGAGAGTTTTAGGGATGTTGACAATTAAATTGAATGATCGCAATTTCTCTAAATGGGCTTTTCAGTTCAAATCAGTCTTGAAAGGGTATAAGTTGTTTGATCACTTTGATGAATTTGCTGTGTGTCCTCCAAAGTATGTCATTCATATAGAAAATGGGGTTACTACAGAAGTCACAGAAGCTTTCTTGGAATGGGAATCTGTTGATATGGCATTGTTAAGTTTAATTCTGGCTACCTTGTCTGATGAAGCAATTAAGCATGTTATTGGATGCAGAACTGCACATGATGCTTGGTATAGCTTACAAGATAAGTATGCATCAATGTCCAAGGCTAGAGTCAATACTCTAAAGACTGAGTTTCAAACTTTGCAAAAATGAGGAGATTCAATAGATCAATTCTTGTCAAAACTCAAGGCCATTAAAGAACAATTACTTAATGTTGGAGAAATTGTTTCGGATAATGACTTTATCTTGGCTGCTTTATTTGGGTTACCTCGAGAATATTCTACTATCAGGACAGTGATTCTTACTCGGGATACTCTTATCACATTAAGAGAATTTCGTGAGCAATTGTTATGTGCTGAAAGAGAAGCTGAATCTCTCTTGAATACTCTGTCTCATAATTTCACAAGCTTATATATGCAAGGATCATCACAAGGTTTATCTTAGGGATTTACTAGTAATTCTGGAGGCCATTTACAACTGGTGGTGTTTTAACTCAGATGCCAAGTGGGTCTTCATTATTTGGAATGCAATCTTTTGGTTTATCAGAGGGCAATGTTTCAAATAGTGGTTCCTTGCCATCTTCCTTGCCATTTCCATCTCTTTCAATGCCAGTTTCTTCTGATATGCCATTGATGTATCCTTAATTTCTTGGAAATCAATTTAATCCGTCATCATTTTCTTTCCCAGGATACTCTGAGTTTCCAAATGCATATGGTTTTGTGGGAAATGTTGCTACTCCAAGGCAATTTTCTAATCAAAATAGTGGTTCAAGATCTTTCAGGCCTAATAACAATGGTAATGGGAAGGGAAATTTTCAATCCTCACAAGGTGGGAATAATACAAGTCATGGCATGGGTCAGTTTTCTAGTACCAGGCAGAATAATGAAAATTGGAACTTTTGGTCTAGTAACACTGAAACAAGGTCACATATTGTCTTAGAGTGTCAGATTTGTTTTAAAAGAGGGCATACTACTCCAAATTGCTGGAAAAGGTATACAAATACAAGCTCGAGTGGTTCGGTAGTTGAATGTCAGATATGTGGGAAGAAGGGTCGCAGTGCATTGGACTGCTATCATATGAATAATTTTGCTTATCGAGGTAGTGTACCATCAGAGTTTCTAACTGTAATGCAAGCACAAGTTCAGCCAACTTACTTGCCAAATGACTCTTGGATTGTAGACACATGTGCATCACATCACATGACTGCGGATGTGACTGCTCTTCAGCAAGTCAATGCATACGAGGGTATTGATAGAATTACAATTGGCGATGAGGAAGGTTTGCAATTTCATCATATTGGATCTGCAAAATTGCACATATTACCTCATTCTTTAATTTTGAGAAATGTGTTACATGTTCCTACTATTGTAGTCAATTTGCCATATGTTAAACAGCTTTGTAAAGATAATTTCTGTTGGTTCATATGTGATGATAATGATTTCTTTGTGCATGACAAGGTAACCAAGGCTGTGCTTTACCAAGAAATGAGCAATGATGCATAGTTGTTTAAGGTTCCTACCAAGTTGATTACAAATGTTGCAGTGAAGTCTCAGAACAAGCTAATTGGATTACTTAGTCAGAAAGTAAAGCATGTGATTTGACATCAAAGGTGTGGACATCTGAGCAATGAAGTCTTGTCTACAATGTTAAAGCAATCTCAGATATATAGTAGTGCAGATGATACGCAACATATGTGTTCATTTTGTATTTCAGGAAAGATGACTAGATTACCTTTTGTAGATAAGAAAGACAAATGTGTATTTCCTTTTCAAAAAGATTCATTCTGACCTTTGGGTTCTTCACCTACTAAATATATTGAAGATTTCAGATATTATGTCAGCTTTGTAGATGAATTCTCTAGATATGTTTGGATACTCCCATTGGTTAATAAATTAGAAGTATTTGATATCTTTCTCAAGTTTTACAGTTTTGTATATACTCAGTTTAATGTTGGTATTAAGTGCATTCAAACTAATGGAGGGGGAGAGTACATCAGTAAAAGATTTCAAAATTTTCTAGCACAAAAAGGGTATAATTCATAAAGTTTCATGTCCCTATACCCCTTAGCAAAATGGAATTGCTAAAATGAAACATAGGCATATTGTGGAAACAGCTATAATACTCATGACTGCCGTTGGTTTATCTCAAGAGTTGTGGTTTCATGCATGTGCTCATTCTGTATTTTTTATTAATTGGATGCCATGTAAGACTTTAAGTTTAAATTCTCCATATCATCTACTATTTGGTGTTGTTCCTAGACTGCAAGAGTTGAAAGTGTTTGGTAGTGCACTCTATCCATATATTAAACCATACAATGAAAACAAGTTACAACCACGAGCAATGTTATGTGTTTTTCTTGGATATGCACATGAATACAAATGTGTCATATGCTATCATCGACATTCTAGAAAATTTATTATTTCTAAACATGTCATTCACAATGAGGATGTGTTTCCTTGCAAGTTCAGTTCTGGAGTTTTTAAAGATCAATCATGTGTCTGTCTTATACTCAGGAAGCTACAAATCACAGATCATCTGCAACATTTGTTCTTCCAGTACCTTCTCCAATTGCTAACCTAATACCAGAAATTGTGAATCTGTCTCCTAGTAATGAAGTGCAGTTTTTCGGTTCTGAATCTACCATTCCAGTGGTACAGTCACAATTTCAAGGCTCCAGCACTACATTTGATAGTTCTACATCATCTCAACAATCTGAAACAACTCTCCTAGCTCTACAAACAGACTCTGTGTTACATGTCCTTCATCCTGCACAATTGGAGGTAATTCTTCCTTTTGAAACACCTGATATTGGTAATGTCTCACACTGTGATACTTATACTCACATAATGCAAACCAGGTTGCAAACTGGTGCTATTTCTCAAAAAGATTACTCTAGCTATATTGCATCTCCTAAATTATCTACTTTGAGACTGGATGATATAGATGCTTGTCAAAATAGTCTCTCTTTTATGGCTCACATTAATGATATTGCTGAACCAACATCATTTCGAAGTGCTGCAACAAACAAACACTGGCAGAATGCAATGCAAGAGGAGTATGATGCACTTTGGAGTCAAGGTACTTGGATTTTAGTTTCTCCACCTACTCACAGGGAAGTTATTGGAAGTAAATGGGTGTACAAACTGAAGAAGAATCCTTATGAGTTGAGTTCAAGATATAACGCACGTTTAGTGGCTCAGAGGTATTCTCAAGAACATGGTTTGGATTATTTTGATATTAAAAATGCATTTTTTGCATGGTGACTTAGAAGAAAAGGTCAACATACAACAACCACAAGGGTTTATTGATCCTCAGTATCCAAACCATGTTTGCAAGTTGGTTAAGTCTCTTTATGGCCTTAAACAAGCATCTTAAGCATGGAATGCCAAGTTTACTGGATATCTACCTGCAATGGGGTTCACAATGTCACAATTTGACACTAGTCTATTTGTGAAATATGATGGAGTGGGTGTTATTGCATTATTACTTTTATGTTGATGATATCATTCTAACTGGTTCTAATCTAGAAAAGGTTCAAGCAGTCATTACAGAATTGGGGGATGTGTTTGATCTCAAGGATATGGGTAAACTATTATATTTCTTGGGGCTGCAGATTAAATACAAATCAAATGGAGGTATTTTTCTCAGTCAAACTAAATATGCCAAAGACTTACTTCACAAGGCATGAATGAATAATTGTAAATCTGTGAATACACCGTGCAGACCTCATACTCAGTTTCTTGATTCAGAAGGCACACATTTGTCTGATCCCACATTATATTGGAGTGTAGCAGGAGCTTTGCAATATCTTACATTCACACGACCCGATTTGACATATGTTGTTAATGCTGCTTGTCAATATATGAATACTCCCACTGAGGTGCACTATGATTAGGTCAAAAAGATCATGCGTTATGTGCAAGGTACAATTGAATATGGTCTCACTTATTCAACCTCAATAAATACATCCCATGTTGCTTTCTCAGATTCAGATTGGGCAGCTGATCCTAATATTAGGAGATTAGTCACTGGTTTTGTTGTTTATCTTGGACATAATCCAATCTCATGGCAGTCTAAAAAGCAAGCTTCTATTTCCAGAAGTTCAACCAAAACTAAATATAAATCTCTTGCTTATTGTGTTGCTAATATTACATGGATTCAGAATTTGTTGAGGGATTTACATCAATTTTTACCTGAACCTCCTTTCATACACGTGATAACTTGTCAGCATTTGCTCTATGTTCAAATCCTGTTTTTCACACCTAAATCAAACATCTTGACACTGACTTCCACTTTGTTCGAGAAAAAGTTTAGAAGAAGGATATACTGGTTCAATATGTACCCACTTAGGAGCAAACAAATGATATTTTAACCAAAGGATTACATAGTCCAGTGTTCTTCAAACATTGTTGTAATCTTAGGCTTGGATCCCTAGCCAAAATTGAGGAGGGATGATAAGTGACACATGGCAGTATCTCAGTGGTGGTTGACATGTCAGCTTATATGGTTGGGAATGGGTGTAATTGGTTGTGGTTAGTTAGAATCTGGAGGATAAGATTTGTTAAATAGATAAGGAAGAGTAGCTTAGTCATTAAGATACTGTTGTCATATAAAAGTATTATAAACACTCTTCACAATTCATTCAATACAATTAGAGTTTTCTCTCTATCTCTCAAACACTTCTCTCTTTGCTTTTCTCTTTCGAACCCTTCTTCATAATTATGGATTGCTGGAGGTACATCTGTTATCAGTACCCTTATGCACACATGATATATATATGTACATATGGGGAAAATTTTATTATAAATCTTGTCTAAGATTACTTTTTGAATAAAAACTCAACTAAGATTAAAAACTAATTTTAATCCTTGGCATTTAATTATAATTTTTTTAATATTAAATAGGTTGTAATAATTATTGAGTTTCTTGCTTGTAGGTTATATATTGATTCCCATAAATAATAAAAATGTTATTTATCATTGATTTAAGTTCCCATAATAAGAAAAGTCATTTATTATCATATATTTTTCATTGTACATAAATTCATATATACATATTACGTACATATGTATGTTTATATACTATAGTTATGTACTGATACATTTGTACCGACATATTTGTACCGATACATTCGTACCAAAAGTTATATACCAATATATTCTTATAGAAACCTACGAACCGATACTTCTATACCTACGAGTAATATAATGTACCTAAAGTATTGTACCGATACTTTTGTACTTATGAGTAATATAATGTACCTAAAGTTATGTACCGATAATATACCGAAACTTATGTACCGATACTTCCGTACCTATGAATAAAATAAGGTACCGAATGTTATGTATAAATTGATTTTGTTTTGTTGTTGAATTTTTTTAATTATGAGAATTTGAATTTTGAATAATTTTTCATCTATTAATATGATTAGAGCACAAAATAAAAAAACATAATTATGGATGGGTAAAGAATTTTGAATGGTAAGTTTATAAATAATAAATGCGCTATAATTACTTAAATATCGTAAGTTTTAAAAATTGATACTTCTATTAGATTTTGAAAACCATTCAGGTTAAAATCTAAAAACAATCTTATTGATCCTAAAATCTAAAAGCTCCAAATTTTGTTGAAAAGAGTCCACTACTTTTCTTGATTATTGAGGTGCCCTTATGCACACATGAATATATATATACACACATATGTGAAGATCTCTCTCTCTCTCTCTCTCTCTCTCTCTCTCTCTCTCTCTCTCTCTATATATATATATATATATATATATTTCTATCTATCTATCTATCTATCAAACTGCTAAAGATGCGAAGAGTAAATATATATGTATGTGTAGTCTTTCGTTCATGTAAGTTATATATATTAGCAAAAACAAGTGCAACTTGGGGTTGCGAAAATCTCACTGCATTCTGTACATATGCAGTGGTCCTCTCTCTATGCATTCAGTGGATGCCTTAAAGAACCTGCTTTGGTCCCTCCTCTACTCTTCTCTAAAGGGTCTTACCCTTCTATCCATATATCCTCTCCAAACTGTACATATACATATATGTGCAGCTCATATACATATATGTGTGTGTTTATATATATATATACACATATATATATATACATATATATATATATATATATATATATATATTGTCATGCCTCGGATTCGAAATCCCAGAAAGTTGTGATTCTGCACCCAGTGCATGATTAAAACTAAAATAAATAAAGAAACTCAAACGAGTTTGAAAAATAATCTTTGAAAAATAATCTTTGAAAATGATGCGGAATGATGAATAGGATGGTAGGCCGGGAATGAATAAAAAATCAACTTATTAAATATGTGAGTCAAATATGCTTGGCTCGAAAATCATCATTCGACTTCATGTATATCTCACGAATCACTTCTTTAAATTGATCTGCACCCTCATATACTTGGATTCGACTTCCCGATCACTGAGGTGAAAATTTAACTATAATATGTCTTAACTCAAGTTATGAACATACATTGAAAAAATTGGAAGGCTGCCGAGTTCCCTCCGTTTCCTTTCTTTCTTTTATTTTCCCCCTCTTTTTCTTTGGGTCTCCAAACTAGGGAAACAATGGAAATGGGTGCTTTCCTCTTTTTTTCTCCCCTCTTTATTTGGGGTCCAATCAAAATTCTACATGTGTGACCACATGTCAACCACAAACAAGACTAACACCCTTAGTTGACTAGCCATCAATTTGCCACGTGGCTAGCTCAACCCTTTGTGGCTGCAACATGTCACTCATTTATTCGTCCTCTAAACTCTAAAAATTATTCCGAAAGATGCTGTTACTTTCGTATTAACTTATCTCAATCAAAATAAACTATTTTTTTCCGGTATCTTAGACATCCGAAATAACTACTACTTTGAAACACTTAATAATTTCAGGGTTTCACACACACACACACATATATATAGGAAAACCCTACTTTAGGAGCTGCATGACTGAAATTACTGTTATGTACATATATATAGGAAACCCTTGTCTCTTTACTAATTATTTGTATCGACTTACTATTTATAAATATGCATGCCCTTACTAATCTTAAATTTTGCTCCACACAAACTGAAGAAGAAACTAAAACTGTTGGTAAATAATGAACAATTAATGGGTATTACAAATATATATTTTGGTGAAGGAAATGTTAGCAAGTTGGCAAATTTGGTTTATTATTTGTAACTTGTAGTAGAATAAGTATTAAGATTGCTTTCTTTGTTGCTAGGGTTTAATATTGTCTTCTTGTTTGTTTCATGGTTAAAGTTTTTATAAATTCACATCTTCTAAATTTGTAAGAATTAAGTTTAGTATGATGTAATTTTTTGGGTTATGTGGTCACCTTCACAATTTTGTAGTGTTCTTTATTTTTTGTTTGTGGAATAAAGTTCAGAGTTTACAATTCGTTTTTTTCCTTTATCGTCCATTAATTTGTTAACATTCTTTTTGGGGTGAAGTGCCGATTTAGTCCCTAAATTATCACCTCAGTGAAAATTAGGTCCCTGAATTTTTTTTCTTCTGTAAAATAAGTCCCTAAATTCATTAGAAATTGCTAATTTCATCCCTACTATTATATTCAAAGCTATTTTATCCAATTTTTCGTCAACTTAAGTCACTTGACACACTTTAGAGTGTAATACCATCATTTTCTCGTCTATAAGCCCTTAACATTTCATATAGGTTGCGAATTTAATGTCTAATTTACCTTCAAAAGTTAACTTACACTATTTCTTTATGAACAACTACCAATTTATCCTCCAAAGTTAACTCTATACACTATTTCTTTATGAAAAACTACCAATCTACCCTCCAATGTGTATCACATGCAAGTAACATGACTTGAATTAACGGAAAATTGAATATAGTAGCCTTGAATATAATATTAGGGATGTAATTGGCAGATTTTTATAATTCAGGGACTAATTTTTCTGAAAAAAATAGTTTAAGGACCTAATTTTCACTAAGGTGATAATTCATGAACTAAATTGGCAGTTTACCCTTCTTTTTGTAATATTTGATATGTTTTATATATAACTAATTAAATTACTTAATAATACTTAGTTGGAGGCGGATCTGTTGCACCACTTTTTTTATAGAATTTTTTACATACGTTCTTGTGGGGTCCACTCAATTGATCTTTTAGAACATCAATCATCCTTGCAAAAAATTAGACAAATCCAATATTATTAGAACATTCATTTGTAGTGAAGAAAAAAAAAACGAATACGGTTCTACAAAGAAACTCTAAAACCTTAATCCAACTATCGTATGGTTTCAGATTAGGGTGATTTTTCATAGACATGATCTTTGAGGAAAGACTTAAAACATAGACATTTTAGATCGTTGAAAAACATTACGAAGTGCGTCATACTAAAACGTGTGTCAAAAGTTATGTAAATTAATAAAATGATCCACGTATGGATCTATCACCATATATATTCACATGAATATATATATATATATGTATATATATATATATATGTATGTATGTATGTATGTATATGTTTTGGTGAATACTGCACTAAAAATTCACATGTAGGGAAAAAGATCGAATAAACATTCTCTCAAACGTTAATCAGGGTTTTATGTATAGTTCTGTGCTTTCTTGATTAAACAGGAGGAAAACTAACGAAAAGGGCCTGAATAGTGACAGTTTTAATGAAAAGTCCTTTTTGAAGGTATAATGAATAGTGACAGTTAAAGGTAAAAAAGGACTTTTCGTTAAAAGTAAACAGTACCGAGGGTGTTTTATTAAACCTCCCTTAAACAGGAAGCTAGGAGTTTCTTCTTAACTCATGCTACTTGGAATACACCAATAAAGCTACTTGCAGTTGCCGATAAAGGGTGGGAGGATGGTCCCCTTCCAAAATAATCCAATATCTATACCTAGAGAGCCTATTGCATAATTATACACGGTAAACTAAGACCAAACTTGTTCATTAATTAAGCAGTGATTGTTCAGTCTGTGGTATGAACAAATTGATGAAATTTTTACTGTGATTTGACAGATTGACGAGTTATAGCGGCATCGGAAACATAAGTCATGTAATATATAATTTTATGTTTTATAATAAGAGGAGATAATAGAGTTGATATGTTCTATTTTTGGGTTTTTGGGACATTAGTACAAACAAATTTACATGTTTTTTTTTTCTTTTTTGAGTATAACAACATATTTTACACTAAGGGATATAAAATTTAGCTAAGCCACATAATGGATAATCTAATTTAGTATCGAATTTGTCATTTACAAGATTTAAACTTAAGACATTTCACTTACAAGTGAAAAAGAATATCATCAAAACATAATATTGAGCAGCACAAATTCACGTGTTACATCATATAATTGAGTAAAATGATGATAACGCTATGTTGTTATGTTTCAAATACATAAAAGGTTTCTCTAAATTAATGTAGGAAAACTAATGAAAAGGGCTTGAAAACTTTGAGTTTTAATGATAAGGACAAAATAAAGGGTAAAGTGAATAGTGCCAGGATTGACTTTTTAGTGTAAAAATGTGATTTTTCGTTAAAGTGAACAGTACCAGGAGCTTTTCGTTAAAGTCGCTAATTAATGTATCAGCGTAATTATATGCCACGTGGCCATAAATGTTGCCATACCTTTTCCTTTTTCATTCCCATGCAAGCGATAAATTCTAGTTAGCATCTTTTCTTTACCAAATTGTGAATTATTATTTTTAAAAGTTTATATTCTCTCTCTGTCTCTCTCTCTCTCTCTCTCTCTATCTATCTATCACTGAAGCGAAGAGCCTCTAAGATGTTGAATTTGACTGGCAAATGTCTCTCTCTCTCTCTCTCGCTCTGAAGCGAGCCTCTGTTGAATTTGACAGGCACATGAGGTACACAGCTTAGTAAGAAATTCAAGAGAGCATCATATATACTTTAGCAAGAGGTTCAAATTGCACTGTTGAGTCCTGTTGCTCTCTCCTACTTCTTCTGCTTCTTGCTCATAAGTTTTGGACATCCAAGAACTAAATCTGATCTCAGCTTCTACAACCTCAATTTTCAGTCTGATGTGAGTACAGTTCATCTTATTATCCTAATTATATCTTCAAATTGGTTTGCTAAGAGATAAAGGTAATTTAGGGTTTCTGGTAGTTTGAATTTGTATGTCTTTTGTTACAAAAGCAAAGGAAGAGAATAGAAGAAAAAACCTTATTTCAATTAAACTCTTATTTTCTACTAGCTTTTCCTCAACATGTTAACTTCTTGAATTTAGTTTCCAAATTAAATGTTCAATTTTAAACGATTCAGATTTCAGTTCTTCAACTTCTTTCAAGATTAAAATGGCCCAATTCATTAATCACACACACACACACACAGATATATATATATATCTTTAAGTAGTTTGTGACCGTTCATTTTAATGCAATATTTATCAATATCTACTCAACTTCTCAGCAGAATTTTTAGATTTGCATATGGAGGATCTCCATAATAATTAGAGGAGAATGTATATATAATTGAAAAGAAATACTACTATCAGAATCTTTGATGAGAAATGTTTTCTTTCTCATCTATCAATCTCGAACCGATCAGTGATCAATTTAATTAGTTCATGAAGCAATTTTCCATAAGATATAAACTTATATGGAGTCCAAAAGAAATTAAGAATAATCTCACGAAAATGGGAGAAGGCTCATATGGTATGTAACAGTTTATTTTTCGTCTTAATTTTTGTTCTTCTTTCGCTTTCAGTTGAATCTTTGGAGCTGAACGATCGCAGTATTTCTTTCCATATCCACAAAAAAGGAGCGATTGAAAGAATGGCGAGTTTACTATAATCAGAAATATTACAATGATAACAAATTCAAGGGACAACAACAATGATGGGAACAACAATAGCAGTTTTAATAAGGCGTCCTCATCAAGTACTACTACTTCAAGGCAATGGTCTGGATTTAGAAATCCGAGGATCGTACGAGTTTCACGTGCTTTTGGTGGGAAAGATAGGCACAGCAAGGTTTCCACAGTGAGGGGATTGAGGGACAGGAGAATTAGGCTTTCAGTACCAACGGCCATTCAATTGTATGATCTTCAAGATAGGCTTCGTCTTAGCCAACCTAGCAAGGTAATAGACTGGCTGCTTGGTGTTACGGAACAAGATATCGATAAGCTCCCTCCACTTCAAGTTCCTCATGGATTTGGTCATCAATTTCATCAGCCAATGCTAAATCCTCATCAAGCTAACAATTCTCTTATTGCTCCTTTCTTTGATGTAAATTCTACATTTATGGAGGCAGACCAAGTTGATGAAGAAGTTCGTGATCAAGAGAAAGGCAAGTCGATCAAGACGAACGATGAACAAGATGATCAAAATCGTCACGACCACGAAGGAAATGTTAGTGGACAACTCCTAGCTCAAAAGCTATTTCCCATAGGCAATCATCCTTCGTCCATACCTGGCTTGCTGAACAATGCAATGGCATACAACTACTATCACAACTATTCGGAGCCTTCAACGCTATCTCTAGCGCAGTTTGGCAGCCATGGATTTCCCCAAGTACCACAAACAGATCATCATCGTAGTCATATGATGAGTACTAATGCCTTATCATTTTCAACTCCAATGGCATCTGGTTCTCAATTATTCTTCTGTCCACCAACAGCAACACCGACGCTATTCGGTTCATATCCTCCATATATGACCAATCCAATAGTGGAGGGTACTAGTACTGCTACTGATCAGCCTAGACAAGCCAGCCATTTCCAATTTTTGAGCTCATCAAGTAATTCACAAAATTTCCTAGATAACAATGCTCTCATGCCTTCTCTTCGTTCAATTAGCTCATCCTTGAAATCCTTTCCATCATTGGTTGATCCCAAGCAGCAGCTCCATTTGGATTCACAAAACAACAATGGAAGCCAACCAAACGAGGACGTTCCATAACTTATTAGCCTTATTGCAAGTAAGTTCGTATTCCTTGCTTGTTGGTGTCGTGATCTTGCAACATCGATCTCTATTCATCGTGCATTGATTTGCGCAACAGACGGGGGATGGAAACTGATGAACCGTGATATCCATGTGGGTTGACTCGAGGAGCTAAGAGTTGATTCTTCAGCAATAATGAAAAACTATGTAAGTATGACAATGTTATATCTAGGCATTTGCATACTAGTGATCCATTTGAGTTCTTATAATCTTATATATTATATATACTACATATACTTTAGCCGATACACATTAATCCATCGATATATACGTCTCAATGAATGGGATAATTGGTATAATACTTCATTTTTTGTTGATGAAAGACCTGGATTCTATACATTAGACCATCACCAAATAATAGTTAGTAGTGTGGTGGTAAGTTTGTATATTACCATGTCGTAATACTCACTACGTACTCCATATAATCCAGAATATTTAAGATGTAGTTCCTTTCAGAGGATACCTATTTAATCTTGTTAATTACTCATAATCGGAGGAAAAATTGATAGAAAATCAGCCGATTCAGATGTCTAATTAAGTAACTACTTATAGAGCAACAAGAGAGTGAAGAAAAGTAATATATATTCTCCATGTGTTGTTTAGTATGTAATGCCAAAGTTTTGAAACTACTAATTGATATATAATGTGTTTTTTAAGAGAAAGTTTAGGGGTAGGGGGTCATAGCTTATTTTCTAGTTTTTAAAAATCGCTCACCAAAAATGATTGTTAGCAGAGATATTCAAACTTATGCCTTAATGTAGCAAAGGAAACGATCCTTATAAAATTAACCAACCTTGGTTCACAATATATAAGGTGCTTAGTCCATGCATGTTTTCAATTTAATCATATTCTATCTGATAGTGTTTGACTACGAACTCTTTTCTAAGGAGAGGATTCATATTATAAAAAGTGGCCATTATAAACCACGTTTTAGGATTCATAGATTAAGTATAAAGACTCGAGAGAGAAAAAAAAAACTAAAAATCACGTTGATGTGTATTTTGGCTTGATATTAGCTAGGATTATGAACTGTGATATGCACATCTCTTCAACAGCCAATATTAATAAGAAATAAAATAAAATTTTGAATTTTGATGCACGTACTCTACTACATAACCAACTGCCCTACCCCTTGTACAGTAGTACTTACATCACATGCTCGTTAAGATCATGTGGGTGTGTGCTTGTAACTTTTGAACTGTTTTCTTTTAATGTCTAGCCGGTTTTGGGGTCCAGAAATTAATACATATATAAGAAATCTAGGAGATGTATATACACAAATATATATATATGCTGTGGTGTTTATGCATGTGGGGTGCAATCTGCAATAGTATGTATAATCAACAGCAGGTAGTCCTGGGGCCAAAATTGTGATCACGTCTTGATATCTGCAGCTAAAACTGTAGCTCAAGCCTCGTGATGACCAATCGTACTTCCAATAATATTGCACGATTCCGAGTGCTAATTGTGAGTCCTGACATATACACTTAATATGTAGGAACACATTATAAATGTATATATATACTGTATCCGTATATACAGAAACATGCACCACTGTTTAATTAATTGCCTCTGTATGCATGCGGGTGCATGTTTAATCCTATATAAAGCACTCAATAATATATATTAAAGTTGAATATCAGAGTGCGACGAACAAGATTATGAAACTAATAGAAATATTATTAAACAATTGAGAATGCCGGAATGGCTACAAAACCCTAAAAGCTACATTGTGACTGACTTGTTCTCAACAGAATAACAAGCATGCTATTTATAATAAACTAACCATAATCCTAAAAGGTAAGAAATCAAAACCCTAATGCTAATGGGCTAAGCCTAGAAAATCAAACATTCAAATAAACCAAAATACTAATATTTTCCAACAATTAATGCTTCCAAAAATGAAGAAAAAGTAACGAGTGGAAAGTGGCATAGAGCTCATTTGAAAGTGTTTTTAAAATGACTGCAAACGTTTATGGTGAAAATATTTTTAGAATTAATACTTAGTAAAAATGCAAGTAAATATACAAAAATCACTTTACGCGCTTTTAGAACCTTAATCTTTTTTTTTTTGCTAAAAACAATTATTGTCACTTTAAAAACACTTTTAAACGAACTTATAATTTGAGGAGATAAACTTTTTTTAAAACAAGAATGTTATTATAATGATATTTTAAATCATATCATATAGTGTTATAAATGTGTTTTTTTTTTCACATGACATTACATGATTGATATCGAGACATTCTCGTTGAATGAACATCGAGCTCCTCTTAAAGAACTCTCTCTCTCTCTCTCTCTCTCTCTCTCTCTCTCTCTCTCTCTCTCTCTCTCTCTCTCTCTCTCATGCGTTTTGAAATGCATGCAAACTACTAATTCTTTAGATTTTAACCATCCATATGCAGCATGGGTCCTAATCTCGTTGTTTATTAACTATACACATGTCTAAAGTAAAGAGCTAGCAAACTATATAAGAAACTTAACTGCATGAGTAAATAAATATTAACCAATTCCCTATACCCTACCAGAGGGAAAACACAAAATGCCATTTCCTCTGTGGTCATTTTTCTTTTCAGTTTCATGAATTATTAGTCTTAATTTTGGCAGACAAGAACCGAGCGAGCTACAAAGAATAGCCCACAAGTTTACTGTTTTCCTTCATCTCTGCACCCTCTTTTTGAAGCAACAACGAATATTATTATAAAGCCATGGAAGACTCCGCACAAAATGAGAAAGGAAAAGCAAGAGAAACACTGGTGAATTAATTTCGAAAATAAATCAGCAATTCTTAAGAGAATGAAAGCGAAAGAACACAGGTCCACAGGCAGAGAGGACTGCATTACAAGGCAGACTCTGTGTCTGTCAGCTGAGCAGGCTCCGCAGCAGCTGCATCTAGCTAGTAGTAGCATTATGTCACAGGATCCAAGAAGCATTAAGGGACAACCAACCCCAGTTCCCTGCCTTTTATATTATGTGGGTGCCATCATGCAGAAAGGCTTTCCCAGTTGTGGTCCTCTACGCACAACACTGTACAGAAAGAGTAAAAATTCTACCACACTTCCGTATATGACATGCACTAGATGAATAGAGTGTTGGATATGTTACTAAAAATTCAACGATCAAGAATTCAATCAACGAATGTTGGTGTATAGCGTAGGGTTTAAGGTTTCACTAGAACAATAGGGTTAGGGTTACAAATAATATTCGATACACAAATTAGTCTATCTTACTAAAATAATCGGTATACTGTACCGAGCGAGGTGTATGTGTATCTAGCATGCATGAACATGCATACACACGATAAGAAACTGTTCTTTTCTAATTATTATTTTTTTAATTGTTCAAAATACTTAAGGAGATGAATGGAATTTGTGTACAGGCATGCTGATAGGTACTAACGCTAAGATTTATGGAATTTTTTGTGGTCCTCAACGATCTACATGCTGCGCTAGGTCAAGGACAACATTTGATCCATGGTTTCTTACTCAAATTCTCAAATTGGTTTTTAACTTCCCCTTTCAATTTCTCTTCTGTGTAATTAATATTTATTGTATTCTTAACGCATTACTTTTGTATTCAACAACTGATTATGTAGACCGTTCGACTGATTTACAAACTATATTTGGGTATCACTTAACTGCATCATACTGCCTCCAATACAAAAAAAAATTAATTTGTAAGAGGTCTAACACAATTCATCTGATTCCACTGTTGAACATCAAGATTTCTCCGTTAATCCACCCTACTTGATTCTTGTATATGCATATATATTTGATGGGGTGTGCTATCCACACACCTCAAATTACTTCTCACACACTCCTTATTAATTTATGTCCGTTGATCTTCTTGAATTCATACGATCTGACGGACAAAAATTAAAAGGGTGTGTGAGAAGTAAAATAGAGTATGAATATCACACCCCCTATTTGATTGCAAACAAGAACCAATAAGGCAACGAGTTAAAAAAATATAAAAATAAAAAAGGTGATAAAGTTTCACAGTTAGGGCCCAACTTATGTACAAGTAAGTCCAACCCATTTGATAAATCTTAAAACTGTAAAAATAGAGAAGCCCCCGGCGAGGATCGAACTCGCGACCTTTCGCTTACGAAGCGAACGCACTACCACTATGCTACGGAGGCTGATTGTTAATTATTTAGTTTCTAAATTATTTGTAGAATAAATAATCATTAATTCGCAAATGACTTTTTTTTTTCTCTTTCTAAATTATTTATCAAAGTCGCATCACATTATATAGAGCTCCATCAAAAAAAATTCATTTTCCAGATTTAATCACTAATGTGCAAATGGTTGTATCGATTATCGCTTGTATCAGGAAAAAAAAAAGGAGAAACTGTTGGGAAATTTTTCACCATAGTGTGCTAGATTAGATGAAACATGGAAGCTATGCAATGTTTTGCTATGAATCATTTGAATCCGATGCCAACGGCTAATAGAACGTTCGCTTTCAAACCTTTCAACCAATTGGTCCAACCCCAGAGAACGATTGATAAAACTCGAGCGGTTTCTTGATAACTCAGCTGCGGATAAGAAAACATGATACGATCACAGCATTTTTGAAAGGGAAGTGGAAAGTGGAGAGGGAAGAAAAAAGGATCTTATCGATTGATTTCAAATACAAGTTCATCTTTTTAAGGACTTTTACAAGTTAACTTCTTTACAAATCCAGAATTATGATCTTACACACAATTTATTATGCTGCTTATCACCAAAAAAAAAATTAAATTTAAATCACGACAGAAAATGGAAAGGAGAAGACGGACTAGATGACACTCTACTTAGCAAACAGCTGCCGACGCCGCCTAGCTGGCTTTGCTCGCGAGCAAGCTGCTGCCTCACCAATAACGATTTCATTAACCAGATCCTTGAAGATCAACCGTTCGACGTCTAAGACCACACCGGAGATGTCACCATGGAAAATTGTCCAGCTTTCTGACCGGTGCATCACATCCTCCCGCAAGATGTTTTTCAAACCATCACCCTCGTCCTCTAAGCTGCACTCCGGTTTCTTGGCTTGCAATTGTTCTATATCGCTAGACAGCTCCTTCAGAAGCTTTTGCGCGTTGAGGGTCTTCTTTGCGAGCTTGTCAGGCTTCAACCATGGCACGGGAGGGATACCGGCTAAATTCAACTTGTCAACAAGAAGTTCATTGACTGCATCGAATATGAGTTTCCGATGAAATTTCTCTCTCTCTTGTACTGCAATGGTGACCTTTTCGGGGATGCATTCTTCTTTTGCAAGTAAACTGCTTGCCTTGGTTTGCTCCAAAACATAGAATAACTCGGGGTTGATGGGATGGCCTGAGGGATGGAGCTGAAATGTTGTCAAGCTGGAGCCGAGGTCTCTGAGTAGGAGGCCTGAAGCTAACAATATCTCAGAAATGTATCTGTGGTCTGGATTTGTGTTCTCGCAGAGCGATGCAATATAGTCTGTTCTTGCTTCATCATGATTAGAATTCAATCGTCTAAGCTTCTGAACTAAGTTTTCAATGTTCTTCAATTTCATGCGATTGATTTCTGAGGTAAGACCAGATCCCATGCTGTCAAGCCTATCTGCAGGGTTCCATTGATCTTCACCTTCGCTGTGCTTGGAATCTTCGGCACGATTGCCTGTATTCCAAAAAGAAGTATTCAAGTCAAATTTTAGGGACGAGAAAGTACAAAAAAAAAAAAAAAAAAAAAAAAACTCTCTCCTTTCTAGAATGCAAATATGTTCACCACCAGTTCAACTGTATCTAATCTTTCTAGTGAGAGTATTTTTTGAAAATAATGTATTCTCTTCTAAGGTTAAACTGTACCTTGGACGGCATTCGGCACATGCTTTACTGGTGATGGTGCATCATCTCTATATGCCGAGTTATCAAGAACAGATACAGGACTAGGATGTTCTGGACCAACTATAGCAAGTTCAGCAACAGATCCATGTTCTTCCAACCTTGGACTTGATTTCTGAAAAGTTACAAAAAACAATATAAACATATAAATTAAAATTTTGAAAGTGAACGAGTGGAAACGGAAGATTAAAACCAGTAAAACACCTACTTGCTGCATTGAACCAGAAGCCAAATACTTGGCAGCTCTCAAGTTTGGACTCTGGCTGCCATTTATCTCAGTAGCTCGTACAATATTAGTGACTTCCATATCGAGGTCATCTCCTTCAAAACTCAAACTTCTAGATTCATTACTTATCTCACTCAACTGGTCATCACTTTGCTGCAAGTTGGAAGATTTTGGTCTGAGTTTTCCGCCTGGCGAACCTGACTCTGTCGATTGCCTGCCGGACTGCCTTCTGGATTTTTTTGAATCAGATGGAGGGGTAGGTGGACGAGATGACTTTGCCAACTCAAGTTTCTTCTGTTGTAGTCTTGGACTCACAGATCCTGAGCTCTTTACTGAACTTGATCCAGCGGTATCCTTTGGCAGAGATTGTGTTGATCTTATATTCCTGCCACTTGTTTTTTTGTCAGTAGAACTGACAGCAGATTCCTTCCGACTGTTTTTAGGATACTGATCTTTAACTGTCCGACTGCTAGTTGAACCTGTCTTATTATCTGTACTTCTCCTTCTCTGAAGAGTACGGGCATCCGAGAGGCCATCTACTGAAATTAATGATGAAGTGGGAATACCAGATTTTTCAACAAGTTTTGCAGGTTTCATGATCACAATCGGGGACTCGAAAGACCCAGAGGAAGCAGCACCTCTAGTTGTGGAACCAACAACATGGTTGCTTGTGTTTCGCTGGTTTGTTGATTTCGAATTCAGATTGGAACTTGTACATTTGGATTCACTGTCTTTTTGAGTTCCAAAGTTTGAAGCTTGTTCTTCTTTTTTGGTCTCTAAAAGACCTTTGGCTTGCATTGATTCGAGTATCTGTTTAAGGGCTCTGAGGTCCTTCCCAGATTGTTTAAATTCCAGATCTTTCAACCTCTTCTCAATCTCACTATAAACAGAAGGGAAGGAGTCTGAAGTCCTTGCTTGAACTTTTACAGGTTTGGAAGATGGTTTCTGAGAACCTCGACTTCCATCCTGCATTTTCCATGGGGCTGGCTCAATTGGAAACCTTGAACTCGAAATAGGCCTCATAACCAAATCTGGATTTTTCCACCGTGGTGATGATGGTTCTTTCAGAGAATTTCTTGTGGTGTTAGAAATTCTCATAGGCATCGGCCTCTGCAGATTATTTAGCTTCAGTGGTTTTGAGAAAGGATCAATATCTTTAACCAGGCAGGTTTTAATCAAGTGACTATCACCAGTCGAGGCAGAATCTGGCAAGGCTTCCAAACCCATCAACTTTGCCACTACACTAGGAGGTCGATTATGACTTCCGGATGACTGAGGTAGATTAGGGTCTCTGTCACTTGAGTTTCCACTATTCTGAAAACTTTTCGAACGCTGATATGATTTTGAATCAGAGGTGGAACTCCACATTGAACCTTCTCTACCTTCCAGCGAAAGTCTTGGCAACTCTTTTAGCTTTGGGGTTGCTTTGAAGGCATCCCTTGAATCCAAAGACAAACGATTTCTCTCTCTCCCGTCATAAGAAAAACGTGGAGCGTCCTTTGTAAGTGTGTTCCAGGAACTATCTTTCAATTCAAATGATGATCTTGGATGATCCCTAGCGTCATCATTACTCCACGGTGCTTCTTGAAGTTTAGCAAGAACTCGAAGAGACTCCCTGAGGTGAGCAGGCACATTTTGCTTCCCATTGATCCCAACTTCAATTGATCCTTCCACTGATTCGGACAACTGTAAGGATCTTGGAGAGTCTCTATGCTTCACCACATGACCTGCAGATTCCTCTTTGGTTGTAGTTTTAACTGATAGTGCCCTAATTTCCCTATGCATAGAATCCTTCACCACTTCCCGGAGATCAAGGGATTGCCTCCCTAGCTTGGGGGACATACTTGATTGGTTTGTCAGGTCCCTTGGTGGAGTTTCAGGAAAAATGATTCTGTCAAAGGAAGATGTTCCAGGTTGAGCTGTTTTGTTGTAGTCCAGAGATGACAAGGAAGAACAAACGGATGAGAAAGAGGCTCTTGACAATTCTGCTGAGATTCTTTTTGTCTCATTCTCACTCTTGTTCAAATTCATTTCCTGCAATAACAAGCATTATAAATACGGTACCAGAAAATATCTAAATCAAAGAGAAATCTACATTTATGGCTTCAAGTTCGATTCCAAAATCAGCAGAAGCTCGGATATATATCATTATCTCTGCTTGTGGATGTTGATTAAAACAAAGGAGAGGGATCATATATCAAGGTCTGAAACAACCTCAACTAAGGCAACCATATACGGAAAGCAGATATGCATATATAAAGACGCGCGCACACACACATACAAGGAAAGAAGGAAGGATGGCAGGGGCCGCTCACCACCTCCGGATAGAAACTGGCTGCATGCACACAGATATGAAGGGTGGTTCTAATTACACATAGGGCGCTAGCTATGTTTACATCCATCGATAACTTTGTATCGAATTGGTTTTCTATCAACTGAAATTCTCATCTAAAAACCGTATTAAGTTAAAGTTTAAAAGCCCTTACAAATACATTAAAGAAAGAGTAGGTCACATATTATCCGATCGATATGAAATTAACGTGTCTAAGAGATGAAGTCATCAAGTAGAAGCTCTTACAGATGCTGTATGACGATGGTATGCATTATTATACTCTCTTTCCAGGCCACCATTGCTGAAATGGGAATTCCCTACGAAGGCAATGCACTAGATGTTACAGGTTGCAATGCTAAAATTCAATCACCAAATTTGCAAGCAAGACAAGATAATATAAAGAACAAAAGTCAAAATTCAACTGGAAGACAGAAAATTTCCAATTAACCAACATTAACTTGATATCCATTCACCAGTAGGAAACTACCTGAAGGAAGCCTCTTGTGGTGGCTAACCCGCCTACCGGTGAGAACATGTTGCCGGTCAAAAAGCTGAAGAATCCCATTCATACATCCTATTTGCTTCTGCAAATCTGGATTGTCATCAGCTAAGGAATGCAGAAGTTTTGCAGCCATCTTCCCACCTCCTCCAATTGAAGACAATTAATTACTCTCACTTCCTAAACATCTGCAGGAAAATTGAATGTCAAGCTCATCGAAAATTTCGGAACCAATAAGCAATTCACAACTATCGATGGCAGCCAGAACAAAAATCAGTAATGTGACTTACAATATTCCATCGCGTATTTAAGCAGTAGCCTCCTCAACAAAATGCAAACCCAGCAGCTCAATGGGGCTCCTTTCAATCAACTTTCCTCATTCGTGCAATTCCATACACAGCTTCCCAACCCAAGTTACCATAAAATCAAGTCTTCTTAAAAATCACTTTCTCCAACTGCTTGCAGCTCAAAGAAGAAAACTTTTATCTTCTTCCAAAAAACCCACCATACAAAAATGTCCTTTTCAATCAAAGATCAAAACTTTCACAACATTTCCACTTCTACCATGAATTTACTTTCTGGGTTTTCCTCAATTTCCAAAATCTCAAATACTTTACAAGACAAAAATTGGAAAAAAAGTATACCCACAAAACCAAATCCAAACCAATCCGATCCAGTCAGTGAGGGAAAGAAACATTATTGGTTTTCATTTCACAAACAAAACAGACAATGGCTTGTGGAAGAAGCACAAAGGGGCCAAAGAAACTCAGGACTCTGGGGACCCAGTTTATGCCAATGAGCACACAACATCCAGAGTTATTAAAAACATTCACCTTCAATTGCCTGAAGGAAACTAAAACCAATGCAAACGTGTAAAGGAGGAATCCTTTTGTGGATCCAAGAGAAATATGAGATGTTTTTCCTCAAATAACAGATGGAAAGACAACCCTCCACCCTCCCTGGTGTCTCCTCTCTCGTGACGGCCTCCCCGCTCTGCCTACTTAATGCTTCATTTTCTGCTGCTTTTGTTTACTTTCTGCACTGTGCTTCTTGTTCCTCTGCCTTTGTGCTTTTACTAAGTATCTTTTGAACAAACAAAAATACAGATGGAAAGACAGCTTTGCAGATTGGGAAGGTTTGTTGTTTTATGGAAATTGGGCAAATGTGTTAAACAAATCTTGTGGACTTGCGAGAGAGATAGACTAGAGGGTCGGCAAAAATTAAAAAGAACAATAAAAATGGGGATTTTCTTTCTAGAGAGAGTGTGTGTTTGTGTGGGGCAGGTGTAATATAGGCGCTCTCTCTCTCTCTCACATCCATGTGGGATGAAGATGTGGGTGGTTGTCTGCATGTGCATGTGATAATGTCAGGAGAGAGAGAGAGATATATATATATATATATATATATATTTTTTTTTTTTTTTTTTTTTTCTTTGGAAACTTGGAGTTGCCTGCAAAAGTCCAAGTTCCCTTTACTTCAAAGACTAGTCAGGTGATTTTTACCAAAACAAAAAGACTAGTCAGGTGATGATTTTTACCATAATACCAAAGGAGTTCTTTTCTATAAATTACAAGCGATACTAAAGTCATCTTTTAACTGAGGGCGGCCAGATGACTCATTTTAATCTTCTAGTTTTTTAAAATATTATTATTTTAATCAACAATACATGGTTATGTTTGTCTTCATCTCCAACCGAGGGTCATATGGCTCATTTTAGTCATGTCACAACAAACTGTCTCCAACTGAGGGCTATAGAATCAAACATAATTTATTATTTAAAAAGTACAACTTAAATTCAAATCTAACAGTAACTGACGTCAGCTAGCATTGTATTTGAAATTTTGCCCCCCCCCCAAAAAAGGGAATTTCGCCCCAAAAAAAAAATTTGAATCCAACGGTAACTAATCGTTGTATTTGAAATTTTGGTCTGTTATCCCTGTCAATTATAACCGACACTATTTTTATTATTCCTGTCGGATGTAACCGACAAAAATCGGACATGAATAATAAAAAATATGGCCTAGCCCAGGGCTAGCTGGCTGGCTGCATTGGGTCAACCGGTTGCCCCTTTGGCCTTTTCAGATTTCGTGAGGCCCACGACCTCTCTGGCCTAACCCTCAGTTGGAGACGAATTTCAGGCTATTTTCGATTCTCTGGCCCTCTAGACCCTTCAGTTAGAAATAGCCTAATAAAAATAACTTTTATTTCATGGGTTCACCTTTATGATGATACTTCGAATCAATAAAATGAAGACATGTGAAAGTTTTGTCTATATTTTTTATTTTATTGGCCCAGAGCGCGACGCGGCGAAAAATCTATCATGTAAATTGTTCTCTTAGGAGAAAATTGAATTTGAGAACCTAGTTTACAAAGTTAAAATGTTCGAAACTACTTAAGCTCAAGTCTTATGCAGAAGCCAATATCATTTATTGAAAAAATTAACCATTTTCTAGAGTAAAAACACTCATCAAGTATGAACACTAACAAACAATTTATCAGATACTGTGCATTAACCAATCAAGATGGTGTGGTAAATGTTGAAGTGATGATGCACCACTCAATAAATAGTTTCAAGCATTCGCAAAAATACGTGTTAATATTGTAGTCGGATGTGCTAAAGGCAAATATACGAATATCATATATCTAAAATAAAATTGAAAAGGAGTGAATCCTATCAAGGCTCCTACTACGTGAGTAACGTGACTGGTGGCTGATGAGTGGTTGCTGGTATTTAATTAAATCTATCTATAAATTGAGTTGAATAATGCCCACCTGCTGAAGTTGAGTTGATTGAAAATGAAGACCATTTAAAAGATTATTATTTTTGTTAATAATCACCATAATTAGTACAATAGATGGACCATTTCGAAGCAAAAATAGGATAATTGGGAGTTGGTTTGGTTCTCATAGGCCAAAGGAATTACTTACGGAACTATTATTGACATTCTAAAAATTTAATTGTTCACTCACTATAAGTGTGTTTTTTCTTTTAAATATAGAAAGATAAGTCCCGCAAGTGCAAATAACAATTCCTTAGAGCCTTTTGTTCTAACTTAGAGATTCCTAACTCTGTTGCGGCAAAGATAATAGTAGTAATTAAGACTATTGAAGTAGCTTTAGATTCGGGATTGAATTTTATTTAGTTGGAAGTTGATTGTGCTTTGGTTCTTGACTTCTTGCGATCTCCTCAATTGGTTCCTTGGCAATTGAGAGTCAAACGGAGGAATTGCTTGCACAGAATTTTCCAAATAGATTTTCGGTCTTCTCACATTTATAGGGAAGATAATCAAGTTGTTGATTGCCTCGCAAATTATGATTCCTCTTTTACTGGTCCTGTTTGGTGGGATTCTCCTCCTGATTACATTTTGTCATATTATCATTGTGATTATATAAGGTTTCCACTAGGGCTGGGCACGGGCCGGGCCGGGCCCAAATTTAGAGGAACCGGACCTACCCGTTTTAAAATGTAACGGGCCGGGCCGGGCCGGGTAGAAAGATTTTAAATTTTGGAACCGGACCTAACTCGGCCCGTTTCAAACGGGCCGGTTCGGGACGGGTCCACGGGTCCAATAACCTTTTTTTTTTGGGTTTGACATTGGGCTCTTTTTTTTATTACCAACAACACACATATTTACATTTACAAGAGAGGCTCATATACAATACAAACACAACAGCAAAAGCATGGACATGACAACAAAACCAAGCCCAACAGAAAAAACCCTAATAGCCTGCATCCTCCGCCACTGTTGCCATACCACCAAACTTGAACCAATGGCCTGAAATCAAACCAAATCGAGCCCCCAAAGTGGATAAAAAGAAGACTTAAACAAGTCCAGCAATAAGAGTACAGTACCTTTGCCCCCATGAGAAATAGTGGTCTAGAATTACAACTAACAGCTAAGAAAGAAATTATCACGGAAAAATGCACATCAGTATGTGTGTATAATGTACAAGTACTTAAGGTTGAGTATTCGTATTAAATTTATCACATTCTAAGTTACTTGACATCAAGCATTTCTACTATCTTATATTCAAAGCATTAGCAGTAGAACCAGTACTAAATTTTAATTCTCCAAAAAAAAAAATTTATAGTGATGCAGAAATAAAACCAAGAGAGGATTAACTCATATTCTCTTGGCTAGAAGGTTATATTCCATAAGTATTAAGGTGTAATCATAGCTCGCACTCAGTTGGAATTTGAATCAATTTTTTTCATGTAAGCATGCAATGCTAAAGTAGGCAGTTGGTATGCAACATGCTAAAGAACTTGACAACCGCCCTTTATCCACAAATTGTGACCAGAGAATAAAGAATGATGCATATAGGTTTAACAGGTTTAATTACTTCAAGAATTTCATCCGATGCTACACCCTTTTCTTGATACTTGTCCATCTGTATACTTGTCCAGCAACGAGCCGTGCCCATGGCTGTGATTTGATCCTTTACCGCATGATTTTCCAAAGCTAAACTAAAATCAAAACCAAAACCAATTAAATCCATAAAATTTAGAAATTATATCCCTAAATTCAGTAACCTAGAAATTTCAAAAATCCTAATTCAAAAGTCCTAAATCCCTGAACCTAGAAACCCAGATAATTCAAAAACCCTAATTTAGAAATTACCTTACCCAGATAATTCAAAAACCCTAATTTATAAATTACCTTAAGAGAAGATGACATGATACTTCAAATTGCAGAATGTTGGTGGTGTTTTCGACGGGGGTGATGGGTGGTCACGTTTGGGAGAAGAGTCAGGAGACGATGGTGATGGTGGTGTTCACAAGAGGACTCAACTCGAGTGGGAGATGGGGCTGAGAATCGAGAGGGAGGACTCTCGGAGAGAGAGATCAAGAGGGAAGGATAGGGGAGTGAGAATTGAGAGGGAAGGCTCTGGGAGAGAGAGATCGAGATGGAAGAATTTGGAAGAGAGAGATCGAGAGGGAAATTCTCCGGGAGGACTCGGGAAGACTCGGGAGAGTCTTCGAGAAATGTGATGTGTGTGTGTGTGAGAGAGAGAGAGAGAGGGATTTGAGTGTGTGTGCGTGTGATACGGTTCGGGCCGGGGGCCCGTAACTTTAGAAAATTGGAACCGGCCTGCCCCTTTGTTTACTTGGACCCGCCCCGCCCCGCCCCGCCCCGCCCCGCCCCGCCCCGCCCCGCCCCGCCCCGCCCCTACCCGCGGGTCCAGGACCCGTTTGCCCACCCCTAGTTTCCACACTACTGCTTTAGATAAGTTATCTGTTGTTGGTCTTATTATATCCTTTATTGGCTGATGGTATGAGATGTTGTTCCTCAAAGAACATATCGGAAGACAGCTATTGCAGATTGGGAAGATTTGTTGTTTTATGGAAATTGGGCAAATGTGTTAAACCAGTCTTGTGGACTTGTGAGAGTTAATACTTGAGAGTTGGGAAAAATTAAAAAGAAAAATAAAGATGGGGTTTTATTCTAGAGAGGGAGCGTGTTTGTGTGGGGCAAATGTAATTTAGGCTCTCTATCTCACATCCATGTGGGATGAAGATGTGGGTGGTTCAAGAGCTGTCTGCATGTGCATGTGATAATGTCAGGAGAGAGAGAGAGATATAATTTTAGGTAAATTTCAGTTTATTATCCTTAAGTTTCGTGTTTTTCAACATTTAGTATATGAAATTTTTTTCGTCCCAGAGTCATACATAAAGTGTTAATTTTGGGACAGTCTCATACATCCGTTAGTCCGGCTCACATCCCTTAATAAACAAACCAAACCTCCAATTTCTCTGATACAAAACCTAGCCATGCCGCTAACAAAGCCCCGATTGAAGCCTAGTGGTGACCGTCGTGGAAATGCAGCAGTGTAGTTCCTCGGCCACACATGATGGGTTTTTTTAATTTTTTTGCTTTTTGGTTGGGATCGAGTGATTGTCTTCTTCCTTGGCCACACACACCCACACTCATCTTCACTTTTCCTCTCAGACCATCCCTATTCTGATTCATTAACCCACAAAACCCAACGTTTCGTTTCGTCAGGGATCAAGAAGGCCGACCTGCTCGGCTTACTCTCTGCCACAGTCCCGTTCTGGCTGCCCCAATTCCCCAACACCTCATTAGGATCGAAATCCCTGACCTCGAACTCGTCAGACATGGTGCCGTTCTCGTCGAAGATGTCGAACCTCTGGACCACATTAGGCGGCGGCAAAGAAGGAGGAGGCAAAAGCAATAGAGGTGGAGCTAGGGTTTCGTTTATAAGGGCAGAGAGGTTGAAAGGCTTGTCTAGATTGGGCGAGACGGAGACGGCGGAGCGTGCTCGACGCGTGGTGGTGGGGAAGAAGATGAGCCACTGTAACCCATCAGACCAGTGCTTCCCGAGGTAGAAGAATGTGACTGCTATCTTCACAAATTCTCAAATTTTCAAGTAATTAATTTAATTTAATTTAACTAAATGGAATTGGAAACGAATAACACATCGAAACAAAACATTGCATTTTGGTGGGTTAAGGAATCAGAATTGGGATGGTCTAGGAGGGGTGAGGATCTAAAGGTTGAGTGCAGGTGTGTGTGGCCGAGGAAGAAGAAGTCAGTAAGGTGTAAAATTATTTGGGTAATTTTTTTTAATTCTAATTTTAATTTTAAATTTTTTAAGTTTTAAAATTTTAAATTCACACGAGCCCATACTGACACGTGGCGTCTAGTTAGTGTCCACGTACGTGCCACATTATCAATTAACATAGATTTGGATGAATAACTTAACAGATGTATGAAAGTGTCATGAAATTATGACTTTAGGTGTCAAACTGAGATGAAAAAAACTTAATGTATCAAATGTTGAAAATCAATAAACTTCATAGTAGTAAACTGAGATTAACCCTATAATTTTCTTTAGAAACTTGGAGTTGGAGGGAGAAAGGACTTGCCTCTGCTCCCTTCTACCTGCAAAAGTCCAAGTTCCCTTCAAAGACTAGTCAAGTTACCATAAATGTAAAGGACAAGTGAAAGCGAAGAGAATAACGTTTATGGCACAAGTTTATCGTTATATTAACGTCACAAATCAATAAAATGAAGACAAGTGAAAGTTTTGTTCATATTTCTTTATTTAGTGACACGAAATATCATGTAACGATGAATCCCTATTATGTAAATTGCTCTTCTAGGAGAAAATCGAATTTGGGAACCCGTTTACAAAGAAAATATTCTAAACTCCTTAAAGTTAAGCCTTATGCAGAAGCTAATATCATTGAATGAAAACATTAACCATTTTCTAGAGTAAAAATACGCATCAAAAGTACGAATATTTACAAACTATTTATTAGATACTGTGTATTAACCAATAAGATGGTGTGGTAAATGTTGAAGTGATGATGCACCACTCAATAAATAGTTTCAAGTGTTCGAAAATATACGTGTTAATACTGTAGTCGGAGGTGTTAAAGGCAAAATATGCGAGTATCATTTATCTAAAAGAAAAATTGAAAAAAAGGTGAATTAATGTTGTCAAGGCTCCTACGTGACTTGTGGCTGATGAGTGGTTGCTGGTATCAATTAAATCTATCTATAAATTGAGTTGAATAATGGCCACCTGCTCAAGTTTTATTTGATTGAAAATAAAGACCTTTTTTCTTTCTTTCTTTTTCTTTTTTTTAAGGGTCGGTTCTTAATTTTTTTTAATAATCGGCCAAAGAAATTACTAAAGAAAGTATTATTGACACTTTAAAAATTTAATTATATGTATTTTACAAAATATTTTCTTACAGATCGAATATGTTTGTAGTGCACTAAATTCAAAATAAAAATAAGAAATTAATAATTTGTGGAAAGTAGCTCCTTTGTCAACTCTTTTAAGATTTAACCCAATGGCCGTCCTTTTTGGAAATATATTAATCCTAATTTTTTTTGGGAATGATTTATTTATGAAGAAAATAATTGTAGCAGTTAGGGGAATATTATAACTAAAATACCAATATGAACATCTGAAGACATGTTAACCATAACAATTTAGAAGAGTCCACCAAATCTGAATAAATCATATATTTAATCTCAACTAATTAACAACGAGAACTAAAATAATCCATAGAAAACTAATATAATTAAGAAGCTTCCATGGCTGCTGTTGCTGTAATGTGTGGGTTGTATGAAGTCCCCGTGCTTCGAGTCCCGCAAACACAACATTAGAGTATATATAACGAAAATTCTATCATGCTTCGGTGTTTTTCCATAAAATATACCAAAACATATTAAAAAATGTTTAGTAATACTGAAACTAATTAAGAATTAGGAATGCTGTTTAGAATCTTTAAGCACTTGCTTCTCCATCTCTCTCTCTCTCTCTCTCTCTCTCTCTCTCTCTCTCTCTCTCTCTCTAATTAACAATTTGACATGCTCTGGCTATAGCAATAAAAAAAAAACTAACCTGCGGGCTGCAGCCTCTATATCAACACTTATTTATCTATTTGATTGATTCTATGACTAAGTTTTTTTTTTTTAATTTAACGTAGAAGGAATAATCGGATTTGAAACTTCTTTAGACATTAAAAAAGAAGAGTTATACTATCTAGTCTGGTTGGTTTACAATTAAGCTTGTTAATTAGGGTGCTGTTATGATTCTTTAGGAACATATATCATATATGTGTTTGGTACTATATAATTGCTTTGAAATTTAGAGAAAGTTAACGTACTGCATGTGCTTTGCTCGCTAGTGACCTGCATGCCTTCGATCACTTATTAGAAAGTGGAAACAGATTCTTCAAACATACAGAAAAGTCGAAGCAAGAAAACTCAAATCATGAAAAGGTGATAGTGACATTAATTACAACTAACGGAGGAAAATTGGAGAACAATTTATATATCGTGTTGTTTTGTATTAGCCGAAGAGAGTCTTGGCACAACGAGTATGCTAATTTTTTTTGTGATTAAAAAGTTATAGGTTTAAGTCGTAAAAACAGTATTTTTGTAAAGTAAAGATAAAGTTACGTACGATAGACATTTCTTCATCAATCGTCGCAAAGCAGGAAATTTTGTTGGCTTGAGATCGTCATTTGGTATTTTGTATTGATCTTGCAAAGTAAATGTAAAGTTGCGTATGATAGACGTTTCTTTCTCAATCGTCGCAAAGCAGGAAACCTTGTTGGCTTGAGATCGTCATTTGGTATTTTGTATTGATCCTACAATGTCATGTGAAAAAAAAAATCACAAAAAACATTATATATTAACACAAGATATTATGGTGACGGTATAACCTAGCATGCAACTTTTTCTCTGAAGATTGAGACAAAAAATTCATGCATCTTTAATTTTGCACACTCAATAATTTGATGACAAGTGAAGGGAAAGCAGACGTGCTATGCCTGAACTCCATTAGAGCAGACCCAACTAACCTATCTCAATCATCATAACCCATGTTTGAAGGAGCACGTAATTACTCATTCGCCCCCACTCTTTAATTGATTGGCAAATTATGCCCAACTTTTCTGCAATTATTCCTCTTCCCCACAAGTAATCATCTTAATCATTGGGGACATGGACATTACACTTCAAATTTATTTACACTGTGTTTGGATGAATAAATTTTTAATTACTAATTTTTTTTAAAATGATGGGATTTTATTTTATAGAATTTGTGAATTTTTTTGTTTGGTTAACCTAAATGAACAATGGAATTGAATACGAAATTTGTTATTTTTAAAATCTCAATCATAAAAATTGAGAAGTGACACCTATTTACATGGAATTTAAACTTAGAAATTGGAGATCCCAAATTCTAAGTTTTTTTTCCACGTTGAAATTCTAAATTTCTATGTTTATAAATTCAAATAAGAGAATTCATGCATGTCAATTTATAAATTTTTATTTTTATCTAAATTTGAAGTTTGTTTCTCTCATCCAAACATAGTTTTATTTAATTAGTATGTATAACTGTTGTAAGGGAATTATAAATTCTGATATATAAGAATTCTGCATAAAGCGAAAAATTGCAAAAGGACAGTTTGCGAATAGAATATCTTTATGCCCCACATTGTGATTGAGTGACCACATATGAAAACATGCATGCACGATGGAATCACATATATATGTTCTAAGAAACATGAATCTGCTAAAGCTTAATTAGGTTATAAGAAACATATTAATCAAGGGTCTACTTTCTTATCAAAATAATGGCTTCCAAATGAACTCTATCTAAAGCTTGATTACGTTTTAAGAAAGCTTTCACTTTCTGATATAATGTGAATATAATATTAATATATAGATGTACATAATATATATATATGTAAGATCCTATATCGTCCAGAGATGAGAATTTTGTAAGCCTTATATATACATTTTCACTTCTAATTAGCACGAAGCCTTTTGGGAGCTCACTGACTTTGGAGTTCGTCGTTAAGCAAACAAAACCGTGAGGGTGTTGTGAGGGCTTAAAGCGGACAATATTGTGCTATGGCGGATTTGAGTCCGAAAAGTGGTCAAGCCCGATCCGGGATGTGACATATATATATATATATATATATATATATATATATATATATATATTACAGGCAATAATCAATATAAAATACATATGAAGATTAGTGAATCAACCATCGTTCAGAAAGTTCAAATATATACTGAACTATACAGGAACAAGTTGGATAGAAAACTCCGATTTGAAATTAACCACCAATAAGATTAGAGAGTTTTGGCGTACCAAGTCAGAAAACTGATTTGCCAGATCATCCGAATCCAACCTCATTTTTCAGCGCATGCTCTGGTTGATCATATTTGAATAAATAAAAATAAAACCCTAACCTCACATTAATCTTGAGTTGGGTTTTCTAAATAGCCTTCAAGAATTGTACAGCATTAGACTTAATGAGCTCTTCGTGCTGAAATTGTCTCTTGATATTCAAATAAAGCCTAAGTTGCGTCACACAACAAATATACGTTTGCTGCGTATTCTAAAAGTGAATTACTCGTTCAGTAATTTTGGAAGTGGGATTATCTACCCTCCTAGTCCTATCCCCTTTTATGCCCTCCTCTCACACATTAATTTTTGTCTTATTATCTCTATAAAAAAGAAATAAAAGATGTTGACGTAATTTAATCGTGATCGTTCAAATAAGAGGACATAAAAATGTAAATAGATTACGAGGGCAGAGAATCCTTCTCTGTAATTTTGCCACAAAGTGAAACGTCTCTCAAAAAAGTAGGCCCAACTAGATTAAGTTTTGGTGGACCCAAGAGATGAACAAGCTTAGGGTTCACCATATCTGCTAGCTGAAATATACAAGGCAGGCACATGGAATCTGATTTGGTTGGTATGTTATCCCTTAGCTTAAATACATGATTTATATAAGCAAAGCCAAAGCCAATGAGATGTGATTTTTCCTTCAAACTCAAAGCATAAAATCTTGCAAAAACATGGTGGTTGGGTAACCAGTTTCAATCAACTGTCAACGCCAACTACCTGCATGAAGTTGAAGACGATGGTGACAGTGAAGAGGATGGTGAACAAAATTTATTTCATGTCCCCTGTGCTTTAGCTGTCATCTGTATGGGCATTTGATGACGGCGGTTACGTACTCGGTCATCATCTTGTTCGCATAGTACGTGATAATCATATTCGGAAAAAAAAAGGGGATTCAAACTCAGGACGTTTCATCAAGAGGTAAAGATTATCTTAATCGTGCGAGTTACAAGCAAGGTGATGAAACGACACATGGGGTCATCTAAACCCTTCGCTAGACCTGGCATTTTAGACCCGATCCGTTAACCAAACCCGACCCGACCCGACCCGTTAATATTAATATTTGGACGAATGCTTAACAGGTCGTGTCGCTAACGGATAAACCCGTTAAATAACAGGTCACTTTGGATCAACCCGTTAGCACTTGTTAGCACCAGTTAGCTGATGATGTTTTAGTAATTTCAATAAAGTCTAATAATAATTGTTAACGGATGAAACGGATGATCTGTTAGCTTAAGAGGTTGGGTTCAAGTGACCCGTTAACTTAACAGGTCAGATTGAACCCGACCCGTTTACAAGTCTACCTTCGCTACCTAACCCGAATATATATGCTCTACTCTTAGATCTCTGTATGCTTGGTAAAAAAAAATACAGAAACATAACAAAACAAAAAATATACTATTACACGTAACTGAAACTTGTGCCTTAAGGAAGTTAAAAACATCAAGGATTCAAGTCACAAGCTATGATTTCCCACCAATAACATTGCAAATACTTAGAAGTAAAAGTAACTGAGTCGGCACGTATCATACATCAAGGAAGAAAAGTAAATGCAATGAAAATTTTCAGTGCATATTTCAGCACAAGACTCCGGGCATGAATTTAATTCAGATTCTGGGGGCAGCAGCACCTATCATAACGTTGCTAATTTTCTCACAACAAAATTGGACCGAAACAATTACCCGTTATGGAAGGGCACAATTTATCCCTCTTCTCAGAGCGCCGTGGTCTTCCCGCGTTCGCGGATGGAACTGCTGTCTGTCCTCCGGACTTTATTTCCGATGCTGAGGGAAGGTTGCCCGATGACGTCGCGTAGCATGGTTCCGGCAGGATCAATTGGTGCTGCCATGGTTGGCGAGTTCACTAACACCAACGTTCTCACCGCCATTGTCAATAAAATTCGCACAAAGATGACCATTAAGCACTCGGTCATCATCCTGTTTGCATAGTACAAGAGAACCATACCCGAGGAGGAGATTCAAACTCGCCATAACGGTTTAGAGATAAATGTTCTAAACCACATGAGTTACATGCGGAGTGAAAGCAAAAACTATTGTAGTCTGGAACGTCACATGAACCATATAACCAAAAAACCGAACATAATAAGAATGTCGCTTATATAAAAAACCGAATATAATTAAGCCGACAAAATTCAGTAGCAAACTCTTTGAAGATATTGCATTTCTTACCTAAGTAAATAAAACGCTCTATCCTTCTAGCTCTGTATGCTTGGTAAACAAAAAAACCAAAACAAAACAACGAAAGTACTCTTACACGTTAACTGAGAACTGGACCGCTAGGAAGTGAAAAACATCGAAGGATCCAAGCGCACAAGAAAGGCTTCTGAAGATGGAGCTGCCGAACAATTTCATATTGACTGGAAGCACAAGGGTTATGTGGGTTGCCAATACAACTTACACAATTATTCGTTGCCGTAGAGGTGTTTAGAATCAACTCAGGAACCCGTTTCCCGAGTAACGTTAGCCAACTGCAACTCCGCCGGCCAATACAAGTAATGGTATCAATTTTTGGGTGACCGTGCTTGATCCTCCAAAACTTGACGATAAAATTTCCATGATTTAGCTTTTGCTGTTATGGGGCCTTGACCAAATCGATGGTGCTTCACATATTCTTGAACATTTGGAGCATAAACTAATCCTTCCACATAACGACGAATATCGCCTCGAACCCCTGTGATGAACCAAGTGTATAATTGCATATTACACCAAGTCATTATGTAAAAAGTATTTTAGTAGAAAACAAAAACAGAAAATAAAACGATATTATGACTCAAATGTCATCTAAAAAAATACAACGAACAATAGGGGACTGCAAAAGACAAGTAATTGTAATAAAACACCTGGAAGCTAAAATTTCACACCAGTAACATTGTAAATACTTAGAAGTAAAAGTAATTGAGTACTACTTAGAGAAGTACACAAAAACATTGAGGATGAGAATAGATAAACTGAAAATCATAAATTCAAAAACCTGGAGGAACCTACAGACATAAGCTTTGAAGCCACACAAACGTGCATAATACTTGAAAGACATAACGGCAAAACTAGGTCCACACGCGGATCAAATTTTAACCAACATAATTATTTTAGCTGAGATCGACCATGTGCAATGCAAATGTGAATGAGGCTAGAACGTGAGATATACATGCAACCATTGATCTCCTCACATTTCCAAATACACAAAAACTTGAACGGTATCTCACCTAGGGATCTATCTGTTCGATTCTTGAATCGATATGGGAAGGGAAATATTGCTGTGTTCTCCTAAGCAATCAGAAACAAAAGTATTAGTTTCAGGCTGTAACCTTTGTAATTAAACCAGTCACGTCATAGTGAAGAAATAAAGAGGAAAGAGTTAATCAACTAACTGGATTGCATAAAGCTTTGTATGGAGAATCATCCACTAATAATGTGTTTGTCTCATTGTACTCTCCCCTCGCAAATGGAAGATCAGGATCATGCTTCTCCCATACCTTTCTAAGTTCTTTCAAAACAAGGGGTTTTTCCTTGTTGTCAAGAGTTTTGAACTTCGTTTTAGTACAGTGGGATTGATTCTGCATACACCAATCGTAGTAAGAATAACGTAATAGAATTGAAATCAATGCAATGCAATTATGAATTGATTCACCCAAAATACAAGTTCGACAAATTGCTAAAGTAACACTAGATTACTTTACTGGATAAGTTTGATTACAGGAGATTATCTTACAAACTATACTGAAGAAGTCCTTACCCAGCAAAAAAGCAATTTCTTTTTGGAAATTCCCAAAAGATAATCTACCACCGCATCCACGTTCTTCCTGAAAAAGCAAGTGTAAAATATCATAACCCAACAAAACAGGAAATGAGAGAAGGAACAGGTGTATCAGTCCTGGAATGAAGTTTACTTGTTTCTTGAAGACCAAACAGCCACATTAAAATAGTCAAAGCAGAACAGTAGAAAAGAATCATAAAATGGCCTCTTAAACACTGCGAAAAAAAACATGTGAGGATTAGATTTCAGTAAGGCTAGAAAAGTATGCAACTCTCCATATACATTTAAATGTAAATTATCACCTGATTTCCTCGATATCATTGTGTCTGGTTTATACAGTTTAATCTGCTGGGGAACCAGTTGAACAATATCAGCAAGAAGCCCGTTTACATCAAGAATGAGAAGCTTTTTCTTAGAAACACTAACAAGAGGTCTTTCAACAGCCCAGTTTTGTATCTGTGCCCAGTTTGGTATCTGTGAATGACTGCCTTCCTTCGCCACAGCACCCAAATCAACTTGGCCAGGAAAGCCAGCACAAACTTGGTGGTTGGTGTTGTCATTTCCTGAGGCATTAGATCTCTTGTTCTGATCCTTGTCCTCATTTTTCTCCTGTAACGTACTTTCCTCCAAAAGTAATTGTGACACATCTAGGTCTGAAACTACTGCTACCGGAGGCTGTGGAGATGGATCTGCTCCTGGAATAATCTTCTCCACTAAAGTACCAACAGAAGGTTCAGAACTTGTATCATTACTCTTACGCATTTTAAGCCTTTTCTTCCGATCCTTTCTCCCTTGTGAGCAACTCAAAACTTCAATGAGTTTGATACTCTCAGAATTGATTCTTTGTCTAATTCCCCCAACAAGTGGTTTTTCCACTTCTAGATCTTGTTTTGAGAACACTGCAACTGGAGGCTGTACAGTAAGATCTACTCCTGGAAAAGTATTTCCTCCTAAAGAAGTACCAACAGAAAGATCATATCTTTCATCAATACATTCATTGGTCTTATGCCTTCTCTTTCGCTTCTTCTTCTTCTGTTCTTGTGAGCAACTCAAGTCCACAGTAAGCGACTTGGGACCTTCTGAACTTGCTGCCGTGCTATTTCCCTCCACAAGTGGTTGTGGCAAATCTAGTTTTTCCTCTGAGAATTCTGAGTCTGGAGGCTGCTGAGGGGGATCTATTCCTGGCATAAAATTTTCCACAAAAGGAATACCAACTGAAAGCTCACAACTTTTGTCATTACTCTCCTGGGTTTTAAACTTTTTCTTCTTTTTTCTTGAGGAACTCAAATCTCCAATAGGTTCAGAACTTTCTGAATTAATTTTCGTGCTAATCCCATCCATAAGTGATTGTGGCAATTCTAGCTTTTGTTCTGAGGATTCTGAGACTGGAGGCTTTTGGGACAGATCTACTCCTGGCACAATATTTTCCACTAAAGAGCTACCAACTGAAAACTCACCTCTTTTGTCATTCCCACAACTTTCATCATTACTCTCCCGGGTTTCTGACTTTTTCTTCTGTGCCTTTTTCTTCTTTTTTCTTGAGGAACTCAAATCTTCAATAGGCTCAGAACTTTCCAAATTGATTTTTGCGTTAATTCCTTCCATAAGGGGTTGTAGCAATTCAATCTTTTGCTCTGAGGATTCTGAGACTGGAGGCTGCTGAGACGGATCTACTCCTGGCATAATACTTTCCACTAAGGAAATACCAACAGAAAGCTCACAACTTTTGTCATTACTGTCCCTGGTTTCAGACTTCTTTTTCTGATTCTTTTTCTTCTTTTTTCTTGAGGAACTCAAATCTTCAACAGGTTCAGAACTTTCTGAATTAATCTTTGCGCTAATTCCTTCCATAAGGGGCTGTGGCAATTCTAGATTTTGTTTCGAGGATTCTGAGACTGGAGGTTGTTGAGGTGGATGTACTCCTGGCAAAATATTTTCCACTAATGAAATACCAACTGAAAGCTCACAACTTTTGTCATTACCACAACTTTCATCATTACTCTCCCGGGTTTCAGACTTCTCCCGAGTCTTTTTCTTCTTTTTTCTTGAGGAACTCAAATCTTCAATAGGTTCAGAACTTTCTGAATTAATTTTCATGCTCATTCCTTCCATAAGTGGCTGTGGCAATTCTAGCTTTAGTTTTGAGGATTCCGAGACTGGAGGTTGTTGAGGCAGATCTTTTCCTGGCATAATATTTTCCACTAAAGAAATACCAACTGAAAGCTCACAACTTTTGTCATTACCACAACTTTCATCATTACTCTCCCGGGTTTCAGACTTCTCCCGAGTCTTTTTCTTCTTTTTTCTTGAGGAACTCAAATCTTCAATAGGTTCAGAACTTTCTGAATTAATTTTCATGCTCATTCCTTCCATAAGTGGCTGTGGCAATTCTAGCTTTAGTTTTGAGGATTCCGAGACTGGAGGTTGTTGAGGCAGATCTTTTCCTGGCATAATATTTTCCACTAAAGAAATACCAACTGAAAGCTCACAACTTTTGTCATTACCACAACTTTCATCATTATTCTTCTGGGTTTCAGACTTCTTCCGAGTCTTTTTCTTCTTTTTTCTTGAGGAACTCAAATCTTGAATAGGTTCAGAACTTTCTGAATTAATTTTCGTGTTCATTCTTTCCGTAAGTGGCTGTGGCAATTCTAGCTTTTGTTCCGAGGATTCTGAGACTGGAGGTTGTTGAGGCGGATCTCTTCCTTGCATAATGTTTTCCACTAAAGAGATACCAACTGACAGCTCACAACTTCTGTCATTCCCACAACTTTCATCATTACTCTCTTGGGTCTTAGACTTCTTCTGAGTCTTTTTCTTCTTTTTTCTTGAGGAGCTCAAATCTTCAATAGGTTCAGCAATTTTTGAGTTTTCATTTGTGCCAATTCCCTCCATAGGTAGTTGTGCTATTGCCACCTGTTCCACTTGTTCAGGGAAGCCTTTGACAGAAGGCTGTACAGAATGATCTACCGTTTGCATAATAGTTTCAGTTAAAGAAGTACCAACAGAAATATCACAATTTTTATCATTACTCTCATGGATTTTATGCCTTTTATCCTGCTTCTTTCTCTTCTTTTTTCGCTTGTGAAGCAAATCTTGTTGCTGTTCTTCCTTTTCTGAAATTGCCGTGCAAATTACAGCACAAGACTCAGGGCATGAATTTTCAGATTCTAGGGCAACACCTATTGTATCCTTCTTCCTTCTCTTCCTATTAGTCAAGCCTCCCTGAGGAGGTAACTCAGCTGGTACCAAATCAGAAATGATACTCATTAAAGGCTCATCCATCAGTGTATCAGTCCCAAGTGAAGCATTATGATGTTCATCCCTACCCAGAGACTGCACACAAATTTTTTTTTCAGGAGTAATATTCTCAACTGAAAGTGTCCCCTTCAAACAGCATAGATCTGAATCATCAAGATTTGGGGCATGACTTCTCTGCACATTATTCTGGGATTCCACTGGGTTTACCAGACTGTCCAAGCTTTGCACTGGAGTAAAATTATTAATAACTTTAGCACCACTGCTCCTAGCTCTCTTCCGCTGTCTCTTCGGCAATACAGCAGGCAGGGCTTCAGTTAGAGGCAAATTTGCGCTAATATTTACAGAAGGCTCCTCCAACAACTGTGAATTTGGTTTTTCATTACACACTGCAGTTTCCATATTGATCAGTAGATAATCAATGGGAAATGTTCTCCTTGAATTCAAGCATTGTCAACTAAAATTGTCTTCTCCAAAATATTTCTAACACCTGAAAGAATGGTCAACATAAACGAAAAAACAGATTCGTAAGGCATTTCTGCATTTTCCACAAGTAATAAAGAAAAATACGCTAATTCATTAAACTAGAGATAGAACACCCAGAAGCCAATATCATTAACCACATGCTTGGATTTCAAAATTACAAATTTCACACCGAATGCAATTACAAAATCATAATAAAGTAGTAAAAGAACTCAGTCCAGGTGTATATTCACATAAGCACAATGCCTGGATCTGTAGGTTGTTATACACATCAACAACAACAACAACAAAGCCTTTTTCCAATAAGTGGGGTCGACTATATGAATCCTAAAACGCCATTGTGCTCGGTTTTGTGTCACGTCTTCTGTTAAATCCAAGTACTCTAAGTCTTTTCTTAGAGTCTCTTCAAAATCTTCCTAGGTCTTCCTCTACCCCTTCAGCCCTGAACCTCTGTCTTGTAAACGCATCTTCTAACCGAGCGTCAGTACGCCTTCGTTTCACATGTCCAAACCACCGTAACCGATTTTCTCTCATCTTTCTTTCAATTTTGGCTACTCCTACTTTACCTCAAATATCCTCTTTCCTAATCTTATCCTTTCTCGTGTGCCCACAATCCAAGGAAGCATTCTCATCTCCGCTAAACCCATTTTATGTACGTGTGGATGCTTCATTGTTATACACATACTCACTTAAAATCAAAATTGAAATTAACAAGATAACAAATGATAATAGTAATAAACTGAACCAAAGGATCCATGACGCTGATGGGAAACTTCTAGTTGATGATCAACCTCCGCTATAACTACCGGACTTAATTTTTCAGCAGTCATATAACAATAGGACTAAGTAATTTGCTTCATATAAAAATGGGATTGAGTAGTCTGCTTCGTATTACCAAGGGGATTAAGTAATTTTCTTATTCTAATAAAGAATTTGAAACTTTGTAACATTGAAAATTTGAAAATTGCACTCAATCAACTGATACACACAGGACTGAGATGGGATTAATAATTTTCTTCATACAACAATGGGATTAATCCATTTGCATCGTTAAGTAATTTCCCTATTCAAATGAAGAAATTGATCCTATCAAAAATTTGCACTCAATCAGCAGATATACACAGAACTGAGATGGGATTAAGTAATTTTCTTCATATAACAATGGGATTAAGTTATTTTTTTTTCTTTATGTAAACATTGGGATTTAATATATCCATATTGAAAACCCAAAAATTACACTCAGTCACCTGATATACAAAGAACTGAACACTCATCAAAATGCATTCACAAACAATCAAGCAATCAAATTAACAGCTCAAAATTAATTTCAAAGCAATAACACAATCACCATTCAGAAGCTAATCAACAGCAATTATAAATAAAATAATAATAATATGAGCCGAAGCAAACAGGATAGAGATTAGTAAATAAAAACGCAATTAATTCGTTAATTAACTAAACTTTTATCAGACATTTCAAAATATGAAGAAAATAATAGTTAACGGAGAACCGACCCCTGTTCAATCGGCAGTGTCAGCACCGAGCAGCTCTCTGACGGCGGAATTGAGAGAAGACGCGGAGGAGCAACCTCGGCAGCATCAGTACCGAGCAACTCTCTGACGGCGGAAATAAGAGAAACCGCGGAGGAGCAACGGAATTGGCGGCGGCGAGAAGAAGCAGAAGAAGAGAGGAAAATGAATGAGTGGGAGGCGGAGGGAGTCGAAAGGTCGAAGCGCCGCTTTGGGCGCTGCGGTGGTAGTGCAAAATTGGCAATTGGAATTTTTAACTGCTTTTCGCTCCGCTTCGATGCGCGGCTACCTGTTGTTAACCTAGGGGGCTATTTCGTCATTTTACAAGGGGTTAACTTTTGCGTTTTCATCCGCCGCCTCTGCTGATTCGGATTAGGGTTTCTCTGTGTTGTCTTAATTTTTGTTTTTTTGGGCCTAATTAATTTCTGTACTGGGCCATATTTAGTGCTGGACTCTTTATCGTTGTTTTAGGCCCAGTTTTCTGTTAATGGGCTGATGGGGGTCTCATTTGGCCCAAATGGTGATTTTGTTTTGGTGCAAAGGCCCAAATGCAGATAGTTCCGCCTTTAAGTAGTTTAAATTAAAGTAAAATATTCCAAAAAGAAAAGTAAAAGTAAAATAAAATAAAAAAATTAACGAAAAACTCCGACACTGTTTATTTTATTAAAAATCACAATTTTATACTAAAAGCCAATTTTCATACTATTCACTTTACTATTTATTTTGTCGTTATTATTAAAGTTCAAAAAATTTAAATTAATTTTCATTAATTTAAAAAATATATATTTAGCTTGATTAAAAAAAACAACTTTTGAAAAATATCTTCAGATAGTGGGCCCCATCTCATGCTATTTGAAATTTCAGTATAAATACAAAAAGTTGCCGCTGGCTTTACTACCCAGTGCTCTCGCGACTCAGATCTGAAGTCCAGACAACGCAATGCTCTCACGGGTAACTGTCGCTCGCTATCTCTATCTGCTGTTTGTTTCCCGAGAAAATGCAGGAAAATATGTATAGAAATCTTCTGAAATTAGCTAAACTGAATAATTTGCTCTACATTTGGTGGATCCGTATCGGAATTTACAATCGTGATTTTACTAGGGAATCGCTTCTTCTTGTTGTGGTTGGTGATTGCTTTTATTACTTTGTTATGATCCTGTGAACATTGTGCATTTTCTTTGCTTAATTTTGATTCTCCTGGATTAGCTAGAAATTTTCAGATTGCAGGTGCATGTGTGTGAGTTTGTTTAATTAAGCTGATTAGTTGCAAATTTGCAATAGCTTGAATCCATCTTTCATTTTTCGGGTCAGATTTCACGCTCGGAGTTTGAGATATTTTCGAGCTGATGGCCAGAACTGCGGCAACTTCCTCACAGTATGATCTTTGTTCGTAGTCATTTTTTTATCTAAATCAAATATCTACGCCCATTTTTACTTCTCACACACTTCTTGTTAATTTCTATCCGTTGATCTTCTTCAATTCATCCGATCCAACGGACAAAAACCAAAAAAAAGTGTTCTAAATTGTGGCAAACATTTACATTAACTATTAGGGCAATGATCCGAAAAAAGATAGAACAAGCACATTAAGAATTCTATCTCCATTTCGGTAGAAATTTCACCTACATTTCTGTTTCTCTTGTGAAGGGGTTGTACGCATTCGACAGATTTGCATATTTTCTGATGTTCTGACTATAAATTTGAATGTTCATCTTTACTACGAACATTTATCACCCCTTCATGTTTGGTATCCACTGTTTATGGTTTTGAAAATTTGGCTGACAGGATCGACCATCAACAAAAGTGCACTCAGCTCCCGGTGGTGGATCATCCCTAGACTACCTGTTTGGAGGCGGTGGCGGTGGTGGTGGCAAGTGAAAGCCTCACGCCGCTGAAGTTGGAATCGTTGGTTTGGTCCTCGGGCACCTTGTAACTTGGACCCTCTGTAGATGATTTCTCTTCTGTAACATTCCGGCACTTCCTGTGGCGGGGATTTGTTGGGTTTAAGCTTTTATGCTGCTGAAACTTTTGAGTTAAGTGGCCTATGATATAATCGTTCGCAAATTGCACTACATGTTCTACAAGGTTTTCGTTTTAATCGAAATTTGTACAAGTTTTTTCGATTCTGTTCGGAAGGAAAGAAGCACACGAGAAGTGTTTCTCCATAGAGTCGCTTAAAAAATCACTTGATGTTATTGAAACTCCATTTTTTGTGCTCGAATTTTGTACAGGGTTCTTGAAAAATACCTGGAAACGAACCTTTGTTTTTCTCCCAACTCTTCCGTATAGGATGAAATCAATTAACCGACAAATCAACATGGGTTAGGCCAGTTGGTCGAGGTAATGTGCTCGCCCATTTTTGACTCAAATTCGAATTCCCCCTCTAGAGATTTGTTTAAGAAAACATATGATCTTATAAAAAAGAGCAAATTATAACAATGGTTCTTCAACTTTAACTCAATTAGAGCAATAGTCTCTAAACTAAAAATCTATTACCATTGATCTCTCAACTTATCAAAACGTGCAGCAATGGTCCCTCAGCCAAAAATCTATTACCAATGGTCTCTCGACTTTAATTCAACTCGAGAAATGGTCCCTCAACTTTAACCAAATTGTAGCAATCCAAAATAACTCATTTTGACAAAATTATGACAAAGTTAACAAAAAGTACCATTGCTTCAAATTGATTAAAGTTGAGGGACCATTGCTACAATTTACTCTAAAAAATCAAAAACTAGTTTAAGAGATTGATAAACTTGCCCTAGCATCAAGATTCAAAAAACAGAAATCATGACCCAAAAAAGTAGCAATATAAAACCAGATAAAACTATCAATGTAACTCATTTCCATCTAACGGAGACTGTAAACGAAAACAAGAAAGGCAAAATTTAAGCTAAAAAGACCAAACTTCTTATGAGCAAAAGCAACCTCTTTTTACCAATTGAGAATTCGCCCGAGTTTTGATGAGCACTATAAACTAGAGTTTTAAACCTACGACTGTTATTGGAGGTTTGCAGATAACAACGGTAGAAAAATTCTGTGTCTCCCGTCATACGCATCTATGATCTCCTTCGCATGATGAATTTACAGATACCTGGTGGTTTTTCATTTCTGGTTACGTTCAGAAGTAATCCTCAGTTTCAAATGGATGTTGCGTCGTTCTGTCCTTCCGATGTTAGTTTCCCGTCACCTGCCATCAGAACAGTAAGAGACGATTGTACAGATTTGTTTCTCAACTCATTGCATTGGCATAACTCATTATAGTAAGCATAAGCATTTGCGTACAATGCTGATGAGCCCGTAGCAAGGCAAATAAGTAGAAAAATACTCGTTACATTCCTACCTTGGTTTAGGGATGAAGCAGCAGCGGAATTAGCAACGGCAGACAAACTTTCCTTTGTAACTGCAGAGTTGAAATTTGGTGCATCAGTTGTCTTATGAGTCCCGTTGTCTCCCACAACTTCAGAGTTAGAGTTTGGAGCATTATTGGTCTGATTTGTACCCAGATTCAGAGGAACCTCTGACTGCTCGGGGTTTCCAGTAACCTGCATAAGAGTCCAGGGTTTAGGTGCAACCCAATAAATATCCCACAACAGATAACATTCAGTGTGCACACGATAGACAAAACAAATTTCTACCCCTCTATCTATTCAAGACAAGGGAAAGAAAAATCAGACCTTATGCAAGTGAGAAGCGGCTGAATATGCTTGATTGTTTGAAATGGAACCTGCAGCAGCTTCTGTCTGCTCAAGTGATATGGGCGCCTTTCCATGAACATTATCCGTCAGATCTATAGTTTCTTGCCTGATGCCTCTAGAAGTTTTTGACTTGCTGCTGTAATCACCATTTGACATCAAACCACCAGCTTCACCGGCAGTCCGCTTCCTGATAAGGGATTCACACGATCAAAGTTGAATCAAAATATTCAAATATATTAGCAATATACCTCAACAAAACACACACACACACATATATAGACACCATATTCTTACCTGCTGGAATTAGGAATATCAATGTTAAACCTGGGCCGGTTGGGAAAAACTATACCACGAAGAAGCTTTCCATCAATAACAGTTTCAATTGCAAATCCGTCAGCAAGTTTGTCGGTAACCTTTGCAACAAATGTCTTCTTCTCCGAAGAAAGCTGGGATTGATTTGAAGGGATATTCTGTCTGCCTGCAGTTATAGCACAAGATCATTCGTGAATGACATCAAAATCCCTCCTCAAGTACATATTCAACCAGTGATTTTTTTTTCTTTTTCCGATTACATTATTTTTCATTTTCTTTGAATAGATAACAAATAAAAGTCGCAAGTAGGGAACGGAAGTTTCAATTACCTAGTGAGTTCAACCAGTCATACTAGCAAGGCCAAAACATAAAATGCAAATGGAGGTACATAGACATCGCAGCAAGTCAAACATAAAGCAGTATAGGTACAACGCTTCCCTTTAAGGAAGTATCTAAAAAAAAGTCAAGATTGGCCATCAGAGACTATTAATCATATTGACAAGAGTTTAAAACGAAGAACCAAAGGGTAGTCCTGTCCATCAGCAAATAGTTGTGCTGCATCATTCACTGCGTCACAACTTGTGTTTGCAGAATCCAACCGCTTACTCTACCTCTGAACTTCGGTGTTTCACTCATAAAGAGATTGAATAGACAAGAAAACAAGGGACCTATGGCAAGCTCTCCACCAAACATTCGAGGAAAAATGAGTCTAGGGCCAACACACTTTGGCCATGGTTGGTAACAGTCAAACTAACACCGTTGCTTCTGAGAAATGGAAGCGCGGCCATCAGACCAGATGGCCTTGACCAAACCATTTCATTCAAACCGAGAGAGGGAGGGAGAGAGAGATTGAGTGATAGAGAGAGAGAGAGAGAGAGAGAGAGAGAGAGAGAGAGAGAGAGAGAGAGAGAGAGAGATACAGGTGGGATGGAATGGGGATTGCACACATGCAAGATTAGGCTCCAGCTTCGGCTTCAGATCCGGATACTGCTCCGGTTCCAACTTTGGCTTCAGCTCCGGATGCTGCTCCAGCTCTAGCTTCGGCTTCAGCTCTGGATACTGATCCTGCTCCAGCTTCGGCTTCAGCTCCGGATACTGCTCCTCCTCCAGCTTCAGCTTCAGCCTTGGATTTTTTGTGCGCATTGTCATCTGCTCGAGATCTCAGTCTAGAGAGAGAGAGAGAGAGAGAGAGAGAGAGAGAGAGAGAGAGAGAGAGAGAGAGAGAGAGAGAGAGAGGCGACAACACAATCTCACCTATTTATGGTTGAGATTAGGGTTAATCCATTGAGTTAATTCCCGGTTTGAAGCCCACACTTTGGCCCCGGGTTTTTCAAGACCTTTTAAAATTTACCCAAACAGGGTATTCAGGAATCCGGATTTTCCCAATGTCATCCCCTTGTCAAAAAAACCCCTCCTAAACCCTCACCCAAATGCACCCTAAACGACTAAATGTTTAGCTAGTTCAGTGCAACAGTGCAGCAACATAATCCAACAGCTGCCAAGCGCATCTTTCATTTGCATGATAAATTTAATGAAACCAGTCATTGTGATAAACTTAACATATACACACACGTAGGCTAATGAAACCAAAACACATAAAACTGATAGCACTCGTGAAATCTGTTTTCATGGAGTAAGAATACTCGAAAGTGACACAAAGAAAAAGGAAGAAAAGAGAGAACTTCCTAGGGTCAGACAGCTTTCCCTGCCTCTAAATAACTTAGGAGTATGCAAATTCGGCAAAAATAAGAAAACAATAGGGCACATTTCAGACATGTCATTCTGATTCCCACAGGAAATATGTACATTTGATGCATAATAAATAAATGAGTTAATGAAAACAGGACACTTTATCTTAGTAACACTTACATGGTTGGGCATAAAATGAAACTGGCATGGGTTGGCTCATATCAGCACTAGTTCCAACCGGAACAAGGGCTCTGTCATGAACAGAGGTGAGATTTTGCTCTTGGCACTTTAGCTTCAATTTCTTCCTCAGCGATAATTTCTCTAGCTTACTTTCATTCTCCCTGGCAAGCCCTAAAATTAGAGATTATATCAGGCCAGTAAGACTCCATACACATATAAAATTTTACCCTAATAAGATAACATAGATAATTCGGCGAGGAGGAATGAAAAGATGATACTTAACCTGTGTTTAGGTAAAACATGTCATCCAGTGCCTCAAGACCTTTACTGCAACCACCAATAAATACAAGAACACCACCCCTGACAGGATCCAAACAGTCCCCAGCAACGGAAAATCTAGCAGACGGTCCATCACCAGCAGTTAGCACCATGGTCCACACACCAGTATCTGCACCACCGTTAAGATAGAGTGGGTATCTAAGGATACGATCCATAAAAAACTAGGGCAATGGAAAGAACATAAAGTACATGTGACGAATGGTGGATAGACAAGAAGGTTCGGAAGCTTCAAACATCCATAAATGTAAGTAGCCAAAGGTGAATGTTTCAGAGGATTTCTTGAAACTTACCAACATCAAGCATGTAGAGGTCATTGTATAGATTTTGGGCGTCTGTGAATCCCCCAAAAACAAATAAGTTCTTCCCAAAAGCAACAGTACAATGACCCCCTCGGGGTGGCATAAACTGGCCAGTAGTTTTCAGCTCCCTCCAAATTAGAGTATCTAATGAAGTACCATAATACAAGAATTACAGAAGACACATATCATATCCAATATCCATGAGCTAGGTACTAGTAGTATCTAAATTACATAAAAAGTTTAACAAACTTGCAATTGGGTAAATAATTTCAGAAAATAATGGTACCTGTATCAAGTATATGGACATCAGACAAATAGTAATCGTGACCATCTTCACCACCAATCACAATAAGTTTATTCTTCCAAGATGAACAAGTATGGCTATCACGCCGAGATGGTGGGTTGCCTGATGTTGTAGCACGTTTCCATACAAACGTCTCTACAAGATAGGATGAGAAAAGGGATTAAACATGTCTTACGCGCTATCTGTATCGATCCGTGACCTAGTTAAGTCAGGTGTTCAGGTTCTAGATAAATTTAGATCCCCAAGGCAATTTAAAACTGAATGTGATGTCCTACACCTAGAACACTCGCTCTCTTCTTCCTCCCAGTCTAGATTCTAAAAAGAACAAGGGGACAGGGATGACCCTGTGCAATCCTATAAATTCACAGCACGAAAGAGCAAGAGGACTGAACACCACACCCCCAACTTCATGACGTAAGAAGGTCCACATGGTATCCAAAAGACAGATATATCAAATAAGTAAACTCATAAGATCAATGCGAGTGGTACCATGCAAATGCAGAATCATTATTTTTAACAACAAAAATGTTAGCAAGACGCACATAATATTGATAGACTTTACTGAAGAGCATGCCAACAACTTCATCTCCAAAGAAGTCCCACATGCTATCCAAAAACCTATGCTAAAGTGAGATATATCAAGTAAACTCATAAGATCCATGTGATGTAAATGCATAATTACTCTAGAAAAAGGTGTGATGAAAGTAATTCAAACCAATCCTCACCTAAGTGATTAATGAACTAACCTTACAAGGAAACCTACCTGTATTCAAAATGTAAAGATCATTGAAATACACTTCATTGTCGCCACTAGCAGATTTTCCACAGCCACCAAAAATAAATAGCCGTTTCCCAACAAGGGCAGCACTATGACCCTCCCGTGCCTCTGGTGCTTCGCCTCTTAAACTTGGAGATATCCATGTAAGTAAAGCTACACGAACATTCAGAACATAAGTGGGAAGTGATATGCATAGTTCAGAAATCAATAATAAGAAATTTGATGAGCCTTAAAAGGTCGCGGTGACAATAAATGTTGAGAATTGAGTATATCTGGTTACGTAGTTCCAAACCAACAATAATGAATTTGATATAAGCCTGAAATGGTAACAGGGTAGTAAATGTTGAAAATTGAGCACATCTGGTTTCAACTCTTCACTATACCAATCCAAAGTGGATAAGGAAAATAAGTCAATTGCCAAAACGGATTTAGAATAGCTGATTTGATTATTTATTTTCCGAAAAGGAATCGTCTGATTGAATTACTTGACCCGAAATAACGTATAGAAGGGTGAGCATGCTACATAGTCAAGAAAAGATATCAAAGCTTGGGAAAGAGCAAAAATATAAGAGAGAAAGCCACTCACAGGTATCTAATATATGCAAATCCCTGAGAGGATTCATCCCATCCGTACCCCCAAAGACAAAGAGATTGTTACCAACAGTGGTGCAGCTGTGGCTGTCCCTTGGAGTTGGCGGGGTGCCTTTAATCGCTGGCTGGCTCCATGAATGCGTAGCTGCAGTCAGCAGAGAAGAGTATAACAATAACAATCTCTATACAAAACGCAACAACACACAGGAAAATGCTAAGTGCTAGTTGTTAACACCAACGGGAAAATTTGAAACCAAAGTTAAAGAGATTATGTAGCACTATTCGAAAGTTTATAACAAAAATAAATAACACCCAATAAAGATAAAGAAAACAACTTTGGAAGTTAACCAAAGAAACCCCTAAAAATCAAAATTCAACAGCATAACCCCATGAAGCATTTACTCTAATCCTGGTAGAAAATTAACCCATCACAGCATTTGATTCAAATTTTCTAAAGAAGATTACTCCTACCAAAATTACCAAATTAAACCCAAGAAAAACCCTAATTACAAGCCAACTAAACACCCCTTAAACATTAATTAACGTTTTTAACTACATAAAGATTCAAGCTTTTTTCCCAGAAAAATCACAAGCAACCAAATTTACACAAACCCACAAGCAAAAAACGATAAAGGTAAAAATTAAACGAATAATCTGGGTAAATTTATAGCATTTGGGGAAGACCCACCAGTGTCAAAGACGTGAACTTCGTTGGTCTGACAGTTATCTCTGCCATAGCCACCGAATACATACAGCATCCGCCCTTCTTTGATTGCATTGCATGTATGGCCCCACCGCTTCCCGGGCCCAGACACCTCCCCCACCGCCACTCCTCCTCTTTCTTGTTCTTGTTGTTGCAGGTGAGCTTGTTTGGGCTGCAGCTGCACCCTTTCCCACTTCATTGTGTTTTCCGGGTAAACAATTGGGATGAGACGCCCAGTTGGGTTAGAAAAATGGGGGAGCAGTGAAATATGCTGAATTACAGAGAATTATTTTATTTTATTTTTGGGTCTCCAAAATCTCATTTCACACTCTAAATTTTTTATAATTAAAAAAATTTATAGAGTGTAGAATAAAATTAAATTAAGAGATCCAAAATATTTTTTTGGGAAATGAGAGAAAATGAGTTTAAGTAGGTGTTTTTAAAGCTACTTAGTATTACGGTTTAGTCAGTATTTTTATTCAATTGTACATGAGAGGTCTTAGATTCTATTCTCGCCAAAAGCGAATTTGAACCACATTATTGCTAACCTATAATGAGGCTATTTCTCTTTTAATATAAAAAACATCGTTTGTTTTTTTTTTAAGTGCATATGGGAGAAGTGATTTTTACATACATTTTTATGAAAATTTGATTTATTTAAAAAATGTGCTTAGGTGATTAAGAAATTAAAATAAGTGTATAGAAACAGTGTAAGATCCCACATCGCCTAGGGGAGTGATCCTTATATGTATATTATTATCTCTACCTAGCACGAGGCATTTTGGGAGCTCACTGGCTTCAGCGAGTAACGAGCGATAGCACTCCCATGATGGGTGACCCACTGGGAAGTTCTCGTGTGAGTTCCCAAAAACAAAAATGTGAGGGCGTGGTCGGGGTCCAAAACGAACAATATTGTGCTACGGCGGAGGTCAGGCCCGGGATGTGGTGGATCTCGGGCCGGGATGTGACAATTTGGTATCAAAGCCAAACCCTGGCCGTAGTGTGCCGACGAAGACGTCGGGCCCCTAAGGGGGGTGGATTGTAAGATTCCACATCGCCAAGGGGAGTGATCCTTATATGTATATTCTCATCTCTACATAGCACGAGGCATTTTCACATCCCGGGTCCGACCTCCGTCGTAGCACAATATTGTCTGCTTTGGGCCTCGACCACACCATCACGGTTTTGTTTCTGGAAACTCACACGAGAACTTCTCAGTGGGTCACCCATCATGGGAGTGCTCTCGCGCGCTACTCGCTTAACTTCGGAGTTCCAATGAACTCTGAAGCCAGTGAACTCCCAAAAAGCCTCGTGCTAGATAGATATTTGAATATACATATAAGGATCACTCCCCTGGGCGATGTGGGATCTTACAACAATCCTAGAGGGGCAAAAAACAAAAGCGTGAGTAGGCAAAAACAAAGCTTTTCAAAACCATTCATTTCTCAAAAGTTATAACTCCTCTCCGTAAAATATGTATAGTTTCCCATAAATAAAGTTTATATTCCTATATATATATATATATATATATATATATATATATATATATATCTCAAAATCTTGCCATGAAAACATATATGTCATGCCAAAGTATCTCACTGGATGCCAATTGTAAATTCAATTACTAAGAACAAATGTCAGGTATCAAATCAGCCATCGGCTGAATCTATAGCTCATACTCAATCTCAATCAATCATATATATATATATATATATATATATATATATATATATATATATATCCTACACACAATCAATACCATCTCTAATAGTCTGCACAACATAACTGAATATATAATAAATATGCTCTAGTGCTACGATCACGTGAAGATTGTGTGAATAATTGCGGGTCACCTACGAGTCGAATCCACATATAGCGGTCTATACAACAAGACTGTGCACCTAACTTGGATCCAACGCGAGCATACGGTGTGGGAGGTGAACATCATGTGAAGGAATGTGCCCTAACTCTGGGCAGGATCACTAATATCAATGCAGGTTTATGAGCTCTCAACACATCATATCACATCATTCTCATCATAACCAATAATAAACTTACCTGACATTTACCTGTGCGTCTGCAGTACCAATCATAATTATATGCAACAATTAATGCATAATAAAAATAGGTAGATACTTTGCATGGCGTTTCAAATCATTTAATCATTTAAATTCATTTTATGGGAAAAACAGTAAGTATATAGGTATATACGGAAAACCAAAAGCCCACTCACTGGTAAGTAGCCGGGTCGTAACCCCCACGCTTAGCCTGGCTACGCTCGTCCTCTGGATAGGTCTCGCTTATATGAGAAGTAACTGAATAAACGTTATTTAAAGCACATAAACGAGATTCAAAAATAACTTCTCATACATTGCTCAATTTTGGTATTTGAATATACCAACGTGATCTACACAACCTCAGGAACATCCCCATATTTTTAGAAAAAATTTCCAACCACACACGTGCCGGCAACGGCACGGCCAGACGCTCCCCCACGTGCCAAGCACACTAAAAGCGTCAGTTAACGCCGTCAGAAATATTCTGGGAATATTCTGTCAACTCCTAACTGAAATTGTTAAATATAACTAACGGCGTCAGAGTATTCCGTCAGACTTGACGGAATATTCCGTCGCTTTCAACCTTGGACTCCCGCGACCGTCGTTGTCACCGAAAAACTGGAAAATCTTTAAAACGCTATATCTCGACCATTTCTCAACTAAAATGCACGAAACTTGAACCAAATCAAAGCTTACAACAAGAGGAACAAGATTATACTAATTTTAAGCATCAGTGATCACGAGATATCGCCGGAGAACTCTCGAAAGTCCGGCCACCTCTGCAACTTCTTTGTTTTATGTTTTCTGACGTCCAAAATCACCCAACGAGGTACCACGAGCTTTGTGAAGACCTTCTAAAGTTCCCTATGAGCTTAAAAACTCCCAAAAATACACATTAATTTTTGCATAAACAGTGCAAAATCTCGGGGTAGGATTTTTCACGTGAAAACGAAGTGAACTCTGAAGTTAAGCGAGTAGCGCGCGAGAGTACTCCTATGATGGGTGACCCACTGGGAAGTTCTCGTGTGAGTTCACAGAAACAAAACCGTGAGGGCGTGGTCGGGGCCCAAAGCGGATAATATCATGCTACAACGAAGGTCGAGCCCGGAATGTGGTGGACCCCGAGCCGGGATGTGACAAACAGTTTTTTAATTTAAAATTTGAAAAATAAATAAATTATATGTACTATACTAAAACATCAACAAAATTTGCTTTCTCATATCATAAAAAAGAAAATTTGTAATTTGCTTTCAAATTTATAAAAATAACATTTTGTTATCTTTTACAGAAATTACAACGTGATTAATCAGCAAAAGAATAATCAGCTCTAAATGGATACAAATTAGTTTATTCATGAATAAATTTAGTTATATGATGACACGTTACATGTCTTCACTGCAATTGTGTATGTTACATTTAGACTTGAACTTCAGCATCATCGTTAGAATGTTACATAAGCTATGACGTCTTTTCATAAAAATATAAAGTACAGAAGGAACCTTTGAGTGCAAGAAACTCAATTCATATATAAAAATTTATAGCCTTTTCGGGGTCTAACACGGATATAAATAGTGTTTTTTAACTAATTGCGCGTGTTAACATACGTCCAAACAACTTTTTTCTATCGTGAATATTTTGTTATATTTCTTACCATTAAAATTGTGATTGACAATAGGATATTGTATCCTAAATTATATAATTTATTGAAAGGGAGATTCGAACTCGAATACAAACAGACAAGTTTTTTTTTTTTTTTGAAATTTTAACAAAACACTATTGGTACTGTTTATTTAACGAAAAATCATATTTTTATTTTTTTCTAATACTATTCACTACACCTTTATTTGTCATTTTTTATTAAAACTAATTTTTTTTTGAACTTTTTGTTATTATTAATTTTTTTAAGTTGTTATACAAATTTTAAAATATTAAAATTTGGAATGTAGGGTTTAATTAAACCGTTGATAATTTTATCCGAGTGCGAAATAATGAGAGGATACAAGATAAATAACTGAAGAACTTGTTGTTTTGTATCTTTATTAATATATCAATACCAATCAATAAAAAAATAAGGGAATTTTTTTTATAAAATAAATTAAATTAGGTAGTTTAAAATCGCTTTTTAAATAAAAAATTAAATTAAGTAGATAATATCGTTTATTAAAAAAAAATGCATTTTCCACACGAAAGACCCTAAAATATGATGGGAAGTAGTAAAGTTCAGGAAATATTGTGAAGTCTGTCTCAATGGATGATTAGGTAATTTTAAACCATTCACTACACGTTGGGCTACCTTAAGTTTCCTAGCCAGAACATCTACAACGCGTTGTACAGCTAATGCGCAGAGCCGTCAACAAAACTCAGAAACGCCCCTTCCGAAGCCGTGCCCACGCCATGGCGGCAACCGCAGCACCCCCCAAGTGTGCAGCTCCTGAGATATGTCTGTCTCCCTGCAATAAGAGCATAATGCTACCACTAAATGTACTCGGAAATAACGAATGACAATGGCATTCGTTTCATGATAACCACGACTCTCAACTCCTACTCTGTTTCATGGCACGAATGCACCACAAACACGCACACACAGAGAAAGGAAAGTGACACCAGGGAGATAACCAACGTACCTCTATTATCCTCAAGACGTCCTTCCCAATTAGAAAGATACCCTGAAATGGAAAAGGAGAGGTTAAGTTTTCAAGGATTTGCTTAACAGCCCCGACCAATCACACAACAATAACGAAGCAAACTTACCAGCAGGATGGCAGGAACTGGTATGATGAATTCTAAGTAGAGGGTTGCTTTTGGGAAGAGAAATATATCGAGCAACATGATAGCATTAACAGCTCCGCTTGCCCCCTGGATGCCACAAACAGACACAATAGTGAAATGAATGTATGAATGTAATGTTCACGGAATGTTCTTTTTCGGAGTATAACAAGTAATACAAAGCAATGTATACCATCAATCTGTGAAAAATGAAACTTAGCTTTACGCATGGGAAATAATGATAGATAAAAACAAGCCAGGGGGAGGAGAAGAAAGGGAAACTCAAAGCTCATCCACAGAATTAATATCCCATTCCTATTGTCATGAAAACGCTTAATCGGATGGCCGGCATGGCATGATGCTAAACTCTGGCACCATACGATAGTCTCATCTTTCATAATTTAGTTTCTTTGGTAATTTTTCTTTCTCTAGGCAGTTGTTCAAATTTCTTGGGGAAATTATACTCTACGCCAGTCTCCTGGTTTGTTCAGAAATGTAAAATCACAAAACCAATCCTGGGCAGTTTCCGAAAGCATACCAGTCCTGGTATCTTTGCCGCCTCCGTGTTCCAAGGCTTTCGGCCCTGCAAAGAGCAGATTGTGATGAGATACTCAAGAGCTAATACTGTACAATCACAAAACCATCCAGGAGTTCCCATGCATTTTAAGAGTTCAGTAAGCAAATTAGAAGCATTATCTTCTGTGAACAAGTTGTTCTGTTGATTATCATTTGAGCAAAGCAATGAACTATAGCTTTGCTCAAATGAGTATTATTAGTTTGAGTATAATTTCACCTGCGATGATGCAGCCAGGAAGGCTTTGTGGGCCAAGAAAAAGACTGAGCCACCAACTGCCCCGGCTAGATACAACTTCAGCAAAAACTCAGGCCCAAAAACTCTTCCAATCTGGTCAGTGCACCGAAAGCAGACAAAGATGATAAAAACAGATTGAACATAACCCTTCATGGTTATCAAAATTTAACAACTCAAGCAAGCTTAGCTGTACGGTAACGATTGTATTGAAATTTCGATCATAAAAAGGCTTACATTCATCCCAAAAAAATATAGTCCGATCATGTTAGAAAATATATGCCCAGCATCAATATGACTGAATGCAGAAGTTATCAACGTGTGCAGCCGTCCACTTGCAAAATTGTGTAATGAAATCTGGTTAGAGAAAGAGTAAATAACAAGTTAGGAAATTGAAGTGAAAAACATTCTGTCATCAAACTAGAGTACTAGCAGCTGTAAAGAGTTTGTCCTTCAACGTTTTGTTTCCTTAATCCTTCCTTAAGTTTAGGATTGCTTCTCACTTTTAAGAGAGTACACACGAAGAGGTGTCAGAACTCAGGAAATACAGCCATATGACAAGTTGACGACATTTAGTTAACTTCAAATTTAGAATGACTCACGGTAAAATTATTCATCATGAAGCTACGATCTGCAATCCTCCATAAAAGAAAAACAGCAACATTAGCTACAATCAATCCCAAAACCACTTCATTATTCGATAACCTCCCGAACCACGACCTCCTACAAAGATGAGAAAATAAGTTACTGACAGATTAACACTACGATAGCAACTGCATATGGTCAAGGTTTATTATGAATGAGCAAGGTTCTACACTCTATCGCAGTGCAGTCTATTAGAACTTTTTAAATAATCAATAAAGTATTCGGATGTCCAAATAATCTTCTAGATAGAAACTATGAGTAGAGACTTAACCATCCCAAAAGGTCAAATATTTGGTTGATTTCATATGTTTTCTTCAATAATAAGGTTTTGTTGTCTTCATGACACAGAACACCCAGTGCAATTGCGTTCTAGGATTCATATAGCCGACCCCACTTAGTGGAAAAAGGCTTTGTTGTTGTACTTATTTTATAGCATAACTCGAAGAAACACGCTGAATCAGAAACTGAATTTCAAATTTGTACTCAATTCTGAGTGGAGAAAATCACCACAAATGTCCAAAATTAATCTCCTTAAACTCACAAAACAGACACTTCGTTACATTTTAAATTAACCCAAATAGGCCGAGTTCGAATCTCCTCCCCGTAGACTATAGTAATTCTAATACCGCCTGGTAAACAGTAAAAGCAATGCACATATTTTTTTCATTTCCTGACAGTAAACTGCGTTATTATATCAAGTGGGAAGAACTCTGCATTTCTCATCAATCAACTTTCAAAATTGGCAAAAGCAAACATTTTCAGTAAAAAATGCAGGAGCTTTTGTGATGAACAAAAACCAAGCAATGGCGTGCAGCACATAAAAAGTAATATTTGTACGGCCAACCAATCACGAATCGATACGTGTCGTTCTTCTCCGTTACCAGCCACATTACTCTTTTTCTCACTGGTCAAATCAACCGTGAAAATATGAAATCAAAAGCCAATAAGAAATCCCAAATCAACCCAAAGAACCCTAGCTGAATGACATACAATTTCACACATTCTAACAGAAATTTCACAATAATGCAAAATTTAAACAAATATAAAAAGTTACTGCGGATTAAACATTACCATGGACTCCGATGAGAAGTGAAATCCTGGTTGAACTTAAAGCTCCGTTTGGGAAATTGGGCTCTGAGGAATCCGACTCTGCAGTCCGAAAGGCTCTTGCTTGAAGCTCTCAGAAGGGTATTCGAGAAACCCAGAAAGGATTGCTTTCTGAGTGATGGATTGGAGAGAAACCCATGAATTTTTTGCGCGAGAGTGTGCTGCGACCGCCATGGATGAGGGTGGTGGCGAAGCGGGAGTGCAGGAAAGGAGCTGAAGAAGTGGTTTTGGTACTGGGTTATAGGCGGTTTGGCGAGAGAAAACTTTTTGTGACATTGGGAGTGGAAGATTGGTGAGGTGGTGACGGTAGATGTGGCGCAGGTTGGGAGGTTTCTGGGGAGGTTTGAGGAGGCTAGTTTCAGAGAAAGAAGCCTCTGCATTTTTTGAGGCCTTGATGGAAGGCGCTCTTCGGTGGGTATTGGGAAGTTCCTTGCTTAGAGAACAGGGCACCCTCCGAGTCCCTCCTGAGATCAGATGGAAATGTGAATAAAGTTTGCAAATTTAAATGTGGGAGGAGAGAAAGAGGCTAACTTGGGACCGGGAGTGACCAAATTACGGTATTACCCCAGTTGATCCACTCATGGTTTTCTCATTTTGAGTACAATTTTGGGTCAAACTACTTCTTCATGTGACATGTTCGACGCTATCATATTTTATAGAGTTTATCAATATTAATTGATGACGTTACTAACACTAAATTATGACTAAAAGTTGGTTTTCATTCATTAATTTTTTTGGAATTCTAATTTTCAAAATTGATCAATTTTACACTAGCTAAATGACGTCAAGTTGGAGATTAAAATATTTATAAATAACTTGAGAGTTAAAACATGCTTAATATTTAATCTAAATCTATTTTTCTAAATTTTAGATAATTATTTAAAATGTTTTAAAAAATTAACCAATTTTAAATCACTCTTAAAAATTAAGTAACTAAATATTTTAACTATTAAAATTTTATTTAAAATTATAAAAATTAAAATTTAACGATTAAAACATTCAATGTGGCTTAACCATACGGCCCAAGAATTTTTTGTAGCCTGTGACATTGTATCCGGTACTTATTCATGTAGTTTTGCGTTCGACAAGCTCAAAACCAGAATTGTGAAATGGCCATTAGGGTTCTAACGAGAACCACAGTTACACGCTTCACAGGCGTTTTAACCGCCAAGCAAAACCCAAATTTCCCAAACCAAAAGTCCCAATCTTTTTCCACAAACCCAGCAAAACCCAGATTTACCCAGCAATCCCAGTACCGGAAACAGATTTCCCTCGCCACTCTGCTCCAAAGGTACGGCTTCCCATCATCTCTGCTCCACAATTTCCTCTCAAAGCATCAATTTTTATTGAATTCCAACTTACAGGACTTAGAGAAGTCTCTGGCTATACTTTTTTCCTTCAAAATCCCCCAGAAATCCCTTGTTTCTTTGATTTGTGACTGCCCTGGGGTTTTGGATTTTCAGTTTCTGAAGAAATGGGAAAAGGGTTTTTCAAATTTGGGAATTTTGAGTGCTTCCCCATTGATGGTTAAGAGTGTTTTGGAACAATCTAAGAGGTTTCAGATTGACCCAGATGGGGTTTTTAGGAGTGTGGAGGTTTTGAGGGGTTTAGGGTTTATGGATGGCACGGTTATTAAGGTTTTAGAGGGGTTTCCAGGAGTGATTTTGATGAATGGGAGGGAGATTCAACGGAGAATCGAATTCTTGGAGGGAATTGGAATTTCGAGGGATGAAATTAATTGGGTTCTCAAATATTTTCCTGGGGTTATAGGATTTGGGGTTGAAGATAGGCTGAAGCCATTGCTGTGTGAGTTTAAAGGTTTCGGTTTTAGCGAGGATGTGATTAGGACAGAGATAATGAAAGAGCCACGAATTCTTGGCATGGAATTGGGCGAATTTTCACACAGTGTGGAATTCTTGAAGACTTTGAAGTGTAGGGTACCAATCAAGGAGAAGATTTTCAGTGAGGGAGAATTTAGAGCTGGGTTTGAAGTGAAGTTGAGAGTTGACTGCTTGTGCGGATACGGGTTGATTCGTAGAGAGGCTTTTGAGGTGTTGTGGAAGGAACCAAGGTCAATTATATATAAGGTGGGGGAAATTGAGAGGAAGATTGAGTTTTTAATACAAAAGATGAAATTCAGTACCCGTTGTTTGGTTGAAGTTCCACAGTATTTGGGTGTGAATTTGGAGAAGCAGATCATTCCTCGGTACAATGTGATAGAATATTTGAGATCAAAAGGCGGGCTTGGTTATGAGGTGGGGTTAAGGGGTTTGATCAGGCCTAGCAGGCTTAGATTCTACAACCTGTATGTCAAGCCATATCCGGACTGTGAAAAAATGTTTGGGAGATATTCAGGAGATGTTAAAGTTCAAAGCCGACATCCTGCTGGACTATGGAAGCTTTTCAAGCCACAAAAGTATCCAGAATCCAAAGAAGATGTGACGAACACAAAGCTATTTATGAAATCTCTGGGTTAGTGCAGCACCGTTTTTGAGCCATTTGTCATCCTCCAAATTGAGTACTTTATCAGGTAGACTTTTGTGTCCGTAATCTTAATGCATGGAAAAATGATTGGCGGAATGAAGTTCTTCTGGTGCATGGTAGACATAGTCATGGTATACACTTGGCTTTTGGCACTTTGCCTTTTACGGCGCTTGCAGAAAGTTTTAAGAAAGCTTAAAGTTTTGCATTGCTAACACAGTTAGCAGCATCCGTCCATTGTACTCCGTTCTTTATTGAATTGAAGAAAAGTGGTGGTGATTTTTGCATATGCTGGGAGTTGGATGAACGATTGCAATTCCTTTGGCAGAAAGATTATTCAACATAGAAGTGAATTTAAGAAGTAGGGATTTCTTTGGATTCTGTTTGTTGTGGAACCTAGAATTGATACCCGTCAACCGTCTGCTTCTTCTTTAAGTGTATCTAGTGTTCTGATATCTTCTTGTTGCAAATAAATTTGAGTAAGCATGGACTTCTCTGATTCCTATTGATTGCATTACCTCGTCGGCATTCATCTGCGACTTGTATTACACTCGTACTTATCACGTGTTCTGCATTCAAGACGACGTACAAGCAACAGATTGAATGATCACTTGTACAAGCTCAACCAACACTTTTGGATTTGGCTACCGTGGTTGGCTTCCACAGGTCCACAAATCTTGAGGGGATATCAGGAAGATGACTTGTGCAACAACTTTGATGTTCAGCGTAAAACACGTCTTGAAAACCTTGCTTCGGGCGAGGACTGCAAATGGGGGGGTTCAAGGGAAATGAACAAAACAAGATAAGGGACAAGCAGATGTTCAGAACTTGCTGATGGAATGGTTGAATGCGGCTATTATTTCCGCAGGTTCATTTCTTTCGCAGATGGATGCTGATCATTTATGGAGTCGTTTCAAGTCCGCTGGTTCGGAATGTCTTCGGCTTTGGTCGTTTTTTTATCAATGCCTGTGATTTTTATGGGCCATCTCTTTCTTGTATTATGTTTCTACTTCGAAACTATTACACATTTTGGATTTGTACTTATGGAAATTGTGGATTTGTTTTGAAGTCATTTTAAAATGACAGGAAACACATTTAGAGAAAATATTCACTTGCATTTTTGTCAAGAATCGACACTAAAATTATTTACGCCAAAAATACTTTTAATCATTTTAAAAACACTTTAAAACGAGTTCTTTGTGAATCAACGTGCAGATGTAAGCACGAGAGGGTAAATGAGGGATACTGTTAATAAAATGTCACAAGATGGGCCTCAACACGTGTATAGAAGCCCACAATGTCTCCCATGAAGTTGTGCTGGAGCTGACCCTGTGCCTCTGCTTGCATTGGAAATCCCTTAAACCCAAATTAATGGATAATTATTATTTTTGCGATTTTTCTTACACTCTCTTTTTCATGTTTTGATTTTTGGATTAAATAAATTAAAGAAAAAAGAAAGGACAGAAAAAGGAAAAAAAAACCAAAGCTATCCATAAGGTGAAAAAAAAGTAAAAAACATTTTACTACAACAGCACTACAGATTGTAAGAGCATCTCCATCTTGTTGATGCTTGATGTGGCATTCTGAAGCATGCTGTCAAATTTTATTATATTTTAACCGGTAAATTGGTTATTATTTTAAGGCCCATTTTAAAATAAAGCTAACTGTAGAATATTTTTAAAAATTTATATTCTAGTGGATGATGGGACCTACCAATTAATAATCAAATAAAATGAAGAGTACATTTCAGTTTATTATCTTCAAGTTTTGTGGTTTTTAACATTTGGTACATGAGATTTTTTTTTCCGTCTTAGAGTCATACCTAAATTGTTAATTTTGGGATAGTCTCGTATGTCCGTCAGTTTAGCTGTTAAGTTTCCAATTAACTGATGACGTGGCGTCCATGTAAACAATAACTGGACAACATGTATCATTAAGAGGTCCACGTGGAAATTAAAAATTAAAAAAAATATTTATAAAAAAAAACCTTAGATCCTCTTCATCTTCCCAAGAATCCCCACATGTGCTCACCCTCCCACCCCCCATCACCCACCTCTTCCCCCATCCCCGATCACCCGTAACCACTTCCCTCCCCACTAAACAAAACAGGGGGTTGATGGAGACGAGAATCCAACCGTTGTCACTCAAATTCGACGAAAGGGTCTCCATCGAATCGAAGCTCAATGGGTTTAATAGGTTCAAGGGAGTCCAGTACACGATAAGGAACGTGAGCTCGCTGCTACTAATGATCCTACTGTATGGGCTGGTGTTTTGCTGGCCAAATGAGGAGTTGTTCATGGTATTGACAACAAGGCTGCAGTAAATAGTTGTGGCGGAAATTAGGAAGAGGCCAGGGGTTATGATGTGGGAGTTCAAGAGGTCGGAGGCGGCAATGGAAGAGCTAAGAGGGGATCTAGAAAGGAAGGGACCACAGGGGGTGGTGGAGTGGGAAGAGGAGGGCGACTACGGGATTTTTTGGATGGGAGAAGAAGTGGGCTTGGGTGGCGACGACGGGATTTTTGGGAGGGGTGATGGGGGATGGGAAAATGGGGTGGGCTCGGGTGGGATGGAGGTGCAGTGGGGAGGAAAGTGGTTGCGGGTGATTGGGGAAAGGGTAGGTAATGGGGGGTGGGAGGGTGGGCGCGGGTAGGATTATGGGGAAGAAGAAGGGGGGATTTGGTTTGTTTGTTTAACTTTTCTTTAAATATTTTTTTTTGAAATTTTAATTTTCACGTGGAGCTTTAATGACACGTGGCGTCTAATCATTGTCCACATATGTGCCACATTATCAGTTAATGAGAGACTTAACAGGTATACTAACGGATGTATGAGATTGTCCCAAAATTAATACTTTAGGTATAACTCTGTGACGAAAAAAAATTCATGTACAAAATGTTGAAAACCACAAAATTTAAGAGTAGTAAACTGAAATTTACCCTAAAATGAAATTTGAAGCAGCATCAAAATTGACGCTAGAAGCATTGGTCACCTAAAAGATTGTTCGGTTGGAACAAGGCATTTCACATTTTTACTATCAGCTGGAAATTTTAAGTTTGAATTCCAACATTAAAGTCAAGATCACACAATGAGCTGAAAACTGTGAGGTTTTTCAGTAGTTCAAATTTAATTATTAGTTAAATGATAGAAAGTTAAAAAATTACTTGCAAGTTGCAACATAGATATTATTGTGACGATATTTCAAGTTAATTATACACTACTCTATGTTTAACTTCTCCATATAACTAGTGTATAATTAACTTGAGATATCACCGTCATGAATTCCAATGTGCAAGTGAGCCCTGATTTGTTCCTTTTGTGTTAAGAAGCTCAGTTGAAGACTTATAATAGAATAAGGACGACCGGCTACAATATTATCCATCACACACACAAACATATAATATATATAAAGGAATTGCTTAAGGGGAGGGATTCCCATTTTTTGAAAAAAAATGGAATCCCTCCTCATAAGTTGCCTGAATATATAAATATGTATACACGTCATTGGCTATGACATCTTCCTTGTAACTCCCTCTACTGTCCGTTATTTTCTTTTGCTTAGTTGTTTGATTGCCTCATTGTAGTAGGTTATGTCTGGCTTCTTAGCCCGAGTAATGCATTCTCCAGTTTCAAAAAAAAAAAAAAAACCCTAATATATAATATAATATCCATTATATATATAGGGTTAATTATACTAACAACGACTGAGGTTTATCGAGTTTTCACAAAATCCCCTCACATTTAAGACATTACACAAACACTCCCTCAAGTTTTAATTTCCTTTCATATAACCCCTTGAGTTAACATTTAGCTTATAAATTTTGCAAATTTACCCTTATTAATTACTTAAAACTAATAAACAAAAACTTTTTAATTATATAAAAAATATTATAAAGCATTAAACACTTAAAAACACAAAAAGAAAACTATGTGGACAAAACAAATTTTAAAAAAAAAATTATCACTTAAAAAATGATATTTTATTAAAAAAAAAGATATTTTATTAAAAAAAATGTCATCTTCTTCTTTCTCTCCCACCCAATCGAATAACCACTTCTATCTCCATCTCCTCATTCTTTTTACATTACCACCACCTTAATTGATGCCTCTTCAAAATCAAGTCAGGGACACCACTACTTTGTCCATTGAATTAATCCAAGTTTGATTGTAACTCTTTTCACAAGAGAAGTTATCAATCCATGTAAAACTTTCTGGAAAGTTGCATTCCTTTCCAATTGAGGTTTTGTACGGTAGGATTATTAACCCATCACATCCAAATCAATCATGATCTTATAGTCATAAACAAACCCAATATGCAATTTTCTTATTTCCATTCAATTTAAGAAATTTAATATTTAAATTTTCCTTATTAATTAAATTTCCTACATGGAGATGGTTGCGATGGGAAGAAGATGAGATTGTTGGCTAGGGTCGGATGGAGGTGGTTGCTCAAAGTTTGAATGGGTGGTGGTGATGGAGAAAGAAGGAGGAGATGTAGATGGAGGTCGTTGCTCTTTCGGGTGGGAGGTGAAGAAGAAGATGAACAACATTTTTTAAATAAAATATTATTTTCAAAGTAATATTTAAATTTTGTTCTTAATTTGTTTTTGTCCACATGGCCTTCTTTTTTCTTTTTAAGTATTTACTGTTTTATAATTTTTTTTTATTTAATTACAAAGCTTTTCTTTATTAGCTTCAAGTAATTAATAAGGGCAAATTAGTAAATTTCTAAACAAAATTTTCACTCAAGGGGTTGTATGAAAGGAAATTAAAACCTGAAGGAATGTTAGTGTAATGCTTCAAATGTGATGAGATTTTATGAAAACTCTATAAACCTCAGGGGGTGTTAGAGAAATTAACCCTATATATATACACACACTCGTCATGCAAATATCAGTACCCTAATAATTAACAGAATAAAGATCTAACGTACATATTTAGATATGCATATGATACCTTGTAGGCAATTTGCCTGGTCGATACTTAGAAAGCAAGTAAATGTCCCCATGAAGATTCTACCAAAATCGAGCTGTAAAGATCCTCTTGTTCAGCCCAAAAGTAGCAAATCGATGAACATGGCTTTTTCAACGTTGTTCAACATTTGGTCATACAGATATGCATACGGTCTGCAGGTTGTTTGCATAGAATCTATACGTTTATCTAGGAAGAATAACACAGCTGCAATCTTGTACATCCAATACTTTTAACAGAATAAGATTGGATGGAAGATGTGCTTTCGGTTACTATAATTATGGATTACCGATTTGGTTAACTTTGTTTTTTCACGGACAATTGACTAAAATGATTAGACAAATCAAATATTGACGACATAACGATTAAATATCAATAATATACTAAAAAGCTGATTATAGGATTAAATTTTTTTGATCATTTTGACCCATGAAGTAGGATTAACTTTTTTTGTGGCTCTTTTTTTTTTTTTTTGCAGTCAAACGACAGATTTTGTTAGATTACCATCCGACGGGATTCGATCCCATACTATCATGCAAAGGCTCAACACTTTTTCACCACTATGGTAAAGGGCCACTTGCTTGTGTTTATTTTGACCAAATCAAATGTTGACGACATAAAGTAGAAGTGGCTGCAATTGAAGACAAGATAAGAGAAAATCGGTTAAGATGGCTTAGACACGTGAACCAAAGACCTATGGATGCTCTGAAAAAATGTATAACTATGAGACGGAGGCTCAAGGTAAAATGGTAGAAAAAAGACTTTGAAATAGACTTTAAGAAAAAATAAGGAGTACTTGGAGTTAATGGACGACTTGATGCAAAACCGAGTGCAGTAGCGTTCTATAATTTATATAACCGATCCCACTTAATAGGATAAGACTTGATTGTTGTTGTTATTTATTCTAACCCATTCACCAAACTCCAATACTTAACATGGTCAAAAGCCCTAGAACTTTTACATTCATGTCTAAATGTTGTCTGCCAATAAGGTACATCTTATACAGCAACGAAACCCCACTTGTAGGGTTATTGTGCAACAGCGTATGATCAATCTTAGTACTAAACATGGGAGGCAAAACCCTATATTCACATGTACATTAGAACTAAATTAATAAACAAATCTCCTTATACGATATTTCGAAATTGCATTGACCAAACACATGCATTACCGTCCACCAGGAATCCACTTAGTTATTATATATACATATATATATATATATATATATGTATGTATATATATATAATATGCATGCAATTTCATACAAAAAGAATCAAGCATAAGCATGCAGCATTTGTTGGCCAGATTTAGTTTGACAGACAGACACTGAGACAAGAATGCTGTTTTGGCGCAGCAATGCTCATAAAAAACATTGGCTCTCTCTCTCTCTCTCTCTCTCTGTATATATATATATATATATATATATATATTACTCTATATATTTATTTAACCAGTAAGTTTCTTTTTATACATAAATTAAGAGGAAATTACCGGCTAGGTTCGCATCAATTTGGTCTAAATTCTAAAGCTGCAGTCTGGTGGCCACGCATCAATACGAGCCATTGACAATATGTTTTGTATTTTTATAAGGTGGTAAGTGGTAACTCCTAGATATCGATCTTTCCTTAAAATAATTAGACATACATTAGCTAGGCTTAGGGGTGGCAGACTGTATATTTGGCGTCACATGCATGCAGACGCGGTACCTGGAATCAGAGATGAACCAAAACGTCCGTCTCCCTAAGAAAGCTTGCTTTGAATAAAGGCCTACAGACAATACTCGGTAAATCTTTTTTTTTTCTTTTTAAATCGCCTTTTATTTACTTGTTTTTCATTTTTTTTTCTAGTTATGTGCTCAATCAATCACATAAAGATTCATCAATAAGTATAGGTGAAACCAATCCTCGTCAACCAGAAGAGGAAATCGATTTCAAATATTCTCTGGAGTGTTATATGTGAAAATTTCAGTCAAATTAATGTTCATCAACAAGTTAAATTTCAATTGGTTAGGGCTTACATGGCACGCATCATATATGGATCCCCTTAAATTGCACACATGACATGTGACTCATGTAAACTTAATGAGTTATCAAGAGTTTTCTCCAAAAATAAGAGTTATCAAGAGTTACATGTGTCAGCATCTAAAACGTCTGTTGTCAAACAAATAAATCAAGTACAAAACTGGACAAATTAACCCTAATTTGATCAAATTATATCATTTAGGGTTTATTTTTCAAATTAAAGATTTTGCTTCAATAAAAAATTAAATTAAATCATTAGCTCAAATGAAATGAAATCAGAAAATTAACCCCACAAATCACAAGATTCAGAATGAGCCTATAAATACTAGCTAGGCTCATTCTCATCAAAGAGAATTTTGGAGAGAAACAAAGCAAGCTCACGCCTTTGGAGAAATTAGAAAGCTCCCAGGCCAAAGCAAACACCAAATACACGAACACTAGTGTTCTTCATCAAACTCGTGGAGAATCAATAAGTGAAACAAACACGTGCCGATTTATCCTTTGCCAAAGCCGAAAATCACCCACCACATCAAACTCTTCGTGGTTCCATTTCATTCCAAATTAAACTTCGACGTCCCTTGAAGAATCGCAAGCAATCTATTCAAGTTCAAGATCAAGTATTCACTACCCTTGGATCGAATTTTACTTTGGAGATCAAATAAGAGAGGTAGTCTTGTAAAAGAATAGCTACATAGAGATCGTAACCCTTAGTTTATTAATTCAAAGTATTATTTTTGTACACATATTTTTATTTCATTTGTCGCATGTAATTTCTTGTTTATAATAAATATATATATATATATTTATTTTTTTCACTAACTTTTTTTTTTCAATTATATACATACATATGAGGGAAACTTCTTTAATGCTACAACATTTAATGATACAGAAAACATATTTTCAGTATTTTTTTTAACAAACGTTATTATCTACACTAAGGGAGAGAAAGTGTGTTTAGTCTCACAATGGGCTAACAATAATGTGGTTGAAACTCGCCTTTGGTGAGAATCGAATCTAAGACCTTTCACTTACAAGTGAAGATGAATAATACTAGACTGTAGTACTAAGTGGCTTCACTAGCTTAATTATATGAGGCAAAGGAGAAGTTGTAAGTGAAATTTCTTTAGTACTACAGTTTGGTGATATTCCTCTTTACTTGTAAGTGAGAGGTCTTAGGTTCGATTCTCATCAAAAGTGAAGTTGAACTACATTATTATGGCAAACCTATTGTAATGTTTAGCCTACTCCCCCACCTTCTACGATCGTTTGTTAAAAAAATAAAATTATATGAGGCATCACAAATAACAAGACAATTATAGTGAATTATTAAAACTTCATAAAATAAAATAAAAATAAAACTCTCAAATAAATAAAAACACACTAAAACAAACCTAATTAATTTGGAGTTAAACCCAAATGAATGAAATTAATAAAACTCAATAAATTTCGAAAATGAAGGAATCGACCTCCATTCACTAGCTTAATTAACATTTGGAGCGGCTAAGATTTTCTTATCAAATTGATTATGGCATTATAAATCGACCTCCATTGCCATATGGGCTCCACCATGTCGTCAACTAGCTTAATTTTTCATACGTACACAATATTCCCCAAATCCCTGCATATAATGTCCACAAGCTAAAGTTTGAAAGAAATATGAAAAAGCATACAGGAATCATAATTTTTTTCGAAATAGATGGCGCATTTTAACCGCTGCGAATAAATTTACAGTTTTGCTCACCACCTTCAAGTGTGGTAATATTTATTATCTTATTTATCATCGTTGTATGAGTTTAAATTTTGATATTTGTATTTATTTATTACACATATTTTGAAATTGAAACTAATTAAACGGTGATAAATAGGGTGAAAACAATTATATTTCTACAGTAAGAACGAATCTTTGTGGCAGTTAAGATCTCGAAGAGACACCTTCACTCTCTATATAAACTCACTCTTCTTTCACTTCTCCCACCACCGCAATCCCTCTCGGCTTTTAGTTTCCCACTTGGTTTCTTGTTTCCGAAGCTTTGGCTTTTCATTGTCTCGCTCAGTTTCTGAGTAACCAAACAGACACAGAAAAAAAAAAGACCAAGAGTCAAGAAAATGTCCATGGAATCCAACCCTCTTTTCATTCCACCAACTGGGTTTTCATCAGTTTTGAGCTTGGAGTTGTTCATCTGTCTCTTCCTCTTCATCTTTGTTTTCAGCTTTTGGCTCTCACCCGGTGGCCTTGCTTGGGCTTTGTCCAAATTTAAGGCTCAAATCCCTTCGAAAACAGCCATTCCCGGTCCTTCTGGCTTTCCTATTCTTGGTTTGGTCTTGTCCTTTACTGGCCCTCTCACTCACAGAGTTCTAGCCAAGCTTGCTGAGACCTCAAAGGCCAAACCTCTAATGGCGTTCTCAGTAGGGTTTACTCGTTTTGTCATCTCCAGCCACCCCAATACTGCAAAAGAGCTCTTGAACAGCTCGGCCTTTGCTGACCGACCCATCAAAGAATCGGCTTACGAGCTTTTGTTCCACAAAGCAATGGGGTTTGCCCCTTTTGGTGAGTATTGGAGGAACTTGAGGAGAATCTCCTCCGCCCATTTGTTCAACCCGAAGCGAATTGCTAGTTTCGGGTTGTTCCGAGAGAGTATCGGGTGCAAAATGGTGGAGGAGATGAAGGGTTTGATGGAGAGGAGTGGTGAGGTGGAGGTTAGGAAAGTGTTGCATTTTGGGTCTTTGAACAATGTGATGATGAGTGTGTTTGGGAGGAGCTATGAGTTTGGTGGAGAATTAGGGTGTGGAAATGGTGAGGGTTTTGAGCTTGAGGCGTTGGTGAGGGAAGGGTATGAGTTGCTTGGGATTTTCAATTGGAGTGATCACTTTCCTCTTTTGGGGTTTTTGGACTTGCAAGGTGTGAGGAGGAGGTGTAAGAAATTGGTGGCAAAGGTGAATGCTTTTGTTGGGAAAATCATAGAGGAGCATAGAGTGAAAAGGGATGAAAATAATGGAGTTTTGGGTACTGATCATGAAAGTGGTGATTTTGTTGATGTGCTTCTTGATTTGGAGGAGAACAAACTCAGTGACTCTGATATGATTGCAGTTCTGTGGGTAAGTTAATTTGATTTTTGAAAGAAAAAACCTATTAAGTTGTTTAGTTATTTGTAACGTTTGCACGTTAGGTTTTCCAGTTTCAATGATTACTAGGAATACTATAGGAATATTTTTATGGAATTATTTCAGTAATGTTTTATGTTGTCACTCTAAAATTATTATTCTGCACTTTTTCTTTACAAATTTTGTATGTGTTTTTATTAGTTTGGAGTGCAAAATTACTCTTTTAGAAATACCAATAACAACAAACTTTTTTAAGAGAATTTTATTCCTTTCTTGTTTGCTAAATTCCTTAGTTGAGCTTTGATTCTTCACCCTTTATTTTTTTTTTTTAATTTTCCTTCTTGTCCAAGCTTGAAATTTTTTAATTTTCTCCTTTGTGTACCAAATTATAAAACTCTCACGTTTCAAAATTTCTTTTTTCCAATCCATTTAAAACCACATAATTAACGTGATTAATAATATGATAAACGTTTTTCTTTCATGATTCCAGGAAATGATCTTCAGAGGGACTGATACAGTGGCGATACTCCTAGAGTGGATTTTAGCAAGAATGATTCTCCACCCAGATATCCAAGCCAAGGCGCAATCGGAGATCGACGCCGTTGTAGGCACTCCGACACGATCCGTATCCGATTCCGACCTTCCCAAGCTTCCTTATCTCTCCGCCATAGTCAAGGAAACCCTAAGAATGCATCCCCCAGGACCCCTCTTGTCCTGGGCCAGGCTTGCCATCCATGACACTCACATCGGCCACCACTTCATCCCCGCCGGCACCACCGCTATGGTCAACATGTTTGCTATCACACACGATGAGAAAATCTGGTCAAACCCTAATGAGTTCAAACCAGAAAGATTTATAAGTGAAGATGTTCCAATCATGGGGTCTGATTTAAGGTTGGCTCCCTTTGGTTCTGGAAGAAGAGTTTGTCCTGGTAAAGCCATGGGATTGGCAACTGTTGAGCTTTGGCTTGGTCAGTTGCTCCAAAGCTTCAAGTGGGTCCCTTGTGATGGTCAGTCAGGTGTGGATCTGTCTGAGACCTTGAAGCTTTCTCTGGAAATGAAGAACTCTCTTGTCTGCAAGGCTGTTCCTAGGGTTGTGATTTGATGATCACTTTCTATTTACCTTTGTTAATTAAATATGTTGGTTAATTAGGGTTTCTCTGTGGTGGTGATCAACAGATTTGGGTTTGGTTCTAATTCTATCTTATATCTAGGGCATGTGTATCACTTTCCATGTAAGCAGTTTTTGTCTAATATGCATTACCAGCTTTTGATCTTAATTTCATTGTTTAATTTCTCTGCTTAAATTCATTATTAATTCTAATTTGAGAGTAGAGAAACGTACGTATGTGCTCGCTGCACCCGAGTGAACTGATCCTGGGCAAAGAAATGATAATGGTTCATTATTTAATGCAGAGGACCTAATCATATTAACATATTTTGGAGTGCTGGATGCGTTTCCTTGATGTTTCTCGTGATTGTCACACTCACATATTCACCAATAAGTTCATCTTGTTATATGCTTTTGAGTCTTTCTCGTTTGACAACCCTTCAGATTCATCCAACGTGACATCTGTGAAGTTTATACGTTCTATATTAACGTTATAATAATAGTGTTTATCGTTTGAAAAAAAAAAGAAAAAAGAAAGAGATTTTAGGTGCAATCAATTGATCCTCCAATTAGGAGCAGATGTACATCGGGACCAAGGTGGTCCCAAGATCACTCACAGTCCGAGAAATATACATGTGAAGGTCTTCTGAGGACTACTCTCCGGATGTTTGGTACATGTCTCTTTTGTGTCTACTTGCAAGTATTGGATGTAATGCCTACTAGCCATATATCGACAGGTTGTATCAACAACACTCGATAAATTCTCTCGATATCACTTATCAGATTGCTTTGGCAATAATGAATCTATGCTAACACATGCACAACATAGTTTGGCTGATTATAGCAAAACCACTAAGTGTTTGACGAAATGTCTTAATGAATAAATTGAATTTTGTGTGTGTGTGTGTGCTTTGCCCTTTATTTCTATCTAAAAAACTTGTAATTTAACACAAACCCCAAAGTTTAAATCCTGAATCCGTCACTGCCTTCAATGGTGGTGACTTTGGTTAGGAATCGCGGGTTGGATATTGCTTTTTGCGTCATCAGGTTAAATTTAACTATTCATATTTTTTCTTCAGGAAAATAAAATATTTGAAATACATCTACAATCTTATTCTTTGGTTTCTCACCCCAACTGTCATTGTGTATGTGCAACATTGGCCTTCCCTTTCCTCTTTATTCGTTGCATGCTTTCTATTAACATTTCGTTATGATACATATCGATATCGGATATATCGGATAGCCTTTTGAATGCGACAATTAAATATAAAAAGTAATTAAGGGTTACGATTCCTTAATTAAGATTATATACAATAAAATTAAAGAATATTTCCCTAGATTTTTTTTGTTAATTTGATCATTTGTAGTGCATACGTTTTAAATGGTTGAGGAATAAGAACCTAAATCAAACAATGATATGGCTCAACTCTCACCCTCTTTTACGAGATCCAATTCCTTCCTCAAGAATATATTTTGGTGAAAGATGTGCCTGTGATCAAAAGCCTTGCTCCTTTTTTCCAGCTATAAAGAAAAGATGGAAACAGATTTGAATATCCAATTAAAACTAACATTATTATTTTTTCCTTATAAATCCACATCAGTGCATGCAAGTAGAAGCTTTTTCGGCCTTCAACCGATTCTCTCTGTCACTCGACTCACACCCCCATATCCCTACCATATATTCCTTTCCTCCTAGTCCTCTTACGCTCAAGTCTCACGATCAACAGTAGAAAATCATATGACGTGGTTGTAGATAATTGAATTATTACTTAAGTGTTGATTAACGTGTTTATTTTTTTAATAAAACATCACGTAATTTGTAAATTTGGTCTAAAATATTGATCAACCTAGCATAGTGAACACTGTGAGCAAATGGCATATATCCGTACAAAGGGTGTGAACATATAATCCACATAATGCACATAATAATGACATGAGAAAATTAAAGAAAAAAGAATCTAGGATGATGAAAATATACGATCTGTTGCGCATAATTGGTTCTCATGGTGCAGATAATTATTTCTTTACCCCTAGATAGCCACACGTTTTTATTTTTTGATGTAAAAAAAAAATTATCGAGAGGAACCACTTGGGGTTCCAAAGTTCTATTAATTATCATACAACACACATAAATCAATTGAAGCATATACATTATAAAATCAAATACAAAGACTAGACTTTAGTGTGTTCGAACTTCTAAATTAGATCAGAAAACATGTCGAATTTGTTGCAGTTTGAAGTGTTGTAACAACTTCATGATATCCAAATGCAAAGCGAACTTCTATTTTTTTGTCCTTCCTTCTTCCTTGCTTCGTCTAGATTCAAGGGCGGAGCGAAAAAATTTCCGCAAACTAGAATCATACGAATTTTCCTCCATTCCAAACGAAATAGACTATAGGGCTTTGATTGTTTCATCTCATTCACGATTCATCTTGTCCTACAAAACAAGGCTTTTTTTTAGGGTATGGATTCAAAAATCATTGATGGACGGGAAGGTATACAAAAGAGAAGAAAGGTACAAGTGCCCAAAAAATCAAACTCTGTCTTCCGTAAAGTTGTTAGAGTACCCTAAGCATCTGAGGAGTCGTGTGAAAGGGGAGATTTTTTAATTTTGTAACAATCTAGCCACATGTATGGTTATGGTACGTATCACGTCAATACCTTTTATATATACCAGAAAATATTGGATGCCCAAAGTTTGATAAAGAATTATGAGTCACTAATTGGCATCTATAGCAAAGCCAGCTAGCTACCTAGTATCCCAAAGCCTAAATTTGTGGGTTGCAAAGGGAATTTAGGTTATGTTGTTGCAAAAAAGCTCATGTAAAAGGAATCATTCTTTCATTTGACCACCAATATTAAACGTAAAAGGATTCTTCTTCTCTAAGCCTTCCATATTTCTGCATTTGAATATTACTAAGACTGAATTTTGCTGCTGCCTTTGCTTGCATAGTTCATAACCATTTTGATCTGTTTTTTCCCATGACCTCTTTTTTTATATAAAGTTGGCTAACTGGCTTGCTAGCTTGTTTTGTTTTGTTTTTAATTTATTGAAACAACGATCCAGGGCACTAAACGATTAGTCGAATATAACTACAAATCAGAGTTTGGTTGTCAGATAACTACAAAAGCCTATACTCCACTCGCAAAACGAGTAGAATGAACCTATCCCCCAATTTTGTTCCTCAATTACCATGGAAACATCAAGATATAAAAGGCATATATTGAGGAATATCGAACAGTACTGTTTTGTTTCCTTGCCAATATGCATGGAAATTGAAATGAGATAGTTTTATGTGCAAAGTCTCTCATTTTTTTTCAATAGTTTTGGACTACTGACTAGACCGAAAAACAAACGGTGAAGACGGTTTTTTTTAAAAGTGAACGGTTTTAAAAGACAAATTAGACAACCGAAGATAAATCTGTGCAAGTCATAAACATCAACGGCCCCTATAACATAATTTAAAACTGATAATAATACCAAATTATCAGTTCACCATTACAACAAGCATGGCACAGATCAACCCCACGCTTATCTTCATGCTTTCCACAAGAAGATGTCATCATGATTTTGGCTAACCAAGTTGCCAATAAAAAATGAATAAGTACAATTTTGGGTTGCCTACTCCATCGACGGGAAAACCCTAGCTAGGTCCGATCGAAAGCCCTAAAGAAGCACATCTGAGCGAATCATCGTCCACCACCCTAATCACAAACCCTACTAAACTAAATTGTTTTTCATCATTATATCGTACTATGCACTGTATCAAGATATTTTATAAAACCACTGTTGCTTTACATAATTTCATGCGTATTCAAGTGGCTGGTCCTGATCAAGGATCAACTAATTGATAACTTTAATTATAAGCGGATGGAGAATCACCACCAATATTGCCGATATTATTATAATTTAACCACATACCTATTTTTAGGTGTTAGATTGTATCACAAAAGGCATTGGACCTATTTTTAGGTGTTGGATTGTATAACAAAAGGCATCGGTGATATTAAGAGTAAAAACTCCAATATTTAATTGTACATTATTTTGTCATATGACCAATGCGGGATCATACTCTGACACTAATTATTGTTTGCTTATAAATATTATGCGGGTACGGGGTTCATTATTTGCTCTTGTAGGATGCTTCTCCAACATATATGTTTTAACCACTAACATGTTAGTTAAATAAAACGCAAACTCGAGAAAAAGCAAATTGTGGTAGCTCCTCATCCCATTTGCATGGACCACTTTGCTTAATTATGCATATACATATGCACATATAATTAGTGATGTGAATCAACCGGACAATTGGTGTATCAATATATAGAGAGACTCTGTCCTTGTGATCCCAGATATGAAGAAGAACCAGACCCTGCTGTAGGGTACATAATTTTTTTTAATCCAAAGTTGTATTGCAGCGTCAATGGTTTCACACAATTATGTCAATTATGTACAACAAAGATGATTAGTTTTAGCTTATCTTAGTAATTATATGTAGGTCCTAATAAGTTTAGACGCTTTGTTTATGCTTTCTCAGTGTTAAATGGGATCCGCATAGACATGTCCTTCTACATGCTTCAATAATTATATATATATATATGTACTCCCTTCTTCTTCATCTCTATCATTATGTGATTTACAATGATGATAATCACAATAGTTCATCATGATTACGCGGAGAGAGAGAGAGAGAGAGAGAGAGAGAGAGAGAGAGAGAGATAATCTCATCTCAATGTTATAAAGGAAAACTTTTGCTCACCACCGTCAAGTGGGGGTGATGCACACCACTCCATTTATCACTGCTTGATGAGTCTAAATTTTGAAATATGTGTAGTTAATAGACACAAGTAACAAATATGATGATAAACATTATCGTAACTTTAGAATGGTGAGCAAAAATGTACCTACATTACATGAACATATATATGCAATTTCTCACTTTTTGACTCAGGAAAAAAAGTTGAGTGTCAATATGATTGATTAGTACTAATAGACTTATAGCCCTAGAGGTATAACTTTTGACAAACATATAATGGTGTGCTTAACAAGTTCAACATGCCCCCACAACAAAGGCAATACGTAATTGAAATATAAAATTAGATAGTGAGAGAAGTTAGCTAGGGGTTATTAGATTATAAACCTCCTCATAGATACATTTACACAGTTTGTGAAAGTTTGATTGCTTATATACTATTAACTGCCAAAAGATATTAGGTCTCTCCATGGTTAGGTACTTTGAACTAAAAGGTCATGCGTGATCATTTAGTTTAGTAACACTCAGTTTTATCTTGTTGATTGAAATTATGAGTTCAAATTTTATAACGACAATCACGTCGATGCTTGTTATAATTTACCTCAGCCCTAATGCTCAGTTTTAATCACATCCAGATCACTTCATACTACTAACACATAAAGATTAAAGAACCGTTTGATAACTTTTTTTTTATATTTCTTTAAAACTAAAAACTGGTTTAATAACTACTTTCAAAGAATTAAAAATTAACTAAATGTACTTATCAAACAAGTTTTTAACTTTTAATAAAATAATTTAAAATTAAAAACTAAAAACGAAATAGTTACCAATGCCCCCTCACACTTTTCAGTCGAATATACAATGATTTGATTGAATCTTATACAATATAGTCACGCACAAGAAGTATTTGTCTTTAATCCAGAAAGAATAACATGTGTTTTGGGCTTAAGGCCCAAAAAATTACATCGAAAGGCCAATTTTAGATGAAAAATAAGCAGCCCATATTGGACTAGTCTTGATGCCTACGTGTTGGGCACAGCCCATTTCATAGAAAACTCACCCGAAACGCAGCGTTTTGGTATCTAAGGAACGTTTAGGTTTTCATTCCTCCTCCAACAGTCAAAAACCCTCCTCTCACAGTGAGCTTCTCTCTCCTCCCCCCTCTCTCTCAAAAAATGCGGCCTTTACAGCCTCTGCAACTCCGGCGGCTCCTGCTCCGCTACCTCTCCACGTCCTCTTCATCGCCGTCGTCTTCCCAAACACTCAAAACCCACATTCCATTTCTCCCCCAAAACCCCACCCATTTACGCCATTCCCGACCCGCCATAGTCACCGGAACAACCTCCCACTTTCTATCTCTACCCCATTTCTTTCTCTCTAAACCCTTCTCTTCCTCCGCCCCACCGACCCAAGATCCAGATCAGTCCGGATTAGCTCAGTCTCTCTCGTCCGAGCTCCTACAGGATTCTAGCTCCGACCCCCTCTCCGTAACCCAACGCCTCCAATTGAGCTTCTCCCACATCACCCCGACAGCTCCCCTGGTCCTTAACGTACTCAATCAGTCCCCCGAGGCCGGACGTGCGGTATTAGGGTTTAACCAGTGGCTGATCTCGAACCCTAATTTCGAGCACACGGACGAGACCCTCTCGTATTTTGTGGATTACTTTGGGAGGAGGAAGGATTTCAAGGCGACCCACGATGTGATTGTGAGTGCGGGTGGAGTTGCTGGGGCAAAAACCTTTGCTTCCGCCATTGATAGGCTAGTGAGAGCTGGGAGGCCTGCTCAGGCTGTTTCTTTCTTTGAGAAGATGGAGAAGGATTACGGGTTGAAGCGCGACAAAGATTCGCTGAAATTGGTTATCGAAAAGCTCTGCGAAAACGGTTTTGCGAGCAATGCTGAGAAAATGGTGAAGGGTTTGGCCAATGAGTTTTTCCCTGATGAGTTTATGTGTGATTTGCTGATCAAGGGTTGGTGTGTTGATGGTAAGCTCGAGGAGGCCAGGAGATTGGCTGGAGAGATGTTTAGAGGAGGGTTTGAGATTGGTACTACGGCTTACAATGCGATTCTCGATTGTGTTTCAAAGCTTTGTAGGAAGAAGGATCCCTTTCGCCTTCATTCGGAGGTGGAGGAAATCTTGGTGGACATGGACACTCATGGGGTTCCAAGAAATGTGGAGACTTTCAATGTGTTGATTAGTAATTTGTGTAAGATTAGGAAGACAGAGGATGCTCTGAACCTGTTTGAGAGAATGGGTGAGTGGGGGTGTTGCCCGAATGAAGCTACATTTCTTGTGTTGATCAGGAGCTTGTATCAGGCGGCGAGGATTGGGGAAGGGGATGAAATGATTGATAGGATGAAGTCTGCTGGGTTTGGTGAGGCTCTTAATAAGAAGGAATATTATGGATTCTTAAAGATTTTGTGTGGCATTGAGAGAATCGATCACGCATTACGTGTTTTCAAGAAGATGAAGGAGGATAAATGTGAGCCCGGAATCAAGACTTATGAGCTGTTGATGGGAAAACTGTATGCTCACAACCGCGTCGATAGAGCCACTACCCTGTTCAATGAGGCTCAAAAGAGAGGGGTGCCTTTGACACAGAAGGCGTATCCGGTGGACCCGTATTTCTTGAAGAAGAAGAAGGAGCTAAAGGCTTTGAAGAAGGGTGTGAAGAAGGAGAAGAAGCGGGAAACTTTCCCTGAGAAGATGGCAAGGAAGAAGAGACGGTTGAAGCAAATTCGATTGAGTTTCGTAAAGAAGCCGAAGAAAATGCAGCGTCGAGCCTACTGATGAGATGCCATTAGAAGTCGGAGTTGGTCAAATTATCAAAGGGGATTGACAGTTTTGATCAAAGTTTCTGTTTTTCGAAGTTTGATCGTTTGTTTTCATTGATGTCGAATGTAGTTGCCTTAATTTTGAATTGTTGTTTTGATCTTATAGTTGGTGAAATTAGAAATAAACCAGATTTTGATTCATTTGATTCTTCGGTCTATGCGACATTCGTCTTTCTATTGTGTGCTATAAAATAACCTCGCTATTCTACTTAATTTACATTGTCATTTGCATGCGTGATGTTCTGGTTTATACGAAATTTTTCGTTCCGACAGGTGGACGACGTTACCTGACCGGCCATACAGATTGGATTTCCTTGTGTTAGGGTCCTACACACCCTATGTCCGTCCCATCTCTATCTAATACAGGGATTCTCTGTGGGGAGTTTTAACGAAACATTTTCGATACTGTTCACTTTAACAAAAAATTGCATTTTTACTCTAAAAAATCACTCATTTTACTATTCACTTAGAACACATTTTTGTCCTTTTGATTAAAACTCAAAGTCTTCAAGTCATTTTTATTAGTTTTCCTTTCACTGTGTGGCTGGTCGGATGACATGGTTCACAACAGACCAAGAAAATTGCAAGTGTCGCATTCCAACAGGGTTGCTGAAGCTGCTCAAAATGCCCATTTATTTACTTGTTGACCTCTTGTTTCACGAACCGGGATCCCCTCCTGAGCATTAAAAACTGAGTTTGCTGAGCAGGCGATCGTGACCGTTGAAATTTGATCTAACGGCTACAATTATTATAACTTTTAGAGAATCCTCTTGTTTATAGCTGTTGGATCAAATTTCAACGACCACGATTACCTGCTCAGCAGGCTAAGTTTTTAATGCTCAGGGGAGGATCCCGGTCCTTGTTTCACAACTGATGTCGGATCTGAAACTACCTTGTAATCAACTAATCAACTTCTAAATATATACATCGTATCGGACTTTAATGCAAAAATCATACTTATTCAAAGAGTTTGCGAATTAGAAAAGACAGATTAAAAAAGTAAAACGAAAATATTTTACTGACCAAACTGAACCAGTAAATTGGGGGTCCTCTGTTGTAGGTCACATTCTATTAACTCATCTAGTTTTAAGGGAGAGGAGTAAAATTCTTACTCAGCTCATCAATCTACACTCTTCACATCAAGAAAGTCGCCAGCCGGATTTCTACAAGCTCGACAGACTTTCCTTCCAGAACCGGATTGATCTGTCAGTCCCACAGGTAACGAATGCAGCCTCCGTTGGCGAGTGCGCAAGCCAACGGAAAGCACCAACATGATTGGAAGGCCACTTTGCTACTTTGTCTGCTGTCATAGCTTCCAAGATAACAATCTGCAACCATCCCATATTTATCAATGGAAACATTTCTTTTTCGGTCTCCTATCAATTGAAACTAACTAGCACATTTATCTACATACAGTAAGAGCAAACAAACCTCGTTGGTTGGTTCGTCGATGGACAGTACAAATTCTTCAGTATCATTAAAAACAGCCTGCAGATAAGTGTATAAAAGCACCAAAGATATTGCTGAATGAATAGTTTATCATCAAACTTTAATATTTTCTTATTTGGGTTCCTCAAGGCAGAGTGGTCTGGAATACCAGGCATCGCAGCTGAGTATGTGTAGCTCCTAGATATTGCTTAACCAGTTTCCCAGTGCCAACTTCCCAAAGCTTCACGGTAGAATCCTTTCCAGAAGAGAGAACAAACCTAGAAAACCAGCATTTGAGTCATATCGCCAAGAAAACAGGAGGGTTGCAAAGTCGAAGATTTAGAAAGAATTGAGGGGTGAATCAAATTTACGGTGGTGTTTTAACACATCTAAAGCCAGACACTCGATGGGGATATAAGCAAAATATTCACAATTTTCTACTTATGGACGCACTTTCATACGTATCATGTTTCAGCGCTTAGACCTATTCTACGATCCATATTCCATACCCTTGATCCTTAGTAAAGTTTGCACTGGTTGCCTCTGCTGTGCCATGTGCTGGTATGGAGCGTACACACTTGGCAGTAACACCATCCCATAAACGAATTACAGTCTTTAGAAGCTGTAACATACATGTCACCTGTAGCGGAATACCTGACCTGATGCACAAATATGTGGATTTGAATGCCCTCATCGAATTGTATTTATCCATGAACAATGCATAGCAGAACTTGAAGCATGAATAAAGAGATGGAGTCAACCATATACCAGATTTACTGCTCCGTTAACATCGATGTCTGGGGCATTTGCAGATAGGTAACACTGGAAGGTATTGATATCATACAAGTGTGGAATTGGATGATCCATCCCTGTGGTTTTATTGATAGATATAAACATCATTAGAAGCCAATTCACTGTATTGATGTCTAAATGTAAACTAATACTTTCGGACATTACATAAGACTAAGAGCATTATAAATTTCTCTGTCATCAACTTCATCATGCATCAAATTTACAGCATCTTGTATGAGAAAACGAAAAAGTATGATATATAACTAAAATATCTGATGAAGCTATGGGTAAATTGTAGCAAGAGTAAATTTATAACAGAACTTCAAATACGAACCAGGACACATGTACACATTCTGGAAAACACCAACTCATAGATTGCATGGAACAACAAATTGGCTAAAGCGACTTCATTACACCGAGAAAATAGAAAATAACAGGAAAGAGCATAATATTACCAGCTAAAAGAAAATCTCCAGAAGGATGAAAACATACTGAACGCACCTTGTGTGTATCCTTTGTCATTAAAAGGACAATTTATTAAAGGAGTGTCGTCGTATACTCTGTTTCAATCTAAGTAGTAACAAAATTGACATAAGGGTTCAAAGCGAACTCCTGTTTCGTTAATGGTCAAGGGCTTTGGAGAAGAGGAAACAGCAACATGACTAAAAAGGGAAGAAGAAGAGGGGGAAGAAGATAGGTTACGTTGCTGGCCTTACAAGTTAAAAGAACTTATCAATATATTATCTTGGAAAGTAAAGATCCATACTTTATGGTCTGATCCTTTTGACCCAGTTATAAGAACACTAGTGTTTTGAGGATGGAAATCCAAGTCATTTATAGGCTGCAATTAAATCGGTGTAACATTAGAATCTAAGTAAATCCACACGTTATATGTAATTTTGATACTACAAAGTTTAAATTATCAGTTTACTTTAATCATTCTCTGTGTAATGTGCCTAGACAGGATAGTCTACATTGGATGATCACAGAAAATGGGTGCAACTAAACAATATTTGGGGTTGAAAGAATAAATTTTTCATAAGCAAAACAATATGTATTGATCAAAATTAGGAACAAAGGTTGACATACTTGTAAGTGGTCATCGAATGTGCGTATGACAGGTCGCACAGGACCATCTCTAGCCTCAGCAAGCATAATTTGCTTAATTTTTGAAACCTAAAACATTTAAACACTGCCTGAGAATCAGATTGGGGCCATGTTGAAGAAAGAACCAATTCTATGGCTTAGAAGAATGAGCACCTCAAAAAGCTTTATTGATGCGTCGGAACTTCCAGTAGCAACAAACTTCCCATCAGAACTAAACCTTGCACATCAGAACAAGTCCCAGTGGAAAGTGACTTTATCATGCTAACTTAGTGAATCAATGAAAATAAGTACACGTGCTATACAATTATTTTTTTCCCTTGTTATCTACACCTTGTGCTCTGAAAGATTGCGTGTCTCATGCTATGGAAAACTCTTTGATGAGCCCTTTGTTTCCTGCACAGCACTGTTTGCGCAAAAGATATGCAAGATCAGATTATTAGGGTTCATTATACAAAATTTTGTAAATAATATTCCTAGGAGTTTTTCATGATCGTTGTGCTTTTTTCCCTGACCAACTAAACGATAAGTACCAGAGCTGAAAGTTTGGAAGTTTGTTTGTAACTCGTTGCAAATCAGAAAGGCATCAAGCAGTAATCAAATGACAGAGAAACCTATTCCGAAAAACATAATTACCCAAAATCAACAGCAGCAGTGCGAGTAGCTGGGATTGCACCATATCTAGAAGCTACTGATGTACCCAAATCATATGCAGATAAAGAAACCTCTCTCAACATCTCATCTTTCTCCACTGCAAGGCCCTGTAATCACCTTAGACCCAAAACTTTCTTTCCGAATTTAAACAATGCAACATAACACTTAAAGTAGAGGGAAAAAAAGCCTTGTAATGCATATACAAACCTTGGTAATCAGTTCAAGAAGCCTAGTACGTGGGGCTTCAGCATTAAATGATGTCATTGTTGCTGAAGCAACGGCACTTGCAGCCTGCAGATGAGAAAGATCACCAAAAATTCACAATCAACCTTAACATTTGAATTAAACTCTTCCCCACCATGGATTGTAAAAAAGGATAGGTCACCGCAGAAAATTGGTACAAGGCAGATTAAGCATCAAATAGTAGTGATGTATTTGGTAACACGGAATCAAATCAATCTCCAATCAACGTATTCGAATTCCAAACTTAAAAGCAGAACATCCAAAGTCTCATTACATCTTAATCTTCATCTACCATTTTCTCCTCAAAACCAGAGAAAAACTGGAACTTCAGCGGAACCAAATGCTCATGAAGTTCCCAACTAAGTCAAGTTTACAAATTTGAATTGAGGTAGCAGATTTTCCTACATTTTCCCGGAAACCAATCAATCTGCGAGCCAAAAAAAAACTTCACTTCCAGATTGAGATTGTAGCATGTTCTTCGTACCCAACTGAGCTTAACTGCTCGCTTCTTCCCAAAAACCACAAAATATTGAATCTTTACGTTTCTTTAGTTTTCCAACATTATTTCAGCAACCAAAAAACACACATGAACATCCATACATAAATACATATAATATACATACATACATATATACCAAAAACACACATGAACATCCCTACATACATACATATATATATATATATATGTAATGATGAAGAAGTAGAGATAGTTTGCTTGCCTGATAGAGATTGCTGTCACGGAGATGAGTGACGATGAGGGAACTGAGCTGCCTGTGGAGCTTGGCATCCTGCAGTGTTTCTTCCAAGCTGTTCTTCTCCATTTTTCTCTCCCCTAAAACCGCTTCGTCCCCAAAGCTTCTGCCTTTACTTTCACCACAATAAACGACATGTCGTACAACCCCTTAATTTTATTAGACAATCTCCAACCCTTGGGCTAAAAGCCAAATTTTTTAGCCCGAAAAATTTAGCTTTTAGTCCAGAAACAGTTTTTCTGCTCCAACCCTTTTTTTATTAAAGAATAAACTTAGGCTATTTTTTTTCTTAAATTAAATTTAAAAAAAAAATGTAAACAATCGTAAATTAATTTTATAAAAATTTTAATAAAAAATTAAATTAAATTTCGATAAATATTTTCATTCAGTTTGGTGGAGCCCACACCGATTTCTGGGCTAAATTCTGGGGAGAATCTGGCCTTGGTTTAGCATTTAGCATTTAACCCGAATTTTCCCCTTGGGTTGGAGTGAGTTTGGGGGGAAATTTTGGGAAGTAATTTGGCTTTTAGCCCAGGGTTGGAGATGGTCTTAGGGGTGTGATATTCACACACTCATTTTTACTTTTTACACACCCTTTTAATTTTCGGTCGTCGGATCAGATGAAATGAAGAAGATTAACGGACAGAAATTAACAAGGGGTGTGTGAGAAGTAAAAAGAGGTGTATAGATAGCACACCCCTATTATTATTATTTTTGTTCCTTAAAGTCCGTTATATTATAATACATTAGGGATAGTCCACACTAAATAATAAGTTGGCTAAAATAAATATATTTCTACTCTGCACTCTCAAGTTGCATGATCTTCGCAAATAAGCCCTTTCAAACTTAATTTGGTCACAAAGACAAAGAACTTAAGTGTTTGTTTGGAACTGTTTGAAAATGATTGAAAATGTTTTTTGTAAAATAAAAAAATTATAATCAATATTTAGTAAAAATGCAAGTGAATCTTGAAAAAGTACTTGAAGAACTAGTGTTTCTTACAAGAAGCACTTTAAGTGATTTTGAAATTTAAAAATATTTTCTTTAAAAACACTTCTAAATAAGCCATAAATTACCGATTCATATTGCACATACTTTTCATGTATTTAGCATTTACAATTGATAAGTAAAGTGGTTTTTATTTTATTTTATTTTTGAACATTAACATTTTTTTAAAGAAATTACACTAAAACAACCAGAAGTAGTTAGCTGTAAGGGTGGGTAAGACTAATTAACTAACCAAATAATTGTAGGCCTAATTCTAGTACATTAAACAAAAAAACAACCAAACATTTGCATTACACAATAACAGACAATCTCACGCTAATTAAATAGGAGAAATGGATGGCCCCAATGTATTGGAGTATGCAACTAAATAATTGCCAACAGAATAGAATACCACTTAATGTTATAATCTGGTAGGTAGAGAAAAAAATAATCAAAATATTTGGACAAATTGCAAAGACCCAAATCATGAACATCTAACCACTCGGTTGGCTCTGTCCTCTGTGCTTTAAGATGAATTTCAGGCTTCATATTTATACAACACGTATTGAATTCGATTTTTTGCGACGGTAAATCATACGACGGTGATTTTCTTTTTATTTATAAAAAAAGGGACAATTAATAACAAGTTACAGTTATTTTTTCATTTCGGGAATCGAAAAAACTCATAAAGACATTTCAGCTTCTCAGGGGCTACAAATCTTTCTTTCACACTAGTAGCGAGTTTCGAACCCAAGACCCTTAGTTTTTAACTTTAAGAAAATCTCGTAATCCATCATTTACCACTGAACTACCAATTGATGATTAATCACAAGACGATTAGAAAAAAAACTATAATACGTCTGTGAAATTTTTTCACTAAAAAAATAAAATACTGTGCCACCAACTTATCTTTTTATGAGAGAAAAAAATCATGACATATCTTTCCTTTCCCGAGTGCACAAGTAATTGAAAGGAGTGTGCTATTCACACACCCCTTTTTACTTCTCATACATCCCTATTACTTTCTGTTAGTTAGATCTTCTTCAGTTCATCCGATCCGACGGTCGAAATCTAAAAAAGTATGAGAAAAGTAAAAAAGAATGTGTGGATATCACACTCGTAATTGAAATTGCTATCCACCGACACTAAAGAATGCCTTGTGGGGCGGACATCCTTTGCTGTCTGCCTTAACAGTTGTTTAATATGTTTTCCAGTGACATATATGCTATGTTTTTTGTTCCGAAAATGCCCCTCATCGTACATAGGCATCTCTTAGACTTGTTTTTAATTACCCTGCTAAAAGGAAGGGGTGCCATATCAGCCAAAATAAGTAAAACAATTAACCAAACGGAAAATGGTAGTTGCTCGAGTTAGTATGACCTAAATACCCAACTAATGATATAATATTATTTTTGTGTGAGTAAAATATTGAATGTAACGAGCTGTATATTCCTCTTTTATAATTTTTTTCAAGCATTTTTTCCGCCAACGAAAGAGAACTTTCATATGTTGATGCATAGAATTCTTGCATATGTCGACGAAAGAAAATCTCATATAAAAGACGTTTGAATAACGTGAGGAAATTTGAATTTAAGTGCAAAGATATTTTGATTGGAGGAAAACTGCAAAGGGTAAAAATGGAATTTAAGCATGCATGTTGTGACGCCGACGACAAAACTTGAGCAACATTAAACAGTGATAGAGTGAGAGCTTTAAAGGCCACCAGCCATGTGGAAAGAAAAGCCAGCCACATCTCCAGTTCTCTCTCTCTCTCTCTCTCTCTCTCTACATTTTCTGTGCAGATCTTGAGAGCTAAATCAGAACATAAGCATCAGTGTTAGTTTTTAATCTGCATCGGAAAATGGCGCTTCAGTGCTTCTCAGCCGTTGGATCCATAGCCAAGCTCACCAGCTTCACCATTCTGCTCGTCTTCTTGCTTTCCTGCTTCACTTTTACTTCTACGGGTCAGTATTTCTTGCTCAAGTTTCCAAATTTAGCTTCTGTTAGTGTTTTTCTTTGTTTCTGCTTGTGGGGTTTGGTTAACTTACCCGAAAACTTGTTTTTCGATTCGAAAGAATCCAACTTTCGAAGAAATCGTTGGAGGGTAGGTGAATCTTTAAGCGAAGTTTGAGAATTTGTGCTTGTTGTTTCTAAATTTGGAGTGGTGAAGCATTGAATGATTGATATTTCCTATTCAATTGGATATTTTTGTTGTTATATAGTAAAGCAGCTGTATAAATGTCTTGAAGAAAATTGAGTAGAACTAAGAATTTTGACTAATAAATCATGTACTTGCAATAAATTCATTGTTTTGGAGATTTTGAGGATTGATGAATTGAACTGTGTGTTGCTGGATGTTTTTTCAGAGGCCTATGATGCTCTTGATCCAACTGGGAATATTACGATTAAATGGGATGTCATCAGCTGGACTCCGGATGGTTATGTTGTAAGTATTGATGGGCAGAGGATTCCTTTGATGTGATCATGCTATACATTTACTAGATACTTTGAAAGCGGGCTATCGTTGAGTTTGGTTTGGCTTAAATTGTTGTTTCGGTTATACATCTGAAGTTTTTGAGTTAGATTTTAAGTGTTTTCAAAAGATGCAGTGGATAATTCGTTTAAATTCTGCACCGGATTTTATTGTTTGCTTGAAACTGATTCGAGAAGAAGAGATACTAGGTTTTGATTTAGAATTATCTTCCGATCTGTGTTAACATCAATAGTAACTTTGTCGGTATTGCTCGATATTTTGGAGAATCTGATTTAGTATTCCCTTACCGATCATTTCCATTACCTAGAAGCTCGATTTTTCCGATATATAATCCTTTATTTGCCTTTTCCAGTGAATTTTCTGATACGAAGTATATTTCTGAAATGGCAGGCAGTAGTTACAATGTTTAACTTCCAGCAGTATCGACACATACAAGCGCCAGGTTGGACTTTAGGATGGACATGGGCGAAAAAGGAAGTAATCTGGAGCATGGTGGGAGCACAAACAACAGAACAAGGGGATTGCTCAAAATACAAGGGGAACGTCCCACATTGCTGTAAAAAGGATCCCACAGTTGTGGATTTGTTGCCTGGAACCCCCTACAATCAGCAGATTGCAAACTGCTGCAAGGGGGGAGTCATGCAATCGTGGATCCAGGACCCACCCAATGCCATAAGTTCGTTTCAGGTCAGTGTGGGTGCTGCTGGAACAACTAACAAAACTGTCAGACTGCCGAAAAACTTCACATTGAAAGCACCGGGGCCTGGATATTCTTGTGGGATAGCAAAGAGTGTTAAACCAACCAGATTTCTAACATCGGACAAAAGGAGATGGACCCAAGCCATGAGTAAGTTCAGAACCGCCTTCTTTCCGTGCACACCAAGTAGAATGAATTTCGATTAGGGCTTTGAGTGAGTTGATTGCTAAGGCATTTAGAGTAGTGTCAGGGTATGAACAAAACAACTTTGTTGTTTAAGCTGCACTTACAATGTTGTTCCTAGGGCTGAAAGATGCATTTCGACTGATGAGTATGGTAGTAATACTTTAAACATGAAAGAATTTTCATGCTTTATCTAACCTCTATATCCTCTTGTGGCAGTGACCTGGAACGTTACGTGCACATACTCGCAGTTTCTAGCTCAAAAGACACCCACATGTTGTGTTTCGCTCTCCTCCTTCTACAACGAAACCATAGTGAGCTGTCCCACTTGTGCCTGTGGTTGCCAGAACAACGCTACAGCCCCAGGAAGCTGTGTAGAGTAAGTTCTCTAATTCATGTGTTTCTTGCATTTCTGAATATTGTTTTTCTGTCGCCTACAAAAATTTCTCGAGTTTTTCAGTACGTTATTCATGTCCAAAGTTGGAGTTTGCAGTAATAGTAAATAAAAAGTCTTACCTCTTTTGCCGATATTTGCAGGCCAAAGAATCCATACTTAGCTTCAGCTGTAGCTGGTAACGGGAAATCTGCTAATACTCCTCTAGTCCAGTGTACCAGTCATATGTGTCCAATCCGAGTACATTGGCATGTTAAGCTCAATTACAAGGATTACTGGAGGGTGAAAGTCACAATTACAAATTTCAATTACAGAATGAACTACACGCTGTGGAATCTTGTCGTGCAACATCCGAACTTTGATAATTTGACCAAGATTTTCAGTTTCAATTACAAGTCATTAACTCCTTATGTTGGCTTAAGTAAGTCTTTTCTTTGCTCTTCATCAGTTTTGTGAAGTATATATCTGCAGTTCTTTTGACTTTTATTGACATAAAATTCGGTTATACTGCTGGTTGTGCAGATGATACAGCCATGTTGTGGGGAGTAAAGTTTTATAACGATTTCCTCTCGGAAGCTGGTCCACTTGGAAATGTGCAGTCAGAGCTCCTATTTCGAAAGGATACATCAACTTTTACTTTTGAAAAGGGTTGGGCTTTCCCTCGAAGGATTTATTTCAACGGAGACAACTGTGTCATGCCACCTCCTGATGCCTACCCATGGTTGCCGAATGCTAGTCACAAACGAATTATTAGCATACTTGGTCCAGTCATGACCGCCTTCGCATCTCTGGTAATCTTATTGGCTTATGCGTGGTGAGTAGTTCGGGCTAGGCAGCAAAGGCTATCAGTTTTATCAACACACTCTAGAATTTCCCATCAAGTTCAGGTTTCCCTAAGGCTTATGGGAAATCCAAGTGATGATGTCAAATGTATTAGTGCTGTTGCTTCTAGCTATACAAGCTGTTCAGGTGCACTCCGGCTTGACTTTCACTACAAAATTCTGTTTCGTTATCTGTTACACGTATTACCATTTTATTCTTCGTCACCGCTGTTTTTGTTCAAATTTAGCTGTTGTACGATTATTTAGAACAATCCAAAGTGAATATGTTGTTAGTACCATATGATATTTCATAAGAAATTAAAGTTGATGTATGAGTTTTGTTCATAGATTCCAGATCATCCATTGATAGCTGCATAAATGACTAGAATTTGTTTTTCTATTGGAATGTCTCGGAGTTGTAATCTTCCTATTTAGGTTGTTACGGTCTCTGCTAGGTGTTTATGTTGAATTCAGAATCCATGTATCGTTTTACATACTACAGATCAAAAACAAGAATAAAATTGTGTCACGGACAGAAATGGAAAAATTGTGTGAGATTATACGAATTCAGATATAATTTACAATCTATACCGAATTGACGCACACAGGACCACATCTGTCTCTCTGACCTTCAAAAATTTATCAGGAAAGAGAAAAACATAAGGAAAACATTATCAGAAGCATGGAGGCTGCCTTTTGTAAGATTGAAATAGAATTTACATGGCCGGAGTTAGGGAGAGACGGGTATGCATCCGGCGGGGGCAGCATGCATTCATCGCCATTGAAGTAAACTTTTCGAGGAAACGCCCATCCTTGCTTGAACGTGAAGGTATTCTGGTCCTTCTGCATCAGCACCTCAGACTGAATATTTCCCGATGGCCCAGCTTCCATTAGCAGGTCATTGTAAAACTTCATGCCATAGAACATACCAGTGTCATCTGCAGATTACAGTCAATCACGCTCGAACATTAGTACAAAACTCAAAATTCTGAGAACAAGAAGCTTCAGAAGCTCGCAATCGTAACACTTACTGACGGATTGGTAGGGGACGAGGGGCTTGTAATCAAAGCTAAAGACTTGAGTGATGTTGTTGAGATTAGGATGCTGTACAACGAGCGTCCACTCTGTGTAGTTCATCCGATAGTTGAAATTGGTGACGGACATCTTGACCCGCCAGTAGTCCTTATAGTTCTGCTTGACGTGCCAGTGTACTCGGATAGGGCACATATGATGCGTGCACTGAAGCAACGGCGAATTATCCTTTTTCGGTGTGTTTATTCCCGTCATGTGTGCCAACTTTGAGTCACTCCTGTATGCATCGTAAAAGATTTTCATCCAGAAATTAGGTCAAGTGTGTACAAAACTGTATACTGTGGATAGGGTTGTGGAGGCTTACTTGACACAATTGTTTTTGTTGTGACAACCGCAAGCGCAAGACGGGCAAGGAACAATGGTGTCGTTGTAGAAAGACGAAAAGGAAACGCAGCAGCTTGGATTCTTGGAGGCTAGAAACTGCGAATAGGTGCAAGTCACATTCCATGTCACTGCATTACAAGAGAAATACATAGAAATTAGTAAGAGATACTTGAAAGATGAGAGAGTAGGAAGATCTTAGAAATATGAGTGAGGAAATCTTACTAAATGCTTGAGTCTTTCGCCGGCGATCAGCTGTGAGGAAGACTGTGGACGGCACGACCTTTGCAGGGCCGCAAGTGTATCCTGGTCCGGGACCAAGCAAGGTGAAGTTTTTGGGCAGTTTCACCGTCTTGTTTGAAGTGCCGGCTTGCCCCACACTCACCTGGAAGCCAGAGACTGCTGCTGAGGGATCCTGTCCCCAAGACGCCAGGACGCCACCTTTGCAGCAATTAGTGAACTGCTGGTTGTAGGGAACTCCGGGAACCAAGTCTACAACTGTTGGAGTTTTCTTGCAGCAATGTGGGATGATTGCTTTGAATTTTGAACAGTCTCCTTGCTCTGTGGCTTGAGCTCCCACCATTGTCCAGATCACTTCCTTTTTCGTCCATGACCACCCGAGAGTCCAGCCAGGGCTTGGGATTTGCCGGAACAATTGAAAGTTGTTCACGGTCACTGCAGCCTAACATAATTCAATGATGGATAAGAATTTGATTTGTAAATTAATCAACGAGTAGCGATTTTCAAACTCTTAGTTTAGCTTCAGACACTCGTATTCTGTATTTACAATTTATACACTCACAAGGGGAGCGTCAGAAGTTAAACTGGGAATGTGTAAATCGCTACTCTTAATCATGGACAAAAACAAAGTCACTTAAATGATATTGATCTTACAACATAACCATCTGTTGTCCAAGACATAACATCCCATTTGATCGTTATATTTCCGGTTGGATCCAACGGATCATACGCCACTAAAGATCACAAAACCGAAAGCAAACATCAGCAAACAAATAAATTAAGGAAACCAATAACAGAGATAAATGTCTGTTTCTTCAAATTAGATTTGTTAATAAAAAAAAAACTTACCTGCAGGTGATAGCATCAAGCAATACAGCACAGCCAAGAACGTGAACTTCATCCAAGACCAAGAACAACATGTGAGGCAGATTTTGTGAGTTGGGTTGGCCTGGTTTTCGAATTCCATGGCCTCGGTTCACCAGATCACACGCTTTCCAGCGGGCAGCGATGAGAGGATGAATGAATAGGAGACAAAGATATGTAGGGTGTTAGAAAGGAAAAGGGAAGAGACTATATCAGTGAAAGTGAATGCCTGCAGATGTATCACTTAATGGTTGTTAGGTACAATTTCAAGGGATATTTCATCTTATTTGATATATTTTACATTCATACACACACACACACACACATATATATGTGTATATTACCTTATTTAAATTGTTTATCTGCGACGTGTTTCTGCATCTTGAAGCAAGTTTTGGTGAAGAATAATGATGTGAAAAGCTGGCGGGAGAGTTTGAGAGGCTTTGAAGACAACAGCACAACGGTCAGTTTTCTTTCCACACACTGTTGCTTCTTTAGGTCATATATCATATGAGCTCAAAAGCCTCCCATTTTTAGCCAAGAGGGCATGTTGTAAACTTGTAACTGGATTGCTTCAATTGCAAGTTTTCTGTTTTTTTTCTTTTCCTTTTACTAACTTGTAGCCAACACCACTTCCACTTTCTGTGCTCGTGCTTGCACTTTCTGGCCTCCGTCCACATTCAATAATTTATATACATAGCTAATTAAACTCTCAAATTTAGGAAAAAATGCAAGGATAAGACTTGTTAATAAACTTTAAACTAAATCGGTCCTCGTAGCATGAACTTGTAGCTAAATAACGCATTAAAGTGATTGATTGTTTAAGCAAAATCTGATGAAGTGAAGTGTGGTGGTCTTGTTTGGTTCACTTCGGTTGAGTCATAAAAAAACCTTTTAATTAAAAAAATGAAATGGATGACACCAAACATGCATTAATATAACTCGTTTGTTTTAAATGCGCTAAATACATCAAACAAAGAATATTGGGCCGAATTGTACTATTGAAGGAACATTTGTTGCCCTAGTGAATCACAAGATAGTGCGTAAGGAAAGGCTGAAATGCACTATTATGAGTTTTTCCGGTTCCCAAAAGGATTGATTGTCGTGGCTTAGCCACCAATTGGTCTTTTTTTAAGAAGCTAACCTGCATGAGAAATTATGAACAAACATGTGTGTTGTTAAGGAGCTTAAACCAAGTTCACCTACTGATTTTATAAGGTATTTTATGCGAAGTTTGGAATGTTTCAACACAACAGCCCACCTTAGGTCATATTTTTTGGATCCATTCATGACAAATAAGAGATTTAATTTGAGTACTCCACAAGCATGATCTGTATTACCAAAAATGTAGATTATACCTGCAATCTTTGTATTTCTATGTTTGATGTGACTATCAATGGTATCTTGCTTTTCGGTGCAAGCTTGACACAACTAGTAAACTTCCCTTGTGAAAATGACCTACTACCTTTTCCCGCATGCCAAAATGTTATTCCAGACACGTGATAAGAAAGATAAAAAGATGAGATATATCTCCAATTACGCAGTAAAATATCTCCAAAAAGACATGATCATTTAGGGAAAATTCTATCTACAACCGTCGTATGCCATATGCATCATCTCTCATAACAGTTAAGTGCGACGGGTCACCTTTTACCTTGAGGGTACATAATGATAACCAATGTTGGATCCACAATGTATGTCGTACATTGATGTTAGGACAGTTTAGTTTTTAAGGATCACACACTTTCCTAGGATTATAAACTCGATGATGCAACTATCTAACTCGCATGAAAAGGCAATCTAAACAGGTTTCTGTCTAGAAAATTACAATACTTACATTTGACAATGACCTTTGCATCTCCTTCTCTTCAATCCATCCTCCCCTGGATTAAAAAAAAAAAAAAACGAAGTGTGGAATACAAGAAATCATTAGATTGGATTTTAAACCTTGGGACTGTTGGGTTTTCTAAATCAGACAGGGATTTTTCAACCTCTGTAGCTTTTGTTATATTAGGCACCCTCATGAAATTTTGATTAACCTGAAATACAATATGATTAAGTGTGACTTGTCCAAGTTTTCTGGTAAAAGTGGCCGACGGTTTGGCTAATTGTGGTGTTAATCACCCGGGGTTCATTGGTAGGATTCATGCCCTCCTTGTGCTGTTACTAATTATTCTTGTTATCTTTCTCGGCTTCTTTGTTATAAGTTTGCTGGGAGTGGTTTTGTTGTTTACGTTGCCGTGCTTTGTTCCATTTTTTCTTGGAGGGGTTTTGGTTTTCCGTTGCCCTTGCCCCCTGACTATGGTTTTTCTTTATTTTCTGCTTCAATGAGTCCTAATATGCAGCGTCAAGCAGTTCCGCTTTCTCTGTCTCAAAAGTGCATTGTCGGAACTGGATTCCAAATGCCAAGTGAGTTTAGATTCCGAGGTTACTAACTTACTGCTATAATCAAACACGATGGTGTTGGAGTTTTGGATCGCCGGGTCCGCCCCACTCTAACGACACCGATAATGTTCCCAACTTTACCACTGCCCAATCTGTTAGGTGTGGAGTTTACCACAAAAGGCCTCGATATTAGTTAGAGTAAAGTAATATTATTTAAACCCATTGAGTTTCCGGGGGACTTTAACAGATGGAAAGATCATTTATACTGATATTTACAAGATCATTTTTCGGGAAATAGAGATACTCTAAACATTCCATCAGTTATGTTTAGATCTCCATATTATCCTCTGCGATTATATGGGGGGTCTTGTCTCTCTATACATTTGGATATAATTTTACACATCTGTTCAACATTTCTGAACTTGATCACAACCCTACAGGCATATTGTGACAGAGTTCACACACTCCCAATCTTTTCTTGTCCAATCATTCCATTGGTTGTATTGATGAAGATGGAACATCTTCAGACCATCATTCGGATTTCTGGTCGCGCCCTTAGTGATGGGAGCAGAAGAAGACTAGTAGTAGTGCTGAAAGCAAAAGGGTAGCTAGTGTAGACGATGGAATTGGATTTGAATTAGTAGAGCTGGGTAGGGATGGATATATATCAGGAAGGGGCATCTTGCATTCATCACCATTGAAGTAAATCATCAATGGAAATGCCCAACCTTGCTTCAATGTGAATTCCTTCGTGTTCTTTCGGAGAATAAGCTCTGATTCGACATGTCCATCGGTTCCAGCTCCCATTAGTAGGTCGTTAAGATTTTTTATGCCGTAAAACATGCCAGTGTCGTCTGTACATATTCGAAGTGTAACAGATTGAGAAAAATGAATAGTACTAGCGTACAAATATTGTAGTTCCGTTGTAAACTTACTTGTGTTGTAGTGAAAGAGTGGCTTGTAGAGAAAGCTTGAAACATTAGCAAGTTTATTGAGATTTGGATGCCGAGCAACAAGAGTCCATTGTGTATAATTCATCCGGTACTTGAAGTTTGTGACGGCAATTCTCACACGCCAATATGCTTGGTAGTTAGCCTTCAGATGCCAATGGACTCGAATTGGGCACATGTGATCTGTGCATTGTAAGATTGATGCATTTTTCTGAACTACGGTTTTCAAACTTACAACACTTGAAGGGTCATTGTCCCTGCGTATGTTCTAATGTTAGAGGGCAGATGATATAAACTTACAAGTCTCGAAATTGATTAGGCTAAGAAAGTTGTGGGTGCCAGAGTACTGACGCGCAGTTATTCTTATTTTGACAGCCACAAGCACAAGACGGACAGGGAGTGATCATCGGGTTGTAAAAAGATGACAGAGAGACACAACAAGTAGGGTTCTGGGAAGCCAGCACTTGCGAGTAACTACATGTTAAACTCCATGTCACTGCCAAAAAGGGAACACAATATTTACATGTTAGAGAGACGTACCGTTATTGCATGTACATGCGAAGATATGATCAAAAGATAGAATGTGAAACTTTGGGCACATTTTGTTCGATGAGAAAACTTACTCATTGCTCGAGTCTTACGCAGACCATCAGGCGAGTAGGAGACTGAGGGTGGCACAATGGTTGCAGCACTGCAGGTATACCCCGGCCCAGGACCAAGCAGGAAAAAATTCTTGGGTGGTCTTACTGTTTTATTCGAGGTACCTGAATGCCCGACACTCAGCTGAAATGCCGAGACAGCAGCTGAGGGGTCTTGTCCAAGTGATTCCAACACACCACCCTTGCAGCAATCAGAAAATCTTTGGTTGTATGGAGCCGTAGGAGGCAAGTCAACAACTGAAGGAATTTTTGAGCAGCTGTGTGGAATATTTCCTTTGAAATTGGAGCAGTATCCTTGATCAGTGGCTTGAGCTCCCGCCATGGACCAGATCACCTCCTTTTTAGCCCATGTCCATCCTAAGGTCCACCCTGGGCTCGTGACGGGGCGGTACATTTGGTTGTTGCTTATTGTCACTGCAGCCTGGGTAATCAAGGTAATATTAATAAGCATTTGTTTTAATGAACTTTTTGGAGATTCTAAATGCTTGAATCTTTTTATTAATTAGAGCTTAATCATAACTTAAGATAAACAAAAATCTAAGAAAATTAATAAATAAAGAAGATTACAAAGTTGACCTTATACAGAAAGGCTGGCATTGATTTGAATCATTTCTGTGTACTTTTTTGACAATTTTGGAGGAATATTCATTGGACATGATACTATTTTTTTTTCATATTTTATACTTGTTGAATTTATCAATTGTTAGGGTTACTCAAAGTGGTCATACCAAAAACACACACACAAAAAAAAAAAAAAAAAGTTTTACAAGTTCTTGTGGCACTCACCACATAGCCATCAGAAGTCCAAGAAACAACATCCCATCTGATATTTATGCTCCCTTTTGGATCAAACGGATCATAAGCCACTACAAACACGACCGGAACGAAAAAAAAGGCAAGTTAGAACAAGCAACGATGCTTAATCAAGGAATCATATTCATAATTTGAGTTCTAATTACAGTTAAAAATCTCACCTGCATAAGAAAATATTGTGAAACACATGACAGATGCAAACAATGTGTTTTTACATGTCCTACTCTTCATGGATTAACTTCCAGTATGCTGCCTAGGGTTTTTTGAACAACGTATTTAATTGGTACGATACGATTATGGAAAGGTCCGTATTTATAAGCAACTAAGCTCAAATCAAATAGTATATCTTGTGCTAGGGTTTTTACAGATGTCATGTTCTCATGTACTTGATTGCGACACAAGTATTTGTATATGAGAAATGTATATGCGTCTGCAATATATAAAAATTTAAAGGCATGGAAGATTCCTTGTTGCAGCAACATTGATCCTGCCGGCCGGCGAAGTGGGCGCGGACGATGAGGTTATCTTCCCATTTTGTCGGTGTTTATAACCAATCACTTAAGACGTCTGATCAGGTTTAAGACGATAAGCTGCTGATAAATGTTATAATTAGATACAAAGTTGCTCATATTTTATACCAAGTTTAACAAGGTCAACCAAGCTCCTGTGTTTTTTAGCAAGAAATGTCAACTTCCTGCATCTATCAAGAGTATTGCTTAGATCAGAAAAATATTGGTCAAATAATTTAACATTTTCTCCTTGTCCCTTTTTCTCTTTACATTGCAGGATCTACAGTTTGTGTATCTGCAGCTGAGGTTCTTAGGATCCAAAATTAAATAATATTCAGGTGCTTTTTGGAAGCACAAAATTGCTTTTAATTCACCAACCAGTGCACCATTTGGAAAAGCACTTATGGAGACAAAGCAGTAGATTGCCCAAGCTTCTTGCCAAATGCTGACTGTGACATGCATAACTAATCAATTTCAGCTTTTTCATACTATTTTTTTGGTCTTTTTCATCTATTTACATCTTTCCATGTCTTCTAAAACCATGTTAAGTGGCATCCTCTTGGAACATGATGTGCTTTGCCTAAAGGACATTTGTATGGCATCAAATCTGCAGATACTTTGAGATTTGAACAGTGCTTCGAATTGAAATGGAGGGACGGGCGATGGGCCTTCGGGTTTGAGTCTGGACGTTATACGTCCTACTCCAAGAAGCTAACATCGTGTATTTTTTATTTTTTTTATAAAACAAAAAAAAATTCAGACTGCTAAGCTTAAGTTATATATGAAATTATGAATAGTGAGTAGTTGATGAAATTTATACACTGCGTACTATATATTTGGTGATCTTAGAATGGTAGGGTACGTTGGCCTAAATGATTACCAACTACAAGGACCAATCATCACTTTGTGCACAATAAATACTAAATAGGAGAGACTCCGCTTGATTAGAACAACTCTCGCTCTGAAGTATTTAGAGTCCATACTTTTGTAAGAGATGTCTACAAATGACGTGGTCAGACACTTCTACCTAAGTTTTTCTCCAAACCATAGAAGCGTCGTCGTCTAAAATTTTACCCTCAGCTGGGACCCTCTTAAATAGACATTTTGCCATATCCCGTGATTCCCATCTGGCTTTCTGCATGTATAGTTCTATAGCACTCTTATGAAAATGTTCACAAACACCATATTTACAAGTAAAACTCAAGAACACAGGGAAAGTTGATCTGGGCTGGGCTGGGCTTTCCAGTCTCCTCTAAGCCACCCAGGGCCTTAGAATTGTAAAAGAAAAGGCCTAATGGCATTGGTGGTTGGTGGGTTGGGTTACTAGCTCATGACTAATATATGGCTTTCATGGTTGGATGAAGAGCTCTTCTCAACTTTTGGTAAAGGCCTACAAATAAATTCAATTTGATTGTTTCTGTTGAAGAATATAATCCCACATAAATGGTTTCAATTTGTTTGCATCGATACTTTTTATGATAAAGCTCAATATCTTTCTAGTTGTGCAGAGTGTTGAGCAAGAACAGTATCAATGAAATTAGTAGTAAGTTATTAACCCAATTATAAAATCTTGACAGTTTTTAGGCAAGCAATATTTAATGAGAGAATTAGAGAGTCAGAGACACATGACATTTGAAGGTATTTCATTGGTTAAAGAAAAAAGGATTTGATTAATCAAATATCGATGGGATCTAACTAATATAGTTAGAGAGACTAATGATGAATCAAAAGTAGATTAGTGGGAGTATCCCATATTCCCATTTGTTTTAAAGCAAAAGCAATCATGCTTGCCATAATCTAACATTTTTTTTTTCAAAATTAATCCCAAAATATTAGTAATATATAAGCGTAATGTTATCCATACACTTAGTTTTCTTTTCACATATCTCTTTTAATTTTCAATTATCAAACCGAACAAATTATAAAAAAAATCAATAATAAAAAATTAATAAGAATACACGGAAGATAAAAACGGATATGTTACTAACACTGTCAACAAACAAATGGAAAAAAAAAATCATAAACAAATATAGGAAAAAAAAGGAAAGGGGGTTGTATTTGTAATTTTGGATATAAGGGTATGCTATCAGTTGAATATCAGAGTACGAACGAGATTACAAAACTAATAAGAATATTATTAAACAACCGAGAGTGCCGAAACGGCTACAAAACCCTAAGTGGTTACATTGTGACTAATCTGCTTTCTAAAGAATAACAAAGCACCCTATTTATAATAAACTAACCCTAATCTCTAAAAGGTAAAAACCAAAACCCTAATGCTAATGGGCTAAGCCCAGAAAACCAAACATTCAAATAAACCCAAAAACTAATATTTTCCAACACCCCTCGTTAAACTCATGGCGGTATATGACATGGGTTTGTAAACAAGCAGATGCGAATTAGTTCCATGCAAACTTGACTTGACTTGATTCTTAACTTGACTTGACTTGATTCTTGACTTGACTTAATTTGATTCTTGGTTCTTGTTCAAACTGGCTAGTGTTGAGAGTATGAAAAAAACCCGTCTTTAATCGAACGAGATTTTCATATCTCAATTGTACCATCAAACGAACAACGCCATGTGGGCCTAAAACAAACAGCCAAAAACAATATTTTTTTTTTGGAAAATCTTTCTTATTTTCTTTTCTCCTGCCTTTCTTCGTACCTGCAGCGGAAGGTGGTATGGCGTGGCTAGTGGTGCAACTTTTGGTTCTGATGCAAATTCCACACACACAGGCGATGAGACAGATGGGTCTCCATGCAGCATGCGGCAGTGCTTGTTTTTTTTTTCATTTTTTTTTCAAACTACCCACAAATAAACAGTATAAACCAATCGAGGCAAAAACAAGATCCCAAAAACGAAACTGGACAGAAAACATAGGCAAATTGATATGAACAAACAAAAGCAGATTAGATCCGAGAGAATCAAACTTACTCTGATACCAAGTTGAATATCAGAGTACAAACGAGATTACAAAACTAATAAGAATATTATTAAACAACTGAGAGTGCCGAAACAGCTACAAAACCCTAAGTGGTTACATTGTGACTAATCTGCTTTCTAAAGAATAACAAAGCACCCTATTTATAATAAACTAACCCTAATCTCTAAAATGTAAAAACCAAAACCCTAATGCTAATGGGCTAAGCCCAGAAAACCAAACATTCAAATAAACCAAAAAACTAATATTTTCCAACACTATCTACATATTTTATTTTACTTTTCACACACCTTTTGATAATTTATGTCCGTTGTTCTTTTTCAATTCATCTGATTGGACATCCAAAAATTAAAAAAATATGTGAAAAATAAAATAAGGTGTGTGAATATCACATCTATGAATATATTCGTTGGTAGGAAGTGGGCACCGGTTGGCAGTTCGGTAGTATTTTAGCAAATTTTCAACTACAGAGAACATGTTTGCTCACGTTACAGCAAGTAAAAACCTCCCCAGCTCACGTCGTCAATCTCGATGAGCTTCTATTTCTCTAATATCTGAGTCCCTGACGACATGTCGTGCACTTCAACTTATTCTATAGTTTCTAGATTAACTAACACTGTTGTACGTTGTAAGAGCAATTTTCATGACACGAGCGTTCTGTACTAATAATATAATAATATGTGTTATTTTCATGACACGCCTCTATTTGTTGTAAAAGTTTTTAGTTCAAAATGATTAAAAATATTTATCTTTACACTCGAGATACTAAGTTCAACTCTACCCTTTTCACTATCGCTTGTATTAAAATAGAAAATCACATCTCTCTCTTGTATTCAGCGGTGTGGTGGTGGTATTTCTAGGGGTGGGATTCTCTCTGTACGGGCTATTCAATTTATATTATGCAGTCTTTCATTTCACTTACCCACCTCGCACACAATCATTCTCTAACGCCAAAAATTCTCTCTTGAACGATCTAGATTACTCGGTGCATAAATTTTAAAGTGTGAGATCTGGAGAAAATATCAATCCTGTTGTAAAATCGACGATGTGTGCAGTGGAATAAATAAGCAAGACACAAATTTTACGAGGTTCCTCTACAGTCAGTGTGACTGGAGTACATCCTCGGGGCAGCAGTAGTGCTTTCATTATATTTGGAATAATAGGAGTACAAAGATAACTCTCTCTTATTCTCTCTTTTCTCTTTCCTTTCTTTTCTCTCTTCTTCCTCTCTCTCTTCCTCTTCCTTTTTTCCCTTTCTCCCGTATGACTTCTATCAATTATCACAACACTTTGTTGTGTTCCATAGTGTTGTTTATATAGGAAAATAATAGCACCAAAAGCATGCATCCAATAGCTCATAATGGAGTAGCATGATCTTAGTGGCCAACCATATTTTATAACAAATCCGTATTTCTATATCTCAAGTTCCAATTTAATCTATAATTTAAAAGGATGTGTGTGGCGATCGTGGGTTATTGCTTTTCCTCATCATTGCTGGAAAGGTGGATTTTGTTATTTAATTAGGCGTGCTGCGTGGTTAGCCTAGTTGTAGTGGTTTAGTTTTGTTGTGAGTATAGATTGTTAACCCAACTATAAATTGTAACAAACATATTTATTGCTCTTATATTTATATAAATCGAACATGAAATCTCGTTTGACTAAACAAAAACTAAATACTGCTAAACCAACTGATAACGTGCATGAACCACTAGTAATTTCAACAACCATTAATTTGGAGTAGACCAAAATGACTAAACTATACTAATAAATGCCACATTTCAACTTTTGGATCTACCCTTTTCAAAGAGGGGCAAACGGGAAAGAAGATTGTGAAATTCTGTTGAACAAAACAGAGCTGCAATAAATGAAAGAGACAACTGGGGGCCACCCCACTCAATACTAGTATAAATTATTTAGTGTGTCCGGAACACAAATAGTACATCATGTATTATTATATAAGTAGAAAAAAGTTTTATTTTTCAAGTTGTTTTTCTTTTGTTTAAATAAACGATATTATTTACACTAAGAGGGTGAGGAGTGGCTCAATCGCATTTGGTGAAAAATCGAACCTAGAATTTTTTACTTACAAGTGAAGAAGAATACCACTTGACCAGACAAGTATCTCACCACTTGCATAGTAATATGTGGTGTACCACTCCGTATTCTGGACACACTGAAAAATCTGCCAATACTTGACCCTCAAAGACATGAGATTTTTTAGTTTGACAACACAATCCAGTACACCAAGTGTAATAGTATAATTATTTAAAACTAAAAAAAATTATAACCAATTGTATTATAATACTTAATATAACAAACTGTATTTCCGGCGTACCAAAATATCTATCTGTTACAAGTTCGAGATCTACGGCAAAGGGCTTGGATCCAGTGTTCCTATTACTCAAAGTAGTGAAGGTGTCGGTCGGGAGCACATAGGGCCGGGGACGTGTCGGCGTCCTAATGGGTTCGGGAGTTGGGATTCCACAAGGACAAACGAGAAATTGACATTTGAAAGGAGGAGAGAAATGTCCAAAGATGCAAGAGCCACCGGCGGCTTTAAAGGAGGGACCAAGATTGTTTACTTATCATTTTTTATTTGAACAGTCACGATTAAGTTATCGTTTAAATAAGAATAAATGAAAAAGGTAACGGTAAGTAGTGTAGACAATCTTGGTCCTCGAACACCGGTGCCGGTGGGGTTTTCCCAAATTAAACTCTTGCTTGGGGTTGATGTTGGGGTTTTACCAATTTTTTATGCCAATGAACCCCGTGATTTAAGCCACTTTGATGTGATTGTACGTCAAAGTGTTACAAGAATTGACTATGATTCAAAGCGTGTTGATAATGTTCTAGAGAAAAAGTAGAAAATGTTTTCGTTTTGTAAAAACATTTGAACGTTTTTGCTAATTCTAAAATTTAAAAACTCATTTGGATATATTTTTAAAATGACTGAAAAAACTTTAAAAAAAATATTTATGGGTTTTGAAATTACTTGAAAAGCACTTTAAGCACTTTAAGCACTTTAAATGCTTTTCTAATTTTCACTTGCATTTTTATTAACGATTGGTTTCAAAATATTTTCACCAAAAGTGTTTTCAGTCAATTTAAAAACATTTCAAAATTAGCTTTTAATTATAAATTTTTTTTGTCAAAAATAGAAAAATTAACATCTAGCAATTAAAAGTCCGGAATATCCCCAAAGGCACTAGAGAATTTTGTTGTAAATTTTCTTTAATATTGTTAAATATATGAAAAATTGGAAATTACACGCGATGAAATAGATAGACACATAATTGTAGATACTTAGTGATACTTAAGAGTATATATATATATATATATATATTTTTAACAAACAATATTATCTGTACTAAGAGGAAGTGGAGTGAGCTTAGCCTCATAATGCACTAACAATAATACGATTTAAATTCGTCTTTGACAATAATTGAATTCAAGACCTTTCACTTACAAGTAAAGAATAGTACTACTAGACTGTTGTATTAAGTGACAACACTTAAGAGTATCTCTTTGTCATATACAATTAATGATATTCAAGAATGTGTCCTAACTTACTCTCAATATAGTTCCATTAATTTTTTTCTTAAAATTTTATCCATATTATTTTATTAAATAAAGGCCTACAACATTAATACAAGAAAATCCCTAAGATCTAGAAATACATTAGGAGAGACATTTATAAGAAGAAAAAACTTAGTAAATTAAACCATGATTGTTATTTTGCCTTTTTATTTTTCTACCAATTACATTTTGAATTCAAATTTTTAGTACTCATTTTGTTTGTGGCTGTTCTTTATTATTAATTGACACGTATTGATAAATTTATAGAAAACTTCATTTTAATCCTTTATAAAGATTACTTTTTGATTAAAACCATGAATAAGATTAAAATCTAATTTTAGTCCCTTGATACATTAATAACCTCATTTATTAATTATATTTTGATTTTTTTAATTATTTATCTTTTTCTTTCTAATTTTTAATGTATTAATTTTATTTCATTATAATTTTTATTTTCATTTCATTCATTGTAACTTCTTCATTTTATACAATATATTTCGATGTACTGTAACTTTTTCATTTAGGTATATTAAATTTATTATAATACATTTCGGTGCATACATTTAGGTACACACATTTTGGTACTAACATTTCGGTGCACACATTTCGGTACACACATTTCGGTACATAAATTTCGGTGCATACATTTCGGTGCATACATTTCGGTACACGCATTTAGGTACATTAATTTAATATTAATACATTTCAGTGCATATATTTAGATACATACATTTCGGTGCATATATTTATATACACACATTTCAGTGCATATATTTAGGTACACACATTTCGGTGCATACATTTCTGTACACACATTTAGGTACATTAATTTAATATTAATACATTTCAGTGCATATATTTAGGTACATACATTTCGGTACTAACATTTAAATACATTAGTTCAATATAATATATTTCGGTACTAACATTTAGATACATTAATTGAGTCTTTCAAGTTTGAAGAATGTTAAATAAAATTAATACATTAAAAAACTCTTTTTTGGTCAAAAAATAAATTAAAATTTGTGTATTAATAAATTTAAATATTTAATGGAAGATATTAAATAAAATGCACATTAATTATTTTGAATTAAGGACACATTAGGGACTAAAAATCAATATTCAATCTAACACCAGGTTTTTTTTTAAATTTTAATCTTATTGAAGGATTAAAGTTCAAAAACCCCATAAATTTAACTTTCATTCACTTTGTTGTCAAAAACTTAATACGTATCAATCAATAATAGAAACCACACACATAATGAGTAAAGAATATTTCATCCCTCTCATTTGACGCATTAAGAATTAGAATTTGGCCAAATCTACTTCTCTCCAACATTTCAAATCCCACTTGAATTCTCTTCCAATTTTCACAATACCAAAACAAGTATTTCATTCACTTCTAAATCCCAAAAATCCCACATAATCTCAAATTATGGTAACCTAATCAAAATCCTTAAAATTTGTATTTGTAATTGTTATTACAAACTGTAATACTAGTACCCCTCTTCTCCCTCTTCGCACGTGTCACCCCTATCTTTGCGCGTGTCAACAAGCCTTCAAATACTTCAAATACAGGCTCATCTCCCACACTCCCAACTCAACGCGCTCTCTGAACTCCATCTCTCTCTCCGCGTCGTTGAGAAGCAGCTGCAGCCATGGCGGAGTACAGCAAGGTCGCCCCGACCCCTCTGCTGAAAGACGAGCTCGACATCGTCATCCCCACCATCCGAAACCTTGATTTCCTCGAGATGTGGAGGCCCTTCTTCCAGCAGTACCACCTCATCATCGTCCAGGACGGCGACCCGTCGAAGGTGATCAAGGTCCCGGAAGGCTTCGACTACGAACTCTACAACCGCAACGACATCAACCGGATTCTTGGTCCCAAGGCATCCTGCATCTCCTTCAAGGACTCTGCTTGCAGATGCTTCGGCTACATGGTCTCCAAGAAGAAGTACATCTTCACCATCGACGACGATTGCTTTGTAAGTATCGGTTTCGAAAACTCGGGATCTTAATCGGGGCTGTTTTGGATGTGGGATTTGATTTTTGAGTTGAAAAGCTTGGATCTTGGTGGGTTTTGGGATATGCGTTTTGTTGGGGTTTTTTTAAATCTTGTTGTTCAATTGAATTTCGATTCGACTCGAATTGATTAGTCTGTGCTGAAATTCTGTTGCTTTTGTTGTTTAGATCTGTTTCTGCTGCTAATGTTTGACTTACGCTCTTCGTTTATTATCTTAATAGGCATTACCTGCTTTGATCTGTGTTTCTTTTGAGTTATATGTTACTATCTGAGTTTCTTTTGGTTGGATCTGTTTCTTACCATGAGTTCTTTCAGTTGGTAAACTTAATGTCTTGTGCAGAGATGGGTTTATTTAGTCATTGTCGTCTGATCTGGTTTCGGTGATAGCATGTCAATTTAATTGCGCTATTATGATAGCAAAGCTTTTGAATGATGGGTTGACAATTGAGTTTCGTTTCGTTTGCGTAAATCTTAATGGTTCAGCACTAGGTTAATTGATATATTGTTGCCACATTCACAGATCTCCACCTTGCACCCTATTCAGATTACTTTCGGATTTACACTTCATAGTTTCAGGCTCTAAATCTTGATTAAGTTGGCAATGTTGAATTTTGGTTTCACTTATCCGAATTTTGAGTGGTCAATGATCCTTGTTTTGAAACCATTGATGAAATTAGCAGTTATTGTGGTGCGAATGTGTTTCAGCTTTCATCGATATGTACAATTCTTGTGAAACTTTGGTGTTCTAACTGAAGTATGGTACCCTTTGTGAAAATGCAGGTTGCTAAGGATCCTTCCGGCAAAGATATCAATGCCCTTGAGCAGCATATCAAGAACCTTCTGTCTCCATCAACTCCATTTTTCTTCAACACCCTGTACGACCCATACCGTGAAGGTGCAGATTTCGTTCGTGGATACCCCTTCAGTCTGCGTGAAGGTATCCCAACTGCTGTTTCTCACGGCCTCTGGCTCAACATCCCGGATTATGATGCTCCCACCCAGCTTGTTAAGCCTCTGGAGAGAAACACCAGGTACATTGTTCTGCCATTTTCCATCCATTGGAAATTTTGTATGTGAGTTTATAAAATACTTGCTGACTATAATGTCGCCTTTTTTCAGGTTTGTGGATGCAGTCCTGACCATTCCCAAGGGAACTCTCTTTCCCATGTGCGGCATGAACCTGGCATTCAACCGTGAGTTGATTGGACCTGCTATGTACTTCGGACTCATGGGTGATGGTCAGCCAATCGGGCGCTACGACGACATGTGGGCTGGCTGGTGCATGAAGGTATCTCTCAAAATACCTTTAGAGCCTATAAATCTGTGTAGTCCTTTGTTATCACATTGCAATGATTTCAAAATCAAAACACCCTGCCTCGTGTCTTCGAATTTTAGTGGCTCACATGGGTTGTCATCGTTGGATTTATAGGTTATCTGTGACCACTTGGGGTTGGGAGTGAAGACAGGATTGCCCTACATCTGGCATAGCAAGGCAAGCAACCCATTTGTGAACCTTAAGAAGGAATACAAAGGAATCTACTGGCAAGAGGAGTTGATCCCCTTTTTCCAGTCCGCCACCCTCCCAAAGGATTGCACCACCGTCCAGGGCTGCTATCTTGAACTCTCCAAGCAAGTCAAGGCGAAACTCGGCAAGGTCGATGACTACTTCATCAAGCTTGCAGATGCCATGATCACATGGGTCGAAGCATGGGATGAGTTGAACCCAGTCGAAGGAAAGGCTGTTGAGGCCAACGGAGTTGTCGCGAAATAGATTGATTTTCGGTTGACATTATCATTGCTTTCGATATTCAGTCATAGGGTTGGTTTGTAATCTGATCGTCATTTTTTCCGAGCTTCCGAGCTTTTTGTTTCGAGCTAGGTGAGTATTTATTTCGCGGGTCGGAGAAGATATTTTCGTGTTCATCTCAGTTCTATGAGCTTAGAACAATAATTTGATGACGGATATGTATTTCCATTATACATTTGAAAGTGTTAGCTTATTTATTCGATTCAACGACGACTCAGTGAGCTCTCTTTCGTTTTGTTCCACGCAATTTAGGGCAATTGGCCGGGGATAGTGTGTCTGTCTTTTTGCACACAAATTTGAATCTCTCTTTCGTGTATAGTAGAATAAGTTCGGTAGTTTTTGGTTTCTTTCGTTTGCGGACCTTTCGAGCATCATTCCCGGCATCTAAAATGCTAAAGAATGAGTTGGCAGATTTCATTACTCGTGGATGTAATGATATTTTGGAAAATAAGGCCGTTTGAACCTTTGGAGCATTAGTCAACATCAAGACGGAATTTGGTAAACAAGTGGCGTTGTTTTCAAAGTTTGAACTTTGAAGGTAACTAGTTCGAGTTTTTTAACCATCAGATATTTTGTTAAAAATACAAAAATTAAGATTCAACTGTTAAAATGTTTGGAGCATCATAGAATTTTTGGAAATTTCCATCTTTCACTAATTGTTTTTCAAGGTTTTAGGGCATCACATGGATGTTAAGTTTGGTGGTACGTGTGACTTTTATTAATGTCGTTTGTAATGCTCGAGTTATCAAATGCAATAGATCATACACAAATGAGAAAACACATGCAGTACCTGAATTACATTAGGGCTGGTTTGGTATTGCTGTGCTTTTGAAGAAAAAAAACTGTTTCTGCTGTGCTGTGAGAATAAGTAGCAGAGTATTTGGTAAACTTTTTTGTAAAAGTGTTTTTGAAAAAAAAAAAAAGTAGTATTATAGTGTTTGGTAAACTTTTATGTAAAACAGATGTGAAAAAAACAGTATTATAGTTCTTTCACATGACTTTTATGCCCCCACAACATTTGGTTCAAAAACCTTCTTAGTAATTAAGCACTTTTCTATCAAGTCCTTTCGTCCAAATGGTGCTTTTCTCAACCACAAAAGCTTTTTGTTTCTCAAATTTGAATTTGTGATAATACATCCAAACAAATTGATTGAGAAGCAAATGAAGTTATCTTTCCCTTTTCTTATTGCCTAGACAGGAAAACATCGCTCTCATCTCCTTCACAAATGGGAGAAAATCTTTGGTCAGGTTCACGTAACTTTGAATGTTTCACCAATCTTGCAAAAGAATAAACAGAATTTCAGTATTTTGGTTTCATATAACCTCATTCTCTTATCACGTTGAGAGAGTTGTCCTATGCGGCCGTCCTGCTCATGATTCTCTCCCACGGACAAAGGAGATGAAAAAAGGGAATGAAAGTTAAGTTAGAGCAACTAGAGTTATTTTAATAAATAAGTGAGACCTTTATAATCGCTCTGAGTAGGAAAGAAGTGGCCTAATTTGTAGTTGATGGTTAATCCTAGAGTCTTGGTTCTTTCTAACCATCTTGTGCGGGTTTAGAGAATAAGATTACTATTGTTGTCTAATGACCAAACCTTATGTGTAGTTCAACTCGCCTTATCTATTATCGTCCTTTAATTAATAAAAAATGAGACCAACTATAATTGAACATATCACATGCACTCACCCACCCCTACATCCTATTATTTCCCATTGCACTTATTTAAACTCTAATATTATGGATTGCCAGATTTGTAAAGCAGATATGGATTCTGAAAGATACATAACTACACAATTAGAAAAGCATATTGCTATATGCATAGCATCCATCCATGCAGTGAGAAGAGTGGCAACATTCACGATCAATCACTTGATGCTATGTGGTCCAGTAAAAAAAAATGACGGTGTGTGATAGATTTGGGATACCGCCACCATCCTTCAATGCCAAAGAAATACAAATATATGTGATCTACAAGACTAACATTCACAATGCAGGCCCTGCAAATCAGCCACCAACAATGTGTTCTAGCCTATTAAAAATGATTGCCAGATTGTAATGCAAGTAAATTTCTGGGAGCTTGATTTGTTTTTCTGCAACTTTTTGGTGCATTTGGTAAGAACCATTTTACCTGATGCATATAGCAGCTCTTGAACTATCGTTGGTTCGATATAGTTTACTTACGCAGCAAGTATCTTCCGCGAAAACAAACTTTTGTGCTGCTTCCACTGCCTGGGAGCTCACCTGTTATCGAAATTTTCGGGGATAGTCTATGCCTAACTAGAGAAGTTTTAAGTCATAACTAGTAATAGAAGATGATGCAGTGAAAGAATCCTATGACTTCATACAGAAAAACAATTAAACACATCCGATATGAATCAGTAAAAAAGTGCATTACGAAATGGTATGCAGAAGGGTAAGAAACAGGAGGTTAAGACGATTATTTAACCACGTATATAAGTGAACTAAAGGGGTAGTTAGCAGCAGGTTAAAGGTAAACCAAAGATTTCTAGTTTATTCTTACACACTCCAAGTGCTACTATCAATGTGTCTCAAGGAGATCCACGGTAGATTTCTTCACATCTCTGACATGCATTCATGCTTCGCATTCTGTCTCATTATAGACGGTATAATTAATTCTCTGATATCAACGGACGTTCAAATTTGAATCAACGGATGTTCAAATTTAAATCCCCTTCCCCGTAAGTTAAAATAAGTTCACAATTTTGTTTCTTTCGTTTGCGGACTTCTCGAGCAACTTTCCCGGCATCTAAAATGCTAAAGAATGAGTTGGCACATTTCATTACTTGTGGGTGTAATGATATTTTAGAAAATAAAGCCGTTCGAATCCTTGGAACATTACCCAACATCAAGTACGGAATTTGGCAAAACAAGTGGAGTTGTTTTCAAAGTTTGAACTTTGAAGGTATAATGCATGGATTTTCTTCAGTGTTCTGTATACGTCGAGTTCTTTAACTATTAGATTTTTTGTTAAAAATACAAAAAAATAGAATTCAACTGTTAAAATATCTGGAACACCATAGAATTTTTGAAAATTGCAATCTTTCACTAGCTATTTTTAAAGTTTTAGAGCATCACATCGACATTAATATTAGTAATACGTGTGATTTTATTAATGTCATACGTGTTGCCCTTGAATATATACAAGAAGGTTTTGAGTAGAGTTGTCAAATGCAATAGCTCATTTATAAATAAAAAAGAGTAAATTGTACAAATGGTCCCTCAACTTTAATCAAATTGGAGCAATGGTCCCTCAACTAAAAATCCATTATCATTGGTCCCTCAACTTATCAAAATGTGTAGCTATAGTCCTTTTGATCAATTTTGTCAAAATTTTGTCAAAATAAGCTATGTTGGAATGACCATTTATACAATTAGGGTCTCTCAACTCATCAAAGTGTATAATTATGGTTCTTTTTGTCAACTATGTCAAAAAAATTGTCAAAATGAGTTATATTGGAAGGACCATTGCTATAATTGGGTTAAAGTTAAGGGACTATTTCTCCAATTGAATTAAAGTTGAGGGACCAATGGTAATGGATTTGACAACTCGGTCCTACCAAACTCACGTGGGACCTCAACGTTACCTACAATTTCACCCATTGTGAATGAGTTTTTAAAGGAGGTATGTTATTCACACTTTTTTTTTACTTTGCACACACCTCTTGTTGATTTCTGTGTCTTGATCTTTTTCATTTATCCGATCCGACGATTGAAAAATTAAAAGAGTGTGTTAGAAGCCACACCCCTTTTTAAACTAGCGTGTTTGAATTGCCGGCAACAAGATTCAATTTTAAGAAATGGAGTATAGCCCCACATAAGAGAAAGTTTTGGGCCAAAGTTCTTCATTTTCTTACTTCTTCCACATGACTTTTATGCCCCCACATCATTTGGTTCAAAATTTGAAGTGTGAGAGCTTGTGGAAAAAGTTGAGTTTCGAAGCATTTTCCTTCTTAGTAATTAAACACTTTTCTAGCGTCCTTTCGTCCAAAAGGTGCTTTTCTCAACCATACAAGCTATTTGTTTCTCAAATTTGAATTTGTGATCATACATCCAACCAAATTGATTGAGAGGCAAATGAAACGATCTTTCCTTTTTCTTACCAGAAGAGATCCAAGCAAGAGAATTTCAGTATTTTAATGTTATATAACGCCACTTTAATCTCGATGAGAGAGATGTCCTATGCGGCGGTCCTACCCACGTTGTCTCTCACGCACAAAGGAGATTAAAAATGGGAATGAAAGTTAAGTTAGAGCAACTAGAGTTATGTCAATAAATAAGTGAGACCTTTCTAATTGCTCCGAGTATAAAGAAAGTAGCCTACTTTGTAGCTAATGACTAATCTCAGGGTCTTGGTTCTTTCTAACCGCCTTGTGCGGGTTTAGAGAATAAAGCTATAGTATAATCCGACAACCTAACCTTATGTGTAGTTTGATTTGCCTAATCCATTATCAGTCATTTCATTTAAGAAAAAGGGAAGCCAAATACTACTATAATTGAGCATATCACAGGCACTCACCCACCCCTATATCCTATTATTTCCCTTTGCCTCTGCCAGTCTACCTGCAGCCTTTGGTTTGGTGTGCAAAGTTTTGAAATATTATGGACTGCAGATTTGTAAAGCAGATCTGGATTCTGAAAGATATCCACCCATGCAGCGAGAAGAGTTTTTTTTCAACTCAAACAATTGCAACAATTGAGAATAACTTACACGCAACTAAGACGCTAACGTGGTGGCATTCGAGATCAATCATTTGATGCTATGTGGTCAAGTTGAAAAAAATACGATAGTGCATGATAGATCTGGGATCCTGCTACCATCATTCGTTACCAAAAAAATACAGAGTGTAAATGGCGCCAGCGATCAATTCCTATGTTAATTTCTTTGGAGCTTTAGCCAAATATATGTGATCTACAATACCACATTCACCATGCAGGCCCTGCAGATCAGCCATTAACAATTTCTGGGAGCATAATTTGTTTTTGTGCAAGTTTTCGGGGCATTTGGTAAGAACCATTTTGCGTGATGCATATCAAGCAGCTCTTGAACTATCGTCGGTTGAAGTATCCTTCTTTATTTTCTTCAGCGAAAACATACTTACCCTTTGCTTCTGCTGCTTACACCGCCTGCAAACTCACCTGTTATCGAACTTTTCGGGGATAGTCTATGCTTAACTAGAGAAGATTTAAGTCATAACTAGTAAATAAGGTGGTGCGGTGAAATAATCCTACGATTTCATACAGCAAAACAATTAAACACTTCCGCTATGAATCAGTAAAAAACGTTCATCGCGAAAGGTCTGCAGAAACGTAAGAAACAGAACTTATTCCTAAGGATGCCAGTTTCAAAGCAGCACATATCAATGAAATTCTTCAGAATGCAGAGAACAAAGAGAACCACAAGGTTAAGACGATTATTTAACCCACGTATACAAGTGAACTAAAAGGTAGGTAGCAGCAGGTTAAAGGTAAACCAAAGATTTCTACTTTCTTCTTGCACACTCCGAAGTGCTACTATCAATGTCTCTCAAGGAGATCCATGGTAGATTTGTTCGCAACTCCGACATGCATTCACGCTTTGCATCCTGTCTCATTACAAACAGAATAATTAACTCTCTGATATCAATGGAAGTCCAAAATAATAATATAATGTATTCAAAGAGAAACTGGACAGAGAATACAGCTGAGATTAATGTATATTACAAAGTGATAGGTTCGTGTGAACTAGCGACAGAGATTTATTTCTCAAGTCAAGTCCAAATATATTTTTCGGACATATTCATTGTTCAATGTGGCATATAATCGATGACACAATGCAACATTTGGCTTTTTGATTGAACCACCGTGATAGAATTCAAATTTACAGTGGTACACATCAACTTACCTTATTTGCAGATCATTTTTAAGTGATTCTCAGGCAGCAGAAAGCATCATTTTCCTGCTTCGCCTGCATGGATTGCCGTTGATCCTCTACTCGTTGGAGCTGCGATGACAGTTGAAGCAAGTCAATAGTGGCTCCATCTTGACATGGTAGACGATCTTTGGTGTTTGCAAAACCTGATCCTTGGATAATCCCATTTGAGATTCCAAAATCATTGGTATCATCACAATCATTAGATAGCATTATGGGACTCAGGTGACTCCTAGCTCCAGAATTCATTCCTGAAGAGGGGAATTTATGGCTGGCTGGTATGACTAAGGGGCGTGCGATAGGAATTCCTGACGAATAGCTTGAAGAGTTCTGTGATTGAGATGACAGAAGAGAGCGAACACAGCCAGAGTCCGAGATTCCTGATAATCCTGGAACTGCTGAAGCTCTGTTGAAAACATTGAAATCTTGACTTCCTAATGCGGTCTCATGAAAAATAGAAAGTGAACCGGAACTTAGGCCTCTCACGTCTTGTGGATATTGACTACCATTCTGACTGAATATGCTTGCAGTTATTGGATTAGTTCCGTTTTCATGAAATGAAGGATACTGTTTGCCAATATCGTAATAAGGGAAGACAGGTTTTGAATGCAGATGCCCGTTTGTAACAGGCATCCCCGACAAAGGCCTATAATGAGTCCCGCCTTCAACTTTTACGTGCCTGCACCAGTCACCTGTTCCATATTTCTCAGGAATGTCAGTAGGGAGTATCTCTTGGCAGATAAAAGATGCAGTTGTTAACATATTCCCCTCAAATCTGCCACCTGCAAGATACGCGTACTTTAAAATAAGCAATGAAAATCCGAATACTTCAAAACAGTAGAGATGGAGTGATGATTCCCTAATTAGACACTCTGAGAACAGTAAGTCATATAGGAGAATCCTTAGACTACATTCGATCGGAGTCTTATGAAACACGAGTCATGAGAACAACACATAACGTTTAACTGTTGATGACTAGTTAGATTCATTTGTGAATGCAATTGCAGATTTGAAAATTAAACACGACTTTTGTAAATTTGGGTACGCGTTGGGTCCGTTCGAAGGTTTTGAGTTGAATTCTAGAGAAATTGTAACAAAAACATATGATCATACAGAGAAGATGACTCTTATTTAAGGCTTTTTCATCCATAGTGGTGTTCAAGGAGCTTGACTTACTTAAAGAAACTATCTCTTACGTATTTCAATATAAATTTCAATTGTATATTAGGCCTAACTCTCCGAGGCAAAAAGTTTCAGCTCAATGTTGCAGCTGCAATATGCACCCAGTGGACACATTCCTCCATTGCTAAGGCTTGATTTTCGACACGGTAGTCGCTCAACGCCTCAATCGTAAGGGAGAAATTGGGTCAGAAAACAATTTTTCATCGATAAGGGTCAACAATATATAGAGGACACGGATGCGCAATAGATGACAGTATGTTTGTATGCAGTTGAGGACAAAAAGGAGGGGTGGGGGTGACCAGGAAATGCAAGGATAATCTAGATCAGAAATGAATTATTAAACTTTATTAATACCATCAAATGACTGAGGGAACCTCCCAGCTCTTCCAGGATGACTCCCTATCTGAGGCTTTCTCCGCCGCTCGTTGTGTCCTGCAAGGCGCCTACGACAGCTACGCTTACCATCATCAAATTCACCCAACAAATGAAACCTGTATGGTCAGAAGCTAGTACATATTATATCAGCAAGCAATAAGAATCATAACATTCGAAAAGCAGTTCGATTCAAAATCCTGTTGGGATTAACTGAAGCGTACAAAAAATCAGAATGCCAAATGCTTGTGACAAACCAAGGAACAAGAAATTCAATCAAGAAAATATGAATCATGACAAACCTGCTACATTGTTGACAAAACCTCTGTTCTGTGCCGTTGACGATAACTTTCGCAGTCTTCGAGTGAACCTCGCAAACTTTATGCCTCCTGTGGTAGTCCTTATAGGAGCTAAGGTCCTTGTTGCAACCATAAACCTGGCAGTAGGCAGGCCGAGGATACACACCCAAAACGCGCATTCGCTTAGGGGGTGTTGATGATCCAGATGAAGACAACACGGGAGTTCCATTAGACAATTTTAAGCTATGAACATCTCTGTGATCAGCCAATCTCCCTAGTTTTAAGTCAATGAGTGAAGAATCCCTAGTGCTGGAGTCCACGATGGAGCTCGAAATCCTGGAAGAGGATTCGTCTTCACCGAAAAACAAATTCGGGGTGGACATACTTGTGCTCACCGCATCTCTAATTGAATCATTCTGCAAATGTTTGCCCACCATTTCTGGAAAACCCAACTCCCCAAAACCTTGACTTTCCATAAAAGTACAAGGGGTTTTCAATTCCCAACCCATCAAACCATTTCTACTTCTAGAAAGTGAATCAGTATGTGAAATTGTTCCATCTGATGCAACAAACCCTTTCCCTTCAGAAATACAGCTCCAAGATTCCATTGCATGTAAAAACAAATAGAAATTACCAGATTCTACCCAAATCCCACTTCAAATTATGCCAGAAAATTAGCACGCTTTTAACCCAAGGGTCAACTGATTATTTATCAATAGGTACCCATTGGAGAATCATCACTAGCGCTTTACAAAACCCAAAAAAAATTCCAACTTGATACCAAAAAAAAAAAAAAAAAAAGAGGGACTGCACCAAGTTTTCTCCTTGCAGTCCAAATTCATGGGAATATCATTTTCTGGGAAGCCAAACAGATTGTAAAGGAAACCCCATCAGGATTATATTAAGATAAATATAACCAAACTACAAAACAAGTTGAATTCAATCAAGAAGCATTGAAGGAAGAGGTAAAAAAACAATTCATGGTCAATGGAAAGCAAAAGACTGAGTAAGTGGGAAAACAAAATCCAACAAAACAGCACAGTATTCAGGTACTTAATGGAAAAACTAATCAGCACCTGATAGAAAGGATAACCAAAAGTTGCCCGAGAGAGAGAGAGTTCACTACACCAGTGTAAAGGTGGAGAGTTGGTATAGTGTGGTAGTATGGGTTGAGGCAGATACACCCAAATTTTGGAAAAGAGTTAAATATTAAACTCCATGGAAGAGCTTGCAGTAGCTAACTTGCTCTTTTGAGAGAGAGAGAGAGAGAGAGAGAGAGAGTCTGAGACCATTGAACTGAAACTTTATTTAATTTACCAGACTAAAGTCAGAAAGCAAATGAAGTTTACCCACTTTTTCCTTTGTTTGGCAGGCAAGCAGACCAAGGCAAGCATTGCTATTTCCACACTTCCGATTAACCACTCCATATTTCTTTTTCATTTCATTACTGCAAGACAATAATAGAGCAATTCTTTTTTTGTACAAGTTGATATTTTAAATTATTTTAATCGATAAAGACGAGAACATAGCGATATATTTCTTTTCTTCTTTTTTGAAAGAAGTGATATATTTCTTTGGATGTAGAAAAATGAATCAAATAAACTGTTCTAATCGACTGATCTAACATAAATTTATAAGTTTTTTTTTTCTATAAAGGATATGGTTAGGAGAGCATAGATGATAAATCTTGAGCCTATATTGTTGCTATATCGTGTGAGTGAGGGGAAAAATTTGTTGGTCGAAGTGAAACTTGCAGACAGAAGTTTGATTGAAAACTCAAATTTAAATTTAAATATAAATCGGAGTGGAGATAGATAAAGCTCATAAGCACCTACGTGAGGATTTTTAACAAGTCTGAATCACAGAGAGCTACTCATATGTTATTATATAAATAAAAGAATTTTTTTTATTTTTAAATGCCTTTTTACTTGTACGACTATATATAACATAGGTGCTTTATTTTGTGCACACTGCAAAAAATTATTAGAGACCAAAAGCAGAGAGTTTGATTAGTTTAAGAATAATCCTTGGAAGCAAGGAAAACATTGGCTCGAATTAAAAGATGCCCCGTGATGACCGCCTCCAATGACCAAAGCCATGCGAACGACACAGACGTCCAACAAGTCAATACTGTCCAACTATTTTAGCAAATTTGCACAAATGGCCTAAAGTTTTTCTAGTTTTTTGCAGTTACCATATAGATTAAAAAACCTACAATTAACCACCTACAATACAATTTGTTGCCTATGCGGCTATGTCCAGTTCCATCCATCTTCCCGTCAAATGATGACGTGGAACAAGCACACATACCATTTTAAGGCGATTCTCGTCATGTTACTCAATTAGGGTCTAAAATGTTTTGAGATTTTTTTGAGAAAGTAGAGAGAATCTGTTACTGAGAGAAGAAAAAAAAACTGCATAACACGTGTTTTTGTAGCAATAAAGTGTGTTAAACATGTGGTAATTTGATAAAACCGAAAAAGTACATGTTTCCGTCAAATGACGACGTGTAACACGCACACACACCATTTTAAGGCGATTTTTGTCATGTCTAAATTTGATTAGATTTTCTAAAGAAAATAGAGAGAATTTGTTATTGAGGGAAGAAAAAAAAACTGCATAACAGATGTTTTTGTAGCAATAAAGTGTGCGTGGATGCAAATTTTCTCCTCCTTGATCTTGGACAATATTGCACCTACAAAACAACTAGCACCTTAGGTTAAGGCCAAAAGCCTCACGCGCCCACGATGAGTTGGGGGGGCTTTGGCCGAAGAACCTCCGATGCCAAAGTTAGAAATTTAGAGAGAAAATGTATTTGGAGAACTTTGTGATTTTTGCAAGAGTGTGGGGATCCTCTTTTTGGTGAGAATAGGGTCCTATTTATAGAGCTAGGATTTGCTCTATTTGAGAGGTGATGTGGCCGGCCAATAATGAGCTTTTGTGGTTATGGTTTTGGCTTAATTACCTTAAAGAATAAATTGGTGGTTACATATTTATTTAGAATATTGATAATTAGGTTATGAAAAGGTTATAAAGAATAACTAAATAATTAGCTAAAAAGGGGAGAAAAGGGTAAGGAAAGGTAGGAAATAGGATGGATCCTTTTTTAGATGGGGATGGCCTTTGATGTGGTTTTGGGTGGTTTATTTGATATAATTGCTAACTTAATTGGTTGATTAATGAATTTAGTAATTAATTCACTAATTAGCCAATTAATAATTTAGAGGTTATGAGGTATGAGGATGGATGAGATAACTATGAATTTGTTACCTTCCTTTGGGCACTTTTGACTTGGTTTAGGGATAATTACCAGCTGCCTGCGCGTAGGAATCTCGGTATGCCCCAAGGGCAGTTTTGTCTTCTTTTGTCAAAAATTCACGTGTCATCTTGTGATTATTTTTGGCTCAACAGTGTGTAACACACATGTGGTAATTTGACAAAACTGAACAAATACATCCGTCAATTGTGCAAATTGCACAACTTTCCAAATTTTTGTTTGTTACTAAACATGTGGTAGCCTATCACTCCTCCCCTGCCTGTCTGGAGCGTGCACTGCAAATGCTGTGGAAGGAGAATGGGGATGGAACAACTCACTTACAGACATGGGGTGCTTTCACAGAAGTCATCTCTCTCAATCTGCTGGGTATAAACTTTGAGATTTGGGTGCAGATCTTTCTTTGAATGGGGTGGTGCCTACTGCCTGGTGGATTAGTGGTGGTGGTGCGAAGTTTCCCCCAAACCCAACATTTAACTTTGTCCTTGCTTTTTAAAAAGGAAGATTTGACGTGCAAATTCTAACACCATCCACTCAAAAGATCAAAGACCAAAATTTGCAACAAGTACAAACTACAAAATCGTAACTTACATATTTTAGTTTGATTTTTATCCAGTTTCTGGGTCTCGAACGAGCGTAAAAGCACATTTTACTTTGATGGTTGTCATTTGTTATAACATTCGAACTCTAGGTTTTTGTTTATGATTCAAGGGATATTCTAGTTGCTTTTATTTTAGTTTGATTTTTATCTATTTTTTGGATCTCAAACGTGCGTGAAAACACATTTTACTTTGATGGTTATCATTTGTTATTACATTCAGACCCTAAATTTTTGATGACTCAAGTGATATTTTTATTGCTTTTAATTTAATGGAAAACTAATTAAAATAACTTTAAAACTTTAAGTTTTAATAATAAAAATAAAATAAAGGGTAAAGTGAATAATATCAGGTTTGACTTTTTATTATAAAAATGTAATTTTTCGTTAAAGTGAACATTACCGCTGACTTTTCGTTAAAACTCCCTTTATTTAAATCATGAAAAAGAGTGATCCAAGTTTGATTACAAAAGAGAATGTTGTTTTAGTCAATTTAGTTATGTCTGGTCTGCGAAATGGAATCTTTTTTTTAATAAAACGTACTAGTACCGCTAAAATATATAGTCATGGGCGTATTTTCTTGTTAAAGAAATCGACTATTAGCATAATTTCTCAGTTCCTAACATCTTTGTCTCTTCTTATTTTAGTCAAACTCACATCTTTATCTATGTTTTTATTTTCTCTCATCTCTATGAAGTTCAAAAAATAAAGATGATAACAAGTACTAAAAATTCAATATTTAGAACAAAGTTGAACTAAGTTGGCGTAGTTATTTCTGTTAAATTTGTATATAAATGTGAGAGGCCAACTGATCAAGTACGGTTTCATTTTCTTTATTTATTTAATAAAATTTCCCTTTGTATCGTCGAGATTTCATTAAAATAAATTTACTTTGACTATCACCCTAAAGCGTTGAAATGTAAAACTAAATCGCCAAGCAAACGAGTGTTTGACAAATATTTAGGGCATAATTACTTAAAAAGAATCATAAGAGGAAGGAATGTGCGGGCGTAGGAATTGAGTTACAAGAAAATCAGAATTGAGTATGAAACGAAAAGAAACGTGTTCATTGAATTGTTTACTAACTGCCATAAATGAGAATTGAAAAGAAGTTCAATCCAAATATAAGTTATGACAATCAATGTGGTGGATCGTCAAAGAAAAAAGACTGGTAATATATGATGTCATGAATTTGGCACATCTCACTCGGTCACTTGGACAAAATATTCCAACCAGTACAAAACATCATCCAAACATTTTCTTTCCAGTATAATCATTCAAATATTTGACTGACATTAGTCCTTCATTTACAAGTTCGTTTGTTGTAAAGTACATTTAAGGACAGAACAAAAAAAAAAAAAAAAAAAAAAAAAATCCTTTTAGTTAATTAGCTGCAGAAAAGTATGCCATATAATATTGTGGGGGTGTCTTTGTTAAAACTTAGAACTGCTAGGGTTTCGCAGATTCTAGGGTTTAGGTTTCGTAAGGAAGGTTTCAAGGATAATTGTATTTCATTCATTCTTCTCTACAAGGAGTACAAGATTTATACAATATTCAATCAGCTATTCTAGGAAGTCAACTATACATAAAATACACGGATCAATCTATTCCTATAACTAAGGAAGGAAATCAATCTTCAATGATACTCCAAGATATTGTTGCCTCTTAATACTCCCCCTCAAGGTGGAGTGTGAATGTCAATCACACCCATCTTGCCAAGTAATGATCGAAATGTTCCTTGTCCAAGTGGCTTGGTGAAGATGTCAGCTATCTGTGCTCCAGTACGAACATAAGCTGTCGTGATGATTCCTGACTTAATACACTCACGGACAACATGACAATCAATTTCTATATGCTTGATACGTTCGTGAAACACGGGATTAGCTGCTATGTGTAGAGCAGCCTGATTATCACAAAATAGTTTTGCTGGCATACGATGATCGACTTGTAAATCATTCAACAAATACTTCATCCAAGTGAGCTCACATGTTGCAGAAGCCATGGCACGATATTCTGCTTCTGCTGAAGAGCGAGAAACAGTTGTTTGCTTCTTAGTTTTCCAAGACACCAATGCTCCCCCAAGGAATATGCAATAACCTGTGACTGACCTCATCGTAACTGAACACCGAGCCCAATCAGCATCACAATAACCGGTCAAATTTAAGTCCCCTTTCGACGGAAACAAGAGTCCTTGTCCAGGTGCCCCCTTTAAGTATCGCAAGAGACGATGAACGGCATCTAAATGTGGTTTTCTTGGCTGTTGCATGTATTGACTGAGTACATGAACTGCGTATGAAATTTCTGGCCTAGTGATTGTGAGATAAATGAGTTTACCAACAAGCCTCTTATATTTCGAGGCATCGTTAAGAACTTGCCCCTCTGTTGGATATAACTTCGAGTTTTCTTCCATGGGAAATTGGGCAGGTTTGGCACCAAGTAGGCCAGCTTCATCTAGAATATCAAGTGTATATTTGCGTTGAGAGATAGAAATACCTTCAGAAGACCGAGCCACTTCTATGCCAAGGAAATATTTTAATGGTCCAAGATCCTTAATACGAAAATGAGTGTGTAGAAAATGCTTAAGATCACGGATGGCTTCTTCATCGTTGCCTGTGATAATCATATCATCGACGTAGATTAGTACGGCTGTAAATGAGTGGTTACAGACTTTGGTGAACAAGGAATAATCAGCCTTGGATTGTTGATACCCGGCTTGGTGTATAGCAGTAGAAAATTTGTGAAACCAGTTACGAGAGGCCTGCTTTAGCCCGTAGAGTGACTTGTTGAGTCGGTATACATTATGTTCCCCCTGCCGACAAAGACCAGGAGGCAACTGCATATAAACTTCTTCCCCAAGATCCCCATGGAGGAAGGCATTTTGAACGTCCATTTGGTGAAGAGACCAATGGCGAATAGAAGCCACAACCAAAAGACAACGAACAGTAATGAGTTTAGCCACGGGAGCAAAAGTCTCTTTGTAGTCGATACCTTCACGTTGAGTAAACCCTTTGGCAACAAGGTGAGCTTTATAACGCTCGACAGATCCATCAGATTTGTATTTGACCTTATAGACCCACTTGCAACCAATAGCCCGATGACCAGGAGGGAGACGAGTGAGAGTCCAGGTATTGTTTTGTTCCAAGGCAAAGAGTTCAGAGGTCATGGCAGCTTGCCAGGAAGGATCACTGTTAGCCTGCTCAAAAGTAGTAGGTTCGACAATGGTGGAAATGGCACAAGCAAAAGAACGGTGAGGGGTAGAAAGATGAGCATAAGAAACATAGTGAGATAAAGGATAGCGCGTACCTGACATGGAGGAAGAGGAGGTGGCACCGGGAGTGTGCACGTGATACAAATGGTAATCTTGAAGTTGGACAGATGGTTTGGGGGGCGTTGGGAGTGTCGAGTGGCAATAGGAAGCGACGAAGGTCGAGGCTCGGTGGGAAGGGGGACTTGGGAAGTGGTTGTGTCAAGAGTGGTTGGTGGTGAGGGAGGTTCAGTGGGTGAGGAAGGCTCAGTGGTGGCTGTGGTAGAGGCAGGCGAGCTAGATGGTATATGAGTGGTGGTAGAGTCAACAGGTAAGGGAAGCACAACACTGTCGGGTTGGTGGTCAGGTGGCTGGGAAATAAAAGGGAAGGTGTCTTCGTGAAAAACTACATCACGAGTAGTATGAAATTTGTGATGAGTGAGATCATAAACGCGGTACCCTTTTTGACCAAGGGGATATCCAACAAAAATACATTTGTGAGCACGTTGGTCAAATTTGTGTGCAGGAAGAAGATTCGTGGCATAGCATAAGCACCCAAAGACACGTAAGTGAGTAAAATCGGGAAGGGTACAATGTAAAAGTTCGAAGGGAGTTTTGTTGTGAAGAAGTGGTGTGGGAAGACGATTGATTAAATAGCATGCGGTTTGAACACTTTCCCCCCAAAATATTAAGGGTAAATTTGCTTGGAAACGAAGTGCTCTCCCAACATTCAAAAGATGGCGATGTTTTCGTTCAACTACTCCATTTTGCTGAAGAGTAGAAGGACAAGAGGTATGAAACACAATACCGTGGCTGTCAAGGAAAGAACGTAAAGAAGTGAATTCAGCCCCGTTATCAGCCCTAAGTGTTTTAACCATGCAGTTGAATTGTGTTTGAACCCAAGCTATAAAGGAACGCAAAAGCCCTTGCGTTTCAGACTTAAAACGCATAAGATGGATCCAAGTAAAACGTGAATAATCATCAACAATGGTCAAAAAATAACGAGCCCCCGAATGAGAATTGACTCGATGGGGTCCCCAAATATCACAATGTATTAAATCAAAAGGTGCTTTGGATGAAATAAAACTTGATGGAAAAGATAAACGAGTTTGCTTAGCAAGAGGGCAAATATCACAAGAATGACTGGAATCAAACATAATAGTTGGAACTTGTTTGGTCAAAATTTGAAGGGGACCGGTGGATGGGTGTCCTAAACGTTGGTGCCAAAGGGTGGAACGGCAGGTGACATTGTGAGCAAGGTGGGGATTTTGTTCCGACGACAAGTAATAGAGTCCATTATATCGCTTGCCCAGGCCAATCGTCCTCCTCGTATCCATGTCCTGTATCACACAGAAAGTGGGAAAGAAAATCACTATGCATTGTAGAGACTCGGTAAGTTTGCTAACAGATAATAGATAGACTCAAAAATTCGGAACATGTAACACATCATCAAGTTTAATAAGATGAGTAGCTTGAATAGAACCAATAGCTTCTATAGTAGCTTTTCCCCCATTCGGCATTTGCACAGAATCAAACATGACTTTCTTGTCAAGTAAATGAGGTGAATGAGAGATATGATCCGTTGCCCCACTATCAATGATCCAATATAGAGTTTTCTGTGACAAGGCTCCTGACATATTAGTTGAAGATGTAAATGTACCTGCGGCATTTGCAAGGTGTTGTGGATTACCATCAAGATTGGTTTTCTTGATCATGGCCAAGATTTGATTGTATTCTTCATTAGTAAACTTTGGTCCGTCACTGGTGGGTGCATGGTGGTGTGGATCAGGAACTTTGGCAGCGTCAGTGCTAATCTGCACTTGATTGGCCACGGGTTTCTTCTTGTTGGGAAGAGTCACCTTCTTGCCGTGGTATTTGTGCCCAGGCGGAAAACCATTGAGATAAAAATAGCGATCTACGGTATGGTATTTTTGATCACAATAGGAGCACTTGAGAGATGAATTACCTCGCTGTGTAGCTGCTTCCCTGTTGCTTGTCACATTCATGGCATGTAAACTATTGTTATTACAAGTGAGAGATACCTCCACTTGTTTATCTTGTTGTAAAACAAGAGAGTATGCCTTCCGAGTGTCTGGAAGTGGCTGCATCAACAAGATTTGTCCACGTACCGCGGCATAGGACTCATTCAATCCCATGAGAAACTGCATCACTCTTTCCTTTTCATCGCGTTCATTGATCTTCTTCAAACCCCCACAAGTGCATGTTGGGGGCTCATGGTAGGACGTCAATTCATCCCATAATGCCTTCAGTTTTGTGTAGTAGACTGAGATTGATTGCTGTTCCTGTCTATGCTCAACAATTTCTCTCTTGATTTGATAAACACGCGAATCGTTCCCTTGAGAGAAACGATCACGCAAATCAGCCCACACATCTGCTGCTGATGTGTAGTAGGAGACGCTACTTGCGATGTCTTTATGCACTGAATTCAAGATCCATGCAAGGACCATATCATTGCATCGTTGCCACAATGCAAATTGTTTATCTGTTTCAGCAGGCGGATCAATGGTTCCATCGACCAAGCCTAACTTGTTTTTGGCACTTAGACTGATGCGCATGGCACGACTCCATGTGTTGTAGTTGTCTCCTTGAAGAGTTTTGGAGACCAATATGTTCCCAGGTTGATCAGAGGGATGTAATAAGAATGGATTCAGAGAATCAGTAGCCATTTCAGATGGTTTTGTATCGGCTCCTGATGTACTCATGATGGTGATATCATTGGTAGAGATGCGGAAGCGTTGGGTATTCAGAGTCACCAGAAACGGTGCTCTGATACCATGTTAAAACTTAGAACTGCTAGGGTTTCGCAAATTCTAGGGTTTAGGTTTCGTAAGGAAGGTTTCAAGGATAATTGTATTTCATTCATTCTTCTCTACAAGGAGTATAAGATTTATACAATATTCAATCAGCTATTCTAGGAAGTCAACTATACATAAAATACACGGATCAATCTATTCCTATAACTAAGGAAGGAAATCAATCTTCAATGATACTCCAAGATATTGTTGCCTCTTAATAGTCTTCACCCCCCCCCCCCCCTTTGTTCACCAAAAAAAAGTATGACATAATATCGACCACAAATATTATGTTTTGTTTCTATTTTATTTCTGCCGACGATGTAGGAAAGGAGAACGAAAAAAACTAATAATAGTGATATTCACATAGTTATTTTTATCTTTTACATATTTTTGTTAATTTCTGGTCATTAATATTTTTCAGTTCATTTGATCTTACGATCAAAAATTAAAAAGCATGTATGTGTAAGAAGTAAAATAGGTGTGTGAATATCCAAAACTAATCACAAAGACTTGCAAGTCTCCAACTAAGAAAACGAAAGTCTTGACCAAAGGGGGATTGATCCATGTCAAATGGGAAGTATTAATTATTCTACGTACTATATGAAATTGAGTTTCAAGGAAGGATCAAAGGTATGCATTCATATTAGATATTAGCGAATGTAAACCATGAATCAAAGTCAAATGCGAAGCATAAAATGTCGACAAAACTTGGGCATCAGAGCAGTGGCGAAACTATAATTTTCGGTGAGGAGGGGCCTCACACAAATGTTTTTATTTAAAGGAAATGGTATTTACAAATCTACCAAATATCATATTATCTATGTATATCTCAAAAGTAACCAAATGTCCCAAATAACTTATGCATAGATAATATTACATACTCACAATTATATAATTGTCCACGACGAGTTTGTATATTTTAAAATTGTTGTGTAATAACTTTGATGCCTATACTATTAAAATCAGTTAGACCAATAAAAACTTTACAAACCGTAACTCTCATGTAATATGTAGAATAGAGAATTAAAAGAAATTTAAAACTTATTTGTTGAATAGATTTTGAATTTGGGATAACAAAATGTATGAGATTTCAAAAAGAAAAGGGGAATAGCTCTCGGAGCTTGGCTACACTGTTAAGGCAATTTTTATAATTACAATTTAACGATTTCTATTCCAAGAAAAAGTGTTGGTTTGATTTTAAATGCTATTAACTTGTGTTAGAAAAAATAGATAATATTAAATTTAATTGTAAATGAGCTGATTGGGTTATGTTTGAAACTTCAAAGGCAGGACTTGAAGCAAAAGAAAGATGCTTAATTGGATTTTTAAGTCAGGATAGTCCCAGGCAATCCCTGTTCCCTTACTCCCTCCGCCAATGCATCAGAGTAAATGCAAAAGTATATGTTGCTGAAGAAAACTGTGTGTTCACGTGCATCAGAGTGAATTCATCAAGCGACTGTAGATTGAGCCCTACAGAGTTGGGGCCAGAGACAAAACCCTACATCCCACTGCATACTCCTTAACCAGAATACATGAAACCATAGACGAAAAAAGAAAAAAAAAAACTATGAACACCAGCTACAATTTTAGCCAGTTTGTTTAGAAAGTCGTCCCCTAACTAACTCATTGTCACGCGGTCCCCTAACTCTTTAACTTCCATAGTTTGCCAATTTCATGTTATTGGCAAGTAACCCTTTACCATAGTGGTTGAAAAGAGTTGAACTGTTGCATAACGGCGTGGGTTCGAACCCCGTCGGTGGTTAATGTAACAAAATCTATCGTTTAACAAAAAAAAAAAAAAAAAAAGCTATTGATCTTTGATTTCTCTTATATAACTAATGACGGGTTACAAGGATTAAAATGGTTTAAAAAAAAATAAAAAAAAGCACTACCATTTCTATTCATGTGTTTATTAACAACTAAAAATCTGTTTTTATACCAAGTAAAAAGACACGACATGTATGCTCGCTCTTATTTTTCTCATCTTTAGTTGTGTAGACAGAATTATCAATGTTGTATCTAATTTGGTACATGGAAAAGTTCTAAACTTCTTGGCTAAAATGGGGATAATAAGGATTTAAAATGTTCCTCTTGTTGTAAAATCGACGATGTGTGCAGTGGAATAAATAAACTAATGACGGGTTACAAGGATTAAAATGGTTTAAAAAAAAATAAAAAAAAGCACTACCATTTCTATTCATGTGTTTATTAACAACTAAAAATCTGTTTTTATACCAAGTAAAAAGACACGACATGTATGCTCGCTCTTATTTTTCTCATCTTTAGTTGTGTAGACAGAATTATCAATGTTGTATCTAATTTGGTACATGGAAAAGTTCTAAACTTCTTGGCTAAAATGGGGATAATAAGGATTTAAAATGTTCCTCTTGTTGTAAAATCGACGATGTGTGCAGTGGAATAAATAAGCAAGACACAAAATTTTACGAGGTTCCTCTACAGTCAGTGTGACTGGAGTACATCCTCGGGGCAGCAGTAGGGCTTTTATTTATAATCTGGAATAATAGGAGTACAAAGATAACTCTCTCTTATTCTCTCCTTTCTCTTTCCTTTCTTTTCTCTCTTCTTCCTCTCTCTCTTCCTCTTCCTTTCTTCCCTCTCTCCCGTATGACTTGTGTGTGTGTAACCTTGCTTTCTTCCCTCATCTTCTTTTTATAAGAAAACTAGGGGTAGTGGTAGCTCTTAGTGGGAAGGCATCTTCTTAGTGAAGCAACCTAACATTCCATTACATTTGGTAGCCATCCATATTCAATGTTTTATAACACTCCCCCTTGGATGGCCACAAGTCTTCGATTGACTCGTTAAAATCTTGATTTGTTTTTTTTTTATGCTCCCCTTGACGAGTATCTCCCCTTGATTTCAAATCATTTAGGTTGATGATTGATCATTCTGCTTCAATCTCTTAGCGAGAAGAGTTGTCAACAGAAGTGCTTTACTGGTAGTTAACTTTCCACAGGCTTATTCTTGAACTGGGCTGGAGGGCCTTCTTGCAAGTGATCCTCAGCTTAGTTGAGGATGAATCAGCACGTTGTCTCTACATGCTTCAAGTACTCAGGTCTCCATGTAGATGTGCATCTTCTTTAGTTCTTGGATCATCTCGGACTATGCTTTCATCTGGATGCAACTCAGACTCCTCATACTTCGTCTGTGAGATACTTTTGCTTTTGAAGAAGTACCTCTACACAAGTTTATTTTTGAAGTGGGCTGGGAGGGGTTTGAGATGAGTACTCGAGAGCAAGACTAGGTAAGCAATCAGGATCTCACTTTCTCCATGTTCTTCAGATGAAGGTGAGGAGAAAGCGTGATATGAGATACTTTTGCTTTTAACCTTCATGATATGAAATACTTTTGCTCTGGTGTGGCTTGTTTGAAGAGGTATTCTCTTAGAGAAAGAAAACTGAGTATTTTGAGATGCTTTGTTGGAGATGCATTCTCAGAGAGGAAGAGTTAGCTATTTTTCAATTCTGGCTTGCCATAGAGAATGAAGATTGACATATATAGGAATTTCCCAATAGCCGGTAGTGATGCTGTTCATTTACTCTGGTCAGCAACTGTTGAGTGATTAGAACAGTAAGATTCACGCGTTTTTAGACCCGTCCGTGACTTCTGCAAAGCTGAGATCACGTGTGAACAGTGTTGACAATTTTGATCCAGAAAATCCGACTTTTGAAAAAAGGTAGTGCCTCTTCGATTTCTGAACGAGAAACTCTTTGATTTCTGAACAACAGGCCTTGTTGCCTTTTCTTTTTATGAAGGCGTTAATTGTTTTCCAAAGCACACTTGAGATATTAATTTTGTTCAGATACACTCAGAAAATTACTGCCTGTAGAAATTTCCCTTCTTGCACTTCTGAGATTTTATTTAACCTTTTTTTTCATCATTTCTAAAAATGGCTTGCCCATCTGACCGTCGTCTTGATTTGAATGTCGGGGAAGACGCTGACATGTCTTCTCCAGACAACATATGGCACCCATCCTTCTTATCCCCTAACGGCCCTCTTACAATTGGGGATTCTGTGATGAAGAACGACATAACCGCTACGGTGGTAGCGAAGAATCTTCTCACCCCCAAGGATAGCAGAATTCTTTCCAAGCGGTCCGACGAGTTGGCTGTTCAGGATTCTTTAGCCTTCAGCATTCAGTGTGCAGGCTCTGTATCAAATATGGGCCAACGTCTTCTTGCTCGGACTCGTCAAGTTGAGTCACTGATGGTTGAGGTGGCGAGCCTTAGACAAGAGATCCGAGGGCTCAAGCATGAAAATAGGGAGTTACACATGCTTGCCAGTAGTTACGCGACGAGCATGAAGAGAAAGCTTGACCAGCTGCAAGAGTCTGAAAGTTGAATTCAGAGTGACCATCAGAGGTTTGTGGCTTTATTACAGAGGCAACTTTTGTCTTTGCCGTCTGAGGCTTCACCAAGTGTTAGAGGCTCCGGATAATCAACCTCTGGTGCTTCGTCTTTCTGCAGCTCCGCCGAGTACTGAGGGTCCACGTGAGCAATGAAGGCTCCCTCATGTTTATCTGCACTTTGTATATATATTTTTTTTGAGATATCAATAAATAAGCTTTATTTCATTCAGTGTATTGTGCCAAATACAATAAAGCATATTCTTCACTAAGATGTGGTACTTCTGGACCAAATATCAATTTATCTTTACCCTCTCGAATATAAATGATCATCCTTAGTGTCTAAATCATTTGAGTATTCAACTCATAATCTTCAATCCATATGATTCTTTAATATCATAAACATCATGGATAAGATTCGTGTTGGCATATTGTTCGATTCTGCAGTTCAAGACAATATTTCTCTAAACACTTTATAATCTTTCTTAACTCTTCAGGAGTCCCAATTTAATATCATCAACTCTTCAGGAGTTCCAATTTAGTATCATCAACTCTTCAGGAGTTCTAATTTAATGTCATTGACTCTTGCAAGAGATTTTAGTATGTTGCAACAATATCATAATGATAGTACTCACTAAGGCAATTTATACCATCTATTGGTACTGAGTACATAATTTATGCTTTATCCTTCTAGGACTTACTTCAAGCAATCTGAATCCTTCAGAGATTTTCTACACTTCATGACACATTTTCTTTTGGAATTTATACAGAGCAATTTGCTCCTATGTATACTTGAGGGATTTACTTATAGAGATATGATGTGGGCGACTCACAACCCTTCATATATAATTCTCCATTCATATGAACTCGTTTACAACCTTGTGTCATATCATGTGAGTGTATTTCACTGTATTACAAATACCCATATGTAACCTCTTTGGTTCAACATCTTTTGGCTATTTGTATTATATTCAAATATATATAGATCCATGTTTCCACGTTCTTACAAAATTGTAATGGAATTGCCTTTCTCCATTTTTTGCCAATAATTTTTCCTTTCGTCGACGAACAAAAGAACGTGACTCATTATCAACACAGCTTATTGATGAAATTTAGTAGCTACTTATAAAAACCAAATTTACCATTGGTTATCATCAATTCGTGATCCCATATTCTCATGTGTATGCGCATGCATAAAAAGCTTTTCATTTCTTTGAATATCCATTGCCTCTTTAAGGGAATTACACTATCTCTTCCAGGATAGTCATAATTTAGAGAATGCGGATCATAACCTCTTCTTGAGCGTTATAGAGCTTGAATTTTAATCTCCACTTCCGGGAGTTGAGTTATTGGAGTCTATACGTCTATCATGCTTCATGCATGAGACATCAAAATTCCCATGTCCGCGGATTGTCCTTTCTGGGACGTGTACCCATACGACAACTGTCATGCTTCCGGCATGCAACAGTTATGCTTTGGGAATGCAATAGTTCAGTAGTGCCATATTCTTCTTCTTTCGAATGACTGAACCTTTTGAGTCTGAGGGTCTGTCACGCTTCAGGCGTGCAACAGATAAATCATTTGCTGCCACATTATTTTGTCCAATAGGGACATCAATTCTTGTAGGCACATTTGCAGCAAATATATGTGATTTCATCACTTTCGTTACATCATTCAATTATTCTTACTTCATTTTCTCATTGATTTCTTCGTGAATCAAAATAAGACAAATTCTCTTCGTTCTTCTGGAACGGTCTTTTCTCATCATTCTTCTAGAATGATATTTTCTCATCATTCTTCTGGAACGATGTTATTTTCTCCCCCTAATGGTGGGAAAACTGTCTTATTAAAATCATAGTCCGCAAATCATGCGGTAAATATATCTCTAGTCAAGGGTTCAAAATATTGAATGATGGATGATAAATCAAATCAAACATAAATTATCAATTTGCAATGATGCCTCATTTTAATACATTTGTGGCATTGCAATAGGCACATAGATAACATAACCAAAAACTCGTAAATGTGTAATGTTTAATTAGTGCCCAAACACGAGTTATACTGAGAAGTATTAGTGGTTGGCAACATGTCTCAACCAAGCTAATAATGTATCATGTAACATGGCATGTCTCCATGTAGAAAACTTGGCAATTTCATTTTCATAAGCAGAGTACGGGTAATCAATTTCATCCGTTTAATAAATGCTTCTGCTAAATCATTTTGAGTACGGACATGAGGAACATGGTGTTCAACGTCAATGCCCAATGTCATGCAATAATCATCAAAACTTCGAGATGTAAGCTCTCCAGCAAATATGCATTATATTATCATTTACATACATCAAGGAACTTCTGGTCCTTATTTAATAGCCTATGAATTGGTACTCTTATGGCTTTTATTACAATTAAGTTGTGGCACTTCGGCTCTTCAAACTTAAAGTACTCATCAAGGAACTTCATGTCTGATCTCTGAGGATCAAGGGTCTTCATGCCCAATCTTTTTGCATGATGGAACTTCTGGTCCAATCATTTTAAATTGCTTTTAAGTAAATAAAGCTTGTGATAAGGGCTTTGATTCAGCACCATTCACATAAATCAAAACTTAAAGCAGTAGGCGGTAAAACCGTCCATGGTAAGTAAATTGCTTTAAAGTAAATAAAACTTGTGAATGGATTTTAAACCAACACCATTCACATAAATCAAAACTTAAAGCAGTAGGCGGTAAAACCGTCCATGATAAATAAATTGCTTTAAAGTAAATAAAACTTGTGAATGGATTTTAAACCAACACCATTCACATAAATAAAGCAATAATAGAAAAGGGTGATGATTAAGTTTCCATCAATTTTCTTTTCTTTTCAAATGGTGCAACTCACCATTCCAAAACCTTTTCTTTGTCTGCCACTTATAAGAAGATCAAACCGTTAGATTTAGCTCAAATTTTAGTATGATATGGATAAGAGGATACCAAACAACTTTCGTGAAGAAACGGTTTCAATCTGAGCAACTGAAAATGGCGTTTTGGTACTCATAAGATGGCTGTCCAGTTTTCTGCGGAAATTGGAAACTGGTTTGGTATTTCAGACATCTGTGACGATCGCACCGTTAAAATTTTCTGAGATTTTGATATGTTGTAGATACTGGGCGGACGGACAACTTTCAAGAAGAAAATTTTTCAATCTGAGTTCCGCAAGTTGGAGTTCCGAGGATGTTTCCTTGGCTATTAGATTTTCTACGAATTTTGAGTCCGTACCATTTTGCTTCTGCAAATGATGATATACACTTATACAACAACACATACATATTTGCTTCAAGAAAATCAGTAGTACAAATATTTTAAGATGAAATGAAAAGATTTTCTTATCTGTGAGATTCCAGGCGACATAGGTGAACAAGATTTGTGGCGTTGTGCTTTCCACTGACACGAGAGCTTCTCGTGCTGATAACGTGTTGTAAAATCGACGATGTGTGCAGTGGAATAAATAAGCAAGACACAAAATTTACAAGGTTCCTCTACAGTCAGTGTGACTGGAGTACATCCTCGGGGCAGCAGTAGTGCTTTTATTTATAATCTGGAATAATAGGAGTACAAAGATAACTGACACACCCGTACCCTAAAGTAAGGCATGCTGGCCGTCACGTGAGTGTGACGTAACCATGTGCGCTGTGCGGAAGCGAAGATCAATAACGAAGTACGAATAAATTCAAATCGAAGTCTAGAAATGTGTACTAGAGTCAATTCGACACTTATACAAATTCAGAGCGTACTAAGTCGGTGCAGTCAAGCACGAATAAAAGGTTTTTAAAATACACACTCAATGCCATACATATGATGAATCTGTCAGAAAGGTGCCGAAGGTTCCTCGATGCGTCAACCCAGAATTCAAGCTATCTAGAACCTGGAGGGGCGAAAAACAAAAGGGAGTGGGTCAGCAAAAACAATTCCTTTTTCCAAAATCATTCTTTTCTCAAAGTTCTAGCCCCTCTCCGTAAAACCTGTATAGTTTCCCAGAAAATATTATATACATATATCTCAATCTTTTCTCAGCATAAAACGTTTTCAAAGTATTTCATTGTATGCCGTGCAATGCATCTCATATCATATCATTAATATATGTCATCTCAGCCCTCGGCTGTAAATATAGCTCATAACTTCTCAATCACATAATCATATATATATCCTGTACACACATCATAATCTCATCATATCATCATTATCAACCCTGTTTCAATAGTAAATGCTCTAGTGCTACAATCACGTGAGGACTATGCGAATGAACGCGGGTCACCTACATGTCGTAACACTCAAAAGTGATCTATACGACAAGACTATGCACCTAACTTGGATCCAAGGCGAGCATGCGGTGCGGGAGGTGAACGACACGTGAAAGACTATGCCCCTATCTCTGGGCGGGAGCACTAACAGTGTGTACAGATCTATGAGCTAATAATTCATGATATCTCATCATATCTCATCACATCTCATCATATAATTCATCATATCTCATGATCGTTATCAGCATAATATCTCAATTGCATTTCAACTATATCTCAAATGTATTTCGTACGTATTTCTAATGTATTTCATACGTATATCAATCGTTATTCGTTTTCAATTATGCGTGTACCTACCTGGTACTTATCTGGCGTCCTCGGCACCAACACATGCATGAAATGTATAATTTATAACTCATGCATCAAATCAAGTAATATGCAAGTTGGTAAATCGTATATTTCCATTTAAAAGTGATTCTGGGAAAATCATATGTATATATAGGTATACGGAAAATAATACTACCCACTCACTGATAAGTAGCTGGTTCGTAACCCCCGCGTCGGGCCTGGCTACGGTCGTCTTCGGTATACGTATCACCTATACGAGAAATTACGTAAATACGTTATTTAATACATACTCACAACTACGGGAATAACTTCTCATACATAGCTCAATTTTGGTATTTGCATATACCAACGTGACCTACTCGTCGTCACGAACATCCCCATATTTTTAAAATAATTTTTCAATGTCCCACGCGCCCCCACGCGCCTGACGTGGCACGGACCCACGCGCGGTCACGCGCCGAGCACAGTGACGGCGTCAGTTGACGCCGTCAGGAATATTCCGTCAACTTTAACGGCGTCAGATTAACGGCGTCAGTTTAACGGCGACGGAATATTCCGTCAGGTCGCCGGAATATTCCCTCCGGTCGTCTTCTCCGGCGACTTCGCCGGCCGCCGGCGACTGGTTTCGCCGGATTTTCTGGGTAATTTTCAAATCGTCCTATCTTGCTCATTTTTCATCCTTTTTGACCCATTTTTCTTCCTATGTGCTCCAAATTTAGTGTAGAACATGAATATACCTTCAAAAACCTTGAAAAAGGTCTTTAATTTCCTCGGGGACGAACTTCCAAACCGGCCACTCTCGATGCACGTGATCCCGACGTCCAAACTTCTCCAACGAACTACTCCGAGCCTCCTTGGGACCTCACAAGGATCGTTGTGATCTTAGATCGTCCTAAAAATCATCCAAGAAAAAGTTGATGAATAGTGCATAACTTGGTGATCGAGATTTGGACGTGAAATTGAAAGGGTCCTTACCTGAAAATGGTACCGCTGAGTTCGTATGATCTTCACGAGTCTAAATATGTAATTAGTTTCGACGATCTACGAGTTTTGGTGAGGGTTTGTGTTTATGCCGTGCCTTGAACAAGAGAGAGAGAGAGACGGTCGTGGGATGAGAGAGAGAGGGTCAGAGAAATGGAATGATTGAGAGATAGTGAAAGTGTTTTCCAATAATGAAAGGGAGAGGGAGAGTGACGGGAATGATAATTGTGAGGGTTGAGTGGTGTGATCATGCTGTTAAACACTATGTATTATCATAGGTTTTAATAATCGAGGGCCACTTCCAATAGTCCTCACACCACACACATACACACGTAAATAATCCCCGTAGGGGTAATTCCGTCATTTCATATCCAATAATTTAAAATGTCGGGACGGGTTGTCACAATAACTCTCTCTTATTCTCTCCTTTCTCTTTCCTTTCTTTTCTCTCTTCTTCCTCTCTCTCTTCCTCTTCCTTTCTTCCCTCTCTCCCGTATGACTTGTGTGCGTGTAACCTTGCTTTCTTCCCTCATCTTCTTTTTATAAGAAAACTAGGGGTAGTGGTAGCTCTTAGTGGGAAGGCATCTTCTTAGTGAAGCAACCTAACATTCCATTACATTTGGTAGCCATCCATATTCAATGTTTTATAACACCTCTATATATATATATATAGGGGTTTTTGAACATTAGTCCTTGCAAAAGATTAAAATTTTAAAAAAAACCTGGTGCTATATTAAATATTCAATTTAATCCCTTAAATGTACTTTTATCAAAATTTGCATTCAAATTTTTTTATTTAATGTGTATTTTTATTTAATCTCTCCACATTAGATTTTAATTTTATTATTATGCACATATTTAGTTTTTTAAATTATAAATGAACATAAATGAGAAAATATTAAAAGAAATTTGTACAAAAATATATAAATACATAAGTGTAAAGAAATGACTATGCCGAAATATATAAAATTGACTTTTTTGTACCGAAATATTTGTACCTACATGATTGTACCGAAATGTATTATAATGAACCTAAATGTATGTACCGAAATGTATTATATTGAATTAATGTACTTAAACGTACCGAAATATCAATACCGAACTGCATGTACCAAAATGTATGTACCTAAATGTCAATACCGAAATATATGTACCAAAATGTATGTACCTAAATGTCAATACCGAAATGTATGTACCTAAATGTCAATACCGAAATGTATGTACCTAAATGTCAATACCAAAATGTATGTACCTAAATGTCAATACCGAAATGTACATACCAAAATGTACGTACCTAAATGTATGTACCGAAATACAATATATTGAATTAATGTACCTAAAAATCAATACTCAAATATGTGTACCAAAATATACTTAACGAAATGCATTATATTGACCAAAATGCATTATATTAAATCAATGTACCTATATGTTTGTACCGATGGATATACCGAAATATTCAATTGTATTAATGTATCTAAATGAAGAACATACAAAATTGTTATCGGAATATATATTATAAAAAATTAATTGCCTAAATGTAGACACTAAAATATATTATGATGAATGAAATAAAAATTAAATTTAAATGTAATTAATAAATTAAAATAAAAATAAAACATCAAAATATAACTAATAATGATATGATTAAATGTACTAGGGACTAAAATTGGATTTTAATCTTACATAAGGTTATAGTCTAAAACTCATCTTTTTAAGGATTAAAATGAAGTTTTCTAATATATATATTTGGCTCACTAATTACATGCAAAAGTGAGAATGTCTCACAAAATCGAATACAACCAACCTTAGGGTTAGGGCTTAGTACATTCGCTAACATCCTGTTATGTGAAGCCTGCAGGCAATAGGTTAGAGAGAGAGAGAGAGAGAGAGAGAGAGAGAGAGAGAGAGAGAGTTGTGACCAACAAGGTAGATCGATATTTAGTTCTATATTGCTCATGACGTACCCAAACATAGCTAGCTAGTCAGGATGCTGCATGCATGGCCTAAAAATATGTATCGACCCAGTTCATGAAGATGGGAAGATGGACGATGTGGTGCCAGCTACAGGCTGCAGCTGACAGCTACTTCCAACTACAAACCAACAAAAATCATCAATACTTTTGTAGGTTAAATCAATCGCCGCTGGCATGGTCGTCTTACAAAGCGACAATGGCGATGCCTTTAGATCTGGCCTGCAGCTCCCCATTGATCTTTTGGAGCTGGTGGTATTTACGCACGCACGTACGTATTATAATTATGGCCTCGTGTGTGTGTATATATCAGACTGCTTAAGGGGAGGGATTCTTATTTTTTTAGGAAAATAGGGACATGCTCTTCACCGTTTGATTTAACTTTAATGAAATTTTGTGGTTGAGATTGTGTGACATGTGTTTTAATCTCAACCACACAATTTCATTAAAGCCAATCTAACAGTAGGAGCGTGTCTCTATATTTTTTGAAAAAATATGAATTCCTCCCCTTAAGCAATATATATATATATATATATATATATATATATATATATATATATATATATATATATATTACATACTATCAAAAGCAAATTAAGTTATATGGAATATTACATACTATCAAAAGCAAATTAAGTTATATGGAAGGATTCTCTCCGAATCCATTTTGTGGGAATTCTAGAGATCTCGACATTCTAGTCTTTTATCATACATTGTGCGGTCAGTTTTCATCAGATACTATTTGTGTTTTATTTTAAATAAAAAAATCAAATAATTTCTAATCGCACAATACACAATAAATGACTAAAATGTGAAGATCCTAAACCTACAAAGTGAATCCATATGAGATCCAATTCCAAGTTATATATCGGGTTGCATGAAATTAGCAGTGCAAGAGGTCAACCACCCCAAATCATTGTGTGTGTGTGTGAGAGAGAGAGAGAGAGAGAGAGAGAGAGAGAAGATGCATGTCTTTAAATTTTGAAAAGAGAAATTCTTCTCTGATTGCTATATCGTAAGGCTACAAAGTTAGTCTACAGTCCCTCTACATATCCAACACCAATATTGTAAAAGTAATAATAATGCGATTATATGTTATCAACTGTATAACCTCATTATTATGTAATATTGGACTATAAACTTTGAGATTATGCTGTAATCTTACTTTTTTTCATAATTCAAAAGTTAATATTAACATTATGTTGTAATACAGTTAAATATGAAAAAAAAATAACCTCAAGATGAATAATAATGACGACTGATTACATGATGTCTACTAATAACTTTATCAAGGGGGAACACATGGGGGGATCGGAAGCGGGGGTTGGGGGGGGGAAATAGAGGGGGACGACTAGGGGGAGGGAGATGAAAGGCAGCCATGAACCTCAAGCCGAAGCAAGGGGCCGACGACCATGGTTGTTGTAGATCTAGAGTTTGTTGTGTTGGGGAAGGAGAGAAAAGTTTCGGGGTGAGGAAACTAAACTCTAGCCAATTGCTACTACAAATCTGTCACAAAAACAACAAACGTTACCAACCTAAACTAAGGCACATGCAATGCCACTGCTAAAAGCAAGACTAAATTCTAATTCAATTTTTTTTCAAACTTGTGAGACAAATCTGTCACAAAGACTTATAAGTAGTTGAATCACTCCATTGATTGCCAAATGATATTGCGAGGATGCGAATAATTGATCCACCTTATAAAGTAAAAAAAAAAAAAGTCTTGTAAGGACTTATAACTTTATAAGGAGTTGAATTACTCTACATTGACTATTAATTGATGATGGAGCTAAATCATCTCAACCTTCTTCAAAACTCTCAACCAACTGTCTTTAAATATTTACTTTGTTGTTTGATAGTTGAAGTGGAAAAATTGGAAAACTTGTAGCAATGCAAAGTAACGCATTCACTTTGTTGTTGTAAAAGAATATCTAATAAGGTTGGGTTTTGGGTTTTGATGGGTTGGGAGGGAACAATAGAGGTGGATGTGCCACCATCCATGGAGCTATACCTCCAATCATACACATTCATACATTGCTATAAGAAAAATGATATTACCACTATACCTTTTATCAAGTGAAAATGACCCCAATAAACCCCTCTTCCTTCATATGTCCCTTTCAAAAGAATTCAAACACAACTTTGCATGAAGGAAAATTAAGAGAAAAGATAAAGCACGCAATTTCTGGGTGGCTAGGGATGGAAAAGGAGCCACTCGATCGATGCAATATATATTGGAGCAGAGGACCCACCACCCCCACCTATTTTTAGTGTCCACTCCTTCCCTCTTGCCAAAGAGAGGAGAGCTGGTACCCTTTGGCACCGTGTTGTTCTTTCTTTCAGGCAATCATGGTCCCCCTTTTTATGGATGGGAAAAGATCGGACTGACTGAAAGAGAAGACAGCTCAGTCATAATCCTCCAACAAATTTTTTGGTGGAATGGTCCCGGCTAAGATCATATGTATTCATGCATCTCGACTTTTTCAAGGAAGTAATGTTTGAAACTTTACAGATTGAAGCAAACCCAGTAGCTAAATTAGTTTCAACTTTTTACATTCCAAAACACATCAAAAAAAAAAAAAAAAGTGCATGGTCAAGTAGTAGACTAGCTAGTAGTACTACTGCCAAGGATTGTCTGCCCTCTTCATTCTCGTGCCCTCCTGTTTGTGTGATCACGATTAAGCCACATCAACATTTTATATTACTATTTAGTTTTGTCTTATTATCTTTATAAAAAAAACAATATAAAATGTTGACGTGGCTTAACAGTGACCACACAAAACAGGAGGGGATGGGAAGGAGGAGGGCAGACAATCCTCCTCCCTTTTGGATAACAAACGATGAATACCGGAAGAATGAACGTAGCCAAGTTGGCTAGTGTTAAGATAGCAAATGAAACTATGATGAATAAGAAGTTTTTCATAGATTGGAATATTGATTGAATTACGGAGAGAGAGAGAGAGAGAGAGAGAGAGAGAGAGAGAGAGAGAGAGAGAGAGTAATTCTCTTACATAACAACACTAACAATTTTTCACAATTTCAGCAACAATCCATCCTATACTCTAGCACCCCCCTCACGGTTGGAGCAGCAAATCTTGTATGGGGCAGTCAAACATGAGATTGCTGCAAAGAACAGAGCACACATTTTAAAGGAGTACACCTAGTGTCAAGTTCGAATCATTCTCTCCGTAGTTTAAATTAAATTAAATTATTACTCGAATCAAAACTTGGAAGACTTGGAAGAGGATTAATCAGAAAAAAGTACAAGGTTAAGAGGGCGGATAGCAATTGCTTGGCAAAACCCAAGCTCAATAATGGGGTCAAAATTGGCCTAGCTTTTCTTTGTTTCAAATCAACTTCCATTGTTGTTCCCTGCCCAATTTCTAAAGGCTGCAGTGGCCTAGGAAATGGAAGTTTTGTTTCAACTTTCATGAACTGAAACGAAACCCAAATCAAAACCCTCTTGGGCCTTTTGGCTGAAGTAAAGAACATGAGGGATCCAAAGCCCCACACACACATCAAACATCCACAAATTATATGAAAAAAGAAAGAAAAAACACCCCCCACCCCACAAGGAATCCAAAGCCATTGATGTGCCCTCACACCATGAGATGTTTAATGTGGGTATGTACTGCGCCCGACATTATACAGTAAACTTGGGGCTGGAAATTTTTCATTTCATTTGATGTTGCCATTCACTAGGGTACATTTGTGGTTGCCCGTAACAAGTGAACTAGTGAAGTTTTAGGAAATTCAGGATGTTTTTCTATTTAGGCAGATAATTGAAAATTTTTTTTTGGTTACATGGTCAGAGTCAGTCAAATCCTAGACTTATCATACTACTAACTTGCTACTCTACAAGTTCTTTAATATGTTTAAATATATAGAAGATTTTGTCTCGAAAAGTTGTCCTGTGTTGAATGTATTGTTGGCATAATTTTTTGTCCTTAACAATAAAAATCGATAAAAGTGATATATGAGTTTGTCTACTGTAAATTATTTTGGTCATTTCATGAAAAATTTGTCAACACCTTCGTTAAATTGTTATGTGAACGACCACGTGACAATCATTTTAAGAAATTTTTTGTCAAACCAACCACTCCACTTAATAAGAATATTGACAAATTTTTTAAACGATTTCGGCAGACAAACTTAGAGACCACTTCTATTTCATTGTTAGAGACCAAAGTGAAGAGTTATGTCAATCTCATTAATCATTTTAGCTAAAAAGTTTTTATCAAGTTCACAATTGTCGTGAGTCAAAGTCACTTCTTATTTATATGAGAGTCCGATACAAAACGGACACTTATATAGGACCAAGTTCAAGTCTTAAATCGCCTTCAAAATATTCATCCTAATGAAAAACGGTCTTTGTAAACCTTGTGAACATGACAACACAAATATTTTGCGACTTGCACGTTATTTCAGGGCCATGTAGTCTTTTTGCCTATGCTCTTGAGTGTTGTTGTTCAACTAATACTGATTCTGTCTGGATATAAGTTATAACTAGTGCTCTTTCTTTGCAGTTTTGTGGGTGATCCTTCCTGCTGCAACCAGTTAATTAATTTAAAAAAAAAAAAAACTGCGGTCTTTATCTTTTATTTTTCTAATTGCTTGCATGCCAAGGCTGCCAAGTGCTTAAATAGGATTTTATGACTCGTTTATATATGCTTTTAAAATATTTAAAAGTGTTTTTAGAGAAAATATTTTTGAATTTCAAAAGCACTTAAAAGTGCAGATAATTTATTTGCATTTTTACTAAAAATTGGTTTTAAAATATTTTTATCAAAAACACTTTCAATCAATTTAAAAACACATACAAACAAGCACTTAATTCTATTCCAAAAAAATCATAGAAGTTAAAAAACTACAGCTTTCAAACGCGTGCGGAGGCTAGTTACTAGTATTGACTTGCCACAAAAGAAGGAGGGGGACGACACTAATTCACATGGCAATGTGAGTCCACGACAAATTGACAATGACAAGTTGACAACACTAGCCATGACATTGTTTATAGACTTGCTTCTATCAGGACCTTAGCTGGCTTCAGCCTTCAGAGTTGTATCTGAATGGTCTAATGTATATTATGTCATTAAATTTAGTCCCTTTCAAATGCATTTATAACGATGAATTTATTATTATTTGGGGTGTGTGGATATGATGAATTTATTATTATTTGGGGTGAAATATCCATGCATCCAATTTTACTTTTCACACACATTTTTAGTTTTCGGCCGTCGGATTGGATGATTTGATGAAGATTAACAGACAAAAGTTAATAAGGGGTTGTGAGAAATAATTTGCGCACACCCCTTTTATTTTCATACACTTATATCTTTAATTTATTTTTTCTTAATTTGATCAATAATCCATGAAATTTACATTCAATCTGATGACTCGTGGGTCTTATGTGCATACGTCTTTATCTCGAGAATTCAAGGACCTTGTTTCCTCTGCCTTTATGGCTCAATGTAGTATCTTTTCAACCAAATAATTTCAAGGAAATATTTTCTTGCATACAACTAGGAAAGAATCCCCACACACAGTTGGGGATATATACTCGTGTTAATATTTCATGATTACAAGATGAGATGTATACGAGAGGATATACTCCTAGTTATACAGCAAAACTCTCAGAGATCAGAGGGACAAACAGAAGGATTGACATATATATTTTAAACACAAAATTATCTACAATAATTGAAACAAGAACACGTGTATAAATGAATTTAGGGACACAATCTTTGTAGCTATTCTTCAAAGAGCGTTGATGCTTGATCTTGAATAAAATGGAACCACGAGGAGCTTCATGCAGTGGGTGATCTTCGGTTTCGAGGGGGATAAATTGGCACATGTTTGTTGCGCTTGTTAATTCTATACGAGCTTAATGAATAACACAAGAATATTTGTATGTTTGGTGTTTGCTTTGGCCATATAGCTTTCTGATTTCTCGTTTTCTCTTATGTCGTCTTTCTTGAAAATGAGCCTAGAATTTATAGGCGATTGAGTCTTAGTTTAGAATCTCCAATCTAAATCCCATATTGTGGGATTGATTTTCTAATTTAAATTAATTTAAGCTAATTATGTAATTTAGGTCTTAATTAAATCATAATCTTTAATTTAGGAAATTAAACACTAATTGATATAATTTGTCCCCTTTTGTATTTGATTTGATTTTTTTAGTACATTGATAATTTTACACTAGGATAAGGGGAGTTCGACTAAGTCACACAATGTGCAGCCTAATTTGGTATCGAATTCGATATTCACGATATTCGAACCTGAGAACTCTCACTTCTAGCAAAGAGGAATATCAGCAAAATGTAGTACTGAGTGGCTGTATTTGATTTGATTTAAACTAATTGATTTAATTTAGTCATTAATTAAATCAAAATCAGTAATTTAATAAATTAAACCATAATTGAGGGATTTGATCAAATGAAAACTAATAAAAAGGGTTTGAAAAGTTTTAGTTTTAATAAAAAAATAATGTTATAAGTTTTGTTTAATGAAAAGGGCTTGGACCAACAAATATTTAACCAAAAACCACCTCAAAATGCTATTTAACCAAAAGGACTCAAAGTTTAATAAAAAAAATCCAAAACTATTGTCCACGAGCCGAAAAAAGGACATGATAATTTCTTTGGAAGGAAAATTGACAAGTATGAAACAGAGAGAGCAGGAAATTATCATGGAGGACTATGAGGGGTACAGAAAGTGAAGTTGGGATGGATATCAAAGCCGTGACGAAGACGACGACCAACTCCATCATCTTCTCTTCTGGATTGCGGTCTCTGAAAATTTGTTCTTCTTTATTTATATATATATATATATATATATAATTAATTAATAAGATATTTAATATTTGTTTATGGTAATAGTAATGGTGGTAGGTGGTGTGTGATTGGCAGATTAAGAAGCTTAAAACATGGAGGTACAAGTGATACCCATTTCAAAAACAACCAAATCAAAGTTCAAATTAAAGTTGAAAAAGAAAGCATTCATCGGAATAAATGACACACCCCGACCTAATCAAGGCATACTGGCCGTCACGTGAGCGTGACGTAACCATATGCACAGTGCAGAAGCAAGATTAATAAGAGGAATACGAACGAATTAAAACCAAGCGACTAGCAATCCAAACTAAGGTAACGTGCTAGTGCGAGAATTAATAGTGTTTACATAACCAGAGTATAAATGAACTAAGTGCAGTTAAGCAGGAAAGTAATGAGTTCAAATAACACCAAAGGGTGTCCTACATAAGGAGTGGTTTGTCAGAACTGTCGCTGATATCCTTGTAGCCACCAAGGAACACTACCTAGAACTTGGAGGGGCGAAAAACAAAAGCGTGAGTGGGAAAAAACAACGCTTTTCAAAACCATTCATTTCTCAAAAGTTATAATCCCTCTCCGTAAAACCTGTATAATTTCCCAGAAATAAAGCATATATTCATATGCATATATATCTCAAAATCCTGCCATGAAAACATATATGCCATGCCAAAGTATCTCCACTGGATGCCAATCGTGATTCAATGACTAAGAACAAATGTCAGGTATCAAATCAGCCCTCGGCTGAATCTATAGTTTATACTCAATCTCAATCAATTATATATATATCCTACACACAATCAATACCACCTCTAGTGGTCTGCACAACATAACTGAATATATAATAAATATGCTCCAGTGCTACGATCACGTGAAGACTGTGCAAATAATCACGGGTCACCTACGAGTCGAACCCACTTATAGTGGTCTATACGACAGGACTGTGCACCTAACTTGGATCCAAGGCGAGCATACGGTGCAAGAGGTGAACATCACGTGAAGGACTGTGCCCTAGCTTTGGGCCAGAGCACTAATATCAATGTGCAGGTTTCTGAGCTCTCATCACATCATTCTCATCATATTCAGTACATAAACTTACATGACACTTACTTGTGCGTTCGCAACACCAATCATAAATATATGCAACATTTAACGCATAATAAAATAGGCATATGCTTTGCATGGCGTTTCAAATCATATAATCATTCAAATTCATTTTCTGGGGAAAACAGTAAATATATAGGTACATACGGAAAACCAAAAGCCCACTCATTGATATGTAGCCGGGTTGTAACCCCCGCGCCTAGCTTGGCTACGCTTGTCCTCCGGATAGGTCTCGCCTATATGAGAAGTAACTGAAATAACGTTATTTAAAGCACATAAACGAGTTTCATAAAATAACTTCTCATACATTGCTCAATTTTGGTATTTGAACATACCAACGTGATCTACACAACCTCACGAACATCCCTAAATTTTTAGAATTTTTTTTTCCAGCCCTCACACGCCGGCCACGTGCCTGGCACATGTAACGGAACAGTAACGGCGTTAGGAATATTCCGTTAAGTCCTAACGGAACCCATCAATTCTAACTGACGACGTTGGAATATTCCGTCAAACATGACGGAATATTCCGCCGTCTCCTACCTTTGAACTCCGGCGACCGTCGTCGGCGCCGGAAACTAGAAAAACTTCAAAGTTTGATATCTCACTCGATTTTCCTCCAATTTTCATGAAATCAATACCAAATTGAAGCTCTCAACTTGTAGAATACAACCATACATGTTTTAGGACCTTAAAACCACGAAATCTTGCCGGAGAAAATTGAGAAAACTGGCCAACTCTGCAACTCGTTATTCTGACGTCCAAAACACGTCAACGAACTACTCCGAGCCTTTAGAAGACCTCCCAAAGCTCTCTGTGAGCTTAGAATTTCCAAAAACACAACATATTACGATTGCATGAATAGTGACCAAATCGGAGCTAGGTTTTTCACGTGAAATCAAAGGTTTCCTTACCTGAAACTGGTACTAAATGATTCGTACGAACCCCATGAACACAATGGTGATCTTAGAATCCTCGATTTGTAAGGTTTGGGTGAGTTTGATGCTTGTACGTACAAGGGGAAGGAGATAGAGAGTGAATCCAAGAGAGAGAGAGAGAGAGAAAGAGAGAGAGAGAGAGAGAGAGAGTGTGTGTGTGTGTGTGTGTGTGTGTGTGTGTGGTCCAATTCTAGCCACCCAATCACAACTAAACAATCCTCTAACTTCCCATTGGTCCCAAAAACTTAGGAAATTGTATAATTGGACCAAAACCTTAGCTTAAATTACAATTGTACACCCCACGCTCAAGGACAAATTCGATAATTCACAATAACGATAATCATTTCTTAGGACGGGCTGTCACAATAAAGCCGCCGAAATAAGTTCAAAGAAGTTTAATGGCAGAAATCGACGAAAAAGTGTTTGGAAAAAAAAAAACCAAAACATAAAATTGTTTCTGGAAAAAAAAAATCAGATACAGTGTTTGTTTTGTCTTTGCACAAAAAAACACTGTATCTGAAGAAAAAAAAGAACCAAAATCTAAAAACAGTGGCTTAAATTCCAGAAACAATGTCTTAAATTCCAGAAACAGTGACTGAGATTCTAGAAACAGTTTATGTTTTAACCTTTGACTGTTTCTTTTCTTTCATGCATCAGTTGATTATGTTTAAGGAAAACTAATGAAAATGGCTTGAAAATTTTTAGTTTTAATAAAAAACCATGTTATAAGTTTTGTTTAATATTAGTATAAGGCCCATATCAAAGCAGTCCAACTAAAAATGGCCCAACTATAATAAATTATGATTTGTCAATTTTATCCCTAACTTTTTAACGTTCAATTCCAAATTTTCGTTGATAATAGAGTTCATTGTTGTTTTGCAGACCTTCTTCTTTTTCTTTGAAACAAAAATATAGATACTCATACTATTTAATTTATATTTTGTATTATTTCGTTGAAATGTGATCGTTGTTATTATTTATAGTGTATTCGAGGTATTGTTTTTCAATTTTTTTTCATCAGTGGAGTTCATCGTTTGTTTCTCTAGAAAATAAATTTGAGATATGTATGCTATTCAATAATAACGACGGGTCATTGTTTATAGACTGTAAAAATAAACTGTCTCTGGATTTTAAATAACATTGTTTTTGAAATCTAAGTCATTGTTTCTGGAATTTAAGTCACTATTTCTGGAACCTAAGTTACTGTTTCTGGAATTTAAGTCATTGTTTCTAGATTCAAATGAAATAGATACAATGTTTCTTAAATATAAGCTAGAAAAGAAATAGTGAAATTCACTGTATTTGGATTCAAAGCAAATTAAGCACCTTGTTTATTAAATATAATCAACTAATGCATGAAAAATAAAAAAAAAAGTCAAAGGTTAAAACATAGACTATTTCTGGAATTTCAGTCACTATTTTCGGAATTTAAGACACTATTTCTATAATTTAAGTCACTGTTTCTGGATTTTGGTTATTTTCTCTCCAGATACAGTGTTTTTTTGTGCACATACAAAACAAACACTGTATCTGATTTTTTTTTTTTCCAGAAAGATTGTTATATTTTGCGTTCTCCAGAAACAGTTTTATGTTTTGGTTCTTTTTTTTTCAGACACTTTTTCGTCGGTTTATGTCATTAAACTTCTTTGAACTTGTTTCAGTGGCTTTATTTTGATGAATGCTTCTTTTTTCAACTTTGATATGAACTTTGATTAAGTTGTTTTTGAAATGGGTATCACTTGTGCCTGCATGTTTTAAGCTTCTTAATCTGCCGATCACACACGACCTACCACCATTACTATTACCATAAACAAATATTAAATATCTTATTAATTTTTTATATAAAAATAAAAAGAAGAAAGAATTTTCAGAAACCGCAATCCAGAAGAAAAGATGATGGAGTTGGTCGTCGTCTTCATCGTGGCTTTGATATCCATCCCAACTTCACTTTCCATACCCTTCATAGTCCTCCATAGTAATTTCTCTCTCTACTTCATACTTGTCAATTTCCTTTCAAAGAAATTATCTTGTCATTTTCGGCTAGTGGACAATAGTTTTGGATGGTTTTTTTTTATTAAACTTTGAATCCTTTTGGTTAAATAACATTTTGAGGTGGTTTTTGGTTAAATATTTGTTGATCCAAGCCCTTTTCATTAAAGCTCCCTTTGATCAATAGGGTGTTAATTTGCTTATTTTATATTTTAATTAATTTGATATATTTGACGAAGGTTTCAAATGTCGATATGTGTCACTCTTAATGACTCATTCGACTTGATCAGTCACATGCAATGTGTGCAATTTGGCAATACCCATAGTGTGCGCCACATAAGTTCGAATGAGTTAAAATTTAATTTGTTGGTATATTTCACCAAAATTTCGATATCTACATATATATAAATCAATGACATAGTTATACAGCAGAATCTCTCAGAGCACCAATAATATTTTGCTTCTAGTATCAATTATAATCTCTTTAATTATTAACCGGGAGAAATTGGAAGAACTATTAAACGTATTGAAGTTGCACCTGTCTAAATTTCAACAAACGAACTTTAATATAGTTCTTCTATTTTTTCTGGGTTAATAATTAACGAGAATATAATTGATACCAGAAGCAATATATTATTGGTGCTCAATCAATTGCCGGTTCCTTTTCATCTGATAAATAAGATGTTGATTTTATTGTTTATAGTGCGGACCAGCCAAACACATTGAAAAACAACAAGATGTGACAGAAGAGCCATGGATAAATCCTTGATGTTGCAAGGATGTTTGCTCAAATTAAGCAATTATAACATAGACAGATTCTATTATCAAAGTTTAATTATTTGCGAGACATGATTAATACTTTAGGAGGTGTATTCAATTTGAAATTTGAGAGATTTAAATGGATTTATAAATCCATCAATTTTTATAGAGTTTAATTAATTTGTAGAAATTTTATGTTAAATTTTGATTCAATTCACTCAAAATCCCATGAGGTGAGGTGAGATTTGTGAATGCTTAAAATATACTACGAAATCTCTCTAATTCCTCAACTTTTTCAAATTCTTTAAAATCACATTCTAATCGAATACACCTGAAATGTTATAAACTTCTTTAAAATACTAATTGAATACATCCGAATTTCTAAGTATTTTAATAAACTATCTTAAAATCCTGATTGAATACATATTAAATTTTAGATAATCACTTAAAATCCTGATTGAATACACCTAATTTTATTAAAAGAATTAAAATTCCACAAAATCCCAATTGAATACACCCTCCTTAATCTAGATAGGTAGAACCTAAACACTGAGGTGCTGCACTGCAAATTTTGTTTACCGACTTTGTACAACTACAATGTTTACAATACATAAGATTTGGCATAACCTAGCTAATTGGGGTAGAAATTCTAAAATAATTACAATTGTAAACTTAATACGTACCCAAAAAAACACTACATATGGAGAAAAATCCAAAGATGAATATTCTACTCTAACTTTGTTTGGTAATGTAGACGAAGATATATAAACATTATTTTCTTACCATTACGTTACATATCTAGAATTGTGAGAAGGACAATGTTTTTGTGTTGGCCATAAAAGATCATAGGAAAAGTTTTATTCGAACCCATGTAACTTCACTTTACATCTAAATTAAATTTTAAATATAAACTTATCTTTTTTTTACCCTATTGCATAGTTACCATCAAGTACAAAATAAAATTAATAATAAAACTAAAATGTATCAATAAACTCACACTCAATAATTAGACTTTAGTATCATGCAACATTTGTTCTACACTCTCATAAAGAAAAAAAGGGGACACTTTGGATGCAGTCCCTAATTATCAATATTCTTTGACTGGAACCTTGTTGGTTTTCAAATTTTTGATCGAAATCCCTGAAATTAATGTGATATGTATTTCTATGTAGGTTACTATATTTTTTAAATTAAAAATTGAAATTTATAGTTGTTTGTATTTATTCTTCACGTACGAAAGACCTTTTTTTTATAACCATTGAGCCCATGCATAAGGCATTTTTTGAATCATGGCGTGCTACACGCGACTTACACATTTTAAATGTATTATTATGTGCGTGCGAAAGACCTTTTTTTATAACCAGTAAGCCTGTGCAAAAGGTATTTTTTGAATGACGACGTGCTACACAGGCCTCACACGTTTTAAATGTATTATTATGCGCGTACGAAATACTTTTTTTTATAACCGGCACTACATGCTCTTAAGATATTTTGAACGTATTTAAAAATAGAGAAAATAATATTTAATAAACAATTGATTGAATCACATTATTGCTAGCTTATTGTGAGGTACTAATTTTTTTATAAAAAAAACTGTACAAAAAATTAATTATTAAAAAAACACTGTTTATATGACAAAAATACCCCTACATTAATTGGTGCATTATTTTGAATTTCTTTTAAACATTTTTGTTTGGGGCATTTTTGTCCTAATTTTTTTTGTCACATTCTGGCCTGGGCTCGACTTCGCCATAGCACGATATTGTTCGCTTTGGGCCCCTACCGCACCCTCACGGTTTTGTTTATGGGAACTCACATGAGAACTTCCCAGTGGGTCACCTATCCTGGGATTGCTCTCACCCAAACTAGCTTAACTTCAGAGTTCCGATGGAACCCGAAGCCAGTGAGCTCTCAAAATGCCTAGTGCTAGGAAGAGGTGAGAATGTACATATAAGGCTTACATGATCATCACCCCTAGGTGATGTGGGATCTTAAATTTTTGGTGAAGCCGGTGACCCCAAAAGGGCCTCTGGCTTTATATATATATAGACACACACACACACATATAAAAACATGGGTACATTCATCAAAATTAACTAAAAAATTATTGTACCAAAATATGGGTACATTCTTCAAAACCACACAAAAAATAATAGATATTAGGCTTAATAACATTAGTAAATTTATTTGATTAAACTTAACATGGATTCATTCTCAAATCAAGAAAAAGAATATACCCATATAAGTTTAAAAATGGATTAGAAAAAAGTGAATAGATTTTATATAAAAAAAATGGTACATTTTACTACAACAAATTGGTATACTTAAGAATGGGTACATTTTAAGCTTAAAAATGAAAAAATTACATGAATGGGTACATATAAGATTAAAAAACTGGAAACCTTTTTATAAAAAATTAAGGGGTACAAACTTATTCTAATTTTTTTTTTATTTTAGAAATGTTTTGAATTGAAAATTAGTTAGGAGTTTAATAAAGGTGTGAATATTTAAATTCTAAATCAATTATTAATTTTTATTTTAAAAGTTATGTAACTGACATGTAAATTCATTATTGCATTAATGCTGGGGACCTTGATCAAAATCTTAATGCTAAGGACTAGATACTAATTTTTCTATAAAAAAAATAAAATCTTTTTGACGGATGTGTGGTGATTTTTAAATTTTGAATCGTTCAACTAAGGTATTGATAATCGATTTATGCACGTGTTTTTTTCGTTTGATTTCAAGTCTTTTTTTTTTTTTTAGTGTTGAGCGTATTGCCTGCAAAAAAGGACTTGTCAGCCCAAGTATATGTGTAAAACAAACGAAAGGAAAAATGGATTATGCCAATCAAGTTTTTTTCATTTGATTTTAAGGCTTTTAGCGTTTAGGAGTGTAAGGTTCTAGCCGTGCATTTTTGTTTTTGTAATGCCTACGAAACTGTTAGACTACATGTGATAATGTGAGTGATGAATTAGCCACATAAGCGAACAAGCATATTACCCTTTTTGAATAATCACTCGCATATTGTGGTAAACATAATTCATTTGACTGCTTCCTTTACACCTTAAATGAGCAGCAGAACATTTATTTTGGTTTTTTACTTTCTAAATGGGTGTAAAGATAATCTACTTATTGAATTGAGTTTGTGAAGGTAATTTAAGTAGTAAATTTGGGTTTAAAAAGATATCGATTGTTTAATTAGAAATAATATGGGTGGAGAATAAGTTGAATATGAAATTTTTTTTTATAAGGATTCAAATAAAAAATTTCAAAATTATATTAGATAAAATTTACCAGAAGAAGAAAGTTCCTCTATTAAACAAACCCAGTATGACCCTATATGTGGAAGGAAGACCAAACTCAAGCTGTAAGATCCCACATCGTCCAGGGGAGTGATCCTTATATGTATATTCTCATTTCTACCTAGCATAAGGCCTTTTGGGAGCTCACTGACTTCGGGTTCTGTAGAAAATCCGAAGTTAAGCGAGAAGGGGGCTAGAGCACTCCCATGATGGGTGACCTACTGGGAAGCTGCTCGTGAGTTCCCAGAAACAAAACCGTGAGGGCGTTGTCGGGGCCCAAAGCAGACAATATCGTGCTACAGTGGTGGAGCGGGCCCGGAAAGTGATCCGCCCCGGGCTGGGATGTGACACAAGCACCATTTCATTTGACTCCCGATGGACCATATATATATATATATATATATATATATATATAAAAAAACTAACAAAAAGTCCAAAAAAACTTCTCTTTTAATGAAAAATCATTTTTAAAGAATTCTCCATATAGCTTTCTTCATACGACGTAAAACAGTAGAATGTTAAATGTTTGGTTACTTTAACAACGTTGGATGAACATGGATATTCATGTACATTCAACTGTGTTAGAGACTTGGACTATCTCGATAGGAAGCAACAGTATAAGACTTCATTTTTTCTTTCGACATTTTAAGTTAATTATTTAATTGAAATGTTTGGAAACATTTCAAAATAATGAAAACTTAAAATGTTATCAAACGGACTCTCAAATAGTCATTTTATAATGCTTATCCACCTAAGAAACTCTCATATCTCGTGTCTCATATATGTTTCTTCTTCTCATCGTGTAATAATGAGATGGATAAAGAAAAATGGTTGTGAAACATAAGTCGGGGTGGATCAACTCAAAAACTAAGTCATAGAATTATTACAAATAGTTATAATCTTAGGGACTCCCATAATATCATCAAATAACCGAACGAGTTGATCAAATCACATCAGAAGAATTCTCGAGTATTTAATTGTTTCTTTAAAAGTAAACCTCACTTTTACTTCAAAAGTTGCACATATGAATGGATTTGCCTGGCCTAATTTCTCTCTTGTAGCAGGCCATTATTGAAAAAACTAAATTGGCATGAATAGCTAGTCTCCAACTTAGAAGAGTGTTTGAGAAAATGTGGGTAAAAAAAGGACTTTAGAAGTTGTTTTAGCTCGTGTACCGATGGTGCACTTATAGATAACTGAAGAAACTGGTGGCCCTACTTAAACATTAGGTGTTGTATATATCTGACATAATTTGAGTGCTTCCCAGTTAGGAGTCGACACGCATTCATCCAAAAGCATGCAACCGTTAAGGTTGTTGCTCGACGTCCGTTAGGCAATACAAGGTCACCTAGAGGTCTTGACATTGTACAGTATTTACTATTTGCCAAAATATGAGAACAAGAATGTTTGGCTTTTCTTCGTGCTTACTCACATATGAAATCCGAAAAGTATGAGTTTCCTATTAAATTTACAATTTAATAGTTTAAAGTCAAGAATTGAATCAACTACATAAAATCGAAAAATGGTGAGTCTCCTTTAGAAGTCAATAATTAAATACTTAAAAAACAAATCAACTAAAGGGCTAATCGGTCGGATTCTTTTTCCTTAATTTCTCTACTTTTTAAAATTTTTGATTCCTTCATTCTCCAATTTTTGCTAAAAGAAAGAAAATTTATTTCGGAAAAAAAATGAAAAAAGTAAATAAAAAATGGATGATGAAGTGTAAAAGTTGGACCATAGAGTGAAACCAAGCAAAACCCTCGTACGTATGGATGGACATACGATACACATAACACAAGGATATTTAATAGGATAGAACTTCGTTGCTGAATTTGCAGCAGCCAAGTCCAGTTCTATTTAATACAAATTTGTATAGTGAACAGTATTAGCTTGTAGCTACAGGAAAGATAAAACCAAACACCAATACAAACACCCTTTTTTCAAGGGTTTCCATTTTCTTCATATTACCCTCATCTTTTTATCCCTTTTGGTATACCCTAAACACACAGCCTCCTGAAAGAAAGTTTGTCTATACATCTGATCTTAACCAAGTAGAGAGAGAGAGAGAGAGAGAGAGAGAGAGATGGGCAGAGGCAGAGTTGAGCTGAAGAGGATAGAGAATAAAATTAACAGGCAAGTGACTTTTGCCAAAAGAAGAAATGGGCTGCTCAAGAAAGCTTATGAGCTCTCAGTTCTCTGCGATGCTGAGGTTGCCCTCATTATTTTCTCTAGCCGTGGCAAGCTTTATGAATTCTGTAGCAGTTTCAGGTATATATCTCTCTCTTTCTCTTTCTCGGCACACTGAAAATTTTCTATACATTTTTTTAATGTGAAGGATGCATTTATTTTACTTTGGATTTACGTATTTGATGGATGTCTGTGGCCTTCTTATTTTATGCCAGTGGCTGTAATGAGCAAAATAAGTGGGTTTTCCCTCATTTTCTTTCTTCTTCTTGATTCATTCAGCTCAGATGTTGATCCGTTCCAAGTAATCACTTTAAGCAAGAAGATGCTCTCTTAATTATCGTTTTTCTCATAATTAAAGATCTAAACCCTTTTAATTTCTCATCTTTCTTAATTTTATTTCTTTGTAGAACACTTTTTGCTCTTGGATTTATGTACGTTATAGTAAAAGTTAATTCATTAGGTTTTGAAACAATTGATGAATCAAATTTACTGGGTTGTTTGGTGGTTCACAATCTTAATTTTCCTATATAGTTTAAATTGATCTTAGTTTGATCTTTATATTTAATTAGTTTTAAACACTAATTTTCCCAAATTTAAAGAAATGGAGTTTGTAAATCTAATTAATATTGTTAAGTTGTGAAATTGTTAACCTATCGATATATATGACACGCTTAAAGCTTCCTAAAATTTAAAAATTTTGATTTCGCTTTTAGTATTTGCTACTTATAATATGTAGGATTCAGCTAATTTAAACAACTTTCCTGAATTGTGAACCATTTTGTAGACAGAATGGGTTTATTGTTTTTTATTTTTAATTTTACTATTTTTATGTGTGTGTGTTTTCTTTACTCTTTTAAAACCAACAAGATGAACACTTTGATTCATGGTGTTTTCCAACAAGAAAATTACAGATTCTTTTATCATTTCATTGTCGTCAGTTGAACTTTTATTTTTAAGCTAATGGGAGAGACCGGTAATTAACACACCGGTCACTGTTATGATTCGGTGCCAGGTTAATTTGATGTTTGATATAAGTTAGATTTTGTGAGTCATTATTGGGTTGAGTTCACTTTGTTGGTTTAGTTTCATTTACCAATTATCCACATCTATTTTTTGTTATCTTTTTATTAAATTTTACTCAATTTTAAAATTTAATATAAGAACTAAATATTGTTTCTCCTTATTCCTGCTCCAAATTCGTATCTTAAAATTTTCTTATACCTCCATCACATATTAATTGTATTAACTAATTTATGTTGCAGGTACTATATATATATATATATATATATATGTCATCATATATACTAGTATGGATTTATAAATATATAGAAGATGAAAATTCTTTGAACTATTTTCATGGATGATAGGAAGACTAATTTTTATTTATTTTTGTAGATACCTTTATCACAGGTTATCAACTTATGATATAGGTGTCATATATGATGACATATAGGTACCAAAGCTAGAAAGCACATGTAGTAGAAAATTCCAGTTTAAAGTATCAAAATTGTTAGCAATATCAACTTTTATGCCCACGTTACCACCAAAAGCCCTTTTGTTCATAATATCGAACATTTATGAATCCAGCCCAATGCAATTAAAAATACGTTTACCTTTCAAAAATGCTATTTAAGAAGGAGAAGTAATGCGAGTGACAACAGAGCCAAGCCGATATGCAAGAATTTTAGGAATAATTTTGAACATAAATGATGCTTATAGTTTCTGTCATCAGTGCTGCATATTTTTCCTTCTTCGATTCATAGTGATATGTGTTAACTACATTGGAAAGGTAGCAGAGATGAACAATTATAAAATCAAGAAATGAAGTTTTACAGATAGAAGAGAAATATGTGAAAGAAATAACGAAGGTTTTTGTATTAAACTCAATGAACTAACTTTATTATCTGTTTACAATAGCTATATATAGCTGACTAGAGGACTAACTAACTATTACATCATCCAATTCTTTCCAACTGTTTTGATGAGCTGGCATAGATGAGTTGGCAGTGATATATTCAACAATATGTATTGGCTAATTGTTTACAACATTACACTGAAAGTACTTTACAAACATTATGATTCACAGTGCTAAGATATCTGGTTTCAAATGGACATGAAGTCAAGATTTACTAGAAAAATGCCAAGCTAACTTTGGGTTCCAAACTTCTTTTTAAAGTAATATAAGAGTTGCCATCCTTTATTTTAGGGTTCCAAGCAAGCAACTAATAATATACATACATGAAACTGAAAACTCAGAGGTTGTCTTTTTTAATGTAGTACTAATCCAAGTCGCTTTAAGCCAATATATATACGAGGTATACTGACAGACAACTTAGCACCGGATAGTAGCTCATTCATGTAATCTCAACTGTTAAATGGTGTTGAACATTGTATTATGGATTAATTTAGTTTAGCAAATGTGTGTGTTTGTTGAGATTTAGAAGATTTGTTCGAGGAATTTTCTGTTGATTGTAAGTATTAAAATTAAACTGGTTAGGGGTTGAAGGACGGGGAGTGATCTATCAAGGGTCCGATACCTTCTAATTTTTAGGAGAGGAAAGAAAGTACGCTCCAATAGTATATCAAACACTAAGTTGTTAGACATAGAATCTCACATAAATGGATGATGGACTTTATACGAGCTTATAAAGTAAGCTGAACTACTCATCATATTGTTATTGATTAATTTTATAGTGGAACCTCAACTTTCTTCATGGTATCTGAGCATTTTGTCCCATATGCAAAACTCAACACGTGGTCCACGTCATCTCGATTTTGTTGTCTATGTGTTAGGTTTGAAAATTCGCTACACATTAGGGGCATATTGGGATAGAATTCCAAGTTGATGGGAGGATAAACCTTGTGTGGGTTTATAAGTAAGTTGGATTATTCCCTAAATTACGAATTAGTTTTATGTTGAATTTTTTTTTTGTTTTTGGGGGGGGGGGGGGGTGGTGGGAATAGAAGGTAAATGGTAAATTTTAAGGAAAACTAATGAAAAGTCGTGTATTAATGCCAGGGAAAGGTTAAAATGTGGTTTTTCGTTAAAAGTGAACAGTACCGGAAGTGTTTTGTTACAACTCTCTAATTTTAAGACTTACTCCAAGGGTTGAAATTGGTCTAAGAAAATATGTGTTTACATATCTAAAAGTTAATATTTTTAAGGTTTTTTTTTTTCTCTTCTTCTGAATCTACATGTTTTATTAATTGTGGATTCAATGATCTATTAATTATTCTAAAAGTTTCCAATCCTTTTTTTTTTTTTTTGTGGTTAAAAATGTGATCTCATTGTGATTTCCAATTGCTCATCTTAGCATGATGAAAACGCTTGAAAAGTACCAAAGTTGCAGTTATGGTTCCCTGGAAGCCAACCTACCAGCCAACGAGACTCAGGTAGCTCCTTAAGCTGGAGTACCATATTATGAGAACCAAAACAATCCAACTTTATCGAATAATTTCAATCAGTATTTGTTTGCGTGTATAATTAAATTTTTTTGATTCGAGAAACCTAGCAAGAAACTGTTGACCTAATGACAAAATTGTATTTAATTTGTCCCCAAGCAGAACAGCTATCAGGACTATTTGATGTTGAAGACAAGAGTTGAGGTCCTTCAACAATCTCAAAGGTATCACAGTTTGAATGCATAATTTTCATTAAGTAATTTTTCTCAGCTTCCAACTTATTGGTTTGAGGTGAATGTTTTGTGTCCTGCATCGTGAAGAAAGTTGAGGTTCTACTATAAAACTAATAAAAATATAGAGAGTAGTTTAATCTCTTATAAGTTCTTGTAAAGTTGAGGTTTTACCTTCATATCCTTACACACCGTTCTACTCCAATGAGCTAATATTACCTAATCCTCTATTTTATGTAAAATTAAGTAGATTGATGATGTTTTTTTTTAATTACTATTAACCTTAAAGTGAGGGGGAACAATTTGAAACTATTACAATAATTTAGGGTGCAGAGTGATGACGTTCTTGAATTAACTAATATTGCAGAAACCTTCTTGGGGAAGATTTGCCCGCCCTGAACACAAAGGAGCTTGAGCGTCTTGAGAATCAATTGGAGACCTCTTTGAAGCAAATTAGGTCAAGAAAGGTAATTAATTAACTCAAAGAGTTGTGGTTTCACCTACTGAAGCATGTTCATGGTTGAAACCCTAATTTGTATGTCATAAATAAGGATTACAAATTTAGAAAGAATCATGTATTATTATTTAGTCCTTTTGAAAACTCGTGGCTTAACCCTAACAAACCTGGCCCTTCACTCCCTGAGCTATATGTGCTTTTATTTGGATAGACTGAGGCATATAAATTTTATAGGTTATCTTCCTATATATGATTAGAATACTAGGTAGAATTATTCATTCCAACTTACACTTCATGGTTATGCATTTTCAAGAGATCGAAATGATTTTCTGATAATTTCTTTTTGCCACTTGTTATTGATCAGACTCAGTTTATGCTCGATCAGATTTCCGATCTTCAAAACAGGGTAAGTCGTTAACTAATCTCGTTTTTTGCATTGATCGATACTCTTCCAAAATATACGCATGCATGATATCGCCTTTCTACGTATACATATATATATATATATATATATATATATATATATATATATATATTTCATATCTGGCCTTGCTTCTTGCTCCCGAGCAGGAACAGATGCTAGTTGAAGCTAACAAAGCCTTGAGGAGGAAGGTAAACAAATAAAGCCTTGCATGAATTTTTCATCAAATTTGTTTAGTGTTGAAACCCTTCAGCTTTTTTCCCCAAGTATATGTTTATATACATGTACGTATAATTAAACGTACAGCTGGAAGAAACAAGCGTGCAAGCTCCAGAAGGAATGGCATGGCAAGCTGCTGGCCATGGCCACAACAACATTCAGCAAACTCGGCTTCCTTCCCACTCGCAAGCCTTCTTCCATCCCTTGGAAGTAAACAACTCCAGTTCCCAAATTGGGTAACAAATTTCACCCTCCTAAAAAAATTAACTCCATTAATTATTTTTGTATTAATCAACAACACTTGCTTTTGAAACTTATTTACGATAACGTCCCTGCAATTTTAGCGTTGTCTCACTTAACCTTTGAAACTCAAATTGTGTTATTTAAAGAGTTAAGTGACACAATTTAAATTTTAGAAGGATTAAGTGAATAAATAAGCCTTCTTTTTAACCAATATTTTCCTTTCTCTCTTTTTCTGACTACTTTGCATAAATTCACTGGTTATGCAGATACACCCATATGGGTTCGGATAATGAAATGAATGTTGGAAACCCGGGCCAGTATGTTAATGGATATATTCCTGGGTGGATGCTTTGACTTTGATTATGCAAATAATATCCATCGTGACATATAATATACATATACATATATATATATATATATATGGAATAAATTAGCAAGGGATCATGTTGATCAAGCTTTTATTTTATTTTCTGTTATGATCTTATAATTCTATGCAACTTGTAATGATTCTTGAAACTATAAGAATAATATATATATATATATATATATATATGTTTTGTAAGTTGAATTTATGTCATTGAAAAATTGTCAAACAATAGCTTTATTAGATTAGATGTTAGATTTTTTTTTTTAGCCAAAAATAGTTCCTGAAATTTGTCTAACTCCTCAGTATGGTCCCTGAGATTTGAAATCAATAGAAGTAGTCATTGAGATTGTCCACCATCAATATTCAATCATTTTGGTCATTTGGTGAAAAATTATGTTAAATAAGAATCAAAATGATAAAATTACCCTCAATATAATAAACAATAGGCCAATATGATTTGACCAAAATTGAGGGTATTTTTGTAATTTTATCCTTATTTTATGGAGATTTTTCATGGAGTGAACAAAATGATTGATTGTGGACAAACTCAGGAACCAATTCTATCGATTTCAATTCTCAAAGACCAAAGTGAGAGTTATTCAAATCTCAGGGACCATTTTTGCTAAAAAGTCATGTTAGGTTAAGGAGTCAACGAGTTCAAACTCAAGTCGTGATGCAAAAACAACTCCGTTCTACCATTTTGGTACGGGACCGCTTGCTTATATCTTAAATTTGTCAATCCTTTTGGTCACAGTTTGTATCTCAAATTTGTCAATTGCTACCATTTATTTATTTATTTATTTTGCATTACTGACACAAAACAAACGCATGAGTACCCAATGTCCTTATGAAACATTGCACAAGATCATAATCTGGTTGTACTCTTTTCACAACAGCGAAAAAGTTTTTAAAAGTTCAAATCTTTCTTTCACGGTGATCAAAATAAATGACATGCGTAGAAAACCAAATAATGAGAAACCTTGGGCCTGGGCTACCAGACTTACTTGTGGGCCCAAAGATTTTGAGAAAGCTTTACCCAGTGGTCAAATTAAACTATTGGTCCTCTCATTGCTCTCAGCCAGGAAAATAATAATCTAAAATGATATTTTTGAAGAAGATTTTGCCCTTCCTAATGACCCCACATCAGTTTTTGTTACCTACTTTTGGCTTTAGGTGGATATGATTTCCTTCATAAAGCCCCGTCGAACACGTGTTTTTTTTCATTGAAAACCTCCTCCTCAGGTTGAAAAAGGCTTATTGTTGATGGATGTCGTTAGGGGGGGGCCAATTTCATTGAGAACCTCAAAAACGCATTGAGGACATGGGTCTCTAGTTTTTGTGCTAATTAATCTTGGTTGATTCTATGTGTTGAAGTTTGAAGTGTTTTTATTGGGTTGCAACTTGCGTGGAATAATAAACTAAGACGATTATAGTGAAATCGGATTCTGCACTTGCAATACAATTGCTTTTACGTGCTAAAAAAAACTTAATATAAGAATATGCGCTAGTCAACCTCATTATTTTATTTCCAATCTCTAAGTTTGAAATTCCCAACTTCCAATGGTGCATTGGAACCATAATTTATTCTTTTTTCATGGGTGGGAAACACAACTTTCAACACAACTATTTGGTTTTATTTTTAATTAGGAGACAACTTATTTGTCCAGCTTCTTACTTAAAAGAAATGGGGAGCATTTTTGTTCACCATCATAAAATATAGTGTATCACAACGGATTGGCGGGTTTTAGTATATAGGATATGTCATTTAAGAAACTATTGTTTGGTATACGTAGGGGTGGGCAAACGGGTCCATATTTTTTTATATCACAACGGGGTGGGGTAGGGCGGTTCCTAATTCTTGAAGACACTGGCCCCCGGCCCGAACCGTATCTAGTGTCTTTTGGTGGAGATTACATCTATGTCGTTCAAATCTCACACATAGATGTACGATATTAGTCTAGGGTCAAACTTTCTACCATTTACTTTCACAAAGATCGACTCCCAAATTGAATGATGAATCTTCTCTCCTCACTCTTCCCTCTAGTATCTCTATCGTCGATTCTCACTCTCCTCCCTCGCGATCTTTCTCTCCAAGAGTCCAGACTGACTCCCACTCGAATCGCGACAGTTGAGATCCTACAGCTTCTCAGAAGTTGACTTCGAGTCTCCGGCCACCATCATCCTCTCCTCTTAACTTCGACCACCACCTCACGATCTTGAGTCTCCTAACTCCTGAGTCCATTTCGAAGCCAAATATTCAAACAAAAGGTATTTAATTTTAGCCTTTAGGGATTTATGGAATTAGGTTTTTTTTTTTATTTCTAGATTTAGGGATTTTGAGTTATTGTGTTCCATTCTAGGGATTAATTTAATTTCGCACTCTGGTTTGGGATATGGGTTTTTGTACTTGCATGCTCAGCAGCAAACTGGGATGAATAATTACCAATTAATGTATAATATGTGTTCAAATCTTCGATTAAGAATGACGGATGGATTACAACAATGCTCTACAAGTTTTGTAAGGGTTTTTATTCACTAATTTTCCTGTTGGGTTGTTGAAGCTCTTTTCAATTTGTGTAATTCTACAGAAATCTATGAACTTGGATGTTATTTTGAATGTCTTGAATTTAATGTATCGAACAATGTTGGATGATGTAATGTTGTTAATCTATGAACTTGGATCTTGGACTTTGTATTTGGAATTTTGTATTGGATGTGATATGTGCAGAGAGTAGTGCAAAATCTGGGAATGAATGATGAATCTATGCAAATCTAGGAATGAATGAATCTGTGCAATTGTGCAAATGTTAAGTTTTTATATATATATAACAAAAAAAAAACTAAGGACATGTGGACTCTACCCGAATTGGCCCATCCGGGCTGGGTTAGGTCCGGTTCCTATACTAAAATCTATTATCCCAACCTGTCTCCTTTGCACCCTGGTCCGGTCCCTTCAAAATTGGGCCCGGCCTGGGTCGTGCCCACCACTAGGTATACGGACTCATAGTTTAATCAATCCACTTATATTATAGTATCGATCCAATTATGCTAGGTGTTTGTGTTTTAAGAGAGATTTTTCAGTGTGAGTAGAACATGGAATGGTGCACCACGTCCACATGTCACTATACAAATGATGAAATATGTGTGTTAAAAAGTATATAACTTAAAAAATAAAGTTTTCCAAAACTTATATAAAAACATATGGTGTACCACCTGTGTTTCCGTCACAATGAAAAATTTCAAGAGCTCAATCAAAAGTTAGTTGATAATTTAAAGGGCAAATCGACATTTTACTCTTTATTTTATTTCCTTTTCCAGTCAGAATCTTCTTCTCACCTGAATCCGCCAATCAAGAAGGGGTCAGAAGAAAATAAAACGGTAAGATACCTAACTCTTTCGGTGCAAATTGGGTTGAGCCAAAGGACACGTGAAAAAGAAACACTAATTTAATTAATCGACTGTTAAATGTTGGCAGAGAGAGAGAGGGCCACAGAGGGAAGAGACCAAAACAAAGCCAAAAACACACATAAAAACACATCACATTTCTCTTCAGGTTATTGTTTAAGTACGTGCGTACTCGATTTTTGCCATGGCAGAAAAGGGTTCACCAAAATAGTAACATCTTTGCGATGTATGTGTGTCTCTCTGTTGGTGTTTTACAGTGAAAACAGGATTACACCAGAACAATCAACACTGTATCACAGATTCCTCTTTCGGAGAGGTTAATTATTACTTTACCTAGCAAAATGCAATATTAATAAATAATATACATAGTTGAGTATAATATAGAAAAAATAATTCAAAACCTTTTTTTTTTCCTGCATGCAAAAGCCCTCGTGAAGAAGTTGCATTTACCAGGAACGTTAAAATGATAGTAAATCTAACATTACGTGTTTAAGTTTCTTAAATAATATTGCATGATTTGTTAGAAATATTATCATGTTGGCGTTCTTGTTTCATAGAAGTCCCTCCCCTTCTCTTGATAATTCAATGTTATTTTGGAAAGCAATGAAGTTTTTGGCGGATTTGCTAATTTTGGTGCAATGAATAGTAGTTTTACTTGGTGGGACTTGGTACCTGATTTTGCTGATGCGTCTTATAGAAAAGACCGTGTCGGACTTCCATTCTTCTGTTCGAGGTCATGAGGAGCAAATTGTTGTAGCGAAGGTAGATACTAGCAGTGAAACATGAGCAGTAGAATTATGGAAAATCAATTTCAGGTGACTGAAGCTGAAGAATTCTTAAACTAGAATATATGGTTTTCGTTAATTGTTTTTAGCAAGTATTGGCCTAGTCCCCCCCTTGTTTTACTTTTCTTTTTTTTCTTCTTCATATTATTAATAAAATATAATAGAGAGGGGACGGGCTGGGGTTTTTTCGGTGCAATGATCTTTTCTCCTTTGGGGAGGTTGGTGTCTCGCACATGATTGTTGAAGAAGATCTAATTTCGCCTAATCCATCTCTCCAAAAAAAAAAAAAAAAAAGTTTTTGAGTGCTTCCATATAGGTAAATAATTTTCACACATCTTGATCATTGGAAGTGTTTTTTTTTAAAAATTCACTTATATTTTAACTAAGGATTAATTTCAAAATGACTTTCACCAAATATGCTTTCAGCATTACTAAACACACATCCAAATAAGCCAAAAATAAACATTAATGTGCATAATTAGACTAAAAGAATGTGAATCATTTCCTCAGTTTAGGCTTTTGCTAAAACAAATAAAAAAGGTCAAAGCTAGCTGTTAGTAATGGGTCATCAATTCCTTTTTGAACCCTGCCAATGAAATAGTCAATTTTTTTTAGCATCTTTGTTATACAGAATATAACAAGTCACTTATCACATCCTTTTTGTTTCTAGGCAAGAGAATCTCTCACTTTCAATTTTTTTACTATTTCATTAACTTTAAACTAATGTCTTCATATGACATGATTAGTTCTAATCAAATTTATAATGATGGTAATTATGTAAACGTGCATATTCCAAGTCATGGACAAAAAATTGTTTTTCCAAGTCAACTCACGGGGTTTTTTTTTAATTTTTTAATTTAATTTTATATTTATTTATTTTTAATTTTTGTAGAGACGGATTTGGTGAGATTAGCTCTTCGTCAACAGTCACGTGCGAGGCACCGACTCTCTTCCAAATGAGAAATGACCGATGCACCCATAAACCCCCCGCACGTCCCCCCCTCTACAAGATTTTATTAATAATATGAAGAAAAAAGGAAAAGTAAAACAAACGGGGGGACTAGGCCAATACCCGCTAAAATCAATTAACGAAAATGATATGGACTAGTTTAAGACTACTTAGCTTCAGTCGCTTGAAATTGATTTCCCATAATTCAGCTGCTCATATTTCAGTACCAAAATCCACTTCCATAGCAACAATTTGCTCCTCATGAGCTCGAACGAAAGAATGGAAGCCCGATACAGTCTCTTCTATAAGATGCATTAGCAAAATTGGGTACCAAGTCCCACCACGTAAAGATACTATTCATTGCACCAAAATTAGCAAAAGCATCCGCCAAACAATTCCCTTCCTTGAAAATATGCAAAAAACGCAAATGCAAGCAAGAAATATGCCATAAACAATTTGCCCAAGAAACTTTAAGAAACCATGGAACATCCATAGAGTGAGCTGATAGTAGGCTGATGACATGCATAGAATCTATCTCTAACCAAATGTTATGCCATTCTTTATCCTATGCAATCTGAATTGCCTCGATGACAACCACAATCTCCGCAACAACTGCACTTGGATAAGAAGACGACAAGGCAAACGTTCCTAAAAAAGACACTAGAGTCGTGAAAAACACCACCACTACCCACTTGACCGTTCCCTTTACAAGACCCATATGTGTTAATCTTAATCCACCTAATAGGATGTGGACACCAAAACACAGGCACAAATCTATGAGCATCCAAAGAAAAGGATGAAATTCTTAACATGGAAAATATGGGAATCGATACACAACAAGTGAAAGAAGAAAAACAAATAGAAGCTGATTCCCTCCAATGCCGTAAAAGACGACATTGAGACTCGATAATACTAAAACTTTTGTTCTCAAACCTGATCTTGTTCCTTTCGTGCCAAAGCCACCAAAAGAAATAGCAAATAACCAAGAACCAAAGTTTCCGAACAGATGTGGGGAAAGATAAGACCAAAGAACCATAAAAAATATCTTCCATGCATTACAAAAAATCATAAGGCTTGCTAAAAAGAATGAAAATCCATTTCCATAAAGCAACTGTTTGAGGACAATGCAGAACAAGATGGTTACGAGATTCCCTAGCATTATGACAAAAAGTGCAAGAAGAAGCTAAAGCTACACCTTGGTGTTGTAATAAATCATCAGTCAATAATCTTCCATGAAAAGCTTTCCAAACTACTAAGCTTTTGCGTGGCTGAATAGATTGATGCCAAACCATTTTAGCCCATTTTTTACGTGGAGAATGAGATGAGAAAAAAAGAAAAGCCTCCTCAGCTGAAACAGTACCTGAAGATGAACCTGTCCAAAATAAAGCATCATCCATGTGCGTAATTGGCAATGGAGTCTTCATAATCTTCTCCGAAAGATGAGGAAAAGAAGAAGTAAAGACAATGGGAAGAGACCATTTTGCATCCTGAATAAAATCTTTTACCTTAGAATTCAAAGGAATTATGTCAACCTCACCAATATTAGAGAGCAAATGGGTTCCAAGCCAGTTATCATACAAAAAAGAAATCTTATGGCTATCACCAACACTCCATTGAAGGGAACTATAGAAGAATGGCCATAATTATTTAAGCCCCAACCAAACGGAAGAATTTTTTTAAGACTTTAACAAATGAAAGTTGTCTTTAAGAAATTTGTTACGTAAACAATCTGAAGCCGGTGAGGAAGAAGAAATTACATCCTAGCATTTTTTAAGAAGGAGAGAACGGTTGGATTCAAAAAGATCTTGGATACCGAAACCACCCTCTTCTTTCAACTTACAACAAGAACTCCAAGCTATTAGAGGCATACCTCGTTTTTAACAAATCACCAGGCCAAAAGGAATTTCTAATCCACCCTTCAACCTCACGTAGCAAATTAGTAGGCTAAGCATAAATTTGAAAACTATAAACCAAGATTCCCTGAATTACTAAATTAATAAGTTGGAGTCTCCCTGCTTGAGAAAGCAAAAAACCTTTCTAACCTGTCAACTTGCAACGAATCTTATCAGCAATGGCTTGAAAATAGATCATTTTCGAACGACCCTGAAAGATAGGCACACCTAGATAAGTAAAAGGCAGATTTCTCCGACTTACACCAAGAACCTTTTGAATAATAGCATGCCGACTGCTTGCATATTTCCCAAGAAGAACTAAAGATTTTAATTTATTTATGCATTGCCCAGAATTTAAGCTGTACTCTCCTACAAAACGCATTAGGTTACAAATAGATCGCTTAGTTTCATGCATGAAAACCATAATATCATCTGCAAAAAGAACATGGGATGGTGGAGCAATACCCATGAGAACTGAAAAAGTGTTAATTAGATCATCTTCCACCATCTTTGTTAAACCCCTGCTAAAAACCTCCCCAACTAGACAAAAAAGAATATGAGACAAAGGATCCCCTTGACGAACACCACGAGAACATGTGAAACAACCTTCAACTAAACCATTAATAAGGACAGAAAGATGAACTGAAGTTAGAATAGAACGAATCCAATCCACAAAACTTGCTGAAAAACTAAAAGCATCCAAAATCCGGAGAAGAAAACCCCAATTCAAAGTGTCAAACGCCTTTCGAATATTAAACTTGATTGTAACTAAAGATGGCAAGTCATAGTCTAAATTTTAAGGCTATCTCTAGTTACGGAGAACTAAATTTTGTTCCTCTTCATATTTATTATTATTTTTTGCCAATGTTTTTGGGACTACATGTTGCCTGCCATCAAGTTAAAACTTAGTTTGGTTCTTTCAACTTTATTCCTTTAGCTCTTTGGTTAGAGACTGATTTTGTCAATGTCAATTTTAAAGCTAAATTGGACTTATAATCCTTGGCGAAGATGACCTATGCGTGTAGCTTAAATATTGTATGACATAACAAAAAAAATTATTGTTTCACCAAATATAGTAAATAAAATAGATTTATAATTTTTTGTAGTTACGAATTACACTATAACTCCCTGAGATTTATTATGTTTTCACAAAAAACCTCACGTTTGAGAAATAACACTAACACCCTTTGAGATTTTAATTTACTTTTATATCACCCCCTCAAAGATCAATTTAGCCTTACAACTAATTACATAAAATTAAAATTTTTATAAATAAATAGAAAATTAAGACAAATTAAAAAGTGTTGGAGAGTTGACCTCTTGTAATTAGTTTAGTTACCTATTTGAGTCATTGTAAACAGATTGTAATTAGGTTATTTGATGTTTCTTTCCTTGTAAATCACTCTTGTATATTATATATTTTCCTCTTTGGTGAGAAGAATGATATTAGAAAATTAAACCCTAAGATAAGCCCTAATTAGCATGGTATCAGAGCAGAGATCCTAGGATTTCTGCTTTGCCCGTTCCCTCAAACAAACTCGGCCCTCCCATGGAGAACTTACCACCACTTCACAGTGAAAACAATCCCATCCTAACTGATTCTACTCCTACACTAAACATTACTACCGTAACCGACCCTACCATGAATCCTACCCTACCTATGTTGCAAGTTGTTACACAGATTGTCCATCATGATTTGTCTGCTGCTTCGATTGACATTAAACTCAATAGTGCCAATTATGGAGCTTGGTCTCAGATTGTTGAGATGTTTGTTGCTGGAAAAGACAAGTTAGGCTACTTGTTTGGGAGTAATCCCCAACCACTTATCGACGATCCAGCCTTCACCAAATGGCGTACGGAGAATGCTATTATGAAGGGTTGGCACATCAACTCTATGGAACCCAATTTGATTGGGTACTTTCTTCGACTACCAATGGCAAAGGAAGTGTGGGACGTTGTTGCTCGTACGTATTATGACAGCTTCGATATGTCTCAAGTCTATGATCTTACCTGCAAGGCTTCTCACATGAGGCAAGATGGACGACTGGTAGAGACATACTATAGTGATATTCAATATTTGTGGTAAGAGATTGATTATCGTCGACCCAATTTGATGAAGTGTAGTATTGCTATTGAAATTTTTAATAAAATTGTTCAAACGGATCGTGTATACACTTTGCTTGCAGGATTGAATAAGATGTTTGATAAAATTCATAGTGATATTCTACGAACTGAGCCATTTCCTTCCGTCGAACGAACTTTTGCCGATGTTCGCTGGGAGGGAATGCGACAAGCTGTGATGAATATCGGATGACAGCTACTAAGTGGGGCAACCATGGTGGCTCGCCCTGCCACACAAGCCGTAACTCTACCTCGTCCTTATGCCCCCGATAAGTCACCTGCACCGAGCCCAGGACTGCAACCCTGTGCTACTGCCCCGAGCCCAGCATAGAACTATTTCTTTGCTGCTATGACGACCTCATGACCCACCACAAGTCCCCGTCCTCCTTGTCCTAAACCACCCGTCCTAGCTTATGGTTATACTTATTGAGGTAGTGAAGTATGGCCGTGATAATTGCTTCCAATTGCATGGCTATCCTGACTAGTAAGAACCATTGAAACTTCAGAAGCAACGGGAACAAGATGAGCAAGCCAAGCTTCGGCAAGCCAATCTTGCCACCTCTATGTCCCAATTATCTTTGATATCTCAAGATGATCATCCTCCTGTTTTGAGTTCTTCTAACATGTCTTCGGAGTCCTCAAGTAACTGTGGTTATGTTTTTAATATGAATAGTGATGCTACTCCATCCAGATGGATCATTGACTCCGGTGCCACATACCATATGACTTATGATCCCACTGATTTAGCTTGTGATATTGTTCTACTTTGACGTAATATTACTAATGCTAATGGAGTCACCTTACCTAACTGGCGCTGGCACCGTGCGCCTTACGCCCACTCTCTCTTTGCCTCATACATTACTTGTACCTTCACTAAAGCATAAATTGATGTCTCCTAGCCAAGCTACTGAACGATTAAACTGTTGTGTGCTAATGTATCTTAAGTTTTGTCTTATACAAGATATTCTCACAAATGAGATAATTGGTCATGGTACTAAGAGGGGGGATCTCTATTTTGTGGATGATGTTAGTACTGGGTGGGTCAACCTCGCCCAATGAGTCGTTGATCACAAGTTGCGTCATATATAGTTATGACATCACTATTTGGGTCATCCATCTTTCAGTTATTTACAGCATATTTTTTCCGGATTTATTTGTTGGTTGTTCAGTTTCAGACTTTAAATGTGATACTTGCATACTCGCCAAGAGTCACTGTGTTTCTTATTCGCTGAATTCTAATAAAAGTGTTATTCCTTTTGGTCTTGTTCATTCGGATGTTTGGAGACCATCTCCGATTACTTCTTCATCTGGTATTCGGTGGTTTGTAACTCAAGTTGAGCATGAACGACATTTATGCATCAACTTGAGGATGAGTGTTGGAGAGTTGACCTTTTGTAATTAGTTTAATTACGTATTTGAGTCCTTCTAATCAGATTGTAATTAGGTTATTTGACGTTTCTTTCCTTGTAAATCACTTTTATATATATATATATTCCTCCTTAGTAAGAAGAATGATTTCAAAAAATTAAACCCTAAAATAAACACTAATTAGCAAAAAGTTCGCATGAAACATAAAACAGTAAAAGAAAAAGAAATAAAAAAATTAAAAAAAATAAAAAAGCATACTTCTTTTTTATTGTCGGCAATACAAACCAAAAGCTAATTTGACTACCCATTGTCGGCATCCATCGACACATCCAGCAACATTTCTCTATCTTTTTAGTGCTCTTCATCAGCCATGTCTTCAACAAAAAGAAAACATATCTCAATTGCAGCTAGTGATTCTTCGTCTTGTTTATTCTTGTTATTTTGATATGTTTGTTGCTCTTTTGATTTTCGCGTGCATATAAAGGATTAATTACAAATTACAATGATCCGAATTCACCATCAAATTAGGCGTCAGTGTAGATCATCTCCATCAATCCAATCACACTAAAGAGCAATCATACAATTTTAGCCTTTTTTTTTTTTTTTTTTTTTTTTTTTTTTTTTTTTTTTTTTTTTGGGAAACCTCGGCGGTACGAGGTAAATATATTGAAAAGAAAATTAAGTTACACTTAGACAGGGGGGGACATGAACCTTACCCCTCATAGAGCAAGAAAAACGAAATACAAAAAAAGAGGGGGACATACACCTAACCTCTTTTAGGAAAGGAAGTACAAGAAAAAAAGAGGGGGGGGACATAGACCGTACCCCTCTTGAGAAGCAAGATACAAGGAGAGGAATATGTGGACATATGCCCAAACTCTTCTATAAACCTTAAAAAGTAAGAACCTGCAAAACAAGCTGCAAAACGAAAAAGGAAATCCAAAAAAGGTGAGGTAAAAAAGGAAATCACACATCAAGAAGGGGAAACAAACCTGTAGGCTGGCATGCCTAAGAAATCTGATTGCAGAAGGGGAAGGATCTCTATAGGGGGAACAGAATGCCAAACAAGAGAAGGTGAGAGAAGCCCTAAATTGGCTAATTTGTCAGCAACAACATTCCCTTCTCGAAATATATGAGAGCAGCGGAAAACCATGTTCTGCAAATGGAGAATACAATTGTTCCAGCGTGTCTGAAGCGACCAAGGGGGAGAGAAAGATCCAGAAGCAAAGCATGATATTACACTAGAAGAGTCGCTTTCAAGCCATAGATTATGCCAACCTCGGGCATGAGCCAATTCGACAGCAAGGATGACAGCATAGAGCTCCGCATAGAAAGAGGTACAATGACCCAAGCTCAGGGAGAAACCACCAAGGAAAGAACCCGAAGAGTCGCGGAAAACCCCGCCACAAGCCGCAGGACCCGGATTACCTTTAGCAAGGCCATCAGTATTCACTTTGACCCAAGAAAAATGAGGGGGGTGCCAAAGAACAGGGATAATATAAGGAGCTTTACAAGGCTTAGCCGAGATTCCGAGAGAGACTAAAAGTTGCCTATCCAAAATGCCTCGAACATGACCAGGAGAGAGAGCTCCAACCTGCCTAATCCAGGTCAAGGTGGAACGGCAAAGATGTGGGAAGGAAGGGGTTTTGCTTTCAAACTTCACTTTATTACGCATCTTCCAAATAGCCATTAGTAAGAAAAACCCTGAAGCTAGCCAGACATTGCGAAGTTGTGGAGAAAAATGCTTGGACACAAAAGCAAGCCATAAATTAGAGAGTGAGCTCGTAGGTGGAATAGTAGTGCCAAATTGGGTAGCTAGCCAACGCCAAGCACGTTGTGCAAATTCACAACTAGAGAATAAGTGGTCAATAGATTCAGAGTTCTTGTAACATAGTTGGCATATTGGAGCCAGCGGGATGCCCCGTCGCTGAAGTTGATCCTCTGTTGGAAGCTTGTTAGAAAGAATCTTCCAAACCAAAATAGAGTAGCGAGGTGGAATGAAAGGACGCCAGATAGTGGAAGCCCAACTCTTAATAGGAAACCGATGGCGAACAATTTCATAGCCATCGGAAAATGAAAAGGCTCCAGATGTGGAAGCTTCCCAAATTAAAACATCTTTATCCTCATCAATTGGAAGAGGCATTTCTAAAATTTCTTTAGTTAGGTCTGGAAAAGTAGAAGAGAAAATAGAAGGAATAACCCATTTTCCCATACGAATAATATTTGAGACCTTAGTACGAGATAGAGAATGAGCAATCTCAGTTGCACCCACGATGTCCACAATAGGCGTATCCAACCATTTATCAACCCATAGGGAAGTAGTAGAGCCATTGCCAATCACCCAACGACAATTCTGAAACAAGATATGAAGAATGGAATTAATACCAGGCCATATAGAAGATCGCTTGTAACTACAAGAAAATAAACGACCATGTAGCTGGAAACGTTCTCGAAAATAAATACTCCAAGGAGAATCAGAAGTAATAATAACCCATCCAAGTTTTAAGAGAGCTGTAGTATTAAGAGAGCAAAGATCACGCAAACCCAAACCACCTTCATTCTTGGGTGCACAAGTCTGACGCCAAGAAACAGTAACAAACTTCTTGGAGGTCACATCACCAGACCATATAAAATTGCGGGCACATCGCGAAAGAGACCTCAGCAAGGAAGAAGGCCACTTATAAATAGAAAAACTATGCAAGAGCATGCTCTGAAAAACTGATTGTATGAGTTGAACTCTTCCAGCCATAGATAGAAGTTTCCCCTTCCAACCAGTTAACTTAGCTTTAGCTTTATCTGCCAAGGCTTGAAGATGACTCCTCTTAGGCTTGCCACAAAAGATTGGGACTCCTAAATAGACAAAAGGTACTTTACCTTCTTTGAAACCCAAGGAAGTCTCAACCACAACTTTGCGATGCCTTGAAGTAGAGCCTAAGTAGAAAGTACTTTTTGCCTTATTGATAAATTGACCAGAGGCCTTACTATATCTATCAAAAAAACATTGCAAATTACGCAGGGTGGCACCATCACTTCTACAAAAAATGAATAAGTCATCTGCATAGAGGACATGAGAGGGAGAGATACAGCCTCTTGGAGCAAAAATTGGCTTAGTAAGCCCATCGAGTTGAAGCCGACTCAGACCCCTTGATAAAGCCTCTTCAGCAAGACAAAAAAGTAATGGAGAAAGAGGATCCCCTTGGCGCACTCCTCGAGAGCAAGAGAAAAACCCATGCGGGGAACCATTGATTAAGATGGACAATTTAGCAGATCTTAAGATAGTAGAAATCCAGTCCATAAAACAAGTGGAAAACCCAAAGTTAGTAAGCACCCGCAATAGAAAAGACCAATCTAAAGTATCAAAAGCCTTAGCTATATCAACTTTAACTCCCATATTACCACCACGGGATTTTTTGTCAAGTATATTGAAACATTCTGAGACCAATCCAATACAATCTGTGATATGTCGCCCAGGTATGAAAGCGGCTTGTTGTGGAGATATAATGCGTTGAACAACATTAGAAAGACGAACTGCCAAAATTTTGGGGATAATCTTGAAGAGAAAATTTGCCAAAGCAATAGGTCTAAATTGGGTCATAGAAATAGCGTCTTCCACCTTCGGTATCAGAACTAAGAAATTACTGTTGGCATTAGGGTATAGCCAATTTGATTGGAAGAATTGCTTCACAAATTGAGTAACATCAAAGCCAACAATATCCCAACAATGGTGATAGAACAAACCTGGAAAACCATCAGGCCCGGGCGCACTGGAAGCATTTAGAGAGAAGACTGCCTCCTTTATTTCCTCATCAGTAGGTAATGCAGATAAAATATCATTTTCAGAGTCAGTGACCATTGGCTGAATGACCTCACAAACCTCATCAATGCCTGAAGGGGTGAAAGAAGAGCCGAACAAGGTCTGATAGAAATTAACAATATGGTTCTCAATTGCCTGTGGATCAGTAAGAAGATTATTTCCCTCAAGAAGACAACTGATACGAGAGCTGGAAGATTTAATACGAGCATAAGCATGAAAGAAAGAAGAATTTTTATCCCCTTCAGTTAACCACTTAACACGAGCTCTATCTTTCCAAAAAGCCTCCTGCATTTTAAGAGACTCCATCACTGTTGTCTTGGCGACAATCTCCTCTTCAAAAAGATCATTATTGATGCCCTCAGTTGAAATTCTTTGTTGAATCATAGAAAGATTGTGTCGAGCGTTAGCCACTCTATTATGGACATCACCAAAAACAGAAAAGTTCCATTGACGCAAGCAGATTTTTAGAGCTTTTAGTTTTTGCAGAATGATAAACATAGGGCAACCAGAGGCAACTGTATTCCTCCAACACTGAGTTACAGTTTCTCGAAATGATGGATGTTGAACCCACATTGACTGAAAACGAAAGGGACGATGACCACTACTCAAAGCTCTAGAACCAGAAAAGATAAGAGGGTTATGATCTGAGACTACCTTTGGCAACGTTATGCAGTTAGAGTGAGGCCAAGAAAACCTTCTTTCAGTGCGACCACGAAACCTCCAACCATTAGACCATGTAAAAGCTGCCCCAGAGGTGTTCAAGTGAGTAAAGTTACAAGAGTCAGACATGTTACTGAACTCAGTGCAGGAAGTTTGGGACGGTCTGCCTCCTCCCATTTGCTCGTGGGCACCCAGGATAGAATTGAAATCGCCAATAGCCATCCATGGAACTTGTGTTTGTGAGCGCAGAGAGATAAGGTCAGCCCACAAGTCTCTTCTTTTGATATATGAAGTGCTTGCATAAACAAAGGTGAACTGACTTGGGAGATGATCAAAGGTACAGCGAACAGTAACCTGTTGATCAGATATCGAAATAACTAAAGGATCTGCACAAGTCGAAGATGTTAGTAGCCAAAGGTTGGGAGCAAGAGTTCCCCGAGAATTAAAAGTAAGAGCAGATAAATTTAAAGAATCCCAATAAGTAGCTGAAATAGAATTAAAAGTCACCATGGGCTCTGCAATGCAAACCAAATCCGGGTGATGCAACCGACATATGTTAGAGAGTTCCGTCCGAGAGTCATCATTACCAATGCCACGGATATTCCAGAAGAGAATTTTCATTTATAACGAGCTGGTGTTCCACGGACCCTACTTGGATAGGGTTTATCAGATGACTGGTTAAGCTTGGCAACCTGCTTTTGTTTTTTTTTTTGACTATTAGATATCACAGGAGTAAAACCATCCATATCACAGTTATCTGTGTGATTAACAATATCGATGACATCCTTAGCTAATGTCGCAACATGTTCAAAGCCAGGTGGAATGCTAGAGTTGTCATGAAGATCCTGCGGGTCAAAATTATTTGGGACTTCAGTGTTGCCCAAATGCTGACCATTCTGGGCTAATGTCTCAACCTGTACAAGACTAGGAAGAATGCTGGAGTCATCATGACGATCATGTGGGCCGAGATTATTTGGGACATCGGTGTTGCCTGAATGCTGACCATAATAATGACAAATCTGAGAAGGTGATCCATCTGATGACAACGATCCGGTCATGGAATTGCTAATATGAGATATCCCAGGGGAGTGGATACCATGTTCTTCAATTTCAGAGTTATTCACAGCTTGGGCGATGGTCCCTAAGGCCTCATCAACCGCCTGTTCAATATCAGGAGTTGGTATGACATCATTACCAGAGACAATTGGCGTTGTACCAAGCGGAGATTGGAGATTGGGCTCGTCATTACCATCCACCACTGCCTCAATACCTACAGGTAATAAATGATCAACCTGTTGAAGAGGTTTAGAAGCATGTGACCCACATAAGACATTAGCAGTTATTGTCGTAGCCATTTTGGGACGAAATTCCATGAGCAGTTGACTCCGAGAGTGATCTCCGGTTTTGTTGTCCCCCCTGTTACCACCCTTTCGCGTCCGACTACGAGAACGACCTCTCGGCATCTGTTTAAGTTGTCTGCAACTATTAACCAAGTGCCCTATCAAACCACAGTGACTACATTTAGGCGGTAAATTTTCATAAACCACCTCAACTGGGAAGCCATGACTTTCTCTTTCAACCATAAGAGATGTAGGTAAATCATCTGCAAGATTGACATCAACTAATATACGTGCATAATAACCATATTGCCTTTCCCTTGTAGCTATATCTAGTTGCAAGGGAGTGCCAACCCCTCTCGCAATTTCCATCAAGTGTCTCGGATGCCAATATTCCTGACTCAAACCAAAAATTTTTATCCATACCTGAGCATGAGTTTGAGGGAGAACATCCCCTGGTTGAAAATCTGGCGACCATTTCGATAACCTGAATAAACCAGTAGCGAGAGTACACGTACCGCCACCCCATTTTAGCCTTCTTAAAACAAAAATGTTAAAAGACTTTCTTAAAATGGGATAGTTTATGGATTCTATGCAACCTCGTGTTTTTTATACTATATTTTATAATGTTGATTTGTGAATTGACATTAAACAGTAAGGTGTCAAAGAGTCCATGAAATTTTGCCCACTTGAAAGTCTCCTTAGCATTTCCTTTTTAAGGTGATGTTAGGGAGACAAATTTTGTAAACTAAATGATATGAAAGTTAACAGTTAAATTATAACATAAGTGTTGAATAACGTGTTTATTTTTTATTGGTGACACAATATTTAATTAGCAAATTTAATCTATCTAGCATTACTTTTTGTCAAAACACGGTAAACCTCAGGGGATGAGGATCCTCTCCGGATCCTCTTTGAGCTAGTTATGACGTTATTATCAATTTTGCGTTAGATGTCAACACCTATTCTATTTACTATGACATCTCTCAATACTAATTTTTTCATACAAATTTTAAAGCTCCATCACTCTTATTTGATTCAAAATTTTCATGATATTACTAAATTTTTTTCTAATTTCTTTCATTAGTTTAAAGACTCCTCCTGACATGAATTTCTGGCTTTGCCACTGTCACCATCTTTATTACAATTCATATACACGACCTCTTTATCGCTCTTGTGTGATTGTTATCGTAATGAAATATTATATTATTACAATTAAAAGTAGAAAACAAATAGGGGCCAGTCATATTAGGACAGCTAAGTTATCCGGCGACAAAAGAAAAGATGAGAACAAAATCATCATGGTGACACTGGTAGTAGTGGTACCACAATGGACATCATCACTTTACAGTTTACACTATAAAACTTAATTTTCGCTGTATTCTGATCGAACTCCACCTATTCCGTCAATTATACTGACATGGAGGGGTACTAAAGTAATTTCATCCTAGGCGTCAATCCCATTCTCTATGGTGACGTGGCAATAAAAAAAAAATAAAAAATAAACCAACCTCCTTCGCATGCCCACTGTTCCGGAAATTTATCAGTAATAGCAAAAAATTAGCTCTTAATTTTTAAAATGTCATTTTTATAAAGACTTTTAATTTTATTTAAAATTCTACTTAACTAAATAAAAATACTCTCAATTTATATGAATAATCATTTGTTAATTAAAAGATTCTTTATACTACAAGTTGTGATGGACGTGTGTATATATATATATATATCTCTACTAATTAATAAAACCCTCTTTGTCAACTAAAAAATGGTGCAAAAACAACTTAGTCTTCTATCACATAAAAAAAAATGATGGGCAATAATGTAATTTCATAGGTTCAAATTTTACTATTTTTTTTTTGGTAAATTTTTTTTTCTATTTTTTATTGAAGCATCACTTATTGGTAATGTTAAAATATCTCTGATATTTAAAATTAAAAAAAAACAAAAACAAAAACCTCCCATTCCCCCCCACGTTTTTCTCTCTCTCTCTCTCTCTCTCTCTCTCTCTCTCTCTCTCTCTCTCTCTCTCTCTCTCATTTTCTAAAAAAATGTGTTCATACACACAAAGTGTAAGTGTGTAGGCAAATACTAGTATATATTACTAGAACAAAACAAGAACTAAACTGAACAACAATAAAAATCCGTAAAAAAACTACAAAGCAATTTGCAAATAATGATTTGTAGGAGAAGTGGATACTGGTTCAATCAGAACTACTACAACTGCTGCATAAAAACTGACAATTTGCAAATAATGATTTATAGGGTATTTGTGTCAATGTAAGTGAGACTTTGAATATATTTGATTTTTTTATATAAAAACTGACATTTTTGAAATTAAGGACTAATATTTGATAAACACTCCACTCTTCCCCTCCCCACTCCACTTACCATCACGAAATATTTTTCTAGAGTATTTATCAAATATAGTCAAAATTTGACCTTTAATTTCAAAAATATCAGTTTATATATATATAAAATATTATATATAGCCAAAAATGAACTTCAAAAGACTTAAATACCCTCATCGCATATGAGCTCCTGGGATTTTTTCTCTCCGTACCCAGTAATTGTTCAATTCACGTATATATGCAGATGGGATTTTATCTACTCTTTCTTTTTTTCATTTTTAGTGGTTTTGATTATTTCAATATATTCCAATCCAATAAGTAGAAAGAACAAAAAGAGAATGAGCAATCAACTTTTGTCTAATTCATTTATTAATTGACGAACACCTACAACTATATATTCTTGCATGATAATCATTTGAATTTTTTTTTTTTAATTTTTCATGTCTTCTTTTGGGTAGAAATCTCTAGTATACGGTTCCATGGCATCATGCATATATAATATTAATTTGGGGAACACATTTTTATATCAATCTAATTGTTGTTTCGATTACTCCCCATAAATTCTAATATATCAATTTTTACTTCCATTTTTATACTTATAATGCGTTATGGTTTCATAATGGTACAACCGACATACATTCATGGTGTTTGGCTTATTTGACAAGGCCTGCAATATCCCCGTTTACCACTCCCTTCCTCGTGAACAACGATGAATAAAATTTAGCAGGCCGATGGCTTTTAGTTGTAATTAGGTTTTAATTTTGAGGGCAGTTGAGTATATTTAAGTAAAATTTTGGATACATATGAAATTCTTTATAAAAATTGATATTTATGGATTTAAAGGCTAAATTTTGGTTATTAATGATAAAAATCCTATTTTTCAATGTATCTTGAATACGGGGTGGCATGGTTTTGTGTTTTTTTTTATAGTACACCAATATTTTTACACTAAGGGGAGAGGGAGTTTGGCTAAACCACACAATGAGTAGCCTGATTTTGTATCAAATTTTCCATCCACGAGATTCGAACATAAGACCTCTCACTTTCAAGTGAAAATGAATACTATTAGACCTTAGTACTGAGTGACAAAAAAATTTGGACCATTTCTCGTTATTATAAGTGAATTTTTATTTATTGAAATGTCTCTCTATTTGTATAATGAGATATTGTGCATTATTCTGGACAGAATTCAGATCCTCGCAGAATCCTCTTGGTGAGAATTCCAGAGATCCGTGAATCGTGTTCGTTTATCATACATCGTGTAGTCAGAAATTATTTAAAATATTTTTATTTAAAATTAAATACAAACAATACCTAACAAAAATTAACTGCATAATATACGATAAACAGACACAATTCACAGTTCTCAAAATCCTCACTAAAGATCGGGAGAGAATCCTATTGGTTCTGGACATACTAAAAGTCATTCGCCGCGTCACCACATCCTTTTCCGGTTATTCATAGTCACAAATGTCCCTCTCTTTCTCTTCGATGGACAACGACTGACGAGACCGACGTGGGTATGGCTTATGATGAGGAGGAAGGTTGTGGGAAATTCAGCTGCTGCTGGGTTGGGTTTCCGTCAAATTATTCCATTTTATCGTTAAACGAAGCTTGGCTGCTGAAAAATCAGCGGCAGTTCTCGCTGCTAGCGAGTCCACCCGTAATTCTCTAGTAGCAGGAGCTAACGATAATTTTTCAGCAGTCAAGTTTTCTCCTTTATTGTTTTCCTTTCATAATTTTTTCAAGGAGTTTCAAACCTAATATGAATATCACCCCGCATAAGAACCAATCTGTTTCTTTTTCGTTGACAATGGGATTATTGAAACCAATTTTTTATTATTCTCTTGGGCACAAACGTCGTCAGATCCACGGACCGCAGTCGAGTGGCGTCGTTTCCATAGATCGAAGAGACGGAAGAAGACTTGATGACGGATTTGGGGCTCAAACTTTGCAGCTGTTGTATGAATTCGGGGTTCAAATTCCATGGATTTGGTCAGATTCGCAGGGTTTTTACATAGAAGGAAGAAGACATGACGACATGACTGAAATACCCTTCTCTCATATGTTTAGATTTAGAATTAGAAATTGAGCCATGCCGCGGGTTTTAAAACTGTGTTAAACATGTGAAATATATTAAATTTATTCTCATGTACATTAAAATTGATTTACATTCTATGATTCTAATGTTCAATAAAGAACCAAAACAGTCTACAAAACCACACGTAATAGTCTTAGTCAATCCGTCTTCCCAACATATCAACAACCAATTACTAAATAAAGCACATATATAGTTATTGAAACAAAACTAAAGTATTGAACTTACCTTCTCAGCTAGAACCCTAATCTCATAAGCATGACATGACATATAATGCTGGAAAAACCCATGTCATGTCCCAGTTCTAATACTCTTGAATAAAAGCACTGCATATCCACCATCGCATATTAGTCAAGAAACCAAGGTTAAATCTAGTGCAACAACAAAGAATTACGGTAAGGGATCATGCAAAACAAAGTTACATAGTTCGATACTATATAGATACATAAGGGACCGAATCAAAATACTCATGGAAAGTAGTATAATTTACAGTCGCCTACCTCACAAACACTTTAACCAATTCATTCAAGTGGAAATGGAGAAGGCAAATAGAGCCTAAAAATTAAGTGGGTTAGCAACTAAGCAAAAACATGTTTGCTGTGACGAAATTTAACAACTCGAGTACCATAAACAAAGCTCCAACCAATACAAAAACGGAAATCAAATCAATATATACCCTACACATCCCCATTCCGAATTGTACCCTTATGCCCTGCAAAGTCTTGGTGAGCGATTCATGCCTGAAATCCAAACAAAAACAAAATCTGCAATTTCAGTTTTTACTGCAATCTAAAATCCAGAATCCAAAAACGTTTTCAAAATATTGTACCTGTAACATGCATGTGAGGGTCAAAAGATTGTACCTGTAACATGCATATTACATGCCTTCACTCTAACAATCCTATATGTCTCTTACACACAGTTCTAATATGACTACTCAATCATGATCTGTAAAAAAAAAATCAAACCCAAACAAAAGTCCAAATTGAAACTTTGATTTCAATATAATCAAATGCAAACAATACCAAACTCAACTCCGATGATAAAAAAACTAAAGTAAACTACAAATTTAATAACCCTAGAAGTTTAAATAGCTTACCTTGAGCACGTAGGATTTTGGAGCCCCTAAAATCACAAAAACATCAAAACTAAAACATGGGATCACATTTTCTCAGCTACCAAACAAAAAATTACGAAACCAAACTAAAAAAAAAAAATTAGAAAGCCCAGCGTTAACAATCGGCGAGAGAGAACAGAAATTCTCAGTAGTTTTTTGGGCAAGAAAAACCGAAGTTGATAATCGGCGAGAGAAATATACAAACGATGGACTGGAGAGGAGAAAAAAAGGGGGTGCAGGAAATGGCCATAGATGGAAACGAAAGGAAAGGCAGAAAAAGAAAAAGCAGAGGAGAGGAACAGATTTTTGTTTTTTAATTATTTTTTGGTGGAAAGGCATGCACCATTGCTGCCATGTGTGATCAAGTAAGGTTTTTTAATTATTTTTTGGTGGAAGGCACGCACCATTGCTGCCAGGTGTGGATTGGGTAAGGGAAAAACGCAGGAATCGAAGAGGGAGTCAGAAGGAAAAAAAAAAGATATACAGAATGATCAACACGTGGCCAAAAACGGAAGAACCCTGAAGAATTAAAGGCAATAATGAGGGCAAGGAGGTCATTTTGCTGCAGCAGAATGGGCAAAAAGACCCGGTAAGGAAGAAATGGGACTGCTGGTGAACAGTAACCCCTCTCACGTGATGAACATTGGAGACCAACTGAGCTTTAGTGGATATAAATAAATTTAGATGGACGCCGCACAACCAATATTTCTTCCACGCCAACAGATTCTGTTAATTTTTACGCATTAGACAGAATCGGACCAAAATGAAAAGGAAAAAAAAAAATTACTGAAAAGTTCTTGGTACTGGTTACTTTAATGAAAAAATTGATTTGTGACGAAATGACCATATTGATTTGTGACACCTATTTTCAGGGACTACATTGATTGATTTTCAATTTCAGGGACTATCTTGATAGTGAAAGTCAATTTCAAGGATCATTTGTGATAAAAACCCTAAATTAAAGTCAAGTTTAGCCAAATGTTAGGTACATATAGTAAGTCCTCAAGCTCTTTAGTGGACTCCAACGCGTGCAATCTATTTTATTTTTTTAGTACATCGATACTTTTACGGAAGGAAGAGTTCGGAGAAGCCACACAATGGGCAGCTTAATTTGATATCGAATTCATCATCCACGAGATTCGAATCGAAGACCTCTCAATTTTAAGTTAAGAGGAATATCACTATATCGTAGTACTAAGTAACAACACGTGCATTCTAAACTAAGATGGAAATATTTAGCCTTATACGGTTGGAGATAGAAAACTTTAGCTTACATTATTTTTTAAAGGCTTTTTAGTCAAAATGGTTATTGAGATTTGCATAACACATAACTTTGGTCACTGAGACTTAAAATAAATATAAGTGGTTCATGAGATTGTCCACCATCCATTATTTTGGTCATTCCATTAAAAAACTCTGTTAAGTAGTCCCTAAGCTTTTTAATCGAATGACCAAAATGATAGATGGTGGACAATCTCAGGGACTAAAGTTATGTGTTATACCTTTAACCTAACTGAGTTTTTTAACGGAATGACCAAAATAATAGATGGTGGACAATCTCAGGGACCAATTCTATTGATTTTAAATCTTAGGGACCAAAGTTATGTGTCATGCAAATCTCAAAGATTATGTTGATTAAAAAGCTTTTTTAAATTATTAATTTTGACGGGCTACGTTTAGCCTTCATGACATGAGGTGACCTAGGAGAGACGATAAATTGACAACAAACTTGTTATTTATAAGATTCAAATCTTAACCATCTTACTTAGAAGCAAAAAAAAAAAAAAAATACTACTACAACTATGCTGCAAATAAATTTAAAGTAAACTACAGAATTAGTTGTGAACATATACTATAGTTTAGATTTCGTCCTTGAATATGACAAAATGGGAAGAATTGGTCCTATCATCATAAATTTGCTAGATCTTCCGTTATTTCTCTTACATGGCATCAAAATAAAATAAAAAAAACTAGTTTTATTAAAAAACTAGTATCTGAAAATTTAAATTCGTTGGTTTTGTCTAGTCAATTCCATACGGGCCCGGAAATGACCGACTGCAGTGCCTCTGGCCAATCACAACTCGACAACGTTTTTGACGAAACCACTCTGGTTTTCCAGCCCCACCCATTTCACTCGTACGGCGGTTTTGAAATATCCTATAAATATATCATATAAATACAACAGAGATTTTTTATTTTTTTTGTCAAAATATACAACAGAGAATTGAGTCACTCATATACAGTAATATAGACAGAGAAGGAGAGAGACCAGACCCTACCTTATTAGCTATTAACCTTTTATTTATATACGCACAGGGAGAGAGAGAGAGAGAGAGAGAGAGAGAGAGAGAGAGAGAGCAGAATCCATCGGTCTGCCATCTGGTTCTTTCTCTCCCACTTTTCTTGGTTTCTTAGTGGGATTTCTGGTTTCTCTAAACTAAGAGATCAGTTCACCAGGAACAACCATATATATATATATATATATAACTAGGATTATTAATTATTAAATTTTTATTTATAATAATTGTTAGAGATTATGGGGAGGGGAAGGGTGCAGCTGAAGAGGATTGAGAACAAGATCAACAGGCAGGTGACCTTCTCAAAGAGAAGGTCGGGGCTGATGAAGAAAGCTCATGAGATTTCTGTGCTTTGTGATGCTGAGGTTGCTTTGATTATCTTCTCCACCAAAGGCAAGCTCTTTGAGTACTCCAATGATTCCTGGTATAATATGTACCCTCTCAACTGCTCTTTCTTTAAACTACCATATTTTTTTTCCAAAGAAACCTCGGCTGTACGATTGAGTTCAACGTTCTTCTTGATTATATATCTTTTTACTTTTGGTTTTTTAGGGCGTGCTATATATTTCAGTTAAATTATTTGCGTTACATTTATTTCATGCAGTGCTGTTGATGATATCCTTCTGGTTTATGGTGCTGAATTTTCCCACGTATGCTGATAATTTTGTGTCATTATTTTCTTGCTCCACAATTGTGAATTAATTTTTAAAGTTTCTTGAGTTTCTTTTGTGGGAATTCTCTCTCTCTCTCTCTCTCTCTCTCTCTCTTTTAATTTCATGCAAATACCAGCTGTTCGTTGTGTACGGCCAGTGTACCACTGAGAAAGAAAAGGGTGTCTGTGAGAGGGAGAGGGAGAGGGAGAGGGAGAGAGAATATATATTCCTCCGGTCTATGTGAAGGTACGATAAACCTGTTCATCCATGTAAAACAAAAACGGAAAGAAAAACACTTTTCGTTATGATAACATGTGGTGTCTTTTCGCTAATCTGCTTAGGGAGAAAGGGGATTATCTAGATAGGTTACTGTAAAAGAGACTAAGCGAGGAGATTAATTAATTAATCCCAAATTAATTTGGTTTGGATCCTTAATTCTAAGTATCTCCTAGTTAGACTTTGAAACGTAGATAGACCAACTGGAATATCCTACATGAGAGAGAGAGAGAGAGGTTTGTGTGTGTGTTATAATATATACACTCTCTATCAAGGGTTTGTGTGTATTATTTGTTTTGTAAGTGGCATTACTTTCATAACCATTTGTTTCTACCTTAGCTCGGATATCTTATAAGCAGATATATAGTACATCAAATCAGCAAGCAGCGTATTAAGAACCCAAACCTAAAACTATTTCAAAAAGCTAGACCATAAGACCTATTTCTTCTTGAATTATTGTTGGTTGGTTGTCTCCCAGGCAGTTCCTTTAGTTGAAAGTTAATTGATTTTCCATAAGCTTATCCCTGCAAGGATGTATGGATTGAGATTGTAGTGTACGAAACAAAACAAAAACAAAAAAACTATGAAACATATCCCCTTTATGTGTGATGCATGGGGAGTTTGATGAGTGTGTTTCTTCTAATTAAAGTTTAGCATGCATATGATTCAATATCCAGTGGATAGGGTATTACCCATAGGGAAACTAATAATCATATACCAGTTGATATGATTGTATTGATCGAGTTAGTTGTAAAGTCGGGTGCTGTATAACATATTGTATGACTCATTGATCCTTATCATGTAATAAGCAATACAATTGAAATCCCCATTCTCTCTCTTGTCCCGCTCATCTCTTTCCTCTTCCTTCACCTACTGTTAATAGAAACTCTCCCTCCCCTAAATTATTGTAATAATTTCGTACCCTCCCCTCCTTTTAATAATAATTAAATAATAATAATTGAAAAAGGGTTGAACATGCATGGATGAGGGGGTTTGGAGGGCTTAATTTGTCTATGATTTCCATGGAGAGCTAGTTCCCTATGTTTATAGAAATATTTACTTTGTTTTATTAATTTTCACTTAATCATGGTATTTGAGAAAGCTAACCGAAGTACAAATATGGTTTACAAATGAGTATTATATGATTAGTTTGAAAATTTTCTAATTTATTCAGTTTATAATTGGCCATAAATAAATAGGAGTTTATAATGTGCGTAGAAATCACTTTCTAAAAATATAACGTATGCATAAGATTCTTACAACGCTTTTGGTTGCTAGAGTTCAAACTTCTCCAGTTGTCATACCTATTTGTCCAATGTTCAATCTGGGTTAAGCAATTATATTTGCATTTGTTCAACTTCGTATGTATTCTATGTCACAATTCCTCACTGTCCAGGTTATATAGATGTCGAATTTAAATTCGTTGGTTTTGTCTAGTTAATTCTCATATATTTTCCCACCACAAACACTTGCAAATAGCAGCAAAAATCAACAACAATGTTAGTTAGGTGATAATGTTTTAGTTCAACTTTCTGTATGTAAGCTAAAGAAGTTTCTACGCCACATACGATCGATAATATATAATGTTACATGTTTCCTCCTCAAAATTCATTTTTTAGCATTTTCATGCTTGTTATTTAATATAAGAACACAACTTACTGGTAGATAATTTCCTTAATTTTTCGTATTAACAGCATGGAAAGGATCCTGGAAAGGTACGAAAGATACTCATATGCAGAGAGGCACCTTCTTGCAAATGATAATGAATCCACTGTATGCCACCACACCCTCCTCTCTATCATTTATTGAAAGGCAAATAATTTTAGATGAAACTTTATTTTATCTGCTTTTCTTGTTTCACGCTATACAAAGCTAACTTGAGTTCTGACCAAATATGGCTTCCTGCCTGGCTTTCTTTCTTATCTGAAAGCCAAAAGGATCACCATGAATTTGTCATCCATTGCTTTGTTGGTGTCAATTTCCTCTAGAGGAATTAGTTTCCTACTGTATGATAACCATTTCGTTTGCAGCTTTTATTTTTCACATTTTCTTGATAGCAAGAGAAGGAATGTAATGGAGGAATGTGAAATGAAAGGACGGTGGAAAGGAGGGAGAAATGAAGGAGAACGTAGGAAACAAAAACTAGAAACGAAAACCTACTAAAAATTGCTTTGAGTTTCCATTTTGTCTATTTAAATCCATGAACATTTGTTCCACTTCCTTCCCACCACCCTTCCGCCACCTCTGCTCATTCCTCTTTTCTCCCTTGTATTCCCCCTCTATTCCTCACAAAAAGTAAAAAATTAAAACTAAAAACAAAACGGTTATCAAACATGTCCTCACCTAGCATTGAGCATTACTTTTATCGCGTTTTTATTTGAAACAGTTCATTCATATACGCCATATTTTTATTCTTGTTTTACAGGGAAGCTGGACTCTGGAACATGCAAAGCTCAAGGCTAGGGTGGAAGTTTTACAAAGAAATCAAAGGTATACCAAGTGGATCAATTTAAGTACAAAATATCCCTCTGTATTTCCGTTATAATTAATAATTAAAGATCAAGTAATCAGTACTAAATATACTACTTTCATTGATCTTGATTGGTTTGCAGACACTATATGGGAGAAGATCTCCAATCCTTAAGTCTCAAAGAGCTTCAAAATTTAGAGCAACAGCTTGATTCTGCACTGAAGCACATAAGGTCAAGAAAGGTAAAACCAGTAATGAACAAATTAACCATCAAGTATTTGGCACATATGCACTAGATTAATATTAAATTTTTATTTGTTTTTGTTTTTCATTTTTAATTTAAAGAAATAGGCTAACTAATTGGAGTATGATTTTCATCACATACAGAACCAAGTTATGTACGAATCGATTTCTGAGCTCCAGAAGAAGGTAAGCCTAGAAGGCATTTATATATAGGGAATGAGAACCCTTTCTCTAGTGCTACACATTCTTGCTTAATTTTGTTTGATTTATTCGTTGAAATAAATTAAACTGAAGCATGTAGGAAGAGAGAATGGTGTGCGATTATCATTTCATTTTATATATATATATATATATATATATATATATATATATATATATATATATATGCATGGAGTTATGTATGCATGCAAATACATGCATATATAAATCCATATTTCTTTCACAGTAATGGTGGAACATTGTCTGTGTGTGCCTTACATGATAGGATAAGGCATTGCAGGAGCAAAACAACTTGCTGGCAAAGAAGGTACGTAACAATATAGATGTAGTGTGTTTTAAAATGTTTAATTTCGTAATTCTCATCGTACTGGCATTGTGTATATTGTGTATTTAATTGAACCATATATAATTAACTAGGTGAAGGAGAAGGAGAAAGCAGTAGCTCAACAGGCACAATTGGAGCATGCGCAGGAGCAGAGGTTGGACCCCTCTTCCTTCCTTCTTCCACAGGCATTGCAGTCCTTGAATTTCGGGTTAGCCATTCTCCATGTTTAGTTTGGGTTTCATTTTTTTTTATAATAGAGATTGAGAGAATATATATTGGAAAACTAGGAATAAAAAATAATCGGAAGTTGGTGGAAGGGAGAAAAAAAATGAAGAATATTATATGAAAACAAAATTTTAAGGCTCATTTGATAACCATTTGGTTTTAGTTTTGGGTTTGTGAGGATATGAGGAAAGTATGATTGAAAGGAGGGACGAAGAAGAGCGGAGGAAATATGTTGGGAGAGTGATGTAGATCAAAAAATCATTTCAAGTTGTTTACACTTACAAGACGCTTTCATTCATTCTTCTTTATTTTGTTCCCTCCCTCACTCAAGCCTTCTTCATCCCTCATTTCTTCTTCATACTTTCTCCATATCTCAAGCACAAAAAGTAAAAACTAAAAATCAAAAATCAAAATGGTTATCAAATCGACCCTCAATCTTTTATTTTTTGTTTTCACTTTGTATGTATTTCCTTTCACATATTCCCCGTCCAATCTTCACTCTTGATTTGGCTTTTTAGCCAAAATGGTCCCTAAGACTGATATAACTTCTCATTTTGGTCAGTAACAATGAAAATCGACAGAAGTGGTCTCTGAGTTTGTCCACTGTAAATCATTTTTGTCATTTTGTAAAAAATCTATCAATATCCTCGTTAAATAGAGGGGTTGATCTAACAAAAATACTCTAAAAATGGTGATCACGTGGTCGTTCACGTGGCAATTTAACGAGAATTATATTGACATATTTTTTGGAATGACAAAAATAATTTACGGTAAACAAACTCAGAAAAACTTTTATCGATTTTCATTGTCAGGAACTAAAACTAAGAATTCTGTCAGTCTCATAGATCATTTTGGCAAAAAAATCTCTCGATATTCAATATTTTGTTCTCCCACATTTTTTTTCTCCATATATAACATAATATTGAAAACTAAAACAAACAAAAAAAGTTATAATACAAGTTAAATTAATTCATAAACGTGTGAATATATATTATATTGCAGCAGCGGGTCCAATTACCAGGCCATTAGATCAAGTGAGGGAATAACAGGAGATAATCAGCAGGATGGAGATGAAACCCCAACTCCACATAGACCTAACATGCTGCTGCCCCCTTGGATGCTTCGCCACCTTAATGAATAGAAGAATTCATCACCATGAAATAATATCATCTCCAAAGGGAATAATATTATATAACATCATCAATTAATCAAGTAAACATATTATACTTATATATATATATATATATATATATCTATACCAAGAAATTAATTGGTAATGTGCATGATGAAAACCCTAGACTCGATCTAGCTCCAAATGTGTATCGTATGTTGGAATTCAATTGATATATCTTAAGGGCTAGTTTGGTATTGTTGTGCTTTAAAAAAAAATTATTGTTGCTATGTTATGAAAATAAACTGCTATGAAATAAAGTAGTAAATTGTTTGGTAAATTATAATTGTAAAGTGCTTGTAGCAAAAAAAAAGAAAAAAGAAAAAAAGAAAACAACACAATGTTAGTGTTTAGAAAATTTGTATGTAAAACATTTGTGGATGTGTAAAATGATAAAAAAAAAAAAAATACTAGATGTGTTATTAATTTAATTGTTTGGTAAATAAAGATCAATTATTACATTTACTTTTTTTTTGAAAAAAATTAATAATATTTATATCTTAATTTGAACATATCACAAATACTAAGTAGTATGACAAATTACTTCAAAATATTGAAATATTTCAAACTGAAGAGCTAGGATTCATTAGTAAACATTGTTGAGGCACTTGAAATACCATCAACCAAATGATACATAATTCAAATAGAATAACAATCCAAATATTGTTCAATATAAAAGTAGTTTAATTAGATGCATTCGTCAAACTGTATAGCTATACTATTTCTCAATGCTTCTATCTCACATGATCCTTAAACATGATAATCATGGTATTCTTCATCATCATCACTAGCGGTAACAGTGATCATGTTTAGAATGCCTCTTTATGTAGTTATGAAGAGTCATTGTAGCAATGACAATCTCACTTGCTTATTGAATGAATAGTTAGGCATATCCCTTAAAATTGTCCATTTTTTCTTCCATACCCGAAATGTCTATTCAAGGACGCTCATAAGCGAAGTATGCATGTGGTAGAATACCTTTTTATGACTTGTTGGTTGGGCACCCCTACAAATGTTTAGAGATGCTATCTTTCACCTTATATAGTTCAAAATATCCTCTCATTTGCAGGTACCCTGCATCTACCAAATAATATTTTCTTGTCAAATGGAAAATTTGTTTTCAAATGTAATAACTACACAAAAGTGAGTATGAAAAATATTAATAACAAGTATGAAGATTCCGGACAAATGACAGTAAGAAGTTTACCACTTGGTAGTTTTGGAAATTTAAATTTAGATTCCATAACACCGAAAGAAAAACCCTTGTATCCAAATTTAAAAACCCAACAAGAAAACCTAACAAAGAAAGAATGAAATAAACTGAAATTTTCAGAGAAGAGAAGGAAGCTTACCAGAGGAAAGATACGAGCTAGGATATGAGAGAGATCGGAGCTGGGAGGAAGGGCGCGAAAAATTTCAGATCGGGTGTACGATATGGAAAAAGGGGGGGGGGGGGGGGGTGGTAGGATAACCATTTGAAAATTTTATTTAAGTGGTACTATTCACTCAAGTTTTGTGATAAAAAGGGAAAGGGATCCTCATCCGAATTTTTTTCTTAAGGATTCTGTAATCGTATCTGTTCATCGTACATTGTGCAGTCAGTTTTCGTTAGATCCACATAAAAAATTTCTGACCGCATTATATATGATAAATGAACACGATTATAGAATTCCTAAGATCCACATAAAAAATATCCGATGAAAATCATTTTCCAAAAAACAAACCGTTTTTCAAAGCTACATCTTGCTCATTCAGCTTTTTGACTTCTTTTCACCCTCAATTGTGTAAAAAAAAAAAAGGTTTTAATATTGTTACCAAACGCTAAAAAAAACCCCGGCTTTTTTAATACCCGCTTCTAAAAAATTTAAGCAATATCAAACTAGTAATTAATAGCCCATAAACTATGTAAAGGGTGGGCTACATCTTGTAAATAGTACATTTTACTTTCAAGGTACTATCTTTCAAATTAACTTGGGTATTAGACAAGTTCTGTTGATATATACTACAATATATAGTACACGTATGTACGTGCAGTGGCGAAGCTAGGAATAGTCAAGGGGAGGGGCGGAATTTAAAACAGAAAAATGTAGACGACCAAATCATTGTAGATAGTAGATAATATTAATGTAGTTTTTTTTTTTTTTGACATCAGACATTAAATTTAGGGGAGGGGGAATTGCACTTGGGGGGAATCGAACTTGGGTGAGGTAGGAGTTTCCTTGGCCCTAGTGCCACTGCAGCTATGCCTTGTCCTCAATATTAATGTAGTTAATAATCAAGGTTTTAACAAACGTTAGATACTAAATGGGAGACGAATTGGGGCCTCGTGCCTGGACGGAAGTTTAAATGAATTTAAGTAAATTAATTATATACCATATAAACAAGTGACTTACACCTTAAAGGGACTATACTTCTATTGGAAATTCAAATTTATTTTCTCATGTTTATTATTTAACATATAAAATACAAGAATATTAGAAATTTTGCTTTACTATTTTAATAAATACTAGCATATGGGCACACACAAAGTGTGTGACATTTTTTTTTTGTTTGTTTTTGAAATAGAAGGAGAGAGGAAGAGAATGATAGAGAATGTGAGAGTGGGAAGTTTTTTTTTTTTAATTAGAGATGTGTTAGGATCAAGGATTTAAATATCGGTAATATCGGAAATATCGACGGAAATATCGATAAAATATCGATATCGATAAAAATTACATGGAAACCACGGAAATTGTAAGAAAAACTTGGAAATTTTTATTGAAACTTTGCAGGATGTTTATTTAGTCAATTATCCATTAGTTTATCACAAAAAATTGGAAGGAAATGCATTGCATGATGGATTTAACATTATCAAGTTGATTATATAGCGAGCTGATAAACATTGTGAGTGTAGAAAATATGTAGTAATTAATGAAAGAAGTCTAAACACACCATAAATCATTTATATATAATGAATTAGTACAATATTTTACACTTTAGTACCACATAGAGTTCCTATGAGGTTCAAAATTTTCACTATCTTCATCATCTCTACGTGTAGAGTGAGTGTATTGTGAAGAGTAGTTATCAAATGATAAATCCCCAAAATAGTTTTGCATGTAATTGTTAACATGCCACCCATATGGATCCGAGATTGGTTGAGGTTGTCCATAAGCAAAATCATTTGAAGATTGAGTCTGGGATTGTTTCCATGACTCACTCGATTCCATCCCAACAGGAATGGGATATGAAGGGTAGGGAAATGGTTGGCTATGAGTATAACCATAGTTACTACTTCCCACACCAACAGAGTCCGAAGTTCTAGATAACGAGTCATCTTCTTGACTTGACAAAATCCCCTTGCCTCTTTCTCTACGAGTATAGTCCTTCCCTATGGCACCAATTCCTGGTCCTGCCCGCCTACTGCCATGGTCATCATCTTGTGTTGCATGCGTGAAGTTTGCCTCACCAGTGAAGGGGGTCATAAATCCGGGAGGTGGTCCATAATAGTTTCCATATCCACCACCACTACCTCCAGCTCCACTGTATCCTTCATCATTCCCACCTTCGGTGGTAGGTGAGTCTCCTGATCTTGTACTAGAGCTATCATTAGTATCAGCACGATGTTGTGGTTGTGTAGGATTGGAAGAAGGTGGAATTCTAGTGTTTCTTGGTCTTGGGCGCAAATGTTCTTCAAAAGAGTCAGCGCTGCTAGATCCCACCTCATCTTCTAATACTCTTTCTACATTTATCCCTTCATTACGTGCTTCTTCAGCAACTCTGGGAGCTGGGTTGCCTTCATCATCATCTAAATGAAGAGGTCTAATCCATTGATAAAGTTGGTTATCCTGTGTATCATCATCTGCACCAACAATATCAAACACATCTAGTGGGTCACCACGGTCGACATGAGTTATTTCTGCTTCCTTATCTCGAAGTTGAAGTTTCATGTTGTAGTAGCAATAAACTAATTTTTCCAAGCTACTATGAGCCAACTTATTTCTTTGCTTTGTGTGTATGAGTGCAAATGTGCTCCAATTTCTTTCACAAGCAGATGAGGAAGCTGTTTGTGATAATACTTTGATTGCTAACTTTCTCACAGTTGGTGCATCGGTCCCATACATAATCCACCATTCAGCTACAATGAAAAACAATGTTGATAAGCCTAATAACTCCAACAAATTCTATTATAAACTTATAGTGAAATATGTTTATACTCACTAGGAGACATATTTGTTCGAGCAGCAACTGAAGTTGGTTCTCCAAAAGTTCTTCTTGCATCTTTAAACCATGTTAGCTGAATTCAATAAATCGTGTTAGTTTAATCCAACAAAGTAATTATTATAATTTAAGTAATTGTGTACCTCATTTCCAAATTGGCCAACTGCTGCTGATGCAGGGTCTAATTTAGAGAATACATTATGTACAGCACGTATAAGGGTACCATCATCTCCAACACCGGGTCTGTATTGGTATTGGGGATTCAAATAATATGCTGTTCAATGAAACACATACTCTAATAAGAGAAATAATACTTATGCAACTAAAGAAATGAATTGCAAATTATGACATAATTTATACCTGCTGCATGCAAATCGTGGTATAATGTTTTATACCATCGGTCATCAATTATCTTTATGACCCACCTTGCACCATGTTTTCTTTGCAATTCATCCTTCACTACACGCATCAACTCATATACTGCCCCCATAGTAGGATACACTTCTGTGTCAACGATCCGTAAAACTTTGTACAGAGGTTCAAACACTTGGCACACATGTTCTGATTCAGTCCAAAAAGCATGATCAAGCACTATACTTTCCACCATACGACCTGTACTTGAGCGGCTGAAATTGTGGTTGGCCCAATCGTCACTAGTGAATAGTTGCTTCAACCCTGCTTTCTTCTTAACTAGGCTGTGTAATGCAATATAATTGGTGGCAAATCGAGTGGTAGCTGGACGAATAATTTCTCCCTTGCAAAATTCACGCATCTTTGCCAACAACCAACTATGATTGTAAATATAATTTGTGATCGTTCTAGCTCTTTTGACCACAGTAGCAACATTCTCTCTCTTCCCCATTGCCTCAAACATGAGATCAATACAATGTGCTGCACATGATGTCCAAAACACATTATGATGCTTCATTAACTTTTTCCCAGCTTTGACAAATGCAGAACCGTTGTCGGTCACGACTTGGACAACATTATGCTCTCCCACCTCCATGATTACATCCCTCAATAATTTGTAAATATACTTGTAGTTCTTTATATGGTCTGAAGCATCAACAGACTTCAAAAAAACTGTTTTTCCCTTGGAGTATACCATGAAGTTTATGATTGACAATCTGGTCGGGCCAGTCCATCCGTCACACATGATTGTGCAACCATTAGTTTCCCACTTTGACCTCAACTTGTTGACATACTCGCCAATGTCTTTATACTCCATATCCAAATATTTGTTTCTTATCTCATAGGGAGTGGGAGGTTGTACTCCAACACCGGCTTGTTGACATCCCAATACCATATTTTTGAAATGATGTGATGATGCCTTCTCAGCAGGGACATTGTCATAGATAAAGAACTTGCTAATTAGACGCCCCATTCCCTCCTTCACATTACCTCCTTTTAAATAACTCCAAACACTCTTTTGACGTGCTTTGGATGACTTATATAAACTTGGGGCTATTGGTGGAGTTGGTTGTGATTCTCTAAGACTACCTCCCCGTCTCATTTGTGCACCACCACTTGACCCGGTACCTTGTGCTCTATTAGGAATTTTATGAAGGTGTTCTCTTTCCCATGCTGACTGTTTGGAGGCACGTAATGCATGTTTGAAATTGCGTTGTTCTTCAGGTCCCATGTCATCATCACATTCGTCCTCATCATCTTCATCATCATCACTGTCAACCGCTTGGCCAATGACTTCTCCTCGTAGCTCAGCTCGAATATTTTCCATTCCCTGTGTTATCTTTTCCTGCTACTGTTTTTTATTTTTTACTAATGTTCGGATGAATGCCTTCACTTCTGGGGGGACACTATCGCATCGTTGGACATTTTTTGCTGGATCTAATCCACTAAGATGGTACTTAAGTCGTGTCACTCCGCCACTCTTCATTACCCGACCACAATATTTGCAAATTGTGCCATTCTTGTTTCCGTCTATTGGGTGTCCATGTTCCCAAGCCGGATCACGTTTAGTAACTCCACTGGACATCTTAAATGTACCTATATTAAACATAATGATGAATAATAATCCAATTTAATAATAATCAAATTTAATAATCATCCAATTTAATGAATAATAATCGAATTTGATAAAACAAAATCCTAATATTAAACATAGTGATGAATAATAATCCAATTTAATGAATAATAATCCATTTTGATAAAAAAAATCCTAATATTAAACATAGTGATGAAAAAAAATCCTAATATTAAACATAGTGATGAATAATAATCCAATTTGAAAATAATCCAATTTAATAATAATCCAATTTAATGAATAATAATCCAATTTGATATAAAAAAATCCTAACATTAAACATAGTGATGAATAATAATCCAATTTAATGAATAATAATCCAATTTGATATAAAAAAATCCTAACATTAAACATAGTGATGAATAATAATCCAATTTGATAATAATCCAATTTAATAATAATCCAATTTAATGAATAATAATCCAATTTGATAAAAAAAATCCTAACATTAAACATAGTGATGAATAATAATCCAATTTAATGAATAATAATCCAATTTGATAAAAAAATATCCTAATATTAAACATAGTGATGAATAATAATCCAATTTGATAATAATCCAATTTAATGAATAATAATCCAATTTGATATAAAAAAATCCTAACATTAAACATAGTGATGAATAATAATCCAATTTGATAATAATCCAATGTAATAATAATCCAATTTAATGAATAATAATCCAATTTGATAAAAAAATCCTAACATTAAACATAGTGATGAATAATAATCCAATTTGATAATAATCCAATTTAATGAATAATAATCCAATTTGATAAAAAATATCCTAATATTAAACATAGTGATGAAAAAAAAACCTAATATTAAACATAGTGATGAATAATAATCCAATTTGATATAAAAAAAATCCTAATATTAAACATAGTGATGAATAATAATCCAAACATAGCGAGGAATAATAATCTAATTTGATAAAAAAAAACCCTAATATTAAACATAGTGATGAATAAAAATCCTAATATTAAACATAGTGATGAATAATAATCCAATTTGATAATAATCCAATTTAATGAATAATCCAATTTCATAATAAAGAAAACCTAATATTAATGAATAATCCAATTTAATGAATAATCCAATTTGATAATAAAAAAAACCTAATATTAATGAATAATCCAAATAATCCAATTTAATGAATAATCCAATTTGATAATAAAAAAAACCTAATATTAATGAATAATCCAATTTAATGAATAATCCAATTTGATAATAAAACCTAATATTAATAAAATAACAAATAACATTACACATATTAAAATTATCCTAGAGAATAATTATACAACATTACTTAATTACTTAAAAAAATTAACATGCAAGTATGTGAAAGAATATCACCTTTGAATGGCTTTACAAGTGAGGGAAGTAACCTCTGAATGGCTCTGCAAGTAAGGGAAGAAGAAACGATGTTGGTTGTGAATGGCTCTGATACTTGATTATTTTGAAAATGTGAAAGAATATCACAGACTTCTTTCCCTTTGAATGTGAAGGAATCACATACTGGCACACGGTTTTATTATGAAACCATCAAAAATTTTGTACATATCTACTGTCAAAAAGCAAATTTTCTGATTGAAAGGTAAATTATTTGTAAAAAAGCAGCTGCTTTGCAAAAGTTGTCGGTGGAATAATACATCAAACACTGGCTGTCCAATAATGTCTTTGAAAAAGAAAAAAAAAATTCAAACAATTCATCTACCACACACACACACTGACACACGCACACAACACAACACACGCACGCACGCACATACATCGCACGCATACACACTTCCCTTCCCCTTCCCTCAGTCATTCAGTCTCTCTCTCGATCCTTCCGTGCCTCCATCCTCCTTTTCTCTCCCTCTCTCAGTCGATCCTCCATCTTCCTCTTCTCTCTGTCTCTCTCAGTCGTCCCTCTCTCCCTCGATCCCTCCATCCTCCTCTTCTCTCTGTCTCTCCCCATCTTCTCTCTGTCTCTCCCTCGATCGATCCATCCTCCCTCTTCTCTCTGTCTCTCCCCCTCTTCTCTCTGTCTCTCCCTCGATCCCTCCATCCTCCTCTTCTCTCTGTCTCTCCCTCGATCCCTCGATCCCTCCATCCTCCTCTTCTCTGTCTCGATCCCTCAGTCTCGATCCTCCTCTTCTCTCTCTCTCTCGAGATCGTCTCAGTATCTCTCTCTCTCTCTCTCTCTCTCTCTCTCTCTCTCTCTCGAACCTCCTCACTGTCTCTGCAAACCCAGAAACGACTGTCTCTGCAAACCCAGATCACGGTGGGCTTAGGGTTTACCTGGGGTTTCAGAAGGCAAAGCACGCAGCAGAGGCTGCACAGCAGCAGAACCAGAAACGGGGAGCAACAGCAGAACCAGTCAGTTTTTCCAGTGAGAGGAGGGGTTGAACCAACACTCCAGTCGTGTTTTTCCGACGAGGGGAGTGGCGGCCGCCACGCCACTGTGTACGTGTATGTTCCCTTGATATATGTGGATTTGGTATTCTGCTTAATTTTCCTGTTTCTAATACGTGCATATACTGTGGTTTTTGGTAGCTCTTGTGATCGAAAGGTTGACAGTTTTAACGTTACATATGTGAGTTAAGTCAATTAATCAATGTATATTGTACTTATCTTCTTATATTTGAGTTTGGATCTCTTTCATGCATGCTAGTTAGTGATACTGCAGTATTTGACATCTAGGATATTATAACTCTGTATAGATGTCTTTTTTCTTTGGTCGGATCGAGGAGATGGGGTATGTCACATCCTAAACTTGGTCCGCATAGTGAGATATTGTTCGATTTAGGCCACGCTCTCACGGATTTATTTTTTGGCTTCCACCCAAAATGCGTCTCACTATAGGGAGGTGGACGTGTACATATAAGGCATAGGTGAATGGCTCTGATACCAAATTGCCACATCCCAAACCTGGTCCGCAAAGTGAGATCTTGTTCGCTTTATGTCACGCCTTCACAGATTTGTTTTTGGGCTTCCACCCAAAACGCGTCTCACTATAGAGAGGTGTGTATGTACATATAAGGCACATGTGATCCTCTCTCCCAGACAATGTGGGACTCTACAGGGTACATGTCCAGCTTACATCAACCTCATTGTTCTGCTGCAACAAGTGTTGAATTCCCTGTGATTAGCTATGGGCTAACTAGCTAAATGCTAAGGTACTAAAAACCAAATCCACATTTGAAAACAATTTAAATTTAAACATATAACATTGTAGAGTAGTCGGCCCTTATCATTTTGGTGGTACATGCAAATACAATGGGTGCGTTCCTACGTTATTAGTTCCCTTCTCCCAAGATCCCTACTGTAAGACATAACAACTTTTATAGCACAGATACACTATTACCGTAAGTCCATAGCCTAAGGTGCCATGGAATCCTTCACTCAAGGGAGATCTGGAGAAGTGTTCTGATTAAAGAAGTGTCTTGCGTACGAAAAGAGGAGCCCAAGTGCAACTCTACAACTATAAATTTGAAGCCTAATGCTATTACACAAACTTAGCTAGCTAATTACTCTTTCAATGCATTTTTCTTTCTTTTCGCATTCAGTAAGGAGAGAAGAATTGAACTTAAAACTAATATATACACGGTAAGGAAAAAATATCTTTATCAAAAAGAGTGAAATTCTTCATAACTCTCTAGCACAATATTTTATAATATTAATATAGAAATTAAAATTAAACTGTTAAATGAAAACTCAATTTCCTAAACATTCTCTATCATTACCAATCTAAACTAGTAGTGCGAATGATGAGAGACACTTGAGACCTGAGATTAATAAATAAATATATTATATATATTCCTAATACAAACAAAATCATCATACAGTCGGCCACGTCTGCTTTGCACTTGGCCATAGCAGTTTATTTATCTTCTAGAATATATTACAAATTAATCATGAGGTTGACATTTATGTCCCAATGATCTGTGCTTTCTATTGACTAGTAACGTATTGCTGATGTATTAATCATCCCACACGGCGGGATGCTTAATTAGCCAATACATTTGGCAGACTGGCCGGCGACATTCTGCTAATTAATTTGGCTCGCAAACTCTATCACTCTCTTCCAATCCCATAAAGTCAACTTACACGATCGAATTATTGACTCAACAACCAACCATTTGCCTTGTTTAATTGGTGGAATGAACCTTATCTTACATCTAAGCAAATTGCAATGAACCTCCATATATAAGTACATTCTTTCTTTAAAAAAAATGATTGGCTAGTGGCTTCGCCACGGTAATTCACCATTTTGGGGGACTGGAGAAAGACTCAAAGGCATTTCAGCCTTTCACTAACCACTATTGTGTGATTCACCAGCGTTAGATTTCTGAACCCAAGAATGTGTGTGTGAAATACGAACCTGAAATTCGTCCTCAATAATGTTTTATTCAAAAACACATCAACTCAATTGAAGAAGTTCTTCATCTATCTACTTGTCAAATTGAATTTTTTTTCCTAAACTATTGAATTTTAAGTGTTTTTTTTTCTCTCTCTCTCTCTCTCTCTCTCTATATATATATATATATAGGGACACCCAGTAATGTCACTTCCAGAATTCATGACCAACTTAGTAACGATTGAATTTTTTTGCATGGTTCCCAAAATGGTGATCAATTCATGGCCCAACAGCCAGTCTCCTACCAGAAGAACTTATGCAAGTTCTCTCTACCCGTTTACAAAACAAATTTGATAGAAACCGATTCAACTACAACATTACACTTATGACAACAAGCAGATCTGATCAGATGAGGCTTCCAGCCACTTTGCCACCACCACCAGTAAAGCAAGAATCAAGCCTAGATTCTTCATCAGCCTTAGCCATTACCAACCGTTTCACTCCCTTAGGTTCCACAATAGGAAACATTAGGCCAAATTACCCAACACCATGTCCCAATTACCAAACGGCACTAATAAGTCAATATGATCCTTATTCAACCCTAACATACCAATCATCATCATCCCAACCAGTCAGTAATACCAAAACATCCCTATGCGTCAAGAAAAACCCCAGTGAATATCTTTTCAATATCCCTTTCAATCTCAACCAATTTCCATTATCATCCTACAACACCACATAAAACACTGAAATACTATCAAGCCATCCTCAGTGAAATCGAGTCCATTTCAATCAAACCTCTCTACAGCAAAACCCATGAAAACAAAATCTTTTACCATTCTATTTACATTGGAAATTTTTTTACCTAATCATATTGGGGAATGCCCCTTTACAAAACTAAACCTCTTCATACCCAACATGTCCATATTCCCAATAACCATTACAATTATTTTGATAACATTGATGCATGGACTAATATCTTTCCCATCAAACAGAAGATTTTAGTCATTCCTGATTCATTAATTTTAGCAAGAGTTTCAGATTGAATTTTTCTGCATGGTTTCCAAAATGGTGGTCAATTCACGAACCAAAAGCAACAGCCAGTCTCTTACCAAAAGAACTTATGCAAGTCCTTTCAGCCAATTTCCAAAATAAATTTGACAGAAGCCGATTCAACTACAGAAGTACACTTCTCCCAATTTTCATGGCCAAATACAAAGTCCCGTGGATCATAAAGTGGAATTATGAAGTCGAAACCGGTGAAGTCAATAGAATCAGATCAATTAAGTGGTGGGATAAATTCAACTATCAGAAGACCATCAATCAGGTCCTCACAAAATTTCCCATTACTCCATCAATTATGACACAGGCAACACAACCATCTCTACCAGTCATCTTGGAACAATCATTATTAGACATTAGTCCATCATCATCACTCAAAGAAACAACCAAGTCATCCAAGTCAATTGGCTCAAAAAGCAAAGAAAAAGCTACCCAACTCAAAGACCTAGCTCAACAATTACTTGCAGAAACAGCGATGCTCTATACCGAAGGAGAAGAAGAAGAAGCCGCAACCTCCGAATTTTCAGACGCATCCTCACAGTAACCAACCAACTCAGCAAGCCAAAAAAACACAGTCAGCCAAGTGGGCCGACTATCAGGATTTCCAAGACCCTTTATCAACAGTAAAAACAAGTCACCGGAGACATCCCTTGCTTTCACAGTAAAGCATTCAATCATCCAAGCCTCTTTTCCAATTCTTTAAAAAGATGTATGTGGAGAAGAAGGAATCAAGCTCAATTTACATTTTCTCAATAAAAAATTTCTTTGAGTTCACACTGTACCCAAAGAAATCAAAATTGTAAACACTTTTAATTTTCAAATGTCAAGAATGCAGGCACCTATATCCTTTTCACCAATCAATTTCTATTTTGCTAACCTAATTGTCAGTAAATTAATTGTAAGTCCAATGTAATTTTTGCAATAAAACTTATTTTCAAATTATAATTGCATCATTATTTTGAATTCATTACTTTCATTATGAATATTTTCGTAACAACTAATTTTGAATGGCATAAAATTCTTACACACAGTTCATTCATCGAGTACCTCAAATTCAAGGTAAACACATATCAATCATTTGTTTAATTCTTCTTATTCATTTATAACAGCTGGTTTCATGGCATATTTAATCCTAGTTATCCCCCGCATCAAGTTTCCAATTCTTCAATTAACAAGTTATTCAACCCTAATCATCATTGCCCTTGGTGTCCTCATCGTTATTATCATTAGATAATCCCGCGTCATTTGGTATCAGAGCCAAGTGAGTGGTAATTGACTTGTTATCTGTATAATCACTACATTTGTTCATCTTTCAGCTTTCGTTTACAATTTATCTTATTTGTTAGCCTTCTAGTTTTTGAAACTCAGTTTTCGAAAAATACTGATATATATATATATATAAGCCGTTGTAATTTGATTTGATTTATTTAGTTCGATTATGCAAGGTGTAAGAGAGTTAATGTTGTTATAACATTTTCACTTTTTTTATGATGATGTTATCCACATACTTCTTTTTACCTTTCACACACTATTTGCTAATTTCTATCCTTTAACATCATAATATTACACCGTTTGCCTACAAATTGTTCAATTTTATATGTTTTTATTTCTTTCTTGAAATTTTGTGTTTTACCTTCCCTATTGGCCTAGCTGGATGGGTGCCTTATTAATCCGAGAGACCATGATGATGTGCTTAATTTGATTTAAATTTCATTAGAGGCAATGATGCATCTTTAAACTCCTCCACTTATTCTCTCGCCATATAACTAATCATGTTAATGTAAAAGTATATACAGTTACAAGCATACTCTTCTAAATTTGGATTTATATGTATCTAGTAATTGAGGTGATGGGAACTATTAAAAAGTATAATATCATACGATTCCATTTTTTGGGAAATTAGTCAAACTCTCAACAACTGGTTTTCTTCTAGTGTGGGATGTGTGGGAACAAATAACTATATATGATGAAGCCTTCATCAAATTAATTCGTGGCAAGCACGCTGCACGTTCAAGAAGTGGCCTACCATATAGAAAAACAAAACAAATAAACAAAATAAGGAATAAATGGCCTTGAAAAAACAAAAGGTTCCAAGTCTAGGCCTTATTATTTGTCTATATATATGTATATGTACAGCCAGCCACTATTGTCAGCGAAAAATGAGCAGGAAATATGCAAGATTGTGTGGTGCCCGGCCGACTGTTTGTCTTCCAATCCATTCACTGTCTCTCCGGTTGAAACGCACGTCTAGACGGCGTTCCGGTTCTGTCAAAGCTACTACTGATCATAACAGCACAGAGTTTTTGAACAATAGCAGCAGCAGCGGGGATGATGACTTGAGCAGTACTGCAGAAGATGTGAAAAGTGGGAACAAGATAATGGTTGTTGTGGATTCAAGCCTTGAAGCTAAGGGAGCTCTCGAATGGGCACTATCCCACACTGTCCAATCCCACGATACCATTGTTCTTCTTCATGTAGCTAAACCCTCCAAGCAACAAGGTCAGAAAACTGAGATTAATCTCCTTGTTTTTAATTATCTTGTTTCGTTAACGTTAATTATCTTGTTGCATTAATCTTCTTGCAGACTCAAACGGGAAGACTAATTTGAAGGCTTTTGAACTGCTTCACTCTACGAAAATTATGTGTCAAAGAAAACGGCCTGGGGTAAGTTTAATTAACAAATTCTTTGTTTTCCCAAAATTTGTTTCTGCATAACAGCAAAACTAGTGATGAATATGTTAAGTGATAGAATGTAAGTATCTGAACCCGAATCAGTTAACAATGATCGAGAAATCCTTCGATCATTTAAACTTTCATACAAGGCTTTCATTTTCCCGACTTGGTGAGATTTTACTCTCATGTGCATAACCATTCAATCTAGTAGCACTCGATCTCCATTATAAAAGTCTTGAGTTCAAATATCGGGGCGGATAATCGCGTATCTACAAAAAGAAAGACGTTTAGTTCATCATCGACTTCTGTCAATGTAGATCAACCATAGAGATGCCAACTATATATATGTATACAAATAAAGATCTCTATTGATCATTGAAAATTGAAACAGGTGAATGTGGAGGTAGCATTGCTTGAAGGGAAAGAGAAGGGCCCAATAACAGTGGATGAAGCAAAGAGACAAAGGGTGTCCCTACTTGTTCTTGGCCAAAAAAGAAAGAGGTCGAAGTGGTGGCAGCTTATCAAGAGGCGGACGACGAGCAGATCATCGGAGGAGGTTTTTGTGGAATACTGCATTCAAAATGCTGCATGCATGACGATTGCAGTGAGGAGAAAGAGCAAGAAATTGGGAGGTTACTTGATCACCACCAAGCTTCACAAGAATTTCTGGCTTCTGGCTTGATTGAAATATGACCACTTAAGAAGTCATTCATTTTCCAATGGAAAATCAGTCTAATGCATATACAAAAGTATTTCACAGAAATCCGAAGAAATATGTTTTTGCATACATGTCAAATTCTGATTAGAAATGATTTCAGCACGCCTCTTTTCTCCCCTTGCATACCTCAACCTATTTGTGGTAGTTGAGTGTAATAAGTTAAACAAGAATCGAAAAACAAAAATCAACAGGTGTGTACAAAAGAAGAAAAAATGTGTGGGCAAATCATTTCTCGACTTTGGTTGTTATTTTCAATGAAGAATGATTACTTGTAAGAAAGCCAAGTATTTTCCAACCATACAAGACGTGGTTGTTGGGACTACAAAAATGCTTGTAGAAATTGGACGTCAACGAAAATTACGCCTTGGTTGGAGATTTTACAAAAAGTTTAAGGAATTTCGTTGACTTTGCATAGTAGTTGTCGAGTCAACTCTTGGAGGTTGACACAAACAACATAGCAGCTTCCAAGTTCCATCTCTGAAAGTTCAATCTCCTTCCTGTTACACATGCTCAAGCCAAAAATCAAATCCAAAACTCAATGCAATCTTTGAGATGAAGAGTTTTTCTTCTCAAGCAAGTTACTTCAAATACTAAAACGGGGCAAAATCGTATTCCCCATACAATTTGCTTACAAATTGGGATTGATTGTGGCTTTTGAATGAAAGAAAAGAAAAATCCTTACAGTTTGATATCTTCTCTGTATTCCCCATCTTCACAAGGTATGATGTCTCAGCAGCGAAAAACGAGTTCCCAGCTCTGAAATAGAAAAGCTAATGAAACTGAAGAAGAATGATTTTCCTGTGTAAATGTGGTACCTATACGTTAACTTGCAATCCGATACAAATAATCGAATATAATTTATTCAACTGTATAGAGGGAGGACTATGATTTTCCTTAGGCATTCCGGGAAACAGCAGTGGCAATCGATCAACAACCGTTCTTACCTTGTCATGTCATTTTCCTCTTTGCCTCTTTCTACTTGAATTCTGAATCGATCTCTGTAAGCTTGAATCTATTGAAGAGGTATATACAGATCTCATGTCTGGAAATTCACTTGAAAACTCCCGGTCGTGGCTCAAAAGAATAACCATGTCTATGTCCTATGTCCAGACTTTCACTCGAAAACTTAAAAGAATAACCCTGTATGTGTCATGTCCAGACTTTCACTTCAAAACTCTCTGTTTATATGCAATTCGCTGCAGCTGATCATATCCTGCAAGTACCCCAGCTCCAGCGACCCCTAGAAGCATATTTGCAGTAACTCCTCGAAACAGTGCTGTGAAACCCTCAAGGTAAACAATCTCCTGAAATGCATGCAAGGCATTGCGATACTTTGACGATTGTCCAGATGTTAGCATCATTCTCCGCCGAACGGTATCAAATGGATAGGCGCAGACCCCCGAGACTGTTGTAACACTCCAGCCAAGCAAAAAACTAGCTAAAAAACTCCCCTGTAAAAATTTAAATGATATAAACTGAAGGCTGAGGATCATTTGAGAAGGAGAGCACATTAGCAGTTAGAACCAGGAATGATTAGACAAATTCAAATCCCAAAGTACACATGCATGCGAATACACTCGCTTTGAATTGTTCAGATAATACTGAAATGCTTACCTCCAAAGGACCAACCAAAACAATAGGCTTCATGGTGTCATAAATCCCGAAGTACATTCCTCGATACATTGTAATTCCAATGATCGAAGCCCCAAATCCTCGATAGAGCCCAACTATTCCATCGCTTGATATGGTTTTACTGTAAACATCTAGAATCCCTCTGAACTGGCGTTGACCACTAACTGCAGACCCCCTCCCATCAGTGCCTAGCCGCGTACGTGCATAGTCCAGATGATATAGAAATAATGAAGTAGTTGCTCCAGCTGCACTTCCTGAAGCCACATTTCCAGCAAACCACTTAATGTATCCATCTTTCTCTTTTGAGCAGCCAAAGATACTTTTGAAGTAACCTCTAAATGCAAAGTTGAAAGCCTACAAGCATTCCAAATTATGTTCGGCGAGGACTGTCAAAACATGGCATTCATTGGATTTAACATAGCATACAAAAGCTTCTAAAGTTTCAAGCAAAAATGTTGAATGATCAAGTGTCCACTATCTTGTGAGATGCCAAGTGATGGAATTAAGAAAAATGGGTGGAGATCTCTAAGATTAAGATGGTAAGGAAAAAGTTGTACTAAGCTAGTGGACTTTCCATCCAACACTGGTTGTGAAAACCCAGAGTAAATATTTACAAGATAAATCTAAGGTCTATGAAAGCACAAATGGCAAACTATTGAGAATATAGAGAATCCGAATACAGTTTGAAATTCACCGAGCATTTCCAATTATTACATCTTCTCAAATTGACCGATATCTGAATCAACCAACCATTTCTAAGAAAGAATTCGACCAAGGGGAAAACGTCTTGAAAAGTTTAACACACATCGTGAAATTGCTTGCTTTGATAGAAAACTAAACAAATGCATTAATCACTGAAAGGTTTCACTGAAAAAAAATCCAAATACACCGATCTAATCACTCAATAATTAATCATTCAATAGTTTCAGTGTAGGAGAGTAAAGCAGATGAAGTACCTGAGTAGGAAAATATCGAATAACATTGGCCTGGTTGCCTCGCCAAAACGACAACACGCCTTCCTCTCTAAACACCCTTGTAAAGCAATCACCAACACCCTTATAAGGTCTCTTAATCTGCCCTCTTTTTATCATCTCTCCCTGATTCTGCAGCAAAAGCTTCACTCTCTCAATGGGTGCTGCTGCACTCTTTGACACCAATGCTGCCATTCCCCCCATCACAAAATCCACAGAAAACTTCTCTGACTTTGTTGCCATTGCCAACCCCTTTCTCTCTCCTCCCTCCCTCCTCTCTTTCTAGACCTGAACACTCCATTCAAAAGTAGAAATGAACCAACAAAACCAAAAATCCAATCAAATGGGTGAAAGATTAAGTCTTTTCAGAAATTCAACAACCCAATGAAGAAAAAACATTTGTTTTCATATAAATTTAAATTAAAAACCAACAATTTCCAATCATTTTTCCATTTCAGTCAAGAAAAAGCATGAAACTTTCTATCCCAAAATCTGCTGGGAATATTACAAACCCAAAATTAGAGATGGGTTTTTACGTACCTTGAAGATTTTTGGAGAGAAATTGAAAGGAGAGAGATGGTGGAGCTTTGCACTTTTAGCGCCGGATAACGGGTCGCCCTCCCACCACCCGAAATTACAAAAGAGGCTTTTTTCGGAAGTAAAATTTTGGAAATTCGATGGAATTGCAGTTCGCCGTCGATGACTCTCGATCGGTTGACAATCGGACTCTAGGTCTGTAGGCGAGTTCTGGATCGTTGGATTATTGTGGGAATAAAACAGAATTGAAAAAAAAAAAAAAAAAAACAGATGAAGCAGCGTTTGGCATACATTAATGCTCGGAGGTTTTTTTTTTTTTTTTTTAAGAAAACTAATAAAAATGGTTTGAAAACTTTAAGTTTTAACGATAAGAACAAAATAAAGGGTAAAGTAAATAGTATCAGGATTGACTCTTTAGTATTAAAATGTAATTTTCTATTAAAGTAAACAGTACTGAGAACTTTTCGTTAAAGTTATTTTTTTTTTTCTTTTTTTGGGAAACATGCTTGGAGGTTTAAGCATAAGTTCTAACTGCTACAGCCAAGACTGAGCTACTACCCAGCTCAGAATTGATATATGAAAAGTTAATATTACCCTTAAAGTTCATTGTAATATAGATTATTTACCGCATAATTTTAATAATAAGGTTTATTTCCACCAAAAGGCATCACTTATAATTTTCATTCTATTAATTGTTATAAACTTCTTATTTAAGCCTGGTTGTGTAAATTCTAAATTAGATTTGATTCTAGTTATTCTTCTTATTATGACTTGTATTCTTTGGAGGAGAATGATTCTTCTCTCTCTTATTACTATAAATAAAGGCATAGCGTAGGGGAATAATACACATTCTCTACACAATCTTACAAATACATCTCTTTCTCTGTCGTGTGTCCCTTCCCCTGTCAGTTAAATATAGGCCACAATACGTCATTAGCACGCTCCTACTGCTGGGCTTAGGAATTTGACGTGGAAGTTTTATGCATCAAACCAGTTCACCAATATCATCACGCAATCAGGTTCTTTCAAAACAACGATTTTTATCTCAATATTTTTACAGCCCTGATAGCATGAACATACACCATAATGCATGACCCAACTTTACGCTTTTCAAATTTTAGATTCTACATAAATTGCATATGCATTATATCCATAATTGTTGAATTATGTGAATTTGATATTTACCATGAATTGCATCAAATATATGTCCATGCATTGAATTATATGTTGAATATGCATCAAATTTCATTGAATTATAATCTAGAAATAAAGAAAAAAAATTGAAAATTTTCTAGGGTTTATCGAAACCAAACCCGAGCTCACGCGAGCCTCTTGAGTCATGATGCACCGAAGGAAAACCCCATGCTCCATCTGAGACGACGTCGTTTTGGCATCGAACCAACGACCCATTGCCGCTTGCAGTCGGCCGCGGCCTTACCATCGTCTTTCCTGGGAAATCACGACATGCAGTTGTGTTTTTGGGACCCAACCATTATCGGAGACGATGGTTTTCTCGAAAAATTCGATAACCATCAGTGAATTTTCGAAGGATTCTCCGAATCCTTATGGTTTCTCAAACCCTCCGAATTGAAACTTAGGTTTTCATCCAAAACTAAGGTTTCATTCGAAACCCCGTGCATTGCCGTACCATGACCAACCGAGGGAAGTCACCTAAAGCGATGCCGGAGAATTTTCTGGTTAAAATCTCACACCCAACACCGTTGAGGTGTTCTGGGTTTCATGACCCGAGCCCTAGTGAGCCTCGGACCCTTGGGCTTGCTTCACACAGCACCCTTTCGGGCTTGCTGATTGCCTTTGCTGCCATGACCCAAATTTAAACAACGCATTGGGCTGAATAGACTCTCGCCCGCCAACGACACCAACTCGTGGGCTATGGTGTCCCATATGTTCGCGTCGCACCTGATCCCACCATATCACTCGTGCATCGATGCACCCCTGTTCGCATAACACTTGATCAATGCCACTTCTGGGCCTACTATTTTGGGCCCAGCCTTTTGTAGCTTGTTTGTTACCATGGCCTTGTAGCTCATTGGCCTGATCCGCCCACTTTAGCCTATGTTTCTGGGCCTGGGTCTCACGATATCAATTTGATTAGCCCACTAATGGGCTTTGGTCCATGTTTTTGGACGCCGAGCTTAATTGTTTATTTGTTAGACAATTTGAGTTTTATAATTTTTTCAACCGCACTTTAATTTTGGCCTGAAATCTAAATAATTAATTCAATTATAATTATAGACCTGAAATTCTATTTGCATATTTTCTTGTTGCATATTTCTATATATATATATATATATATATATATATATATATATATATTTGTGTTTGTCCGTAGGAACATATGAACATGAAATTTCTAGAAACATGCCTTGTTTGAAAACCTGAAGTTTTGTTTGAAAACCTGAAGTTTTCTTTAAAAACATCACCCATGAAAAACCCTGAACTTTTTTTATGTAAATTTAAATCAATACATGTCTATTAGAACCTGAATGTTCTACTCCTATGTGAATAGATTGATTTTTTCTCCATTACATTAACCATATCTTGTCCATTTATTTTGTGATAGGAACATGTCGAATTTGTACAAACTTGACTTTACCGTTTTGGAGGTCTTTGGAATAAACTACCTCAAGTGGGCCCAAGATGTGAAGCTCCACCTCACTGCAAAGAATTTACGTCCCGCCATTGAAGATGAGATGGACAACCTAGTTGGTGAAGATGAGAAAGCCACTGCCATGATCTTCATCCGAAGATACATTCATGATGCATTGCAAACCTAGTACCTTGCTGAGGAAGATCCACAAGCACTTTGGGTCGTTTTAGCTGATCGCTTGATCACCAAAAGAATATCTTCTTGCCTAAAGCAAGACATAACTGGCAGCGTTTATGCTTCCAAGACTTTAAGTTTGTGAATGAATATAATTCTGAAGTTTGTCGAATCCGATCACTTCTTAAGTTTTGTAACGAGAACTTGACTTAAGAGAATCTTTTGGAGAATACCTATTTGACCTTCTATGCTATTAATATTTTCATGCAACAAGAATATAGGGCTTAGAAGTTCACTAACTTTTCGAATTTGATTTCTGTTATACTTCTTGCTAAAAAGCAGGATCAGCTATTGATGAAAAATCATCAAGCTCGACCTACTACGGCAACTGCTGTGCCTAAAGCACACTATAACATAAATCAATGCCCAAAACACCAACATAGGCGTGGTAAGGGCGGGCCTGAAGCCACCCCTTCAAGGCCAACAGAGCCAATGCCTATATAAGGGAGGAAATCGAGCCAAAAAGTGCCCTAACCTCGCTCCCAAGGCCCCAAACTTCAAAAATAAGGGCAAAGCACCTGGAACCATGGATGCGAACATGTGCTACCACTGTGGTTCAAAGGACTAGTGGTCCCGTGTTTTCCGTGCTCCCTAGAAAGTTGTAGTTGAATATTATTCTCATTCTAAGAAGTTTGAATCAAACTTTATGCAAGTGGATGAACCGGAGAGTACCAAGATGGAGGTTTCTAACTTTCAAAAGGCTATTACCCCTATGGAAGATTAAAATCTTAGACATAAACTAATTTTTAGTTGAAATTAGACATTGGGGCCGAATTCCACCTATAGTGGCCGAACCCCCTTTGTTTTTGGTTTAAATTTTGCACAATTTTCCTTTATGTTTGGATTATTTGTTGGTGATTTATTTTTAGATATTAAGTTTTTATTAATTACTACCCTTGAAATACTTTGATTATTTTGAATAGATATTTGTTTTTAGAACTTTTATGCATATGACTGATTCAAATTAATTTTTATTCTAGGTATGACTAGTGGGAAAGTTAGTCTGGCAGATACTGTAATCACGCACACCGTTTTACGTGAATGCATCTATTTCATTAACTTCATACCTAAGAATAAACATCTGAGAACCTTTTCAAGACCATCCAACTTGATCGAATGATATGGTAAGGCACGTATAATGTTGTCCAATGCTACAATCTTGACCATTGATGAGACACTCTATTCTCCACGTTTTCGGAAGAATGTTGTTGAGTTTCAAGGACATTAGAGATAACAATTACCATGCTGAAACCTCTGTAGAAAATGAAGTTGAATTTTTATGCATAACTTCATATGAATATGGCCAGAAGCGTATTCTAGAGAATATGAAGCGTATCCCGAGTGGTTTGTATACTATGGCCATACGCCCCATAGAAAGCCACTATGTAACCGACCCTACCTCTGGGATCACGCACGAAATTACACTTTGGCACAATCATTTGGGACACCCTGGACAAACAGCAATGCGTCGTATCCTCAAATCATTACACAATCATCCATTAACCAGAGGTTTAGGTTTGATTTAAGGAATTGCATGTCAAACCTGCTCCATGGGAAAACTTATTATTAAGCCTTCTTATGACAAGATTCGTTTGAATCCTTCTATTTTTCTACAAAGAATTCAGGGAGACATTTGTGGACCAATTCACCCTTCCTGCGGACCATTAAGATATTTTATTGTTTTGGTTGATGCCTCCACACATTGATCACACGTGTACTTGTTATCCACAAGGAACGCTGCATTCTCCAAACTATTGGCTTAGGTTATCAAGCTCAAGGCTCACCACCTTGATTATCCGATCAAGTATATTCGATTGGATAATGTTGGAGAATTCACATTTAAAACTTTTGACGACTATTGCATATCGGTTGGGTTTGAAGTTGAACATCCAGTACCTCATGTTTACACCCAAAACGGTTTGGCAGAGGCATTCATTAAGTGCTTACAAATGATTGCTCGATCATTGATCATACAAAACTCCTGACCATTACTTGGGGTCATACAATATTGCACGCAGCCATGTTGGTCCGCATGAGGCCTATTACGACCGAGCCATATAGCACCCTTCAGTTGTTTACCAGATATGAACCCGACATTTCGTATTTGCACATTTTTAGTTGTGCGGTCTATGTGCCGATTTCGTCGCCCTTGCGTACAAAAATGGTGCCTCAGCGAACGAAGGGAATCTATGTCGAATATGATTCTCCTTTAATCATTCGTTACTTATAACCTTTGACAGATGATCTGTTTACTGCTCGTTTCACGGATTGTCACTTTTATGAGATAGTCTTCCCATCGTTAGGAGGAGATAAGAATGTCAACGTTCCTGATGAACGACATAAATTATCGTGGACGACTCCCACTTTGTCTCATTTAGATCCCTGCACCGCTCAGTCTGAAATTGAAGTGCATCGCATATTAGATCTTCAGAGCATAGCTCAGAGTATGCCAGATGTTTTCACCAATCTAGGACGAGTGACAAGATCATATATTCCAGCTGTGAATGTGCTTGCAAAGATAAATGTATTAAATATACGATTTATTTTCCACCTGGAGGCCTGAGACTCCACTTTGGCCAATCCACATATATTAATGGCTAGCCAATCATCTGCCCCTACACAGAAGTGTGGTAGACCACTTGGTTCAAAGGATTTACATCCTCAAAAGAGGAAACCCACAGCACAGGCACCTGAAGAACCTACCGTGAATCCAACTGTCGCCTACTCATTCTATCCAACTCATGAGGAAATTTTAGATTATGGAAGCATCATTGAAGAGACGAATCCACCTCCCGATAATCGAGAGATTTCGGTCCATTATGCTAGTTTGGATGATGTTTGGTATAGAAATGAGATGATCGTCGACGATGCATTAGCATATGTAGTAGCTACTGAGATTATGTTGAGCGATGACACTAAATCTTGTTCCGTTAATGAATGTTGACATAGAACCGATTGGTCAAATTGGAAACAAGCAGTCTAAGTCAAACTCAGTTCACTTGCGAAACGTAAGGTGTTTGGACCTGTAGCTCATATTCCTCCACATGTGAAGCCTGTTGGCTACAAAAGGGTTTTCGTTCGAAAACGTAATTATAAGAACGAAATTGTGCGTTACAAAGCTTGTCTTGTTGCTCAAGGTTTCTCACAACGCCCCGAGATTGATTATGACGAAACTTATTCACCCGTTATAGATGTGATTACTTTTCGATACCTTATCAGTTTGGTAGTTTCCAAAAAACTGAGTATGCAACTGATGGACGTAGTAACTGCATATCTCTATGAGGATCTTGATACAAAAATTTATTTAAAAGTTCCCGAATGGCTTACATTGATTGGATCAAATATTTCCAAACTCTGAAACACGCTCAAGTCGGCTCCGACGTTCACTCTACGGTTTGAAGCAATTCAGAAGAATATGGTATAACTGTTTGAGTGAGTATTTGACTAGTTAGGGATATGTGAACAATGAACTATGCCTTTATGTGTTCATTAATGATGCGTTGTAAACAACACTCAAATTAAACCCTCTTGTTGACAGTTGTAGTATATATGCAAGTAGGGATCGTTCTAGGCCGGGGATTAGGAGGGATTGCTAATCTACTCTAAACTGACTTAAAAACACTAACAAGACTCAAAAACACAAAACTAAGCTAAAGACACTTAACTAAACTCTAATGACTCAAAACAAATTGGATTGACTCAAAACAACCAAATTGACTCAAACTAGACAATAGGGACTGATTTGGACGAAAATAGACTCAAGGAACTAACTAAACACAAATTAAGACAGATTCTAACTAAATTAATGCTACTTAATAATGGGGGGTTTGGTTTTTTTGACGAATTTAAAGTAAAAACAAAACAAACTTTATAAAAATAGTTTCAAAAGACAGATTTGGCGAATTGAATGGATGATGGACTAGCTAGAGGGTTTTTCTCCACACATGACACACTTGCATGCAAACTAATTTTCAGTTGTTCTTTTAATAAACCATGAATCTCAACACCCCAGATTAACCGTGCACATCACTTTTTTAACCTTCAAGTGTTCCTTAAGTTATTGAATTGGACGGAAAAGCGCATACAACGATTCAAAACATTATTCAAAAGTCCCCTACGTGAACAGCACAATAGAGATACAATCAAAGATCATTAAGCTTTGTGAAAACTAAAGTATTGACGAGGCATTTGTAACTATGAACAACATGATACTCTTGCCAAAAATTCACTTAACGCGATTGTGACTAGCAACCTCCACTACTTGTGAATATAAGTTCATAACGATTAGGTGAAACTCCCTTATATTCTAGCATCAAATTCATGCATGCAAACTAAGTATGCATCCTTAATCAACATACAAGAATAAGTTATAAATCAAGCAGTTAAGCAAATTGAATTCACAACTCATGAAATCACAACTTAAGGTAATCAATTCATATTATAAATATGTTCATGGCTTTGAATCAACCTCTAGCCAAAACGAATTTAGTTCCACATATTTGCAATTAAACAACTATAATTGAATTTAAACATGATAAACAAAAGTAGAAAACACCTAGAACGCTCTAGCAATCCAACGTCTTGAATGGTTAGCATAGCTCCAAGTCCTCCTCCTTTCTTGCAAACATGCGGCACCAAGGTGGGTGTGGTGTTTGGATGATCTAGGGGATGTGGCAGAGATTGGATAGGTTGAGAGAGTATGGAAGGGTGGTAGGGGACGGATAGGAAAAGAGGTGGATGGAAATGGATGGAGGAAGAAGGAAACTTGCGGCAGAAATTGTGTTGTTTATGGAATGTGTTGTAGATGTCAATTCGTCATGTGATGGAGAAGCCTATTTATAAATTTTGAAAATGAATCACCACCACAAAATTTCTTGGTGAAGTAAGTGGATGTTATAGGTGAAGTGGGTGTGGATGTTGTAGGTGAAGTGAGTGTGGATGTTGTAGGTGAAATAAGTGGATGTTGTAGGTGGAGTGGGTGTGGATGTTGTAGGTGAAGTGAGTGGATGTTGTAGGTGAAGTGAGTGTGGATGTTGTAGGTGGAATAAGTGGATGTTGTAGGTGAAATAAGTGAGTGTGATGTGTTTTTTGGTCAGAAAATAGGAAATGAGAGGATCCCTTAATCTTCAATTTCATCCATCCACTTGGCTCCAAGCATAAGCTAACCATCCAATGCCCAAAAATGCTCCAAAATGCTCCAAATTGCACTTTCTTGCATACTTTGTCATTTGGACCTACAAACACACAAAAATAGCTTAAAATACTAAAATAACTAAGGACTAACAATCTAAATGCAAGGAAACAAGTTAACCAAGTTGTATAAATATATTCCTATCAATTAAGAAGTCACATTCGGGTTTTGCGATTGTTGCAGTTTATGTTGGTGACATGAACCTCATCGGAACTCCTGGAGATGTCACAAGAACAGCCACTCACCTTAATTCAGAATTTGAGATGAAAGATCTAGGAAAGACTCCACCTGTCATGGTTACGAGATAGAGCACCGTGTGGCAGTGCATCCCTACCTGACCTTTCTAGGCTAATTTTGATACCCTGATTCTATATTTGACATCCAATTGAAGAATTTCCATCATTTGAACATAGTTTTGCAAGATGCCGCCACTTGATCATTATAACAATCGATAATCCAACAGTTAGATCGTTACCAAACTTTAATATGTTATGGTACATAATATTTGAGGACCTTAGGGACTTACGGATTGGGAATCCGACATTTGGATCTTCCCGAATTGAATTTCTAAATTTGTAAAACTAAATGTTGGCTGCCGCTTAATTTTAGTGCTTGACAAAGATCCGACCTTTGGATCGTTCTGAAACTTTAGGATATTATTCTAGAAGATTAATGAGACTCTTGGGAAGTTACTGATCAGAAATCTGAAAGGCGGATCTTCCAGATTAGATTACTAGGGTTGTGGACCCCAACGTTGACGGAGAGTTGACTTTTGGTCAACATGTTTAGAATCATTTTTAAATACTAAATTCATACTACTAGAGATTAAATGAAGTCTAATAGGCCTACATTGGTTAATGAATGACTATAATATAGGTGATTTCTATTAAATTGTTATTTTTATTTTAGCCATCGATCTATGTTTATTATATGTGATTTGACTTGTGTATTGAACATATTTGTGAAATGTGATTTGAAATGCATATTGAATTGTTTGATGAAATGTGAGGGCTGGATCATTAACGCATTGTCATGGGGTTTGTTGCTTCGAAACATGTTTTCATCCTGTTTCTTTATTCATAACTAATTTCATTTTTTTTGTTTCTCGTTTCATTGAGCCATTCTAAATTGAGTACTTGATTCTTGTATTGTTTTTTCAACCTATTGCTATGTTTCTTAGACTTCCGCTTGGTTTCGTTGAGTGATCTGGAACAGGGTTCCGCTGAGGTTCCGTTAAGTGGTCTGGTTCCCTGTTCCGTCTGGATTCTGTTGAATGGTTCGAAATTGTATCTAGCTTAGATTTCGTTGAGTGGTCCGATATCCATTATACTCTGCGATTCCGTTGAATGGTCCGGAATCGTATCCACTCAGATTCCGTTAAGAGGTCCGAAATCCCTTTTACTCTGCGATTCTATTGAGTGGTCTGGAATTGTATTCTGGTTTGGATTCCGTTGAGTGGTCCAGAACCCTGCTTGGCATTTTGGTTCCGTTGAGTGGTCCGGAACCCGATGTTGATAGATTTTGTTGAGTGGTCTGAAATTCACATCATTTGACTCGTTGGTTCCTTGGATTTGATTTATTTGAGACAGCTTCAGAAATGTAGGCTTCGGTCGAATTGTGTCGCTCTAGTCCTATATTTCGGTGTATTGTATGTGTTATTTATTGGTGTGATTATTGGATGGTGTGTGAATGGAAATGTGGTTAGAGAATAATATTATGCTTTGTCGATTGTTCTTTGAGATGTTGCATGCTATGGATTGTGGTATTATGTTGAAACATAGTGATTTATGTGTTGGGTGAAGTGGAAATCTTGATTGTCACGTGGGATTTTTTTGTAGCCCTGAGATCTAGTAATGCATGTTTTTCAAGTCCCAATAATTGATTAGAAATGTTATGCCTTCCTGTTATAACGCACGGGATAAATGTACAAGGTTAAATGCAGCTATAAAGTATACAAAAAAAAACTTCATAATTCGACTTAGGCTGTGCTTTGTCTATATCCTAGAGCCGAGGTAAGTGAGATATACGGGTATTTGGTGACGTCACGTGTCGATCTTGAACGTATGTCGAGATCGGGGCATGACAATAACACACATCCTCTACACAACCCTACAAACACATCTCTCTCCACTTTCTCTCTGCCGTGTGCCCCCTTCTCCTGTCAGTTAAATATAGGCCACAATATTAATAAATTTAATATAATAATAATATTAAATTTTCTAACAATCCCTCACGTGAATGGAAATTAACTCAACACTATGCAAATGACAATGCAGACACTAGAAAGAGAATTCAGTTGAAAAAGTACCGCATCGGGATAGGTATCTTTTGGCTTTGAACCTTTCGTATTGAATTACTATCGGATTTACTTGACTAATCAGTGAACGTGAAATCTTGAACTACTCAGCCGTTTGTGTCACATCCCGGCCCATGCCCCCACCACAACCCAGGCTCGACTCCACCATAGCACGATATTGTCCGCTTTGGGCCCGGACCACGCCCTCATGGTTTTGTTTCTGGGAACTCACGAGCAACTTCCCAGTGAGTCACCCATCATAGGAGTGATCTAGCCCCTTTCTCGCTTAACTTCGGAGTTCATACGGAACCCGAAGCCAGTGAGCTCCCAAAAAGCCTCGTGCTAGGTAGGGATGGGAATATACATTTAAAGATCACTCCCCTGAGCGATGTGGGATGTCACAATCCACCCCCCGTGCCCGACGTCCTCGTCGGCACACCACAGCCAAGGTTAAGCTCTGATACCAATTGTCACATCCCAGCCCAGGCCCCCACCACAACCCGAGTTCAACTCCACCACAACACGATATTGTCCACTTTGGGCCCCGACCACGCCTTCACGATTTTGTTTCTGGGAACTCACGAGCAACTTCTCAGTGGGTCACCCATCATGGGAGTGCTCTAGCCCCTTTCTCGCTTAACGTCGGAGTTCCTACGAAACCCGAAGCCAGTGAGCTCCCAAAATGCCTCATGCTAGGTAGGGATGGGAATATACATTTAAGGATCACTCCCCTGGGCGATGTGGGATGTCACAGTTTGTGTAAACCAAGACAATAGTAATCACACAATACCCTTCCAAACATCCCATGGTTGCTCAATTATGTTCATTTTGGCCTTGAACGATTCTTAGTTTCTCATGATTGCTTTAGAGAATTAAGCCCTGCAGAAAATTCTCATAGGAAACGGCATCATTCCTCACTCAAGAAAGGTGACTTCCCATTAAGAGTATCCTTTAATACCTTATTTGGACTTCTAAGTCTTCCAAGCTATAAGAATCATTAAAAGCATAAAGCTTAAACCTAATCTCAATGGTAGGCAGCATTGTTAACATTATGGGACATGCGTAGAAGGAGAATATATCTCCGCACTGCTACTCCAAGTAATTTAGTTGTCCCTTTTGAACCTAGATCTTGGGATCTCTAGTCAATTAGGTTGGGTTTCCACTATGACTTCCCTAATTACAGGCTTTGAATCCATTCCCCTTTACGATACAACCTACTCTCTAGTCAAACCTTTAATTAATTGGATCCACTAGGTTGATGACTATCTTTTATGGTGCGCACTTCTATTTATGAAATTATATTTAGTTCGAGAGTAGTTGTTTTCCAAACATGCATTCGGACATGATAAGTATTTTGTTAACACTTGGGTAAATTCCCCACATTTATGGCTTACATAACCATAATGAAAATATGAGGAATTGAATTGAGGAGGAGTTGGAATGAGGAGAAGTCAGAATCGGATTCCTGTTGAAGCTGTTTACTTAAATGTTCTAGAATTTGAATAGAAATGATACCAATTCCATAAAGTTGTTTACTAATTCAGCAAAATCGGAATATAAACCAGTATGATTACTAAAATGCCCTTATCCCAAATCAAATATTTTATATACTTTTTCAAATAAAATTTCATATAATATATAATAGTAAGAAAAAAACTAAATAACTTTTTAATTTCATAGACACACTAAAATGCTTTTGTTTATTATTATTATTATTTTATAAATTTAAGTATTTACTTTAATATTTAAATTTTCTCGCTCAAGTTGTAGTTTCTTCTCTTCGACATATGCATGGAGTTGTGCATAATGTGAATGAGCATAGAGTTGTGCATAATGTGAATGAGCATGGAAAAAAAAAAGTAAGGAGTTGTGCATAATTAAACTAGGGTTAATGGGTTTATAAAGGATAATTTTTGGAAAAAAATAAAAAATAAGTGAGGGCATAAAGGAAACAAAAGTATCATTCCGATTGCTCAAGCAATCAGGAATTGGATTACCACCTAGATGTAGGGAATCCAATTTCACCAATACAAGGAATTGAATTCCAAAATTTGTGTGGACCCCACAACATCTTTTATTCCTCAATGTTTAGTAAACACCAGAGTATTTTGTAATCAGAAACATTTTCATTCTAATTACAGATACGTAAACACGCCCTTAAGATGTTTGTTAGAAGATCTTCAACCTTTCAATACCTTAAAACTTCAATTATAAGAGATAATCGTTGTCTCTTTCTAAAAGCAAATTACTTTTACATTCTTTTTAAGTATATTCCATTTCTCAAAAATAGTTAAAACACCCCCACAATTCTCTCATATGTGGTTACTTTTTAATGCTATCAATAAAATCATTTTTATACTTTAAAAATTAGGAATGCGTGAAGGTAGTTTCTCATTTTATCTTCACTTAACTACAATGAGTTCAACTTAAGGAAGCGTCACTCTTCATTTGGTATGAAGGATTGAATTGAAATGAATAAGAAGTTATTCTCAAGATATCTTGAATGAAGAAATGAAAAAAATTGCAAGAACATATTGAATTGAAATGGATAAGACAATATTCTCAAGATATCATGAATGAAAAAATGAAAAAAATTGTGGGACTAATTTGGAGGTATGAGATAGATTACTCAAGAAGGAAATTTAGGTCTCGTTTGGTATACGTAATTGGATTGAGTTTTTCTTCATGTCTAATCTAATTCTAATCCTCTAAAATGAAAAATCATTCTCATTTATTTTCAATATGCCTTAAATTTAAATGGTTATCCCTTTCAGTCCAATCATTTATACGAAATGAGCGCTATTCATTCTAATATTTTCTAAAATGATAGAATTAGATGGAAAGAGATTTCCTTATTGTCTAATTTTATATTGTCAATATGTCTCGACCAATGTAAAAAATTATCTATTTCAATCCAATCATCTATAACAAACGTAAAACCCAACGGTCTTAAAATATAGGACACGTTTTATGCGTTTGTCAATCTTGGACCTGATTACCTTGAAATTGTTTTCTAGATGCCTTGCTATTCTTACAGTTCCACTAATGATGACCGTGTTACGTTACATGTGGTCTGTGTTGTCTCAACCCTTTTACGATTTGGCATCGATTGGCCAACTTTCCTGGTTCGCAAGCTGCTGTAAGATGCTGGATTATGGATGCTGCTATTCACACACTTATTTTTATTTATCACATGTCTTTTTCAATTTCTAGCCGTAAGATCGAATGAATTGAAGAAAATCAATAAATAAAAATTAATAAGAATGTGTGAGAGCTCAAGAAGGGTGTATGAATAACACTATCCCTGAATTATTTGGCTGACTACATATGGGAACAAAAACTAATTGTTAAGTAATAAGTTCAAGGTCAATGCATTATATCCGACTAATGTTTTTTTAAAAGGGGGCGTGTTACATATATATACCTCCATTTATAAGGGTAATCACAAGATTCATATAAACGAAGAAGATGACTTTGGAAAAAGAAAAAAAGAAAAAAAAATGACTTCATGAGGATTGAAAAAATAGATATAGAAATATAAAATAATAATTACAGATGTTGGAAGATAATTTTGTAAGAGACAGAAGATCTCAATGCGTGTATGATTACATGAGAGATGAAAACTCTCAAAACAATCTTGGGATAGGAAAAAGTCATGCTTGTGTCTAGACACAATATAAAAAGGATGTGATATCTACACACTCAATTTTACTTCTCACACACCTTTTTAATTTTCGGCCGTCGGATCGGATGAATTGAAGAAGTTCAACGGACAGAAATTAACAAGGAGTGTGTGAGAAGTAATTTGGGGTGTGTGAATAGCACACCCTTTAAAAAATTGCGTGTAAATCTTGTCAACTCATAATCCCAAAACACCATTTAACAAAAGATCTTAACAAACTTTAAGGGTACATATAAAATTGATTATATCACATCACAAGACAATATTTCAAAGTCACACAAGAAATACTACTTAAATAAAGAGCCGGGATGCAAGACGTAAATATTTATTGGCACAAAATGTGGTAAACTTGAAGTTGAAGATTTGAAGGATATTCGCGCAACACGTTATTGTTTTTTATAAATATCATGCATGATTTTTTGAGAGATGAAAACTTTAAAAATAGTTGTGGGATATAAAAACCCCATGCTTGCGTCTGCTGCAAAGCAAGAGGCAAAGATTTAGCGGCAGAAAATCTGGTACACGTGGAGTTGAAGATTTGAAGGATACTCGCGCAACACGTTATTGCTTTTTATTTATGTATTTTTCTTTTATAACAGCACACACCAATGATGGTTCTGTCATAAATTCTGAACTTTAGAGAGAGAGAGAGAGAGAGAGAGAGAGAGAGAGAGAGAGAGATAAAGAGAGCTGTAGCAAGAGAGATATGGCAGATGAACTGATCACCATCTCCACATCGTCCGGAGAAGGCTACCCAATGAATAGTGGGGATGGAGAATCCAGCTACTCCAATCACTCTTCGAAGCATGTATGTATATATAATTGGTATATATATCATTTTCACACCTTTATATAACAATTTACATGATGCTCCTCAATTACATATATATATATATATATATATATATATATATATATATATATATATATATATAATTGACTGTTGATTTTATATACATGTTATAGAGAGATGGTGCTGATTGTTCAAAGGAAAAGGTAGTTGCTGCAATAGTCGAAAACCTGCCATCTCCCATTGATTCATCAACCCCATTAAGGATTGCTGATTTGGGCTGTTCTTTTGGTCCCAACACATTCATTGCAGTCAACAACATCATTGAAACTGTAGCAGCAGCAGCACAACAAAAATACCTGCAGTCTGCTGCAGGTGATGATCTCCCAGAATTTCAAGTATACTTCAGCGACGTGGTTTCGAACGATTTCAATTATCTCTTTGCGAATCTCCGTCGAGGCGGCAGGCAATATTTCGCAGCAGGAGTTCCGGGATCTTTCCATGAAAGGTTTGTATGCGTGCATTAAATTATTCTTCTTCTTGTTATTATTGTTGTTTTTAGTAGGAATAATGGTTGAGTTTCTTTTATATCTTTCATGTTCTTGTATATATGTCTCTCGCTCCTTTTTCTCCCGTCACGCTCCTGTTCATTTCTGTCATTTAGATTAAAAATTTCAAAGACAAAGTAAATGATATCCAAAAACAGAAATGTGCAGAAGGGAAAAGAAGTCGAGTATGCAAAAATCATTTCTCATTGTAATTTCCCCAACAGGTTGTTTCCCAAGGCATCTCTTAATTTTGTCTACTCCGCATACGCTGTGCAATGGCTTTCTAAAGCTACCACAAGAGCTAGTTGACGTGAACTCTCCTGCATACAACAAGGGGAGGATTTTATACGCTTACTCGGCCAATGAAGTTGTGGAAGCATATTCCGCTCAGTTTGCCAAGGACATGCAGTCTTTTCTTGGTGCTAGGGCACAAGAGCTTGCTCCTCATGGCTTAATGCAGCTTTTGCTTCCTGGCCGTCCTCATGGGACGCTTCCGCGGCAGCATTCTCTTGCCCCGCTTTTCGAACCCCTCGAATCTAGTCTACTGGAATTGGTTAGCGAGGTATGTCAATGACTATATTTCATCTAGTATATACGGTAGTACCATTACTGTTGGATTTGTTTAGTATGGACTAGCCAATAACGTCATGAAATCTAGACCAGTGTTTTAAAAAAAGCGCCTTAAGGCGTTCCTAGGCGGTTTTGGAGGTGGGGCGACCGTGAAAACGTCTCTACATAGCGTATGTTATGACCAATCAAGATTAACGGGTATACAAATATATAACAATTGTATGAATTATTTCGAATGAAAGTTTCACACTAGTTACAATATATCCAACATATAAACAAGTAACGAAATTGAATAATAAATCACAAAACACTGACTTGTTTTCGGAAGATAGAGGCTTGCAGAGCAATCTCCCCTAAGACAGAAATTCGCCCCTACACAAGTGCAGTAGTTCAACGGACGTCTATCTTGCAGGATACAACTATCTAATCCAAGTTCTTGCACTCGAACTTGGATTCTAGGTGAATTTACTGAGTGTTTCTCTGTAAAAAATTGATGTTGGAATTGGTTCTTTTGTTTCTGATTGACTACCATATATATAATGGTGCAATGGAATAGTTAACCGTCCAAAACGGATGTAACCGTTCAAAGGATCAGTCTTATCCTTTCAAAAGAAAATTGAATTTAAAAATCAAAAACGTAAAAAACTGGTACTTGTGTTTTTCGTCCATCCAAGGCCAATCTTTGACATTTTATATATATACCCAAACCCTCCAAGTCTAAAGTCCAAAGTCCATGGCTAAGGTCCAATTCTTTTCAAATTATAAGTGAGTGTTGGCATTTATAAAGAGGACTTTATCTTTGAGTGTAGGCGATGTGGGACTGAGTCCCACTCACAAGTTCCAATAATACCCCACATTTTCTATTCAAACTCTAGCAATACCCCACATTTGAATAGAAAATAAGATACTAACGTCTTTCCAGAGAACGTAGATATGATATGCATCAGGAAATGTGTCTTTTGGACTTGAACCTTCTCTAGTGAATACTTATCGGATTAACCTAATGAAGTAGTGAATTAAATATCTTGAACTGGTCATTCTTTATAGTAAATCGAAACAATAAGTATCACACATATCACATCTGGACACACTTCAATTCATACGGTTGTGTTCATTTTGATCCTGAACAGATCCTGATTTCATGAGACCTTTAGAGACTTGTAGCCATATCAATTTTCAAAGATGCGACCCCACTCACAAGTTCCAACAGCATAGTAGCCTTAATTTGTCTAGACGTGATCGAGGCGCGCATAAGGTGTTTAATTGGGCATCCTTTTTATTAAGCTGCTGAAATCTAAATTTTTTTTGTTGAAATCTAAAAGTCAACTAAAGCTGGCTGCACTTCGAATAAGATGAAGAGGACGGTGTGGTCGCAACTATTTTATTTTTATTTTTATTTTTTGCTAATTTTTGGGCTTTTTTTATACTCTTTTTTTCTCTCTCTAGACTGACCCTTGTTACCTCAGAGCAAGTCCACCCCTAAGACTGGGTGCCAGCACCCAACCCATTTATCCACTCAAGTGAACAGTAACAGACTCCAATGAACAGTAATAGGCCACTGCATCTCCATCCCTAAAAAAATGCGCTGGCACCCAGCGCATTTATAATATTTTTAAATTTTTTGTAAAAGAATAAAAAAATAAAATAGTTTTAATTTCGGATAGGATTTTTAACGAATCTCGTCACGCCACGTGTCATTATCCGAATGTACTATTTTGTGAATAGATTTTCGCTAAGATTTTCAACCAATTCTGACGCGCCACGTGTCACGTACGGTTTATGTAATCTTATTTGGTGAGTTTATGTAATCTTATGTCATGTGTTTAACTAAAGTACAAAAATAAATAAATTATCACATTGAAATTGCATAATAAATTAAATAAAAGTAAATAAAGTTCTAACAATAAATAAGAAATAACATAAGAAATTAAATAAAGTTCAAAAAAAAAAAACATAAAAATTACATAAGAATTTAAATAAAGTTCAAAAGAAAAAAAATAAAAAACATAAAAATTACATAAGAATTTAAATAAAGTACTACAAATAAATACGAAATTATACAAAGTCATTGAAGCTAGGATATGTGGTGCTAGGATCTTGGTTGCTATGATTTGTGTAGCTAGAACCCCCTTGATAAGTTTCTGCATCTCTTGCACGCCTCCTTCGCATGACATCTTTTTTTTTCTGAGCTCCAAAAATATTTTGAATTCGGAGACATTCCTATTAGAGACTTGCTCATAGTGTCACGATCTGCTTGAGCCATCCTTTCTTCTCTAAGCAATTCATTTTCTCGCTGCAGTGCTTCTCTAACCAGCTCGTTCTCTCGATTAACTATTTCTCTTTGTCTCTCAGCCGCCGCATCACGAGCCTCAGTAGCTGCTAGTAGTGCTGCCATTGCAGCATTTTTCTCCTCATCTCTAGCCTGTTCCCGTGCCATGGTAAGTTCACCTTGGCGAGCAAGTTCCTCCATATATTTAGTGTAGTCATTTTTGGAAGAACTACCTTTTTTCTTTGATGCCTTTTTACCTTGAGGCCTGAGGGAATGACGAGTTGGTTGGGTCTCGGGGACTTGTTCTGGCGTCCCTTCCGTGTCTTCAAATGTGTCAGCTTCTTGTTCGGCCATGTCTGGTTCTGACGAACTATGTAGACCCACGCTGTGCATGACAACTTCTGGACCGATTGGGACAATTTTGTATCTAGGGCAATCTTTGACAATTTCCCAACATTCCCATTTGTTGAATGATGTGTTATGGTTCTTTGCATTGTAGAATGCTTGAGCTTGTAGTGTCTATAAAAATGTGGGATAAGATAGTGTTAAAAATGCGGGTGTAATACAAATAAAATAAAATAAAATATTGATGCGGGTGAAATGCATATAAATTACATAACAAATGACATAACAAATTAAATAAAAATTACATAAGAAATTACATAGTAAGGAAAAATATTAATACTAAATAGAGGGGAAACAACAATATAAATGTGTTTGTGTGTATATAAAAATGACATAAGAAATGACATAACAAATTAAATAAAAATTACATAAGAAATTACATATTAAGGAAAAATATTAATACTAAATAGAGGGGAAACAACAATATAAATGTGTGTGTGTGTATATAAAAATTACATAAGAAATGACATAAGAAATTACATACAAATTAAATATAAATTACATAAGAAATTACATACAAATTACATAAGAAATTAAATAAAAATATTGTTACCTGATCCACTAAACTCGTCCCACTACGCAGATTACCGAAAGCAAGAGAGACGTCGTTTTTCCAACAAGTAAATGATGCATTAAGTTTTTTCCAACGACCTTGAAGACCTTGACTAGTTCTGGAGTCTTTTCCATGTACATCGCAAAACGCTTTCGTAATTTTACTCCACATTTCTCGCTTATCCATCTCATTACCCGTAAGCGGGTCATGAGTAGTGCGAACCCAACTTTCACACAACGTAAGATCTTCAATGAGCTTCCACGAAGACATTTTTTCTCTCTTAAAGTGTAGAAAATATTGAAAGTATAGAAAGTGTAGAAATATTGAAATGTGGTGTAAAGTGGAAGATGAGGGTTAGGTATTTATAGAAAAAAAATTATTATTTTTAAAATTTTTCTGTATTTTAAAAATAATTTTCTGTATTTTTTTTAAATTTAAATTAATTTTAATGTACTTAATTAATCTGGACCGTTGGATTTGAAAAATATTCAAATCCAACAGACAAGATCATGCCACGTGGCCAACGGTCAAAAATCTGACCGTTGGGTCTTTTTTTTTTTTTTTTAGGAATAAATGTGGACCGTTGATCTTTGATCGAACGGTCTATTTAAAAGTTAAATTTTAAATTTTTTTACCGTTGGAAATCCAACGGCATTTAAGCTGGCCACGTCGCTGGCACTCAGGTTCGCCCAAGTGGGCTGACACGCGGGCCATGCCCCTGCAGATGTTGTCGGCTACTCGCCTCCCAGGCGCGACTCGGCTGTACTCGCCAGGCAAATGCCCGGCTTCTCCCTCTGTCCGTTTTGGGCTGGGCCAGAAGCCAGCACGGGCTGGTGCCAGGTAATTTGAAGGGATGGAGTAGATGGACAGAGTGCTGGTCTGCATTTTGACTGGGTGCTGGGCTAAATGCCCAGCGCTGGAAGTGCTCTCAAGGCTCACCATATTCTTTTTTTGTTAGACTTTTTGTTTATAATATTATTTTATAGATTTCAAAAAATTGAAAATAGATATTTCTATAAATGTTATCTTGTAACATTATACTATTTTAAAATATTATCTTGTAACGTTATGAAACATAACTTGTTTTTAATATTAGTTTGAAACGGTGTATTGTTCTTTCCTTTAAAAAAAAAGTGATTGGCCAGCTGGAAGCATTTTTTTTTGTTTTTATTATTTTTTATAACGTTATATATGTTGTAGGCCTATTTGATTGAGCGATCTAGGGTTAGAGAGGGAGAGGGAGGCCGGCCACTTTAGAGAGAAGATGAGATGTGTAATTGTGAGGTGTGTTTTATTCACCCCATTGTGCCTCTATTTATAGTAGTAGAAATGGCAAATCCTTTCCCATAAGGATTACAATACTTAATAAGTAATCTACTCCTAATAGGAATATAAGATACATTCCTAATCTACTAGGATTTACACAATCACATTCCTATTCTAAATAGGACTGCAACACTCCCCCTTAAGTGTGTAAATACTCAAGTAAATGGCGCATCAAGTCTTCAGTGATGAAACAGGTACAGTTGATGAAGTCGTCGGCACAATGGGCGAATGCGAGTCTCAAATCAATGGAAGAATGCATAAAAAGTAAAACTCACAAAACCTCGCTATGGTAAAACCCAAGGTGGGGAAAACCCATAGTCTAAGGAGAAAAGTGAGAAGTTGCATTAAGTCAAAACTATACGTCTTTTGGACGCAAGTAGAAGAGCTCTCAAGGGTATGATCAGCCCAGGATGGGTGCCTCGTTAAAACCTAGTTAGGTAGCAAAAACCCAGTGGGAAAAATGCTCCTAATCGTAGGGAAAAAGAGTACATTAAGATCAAGTGAGTATACTTCTGGATACTCCCCCTGAGTTTGACATAACTTCCAAATGAGAACTACAAGCATTGCATATAATAGTTAGGCATACCAATTCCTCGGACAAGCTTCTGGAAGGTTGACTTCGGCAGTGACGTCGTGTAGAGGTCGGTAAGGTTGTCTGGGATCGGCTTGCATGACTTTAATCTCCTGATGCTTTGCTGATGTAGATGTAGTCGCAATATGTCTTGGCATTGACTTTGTTGATGTATCATGGCTTGGTCGGGTTGATTCATGCGGCATAGTCTTCATGGATCGTTGTCGGGACTCAACGATGAATGAAAACAGATCAATTACTTTGAATATGCTCAACAAGAACTCCTAACCATGTATCACTTGTGGTGTAGTGAAGTGAGGTGAGTCTTGGAACGATTCGAAGATTTCGCAACTAAGGTCATATCATGGACCTCCAAGATATTGCGATGTCCCTAACGGTAAAGACATAACCATTTGGGGATTTTGCCTTGTGCGGGTTTGATAAGTAACCAGCGTCAGCATAACAACAAGGCAAGCATCATTTCGAGGATCAGGGGGGTCGGATCTGCTAAGATGCCTTGGGATTTGCCCTCGTAATACCTTCAGGGTACGTCTTTTAATACCAATTCAGTGGTTGCGTGTAGGCGCAGTGCTGCATCTTTACCAAGATTAACAGCGAAGGAGATGTCCTGTCTAAATACAATGAGCTAAGTACAACGAAGCGCAAAGTTCAACTTAGATATGGAATTTCAGATTCCATAACCTCTTCAAGGGTCTCATTTGCATATAACGTATGGACGATCAAAGGTATACTCAAAGGTAACACATTTGAAGTGTAGTTTGACTGGTAGACCAAGATACCGTCAAAACAACGCTTTGAACTTCAGGTCAATGCATAAACGAGTTTTCCTAAGATCCTTCATCTCAAATTCCATCTTCGGGTGCGAGGCAGTTTTCTCAAGCTCTTCAAGAGTCTTAGTGAGATTCGTGTTAACGACATAAACTGTAACTCTAGCAATTTGGAATAAGACTTCATAGTTTAACACGCAAGGGCATCATTCATATCCCTGACTGATCAAACAATCACTTAAACGGGTATACCACATCCGTTGGATTTAAGTGAACGCCTCAAAACAAGTTAAGAGGGTGTTCCGTGGTTTTGGAACTTTTTGAACCAGTCCATGTAATTCTTCGGGAACTTACATGTAAATCTCCATATCTATATCCCCATGGAGAAAACACTAACCACATTTTATAATGCTGCTATCAATCACAGGACGTTTGAGAGAAACCTTGCGTCGTAAGGCGTGCATCATATCGCACTATTTCATTCATCTCATAACGCTTTCTTTCCCACTTGTAACACAATAGGGTTACCTTGGGCAGTGTAGGAACGGCAGGTCCAATACACACTTTGGTAAGGAATTTGACCTAGATTGTAATCTCAGTTGTCCAATCAGGTCTACGTTGTCACTTAATCAACGGAACGCAGTTCGATATCGTCGCTTTTCATTTATGTTGGTAGCTACCATATAAGTGAAAACATCATCGATGATAATCTCATTTCAATTCCATTTTTCTCATCCAAACTAGTATACTGGACCAAGAACTTCATGTCTCGGGAGTAATCCGGATTAATCTCATGAGATGGAAATGATTTGAGACAGCGATCGAGTTTAGATTCATAGTTGTGCCGTGTCTTCCTCTTCTAGGGAAGTGAATCCTACGAACCGAATGATCTGTCGTGCTCCAGGCCAAGACAGATTGATTGGCTATCCGCCGTTGTACCGGACCGTCCAACAGGGGCGTCCAAACCGTCCAATAGGGGCGGCACATCCTCCAGGGATGTTGACTCGACGTCCGTTAAGTACGTCTATCCTTGCAGGCATATTTGCAGCTGGTATATGATCTCGTCACTTTAGCTAGATCAGAGGAATGCGTTTGGAGCAACATTCTGAAATCTAGAATTCATCGCACTTGCTTATCACACTTGTGCGGTATGGGGATCGAGATGAGACATAGTGGGCAACGCCCACGCAACTTCGCGCCGTTCTACAGGAACGTTGACGTTCTTATCTCCCCCTAACGGTGGGAAGATTGTCTCATTAAAGTGACAACCCGCAAATAAGCGGTAAAGAGATCGCATGCAAGGGCTCGAAGAGAGCTAGTGTGAAGGAGAATCATGATCGACAAAAGATACACATCCTTCTTTGAGGACCCATGGTGGTACGTTGCGGCGGCGCAACTGGGCACATAGAATGCTCACCCAAATGTGTAAATACGAAAATCGCCAGGTTCGTACCCAGTAACCAACTGTAACGTCATATAGGTTGGGTGGCAATGGGCCTCAAGGCGGACCAACATAACTGCGTACAAGGATTGCATAGCCCTAGGCAGAAAACTGAAAACTTGGCACTGTTACCAAAATTCAGGCGATCATTTAAATTGCGCTTTATGATCACTAGGCGAGGCTATTTGGGGTGAACATGGGAATTCAATGTTCAATTAGAAACCCAAAACAACATGCAATACTTTATCGAAAACCGTCGATATAAACTCTCCGACATTATCCAGTCTCCAGGACCTTAAGGGATAAGTAGGGTGGTGAACCCATAATTGGCCAAGAGGTTTAGCAGTAATGTGTGTGGACAAACATGTGACCAATTTGTCGATTCATCAATCAAAACCATAAGTCTTTATATGGTCCGCATTTTGATTGGATTAGTCCACATATATTCCCTTGAATCCACTGTGGAAATGAGGTGATTTCGTATCTTTGCGAGGAATGATATAGAAAATCAATTTCCTTAATGAGCAGGCTTGGCAAAATGTGCTTGTAGGCACAAGATCCTTACTTCGGGTAAGGAGATGTGTCGTAGCATCATTGTTCGACCTAAGTGTCCCAAAAGGTCATGCCAAAGCAGGAAAACTGCTCAATCACTCAGCTCTAGGCCGGCCACATGTGGCGTGTTCCCAGTTGGGAGACAACCCATTGGCCCCAAATCAAAGCTTCAGGCTCATTTTTGGAGTTGGTGCAAAGATATTTCACTCTATTTTCTTTAGTGGTTTCATTTATGATCATTGTCATCTCGAATATCCTTAAAAACTCAACGTCAGGGAGAATTTAAGGTCCCTTAAATGGTGATGCAGTACCATTCATACAACGAGGAGCGTGCCAATGCTCTTAATCAGGTTGGATAGACCTGAAGTCGTTGTTAGAGATGTGATTTAGGCGTAAAGTTAGTGTGCGTAGTACGCATTCCTCCAGACAACTAACTTCCCCACATTCCTACCTAATCACGTGTTTAATTGAATTGGTCACATGTGCTAAGAAACATGATTCAATTAACTCATATTTGAGGACAATATCAATAAGATTATCCATAAGTAAAACATACACCAAACTTGAATCCAAGAACATGGAAAAATGTTCACAAAGTAAATGGTTTACTAAGGGGATTCGGCCAATAAGGCCATCTATGTCAAAATTATGCTCTTCCAACGGTGTTCGGTGGAGCAAAATTAATCTCACATATTGACTACGAGAATGGTACTCCTTAACAACATTGGTAGGGGCACGAACAAGTGCTTAACCAATGATCTATTCCATCGAGACGGAAGTAGATTCTGCAGGGTTAAGGTTCGGGAATACTATCCCTTATTCTTGAAGTTTTAGGTCTTAAGTGCCAAGGATCACGCTTCGGGCATGATGCCACACCTTGGCAGGCCCTGATTCTGCCTTATGTTGTAAAAACAAACTCGAAATTGGATTGTGAGAAGGTATGCCATTCGGTGTATCTCTGCCGAAGCAGTGCATCACCATTTGGTAGTCTTTGACCTAACTGGGTCGAGCCATTTGGTAGACTCCAGCCGAACTGAGTCTATACCATTCGGTAGACTCTAGCCGAACTGGGTCTATACCTTTCTCTCACGTTTGTGGTAGTAATCAGATCCGAGAATTTGGTAGACTTCCACTTTCTACACTGCTGCTTCAATAGCAAGTTAGAAACAAGGAATGACGAGAAAAGTATTCTTTAGTCAAAATTCAATCGGATTTATAAACTTCAGAATTGTACTCATTCATAGACGTAATCATGGTATGCTTCGGGCAATATCTTTCATGATTAAACAGTCCGTAAAAGCGAGCCAAAGAGCCATGGAATCCTCCGTCGGAGGTATTTCCATTTGTAATGCTTCGGGCATAAGTCTTCGAATGAAGATCATGGCGGAGGCTTATTCAGCTCTTCCATACCATTGTTGGCTTCAATGGTTGCTCAACTTCTTGATAGTCAAGTGGAGATTCACGTCTTGTACCCCACATAAAGTGGTTTCTATTAGAAACGTCCAAATCAAGAAAATCAAACTTGTGACGGTTCGACAATTCACTGAATTTGGAGGGAACAAGATTGTGATTGGTGCTATGGGAAGGAATCATCCATAAGCATCAAAGTTAGAACATTCGAGTTCTAAGACATGGTGTCATGAAAAATGTCGGGTTTTCATGGGTGTATTGTTTTATGAAAAACTTCGGGTTTCAAAGGCACTAAATTCGAAAACTACAGGTTCGATTTAGTTTATGAACGTTTAGTTCATAAAGGAGAGGTTCCTGCAAGAACACAGAATGCAATATACAACTAAGTGTAGTGGATTTTGAGGTTCTTCGGGAACTCAAGTGTGAGTGCTTCGGGACTACGAAAGTGAGTCAACGGTTCAAAGAAGAGAAATAAATTATTGAATCGTTAATGTCCAAAAGTGATCTTCAGGTCAATAATTTTGGATTCATTAACATACGGGTTAAATTATTTTATAATGCTAAAATAATAGCATGTGGATTTGAAAAATATGCCCCAAAATAATTTTGGGCATGGGTGCCGTGCAAAAGAAAAAAACAAGCCAAAAATTGGCTTTGGGCCGAGAACAAAAGGCAGCCCAGCAAAGGATTGCTGGCTGCTGTCCAACTTTGCATAGCCCAGCAGCTACAAACTGCGGGTTGGGCCGTGTGAGGCTGCTGCAGGCAGCCCAATCACTTGCAAAGGCAAGCTTTAAGGCTTGCTGCAATTACGGGCCGAGAGAAAAAAAATTGGGAGCCCAGCCTGCTGATTGATGGAATACAGGCCAAGACCTGCTGGTCTATCAGATGCAGAAGCCCAACGTGTGGGTTGAGGGCTGCAAGCCCAGCGCACAGGAGATCTGCCTAGGCCCAGCGCACAGGGCTGCTGTGGTCCAGATGAAACATGCCGAAGCTGCTAGCTTGGCTTGGTGGAGGTGCGGCTTCAGGCTGTGTCCCACAAAACATCCCCTTTTTTTTTTTTTTTCAAATCCCTTAGGGTTTAGGAAACCCTAATTTGCTTCTAATTTATTTTCGATTCTTTGACTCACAAATTCCACATAGCGATTTATAATTGCGTAATGCATGAAACAAATATATATATTGACAAATATATGAATATATATATCGGAAGGAAAATATAAACATAGGGGGGTTCATGCATCATGAGGAATGTTTTCATGCTTCAAGGTCGTTTCAAATATCTTACTTTATTTTAAGCGTACCTGATTGGCAGAAAACAAATAAAAGCCTTCGAATTTGTAGAAGATCCTTCTCAGAAAGCCAAAATTGCGTCTCCAATGCGGTGTATCATGTTCAACAAAGAAAAATTAAATTGAATCAATAGCATGTAGATCAATTCAAAATAATAATAAATTAATCTCAAAAAGAATAATTAAAACGTAATACTCCCCTAATTGAAGAATAAACTCTCTTGTTAGCGTAGCGTCAAGAGTGTGCTGATAACGTGTTGTAGGCCTATTTGATTGAGCGATCTAGGGTTAGAGAGGGAGAGGGAGGCCGGCCACTTTAGAGAGAAGATGAGATGTGTAATTGTGAGGTGTGTTTTATTCACCCCATTGTGCCTCTATTTATAGTAGTAGAAAGGGCAAACCCTTTCCCATAAGGATTACAATACTTAATAAGTAATCTACTCCTAATAGGAATATAAGATACATTCCTAATCTACTAGGATTTACACAATCACATTCTTATTCTAAATAGGATTGCAACAATATATTATTATTTCTTAGGACTCTACGTATTCCACCAAACATATTTATATTTATATATATTAAAAAATTTACGCCTTTGTGATGCTTCATCTTACGTCTCAATGCTTTTACTATTCATGAAATACCTTGCCTAAGCCTTCGCTTTTTAAAACATTGGTCTAAAGACTCTAAACCAAGATTTATGGGCGGCATAGCTGCTTGCCTAAAGTACTCATTTTGAAGACTTGTGAGATCATTTTTCATGTGAGCTCTCAGATTAATTTAATGGTAAATTAAGTCATCAACTTAAATAATTTCCCTTATACCTAAACACAATAATTTTACAAAGTGATTAAATTAAAACAAATTCTCGCGTGTATCCTTCTGTCTTCTTCCCCTACTGTTTCTCTCTGCCACATCCCCTTCCTCTCTCCATCTCTCTTTCTTGATCGTTCACTCTCCTTTTCTCCTACTGAGTTTTTGTTTATTCCTTTTCACGTATGAAAAAGGAGGAGGGATCTGTTTCAAAATTTTCACCGTCACCGACATCGAAAAATTTCATATGAAAAAGGGTTCGCATGTTCAAGAAGAACAAGATCTCATTTTTCAAACCACATAATCTTAATTTTTCTTGTTGCTTTGTAACTAACTGAGTTTGAATATTGTTGATAAAAGATTGAATTTACTGAGTTTAGATATTCGATGAGAAGACTGCATATAGAAGGGGATGACTTAATCTATCTTAGATTAATATGGGGATTCATATGAAAAAGGACCTCACATGTCCTCAAAATAACGACCTTAGTGTTGAAATAGCTAAAATGACAAATTTTACGAAGAAGAAAGATGAGAATGAGAAAGAAGATTGTCTTTGTAAAATACTCTTGTTTTTCTTATTGATCTGTTATGATTTTACATCACTCATTTATACATGTGTTTTTTATACCAGTCTTGCACAGCAAGTAATTCAGTTTTTTACCACCTTCTTATTTCAACTAACTTCTTCTAAAAACTTATTCCAAATACTCCATATTCTAGCCAACTATATGTATAACATCTCATTTAATCTCTTCACAAGTGTCTTTGTTTCTGACCATTGATAATCTCCTCATTCGGATCACACTCCTTAACTTAATCCTTTTTACATCCCCCCTCAAGCTGATGCTCAAGGGCACTAAGCATCAGATTGCTACAATGCTGCTGAAATAAAGGCGCAGACAAACCCTTGGTTAGTATGTCTGCGAACTGATCTGTGGAAGACACATGTTGTATTTGAAGATCACCGCGAGTGACCCTCTCACGAACAAAGTGATAGTCGATCTCAATGTGTTTAGATTTAGCATGAAACACAGGATTTGTAGAAAGGACAATAACTGAAACATTATCACAATATATCATCGGAGGTGAAGACAATGATAGATGCATATCACAAAATAGCTGTCTGATCCAGGCAAGTTCAGCAGCCGTAATTGCCAGAGCACAATACTCAACTTCTTTGGACAATCGAAACATTGTGTGTTGCTTCTTTGATGCTCATGAAATAGGAGCGGAACCAAGAGACACGACGAAGCTTGAAGTTGATCGTCGATCATTTTGGTCGCCAACCCAATCGGCATCACTGAAGCTTGCAGATTCATTGGTCCGGGTGTAAAATGAATACCAAATGTAGATGTGCCTTTAAGATATCGAATAATACGCTTAACAGCAATGACATGTGAAATCATAGGATTGTGCATAAACTGACAAGCTTGATTGACAGAAAAATCTATGTCAGGTCTTGTAAACGGAAGATACTGAAGGGCTCAAACCACACTCCTATATTGTTCAGGATGTTGATAAGGGTTCCTATTATCCTTGAGCAGCCTGTGATATGGAAGACATGGTGTAGCACACGGTTTAGAGTCTTGCAAGTCAACCTTATCAACTAACTCCTGAATATACTTCGTCGTGACACAAATAAGCCTTCTGCAGTGTAACTAATCTGCAATCCTAGGAAGTAGTGTAATTGTCCTAAATCCTTCATTTCAAATTCTGCAGTAAGTGCTGTGATAACTTGGTTGATGAGTTGAGAGTTGCTACCTGTGAGAATGATATCATCAGCATATAGAAGCAATAACACAGTACCCTATGAAGACCGTTGGACAAATAAAGAAGGATCAGCCGGAGACACTTGAAATCCCAAACTAGGTAAAAAAAACTGGTAAATCGATCATTCCAGGCTCGAGGAGCCTGTTTGAGGCCATATAAAGATTTGGAAAGTTTGCAAACATAATGGGAAGGATGTGTTGCAGTCTCAAACCCCAGAGGTTGGGCCATATATACTTCATCTTGAAGAATGCCATGTAGAAAGGCATTTTTGACATCTAGCTGCCTAAGAGTCCACTTGAATTGAGCAGCTAATGCAAAGATCAACTTGATAGTTGTAGGCTTGACCAGAAGACTAAAGGTCTCCAAATAATCCACACCCTCTTCTTGACTCTACCCTTAGGGTCTTATACCTTGCCACAGACCCATCTGCATGCTTCTTGATTTTGTATATCCATTTGCAGCCAACTAAATTCTTATCAGGTGGTAATGGAACTAAAGACCAAGTCTTTTGAGAATGAAGGGCTGCTATTTCTTCTTCCATTGCAATTTGCCATTCTGGAATTTGTGCTGCAGTTTTGAATGTTTTTGGTTCGGAAGTAACAGTTGCTAAAAAAGCTTTCTTTTTTAACACCCCATTTTTAGACCTTGTTTGCATAGGATGAACATTCAGTGGTATGGGCAGAACCACACTTAGGCGCTCAGGACAAAAATCAGGGTCCACAGGGATAAAGTGATGTGTACTGGAACTAGGTAAGGGCACCTGCGATGGTGACAAAGCATTGGGTACATGTAATGTAGTGGTGTCATGTGTAGGTACAGAATCAAACTCTGAAGCTCGAGATGCAACCGTTTCTAAGGATTCTGAAGCTCGAGATACAGAAGAGAATTCTGGGGCACTAGATGAATGCATATTCAAAGAATCTGTTGTCTGATATGATAATGAATGAGATGAGGGTAATGATGCTTCATTAGTTAATGTAATGATTGGAGTTAACTAGGGTGAATGCACTAACCTTTGTGATGAAGAAATTGGAGATGATGCAGAAAGATGAGAGAATGTGGAGGTTGAGTATGGAAAACAAGCTTCATCAAACAAAACATGTCTAGACACATGAATTTTCCCAATAGCAATATCAAAACATATAAACCCCTTGTATTGACTTGCACATCCCAAAAAACACACAAGTTGCTGTTTTAGGTTGAAATTTAGAATTATTGTAAGGTTTTAGTAGGGGAAAACATGCACAACCAAAAATTCTGAGATGTTTAATCTCAAGAACAGTCTTATATAACATTTGAAAAAGGGATTGCATCTGTAAGGAAGCACATGGCATTCTATTGATCAGATAAGAAGCAGTAGCACAAGCATGGACCCAAAAATGGTGAGGCAATTTTGCAGTTTGAATGAGTGTTATTGCAGTTTCTACAATATGTCTATGTTTCCTTTCTGCTAAACCATTCTGTTCAGGTGTATAAGGGCATGATTTGTGATGTAAAATGCCATGTTGTGCCAAAAAATGTTGAAACTTGGTGCTTATATATTCACCCCTACCATCACTTTGAAATATTTTTACTACGGCAGAAAACTGTGTACTCAAATAAGCATAAAACTGAATAAATGTTGCAAAAACTTCTGATTTATTTTGTAATGGAAAAATCCATGTATAACGAGTACAATCGTCAATGAAGGTTACATAATATCGAAACCCTTCATAGGATAGCACAGGAGCAGGGCCACATACATCACTGTGAATTTTCTCTAAAGGGTGTACATATTTGTTTACAGGAAAATGAAATGGTAATTTGGTGATTTTTCCCTCTAAACAAGGTGTACAGATTGATGAACATGTATCTAGTAATGCAGGGACTTGAGATTGATGAAGAATTGCAGAAGTAATTTCTGTGGTAGCATTGAAGGGCAGAGTGTTTATATGTGATGTAGCACCAGTGTCTGCTAACCAAAACTGCTCAGATGGTGCGGAAGGTTGATGATTTGCATACATAGCAGTAAGATTCGGAGTCGGGGGCCTTCCTTGATAGGCAAAGTTATTTCTGTGGTAGCATTGAAGGGCAGAGTGTCCATACTTCCAACATATTTGGCATTGCGTGGGAGAAGGCGAGGCAGTATTGTTATGTCTTTAAAAGCAATCGGCAGCAACATGACATTTCTTGTTGCATATTTGACAAGTAGGGATTTCTGTGGGATGATCTGGACAGTAAGACTGATATGGTTTTGGAGTACCAAGAATACCAGGATTTCCATTAAAGAATCTTGGAGCTGAATTGTATTGTCTCTCTTTTTACCTCGAAAGTTATTACCTTTATAGTGACCATAGTTGTGATAACCCCCAGTATTAGAAGAGCCAGTACCATGATTAGAACATGATTAGATGAACTTGATCCCCCATTAGGACTGAAAGAATGATCAGACGAAGACCTTGGTGAATCTTGATCCAGAGCAAGTGTTTTCCCTTTGCCAGACTGAATTCCAGCCACCATGGCGCTACTAAACGGCAATCCAGAAGAACTGTCAAATGACTGACTGAATGCCCGACTGAATCCAGGAGCTGGGACCTGAAATCTTTGAGAGTTATTCCATTCTCCCGTCCTCGGATCACACATCGAAACATGTTGAACTCTGCAGGAAGCCCTTTCAATGCAAGTATGATAATTTCGTCATCATCAAATCGGACTCCAGCCGCAGCAAGATGATCCCTCGCATCTTTAATCTATTGGAGATAATCAAAAATGGACTCAGACCCTTTCTTGATATTCTGAAGTTCGGTCTTCATCTGAAAGATTGTGGCTTTCGTCACTGTAGATAATCACTCAGTAAGTTTCAACCACATCTTGGCAGAACGCTGGCACCCAATGATACATTAAATGGCAGTCGTTGATAAGGTGGCAATGAGCAACTGCATCAATGCTCGATCATGCATTTTCCAGACGAGATAGCCATCAGTTTCAACCCCTTCAGTATCAGAATCTTCGTTGAAGCGTAATGGACACTTTCTTGAACCATCGATAAAGCCCATAATTCCATGGCTTTCTAGAAGTAATCGAACTTGAAAGCTCCAAGGAAGATAGTTTGAATCATCAAGTTTTATTGTAACAGAAGTGGAAATGGTGGAGAGAAGACCGGTGATCGGCGACTGAACAATTTGCAACTGAGCGGCAGTGACCATTTTGCAAAAGTTCTGGAAAAATCTTTGACTGAGACGTTTGATCGAACAGTTGGTGTGCAGACGAGAAGAAACCAACTTTCTAGGCAACTGGTATGCTTTCCAATCCCAAATATCACAGAGAAATACAAACTATAGGGTAGAGAAGAGAAATAAATGCTTTAGATGTGTAGCGGAAGCACCGGATCGGCCGGCGATGATACCATGTTGAAATAGCTAAAATGGCAAATTTTACGAAGAAGAAAGATGAGAATGAGAAAGACGATTGTCTCTGTAAAATACTCTTGTTTTTCTTATTGATCTTTTATGATTTTACATCACTCATTTATACATGTGTTTTTTATACCAGTTTTGCACAGCAAGTAATTCAGTTTTTAACCACCTCCTTATTTCAACTAACTTCTTCTAACAAACTTATCCCAAATCCTCCATATTCTAGCCAACTATATGTATAACATCTCATTTAATCTCTTGACAAGTGTCTTTATTTCTGACCATTGATAATCTCCTCATTCGGATCACACTCCTTAACTTCATCCTTCTTACACTTAGGTGGTGAGCAACAGTGTTATTGACGGTGTATCCTTAGTCATTGGATCGTTGGCTAACCACTTTAGATTGCAGTCTATATTATATATAAGGTCGGTTTATTCTAGAATTTTCAATTTCGATTACTTTCTCCACTTTGTTAAAGAAAGTCTCGAACATGCCTCACACCACCTCCACGATTAGTTGTTGAATCAAAAGAAATCAAACAAAATATAACTTGATGATGTTAATTTTAATCACACGGGTGAATCACATTTACATCGTTGAATTTGTATTGCAGGGGCTACTAAGCCAAGAAAAATTGGACTCATCCAACTTGCCCATGTATTGCCCATCCGTGGATGAGCTGGAGAAACTTGTACAAGAAAATGGGTGCTTTGATATATTGATTTTGGAGACACAACCTCAGAGGCCTATCGTTTTGCGTACATCACAAGAATGCAGAGCTGGCATGGAGAGCATTCTCAGAAAACACTTGGGGAGTGAAATTGTAGATCCACTTTTCCATCGCTACTCCACGAAACCTGCGGGCCGTACTCCCATCATTACTCAAGATCATGGCTTGTATGTTGGATTATTAGTCCTTCTCAAGCGCAAAATTGCAGGTTAGAAGTGCCGTTCGTTCGCAATAAACTCATGCAGTATTCCCATTGTGAGTGCAGAAATATTGTAAAATACTCGATTTGAATTCCGATAAGCTGTAAACGTGAAGTAGTAGAATTGCTGCACAAAACTAATAAATGACTTAATTTTTTCCTGTTTTGCTTAATAATATGGTATTGTTATTCTGTTGTATATCAAATTTGAAATCATTATTTGTGTGAACCAGTTGGGTTTATGTTTCTCTTTCATTTGTTCTTCTTTATTTATTCCCCTCTTTCTCATTACCCATCTTAAGATTTCTTCTTTTTCTTTATCCTTTCTATATATTTATAAATATTTTACTTTATCTCTATTTTTATCTGAGAATTTTTTTTCATTGGATCTGTTCATTTTTATTATGTTCAGAATCTAATCAATTAGAATTTTAAATTTTTTTGCTATTTTAATGTTTTGATTGGTTTGGATTGCATTGTGCAATTCAATCTTTTTTTATTTTATTATTGAGATTCCGATTGTATATACACATTCTAATTATTTTATTTGGGTTGCTAACTCAACGGTAGGGTACTCGACTTTTAAGCGCGGCTAGCATTCTTGTTGTTGGATATCTCGTTCGTACACATCTTCTCTTTGTTTCTCAAGCCTATAGTGAGTTATAGACAGAGTTTGAAAGGGTCAAATCTTTGATGATTCCATCATACATGATTGAGTTGCAAAAATTTCTAGATAAGTATTCTACATCTGAATTGAATTCTTTATGATTAAAAAATCTCTTTCTAGTTGCTCGGGAACAATTAGGAGAGAGCACAAAAACTAAAAGATAAAAACAGAATAATTATCGAACAACCGGATCTTAAAAGAGTACCTCATATCTTCACCTTCTAATTAAAGGAGTCCAACAGTAGTGGCTTTTTCCTCTTCTAAACTTGCTATGGTAACTTAACCTGAGCAGTAGATCGGTGGAAAGTGCGAACCCATGTGCCCAGTGGCGGAGCCACCCTTATATTAGGATAGGCTTGGGCCTATCCTCAAATAATTTTTTCTTAACAACCTCTACTAACATTAATTAATTTTATAATATCACTATCAACTTGAATTTGTATTGTATTGGTTAGTCCAATTAACTTCAATTCAACAAATACAAAGCCTTAAATTTTTTACATTAAAGATTCGAAACTATAGTTCTATACTAATATTAGTTGATCATATTCTCTATTTCTTGCCTATATACAATTTTCCCTTTACTTGCAGACTATTATTTTGGTTAATTTTTCATTTCCCTCTATTATATCGTCTATGAAATCAAGAAGAGAAAAATATTTCCTTTTTCCAAATTAGTACAAAAAAAAACCCTTCAGATGCTCTCATGTCTTAATGTTTTTAGAAAAATGTTTTCTTGATCACTATGAGAAAATGAATGTATGGTCAGTCGGTCAGTTATTTTTGAATTTGACATCAATAATGAAAAATAAATGGATGTGCTTTTATTAATATTTCAACTCTTGTTATAGTTGACCATTTATAATGAAGAATAAATGCATCGTCACTCACTTTCAAATTTGATACCAAGGCGACCAAATGAACGAGATAGTTCTACATGTATTATGTTCATTTTGATCTAAAGTGTGCCCTTCCTAACATGAATTTCTGGCTCCGCCACTGCATGTGCCATATCCCGAACAACGTTCGTTCTTCTGTACATTATGCAAGAAGGTATATATGCAGCGACATCCTTTTGCTTGTACCATGAAAAATGTTTCAAGAGGCCTTTTCAGTCAATGCATCTTCTTTTGCTTCCAAAACACCCTATATACTTAATGGAGTAACAAAATTCCGATATTTCCATCAACTGAACTTTCACTCCTTGTGCAGTTCAGGACATGACATGCTACGATTGCGAGTGCAGGCCGGACACACTTCTTTGCACTGCGTGTTCATCTCCGGCCAACTCGCTTCAATGGCGTAACCCGCAACCCCGTCTTGTTCTTACTCAAAGAGTGAAGGATCCTCATCGTGTGGAAACTGCATTGTTCAAGGGGATAAACAAACTGTAGAAGAACCTTTTTCAACTCTTTTTTTTATTTATTTTTTATTTTTTATTTTTTATAACTAGTGCAGGTAGCAAATTAAGAGAAAATAAATGCACATAGGAACACAGATACCCACTGATAAGTACATTTCTTAGTTAATTTTCTCCGTTGTATATCTGTCACACGTGATTTGTAGTCAGAAGGACGGGATACCAGCAGATGGCGATCATGGCATGTCCCTCTCCCACTTAAACAATCAATTATTTTCCAGTAGTTATTCTAAATCTCAATCTCAAATATTAATTTGACACTAACAGGTGGAAAAAGAAAAAAAAAACTGAAATCCTAACAAGAAAAAGAAGCACATCGCATCTCCTAAAAGTGACGAGAAGTCCAAATCTAGCGACTTTGCCCTAATCAGTTATCTAGTTAGTTAATAGTTAAGGTTTGCTTGTCGGTGGAGACTCCATAGCTGACACTTGACATGCAATTACTGGTTCTTAGAGACGAAAAAGTTGAGGTTCTACTATAAAACTAATTGGTAATTTAGAGTGTAGTTCAACTTTTATAAGTCCTCACAATGTTTTTCTTTTTACAGATGTGAGACTCTTTTACCTTTGCATCCTCACACGCTATGAATTGGGTGACTTGGGTGACTTGGAGCATGTGTGGTTATTGGGCTTCGCATGAGCCAACTTGTTTTGACACTATAAAGAAAGTTAACGTTCCACTTTAAAATCAATCGACAATATGGGGAGTAACCCAATTATTTATAAGCATATGCAAAGCCCTTTCTATCTCATCAATATGAGATTTATTCTTAACACGCCCCTTACATGTGACGAATTTTCAAACTTAGCACATAAACAATTCAAACCAAGTGACGTGGAGACACGTGGACATTAAACTTCGTACATGAGACATCCTAGCTACCTCAATTGTGCCTATTATGCATGCAAACTCCACTTTTTAGATTCGAGAAAACTAAATAGTAGAAGGGGAAGCGCCAAATTGAACACAGAATTTGAGGTGCATTAGTAAATAATCGTAACCAAACTCCACTTTTGATCAATTGTTTTTATGTTGCATATCGCCCATCCCATGTTAACGTATAGGCCCTTTGCATTTCAACTTATTTAGTTAATGGTCCATTTGAAAATACTTATGTAGGAGGTACTTGTGCTCATAAAGCTCTTATATTTTAAACACACCTTGAAATTTTTTATTAAAAATTAAAATGTTTTTTTTAAGAAATACTTAGACCATCTCCAACCTTGGCCTATAACCTATTTTTCCCCTTCTATTTCCCACACCCCCTCCCCCTCCAAAATAAAAAAATAAAAATCCAACCCAACCCAAGTGGAAAAATGGTCCTAAAACCTATAACATAAAACAAAGCCAAAAATAGCTCAAGATTTAACCCAGAAAATGGTGTGGGCACCGCCAGTGGGACCTCACCCACCTGGGCATGTTCCTCAGGATTTATTGAATCCAACGACTGAGATTGAATATAATCAAATTTAACGGTAAAAAAAAAATCTAACATCCAAATTTAAATTCAACGGCGAAAAAAATTAAAAAAATTAATTCAAAATTCACCCAAAATTAGTGATTTTTCAATATTTATTAAAATCTAAATATTTTTAGATTAAAATGATCATAAAATTAAATTAGGATATTGTACATATATATTTTTTAAATTTACTTAAAAGAAAATATTAGCTTAAATTTATTTTTTAATAATTTTGGGTTAAAAATTTAGGCCAATTGGAGTAAAAAAACTATTTTTATGTAAACTTAAATTTTATGAGCTAAAAATTTTAAGTTTTAGGCCAAGAATTTGAGATGGTCTTGTGGGTACATACGTGAATCCAAACAAAAAAAAAATTGGTAGATTTGTATGGCAAAATATTTGGTAATTAATATCAACAAAAGTGGAAACTAAATTAATTGTAACATTCTTATTTGGAAATTTATGAAGAAAAAAAAATCACATGGTCTCGTTTGACGGACTTTGTGACTGTTTTATTTTCCCTCCCCAAAAACATTAACACGCACCATCTGCAATCTCTGGTTAAAATCTTCCGCTGTCGCCGAAAACCCCACACAGAGTGACGACGACGGATCTCAAGCTCAATCACTCTTTTCTCTCTCACCCAAGAGCTAAACGCTCTGATTGTTATTGCCCATCTCTTCAATTTTTCGATTGATCCGAAGCTACCCGCCAAAGAGTGGGAGAAAAACAGAGGAAGATATCGATTTCGGAGGTGTGATTTTTGTAGGTTTTTGCTTGAAATTGCGTAAAGGTTGAGTTTTGATCGGTTTATCGAATTGGTGGGAACATTTGGTGGATGCCCAAGTGAGCAAACTGAGCTGATATGCTTGGAGGGCTTTTTGGTGGTTTTTTGATCGAATCTGGGACATGGGACGTTGTGGATTAGTGATTTCGTGGTGAACTGTGGAGGAAATTAGTCAAAGATGCGGCGGCGGGCGGCCGAGTATCGGCGCCCGGTTCGACGGAGGTTTTCGTATTGGATCTGGGCGCTTTTTGGACTCTTCTCTGTCGCAAGCCTGGTTTTGTTAGTAGTGAACCACAACCAGCATGAAGATCGGGTTGAGCAGCCGGTGCTGGTATGATTGCTCAGCTCTCCCTTTTGCTGCTTTTGTGTGTGTTTTATGATCTTGATTAGATGAACTGCGTGTTTAATTAACATTTTAATTTGGTGTTGGTGGATGGAAAGTTGGTATGCTTACTGTTGTTTGAATCTATTTAAGGCTTTTGATGGCGAAATTTCGGATGAAGTACCTAAATGCAAAATTTGTTTTTTTTTTCTTGTTTTGGTTAGACATTCTGTTGGGTTTGAATGTCTGATTTTCTTTTAATATGCAGTCAGGGTGTATATAATCCTTTTGTGAAGGGATCGAATTTAGGAAAGAACTGAACACTTTTTCGACAACGATAGCAATTCCTGCTGAAGCAAGTGTTGCAGCCCTTTAGTTGGCTCTGTTACGATAAGATCTTATTGATTTCTGGCCGCTACTCTTAATATAATGTTTTTTTTTTTCAAGTGTGGATTATATTTATAGTTAGCAGTTCAATTGTCAAGCTAGAGATCATATATGGTTCGCAGACAACAAATCTGCTAGCTAAGAGTTCAATAGAGCTTCCATTCTAAACTGCATTTTTACTTAGTGGTAGTTGGGGTTAAATTACCGCTCCTGTTATTGGATTGGCAGATTTATCTAAGTGGTTGTGGTTTCCACGAGAAGCAAACCAGGCCGCTGATTGCTTAGTGCCGCTTGCTAGACAGAAGTTATGTGCTGGGGCATGGGCGGGGCATGGGTTGATAGAGCCCCAACTTCTGTTATATTCATGTTACAACGGGATGGCCTTCCATGCCCCAACCAGTGTGATTTTGATCATTGGGGAGTTTGTGTAATGGTTCTCCTTTCTTGTTTTGCTGTTTTTCTTTTTGCATCTCCTTGACTGTTCCTCTTTGATCAGTCCTTGCTTTCGTTTTGGAGTTTGGCCTGCATGTCTTTTCTGTTTGTTCGTTTGGGCCTGAGGTCTATTGTTGTGTTCTTTTCATTGGAATGAAAGTTTCGTTGACACAGGAAAAAAAGAAGAAAAACCCTGTCAGGGGAATCTTTTGTGCTTGCCTTTCCCATATTTTTTTATTTTATTTTTTTCTGAATGAATTGTTATTTGTGTGTTTGTAATTATCTTTTTTTTTTTTTGGTATGACTTTTTGTATCCCATTGAAAAGTTTTCCATGTGCTACTTGACTTAGAGATTAACTGTTTCCCATGTTTAAGTTCCTGCCAAAATATATCCTTTGGAGTATAGAACTCTGACCATTTGACTTTGGTTTTATCTGTTCATACAATTGTAATGTGCATCAGAGAGAGGACAAGAAGAAAATTCCATATTTGGGAAAATTCTAGAGATACGAGTGGGACGCTAACTTGAATTAATAATATGACTTTGTGGTTTATATAACAATATGACATTGTGGCTAATATGCAGCTGAACTCTCACCCCATACTTATAGAAGTAATTTGACAACTAATGTCAAAGTTTAGATGGTCTCTAGAGGAAAATGTCTGAATTTGTGTTTTGTTGAGAGCAGATGATGAATAATCTGTTCATCATTTTTGACATTGAGCCAGCTATTTGGTTTAGCAAAATTTTCATGCTTTGTAGGTTATATTTATGCACTATCTTTGGTTTGGTTTAGAAGTGTTGGAATTGGAAGCGAGGTCCCAAGTATTTCCTCCTAGGTTGATGTGAATTGACTTTTATTACTTTGTGATGTGGCTTGTCACTTTGTTCAGTGTCTTACTTGAATGTGACTGCCCTTTTGCAGGAGAGAAATACGAGACTTGAGCAGGTTGCTCATGAGAGTTTAAATTTTACTGAAGAAATATTGAGTGCTAGATCGTTTTCCAGGCAGCTGGCTGAGCAAATGACACTTGCCAAAGCTTATGTTATTATTGCCAAAGAGCACAATAACCTTCATCTTGCTTGGGAGCTTAGTTCAAAGATCCGGAGTTGCCAGCTTGTACTGTCAACGGCTGCCATGAGGGGGGAGCCTGTGACATTAGAGGAAGCGGAGCCAATAATTAAAAGCCTATCATATCTTATATTAAGAGCCGAAGATGCACATTATGACATTGCAACCACAATAATGACAATGAAATCTCATATCCAAGCCCTTGAAGAGCGTGCAAATGCCGTAGCCGTTCAAAGCACGATATTCGGGCAACTAGCTGCTGAAGCATTGCCCAAAAACCTCCATTGCCTAAATGTTAAGCTCACAGCTGATTGGCTTAAAAAGCCATCTCTGCAACAACATGCCAAAGAGAAGAGAAATTCTCCCAGACTCATGGACAACAATATCTACCATTTCTGCATATTTTCAGACAATGTAGTTGCCACCTCTGTGGTTGTCAATTCCACCGTCTCCAATGCTGACCATCCAAAACAGCTGGTCTTCCACATTGTCACGAATGGGATCAACTATGGCACGATGCAGGCGTGGTTCCAAAGTAATGATTTCAAAGGGTCCACAATAGAAGTGCAGAATGTTGAGGAATTTTCTTGGTTTAATGCTTCTTATGCTCCTATCGTGAAACAACTCCTTGATGCAGATTCACGAGAGTACTATTTTGGTGGATATCAAGATATGGATGTTGTGCTGAAGCTGCGGAGCCCTAAGTATCAGTCTTTGCTCAATCACCTTCGATTCTACATTCCAGAGATCTATCCGCAGCTGGAGAAGATTGTTTTTCTTGACGATGACGTTGTTGTCCAGAAGGATCTGACCCCACTTTTCTCGTTGGATTTGCATGGAAATGTGAATGGAGTAGTGGAAACTTGTCTTGAAGCATTTCATCGTTATTACAAGTATCTCAATTTCTCAAACCCAATCATCAGCGCCAAGTTTGATCCGCAGGCATGTGGATGGGCCTTCGGCATGAATGTCTTCGATTTAATTGCTTGGAAGAAAGCAAATGTAACTGCACGGTATCATTACTGGCAGGAGCAGAATGCTGATGGGACACTTTGGAGGCTGGGCACTCTTCCGCCTGGCCTTCTAACATTTTACGGTCTGACAGAGCCGCTTGATAGGAGATGGCATGTATTAGGACTGGGGTACGATCTGAACATTGACAACCGATTGATTGAGAGTGCAGCGGTGGTTCACTTCAACGGGTACATGAAGCCGTGGCTGAAGTTGGCCATTGGCAGGTACAAGCCTCTCTGGGAGCGGTATGTAAATCAAAGCCACCCATTTCTGCAAGATTGTGTCACAAGCTAGAATGTACTGCTTCTCGATTGCTCGTAATTCATGCGATCTTCCACGACTTTTAAACTCTCGGCGCCGGAAATATGATCATCGTTATTGTAAAGTCAGAAGTAGAAAATTTTGAATTTTGCTAGACAGTTTCTCTTTGCATCATAGTTTTCTGAAAGAAAAAGAGCATTGTTTTTGTACGATTAGAAAGTTTAAATTGATTTTTGCCTGATGGGGTTTTCTTTTTCCCCCCTCTGCAAGCTGAAGAGTTGTGGAGTTGTTTTTTTTTTAACCTTTTCCTTCTGCGATGGCTTGAGAACGGAAGAAATGAAATTTTCTGTTAAATATTGTTAATTAATTGAACGTTTGCCGCCACTCGTAAATGAAATGCCTTAAGTTTGACGAGTTCGATACAAATTAATTATAATTTTTTTATCGTATGTTTATTCCAAATCTCTCATTTGCAACCCTTCTATTAACATAGCGGGAGAACTTGGAATCGTTTCGAAGATCATCTCTATAAAATACCAGTCAAATCAAGGATCGTTCAGTTATTCATGAGTAGGACATATTGAGAGTTGGTACTAAGTAACATATTTACGATGAATTGTCCGTTTATTTGGTATGTATAGATAACTAAGCGATCTCTAGTTTAAATGACTTTTGCCAAAGATGATTTTTAATTTGAAAGATAATTAAGAAAACGAATAGTTTTGATTCGTAAGATGAAAATATGTTATTCACAAATGGCGGATAAGGCAGTGCACTGTGCACCTTATGGATTGAATGCCAATATATTTATTTAGCGTAATGTTAGGGCGACTAAATTTGGAGACAAAATTTGCAAACTAAATGATATGCCACCAATAGAAATGAACGTTTTATCAACTCTTAAGTAATAAATCAATCATCAATTTTCATGTCATTTAGTTTCCAAAATTTTGTCTACAAATTTAGTCTCTCAGCATTAGCCATTAAAATAGTATCCTATAACCTAATGGTTCAAAATTTGAGTAAGAAAATTTATATGGATAATACTTGTGTTCCACTCTTGGGAATCTACTTATCCCCCCATTTATGATTAATGTATCATCACCATACGAACTTCATAATCAAAACCGTTCATACTCTTTATCATCATCTAAAGATTATATCTGTAAAAAAAATCATTCAATTTGAAGAGCGTATTGGTCACATCCATGTGTGTCATCCTCATAATAAACCGTCCATTTGTTTGCTGCATATAAATGTTTAAACGATCTCCAAAATGAATGATTTTTGTGCATATATGATTGTTAAGTGATGATAAAGAGTATGAACTATTCCAATTATAAAGTTCCTGCAGTGAAGATATGTTAATTATAAGTTAAGGAGGGAACTCAAGCATTATTCAATTTATATAGTGCCATGGATATTCCTTCCCCATATAAAAGGTTTCCTAAACCTGTAAAACTTTAGGTCCTGAATCCTTATCGGATCATCGGGTCTTCAACCTCCCAATTAGCTTCTGAGGCATGCCACAATATCTCCAATGACGATGAGAAGAAAGACAAAGCCAACCGAGATATTACTACTTGAGCTCAAGTGTTACTGCCAAGCATTCCCAAAGACAAAGGCTGGAACCCTGCCTAGCTAAGATAATAATTTCTAATTATTTGGCACTAAATAGCAATTAATTAGTGCATGTGGTTCAATTCTTCCAAGTCCTTAGTCACTTAGTTTAAGCAGTTGGATAAATCAAACAGTCAAATATGTGTCCGTACTGAGTGCCTATAAATACTCAAGAAAACTCGCCTAGTTATGATCTCACATCAATGTCCCTCTCGACAATGCATTTTTGTGTTGGAGCATTTATTAGTTTACTTTGGATATGCAAGAATTCTGCATAATTTCAAGCTCATGGACTCGTCCATGGAGTGATTTTTTTTAACTATTAATATTAAGGAAAGGAGAAAAATTTGAAACTATTACATTAATTTAGTAGATGCAGTTTCAAACCCAAAACGCATGGGTAGAAACCAGACGACCCAAACTATTACATATTACCCTTACTCGTTAAGTTTCTAAAACTTCAAACCAGATGCCCCAAACTTTTGCTCTGTGATTTTGTCGAGACGCTCGAGCATCTCAGGCGTTAGGTGCTTCTGTGAATCTCCGGTCTCCCCTCGTCTGAAGAAGACATCGTTGCTGAATTTTTCATCGGTTTTCGGCCCCACATGATACGTCCCACTTTTGTTCACCTCCAAACTACTCAAGTTCTCAAAACTGCAAAACTTTATTATTTCTTGCACAGCCCCTTCTCTCTCTTCTTCTGAAGAAAATGGATATCCTATGAACTCTGCTAACCTCTTTACGTATCCTTCTGTATCAGCTTTCAAATCCTCAAACTTAAAAAATAGCACCTTATTAGGGTTTTTCAAGCTTGCTTCCCAGTACCCTAGTACATGATCCCAAAACGGGCCTGCAAGTGCAACCCCTTTGCAAAACAACTCAAATCCTTCTTCTAGAGAGAGAGGAGGGAGTCTGTATACCTTCGACCTTAATTTTTCAGAAAATGCCCAAAAAGAAACGAGAACATCTTTCGGGTTCCTTGCAACGTACACAACCCGTGTATCTGAATCCAAAAGGGAGTTCGGCAACGATGAGTGAGGGATGTGGGTTGCAAGCAATCTAGGTGAGGCCACAGAATCGAGATACTCAACTGGATTGTCTTGGTGAACAAGAAACTCTATGTAGGGCACAATATCATGAGGGTTCTTTGTGAGCAATGGATGTGACGGATAATCGCAGTCTTTCCGGTTTTTTATGGCAATCATGAGAGCCTTCACCCATGTTGTACCACACTTGGGAAAGGTGGCCAGGAAAATGTCAGAGTCCCTAGCCCTAAAATACTGTTGTGCCCAAATCACACCTTCAAGAAAAACCTGGGGGTACCAGAAGTTCTGGTACTGATAGTAATGCTCAGCTGCCCAGCCTGTGTCTTTAGGGAGGGTTGAGATAATTTCTTGATCAACACCAAGAGAGACAGAAGCCATAATCTAATTAAAAGACACGAAACAATTAATCTTGTTATTAATTAATCTAATAGACTAATTCACAAGAATCACAACATTTTATAGGGTCAATTTGTGGATGCAAATGTGTTTAGTGTTCCCTTAATTCATGGACTTGACCCAGTCATGAACATATCCTATCCGCAAAATCATACGCAACCACTTCAAGCAAAACAACTCCTTGAAATTTCAACAGTTAAGAAATCGTTTTCTTGCATTTTTGAAGCAAAAACATCAATTATAGCATCATAATTCGAGTATCATACCGAATTCTTTTCAATTCATAAGATTCGTAATCTATTTAGCCCATTTTGAATTAAAGAGGTCTGCAAGTAAAATTTTAATAATTTCAATTTTAGATAATTACTAGAGAGTTGATTTCTAAAAGAAATAGCTTCAATAAAAATATTTCGGGTAATTACCTACGCGCCAGATAACAAAAACTTCCAATTCAAATTATCATTTCAACATATATATTATCAAAACATTCCAACTGCATTGCTAACAATCCTTGGTTGCTGGGCAAGGGCCGGGGCTGATCCTCAGTAGCGCAAGCTCGAAACATACCGGTGGTATTGGAAGGCATATATGGTGACTTCACCTACGGCAGACACAGCAACCAGCCCTACATTTCCTTTTGGAGCACCCTCCTCCGCGACCGCGACATAATCTGCTGCTTCTATGAGAGAAACACCTTTGAACTCCATAAGAGCTGCCACATCCCTTGCAACCGTGCCACGAATAATTGCTTCGGCTTTGGCCGTAGCAGAAATTGCGCAGAGATTGTTGGCATATGTCCATGCACCAATGATGGGCGTGTCCCCAATCCGGCCAACCATCTTGTTGACTAATCCGCCAGTAGAAGTTGCAGAAGCTAACTGTCCCAAGTTTACTATCACCATCAGCGTCTGGCGTTTCTTCCTTCTCATCTTTGTGAGGGCTTGTGGTGAGCAAAAAATATTGACACATGCAATACCTCAGCTTTTTGTAAAATTAATAAACGTTAAAACAACAACCAAAATTGGCCTATTAGCTCAGCTGGTTAGAGCGTCGTGCTAATAACGCGAAGGTCGCAGGTTCGAGACCTGCATGGGCCATTTTTTTGCATTTATTTTTTATTTTTTACAGTAATTTTTTTATGGTTTAACGAAATACAAAATGCAGGACACTTTTATTGCTTTTTTAATTTTGTTTCTTGATATTTTTTAGAATAATTTTTTTATAGTTGGACTAGTTTCAAATGTTTCTAACCAAAGTAGAGAATCGAACTATTGATATGTTTTTCAATGAGAGGGAAGTCATGAATCAAGAAAATAAGAGATGAAATTAATATGAAACTAACTAGCTCATATAATTTCTCCGTTCTCCAAATTTTTAAGTTTAGGATTACGAATTCTAATATACAGTTCTTACTTTTTTAACCCACGGAGAATTAAAAATTTAGAATAATTCTACTACTCGTGTTTTAGTAAACACAATAAGTCAAGAATCGAAATAATTCTAATTCGCATTCCATAAAAACAAACATGCCGTAAAAGCTTTGATGGCACAATACAATACTGGGTCAAGAATCAGAATAATTCTAACACTAAACCCAGTTTAGCCTTATATAAAACATTCCATCAAGAAATACTACAACGTAAACTACAGGGGCTGAGAAATTACAAAGCTTGTTTCGACCAAATAAAATAAAATAAAACTGCAAAGCTTGTAAACCTTCTTGTTCTATACACCGAGAATTCGAAAGAATGAAGTTAATCCGGTCAGTATTCCATTTGGCGTTAGGGATGTGGTGGTGGTGGTGGTGGTGGTGACGGTGATGGTTGTAGGTACCCATTGCCCGTTCCTCTACTTCTGTCTTGCTCCACCGAAGATTTCAATGACTCGGGAGATCCCCGCGTGTTTGAGTTTTCTGCTTCAAGAACACCCTGAATGGACAAGAAAACCAGTCAACACAATGACGGGAGACAAACTAACATGAACGGATATAACAAACAACCTTAAGGATCATAATCGCTGTCTCCCTATGTAAATCTTCATTATATGCCGTGCAATCAAAACTCTGCAACGCAAAATGTTTCAAGTTACTTCGTGGTGAGAGAGAGAGAGAGAGAGAGAGGGTAAAAATAGAGAATGTGAGACATACTTGTACACAGTTAGGGCAGCCACCAGATCTTGAGCAGCTGCAAGAGGTAAGAAGTTCGATAGCAGGAGTAAAGAGCTCCACAAATATCGGTTGAACCTATTACATGTCCAAGTATATCAGTTTCAACAGAGGGTCAACATAGATATTGCTGTCCAGAGGTCAGAATTATCTCCGGAAACCAAGCCAGGGCATCAGAATTTGGAATGAAGCTATGTTCTGATGATTTACCAATTTGAACAAAGTTTCTTCCAACTCACCTGTACAGAGACACCAGTCCCTCCACGATGCTGGTCATATAATAGAATCCTTTCTGGAAAATAGGATTTGTCAGTAGGGTATGGACACTCTGGAGCCAAGTCAGATAAGTTGCATATTATCCGTCTGCACATGACAACATCAAGCATCACAATGCAGTCAGATGCTTTAAATTCTTAAGAAAATCTCAATGGCTAACAAGAATGTTATATAAGAAAGAGAAATGTAAGGGACTCACAAAGGCACAACGTGTAGAACAGCATGTGTTGCAGCATGCAGTCCAGCACGGAAATCAAGGTCTTTCGCCTCCACTGCTTCTCTTATCCAATGTGGAACTGGAACCCACACTGCCTGTTTGGATGAAACGAAGAAACATTTTGATATATACAAAAGAACCAAACAAGTCAAAAAAACACCAAACAATAGAACCATTGACAAAGTTAAAAAGTACTCAGGTTTACCTGTGACTCATAAGTATATTCCGGAAGTTTAAGTTCAACTGATTCAAGTATTTCGTGCGTTGCTTTACATATGCTAAAGTATCCAAACCATCTAGTTGTTACTTTGCAAGAATCTGTTCGGGCAGATGTTCTGGAAACCTTAGGTGGATGAGCCTACAACACCAGGACATGTAGCAGGTGAGCATTTAGAAATCATCATAACTCGTAAGCATGATGAAATGCCATAGAAAGGAGTATGAGAATGAGACATAAACAAAAACAAAATTCCAAGTTAATGAATTGAAAAATTGCAGAGATAACTGTTTCAAGGCACTGAACAGCAGCCAAAGCTGAACGCTGGCCTCCTCATTGTATGGGGGAGAGATACAGGCAATCCAGAAAGGGTGTACTATTGAATACTTCGATATCAGATATATGAGCCTAGTCCAAATATCTAACAATAATCCTGTATAACATAAAAACTTATCTGTTCCTGTATTAGTATCCAAATTCTGATATACAAGACCATCATGCACTTCCAATCACCAGATTGACTCATGCAATTTATGGAAAGGCATTCAGGAACAACAAACAAATGTTAAGAGCTGACATACCATATTACCGCCCATGATGTGAACTTTTGTGCAATCACGGGGTTTTGTGTAATAATCCAAATTAGCTGCTTTGCATAAAGCCTCCTTACTCCACGTATCTAAGCTTGTGACCAGGTATGTATTTCCTTGGTTCATATAAACAGCACCCTTATATACCTGGAGTGAAGTATCATTAAATTGTCAAAAGAAAATTAGTAAGATATAAATGGGGTGTGCAGAATACTTAATAGATTTCCGAAAAGATAACAAATGTACTATTAATGTGCATTATAGTTTACCTGAAAGAAAGCCTTGCCCTCCTCGATCTCTTCAAGGATTTCTTTCTTTTGCTGGTCTATAACTTTGTATTTCTCAGAATCTATTGATCGGATGCTTACTGAACGTGAAGGCATTTTCTAGAAAAATATGCACAAATAATGTCATGTTAAAAACCAAAGCCAGTCTTCCTTAAAATATATACACAGAGCTCACAAAAGCATGCTACAAGAGGGAAAGAAACTATAACCAAAAGAACGGAAAAATCAACTCAGATAATGCAAAGATAACATGTACCTCTTGCCCAATATAGTTCCAAATCTCGGCAGACGAATTACACGATGGATCAAGACTCAAATACCCTTTATTTTTAAGAGGCACTATGGCACTGTTCATACTAGAGCCAAAAAACCTTTCATCATAAGACGAACTCAGGGGGTGTTCTAGAGCAGCACAAGTCAAATGCTGTGCAAGAACCTACAAGGAAACAGATATCAAGAAGCACAAAATCATTATCGCCATTTCTTTAGACACGAACAAATGGAAGGAATATTGATGATAGAAAATTTAAAACCATTTGGTTCGTAGCATCGACATGGCAGCACTCAATTGGGCTTCCAAAAAGTTTATTTGGTTGTTTCATGAAGTATTGATCAAGGGGCCCTCCAAATGCAACATACACTGCAAGAGAATGTCTCTCTCTCCTTCCAGCCCTGCCAGCTTGTTGCCACAAGCTATTAACAAAGACAGAAAAGAGCAAACAATTATGGAAAGCAATAAAATACTAAATCGTAACAATTTGAACAATAAGCTAAAGCATTGATGGCCTGGAACTATACCTAGATATACTACCAGGAAAACCCAAATGAAGAGTTGCATCTATGTGTCCAACATCAATACCCAATTCAAGGGCATTTGTTGCAGCGATACCACAAAGTTTTCCATTGAAAAAATCCCTCTCTATCTTTCTCCTATCCTGCTCCATCAGTCAATCAATTAAAAACCAGTTGTATACCTCAACCAAAATCAAATACTGGTAGAACATAATGCGGGGCAAACAGCTTTTACTAACCTCTGCAACGTAACCACCACGATAAGAACATATAGAGTCTGCTAAATTGGGTGCGGTCTCCAGAAGAATCTCACGCCTGCAGAATTATATTAATTTATTTCATGAAATAAACCATCTTTACTATATTATCAGTAAGTCCAAACACAAGGTAAATAACAAAACCATGGGGCTAACAATGCCATAAATCTTTAATCATATCATGTAGCATTTAGTACTGAAATACATGAAAGTGATTATACATACGTAAAGCACAACACAAGTTCACAAAGCTTGCGTGTTTTGCAAAACGCAATGCAACGTAGACCATGCTGTATCATTTCAGCGAAGAGGCATGAAAGATCCATCATTGGGCTGCAAAGATTAATTAATGCATCAGGTGTTGAGGTTCCAAAACCACAAAAAGAAATCTGCATCACGATTGGGCCAAAAAAATATTGAGAGAAACAGAAGTGAATACCAGAATTTCAAGGTACTAGCAGTGTATCACATGGTAAGGTCCAACGAAACTACCATTTGCAATTCCAAGTAAGCAGCTTAATTTAACTACTAAGATACACCACTACTTAGTATGAAATATACTAAATGTCTACTTCATAGGAGCTAGGAGGCATGTAATCATTCTTAGCAACCAAGCCACTCAAACTACCCTATGGAGACAGATCAACCTTCTTAGGGACCATCGCATGCTCATGCCCTGGATGCCTCTTAAATTATCAGGGAAAGAAAAAGAGGCATTAAAACTGTTGCAGTCCAAGGATTGGAAAAATCACATGGTATAAAACTTTTCAAGCTACTCTCATCACTAATTCAGATTTAGAATGGCATGCAAAACCACAGATCATGGTTAAAGAAATTACTCTCATTCTGCATGGCTTATATATGTAGCAAACTTTGACCTTGAAGTATGGGGATTAGCATTTTCAACAGCAGAGTTACCATTATCCATAATATTATTGGTTGTCGTCGACATCTGTAAAGAAACAACACTAGGCTTTAGCAAATTAACTAATATCTGAGTTGATCACAAAGAATAGGATATAGAACACCAACAGTTTGTCTTTGTAGATTCGCAATAGGATTCCAAAGGACGAAAAGCTTTCTTGCAGACGGACTTCCATCATTCTGAACCAGCTCTAAAGTTGGTAGACTAGCAAGTTCCTGAAGAATAAGAATAGGACAAATTGACAACTCGTCTCAGCAACCTAACAATACAATTCAACAAGTGGAACATATGCATGCACAAAATTCGTCTAGTTAGTTTAAATATCTTCTCAACACCCCAAAACTATACAGGTTGAGCTTCCGCACCAACAAGGCTATGTGCTGAAACAAAATTATACAATTATAAACCAAATTTATTTTCTTAACCCCAGGCGGTCTTGTTTCTTTTACTCATCGAATCAAGATAATTGCGTACTATTGAGAACAAGCTCATAAAGGCACAAGATGAAAATCATCAAATAAAAAAAAACCAACTTCGATCTTTGTATAACGAGATAAATGATTTTATAATTCTAATTGAAAATCTTTACCATGCAATGATCCTGAGGATTTGCCGAAGTTGCAGTAGAAAACACAAAAGAAGGATCACTTCCATACACTGCAAAGAAACAAACAGCTATTTAACTTTCCAATTTCAATGGAAAGTAAACAAAAAAGTCCCATATTTTGTAAACTCAAGGGGAAAGATTTACCATGTGAGCAGAGCCGGCGAAGTCTCCTTAATATTAGAGCAGTATGACAACCAAATGCTCCCTTATACACATGTGCCTCATCAATGACTACAAACCTAACGTATCAAATATAAAATCAATCTATGTGGTACAATTAATGTAATAATATACCAATAAAACTACATACTGCTCAAATAACCCATTAAAATAACTTAAATCATAAAACACCAAAGAAACGTAAGAGCATGGCATGCAAACACACACACACACAGATAGATGAATCACCTGGTGACAGAAACGATTCATTAAAGTCCAAGAGACAATACCTGAGATTTTCCAAAATCCGCCGAAATCCTTTATGGTATGGCAGGAGTGATACATGCAACATATCTGGATTTGTGATTAGCTACATTCAAGCAGATAAGAATTTCAGCATAAACTTAGGAGAGGAAGCAAACTAAGTAAAATGCCAAAAATCACCAGCCTAGCATTTTGACGAAGCCATGTCCTCTCCTCCTGAGGAGTGTCACCGTCATATACACCAATGTTTAAGTCACAATTGAATCCTTTGGTCATAGCCAACAAACTTCTTAGTTGATCCTGAGCTAAAGCCTGCATCATAAATAATTGGGATTTATAAAAAAAATAAAAATAAAACTTATTTGTTATCAAACACGAGACCAAAGAAGATGGTTTTTGCATCCTATGTACAACCTTTGTTGGAAATAAATATAGAGCGCATGCGGAAGAACTGTGGGACAGAGCTTCTAAGACAGGCAGATTGTAGCAAAGAGATTTCCCACTCGATGTCATTGTTGCCACAACAACATTTTTCCCAGAAAGTGAGGCTTGTATTGCCTCTGCCTGTAAATATCATGAGGAAAAAAAAAAGTTGAAACACCTTAACCAGCTGGTTTTCTTCAGAAGGGCAGTAGCATGTAGCCTAGAAAATATCCATACCTGATGAGTATATAATTGAGTGATTCCAGTGCTACGAAGTGCAGATCTCGTGTTTTCAGATAGTTCATGTGGAACTTCTACATAAGCGGCTCTCCGAGCACTAATGTCTTCAACATGGACTATCTGCATCCACAGTTTCACAGTGCAGCATTAGCAGAGGTTACAATGTACTTACTGTTAGAGAAATGACAGCATGCCAGATCCAAATGAGCCTTAGGGGTATAAGTTATCGACAAATATTTTATTTGGAAAATGTTTCATAGCTTTCAAAAACCCAAAGTGATTATCCTACAGAGCTCCTACCTTCCCTACTTCAAATTTTTGTGTATTTCACCTTTTCATTTCCCAAAATTAAACAAAAAGTTACAAGAACAACTTAGAGAAAACCTGTCCTTTCGATCCAAGTCCCTCTCTAAGATGTTTAATCATCTCCTCTGGTTGGAATGAACCTGTTAACTGTTGAGACAAAATAGTTTTACAATAGTGCCATCTCTCAGAGCATACAAAAAGAACTCCGCACTTTGAAGATCAAAAGATACTGATAACTCCAGTGATACATAACAAAACAATTAACGTCCATTAGTCAAGGATCTGCTATCACTTTTTTCGGTAGGTAGAAATCCTCCATCAGGTGTTCATTGTTATTCATTATCACATTAGTAGGCAGTTAAAGAACATCTAACAATAATAGCAGCCTTTTTCTAAATACTAAGCAACTTCTATTCTACATGTATTAATAGTAATACCAATGGTTATTGGATCAAATGCAATCTCCTGTCCCCTTCGGTACTAACTGGATGGAGGCACCAGTTAGTATGCCAGTAAATTCACCAAGGGCACAAATGTTGGATTACAGTACAAAAACATGTCAACTCTCTACAAGTTAATTAGATGATACTGAATTGATATCACCTTTGATTTTGTTTTTCCACCTCTGTAAAGTATGAAGATTGAACATAAAACTTATGATAAACAAGGAAAACACAAAATTGGAACCTGAATAAAGTAAGTTGAGGAAGAAAAGTTGAAAACCTACACAACATCGATGTTTTCTTGAAGCCTTAGATTGATTTCGGTCAAAATAATTATTTGAAGCTGCACGTGCTACCCTTAGTCGTTTTGCTTCATTTCCTCTTGCAGCAGGACCACATTCCTTCGCTGATTTGAGCAAGTCTTCCAAGGAAAAATCCATGGAAGTCTCATTTCCAGTTTTAAACTGCCATGAAAATTCATATCAAGTTGTAATCTATAGGATTAGAACGCTAATAATGCTCATACAAGACGGGCACAGAGAGAGAGAGAGAGAGAGAGAGAGAGAGAGAGAGAGAGAGAGAGAGAGAGAGAGAGAGAGAGAGAACAATTAGACATACCATTAACAATTCTACAGCCTCCCACAAATTACTTCTGAAAGAACTTTCCCGTATTTTCAATATACTGATAATCTTTGAAATATCCATTTGCTTGCAAGCTAGCAAACATGAACATGACCATATGTAAACAAAACTATCCAGTTAAAAGGCCATATATTTATTTTAGAAAACTCTGGAAATGGTAAAAAAAAAAAAAAAAATATATCGCAGATCTTCACAATACCATATTTACTATGATCTTCATTTCGACCATTCTGTCCTGTTGAACCATTGATAATAACAAGCACATTACCAGAACCTTCCAGCTCTGCATTCTCATTTGCAAAATGTACTACCTGCATTACCAAAGATCCAGATGGCAAAGATTATATTACACACAGTAAAGATGTACTACCTGCATTAACAAAAAACCAGATGGCAAAGATTATATTACACTCAGTGTGTTCAAACGGCGACATAAATTACCTTAGGAGAAATAATGGAAAGATGCTCTATGTCCGTCATACCAAGCCTAACTCCAAATCTCCCGAGCTGGTGCAATGCTTGCTCCAAAATGATTGAGGTTGTTCTCGCCTGCTGTAATTGAAGAAATGCAGAAAAAGTGTTTAAGAAAGCAAATGCCTTCATGATTATCTTCAACCACGCTGGACACAAGCATGAACTACTATTGCCTTTATGCAGTCCCGTGCCAAAGCCCTGTTGCCGCAAAACAGCTCTTCTCCACAACATGCAGTCCCGGGAATAAGGGTCTGATAAACAACTCACCGTCTCCAAAACCTCAATAAACCTTTTAAAATTCTGTTCATCAAGGACATTTCTGTTTCTACTAGAACGCAATATATCCAATACAATGTCATCACAATCAAAAGTTCCCATTTTTCGCTTTGCTCCACAAGAGAGAGAACTAGCAGCTTCATCATTTACCTCACTTCTACCTCCAAGATTGAAACTTCCTACACTAGGCCCCTTCGGAGTTTTATCATTTGAATTGTCATATAAAAAGGTTAAGTCTTCCATCATATCAGACCACACCGAATCAGCAAACTTCTTAATCGAGCTTTTACTAGGACAATTCGCTGGTGTTTTCGTTTGTTCAGATTTCGGGGTCTGATTACAATTCGGGTCTTTCTTAGTAAATGGGGCAAGCACTAGAAACTCACCCGGACGAATGTTGAGCCTTCCAATCTGACTCTGCAGCCTCAACTTCTCACCCTGACACACAGTTACACACCAAAATATTAAAAAAAGATAGTAAATTGCAACATTTCCTTTGTTGGCCTTCTCCCACTCCAAATTAAGAAGGGCGTTTTTCTGAAGTATTCCGCTTTTAAGTGTTTTTCTCTAAAGTGTAATCCCATCAAATGAGAGATTTTTCAATGTGACCGACGGTGGTATACTATGTGTCACTATACAAATGTAAAATTTCTCTGAAGTTAATAACTTAAAAAGTAAAATTTCTCACCACTTACGTAAAAATAAGCGGTGTACCACCGTGCTCCCGTCATAATCAAAAATTTCTCCCATCAAAGACTTATATGTAAAAGACCCTAATTTGAAAACAAAGAGAAGGAGAGAAAGAATTGCTACCTTGAAGAAAAGGTGAAAATTGGGGGAGCTTTTGGCAGGTGGGAAAAATTGCTTGAGAAGGAGCTTGAGGCCGTCGATGGTTTCGTCGACCGGGACCGAAACCGTGGCCGGTTTGCCTTCCAGCGCACGGACCTGGATCTCAATCAGACCTTCCGCCATGATCCAATTGCTTCTCTCCCAAGCTTCGGAATTCTCACTGGCAGCAAGGGTTTCTTCTGGTTTTTTGCTTTTTGGGTTTGGCGGGGGAATTTCAGGCTGTCACTCTCTCCCTCTGTGATTGTATCTTGTATTTGGCGCAGGTCACGTGCGGTTTTGGAGATTGACACGTGACATAGCACTAGGCCCAAATGATGATCTATCCTAGGCCTAAGGAAACATTAAAAACCCAATGGCAATTGTGTATCTTGTGGGCCAAGTTTTTCTATCAATCGTGCCGACAAACTTTAAGCGTAACTCAGTTGGTTTAAAGTCACTTAGTATTATGGTTTAGTGATATTTTTTTTATTGGATCTTAAGTTTGATTTTCGTCAAATGCGAATTTGAACCATATTATTAGTAACTCATTGATAATATCATTTGTTTTTCAAAAAAAAAAAAAAAAAAAAAACTTAGCTCAATTAATGTTACATGTCCATGATATTCTCCTCCAATCACTCATCATGACATCAACACTCATCCTTGTTTACTTTTTGACTTTTTATATCCTTATTTAGTTAATTGCTTAATTTTCTCTATTTGACAATGGTAATTTTACGTCCTAAACCCCTCTTAGTTTACGCCATTCAATTTTACTTTTTTTTTGTTACTATTGAAGACTAGAAAAGGGGAAGGAATGAGGAAAGAGAACAGGCAAGTACGAAAGAAAATGATAATCACACATCTTTCCTCGTTTTACATATTTTTCTTTATTTCTGACTATCAGATTTAATAAATCAAATATAAACAACGAGCATAATTAAAAAGACGTTTGTATTTTTGATCCACAAAATAAATAAATCAAGGGTAAATTACAAAAAAACTACCTTAACTATTGGGTCGATAACAGTTTTATACCTCATCTTTAAAAAGTTTCAATGGCATACCTCCCGTCAGTTGACGGTCAGTTCCTCAATTAAATGTTGATGTGGCGTGTGACGTGGTGATCGTATCATATTTATACATATTTTTATATCAAATTCACTCGTCTTTTCTTAGTTAGTTCGTTATATTTTGAGCTATTTACGTTATTTTTATGTTTTATAAGTTTTTCAAGAAAAGAAAATAAAAATAGAATAAATGAAGTATTAAGTAATAATTTCGTTTAAACTATCTTGCTTGTTGAATAAAACTTATCATTTGAAAAATAATATATATATATATATAGATATATATACTTATATATATACTTATATATTTATATATATATAATGTGATGATAGGGAATAGGTGGAAAACACACGGACAGCAACAAAGGCAGCAAAGCAGTGAAAGTGTGAGAAAAAGAATAAAAAAAAATAAAATAATAATAAACAGAAAATCAGTCGGTGGGTGAGTGGAGGAGAAATGTGGAAGACAGCAAATCAGTTGTTGCAAGAGATAGAAGGGAGGGCTGCCATTTTAAAAGGAGGTCCTCGCGGGGGATTCAAGCTGAGGCTGCCTGGGAGATAAGCTCCTCGGAGAGCGCAGAAAGAAAGGGAAGACACGGGAGCTGCGTGAAGGCTGCCCTTAGCAGGTTTACGTGAAGGCTGCCCTTCAGCGACTCGTGACTTCCGGCGGAGTTAGGCGCTGGGGCTGAGAAAAAGCACAGGAGCTCGGAGTTGAGGAGGGCGCATGCCACGGGGAAGGCCAGGCGCACGGAATCAGGGAAACAAGGCGCTGCCTTGGGCAGCTTGCGAGGGAGTGCGCCTCGGAAAGAAAACAAAACTGCACAGTGCACAGCAATTGCACAGTGCACAGCACAGTGATCCCTATTTCGGTTTAATCCCTCCAAACTTATGTTTTATTTATGTTTTTAATTTATAAATAATGTGTAATTAATTTTATATTGGCTAGAGGTTAATTCGAAACCATGATTATATTTGTAATTTGAATTGGTAACTTCAGTTGTGATTTCTAAGTTGTGATTTAAATTGCTTAACTGCTTGATTAATAACTTATTTATGTTTGTCGATTAAGAATGCATACTTAATTTACATGCATGAATTTGATGCTAGAATATAAGTGAATTTCACCTAATCGTTATGAACTTATATTCATGAGTAGTGAAGGTTGCTAGTCACAATCGCGTTAAGTAAATTCCTGGCAAACGTATCATGCTGTTCATAGTTACGAATGCCTTGTCAACACTTATGATTTTCTTAGAACTTAATGATTCTCGCTTGTATCTCTATTATGCAATTCATGTAGGGAACTTGTGGGGAATGTTTTGGGTTGTCGTATGCAATCATCCAATCCATTAACATAAGGAAAATCTGAAGGTTAATTTAAGCGTACCTAATTAATTTGGGGTGTTGAAATTTACAACTTATTGAAAGAACAACTGAAAATCAATTTAGATTGCATATGTGTCATGTGTGGAGAAAAACCCTCTAGCCAATCCGTCGCCTATCCGTTCACTTTAATTTTATGTTTTTGTCAATTCTGTAATTTATTTAAGTTTAATTTACGTTTCTTCAAAACCAAATCCCCTCATTATTATAATATTATTATTTAGTTACTTTTTATTATTTATAATCTTTTAATTTTAATTTCCTTTTATTTCAATTCCTAGTGTCTAATTTAATTGTTTTTATTATTTTGAGTCATTTTAAGTGTGTTTCGAATTTTTAGCCTAGTTTTGTATTTTTGAGTCTTTTGATTTATTTAAGTTTATTTGTTAGTTCTATTTTAAGTTTTTCTAGTTAAGTGTTTTTATTTTAGTTTAGTATTTTAAATTTTGTTTTTACGTTTTTAATTTAATTTTAGAGTGATTAGCAATCCCTCCTAATCCCCGGTCCAGAACGATACCCTACTTATACCTATACTACGATTGACAAAAGAGGGTTTAATTTGTGTCGAGTTAATTCTCGCATCAAATTTTGGCGCCGTTGCCGGGGATTAGTAAATTTGCTAATCCCTTTATATTTTTGTTTGTGTATTTTATTTTTGATATTTGATTTAGTTTTTGTTCTTTAATTTTAGGTAAAAATGGATGAAGACATGGATAGCATTCAAGCTCAATTGGCGCAACTTACTGCTCAATTGACTAATAATGCCGAACGAACCACAATGCCAAGTGTCCCTACACTTGATGTGCCCTATGGGCAAGGATATCAAACTCAGCAATATCCTCAATTTTCTGCATATGAAGATGATTGGGGATATCAAGGCCACAACCAACCAAGGGGCAACATGTATTCCAACGCTTGCAATTCGGATTGGAGAGGTTATTCAAATCAGAGGTGGGATGAACCTCAGCAATTTCAACAAAGTGGATATTGGCAGCAAGACGAGTTCTATTCCAGACCTATGCAGCCACCACAACATCCCCCACAACAATTCCAATCGAATTCAAGTATGCCCGTGGATTATAATCAAATTCTTAACGAATTAAACTCTTTGGTGCAGGGGTCACAAAATCAAGCTGAAGAGACTCACCAAGGAGAATATTGGCAGCCGTATGATGAGTTCTATACATCACCATCGCAGCCACCACAACAATCTGCCCAATTCGATTCAGGTACATCTCTGGATAATGATACATTTAATAAGTTACTCACTTCTTTGAATCAGGGAGTGGAAAATCGAATCCAGGAGATGCAAGACCAGACCAACAGAGTGGACGAATTGGATAGACATGTTGGGCAGATCATGGAATTCATGGCACAGATTAAAGATCAAAGTGAACTTTCCAACTCCACATTTGCAAATTCAAAGGGAGAAGTGGAAATCGATGAAGCCATAAGTGATGTGGAGGATGAAGCTGTTCTAGAACCATCCAGTCACAGCCCAAACTTGGAGGAATCGCCACTGCAAGCAGAAGATGAGGAGGACGACTTGGGCAGTTTAGACGAATTCTTGTCTCAAACCCCTGAAGTCCCTATGTCGTCCAACTATGGTGAGGTTGTTCCAAGTTCAATTCATTCTGATATTTTTCCACCGAATGTTCTTTTTCCTTGCAGAATTTTAATTCCAAATTTCGAAGATAGTGAAAAAGACATTGTGGACGCTCTTCCAATGGTTCAAGATATCGAAGTGGTTGGGCAACATCAAGAATACATCAATGAGGCTGTGCAGGAAACAAAGGCCCAAGAAATTGAGTTTGATGACACGGGACAGGCCACAACCATCATAGTCAATTTGGCCCAGTTCAAAATCCCGGAAATATCCAAAGGCGTAGTTTTTGTTATTAATTTTGAGTCGGAGAAATACAATAAGTCATCTTCTCCAATTTTAATTTTAATTTTATTTTATACTAACATATTTCCGATTTTAATGATTCAGGCACCCACCCGAGAATTCAGACCATTGCCGAATCATTTCAAGTATCACCTCCCATTAAAAGATAAATTCCATGCTATGGAGCCGAGGGGAGGATAATGGAAAGAATCGTCCGGCTAAAGACGTTAAAGCAAGCGCTTCTTGGGAGGCAACCCAAGCAATCAGATTTGCATTTCTTAACCTTCTTCTTTATTGCTTTTACGTTCATTTTGTTTTGCTTAGTTAATTTTGTTATTTGGTTGATTTTTATTTAGTTTGTGTTTAAATAAATTAAGGGCATGTTTATTTTAAGTGCGGATAAACGAAGTCCTTTTGCATTAATTTACATATTTTACATATTTTATTTTGCTTAAAATAACCCTAAAAAAAAAATAAAAAAAAAATAAAAAAAAAATAAAAAAAAAATAATAATAATAATATTAGTAACATATATATATATATATATATATATATATATATATATATATATTTAAATAAACATTAAAAGCTTAAAAAAAAAAAAAAAAAAATTAATTACAATAATACGAAAAACTAATAGCAATCATTGGTTTTGGTTAGGTGGCGCCTCAGAGGTTGACGGAGCTCCGGGAAGACGAAGAGCCAGAGTTGGAATCTCCGGAGCCGGAACACTTGGTGCTGCTCCAGAGGACGAAGGCAACATAAACCGCGGGAGTAGCGCCATGAACCTTTCATGATCGCTCTGAATCCGACCGTCCGACTCCTGCAACTGGTCCAGCTTCCTCTTCATACTGGTGGAGTAACTGGTGGCGAGCATGTGCAACTCTTTATTTTCATGCCTGAGTCCTCTGACTTCTTGCCGAAGACTGACCACCTCCGCCATTAGCGACTCCACCTGACGAGATCTTGCAAGCAGGCGCTGACCCATGTTTGAAACTGAGCCTGCACACTGGACACTGAGAGCCAGTGAGTCCTGAACAGCCAGCTCGTCTGACCGCATAGACAGCAACCTAGTGTCTCTGGGAGTAAGAAGGTTTCTTGCAACCACCGTTGCGGTTATATCGTTCCTCATCATTGTGTCCCCGACTGTAAGAGGACCATTGGGGGATATGAAGGACGGATTCCAAATGTTGTTCGGAGAAGACGAGTCATCGTCTTCCCCGACATTCAAGTTTAGGCGACGGTCGGAAGGGCAAGACATTTTTAGAGGAGGTTGAGGAAGAAAAGAGTTCGGAAAGTTTAAGAGTGCAGGAAGAGTGCAAGAAAGGAGTAAGTTGCAGAAGTGTTTACAAGAGGGAAGTGTTTACAAGAGGAGAGAGTGTTTATGGCAATTCAGTGTGTCGTGAAACAAATTTCGTGCCCCTATAAGAAGAAGAAATTGAGAGGCGTTCTTCAGAGGTCGATGACGCGTTCGCTCGAAGATTGAAGACGCGTCCTCGCGCAAATCGAAAAAGTCGGGCGCCTTTCTCAAAAGCAGGAGCAGTCAGGAATCACGAGGCGGTCGATTTGGCCGGACGTGTCGTCACTCATGACGTGCAGCGTGGAGCGTTGCGAAAACCACGAGCCGCACCCGGTTTTGAACCCCGGTTTTCAAAAGATCATCATTCCGGTTTTGTCGTCACTCGTCTTTGCATCGTCAGCCTCGCGAAAATTACGGACGCTTTGTCAGAAAGCGCGTAACGGGCACTGTTCATCCATCACCGGCTGCCGACAAATAGTGCAAGAATAGTTCCGGTTGAGGAAGAAAAATTTCTATAAGTTTCGACATTTGCTTCCACATCAAAGGCACACCTTCACACCCTCTCACCTCTCAACCTCACAACCTCTCAACCTCTCTTCATCTCCGATAATGTCTTCCCTAAGAAAGCTTTCGAGTTATTTAGTGTTCTTCATCCCTTGGATCACCCCAGAAAACAAACCTTCCAGAGCAAAAGTATTTCATATTAAAAAGGTTAAAAGCAAAAGTATCTCATATTACGCTTTCTCCTCACTTTCATCTGAAGAACATGGAGAAAGTGAGATCCTGATTGCTTACCTAGTCTTGCTCTCGAGTACTCATCTCAGACCCCTCCCAACCCACTTCAAAAATAAACTTGTGTTGAGGTACTTCTTCAAAAACAAAAGTACCTCACAGACGAAGCAGGAGGAGTCTGAGGTGCACCCAAGAGCAGACGAGTCTGGGTTGATCCAAGAGTTCAAGAAGATGCCACACCTGCGTGGAGACCGGACTACTTGAAGCATGTGGAGACACGTGCTGATTCATCCTCAACTAAGCTGAGGAGCACTTGCAAGAAGGAGGCCCATCCAGTTCAAGATGAAAGCTGTGGAAAATCAACAGTCATGACCAATGACCACCTATTAGTTCTTTTCGTTATTTTTTATTTTCATTTTCAATTTTTCGTTTGCATTTTTAATATTTTCTTGCGTGCTTAACTGATTTATTTCTTTTCTTTGCAGGAACGTTTGGTTATTTCCTCCCTTGAAGTTGATTGCAAAATTTACGCTCGGGGGTCATCGCTTGGTTTTCTGCAAATTAGAGAAGTTTTCAGTCCCTTTTCTTTATTTTGTTTCGTATTATTTATTCATTTTATTTTTATTTGCATATTTTTGTTTTATGACATTGGGGACAATGTCTAGTTTAAGTGTGGGGGTATCAAGTATAAAAAATTGACCAAATTGAAAATTTTTGTACCTTCGACTTTGAACTAGTTTCATTTGTTTCCATGTTATTGCTTTTTGTTTTCTTAATTAGCTTTGTGTTTTACTTAATTTTTTTTCGGAGTTTTGTGTTTTATTTAATTTTTCTCGAAAAATTTAAAAAATCCAAAAATATTGTCTTGTTTTCCTTATGGTTTTAAATTAGATTTTTATTAGTTTCCCGACCCAATGATATAACTGGATGAAATTTGAACCATAATTTTCAAGAACTTAGTTAACATGTGTTGTATGAAATTCCTAATTCTTGTGTTAGTTTTGTACATATTTGATCATCTTTGAAAAACCAAATGCACATAGCCGTGTTGATGTGAAATTAAAGCATGACTTAAAGCTTCATATGTGAATTTAGTGACCATATACATCCTATGTGAGTTTTTGAGCCTATTGAAAGTGTGTGCATTTTTCATACACTCCTATTCTTTCATGTGTGATGAACTTATGTGAGATGCATCTCTAGAACTTGCGTAACGATCTTTCGAAATATTTGTCATTGATTGCATGAACTTGAAAATGATAGAGGCATTAGGTTTACCACCATGGCCCAAATAACCTTATTTCCCAAAGAAAAATGATATCATTAGATCGCCAATTTGAGCCGTTTTGTTGAGCCTTTTATTTCTTATCACCAGATATGTCTACCCTTATACCTCAAAACATGTATCCTTACCCTTTCCAAGCGAGCAATTTGAGACTGTCTTATGATAAATGTTTGTGAAGTACTTGGAATGAGTTTGGCAAAAGAATAAGTGTGGGGGTATTTCATATTTGTATTGTTTAAAAAAAAAAAAAATTGAGAAAAGGAAGAAGAAAAAGAAAAGAAAAAAAGAAAGATTGTATTCAAAGAGAATCAAAGTTTAAAGTTTCAGTTTAAGGGTGTGATGAGAGGTGTTAAAAGAATTGTTGGAGAGCTTGAGTTCTTATAAATCTCAACTAAAAGAATTGCTTGCAATGTAGCTTGGAACTTGTGTTTTCCTATTCTTTCGTTTCAATAGCCTTATCCCTGGGCCTCATTACATCCAATAAAAGTCCTCTTGATTTAAGTTTTGTAATTATGATTGTGGAGAAGTGATTTTTATGCAAGCTTATGGTAGATCTTTCACATTTGTTTCTTTGAGCGAAACACATTAAAACTAAACACATGTGTGATTGAGTGCATATCTCGTGAGAAGGTTGCTGGTTTGCATATGGTGATTTTAAAAATAAAAACTTGAAATTGCATTAACATGGCTATCTCACACACTACACTTCAAGGATGATTTAAAGATTACTGCTAATATTTGAATAAGGAATATGAGCTTGAATTAGCTTGTTGGTGTTAGCTATGGTTCTTGCTGATTTATGTTCTCAAATGAAATTCTATGAGGGTCAAATAGGGGAAGTTAATGTTTTTCATGTTATTACTTTTTCTGTTTTCTTTGTTTTGCTCGAGGACTAGCAAAAGCTAAGTGTGGGGGTATTTGATCGTATCATATTTATACATATTTTTATATCAAATTCACTCGTCTTTTCTTAGTTAGTTCGTTATATTTTGAGCTATTTACGTTATTTTTATGTTTTATAAGTTTTTCAAGAAAAGAAAATAAAAATAGAATAAATGAAGTATTAAGTAATAATTTCGTTTAAACTATCTTGCTTGTTGAATAAAACTTATCATTTGAAAAATAATATATATATATATATAGATATATATACTTATATATATACTTATATATTTATATATATATAATGTGATGATAGGGAATAGGTGGAAAACACACGGACAGCAACAAAGGCAGCAAAGCAGTGAAAGTGTGAGAAAAAGAATAAAAAAAAATAAAATAATAATAAACAGAAAATCAGTCGGTGGGTGAGTGGAGGAGAAATGTGGAAGACAGCAAATCAGTTGTTGCAAGAGATAGAAGGGAGGGCTGCCATTTTAAAAGGAGGTCCTCGCGGGGGATTCAAGCTGAGGCTGCCTGGGAGATAAGCTCCTCGGAGAGCGCAGAAAGAAAGGGAAGACACGGGAGCTGCGTGAAGGCTGCCCTTAGCAGGTTTACGTGAAGGCTGCCCTTCAGCGACTCGTGACTTCCGGCGGAGTTAGGCGCTGGGGCTGAGAAAAAGCACAGGAGCTCGGAGTTGAGGAGGGCGCATGCCACGGGGAAGGCCAGGCGCACGGAATCAGGGAAACAAGGCGCTGCCTTGGGCAGCTTGCGAGGGAGTGCGCCTCGGAAAGAAAACAAAACTGCACAGTGCACAGCAATTGCACAGTGCACAGCACAGTGATCCCTATTTCGGTTTAATCCCTCCAAACTTATGTTTTATTTATGTTTTTAATTTATAAATAATGTGTAATTAATTTTATATTGGCTAGAGGTTAATTCGAAACCATGATTATATTTGTAATTTGAATTGGTAACTTCAGTTGTGATTTCTAAGTTGTGATTTAAATTGCTTAACTGCTTGATTAATAACTTATTTATGTTTGTCGATTAAGAATGCATACTTAATTTACATGCATGAATTTGATGCTAGAATATAAGTGAATTTCACCTAATCGTTATGAACTTATATTCATGAGTAGTGAAGGTTGCTAGTCACAATCGCGTTAAGTAAATTCCTGGCAAACGTATCATGCTGTTCATAGTTACGAATGCCTTGTCAACACTTATGATTTTCTTAGAACTTAATGATTCTCGCTTGTATCTCTATTATGCAATTCATGTAGGGAACTTGTGGGGAATGTTTTGGGTTGTCGTATGCAATCATCCAATCCATTAACATAAGGAAAATCTGAAGGTTAATTTAAGCGTACCTAATTAATTTGGGGTGTTGAAATTTACAACTTATTGAAAGAACAACTGAAAATCAATTTAGATTGCATATGTGTCATGTGTGGAGAAAAACCCTCTAGCCAATCCGTCGCCTATCCGTTCACTTTAATTTTATGTTTTTGTCAATTCTGTAATTTATTTAAGTTTAATTTACGTTTCTTCAAAACCAAATCCCCTCATTATTATAATATTATTATTTAGTTACTTTTTATTATTTATAATCTTTTAATTTTAATTTCCTTTTATTTCAATTCCTAGTGTCTAATTTAATTGTTTTTATTATTTTGAGTCATTTTAAGTGTGTTTCGAATTTTTAGCCTAGTTTTGTATTTTTGAGTCTTTTGATTTATTTAAGTTTATTTGTTAGTTCTATTTTAAGTTTTTCTAGTTAAGTGTTTTTATTTTAGTTTAGTATTTTAAATTTTGTTTTTACGTTTTTAATTTAATTTTAGAGTGATTAGCAATCCCTCCTAATCCCCGGTCCAGAACGATACCCTACTTATACCTATACTACGATTGACAAAAGAGGGTTTAATTTGTGTCGAGTTAATTCTCGCATCACGTGGCACACTTTTTATTAAAATATTATTAAAAACTTTATAAGAAGAAGAATAAGAAGAAGAAGCAGAAGAAGAAGAAGGAGGAGGATGAGGAGGAGGAACAAGAAGAAGGAAAAAAAAAGGGACCGAACCCCCTGCAACCCATAAGAAGAAGAAGAAGGAGGAAGAAGAAAAAGAAAAAAAAAAAGGGGGGGGAGGGGGGGATAGGGCCTGCAACCCAGAAGAATAAGAAGAAAAAGAAAAAAAAAATTTTAAATAATATTTAGTTAATATTTAGGGTAAATGACAAAAAACTACCTCAACTATTGGTGTCACGACACTTTCATACATCATCTTTTAAAGTTGACAATGTCATACCTCATCTTATGAATTTGTGCCAATGTTATACCTTCCGTTAATTGGCCGTGAATTTTTCAGTTAAATGCTGACGTGGCTTGATTCAGGGCCCATTTTCTATTTATTTTTGTTTTTTTTTTTAAAACCTCATGTCAGTTCGTTCCTCCCCTATCTCTCTCTCTCCCCATCTTCCTGCAACCCAGAAAGAAAAAGAAAAAGGAAGAGAGGAAGAATAAGAAGGAAAAAAAAAGAGGAAACACTCAATTCATCCACCCCACCCCCACCATCACCCACCTAACCTGCAGCAGAAGAAGAAGAAGAGAGAAAAAAAAAAAAAAAAAACACCCAATTCGTCCGCCCCCACCCAACCTCTTGAAGAAGAAGAAAAAGAAAAAAAAAACCCAGAACCCTACCCCCACCTCCCTCTCCTCCACTCTCTTCACCTTCCCTCCCATTCAAAATTTAACAAACAAAAGCAAACCCCTTGTGCACAATATCTGGCTTGTAATAGAAGCTCCGGTGGGAAGAGGAGGAGGAGGTCGAGCCAGGGTTAGAGCTCGAGTTCGGGTTAGGATTCGGATCCTTACTGAAGGAATCGAGATCGTCACTGGATCTCAACCTCTTCATTTCTCCCCTAAATTAAAAATTGAATCAGAAAAAAAAATGAAGAGCTAATGGCTATGATGTTGTATGTGAGGTGAAGGGGTGAGGGCTTTTGCCCATAAGGGAGGTCGAATTGACGAGGATTTCGAAGCTGTTTGGAAAGAGAGCTAAGGTTGCAGAGAGGGGATAACCAACGAAGGAATGACGGTTTGGGAAGAGAGGGAGGTGGTTGGGAGGCTCGGGAGGGAGAAAGGGGGGGTTGCATGGGAGGTGGGGATGGGGTTCTGAGTTTGGAGATGGGGAGAAGAGAGAGAATGGGGGGAAGGGGACGAGTGTTGGTTTTTTTTTTGTTTTTTTATATAACTTTTCTTTATTATTTTAATATTTAAAAAATATTAAATAATTTTTTTAATAATAATTTAATAATTTTTTAATAGAAAATGGGCCCCGGATCAAGCCACGTCAGCATTTAACTGAGAAATTCACGGCTAAGTAACGGAAGGTATAACATTGGCACAAATTCGTAAGATGAGGTATAACATTGTCAACTTTAAAAGCTAAGGTATGAAAGTATCGTGACACCAATAGTTGAAATAATTTTTTGTAATTTACCCTAATATTTAATTAATATTTTTAATAATATTTTATTTTATTTTTTAATAAAAAGTGTGCCACGTCGGCATTTAACTGAGGAACTTACAGTCAACTGACAGGAGATATGACATTGCAACAAATTCGTAAGCAAAGGTGTGACATTGAAACTTTTAAAGATGAGTTATGAAACTATTAGCAACCCAATAGTTGAGGTAATTTTTTGTAATTTACCCATAAATCAATTATAAACGTGATAAAAAAAGAGGTTTGTATAGAGGAAAAAAAGACATGTGATTCTCATTTTTTTAATGCGAAATGCACTTGCCTAATTTTTACTTTCTCCCCTTGATTGTATTATTTTGACATTATAAATTGCCTAATTTCATTGTTTTGCAGAAATATGATTCTTTGCCAAATTGAATTATCACCGACCAATCACCAACTTATGTTCAAATTATTTGAAATGGCGGAAGAAACAGTGAGTAGTCCATAAGCGTGATGTTTAGGTTTCAAACTTAGGAATTGGATCCCCTTCGAGGCAAACTCTCAGGATCCTCCTGACCCAACAACACGGACTATTGAATTTTGATCCAACAGCTACAAATTAAATTTTGATAAACAGTGGGTTAGAAGGATCATGAGGGTTTGCCTGGGAGGGATCTAATTCCTCAAACTGACATGCAAAGTAATATTCTGGAAGATATATTCTAGCCCATCATATTTGAAGGGGAACAACGTTCTTCTACATCCGTGAAAAGCCTACCAGAAATTAACGTCATGGACCATTCTGCCCTTGAAAGACCTAGTGTGGATCTATATATACACGTATACATATACATATAGATGCATATATCAGAGTCTCCATTATTAGCAGCTACAGAAATTGAAAGGAAGAAGAATCCGCCATGGCTGCTGTGACTAGCAAGCTCCTACTTCTCATTGCAGCTCTTGCATTAACGTGTTGTACCCCTACCACAGAGGGCTTGAAACGCAGCATCACCAGAATGCAGTTCTACATGCACGACGTCGTGGGCGGGCCAAGCCCGACCGCAGTACGAGTTGCAGGCCGGTTGTCCAACTACACAGGAACGAACCCAATCGCGGCCTTTTTCGGGTCAGTTTACATGATGGACAATCCTCTCACGGCCACGCCTGACCCCAAGTCCGCCCTGATGGGACGGGCGCAAGGGATGTACGCCATGGCCTCTCAACGGGACGAGTTCAGCCTCCTCATGACACTAACGTACGGGTTCACTGGTGGAGCTTACAACGGCAGCACATTTAGCGTGGTGGGTCGGAACCCGGTGATGAGCGAAGAGAGGGAGATGCCGGTCCTTGGAGGCACCGGCATGTTTAGGCTTGCTCGCGGATTTTGCATTGCAAGAACTCATTCTGTGGACCAAATGGATGCAATTGTTGGATACAATGTCACGCTCATACACTACTAGAAGATTTATAATGTTACACATAATTTCTCAGATTAATTAGATCACACTGTTATATTTATTAATAATTTTTTGTGCTTGACCACCGCTGTATTAATATACCATGATTTTTTTTTAGAACTTTATCGAAAAGCTTCCGGTACTATTCACTTTAATGAAAAACTACATTTTTACTATTCACTTTATCCTTTTATTTTGTCTTTATAATTAAAACTTAAAACTTTTCAAGTCTTTTTCATTATTTTTTTTTTTAGGCATGAATTAGGAGATGGTTTGGCAGCAATAATAATTACATAATTTTCTTTTCTTTTTCGTTTTACAATGTTTGGAAACATAACTGACTAATTACACTGTAACTCCCTTGACATTTATCCCCCTTTTTTCAAATTCAAAGTCATTTAAGTTTGCCTCCTCTCTCTCTCTCTCTCTCTCTCTCCATCTCAAATTAAGATAATCAAAATGTGCAGCACACCATGGACAATGACAAGGCTAGTGAGATGGCGCACGAAGGGCTGGGCTTCATGTTTCTTGGCTTGCAGGTTTCCTTTGGGTAAGCGCAACGATCGATAAAGCATTCAAATAAAACCCCATTTAGGAGATGTTTGATCTTAACTATATCGTAGCTTATTTCAAATCGCGTAATCCCTTTTGTTTTTCTTCTTCTTTTTGTTTATATAGATGATGAACCAGCCGATAGATTTTGCCCCGCAACGCCGCAATTGCCATTACGAAACATGGCTTTTGATACGCAGGGCGAAAGCAGAAGCAATGAGAGGGGGAAAAAGATGTCGCGGCACAAAAAATGTGACAGAGAGCGACGATTAAGACACAGTCCTAAACAAGTTAAAGACAGCAGTTCCCTGGTCGAAAATACGAGTTCTAATGACTCAAGCTGCAGGCCACATTTTTCAGATGAGGAGGAGTATATAGTGTTCTGCTTTAAAGAAGATGGAGCATTTGAAGTTGTGAAAAACGGCATAGTGGAAGCGTCGAACGCGAGAGATTGCGCGTCAAGAAACTCGCCGAGGCACGTCAATCGGAAGGTTAGGAACTGCGACGATGTTGATGACTGAGAGAAAGGGAAATTTTCCCTTTAAAAGAAGGTTAATTTGATTAATTTCTTTTGCTTTTGTTTGATCAAAACAGCTTAGTTATGGGGAGGATACAAAGGCAGTTGAAAGGTGTTGCAATGAGGAGAGGTTGACTGGAAAAGCTTGTGATATTTACCCCACAAATGATGGAAAATCTATCATCTTTGACCAAAAGGTAGAGACCCTTCTTTATGTTTCTATTTTTCCTTTCCAAAGAATATGCACGTTGGTTATAAACAGCGATTTGTTTGTACGGAGGAATGACTGTTTACATGTAAAAGGACGAGGAAGATGAGGAAACCTACTCCGGTCAAGAACCGCCTCCGAGTAGCAATGTCGAGAATCGTCCGACCGTGTCAGTTGAATCAAGCGATTCAAATCAATCGGACGGCAGCACAGGCTCCTTCGCGTTTCCGGTGTACGTTACAAAATACGTTGTTTTACAATGTAGTTGGGCAATTAGTTAAATTAATACATGATTAATTCCTGATAACACTTGTGCAAAATCACGATTGCAGGTTGGGATGGGAATGGACTGGCAGTCCTGTGCAAATGCCGAAATCAGAAGCTATGGACTTGGGAAAGCACAAGGCTCGCTGCATCGGCTTCCAGTTTCAATGCTGTAGATTCTGAAATTTGTAATGTGTTTCTCTCAATTTTTTACCCCTTGAGATTAGATTAAGCATAAGCAAATTGTTGTGTCTAGTAGAAGTAATAAAACGATCGCGATTTACGGTTCATACGTTTGTGCTTGTATCTTTGGACCGTATTTTAGCTTCCGATCGACTTGGCATGACCTCCAAACTGCTGAATTCGAACAGACGAAGTACCAATTCATTGTGTTTTCAGGAAAGCAATTCGATTTTCATTTCGCGAAAACTGAAGATAATAATACAACGTTTGATCGTGGGAGAATCACGTACGATTATCAACAAAAATCACGTGTATCATCCCGAAAACTAGATAAACAAGAAAATAAAGGCTCACATTTCACGTAACCCAGCAGAAGGGAAGAAATAAAATAAAAATATACAACAATAAACAATAATTCAAGCAGACTCACCAACGCAAAGCCGGTCAATACCTAGCGGAGCTAAACCTAAATCATGTGAGAACAAATGACTGAAGATGTAACCTTGCACTGGCTGCAGCGGCAATAGATTCTTCGTCTTGCTTTTCTCTTGCGGCGCCAACAGCAGCAATGTATGCTCTTCTAGCTTCTTCCATTTTCTTCATATGTGCCTCATCCAAATCATCCTGTTCATTAAAGCAAGGATCTTTAAGTTGCAAGGAATGCAGCAGCCAATACGCAGATACACATACACGAACAAACAATTCTCAACACACGCGATTCGGTTAACCACACACAACAACCAAGTAATGAACGAACAGATATCTGAAAATTTAACAGTAATGATACGGGAATCTGATTGCAACGATGGAGGTGTCTCAAGCAATTAGTTAGTATATAAAACAACAAATGACAGAACAAACCAAAAAATATATATAAAGGAAATGAACCACCATATCCAAGGGACAGGGTTGTGAACTTACAATGTGAGGAAGATGATCCACAGTATTCGTTGAAATATCATAATCTTCACCGCATACAACGGGATCAGCTTTCATCAAGCTTTCAAATAGGAGCATAAATGATGAAATCTGTCCTTTCAAGGAGTCTTGCTCTCCTTGGAGCTTCTCCAGTTTCCTGTTGGATGTCATCACTTCCCACTGTAACTTTTCCAAAGCAGCTTGCTTGTCTGCAAGCTTAATCTGTGAAAAAGGACAGATGTTAATAACTTTAAATTCACAAAAAAGAGTTGCGTGTGTGCATCAGAGAGAGAGAGAGAGAGAGAGAGAGTACGTGATGATATGCCAGTTTAGGCAAGTGGCTATATTGTGGTCTAGATTAAACCAAAAGTAAAAAAGAAGATCCGAACATTATAGAAAAATAATAAGGAACACAGATATCTGCATTAACACAGGTAATGTTTCAGACAATCGTGCCAATTTGGATAAAGATCAAAACTAATGTCACAACAATATTACAATCACAGTTCACAAGTGCAAAATTCCAGATTAAATAATGTCATTAGGTATCGCAATGAAATAAAATATCATGAGAATTCTCTAACCACCGCATACCTTTGCATCAGAGAGTTGTTGCTTAACAGCTTTTATTACTGCGTCTTTTTCTGCAACTTGTTGCTTATATTCATTCAGTTTTGCTTGAACAGCGTTCATTTGGTCCTTTGAGATCTCCGATGACTTTAAAAGTTCCTCCTTCTCTGCTACTTTCTTTTGTAAATCTTCCACTTGTACCCTTAATGTATCCAACTCTTCTTTTTCCGCTGCTGAAGCCCTTGAGGAAAAACTTGAAAAGCTGTCAGCATCAAGGCTGCCAGCATTTTTGCTTGAGTCCTTGTCTCCATGATCCCTCTTCTTTCTCGCAGGAATGGATTGAGCCGCATTCCTCCCTTTCTGTTCAACCTTTAGAAGATAAGAGGAAAGGAACATTAGGAACCCATTTGATGAATCATGCAAAGAAATAAAATTGATCGAAGTTAGGACTTAGGAATACAGAAGACTTTTATAACCCTTAAAAAAACTAAATTGACATACGAAGTAAGAGCTTTAGAATCAAATGAAATCCCAAGGATGATTGGTAATGGAAATTTGGCATCAATAATCTACCGAATCAAACGAACCTCTTAGATTTTGCAATACTTGTTTCCTCATAAGGAATATACAAACTACACAAACCATAAAGGAAACTAAATTATTTGAGGCCTTGGAACACTCTCAGATGTCAAATTCTTCGAACGACACCAATCGATAGTCCAAACACCACCAATTTTACATTCCATCATGGTAAAAGCGAATCCTAGATAGTTCTTACTACAATTGAATTTACTGCAACCATAAAAGCACACAACTTTCCCTCATAAATCACAGTTAATTGTTCTCAAATTAATAAAGCTGTCAAAACAATCCCAGTAGCAAGCATTAATTGTGTGCATAGTAACTGTAAACAAAATTTAAAGAATGCCATTGTACATCACAGAGATTAACAATCACAAGTTCCGAAAACCGAAACATCATACTTTTTTGGATAAGGATTCTCTTGAAGGTGTCTTGGTGTACGCCACCGAACCCCGCCGCGTAAACGAACTGCTAGCTTTCCGATCCTGAAAGATTTTTGCCATGAAATCGTGAAAGAAGCAAAAAAAATCACTAATTTCAAAATCCCCGTTCAGTTTTCTTCAAACCCCAATCAGAAACAAGTAAAGCAGCAATCTTTAAAACTACCCAATTCATCCCAAGTCCGCCAGTAACGGCTATTTTCCCCAATTTTCTCGGCCACCAAACACATTGGAAAGAAAATCCCAGAAAGCCCTGAAATTCACAGTTCAAGAGAGAAAGAGAGGGATTACGATGAGGGACTGGACGAGAGGCACGATCTCGACGAGGTCTTTGAAGAGGACGCGATCGAGATTGCTGTTGGTGGTGGTGGAGGAGTGAACCAGTGTGGAATGAGTCGGGCGGTGAGTCGGGGACGAGTTGGCATCCCCGGAAAGCCAGAATTTCGGGTCCCCGAAATTCCTCGAATTGTCTTGCGACTCCAGGAAGTGCTGCGGGTCGTACATCCTCCTTCTTCCCCGATTTTTTTTTCTTTCTGAAACCAAAATTCAAAAAACAAAAGTTGCAAAGATAGAGTGGCACAGTCGGGGCAGCGTTTTCAAAAACAGTTTCCTCTTCGAACAATCGATTTCTCAACGAATGGTGCGTTTTACCAAAATGCCCTCTCTTTTACCAACAAAAGAAATTAAATTGGAAACTTGGCCAAAATAAATATTTTTCAAATTTTCAATTGTTGTGTTGAGAAGTTTTTCGCTATGTGGTCGATTTTAAGTTATTGTGTCTTCAAATTTTTATAATTATGGTGCTGATATTTAATTGATTTTTATAAATTAAATTGAACTAACTTAACGATAAGCTCACATTTATATTTAGTAGTTGATTGAGTCTGCAATATGAATCAAAAAGTTTGAATTTTTATTACAAACTTTTAAACACGTTTTTGGGAGACGAAAAGGCTTCAGATGCCCAAAATCAATTGTAAATGACAGCAAAGTAGTGAGTCTGAACTAGGACATTTTGCACTCTTTTTGGGAAAGTATTATGCTCCTAAACCTGAGTTTGGAAGCTAAATCTATAAATTCTTGTTGTATGTTACTTCTTTTATGTTGCCACATCGGTTGAATCTAATATTTTTCAACTTTAATTCTGCTTTTCAGAATTTGAAACATTTTATTTTCTTTAATTTTCTTTGTCAAAATTGACACATATCTTGTCCTACATCAAAAATACATCGTGAACTAATTAAATTGATCCATTTTTAAGTTTAAAGTAAATAAATCTGTTCGGAGTTTCAAGTAATTAGGCAGGTACCAACTGTTTGTTGATTATTTATCTGAATTCTCAAGTAATTCTTTTTCAAGTATTTTTTGTTGTTGTTTGATTTTATAGCAAAGTCACCTGCAGAAGATTGCTAATTCATGGGAAAATTCTTTTTTTTTTTGTTATTTTAAAATACACCTGCTTTTATTATTCTTTTGATTTCATAAGTAACCAACTGTTTGGTTGCCAAGAAAATCCTGGTGAAAGGAGTAAATAGCAGATAATTGTACTTATTTAGTAGGACAGGTGGGTCTGTCCTCAAGAAAAGAAAAGGAAAAGAAAAAGGAGATGCCACCAAGGAAACATAATCTACAAGATTCTGTGTTTCATTCATTTCTTTGACTTTGATACATTTTTCATTTATACAAGCGATATTTGAGATGGGAAAAATACAGAATTTTAATACAAATGTAAATGTTCGTAACCGCTTGAGTTGTAAGTCCCTCTCATTTGACTCTAAATACATGCATTATGGTTGAGCATATATGTAGATCCAGAGCAGCATGGAAGAACCTGCTTGGGATTCATCTGGAATGGTAGAGAGGTAGGTAAATATATTTTATTTATCAATTGTAATTTAAATAAATGATTATTTTGTCGAGTAATTTAGGTTTAGGTTGTGAAAAGTTGGTGAATTGAGAGAATCCTATCTTCTTAGTATCTGTAGTTATGGTATTGTCTGTGGCTTTTTAAATACCTTCTGGTAAAGATTTAGATCTTAATAAAGCTTAAGTCAAATAATTAACTTTAGTTAGTAAGGGCTTTGTACGAATATAATTATTTAATCACCAAAAGAAAGATATTTAACTTATTAATAATTGTAACTAAAATGTACTAGAAGGAGCTTTCACAGCTACAAAACTTGGATTAGAGAAATGAGAAATAATAAGAGAAACCATCTTAAAATGGGACTCTCGATAAACTCTCTATGTTTAACGTCACTTTCTGTTATAATATTATAAAGTATTATGCCAAAAACATGACGTGACAGACTGACAAAGAGTCCATGAAGAGCCATTTTAGCATTTCTCTGATGAGATTGAAGAGTTTTTTTTTCTCTCTAACAGAATGATATTTAAACTATTCTAACTTTAGATAAGAAGGGAGATTTGAATAGCAAGCAGTTAGACGCACCGTACAAACTAACTGACCTAATAGGTTTACTTCCCCATCTCAACTATCTTTGAAACAACCAGAAAAAATTTGAAAGAAAAAACATTGAATCATGGGTTTTTTCTTCTCTTTTTTTTGGTAACTTAATTAATGTATTAGCCAAAAAAGAGGGCAACATAATCCAGACAATTAGTTGGCAGAAGAAATTTAAATCAGGATTATATGTGACGTTCAGTTCACCTAATAGTAATTAAACCTCAACCATATGTGCACAAATGCACAAATTCCCATGTGGCAGGTAACCGTGCTCACGTAGAGAATTTTTTTAATGTGCCGAAAACACGGTCTCTACAGTGTGTCGAGAATACGGTCCGGTACATCAAGTATAATAATACAATTCTCGCCACATTGAATAATATTTTGCTTATATGGGAATTTTCATTGGATTTGTTACACGAGTTTGGAAGTTTAATAAATTTCCGCATTTTTTCCTGGTAAAAAAACTTTTCAAATTCAGGACGTCTTTATCTTTTAAATTCATTCTTTGTATTGAAGCGGTATTCTAATCTAATTAAAATTAAAGGAGAGAAATCAAACTCTTGAGAAGAGGGGTACACTACTTCAGCCAACTTTGTTAGGCACGGCTCGTTTGTTTATGAAGAGTTTTCAGTAATATCTGTTTGCTTTTAAAAGACGGAAGGAATTGGTCTCATAAGCCAGATTCTGCTTTTCCCCTGCTTTTTTATTTGAATACAAAAGTGCTTATTTTGCAAGTTCTTATCCTTATATTTGTTGCTTCCTCCTATTTTTCTTCATGGTGTTGGCCTCAGGATTTTGTATCAGCCCTCCAACAGCTGCACTGGTGAGTTTATGATTTTTGTTATTTTTTTTCCCAATCTCACCTGCATTCTTGACGTCTATTTATGTGGATTAAATTAAACAACCTAAGTTTTAATCCCGATTATTAATCTGTTGAAACAAAACCCTGCCTCTGAAGTACGATTTTCGCCAATGCAGGTCGCGGAAGCATTGTTTAGAGAAGGTTCTGATGAAATGATGGAGCCTTCTGTTTCCTAAACTTTAGCTTTTCTTTTGTATTGATTACCGGTTCAATAGGGAGTCCATGGATGGCCATTCAACCGCTGTCTTCCAGCCTGTTTACAAGTCCTTCAAGTTCAAAAGTTCGGAATCCATGAAGGGATTGGTGGAAAAAAGTACTAGTTCGAACGATGATGATTATCTGTTTGTTTCCGGTTTGCAAAGTCAGGACAGTGAAGCGTTTCTAAAACCACATCCAGATGACAGTCAGAATATGCACGCTACAAGGGACGCCGTGACAGCTAGTGAATGCGCGGCTTGGACGAATTCTACTAGAGCGGCTGCTATGGACTATGACTTGCCAGAGTTGGTTGCATTCCTTCAAGGGAGCAGCACCTACCAGTTCTTCAAGGACATTGGCATTGACAAGGAAGTTCGATGCGAGGACAAGTGTTACGTAGAGCACTGTGAATCCTATCACAGTAGCTTTTCTTGCATACTTGATTCTGATCCGGACAGCGAGGGCGAGCCAATTAGAGAATCCCTGGACTCGGAGTCATCCACTTCAACCGATGAGAATGACGGCAAAAAGGATGATCTTTCAAATGATCATTCAATCAAGAAGATCATATCCGAAAAAGTGATTTTGGTTAGACAGGTAAGTCGCTAAATATTTCGTTGCTCGAACTGAATCCCTTGAACATAAAAATCTTATTTGTTGCGTCTTCGGAAAACTGTCAACTAACGCATTTTACCTTCGAGTGAGTAGGATGCAAATGCTTACAAATTAGGATGCAACTGTTGGAGGATAATATGCTCCTATCCTGTGTTAAACAGTCGGAGTAGATTAATGCCACCGACGATACTACCATTTCATTAGGTTTCAGGGTCACTATCAGATGGCAAATCCGACCAACCAGTTGGATTTTATTTTACGCGTTTTGAGAGATTAGAAAAGATGGTGAACCAAAAGATTGGTTTTGGATTTTTAATTGCTGTCACATTTTTTGTTTCATTATCTAGACTTGCAAACTTCCAGCACGAATCAATGCTCGATCACCACTGCATAAATCGAGCAATACGGACACATACATACTGGAAATATCGTACGCATACACTACTAATACATACCTACTTGATTCCGTTTCTAATTTCGCGTTGTTTAGAGTACAAGTAACGCAGCCTTGGCCGCAAACTCAATGGGACTATCTATAACTAAGGTAATTGGCGACAACAGCCGGACAAGCAATGCCTCGTTAAAAGGTGACCTAGAAAATACAAGCGGAGCAAAGTTTCATGCCCCAGAAATGGAAAACTTGTTGAGGCATGGTTCGTCGAAAGATAGGATGTCAGATAGCCTAGCAGAATCGCGTCAACGACACCAGCATTGCCGCGGAGAATCCAGTTCCTCTGCATCCGAGCTTCCTTCGGGCTCATTTTCGTACTCGGGAGGAATACCGGGTTTTGGCAGCATCTCTCATCGGTCGAGCAGCAGCACAACTAGCTCCGAGTCTTTCACTTTTCCAATGTAAATTCTCATAACTTCACAAACCCTAATTTCTACTGCTTGCTCTCATATGTTTTCATCACTTATCGTAATATGTGATTATGTGGATAATCATAGTTTTTGTATTTGAATTTTGACATGATGAGCAGATTATCCTCGGAATGGAATGGCAGCCCGGCGAGAATGGGGAGCGCTGACGAGCGACAATTGCACCAGCACAGGCACCGGGTGATGCGATTTCTCTGCTGTAAATTCTGAACGTGACACACATTCGTTTTTGGTTTAAGTGTTTGGTCCGGGATGTTAAGCCCTTGTGTCTTGCCTTATAGATCATACACATATTCTGATGTAAACAATAACATCATTATACAAATCCATTTAAAAATATTTGGATTTCTGTATACATCAAGGTTTATTTTATGGACTCTTTTGGTATCTATAATTGAATTCGAGTGGCTAAATCAATCACTATATCAAATGTATGTTGAAAGAGTGAATGTAAAACTGTGTTCAACTTGAAGATAGAGGATGAATTACTCATTAATGAAAGTTATCAATTACGATCATTACCATAGTTTTAAAAAGACTCTAACCGCTAGTCGGGTGGCAAACTGAGACTTAACGACTAGGCGACTAGACGGAGAAAAGTTAGGCATATAATGATTGTTCTTGGACCTCATCCCCTCTTCTCTCCTTCCCTCTCACAAAAAATTCAGTGTGTTGGGAACACCACTTGATACACCAAATGTCATAATGGGACTGGTTAAAATTAATTTTTCAAGTTTCCAACCAATTATATTATTACACTTGGTGTATCAGGCGGTGTTTCCGCTCGCTAAAAAATCTCTCCTCTCTCACACCACCATTTACCCTTCCCATGGTCCCACCTTGGTTATCCCTCTGCCTTCCGTTGACATCATTTCCCCACCACCTCACTCCATTTCTCCCTTAATTCACCACAACGCCATTCCTCTGACTTTCCCGACGATGCAAGGCCTACGGCGCTGCTCCAACGACGTCGTCCACCTCGGCCTCCTCACTTCCTCCTCCCAAACCACTCTTCTTCCACCCTCTGCATCGACGTCGCCGAGTCCGCTGAGACCCGCATCCGCCACCTCATCTCCGAGCACCCTGTCGTCACCTTCAGCTGAAACTCCTGCTGCATGTGACACGTCATGAAGAAGCTTCTCACCACAATTGGCGTCCACCCACCGTCTTTGAATTGGAGGATTACGAGATCACTGTCTAGGGCCGCCTAATCCCTGTCCAATTTTAGCCAAAATCGCCAGGTACTCCACTGTCCAGCTCTTAGCGGCTACCTAATCCCTTCCGGATTTTAGTGAACGTTTTGGCCAAAATCGCCACGATACTTCACCACGCAGCACTCGCCTAGACTGATTTTTAGAACAGTATCCATTACAATCCCCACAAAATGGTAAGTTTAGAACTGATAAGTGTTTTTCATGTCTAAATCTCTTAAAATGAAAAATCACCCATCCACTTATTGGTCATCCATTCTTATTTAGTCGTAGACATCATATGAAACCTAAGATTATTGATAAGCATCCTTCTATAAACCCTCGGACTTATGAAAAATATTTAAGTGCATGTGACGGTCACAAAACACGTGTCATTAATTCATAGTTCATATGTCATGAACTTATGTAACAAGTTAAACATAAGTGGACTGGTGATACACATTAGAGTGGGATATATAGTTCTATTCTCAAAACGGTCTCCAAACTAGTTTATTGACAAAGCTAGATCAACAGTAAAAGAAACTTAAAAGTTTTTTTTTTTTTAACAACAAACGATATTATCTAAACTAAATGGGAGGAAGTGAGCTTAGCTTCACAATATGCTAGCAATAATATGGTTCAAATTCTTCTTAGGCAAGAATCGAACATAAAACCTCTCACTTACAAGTGAACAGAAATACTACTAGACTATAGTACTAAGTGGCAAAAGAAACTTAAAAGTTAGAAATTAATAATTGAACAATAGTAATCACATACATTGATAAAGGCAATATTAATGGAAGAAGATTTTAGAACTTTCGGGGTAGAAGATGAGCAGTCTTAACAACACGAGCTACAAGCCCCTTGCAATGCAATACTTGTCGGCGTCGTAGTTGAAGACCTTAAAACTCTTATAAATATATAGGGTGGTATTATCCACACACCCTTCTCAATTTTCAATCCTTATATCAAATGAATTGAAAAGAATTAACCAACAAAAATTGACAAGAGTGTGTGAAAAGTAAAAAAAATGTGTAAAAAAAAAAAAAAAAAAGCACTACCCAATACACTTAGCAAGCTCCATTGTCAAAGGCTAGATGTTTTTTTTTTGGAGAACAAGGCTAGATGTTTGGTTGAAAGTAGAAATCCCTTAATATGTCAAACATACGTAAAGGCTTCCCCAACTATGAATGTCAAAGAAAGAATCATCACGAAAACAGAAGGCCCACGACAGCCATATCTACCCAACTGTGAGGTTCTTTTTTTTTTTTTTTTTTTTTTTTTTTTTTTTTTTTTGAAGTGGGACGATATATATTTCATAAGGCCATAAGGCAATCAAGTACAAGGTTGTAAACTTTCCTCAACCAGAAGGCCCCAACTGTGAGGTTCTTTTAAGTTCAAAGGACTTGCAATGTGAAATGACAAACCATGCCACACTGTTGCTTTGCCGCAACATGGTCCGTGGCCTATTTATTCGTCTTTAATTGCAGTTCTTGGGCAAGAAGGGGCAAACAGATCACATCTTGATCCTCTGGCAGTGTCGTACCCCACGCCCATCGACCACTGCTTGCTTGGACCAGTGGACCTTGCACATGCGTCGCAAACAATGTCGATTGGTATCTCATCGAGGGCGTTGCATATTGGATTATGACAGTCACGTCATAACTCATAGCAACGTGTCCGCCTTTTATACTTTAGTTCGAATTACCTTCCAAAGTGTAAAGTTTCAAAATACCATTGATTAGTTTAATTTTGAGTTGCTAAAGTATGAGAATTTTGAGTTGCCTCGCACATCATAGCTAGTGAGATAGGAGCACGAGGGTCGTTGGGCTCAAAACATGAGATAACCTACTTTGTACAGCGAAGAAAGTCAAGACTCCACTCTAAAATAAGCAACTTAATTGCTTATAAGCATATGTAAAAGTCTTTTAATTTTCTAATGTAAGATCACAATTTCAACAGAAATCTTCTTACTTCAAAAACTCGACCCACCTTCACATATAATTTCACTCGTATTCCTTGAGTCCTACGTCATCCAAAAACTTCCCTCCATCCCAATATCATTCGCATGGTTTGCCTGATCAAAACATAAAATTTCAAGTCCTCACGAGGCACACGGACACCGAATGCGTGAGTCACGGGGGAGAAGAGTGAGTCAATCACTGAGTCAGAAACCAATTTCTGTTCTGAACTTGCCCATCTGGACCCCACTTAACCCAACTCACTAGTACCCGTTTTTCCCAGTCCCCACCAACCCACCCAACTAACCTAATCTAAGAGAAATTTTTAGTTGTGACGAGAATACGGATTGTATACTACGTGTTTTTATAGAATATGTGAAATTTTTTAATTTTTAAGTTATTAACCTTTTAATACACATAACCCACCATTTATATAGGGACACATGATGTACCACATCGTGTGACGGTTACACTAAAAAATCTCTCCTAATCTGGGTCCATCGGCATGTAGTATCCACGTCACCATCATCTCCCCCGCTCCTCCGTCTTCTACAGCTCACTCCAACATGCACGCGTTCGTGTGTCTATCTACACCCCTTAGTTGATGAGAATAACCCCCTTGTAGCAAGAACACCAATACATCATCTTAGATCAATAATACAATGTTAAAAGTTGAAGCATTTATATAAGAGAGATTCACTTCAGATCTCTATATCCGGAGCTTGAGGATCGCGAGATACTCAATTTCAATCATATGACTCCTATTAGCCGGCTCACTGGCTCACTTCATAAAAGTTCAAAATCTTGAACTGGTTTAATCTCTTTTTCTCTTGAACGGTCTAAATCTTTTAGTTTACAAGCTCCATACACAGAGATAGAAAGTGGATCACACTCTATTTATACATAATATTATATTATTAACTAATATGCCACGTTGGCGTCCTAACATTTCAAGAGAAGCATGTAAGTCATTCCTTTAGTTAAGAAGAATAACATCCACAAGTGAGACATCATTGTATAAATAATCATAAGCTTATTATTATTATTTTGAAGTAGTTTGGGGAACAATTTATCTATAATCAGAATGGAAAACTAACGAAAAGTCCCTGAATAGTGACAATTTTAATGAAAAGTCCTTTTTGAAGGTATAATGAATAGTGACAGTTAAAGGTAAAAAAGTGGTTTTTCGTTAAAAGTAAACAGTGCCAGGGGTGTTTTATTAAAGCTCCCTAATCAGAATTCGATATATCAACACATCAGTAATAATACTACCATATGTAATAATGCTTGAACAAACGTATGACTATTGTGACATACTAGTCAATAGTTGTACATAAACTTTTCTCTCAAGTTGAAGCATTTATATAAGAGAGGACTAGGACACATGATGTTTATGGTTATGTCATTTGGACTAACCAATGCACACCTTCGGTGCCTTCCAGTCTCTCATGAATGACATATTGGATTATATAAGACAATTTGTATTGGTATTTTTTAATGATATCTTAATATACAGCTCGTGTATGGTTGAAACATTTTTCTCAGGTCTTTGCTAGACAAATGAGCAAATGCAGGGAAGTCCAAGTGCAGAATATTTGGGGCATGTCATTACAGCTAAAAGGGTTGCAGTAGACCCAAGTAAGAGATTCACTTCAGATCTCTACATCCAGAGCCTGAGGATCGCGAGATACTCAATTTCAGTCAAATGACTCCTATTAGCCGGCTTACTGGCTCGCTTCACAAAAGTTCAAAATCTTGAACAGCCGGAATCTCTTTTTCTCTCTTTAACGGTCTGAATCTCTTGGTTTACAAGCTCCAGACACAGAGATAAGATGTGGATCGCACTCCATTTATACATAATATTATATTATTGACTAAGATGCCACGTTAGCATCCTAACATTACAAGAGAAGCATGTAAGTCATTCCTTTAGTTAAGAAGAATGACATACACAAGTGAGACACCATTGTTTAAATAATCGTAAGCTTATTATTATTTCTAAGCAGTTTGTGAAACAATTGATCTACAATCAGAATTCAATATAGCAACACATTAGTAATAATACTACCATATGTAACCGATTTGGGGTCGGCCGGGTTAGCCAGGATTTCGCTGGTATACTCTAGGCTGCGGGTGGCTCTGGCATCGGAGTCTGCAACTCTGCTGCTGTTGCCGAAGCTTGGGCGATTAAGGACGCCCTCGTGGAATGTATCAACCTTGATTTTGATAACACTATCATTGAATCTGATGCTAAGGTGGTCATCCAGATGCTCAGAAAGGAAGTCCCCCACGACTTTAGCTTTGAATGTATCTTCCGTGACATCGAGATCCTAGTGCTTAGGCTGACGTTGGTTACGTTTGCGTTTGTGCCTAGGGCGAGTAATCTTGCTGCTCACTCGATGGCGAAGTATGTATTTAAAGAAAGAAGTACTTTTCTTTGGGATTGTATCGGGCCTGAAATTATGTTTAACATCCTTGCCCGTGATGTAAACATTGTCATTCGACTTTAATCTACTTCTACCTCTGGTTTAAAAAAAAATCAAGTTTACCGAACAATAAATTAGAATTTATAACTAGAAAATGAGAGTACATTCCTACCTTTCATACCAATATCATTCTCATCACATAATACCGTAATATACTCAGTTGCATTTAAGATTTTTTTCCTTTTGAGGACTCAGTTGTCACTGTCAGTGACTATGTGTAGATACGACTCTACAACAGCGTAGGCGAGAGAGCCGGGACAAACAGACCTTCCTAAGCCCCTGGCATATCACGTAGGCCCACGTGTCCTCTTTCGTTATCATCCAGGGCTCCCCCTCTTCCCCATCCCTCCGCCACGTGGAGCCATAATCGCGCATGGGCCTGCTTCCCAACCCAAGTGGGCCCCCGCTTCCCCAACTAATTTGCTAACCGGGTCGCCAGTACCCGCGCACTGCCCAAACCTTCCCCCCAACCCGCAAAAATTAAAAATAAAAATAAAATTCTAGACCTAGATTACCCCCACTGTTAATCCTCACTTAAAATTAAAAAATAAATAAAAATAAGCTACTAGGTAGATTATGCATATAAATATGAAAAAGACTTGAAAACTTTGAGTTTTAACAATAAGGACAAAATAAAATATATAATGAATAGTATCAAAATTGATTTTTTAGTGTAAAAACGTAATTTTTCGTTAAAGTGAACAGTACTAGAAACTTTTCGTTAAAATTTCTTATATGAAAAACGTAACTAAAATTAATAAGCACGACTTGAGTTAGGCAAGTTGACTAAATCAGATCCGTCTTCTCTTACTTATGTTTTTTTTTGGAAACTGGAGCTAGATTACCATAGCAAACACCAAAGATATACATGAAAGTCAACCACAAGGGCAACCAACAAGAACACACCCAACCAGCGAAGGGATAGATGAAGAGACAAGAACCAAATTCTAGTGTCATCCCTCCAATTGCAGACAAAATCAATTGGGACTAAGGGGTTAGGTAAACCATCTTTGTTAAGAACATGCACTAACGAAGATGGGGTCGATCGACTTAAGTAAAATTGCACATCTCTGTATTGTCTCTCGATACTAAGGAATGCGCTGCTATCAGTGTTCTAAAAAACGCCCTAGGCGGCACCTAGGGGCTAGGCGCCCAGCAACCGAGGCGTTTTTGGACAAATCGGGCGGAAAAATCGGATTGAGCCTAGGAGGTTTACTACAAGTTCATCCAATACTTATGGAAATAGTGTACCAAATTTGTATTTTATCATTATTTTATTATCCATACAAGTATAGGTTTTTTTAGGTGTCAATATGCACTTATTTACAAGATATACAAGAAATTTATCTAAATCCGCCTAGGCGCTAGCTCGTCGCTCGACTAGCGCTTAGCGTTTTTTAGAACCTTGGCTGCTATATTGGCTGATCTTGGAACCCAAGACCAGCGACAGTCCTGGAAAGACACCTCCATCCTTTTAACAAGCGTTAAGGTTGGAACAGCTTCCCATCTGCCTGCTTCTAAGGACCTAGACAAAGAGAGAATGGTCTCCTTAGAGTCCGATTCAAAGATGACCTTGTGATAGCCTAAAGTATCAGCAAGTTGGCTCCTCTCAAGCATAGCCGAAGCTTCCACCATTAAGACATTAGGCGCTTGGATCGCAAATCAAGCAGCAACAACAACTGGCCTGTTACTCCCCGGATCACAATACCCACAAAACCACTACGATTCGAATAAGACTAACTAGCATCCACATTGACTTTAACAAATGAAACTGGAGGGGGAGACCAAAGGCCATTTGACCAAATCAAAGCGTTCGTGTTTTTATACTTACGTTTGAATTTTTACTCCATAAATTCAAAACAACATTTCAATAGGAAAAAAATTGAAATTAATGAAGAAAGCAATCTGAGACACGAGTAAGTAATTCTAATATCTGTCTTTAAATATTTGATTAATTCAAATTCACACACATTAGAGACAAATCCAAAAACAAAATTATTAAAAATAAAAACTAACACGAAGTTGGTCGCAGATTACCCTCGAGCTGCAAGAGTGAACCCAAATACATTTAAAAAAAACGAGAGAACTGTTATTAACACTCTAAAAATCTTATTTTTTTATTCCTCACATGTATTTTTTTTAATAAATATAGAAAATTCGAAATGTTAAGATTTTCGGAGTGTCAATAACAATTCTCAAAAACTAAAGTAAAGTATAATAATTATATGAAATTTTATAAATACAAGTCATATTATATATCCATAATTTTATCTCAAATTTCTATTTCTATTAACCAAATTTGAGATTTTCCCTTTTTTTTTTAATTGATGGCTAATTAGAGTGAGAGATTTTACGGGAGGTAGCGAGTAGGGTGGTCTTGATCAGCCCACTGACTTTGACTCCAGTATGCTTGATCAACGGTGTTAGGAAGATCAAACAAACCTTGATCAACTGATCCCGGTTGCCAATCCAACGATTCAAATTCTCCTCCTCCGCCGCCGTTGGATCTGTTTTGGAACACTGATAGATCGACCTGCGCCGTATGATCCAGTAATCCACCACTGATCTCCTGCATCTTCCCTTCCTGGTTCGGCCCCCATTGGTTTTGATGATGATTTCCAACTTGGCCTTGCTGATCAAACGGCGAGCCGTTGATGTTCCCGAAACTAAACGGCACGTCGTTGGAAGACGTGATCAAGCTCGTGAAGTTCCCAATCTCGGAGAACATTCCGTTAATCTCCGTACTCTGCTCCAGCAGCGCCACCGCCGACGCGCCGGGCTCAAAGCCACCGTTCGCACCGCCTTGCCAAATGAAGAATTTGGATTCCAGATTATGAATATTGGTCAGTAAATTGGAAGCAGAGCCGGTCGAAGACGGCGCTGAGACGGCCTCCGTGGCGGCAGTAGCGGCGGCGGCGGCGGGGTTGGTGAGGCTCGAGCTCTCGCTGCTCGAATGAGAGCTGGATTTGTTCTGATCGGCGCTGTTCGGTTGCGGCGGAGGAGGAGGCGGGGACAATGTCGGCGATGACGAAGATGAATTTTTCGGCTTGGAGCGTTTAGTTTTGCGACATCCGCCGCCGACTGGGACGTTACGGAGGACGCCGCCGTTGGTCCAGTAGCGGCGGCAGGCCTTACAGAAGTGGCGGGGCTGGGAGAGGTTGTAGTTGTTGTAGTAGCAGAACTTGGTGTGGAGAGAATCGCACCGCGGGCACTTCAAGGCCTGTTCGTTGGGGTGCTGGTGCGGCCTCAGCCGCCGGTCTCCTCCTCCCGAGCCGCCGAAGAACCTCCCTCCTCCTCTCACTGAATGAATGTCTTGCATTTCAATTACCGTATGTGACGGATTGCTGAATTTTCAGGGAAATTTGATCGATTCCTGAATTTTCCGGGAAAATTCCGCTCACATTTGCGTAAGAGTTTGAGTGTGCAATCTTTTCCTTCCCACACACTCTGTTTTCAGTTGCTACTCTAGAGAGAGAAAGTGAGGAGTGAGAGAGAAGGCGAATAAGAAATTGTAAGCTGCGAAGTGCGAACACCGACAAATATCCCTCCCCACATATCTTTCCAAACTCTTTCTTTTTTATGAAATTACCAAATTAGCCCGGCGGCGCAAGCAAATAATACAGTGACACTGACCGATGCTTGGAGTAGCAAAAAGACCGAAACAGCCTTACGATTTCAAAGTCCAACTGCTGCAGCTGCCGTGAAATCATTGGAGAGGAATAAGATCTGGCCGTTGGTTGACGACACGTGGACGGACGGTAGAGGAACGGGAGGATTGTCGCCTTGTCGGCCAGCCTCATTTAAATTTTATCGGCTGAGGAACATAACTGGAGGAGAGAGCGCCACGTTGCGTAATGTTACTGGGAGTTGTGGAAAGTACGTGGAGGTTACGGTGTGATTTATCTGACGTGATGTTGTCTGTTGAGAGGGTTCGAGTGTTGGAAGTTGCGTGATGTACGGTCTGCTATGTACAAGGTTCGTTTGTTACACCGCATTGAATTCGGATCGTACTAATTTTAAAAATTAAATCAGATTGGCTTAAACTAGGCTGAACTGAATTGATTTAATGAAACGTTTAATGCGGTGTTAGATTAAAATGCATGATAATGAAAAGAAAAGAAAAACCCATAATATATAACAAAAAATTCATATTATTTGCTTCAACTTCAATGTCAAACAACATCAAAATTTTCAACATCCCATTCCTAAATCCAAAACCAAAGTAACATAAACCAACCAAAATTAACTAATATAGGCACTAAAATGCTAAATTTCAAAGTTCCTAGTTCAACATTCTTTCCTAGTTTAGAAATTCACAAACACAAACAAAACCCACTAAGAAATTTTGGCAAAAAAATCGCAAAATGGAAAAAAAATTTGGAAGAGGACCCAAGTGAGATTTTACCCACTAAGCAAATTCGTCCTCCTCGCTTGTTCGTTTAAATTTTCCAATTCAAATTCTAGGTTCTCTTCTCTGCATTCTGTTTGGGCCCAAAATGACAGTTTGGGTCGAGGGAAGTATTTCTCGGCTTAAAAGGAAATGCTACGGAAGGTCGACTCATGGGCCGACTGAATTGAGTCGACCGAATCCTAGTAGGAAAATGATTTATCTCGAGTAAGGATAAGGGAAGCAAAATCTATCTATGGAGAGAGTCCTAGTACGATAAGGAGTCTCAGTAGGAGTCCTAGTTGAAGAAGGAGTGGCCGAGGCAATTCGATAAGAGTAAGGAGTCCCAATCCAAGTGGAATTATGATTGATCAGAAGAGGACTCGGCTCCTATAAATACAGAAGCAGTGGCAGCGTGCAGAAGACCTCTAATTCAACACACAAACCTGCCCTGCGCAATTTCTCGCTCTACGCGAAACCTCTCAACTCCGTTGAGATTTTTATTTTCTTTTTCGCCTTCACATCTTCAGTTTGGATAAATAGCACTGTGGAGGCAACCGGTAAACACCTTCAGTTTGGATAAACAGCATTGTTGCCGTAGAACCAGCCGTCCGTGAAGTACTTTCAGTTTGGATAAACAGCACTGCGACACAGGGTCGACAGGTTATCTATCCAAGTCTCGGCCGACGAGGGTTTTCAGATCCCCGTCGACAGAGGTCATCTCACCAGCCGTCCCGGCGAAGTGAGGTGTTACTACTACTTAGGCTCGGTGTTTCAACGCCGAGTGATTTTATGATCGCATATTCTCAAGTTAGTTTCAGAGTTCGGCATTTAGACGGCCGAACCACGTTCATTGTCAAGACCTTCGTCCGCTTTGAGTATTTGTGCCCCTATACTCTAGTATCGATTCGGCGTGATTTTACCTTCACCAATACGGTAACTGTCGCCGAATCAGACGACGACGAATCGTGAACTTTGTAATTTGTAGCCTTGTCTTCAAGCTTGAGGACCCAGAAGTTGAGACGTGTTCCTTTCTCGATCACAGTTGCAAGACACAGAAGTCAGCCGCGCGCATTCACACCACATCAAGACACTTTTACTCATCGGTCGAGCTCGGCCGACGAGTTGGCACGCCCCGCACACATTCGAAGGACTTAGTTAGTCTACTAGTTACTCGACCTGCGCGCCACGTAGGCTAGGTGATTTTTGTAGTCAACACATTCGAATTAGAAAATTTAAACGAACAAGCGACTTTAGAGATGACGAGGTCCTCGGAGATGAAGCCCGTGCTGTCAGAAATCGAGATCGAGGAAAATGAAGTCCAAATGGAGAGTGAGATCAATGAGCTTGGTCTGATCGATGAATCGGACGACAGAGCTCGTGGTTATCCGATTTAGGTTCGAATCTGAGGGCTCTTCACAATTCTGAGTTTGGGGCGATGAGAGAGAGAGAGGACATCAGCAGAAAACAGGGAAAGGAATATAGCAATGAGGATGAGAGGACTAGGATGAAGCGGTCTTACTAGTCCCATGCTTATTGGGGGCTCTCGCTAAAACCAGTTAGTGACGTCTTTAGGCGAGGCTAATCATTCCTAGTCTCATTAAACTTAATCCCACAAGGTAACAGACACAAGTTTCACTAATATTTAAGCCAATCCAAGTCAGTGAATGTTAGTGAGGGCAAACAAACGCTGCTTTAGTTGAATGGAACTGTTTAGGACTGGACTAATTTTATAGACTAAGTTGGATCAGTTTGGCTTGATCTAAACAAAATAAGAATAGTTAAGTATTTAGTGCAGTGTAAGACTAAGTTATAGACTAAAACATATTTGGAACTCAAAATTTATTTTTTTAATTTTCTAAATCACTTTCCCGGAAATCCAATCCTCCATTTCAAAAATTCCAGAATCTAATCCAAAAACCTAGGATCCTGTCCAAAAAACCCAAAATCTTCATTTCAAGAAACCCATAATCCAAACGAGAAAACCCATAAAAACCCAGAGATGGTGCAATCGGAGATAATGAGGAGTTCGAGATGATTAGGACGCGAGATAGAGGGGGTTTTAGCAATCCTATGCGGGGTTTCACTAAGATTATCTAGCAAGTTCTTAGTCTAGTCAAGTGAAACTTAATCCCATTAAAGCTAGTCCTTGTGGAAAACAAACATTGAACTGTGCTAATCTTTAATCCAATTTAGTCCAGTCAGAGCTAACGAAGTCAAAAAAGCACACCTATAATTTATAATCTAATTATTACTATTTAACAAGAAATTCTTAGTAAGTGTGGGTCATCAACTCATGTTGACTACGCCTCTGCCCTTTGAGTCATCAACTCATGTTGACTACGCCTCTTCCCTTTGTGCACACCGTTGTCGCTCATACTAATTGAATAGTTTGGTGAAGTGTTCAGATCGCAATAATGTGGGGTGAATCATTGCCCGTGACGTCGCGAAAGGTCTACTGAATCCTACCATTTAGAGGAAGGAGAAGTCAACAAAGTTTTCGTAGATAAACTTGCATAAGGTTGAAATTTTCATGAAAAAAAATATGAAATTGAGGACCATCCTTTCTGATGAACTGACCTGACCTTACATATTCTAGTGCCAAACACTATAAACAAAAAGGAATTACTACATTTGAGAGTGGAACCCTCATGACTTCCACTATAGCCGACAATTAATCATCAAAACTTGGCGGTGAAGGCTTTAAAGGGAAGCATCGTATTGCCCCAAGGAGGAGGTTATCCCTCAATTGGATGGGGCTTTCATGTACTAATTAAACAAAGCATTGAAAATTAATTTTTAGGCAAAACTTGATCATTGAGTACTAAATAATTAAGCTTTTAAAAGAGAATTATCTTCCGCTATATACTAGGGGACTATTATTGGCATTCCAAATTTTTTTATTTTGTACTCCTTAGGAGTGTATTTTTCAATCTAAAAATTAAAAAATTGGAGCGCACATTGAGAATTTTGGATTGTCAAGAACAATTCCATGTACCAAAATATAAAATTAAGAACACCAAATTTGGTTGTTCACCACTCTTTGGGGGAGAATAATGTTTAAAGATGCCATGTCGTAGGAGCATTGTATAAAATATCGGTATCGATATGCAAATTTGTAGAAATATTTATAGATATATCAATGTTGATATCGATATCAGTTGCCTTAGATGGAAATGATGGAAATTTGCTAAAAAACTTGGACATTTAAATGAAAGTTAGGGAATGTTATATGTCAATTTGTCGATATTTAAATATGTCAAAATTATTGACGAAATAAGTCGATTTTAACCGAAATTTAAGAGTTTATCTTATATCTTGTGAAGTTTACACTTCACCACCATTTTCATATCCTTTTCTAATGCTTCCACAAAAATATCGCATGTATCAAAGAAATTCATACACTACGTAGGAGCAAATCACAACCATGTCAAAGGTAGAATCACACGTTAGGCTTTGAATCGTGCATCAGAGAATAAAGGGATTTCACACGTGCTTATAATTAAAGAATTGGTTTCACATATTCACGTGTTACGAGTGTAAATCTCACATCGAGGTTGATAGATACACATTAGTGCAACTAATTATATCCAAAATGGATTGCTTTCCACCTTATGATCATTAAACTTGACATTTTGGCAAAGAATCAACCAACCTTGAATTCAAATTTTAATTGATCCAACTCATACAAGGACCAAAAAATTATTGCAGAATTGTACACTAGCTAAAATTGGTCCTCCCACGCTTTGAAATGCATGCATTTGATTAAAGGATGGATGTACGATCAACCCTCTCTTTCGTTTTTATTAACCATAAATAATGCTTAATTGCCAGCCGTTGTTATTACTCATGTATACTATATATACTAATAATTTTGTGATATGATGTTTAAGGCTCCTGTTGTACGGTCCTGATCAACCGCCATTTGACTTCTTTTAGAGCGCCCACAGTCCTACTCATTCTCTCATTTAAAATCTTGATTACAAGTGATTTAATTTTAAATTAAAAGAGAAACAATAATATTAATTTTTTTTAATAAATAATAGCAATATAGTTAGTTGTTAGAGATATGAGAATCGGTGAAAATTGAACCCGCACCATGGTACATAGACATAATTACTTTTTATCATAGCAGTAAAGTGCATTATCAGTATTATTCATACATACAAAACTAACCATAATGTTGACCTTACAATAATTGTATGTGGGACTTTTATAGTTGTATTACAGGGGAAGTTGCCAACTTTTTCAGTCAGACTTTCTCGTTTTACCCTTTTCGGTTATCATGCTCATCATGCAATGTTGGAGGATTGTAGAAATCAGAAATTGTTTAATTGAGTAACAGGTTTATCTGTTTATTAGACAACCACTACATGACTAAATAATTTTGAATTTAGTTGATCCTCAAGGGGTGATAACCTACATATTAGAAGGTTCGAATCATCTTGCAACATTACAAAATAAGAAAGATAAACGAGAAGGTTCAAAGAAGAATGGTGCTAGCATTCGTCATGTATTGGATAGAGGCAGATTCTCTGCCCTCCCACTTCCCATACACTCCCATCTCTTCTTATTTGTGCGGTCACGATTAAGTTACGTCAACATTCTATATTACTATTGCATTTTGTCTTATTATCTCTATAAAAAAATCAATATTAAATGTTGACGTAGCTTAACCGTAACCGCACAAAATAGAAGGGGATGAGAGTGTATGAGAAGTGGGAGGACAGAGAATCTACCTTCGTATTGGACAGTGTCAACAAGATGATCAATTTTTATGTGTGCCAATAAGAGAAATCAAAATAAAATAAAATAAATCTCCATTAGTAGCTAGGTAGCACAAATCAAGGGTTCTTGTTGGATTGATTGGTAGAACTGCAATAAAAAATAATGGAGACGTTGGGGTAGTGTCAAAACTGAAAGTGATCGAGTGAAAACAATTGGCATCGATTGTGATTGCTTCAGTCAGTGTGAGAGAGACTCATGAATATATAGGGCAAAATATATGATTGAAAGTCTGAAACAGCTCCACTTGCACATGGGCGCGGCGGTGGTGGGGGTCTCCAAATTAGGTCTTCTGGTATTTGTCCACCTCACTGTCTCTCTCTCTCTCTCTCTCTCTAAAATTATAGAAGAAGCTCTACATGCATGCGGGTTAAGATCGTCTACGGATCAACCAAACCAATCGTGATCGTCTGAAAGAGATCCTGCGGCTACGAATCAACATCAAGCAGCAGCCCCTCCGCCGCTGAAAAGTCAAGGCCACACTGCAATACAGGGTCGACAACGTCTCTCGGAGGTGCGCAGCTACTTCTCCGACAGACTCAAGTCGACACCCATGTTTAGGTTCACGTCAAGCGGATGGACTGCTCCGGCAACTAAGAGGAGGGAGAACGAAGTGGACGTCCCTGTTTGTAGCCGAGAGGCTCCTTGCTGGACCCGGAGAGGATATTAACCCCCTTGCATGCCTTGCTACATACATGCACAAGTATAAGCCCTCCCTATTTTGTTATGATTTAATTTAAAAATATTATTGAAAAATTCGTTATAACTTATACGTAGGAAAATATTTCGCAAAATGCTAGAGACTCGCTGGGACGTTGTCTTTGTCCCTAATTAAATGCCTAAAACCTCACTTTTAATTTTCAAAATTGTTAATAACTGTTCCTAAGTACGATTTTAATTGATTCTAATTTGAATTTATCTTGCAATATTCATATAATAAATTGAATTATGTCGGAAAAATATTTCAAAAGATGCTACGAACTTATTGTGACATTTGAGTCGTCCCTAAACTTGAATTTAGTTACGTACGACTAAGTACTAGTTTGGTATTGAGATGCTTTTATAAAAAGTGGGGTATAAAAAAAAAACTAAGCTCAGAAAAGTGTTTGATAAACACTTAAAAAACAGCTTATTTTTACAGTTTGGGATGAAAAAAAAAATGAAAATGTGAAGCAGCAAAAATAAACTTATTCTCACAACACAGCAAAAACAATTTTTTTTCAAAGCACAACAATATCAAATCAGCCCTAAGTGGTTTCATAACTTTATTAAACTCGCTTGCTCTATAAGCACAATCACCACCCCATCGAATAGCCATCTTCTCCGTCTAAAGCACCCACATGGAATTTTGGTCGAATGCAATCTCACATCCGTCGAGCTCTGGCTTGACATAAAAAATCGAACATTTTCTGGTGTGGCTAGAGAAAATTAGGGTTCTGGTCGGCTGAAGGAGAAGAGCCAGTATCTGCTTTCTCTTGCCTCCTCCTCCATTCTCATTTCTCAATCACGTAAAATTTAGCCTTTGTGTGACGGGAAGAGAGGCCAACATTTGTAGTAGGGAAGAAAGCTAATGGAGAGAGAGAGAGAGAGAGAGAGAGAGAGAGAGAGAGAGAGAGAGAGAGAGAGAGAGAGAAGAAGGGAAATGCAGATGCAGAGGAGGAGAGAGAATGTGAAAGTGAGAGTGAGAGAGGAAGAAGACTTGTTTCCGTTTTTAGCCGGGTTCTCTTTCTCATTAGCCCGATTGGTGATAGAATGCCATACGTGTATGTATTGTAGAAACAATCATATTCCCAATATGTATCCTTGAGGTTAGGGTGACCTATATATATATATATTATGTATTCATATGAATACACACACGTATAATACATGTATGGACCGCTTATCTTGAGTTATTACAGATTCCTTTCCGTGGTGAGTTTTTTTGTTAGAGAAATACGGTCGGTCGTAAGTAAGAACTTGTAAAACTAATTAAAATTGCTGTAGAATAAATAATATTGGATCTTGTTCCTTGGAGATTCAAAGTTGGTGGAAGCAAGCACATGAGCTAATGATATGTTATTATATTTACAAGTGAATGATTGATCATAATGCTTTTGATCATATTGTTTTCTATCTCCGACGTGCGGTTTCTGTTAGGGAATGAGATGTCCCTCCAACTCTGTATTATTATTTAGAAGTTTTGACAGGTCTCATCATGCACTTTTAGAATTCAAGAATATTTGGCCCCATTTTATCTTTTTTTATTTTATTTTTTTTATCATATGCTATGCTAAATTTCCTTTATAATTGACACACTTGGAGTTGGTTTAAATAAAAAATAAAAACAAAAGAAAACAACCTTCAGCCGACACAAAGTATGAAATGTAACTCAATACCGCCTCCAACAAGTGTAGACTGAATGTCATAATTCTAAATAAAAAAAATTGATCATTAACATGATCACTCAGTTGAATATCAGAGTGCACGACAAATAAGACTATAAAATAATAAGAATTTTATTGAACAAATGAGAATGCCGAAGTGGCTACAAAACCCTAAAAGGCTACATTGTAACTAACTTGATCTCTAATGAATAACAAAGTACCCTATTTATAATAAACTAACCTTAATCTCTAACAAAACCTAATTCTAATGGGCTAAGCCCAGAAAACCAAAAATTCAAATAAACCAAAATACTAATACTTTCCAACACCCCCCGTCAAACTCATGACGCTATACGACATGGGTTTGCAAACAAGCAGATGTGAATGCAAAACTTCAAATTCCAGTGCCGATGCCGATGCAAACTTCCGAACAAACAAACAAAAAATCCAACCAAACATACCAATTTTCTTTCCTGCCCTGGGCCTAAGCCTCAATCAATCAACCAATTTTTTATTCTTTTTTTATTCCATTCTCCCTTCTCCTCCTTTTTCTTTGCAGCAATACAGACTTGTGGGATGCTCCTGCAGGTTGCAATGTTCAAAGGTGTAGATTTGGGTGCGAGCAGATGGTGGTGCAGGTATGCGGACCAGGTTGCGTGGGTGCAGGTCAGAGAATAGAGTACAGGACGAAAACAAATGAACAACCTTTTTTTTCCCTTTAAACTAAACCAACAACAAACTGAACAACGAACAAGACGACAAACAAAATGATACCAATCAAGGGCAGATTAAATCCTGAAGGATCAAACATGCTCTAATACCAAGTTGAATATCAGAGTGCGCGACGAATAAGACTATAAAATAATAAGAATTTTATTGAACAAATGAGAATGCCGAAGTGGCTAGAAAACCCTAAAAGGCTACATTGTAACTAACTTGATCTCTAATGAATAACAAAGTATCCTATTTATAATAAACTAACCTTAATCTCTAACAAAACCTAATTCTAATGGGCTAAGCTCAGAAAACCAAAAAATCAAATAAACTAAAATACTAATTCTTTCCAACACACTCATCTGTACTTCAATTGTGATGAACCCAATGCATACATGTACGAAAGTTATTTAGAAGCAAAAAAATTGAAGTAATATCACTTCTAGATCGAAAGATCTTCATTAGTGTGCGTATATATTTGCATGAAATTAGCCCTAAAATCTCTAGGCAACGTTGATTGATTTTCTTTTTTTTTTATAGAAAATGAAATCTTGAGGGAGGGGGAGGCATATGAATCCTGTGAGGTGATAGACAAATGCAGTGGTCAACATTTTGGTCCCCATACGGCCACATGATTGTCTCTTAATTTGTATTATCCTCTCTTATACAAATACGTCCTTTCTAACACAGTGCCATGTCACTCTCATTCTCCACTAAATCTAAGCCCATATCACATTTCGATACCACACATTTTGAGAATATTCAGATTTCGAAATTGATTAGTCTATGATTATTTGGAGTCTTAACTCTTAGTCATGCCTAATTATGCAACTATGGTTGTTTGATTCTCTGCAGGTCACACCAAGAAACGAGGTCCTCTAGCTAGTGGTTTAGGGTTTAGCAATTTGAGCCAACATATGGTGGCAGATGCCAATCATGCCATACTCAATAAAAAAATATCTCATATGTATGTATGTAGGTATTGCATCCATACTTAATAAAAAATATCTCATACGTATTTATCAAATCTGATACTCATAAGTCGTTTGTTAATATTGATCGACCATGTCGAATGTGAACAATGAAATAGTTAATAATGTAATCGCTATTTTTGCATTCTTTTGTAAGCGTTTATTTCATATTTATTTTATTTTTCACACACAAATTAACATCAATACATTATGTTGCTTATAAGAATAGGAAATTAAGTATGACGCATCGTGCTATAATAAATAAGGAAATCGAAAGAAGTAACTTAAACTAGAACCCACAAGCAATCTAGAATTCATCAGCAATTTTAGTATTAAAACAATCAATAGGGAAATCGAACGAAGTAACTTGAACTAGAACCCACAAGCAATCTAGAATTCATCAGCAATTTTAGAATTATAACAATCAACTGTCATTGAAGACGGTTAAAAACAACAACATGCTTCCATGAAAAATTTAGCATTGATGATCAGTCCTTTCACATTTTCCTCATCGTCAGGGAATTTAGGAGACAAAAGGTTACAACCGTTGGAACCAAACATGCATCCAAATTCATGCAAAAACTAGTGATCAGTCCTCTCCCGGACTCAGTACTGTGGATTCTCTTTCTACATGACAAATTAGCTGATCAAGGTCTTCAACCACCATTAAAAGGTCGATAGCTTCAGGTTCAGCATTGCGCTTCATGAGAAAAGCGTCAGCTTGCTGCACTAGTTCCATTAAGGCAATGTTTTTAACTAAACATGTTTTAATGAAAACTATTTTACGTTCAAAGAGTCCAATATTACTTCAGCGCCTCACCTTGCTTCTCAATCTACGAATCCTATCCACAAACATCCCCACCAGAGTCCACACCTCAACCACCACCTAGGAATACCATTGCCTCTCCACCATGGCAGGTTCCAACAATCAAATTCCACCGTCGACTATCACTCCCTTGATTCCTGTTGGTAAATGTACTACTCCTGAGGTAAGGGTTTCTCATCCTATGACCACTCGTGCAAAGAGTGGAATTCATAAACCTAAACCTAAACCTAAATATGCAAACCTTACTACGTACTGCTCCACTTTTGGTTGAGGGTACATGTTGTAGTCATGCACAAAAACATGAAGAATGAAGAAAAGCAAATGGCAGATGAATTCAATTCGCTGCAAAGGGCATGTACTATTGGAATGTAAATGTATTTGCTGTGTTATTTCTTTTATAAGCAAGTCCTTTGAAGATTGAATGTAAGCCTTTAGATCATATTCTAAATGGCATCTAGATTAGAATGTGATGAGTAATATCTCATGACAAGTCTAAGCATCTTATATGGTGTCAAAATGAATTGATGGTTGTGATTGATTGTGTAATGTTGTGAGTGAGTTGAGCTGGTTGCTCTCTCCTCCAACGGTCATATATGTTTTCTGAGTTTCTTGCTTGGTGAGTAGAGAAATGAAATAATTCAAAAAGCTTCCATGTCTCTCTAACTTCCTTCTCTCTGTGCATATTTCATTTTCTTTGCTCTTCTCATTGCATAAAATCAATCCCTAACATGGCCTCAGAGCCAGGTTGGATCTCCAATTGCGCGTGAAATTGTGACGTCATAGGCAGTGAAGGAACTTGACAGAGAATCGGGTTTGATACTATTGAAGAACGATCTGAAAATCTCTGGGTAACTCGATAACAAGTATAATATGGCTGGATCGAGTAGTGCTGATCTTCGAGCACCGGTTTTCAATGGAGAAAACTTTGATTTTTGGCAGATAAAGATGAAGACCATCTTTAAATCTCACGACCTGTGGGATATGGTTGAAAAGGGGTATAATCCTCCAATGAAGAAAGAAGAAGAGCTCACTGCAACTGAGCTTAAACATCTGAAGGAAAACATGGTGAAAGATGCTAAGGCGCTCAGAATCATTCAAGGAGCTGCGTCAGATGAAATTTTCCCAAGGATTGCCATTTTGGAGACAGCAAAAGAGGCCTGGGATATACTGAAGCAAGAGTTTATTGGAGACAAACAAGTAAGATCTATGAAACTTCAAAGTTTAAGGCGTGATTTTGAATATACTCAGATGAGTGAACATGAATCATTCTCTGTATATCTTGTGCGATTGTTTGATCTTATTACACAAATGAAAAGTTATGGTGAGATTATTGGAAATCAAAGAATAGTGCAGAAATTATTGATTAGTCTTCCTAGATCCTATGATAGTATTGTAGCTGTGATTGAGAATACTTGAGATTTGGAGACAGTTGATGTGCAGGATGTAATTGCTACTCTAAAGGGGTATGAACAAAGAATTGAGAGGCACTCTGAAAATAGCACTGAAAAGGCCTTTGCTATCTTAAGTATAACTCCCAGGAAGAACAATTATAATGGCAATCAAAAATTCAAACCCACAAAGAACTGGAAGCCAAAGGGTAAGAAGTGGGATAATAAATCTGTGTACCAACAAGGAAAACTTACTGGATTCTCTGATGGTGCCAATAATGCTTGTAAGTACTATGATACATTTCACTTTGGAGAATGTTGGTTCAAAGGGAAACCAAGATGCCACAACTGTGATAAGCCATGGCATTTTGCCAAGGATTGTAGGTCTAAGAAGGTCACCCAACAGGCCAACTATGCTAGTCAAGTGGAGAACAATTTGACTATGTTCTATGTGTGTATGTTTGCTACCGTGAAAAAGGGTGAAGATATTTGGTATGTTGACAGTGGTTGTAGTAACCATACGACTGGGAGAGAAGATTTATTGATGAATGTAGATATGAGTATAACAAACAAGGTTAAGATGGGCACATGACAGTTAGTCAATGTAGTTGGAAATGGTGACAAGCAAGGGAAAAGATACAAAAAGGAAGTAATGTTAGTACCAGGTTTGAAAAAACATTTATTGAGTGTGGGACAGATGATAGAGCACGAGTATTACCTTGTGTTTGGAGGAACTGAAGTTAGGATTTATGAAGATTTTACATGCTCTAATCTGGTTGTCAAGATCCCTATGAAGGGAAATCAGAGTTTTCCTTTGAAGCTGCAACCTAGAATCCAAATTGCCATGAGAGCTAGTGTTGGACAAGCAGTTGAGATATGGCATAGAAGACTCTGGAATTTAAATATGAATGCTCTAATGGAACTACAAGAGCATGACATGGTAACTGGTTTACCTGAGCTAAGAATGAATTCCACAGTGTGTGAGGGATGTGCTATTGGAAAGCATTCCAGAGATGTTTTCCCTAAGGAAACAAAGTGGAGAGCTGCACTACCATTGGAGTTAATACACACTGATATATGTGGACCAATGCAAACATCTACCAAAGCTGGAAATAAATATTTCATCACCTTCACAGATAATTGTACTAGAATGGGATGGGTCTACTTTCTGAGAAGTAAATCTGAAGCATTTGGTGTATTTAAACTGTTCAAGGCAACTGTTGAACTACAAAGTGGATTCAAAGTGAATAAATTAAAGAGTGACAAGGGTGGGGAGTACACTTCTCTGGAATTTTCTCAATATTGTGCAGATCTTGGTCTAGAAAGGCAACTCACAATAGCCTACTATCCTCAACAAAATGGTGTTGCTGAGAGAAGAAATAAGACCATTGTAGAAATGGCTAAATGCGTGATGTTGAAGAAAGGCATTCCATTTGAGTTTTGGGCAGAAGTAGTTAACACTGTAGTCTATATTCTCAATAGATGCCCTACCAAAGCCTTGAATAAGAAGACTCCATTTGAAGCCTATACTGGAAGAAAACCTAGAGTGAAACACTTAAGAGTGTTTGGATCTCTGTGCTATGCACAAGTTCCATCACAGATGAGGCAGAAACTGGATGCAACAAGTGTGATATGCATATTTCTTGGCTATGGAACCTGTGAGAAGGGTTACAGATTGTTCAATCCTAAAACTAATAAGACGGTTATCTCCAGAGATGTAATTTTTTATGAGAACTCCTGTTGGGATTGGAAGTCTGGTACTAAGAAGACCTTGACTATCCCGGTTTCAAGTGACGTTTATGGAAATGAAGGGAGTGAAGCTGCAGCCATTGAAAATGATGAAGTACTGGAATGCACAGATCCCTTACAAGAGCAACATGAGCAAATGATTGCTTCTTCTTTAAGTCAAGAAGAACAAGTGGATCAAGCTGGTTCACAAAAGTATGATCACTCATCTCAGATTCAAAAGCTTGAATGAGATTTATGATAGATGCAATTTCTGTGTGATGGAACCTGAATGTTTTGAAGAAGCATCAGAAGATGAGGCTTGGAGAGAAGCTATGTCCACAAAGATTGAGATGATAGAAAAAAATGACACATGAGAGTTGGTTAAAAGACTATTTGATAAACCTGTAATTGGTGTAAAATTGGTCTAGCTTAATCTGGATGGCTCAGTGCAAAAGAACAAGGCACGACTAGTGGCTAAGGGCTATTCCCAAAAACCTGGAGTTGATTTCAACGAAACCTTTGCACCAGTGGCACGACTTGATACCATTAGAACTTTAATTGCTTTAGCAGCTCAGAAAGAATGGAAGCTGTTTCAATCAGATGTTAAGTCTGCATTTCTAAATGGTACACTGCATGAGGAAGTATATGTGGATTAACCACATGGATTTGAAGTTTAAGGACAAGAATATAAGGTTTACAAGCTGAAAAATGCCTTATATGGTATGAAACAAGCTCCCAGAGCCTGGTATGATGAAATCGATACATATTTCAATCGATCCGATTTTAAGAAAAGCCAAAGTGAAGCTACTTTGTATACAAAGTTCAGTGATGCAGGTGTGCTTATTGTATCTCTGTATGTAGATGATATTATCTACACAGGGTGTTCTGATGAAATGATTCTAGAGTTTAAGAAAGATATGATGAAGCAATATGAGATGTCAGATCTGGGATAGTTACATCACTTTCTTGGGTTAGGCATAATTCAAACTAATAAGGGTATCTTCATTCATCAGAAAAAATATGCTAAGTCTTTGCTTGAGAAGTTTGGATTGAAAGACTGTAAAGCTATGAAAACCCACGTGCAATTGATGACAGGCTGTCTAAGAAAGATGGGAGTGAAGCTGCTGATGAAAGTTTGTACAGGAAAATGGTTGGTAGTCTGCTATATTTAACAGCTACTAAACCAGATCTAATGTATGCATCATGTTTGCTGGCAAGGTTCATGAATAAACCTACCAGAAAACACATGGGGACAACTAAAATGGTTCTGAGGTATGTACAAGGCGCACTGGATTTTGGGATTGAATATCTGAAAGGAAAAACTGTTGTGTTAATAGGTTACTGTGATAGTGATTGGGCAAGAAGCTTGGATGACATGAAGAGTACCTCGGGCTATGCATTTAGTTTTGGTTCAGGAATATTCTCATGAGCTTCTGTTAAACAATGCAGTGTGGCTTTATCCACTGCAAAAGCCGAGTATGTAAGTGTTGCAGAAGCTACAACACATGCAATGTGGTTAAGGTTTGTTTTATCTTATTTTGGAGAAGAACAGGTGGAGGCAACACTTTTGCTATGTGACAGCACCTCTGCCATAGCTATGTCTAAGAATCTAGTGTTTCATCAGAAAACAAGACATATTATTTAGAGGTATCACTTCATAAGAGATGTCATTCAAGATGGGACAATTGAACTACACTATTGCAGCACAGAGAAGCAATTGGCAGACATCTTTACCAAGGCTCTACCTAAGAATCGATTTGAGTACTTGAGAACTGCACTTGGAATGAAATCAGCAAAACATTTAGAAGGGAGTATTGGAGTGTAAATGTATTTGCTGTGTCATTTCTTTTATAAGCAAGTCATTTGAAGATTGAATGTAAGCCTTTAGATCATATTCTAAATGGCATCTAGATTATAATGTGACGAGTCATATCTCATGACAAGTGTAAGCATCTTATATGGTGTCAAAATGAATTGATAGATGTGATTGATTGTGTAATGTTGTGAGTAAGTTGAGCTGGTTCCTCTCTCCTCCAATAGTCATATATGCTTTCCGAGTTTCTTGCTTAGTGAGTAGAGAAATGAAATAATTCAGAAAGCTTCCATGTCTTTCTAACTTCTTTCTCTCTCTGCATTTTTCATTTTCTTTGCTCTTCTCATTGCATAAAATCAATCCCTAACATGTACTTGGTCTTTGGTTCCATATAAACCAAACATGAATGTACATTCAAATAACTAGGTTTTTAGATTTAAAAGATGTTCAAACGGATCAATTGAGCGTTACAAGGCTAGGTTGGTTGCTAATGGCTACCGTCAACTTGCCTATGGTGAAACTTTTAGTCTTGTAGTGACTCATTCCACTATCAGAATAATCTTGGCTTATGATGATCAATTTTATTGGCTTATCAGACAATTGGATGTTCAAAACGCTTTCATGCATAATAGTCTAACTAATGAAGTCTATATAAAACAGCCAATGAGATTTGTTGACCTTTAATACTATTCTCATGTCTGCAAGATTCAACAGTCCTTAAATGGTCTCGAACGCTTTCCTGCATTATAGTGTTGTTGGTGCCTTACAAAATATCTCACGTTCACAAGGTCAGATATCGTTTGTTGTGAACCATGCATGTCAGTTCATGCACCAACCTACTACAACTCATTAGATTGCTGTAAAACGCATTATGTGTTATCCAAAGTCCACTCCTACTCATGGTTTAGTATATAAACCTAGTGCACTCTCTCTAGTGGCTTATGCCGATGTTGATTATGCTGGTGATCCTAATGATAGAATTTCAAGCCAAAACTTTGTTTCCTGAAGCTCGAAAAAGAAACTAGGTGTCTCACGGTCAAGTACAGAGGCTGAATATAGACAATTAGCCTACACTGCTGCAACACTTTCATTGTTTTCCATGTTGTTTATAGATCTTCATCTTCATTTGGCTTCTCCAAAAATTTGGGTGTGACAATGTGTCTGCCGTTTCAATGGCTTCACGCACTCGCCACGTGGAAGTCGATTATCACTATGTCAGAGAGAAGGTCACTCGAAAGAAATTGCTGGTGAATTATGTTGCCACCAAAGATCAAATTAATTGTTGATTTTCTCACCAAAGGACTATCCATTGCTCTTTTTAATTTGTTGCTTGTATTTTTTCATAGCTAAATGCTTATTGGAGTGATGATTTTACTTTTTAAAACTCGCAATTCTAGGAGTTTTTACAGTCACAGACTCACAAATGTTTACGAGATATGGGGTTGCTGGAAATTGTTAATATTTTCTCACTTCTGCTACTGCATCTTTGATGGATCCGGGGTTTAGGGTTTAAGCATTAAAAAATTAATAAATTTGGGTTTGGTGAAGCCCAAAAATATATGGAACAAGGCGGATAGTTACAGAGGCAACCCAATTGATGTACAAGGTCCATGCTCATTGCTCACTTGCATCTTCTTTTTCCCAGATACAACTGACTTTGGGAAGGGAGCGATTCGAACAAATCTTTTGAGATGATTTCTGTTGGAAACACTGTTATTCATTAGCGTTTATATATCTTACAAGTCTTGTTATTATAAATACTAGCCTTTCTGCACGCGCTCACGCTCGTGCGAAAGGCTTTTTTTTAATCACAGCTCGCTATGCGTGACTTACACATTTTAGATGTATTTATATGCGATGATTGGTTCAATGAAATTTTGGCCAAAGAGAAGGAAATTGTTCTAAATTGGAAGTTAAATTGTATGCTTTGGTAAATGAATAATGGTTATGAGTTGCACGTGGATTTAAGAAAATTATTTGGAGAATGATGACTAAGGATGGTGAACTCCATTGTTACTTTAAGGATATGTTGTTGACATTTAAGAAAATATGAATAGTTTGTAAGGAATTGAATTATTGACTTAGAGAAATATGATTAATGAAAATAAATTAGCTATAATTTTTAACTTGGGCCTATCAATTAAATTAATTCTTAAAAATAAATACTTCGAGGTCAGGGCGTTACAATACCCACCATCACTTTTAAGTGCATAAGCCACCATATCATCAATGAGACGGTGCTCAAACCTTCCATTCCAATAGGATATAATCAATAAAACAACACCATTTGACCTCAGGATCCATTCTATGCGAAACAAAATCGCTAGGCTTTTCAGTCCTGATTCCTTACCATATGCCAGCAGCTTCAAACTTTGATTTCCAGTTAGCTTCATAAACTTCTTGAAACATGTCCTTGAATCTTATAAACTTCTTGAAGCATTATCCAATTAGGAGGCTTCAATTGAAATTCCTGATGCATAAAAATCAAACCTAAATTGAAATTATAATCAATTAGGGGGCTTCAATCAAAGAAATTCCAAATTCAAAATAAAAATTTCTAGCAGTCATCGTGGCTGCTGTAGTAGTCATCATAGTCCATCGTCGTCCGACCACACAAACCTTAACGGCGGAGAACCACAGAACCAAGTTGGTTACCTGGAAAAGATGGCACTGAAGACGCCGGGGCGTAGGTGGAGGAGAGAGAATTGCTAGGAAGAAAACTGATTCTTTTCCTCCGCGTGTGGTTCTTAAGATGAGTGAAAGAGTTCCCCCGGACGTGGTTCTTGTGCGGGACGACAACGGTTTCTTTTGCTTCCATCACGCGGATTCTTCTCGAAAGATTGTGGGAAAAAGACTGCCTCTAATATTTTGTAATTATTTTTTATTTTATGACAAAATTATTCCTGCCATTTTGTTTCTATTATTTTCAGCTCGAAAGATAGTGGGAAGAAAACTGTCTCTAATATTTTGTAATTTTTTTTTTGATTTTATGACAAAATTATCCCTGCTATTTTGTTTCTATTATTTTCAGCTAGTTGTGAATTTTTTTGTTTGAGGGGCTTTATAGTCCAATTATTTTTGGTGAAGCCTTGAGACACCAAATTGGGCTTATGGCTTTCTAATATTAAAGATTAATAAATCTTTATTAAAAAACACAAATGATTTACGAAAAAAGTACTTAAAAGCTCTTCTTTAAAAAGCACATTCAAAAAATGTTTCTACGACTTGTAAACACTTTTAACTTTTTTTGCCAAGCAAAGTCCGAAGCCCTTACTGTCATTTATCGTCTTTAGAAAATAGAAGGGAGAAGTGAGTGGTGTATATTAAAATGAAAGGAATTGGAAGCAGTTTTACTTTGTTGTTTTAATGTTCGAAGAGAATTCATTCCACTAGGATGTATGATATATTTGCTATCAAATGATAAAGACTAGTCAACCACTGGAATTTCTATACTCTTAGTCAAATTACAAATGGAATTTTGTTTATCATGACCAATTATACTCGGCTGTTTCTTTAAGAACAAGAAATAATTCAGATCGAAACCCCCCAGAAAAATAAGGGCAGAATAAAACTTCGTGTATTCTATTACTTTCTCACTCATTACATGATAATATGTGACGTTATGGGTGAGAAAGAGAGAATTTATCTAACTGTAAACACGAAAATTTTTGAAAGACAAGAACAGAACACGTGTACAAAATAATATTTGTATTTGATGATTTGATTTTGGGGTTACAATCTCTATTTGATTTGGTCCTCTGATTCGATCTCCGTGAGATATTGATTTGTGGATTTGATGGGTTGTTGATCCGAAGAGCCGTTGGGGCTTGATCTTAGGATGAACGAGGATGATGAACGATGGATGAACTTCAAGGGGCTTTTGGGCTTGATCCTCAAAGAACGATGAACGATGGTGATGAACAAGCGATGGACTTCAAGAGGCTTTTGGGCTTGATTCCTGAAGAACGGATGTGTGGATCCAAGGGCCGTCGGGGCTTGATCTTGGAAGATGGATGAACGATGAATGGATCTTCAAGGGCTTTTGGGCTTGATCTTGAAGAACAGTTGTGTTGATCCAATCCAAGGGCCGTCGGGGCTTGATCTTGGATGAAGAATCGGCACGTGACCAAGGTGCTTTGTTGATTCTTCAAAGGTTTTGGCGAAGTTTCTTCAAGGGCCGTTGGGCTTGATCTCAAAGGTGGATGAACGTTTCTTCAAGGGCCGTCGGGGCTTGATCTCGAAGAACGAACTTCAAGAGAATTCTCTTCCAATTTGGGAGTAGAGAAATGTATTTGTGAATTGGTCTCTTCAAATGAATGAAATTGGCTTCTATTTATAGAATTCCAAAACTTGATTTTTAGATTTAAATAATCAGATGAAATAAGTCGTTTCTGCTAGGTGTTGACACGTGTCCTGTTTGACGGCTTTTCTGACTCTTTTCGAATTTTCGTCGAATCACACATTATGTGTATAATTTATGTAATACATGAGTGTTAATATTTTGACCATCGATCAACATTTTATTTACCGAAATTTCACTGTCTACACTAACACTCAACAACTTTTGGGTAAGGGATTAACAAATACATGCAAGAGAGAAACTTCAATCGGGTTTTCCTGCAAGAGTAGCTCTCAACAGGGCCGGTTCATAGATTTTTGAAACCCGGAGCGACGCCAAAAAAAGTGTCCTAACTTCGTGTAAGAAAATTATTTATTTTCACATGTAAGACATCGATAAATTATACTTAGAACAACACTTCAAACTCAATAATTTATAAATACATAAAGACTAATTTATTTTGTATTGAGAGAAGTAAACCAAAAAAATTTGGGCTTACAAGTAGATATATGTTGAGTTTTGTTTACCATCTGAACTTTGAAAGTGTTTTTGTATAAATCGTGAGGTATTTTTTCTCATTTACTAACCTTGTCAATATGGGACTAAAAAATAATGATGTTTTCAAGTCTTTAATTGATATGTATTAGTAATGAATGAGCACTAAATTAAGCCTTTTGATGACATATCATATGATTTGCAAATTTGCCCTAAAGATTTGGTCTACGCATTACTCTTTGTTGAAGATTAGACTTGAATTGAAACGAATATTTAAAAATAACAACCCACATAGCTACTAGCTAGTAACTAAAAATAAATTAACCAAACAAAAATTTGTAAAAATTGAAAAGAATAAACATGCACATAGCATTTTGAACTTAGGATCTCTCGTTAATTTTAAACAACAAAAACAAATTGCTTCTAATTAAACTTCTTGATCCTTTAAGCACATGTGGTGTTTTGAACCCAGACCTCCTCATTATTTTCAAATGACAAAACCACAACTTTTAGTTAAATTTGTGTGTTATTAAACCAAAATTTATAAATTTCTACTCTTATGAAAACATATATAAATATATCACCTTAATAATTTTGGTGCCCCCAATTTTTTTGGACCTCGAACGGTTGCCTTACCCGCACTAGGCTTGGCCGGCCCTAGCTCTCAAGTGCGGTTGTATCAAGTGAAGTCAAACAAGACTAAAATATAGTGTCAGTCAAATGTCATAGATTAGCAAAAGGTATCTTACGAATGATGCGATCGGAATGCCCCAGACAAGTGTTTCTCAATATACATTAAGCAAATACTAAACTTCCCTACTAGGATGGGTCTTACACTTAGTCGAATCGCATGAGGTCAAGCAAGACTAAAGTAAAATGTCAATGAAATTTCGCAGTAAAGTATATCAAACAAATAATGTAATCAGAATGCCTCTGCACAAGTCTTTCTCAATACATCATGCAAAAACGCATTCCCTACATATTAAAGTTGCACGGTTTTTTATCTATATTGGTCGAGTGAACAAGCATGAAGCTTGAAGCATGAAATAAATAGTTAAACACCCCCATGAAATAAATAGTTAAACACCCCTCACCTACTCCTTTACCAAGACCTACTCAAGACACAAAACAGTACGCCATATGTAATAACACAAGTAAAGAAAAGTTTTTTTTTTCTCCTTCAAGTGTTTATCTACTTATATAATAACAAATAACGTATGTATACGTACATACTAAAAAATCTCTCATAGTCAACAGACGTGTCACAACTTAATAATCAAAATTCCTTCACCAATTAACCACACAATCTTCAATAAATACAATTATTAAGGGATAATAGCTCTAATACTTTTCTAGCTGAGACAATTATTAAAGATTTAATGTAATGGCGGCTAATTAATTAACTTTTCCCCCTATTTTCTTACAATGATGTGCTTCGGAAATTCATTAATTAAAGTTTCAACCAATACCATACATATTAATTCAGTCCAATAATTAAAGGTCGCATTATTCTGTATTTGTAGAAAAATATTATTGGCTTCGATGGATCTCTGTCAATGTGTCATACTTCAAAGCAGAAATTAAGGATGTTTGGGATAAAAAGTGAATTACGTATCCAATACGTCCCCCACATGCATGTGCATGCTCATAAATACTATCAACCCTACGTACCAATACATCGTTTAAATAGCATGACTAAACAAGTAAAAAGGTTCTTGTGCAGGAGATATTTTTTAGTGTACTAGGACTACAGAGTAGTACATCACATGTTGTTATATAATTGGAAGAAATTTTTTTTTTTAATTGTCCCTTCAATTGTATAATAACATGTGGTGTTTCGCCCCGTGTTCTGGATATATTAAAAAATCTCTCCTTAGGTGGATTAATTGGTAGATGTACTTTTTACTTAGCAGATAATTTGATTGAATGCATGTTTCATTAGTCGAGAATATTCGATATTCATGCATGAATGGCAAATGAATCCAAAAGAGAGTGCATTTGAGAATACGAGTAAGAACAAATTGGTAACCAAAGTGTATATAATTATTAATTACTAGGATTTAAGGTTTTATTTCGAATAGAGGCTTATATTCTGAGAAATTGATGTATGGTACTGGACACGAGTCGTAACAATTTTTTTTTACAGCTAAATAAATTCATGGAGTACAATAATACAGTCACGTTGTTTCTAGAAAAAGGTGAGTGCTGATAAACTCACCTTATTGTCTTCTTTTTCCACTCAATTTTTAATAAAAAGATTCATACCAATTTACCATCTTGTAAAATGACATCGACGAACCAAAGCAAAAATGAAAAAGAAGATTCTCTTCTTTATTCACCATCTCTTAGCAACTATCTCAATTCTTTCCAATAAATATTTTCTTTACTTTCTATTCCTCTAGCTTAATTCTACCGAAATAAAAATCAAGAAGGGAGGTATTGGCGGTGAGTGGAGGCTCGGCTGGGCTTATTAGAACTCTAACATTTCTTCTTCTGATATTTTTTTTTAATTAGATATATATTATAGGTTATTTTAGAAATAATAGTGGGTGGAAAAATAGTATATGAAATTTTTTTTTTTAACTTTTTGTGGTAGGTGGGATTATAATGTGCTGGAAAAATAAGACATTGGGTGGTCTAGCAATACTAAAAAATGTGTAGCAGTGGAACATTGTCACATGATATAACTAATTTACCCATGTTATAACTTATAACAAAAAAAATGTAAGATCATCATCTACTCACGTCATAACACATAAACTTGTAATACTGTATGATTGTATTCCAATATGATATCCTAATATTTCCAACATAAATTTATGACTATATTACAGGATACATGTCATGTGTGAATATGGAAAACTACATCATTGAAATGTATGATCTTATTAGTGAAAGAAAATGTCAAAGTCATATAGATTGAGGTTTTAGCTTAATGAAGACGAGCAATGTACACCCAAAACTTAAGATTGGTTTGATAATTTTGGAAGTTGACTTGCCCCATTGCAATTTGCAAGCTAGGCATGATAGGATGGACAAAGCTTTGCCACACTAGAAAAATGGAGCAATATGCGCACCATGCCATTGCCACTACCCGAATTCATTCATCATTTAAAAATGGTGAGCCGACCACTAAAATTTTCAAGTCATTTATTTCTTTCCAAATTAGTGGAAGAACTAGAGCATGTCAACGACCTTCGAAACCTAAGTGCGAAATATATGGAAAATTATAGAACCCCAAATAAGGTAGCTTTCTAGTGCCGTATCGACAAGGAAATTTAACCACCACACTAAGCACCCCATTCATTTTTCATCCGACTTCTTTCATACAACTTTCACCATCATTTATCCCAATACTACGATATGTAATTTCTTAAAGAGTCATTTATATAGAGATTTTTCTTTTTAGTCATGAACATGAGCCGGTACTATAAGTGTCATAATACAAGTTAACAAGTGGTTGGATATTTGAAAAAACAAATTTCATCCACTTGTATTATAAGTTGGTGTGCCGAGCGATGTTCTGGCACACTGAAAACTTTCTCTATTGTACATATAAATATAGAGATCTTAACACTTTATATCATAGTGTTTGAGCTAGAGCTAACTAAAATTTAATGTTTTTTTAGCCAAAATGATTATTGATATTAACATAAATTCTCACTTTGGTCTCTAAGGTTTGAAATCAATAAAAATAGTCTTTGAGTTTGTCCACCATCAATCATTTTGATCATTATGTGTAAAATTATATTAAATAAGTACTAAAATGACAAAACACTTTCAATTTAATGAACAATGAGCCAACATTATTTGACAAAATCGAATGTATTATTGCCATTTGATTGTTATTTAATTAAAATTTTCACGGAACAAAAAGATTAAAACAATTGATGGTGAACAAACATAAGACCAACTCAGTTGATTTTAAATGTTAGGAACCAAAATGAGCAGTTATACAAGCGTGAAAGACCATTTCGTTTAAAAAGTCAAATTTTAATTAGGAATTAATTAAAGAAATGTTAATTAACCATTCTTTTAGGAAAGTAAATACTTTCTTGAAATAATGAGTGTACGGCTCATAGTATGGAGAAAGATCCGCTGCAGCCTGTGGATATCCTTCTTATCCAACAGTTCAGCTCAACAACATGAGCGCGTCACACGCACACACCAATGAAATCCACTCACGCTTCCCACATCCACACCACAAAGCCGAAGCGCGCGTGAAACAACTGCATCCCTTCACTGTACACAAGACAATGTACTTACAACCCCGTCCAAATACGATTAGCATCGGGACCCACAGTCCCCACTTCGATGCGTGTGATTTCAACACGTGTCCCAAGGCCCAGATCTACGTAGAACCGGACGGCTCCTCCGAAAACGACGTCGCGCCTTGCGCCGTACACCGCAATACCAACCCTCGGAGGGTGCAAAGTTGCTGCTCTATACTTATCGCCAAAATACCGTGTTAAGATAATGCTAAACCATTGTGGGCAATTAACTACCAACCAACATCGTGATTAGAGCCCCTAATCACAGAATTAAGAGCTTAAACCCTAATTATTAACTCCAGGTGCGGGACCTGCGAAACGATAAAACCCAACTTATCGCGATAAATTGTCGGCGTGCGATCGCATCGCACCGGCGACCACTAACCACTATCTGATACGGAACCACGATTTCGGCCTCGACGTGTCGAGAATGGAGGGCCGGGATTTTCGACACGTTTTCAAGACATAATTTGGGGTGGGCCCGGCCGGACCGCCGTATAGCTGGCTGGCATTTATTGGGGGCTTCGGGCACTTTGAAGCATATTTGTTTGTTAGCACACAAACGCAACGCCCACTCGACCCGTCGGTGCACGTCACGCACGCCTGTCACGCGTTTTATGTTCCTCTCTCTCTCTCTCTCTAGGATTGCTCGCACCACATCATGTCATGACGCCACCACCACCAGTGCTCGTCTTCTTCCCTCTCTCCTACTCCTCCATCCCAATCTCTCTCGCTTCTTAAATCGCTGCCCCCCGCGGCGAAAGCTCCGGCGATTGATATCGCCGGGGAATACGGCGGATCTGGAAGGGGATTGCAGCTCGCATTTGGGGTTGGATTGCCCGGGTCTGGAATTCGAGTGTCGCGGCAAAGATCGGAGCTTTCAATTTTTTTAATTTGGGATTTTGTTTTTGCTGTGAGAAATTAGGGTTCTTGATGCAATTTTTGGAGGGAATCTTCGAGCGCGAGAGTTTTGGAGCAAATCTTTGGGGAATGTGGTGAGTATCTAGGCTCCGTTTTGGGAAATCGGGTTCTCTGATCTTTGCTGTTTTCTATAAGTAGCGGGGGCTTAAAGAAAGAAAGCCATTTTTTGGATCCGGTATCGGCCAAGACGCACCGTTTTGGGCCACTGCGTTGATGTTTGTAGGAGGAGGAAGAGAGAGAATATACAGAGATTGATGTGCAAGGTGGAGAAGAAGGATAGGAAGGGAGTGATGGGAATTAAGGTACTGGGAGGCGGCGGAGGAGGGGAAAAGTTAAAGAACTCGGTGCTGGTCACGGCGGCGTCCTCGCCGTCGAGGTCGAAAATGAAGCTGTGGATGATACGTGCGACGACGTCGATTTTGTTGTGGACGTGCATCGTGCAATTAATGGCGTTGGGGGATATGTGGGGGCCTAGGGTTTTGAAAGGCTGGCCTGCTTGTTTCTCGCAGGAGTCCGCCGCCGCCTCCTCCGTTTTGCAAGACCCATTGCCTTCTGCTCCGGCCATAGCTCTTCCGCCCAAGAGTGAGTTTGTTATTATTTTCTAAATTTTCAGGAAATTGGGGGCGTTTTGAAGTTTTTTGGATGTGGGTTCTTGTAAGTAATTGCTAATCACTCCAAATGGCAATTGGGTTGTTTTTGGATGATAAGTATATGATTGTTCTGCGTTTTCTGATTTTTTGAAACCAACCCAAATCCTCACTTTTTGTGTGTAATGCAAACTAGTACTTGGAGAAGTCTAGTGTCCCTCCAAAGTTAATAGCTCAGCAGCTGCTTTGGCTCCAAGCATTGAAATACTAGAAGGTAGAAACTTGTAATCCAGAAAGCAGCTACCCAGTTCAAAGTTAACTAATTTATACAGGCAGTTACGAACCGGTGGAGTATGGTGATATGGTGATAGTGTTTGAACTACTAATGTAAATTACAGTAGTCTGTACCTTTTTCATCTCTGTCCTGACTTTGTTTGTATTGGTCTTTATATTTTTCTTTGGTTTTCGATGATTGTTGAATCGGCCTTTAATCTAAATTTGTTTTGTTTGCCATCAGGAGTTTATAAAAACAATGGTTACCTTATGGTCTCATGCAATGGGGGACTCAATCAAATGAGAGCAGCGGTAAGTGGTTGGCGGCTGTTTACTTTGTATTTAACAGGAATTCGTCTCTGGTGATTAACTTACTTGACGTTATAAGTCTATGATTACAAATTTCATTTTTTCTTTCTTGGTGGTGATGTCTACAGATATGTGACATGGTTGCTATCGCAAGATATTTGAACGTCACTCTCATAGTCCCTGAACTTGACAAAACCTCCTTTTGGGCCGATCCCAGGTATGCCATTATTCTAACGTTTTCAAGTTATTGATTGTTGTTTAAACTGTAAAAGGATGACTAGGTTTCTTCCACCCAGTATTGAGAGTTCTTACCTTTTCTTGATATTGCAGTGAATTCAAAGACATATTTGATGTGGATCATTTCATCACATCCTTGAGAGATGAGGTTCGCATATTGAAAGAGCTGCCTCCCCGGGTAAAGAGGAGGGTGGAGCTAGGAATGTTTTATACCATGCCACCAGTTAGTTGGTCTGACATGTCTTATTATCGTAATCAGGTTAGTTGTTTGCATTGTTCTCTATAACTTAGCTGGAAATTCTGTATGGTGCCACTCTTAAACATTTATAAACCACGTCATAATTGATTGAAATAAAGTCCTTATTCTTCTTTCTGTTTCGTACAGATTCTCCCTCTGATACAAAAATACAAAGTTGTACATCTAAATAGAACTGACGCTCGACTTGCCAATAATGGACAACCTTTAGAGATTCAGAAACTTCGCTGCCGAGTAAATTTTAGTGCTCTGAGATTCACTTCTCAGATAGAGGAGTTGGGTAGAAGGGTTATCAGGCTTCTAAGAAAAAATGGTCCATTCCTTGTACTTCATCTTAGATATGAGATGGACATGTTGGCATTTTCTGGTTGTACTCAAGGTTGTAACATTGAGGAGGTGGAAGAGTTGACAAGAATGAGGTAATCTATACTTCACACTCAATGGATAAAGTGCAGTAATATATTAATTTGTCTGTCTGATGGTTTCGTTTTGGCAGATATGCTTATCCCTGGTGGAAAGAGAAAATAATAAATTCCGACCTGAAAAGGAAAGATGGTTTGTGTCCTTTGACACCTGAAGAAACTGCTCTTACATTGAGCACCCTTGACATTGACCGGGATATTCAGATTTATATTGCAGCTGGTGAAATCTATGGTGCAGAGAGGAGAATGGCAAGTCTTGGAAAGGCTTTTCCAAAATTGGTAAGTACAAAAAAGCTGAAGCCCCCTTCTGTATTTTATATTTTGTTACTTTTATGTTTTCAGTTCTTACAAGTTGTCTTTGATTTTGTTCAAACAGGTCAGAAAGGAGACACTGTTGGAACCATCAGACCTTAGGTTCTTTCAAAACCACTCATCCCAAATGGCGGCATTGGATTATCTTGTCTCATTGAAGAGTGATATTTTCATTCCCACATATGATGGAAACATGGCTAAAGTTGTTGAAGGCCATCGCAGGTACTTTCTGCTTACAGGGTAGTTTTCCTTTGTTCATAGAAAAAGTTATATGGAAAATTTTCAATGCATCTTGTGGATTTGTTTTGCTTCGGTCGGTTGACCCTAGCCAGTTATTTGTTGTCCCAAATACTCTATGAGGAGACGATTATTTGTGTACGCTCCTATGCACCAGTCAGACTTTTTTTTTTAAATTTTTTTTGAAACAATTGCCAGTTTTGGAGCTGTAGTTCATCAACAGGTTCATATATTGGAATCCTTGATACTTGTGATGAAAGATGTATTTTCTACATGACTTACTTCATGCTATTTTCCTCAGTTTAATTGTTACTCGATCGGCTGCCCTTATTTCTTATTAATGGTGAAAGTTGTCATCTAAAATTAAACTTTGTATGTTCATGATTCTTCAGGTTTCTTGGGTTCAAGAAGACGATTCTACTGGACAGAAAGCTTCTTGTTGATCTGATAGACCAGTACACTAGTGGCTCATTAAATTGGGATGAATTTTCATCTGCAGTAAAGGAAGCTCATGCAAATCGCATGGGGAACCCAACAAATAGGTTGATGATTCAAGACCGACCTAAAGAAGAGGACTATTTCTATGCCAACCCGGAAGAGTGTTTGCAACCATCAGATGATGAACTAAGTAGTACGTGATAAATAATGTTAGACGACTTCTGACGCTCATCCATGGTCTACATTGTTGGCTACTTTCCCACACAGATCTATTAGAAAAGTTGTCTGCAGAGGTGTGGCCATAACGAGCATTTTGTTCTGAGGAGGCGATGGAGATTGTTGAGGTGGAAGTAATCTTCAAGAAGAGCCCGAGAGGATGCACGCACGTATGGTACGAGCTGTAGTTCATCTGTTATCTTTTGTATAAGCCGAAATAATCCATCCAAATCATGTATAGAAGCTACCCTGCCATTCAGGGTGGGAACGAAATTAAACTGCATTCTGTGTGGGGAGGGAAGATCATATATAGCTTTGGTTTTACTGGAACTGCGAAAACTCATCATCAAGAGGTGAATCCCTATTCCTTTCATTTTTTTTTTTTGGTAATTTTTTTGTTTCTTTTAGATCAAACCCTATGGTATTGTGATTCCCTTAGCATATTATATACTACATCCTCAAAGTTTTCTGCTTGCACAGATCATTCTCTCTTTCCCCCGTTTTGTAACACCGGTCACCGGCGTCAGTCCAACTCAGAGAGAACGGCCAGGCCGGCCGGGATCCGATGATTGTGTATTTTTACACCAATTCTCCATTAATTTATAAGGAAAATTAATGAAAATGACTTGAAAATTTTAAGTTTTAATCAAAATGACAAAAAAGTGTTGTAAGTAAATAATACCAGAAGTGACTTTTTAGAGTGAAAATATGGTTTTTCATTAAAGTGAACAGTATATTGAGTGTTTTCCATAAGTGTTTCGTTTACTTGGAGATCAAGGTTCCAGTTCCATGTAAATCTCATACGACAATGACAGGTCAAACATGTTACCCTAACAATACGTCGGCTTCCATTTTTGTTAACAATTTTGTTCCCAAAAAATTGGTTGGTGGAAGGGCTGTTTTTTTTTAAATGGATTTGGAAATTTGAGAAAGAAAAAAAAAAGGGAAAGAAATATAGTTGTGGTAATATTTTTTGTCGGTGGAGATTTGGTTTTTCATGTGAAGGGAAAGTGAAAGGAATGATTTTGGTCCTTTGATTTTCCTTAGCTGGCATTGGCATTGGAAACCTTGTTGTATATGGCAAGCATGTGATCGAGATAGCTTTGTGCACCCAGAGTGTTTTTTTCGTTTAAAGAGTTGGGAGCATCTCAAAAGGATGTGTCAGAACTGTCATATTGATATACAATAGTAAAAAATGACAGCAAATTCTCGCCAATTAAATCTTTTGTTTCTTATGTGGAGCTCAATCAATTGAAAGTAAAGCCTTCTGACCTCAAATTTGACAGTTGTTGACAATTGATTTAATGATTTAAAAAAAATGTTGTGCTTTCCAAGTATTTTGAATTATAAAATGATATTTTTATTTAACATATCAGGTGCAGCAAAAAAATGTACAAAAAGTGAAATTACCATATAAGTTATTAAATATCGTTTTGATGTTTACATTTGACATCTCCTTTGGTGATACTCTACTATATCATGATCATTTTTCTTTGCAAATAAATTACCACTTCTTGTGCGTATATTAATTCTTTTTCTTTTTTGTGATCCATGAATAAGTTATTTGGTATCACAACTCACACATTAGACGGAAAAATTTGGATTCAATAAGAGAGGTCAACTATTAAATCTAAATCATATAAAAATCAAAACCAGACAACTTGATTCTTTATATACAAAAATCAAACTCCCATATATCACTATAAAAAAAGGAAAACTAATGAAAAGGGCTTGAAAACTTTGAGTTTTAACGATAAGGACAAAATAAAGGATAAAGTGAATAGTATCAGGATTGACTTTTTAGTGTAAAAATGTGGTTTTTCGTTAAAGTGAACAGTACCGGAAGCTTTTCGTTAAAGTTCCCTAAAAAAAAAGGTTACAAGCCCTAAAGTATTGAGCTAAATTATTATTTATTTGTTTGGTTAAGAAGACTAGTGGTTCTTTTCCCCTAGGACAAATAATAACCACCACCACAAGAACCAAAAATGATCTCATCATCTCAATTAATTGTAAAAAGAATACAAAAGTGTCTTAATATTTTCATCATTGTTTTAAATACTTTACTTTGTCTTGTTTCGATAATTAATTTATATATATATATATATATATATATATATATGGAGTTACATACAATATATAAATTAATCATGATAGAGAAGTGATGCCTAGAGTTTTATGTGCCTTTTTTTCTCTTATAAAAAAACTATATAATATTTTGAGAATCGTTTTGAGATTTGTATGATCCAAGAAATCCACAGTGAACAAAGAGCATTATGTCTAGTAATTAATTGGTCAATACTCAATAACCCTAATAACCACCACGGGTTGGTTCAGTGGTTGGGGACGAATTTCAAGTTGATATTTCACACAGCACATTCTAGGTTCAATCTTGCCGCTAATAAATCACACGATGATAGTCAGATAAGGTTAAAATGCCTCTATAAATTTTATCATTGATAAGATTTTAAGTTGCTTGCGGTGTACTTCGTCTTGAGCATGAAAGGAAATGCAGAAACACCTTAACTTGTATTTGAAGTCAATAAATAAAGAATCCATTATCTTTTACTGCACGAGTGTGATGGTCATAAAACTCAAATATCATCTGTTAGGTTGATATTATATGCATATTTTTTGGTCATGGTTTTAAATGAAATTGTTGAGTACATTGTATAATGTATATAAAATTATAAGTTGGAAGTTTTCAGGGTTTACGATGCTCTTAGGTAATTGAAGTGAGAAAAAGTCTTCAGAAGGCGATCCCTATGATAATATTGACCCGATCCAATGTTTTAAAAACTTGATCCAACCATTTATTTACTAATTAATAAATTAATTTGTAGTATTCCACATCGACCAATGAAGAGCGGGTAATATGCCTTATATGTATATTCACCCTTCCATATAGCACGAAGCTTTTTGGAAGCTCATTGGCTTCGGAATTCGTTGGAACTCCGAAGTTAAGCGAGCTCAGGCGAGAGCAATCCCATGATAGGTGACCCACTGAGAACTGAGTCTAGGACGTGAGAGTTTGGTGTAATATTCAAATTATACTATTATCAAAATATATTTAATCATGAACAGGTTAATTAATAAATTATAGAGAGGTTTAATAAAACACCTCCGGTACTATTCACTTTTAACGAAAAATCATTTTTTTACCTGTCACTATTTATTATACCTTTAAAAATGGCTTTTCGTTAAAAGGGAAGTTTTTTTTTTTACTTTTCGTTAGTTTTCCTTAAATTATATAGGGACGTGACATAATCAGTCTTATTGGTTGCAGAGTTTGGTGTAATATTCATGTTATACTATTATCAAAATATATTTAATCATGAACAGGTTAATTAAAAAATTATATAGTTTCGTATCAGTGAACAATTTATAAGATTGGGTAGTAGGTTAGGCTGGCATACCTCTCTAATTGGGTTGGCCCAAATCATTTTTAAGGAAAAAGAGAACGGAAAATGATTAATGAGCCACTCAATCGATGCACACCGTTAAGGGCTGCATGGAATAATTATGATAAGAAATGAGTAAGATAAAAAAAAATATTCATTAGTACTTCATCCACAAGAAATAAAAATTACAAGAAGAAAAAGCAGCTTCTCAGCATTAGAATGGAAGCCTTGACAATAAAAGAGATTCAGTTTACACTCAAATCTCGTCTCCGGACACCAAAAACAATAGATAATATTTCGGTTGGGAAATGTATGGAATTTGGATCCCAACTAACTAAATACACTGTAAGAAATGAGAAACTACATGTACATTGTACACAATAAATCTCTATCTCGATTGGGTAGGTTAAAATACACTAGCAGAAGACATAAAAAGCAACGATAAACCTTATCTCACTAAGTAGGATCGACTGTATGAATCCTATGATGTCGCTGCGTTCGGTTTAGTGCCAAGTCTTCCGCCACCAGCAGAAGACATGAATAATTATAAACCCCATACTTCATCAAAGGGGTTCTTAAAAAATGAATTAAGTATATTTAAAAATAATAATTAATTAGTTTCTGCATGTCTTGAGTTTCTTTTGGGCGTGCTCAGATTCTTCACTGCTTGCAATTCCAGAGTGCTTTTTCCGTAAAGTGCTTATGGGAATCTCATTTTCCTGCAGCAGAACGACAGACAGGTTTAGCTGTGTTATACAAACTCAAATTCGATGCGTTTTGTGACAGCTACACGAACATGATATACCTTAATAGCAGAGTTCGGTATAGGTGATCGTCTATTTGCTCGCTTCCCTAGCTCGATTTGCACGGAGATGCTGGCCAGTGACAAATCCACGCCGGAACTCTGCAGGGCTTGTGTCAGCGTATTCAATAACCTGTCCAACGCCGAAATCCGCTTATGTCATTCACTCATATATCTATACGCTTCTTCAAAGTAGAGATTTCAAGGTTTATGGTTTGCACAGTTTCGAAATAAGCTCAATAAACTCGAAACAAACACGGAAAGACCGATTGAATATGTAACTTAGAGCACAAGAAAACTCACCTTTGGGAGTAGGCACTTGAGATGTTAATTCGACCGCCTTCAATTGTCAGCTCCGGTTCTTTCAGCTTATCCCGAGTAGCAGCACCATCAGTGGTACGTGATATCGTCTGACATAACGTATGTTGATGTTGAGATGTGTTCTCTGCATCAGATGGCAATCTAGGTGGAACTTGAGGTACTGCGGCGGCAGCACCACTAGTCCTGACAGGAGTGAACAAGTTTGGCTGCGTTGACAAAGGAAAGGGCATCGGCTTGCTTGTTATTCCAGGGTGGTGATCCACTGCCTTGAAGGTAGTTTCAGTACTTGTGTCGGATTCTACAGGGTTCTGAGCGCAGCTTCCGGGGATTGCCGGTGAGACAGAAGTAGGTTTCTCATCAAACGTTGCAGCAAACGCTAATGCAGCAGCCGACCCACCATTCATGCCTCGAGATTGATCACAGTAACTTTCCCTAAGCTTGTGATTGTTTCTCTGTTTCGAGAAAAAAGATCAATGAGTCTACTAATGGGTCGCGGTGGGAACATCATACATGCCACAAAGGATAAAGGCTTGACTTCTTACCCAAGGCATCAATTTTGCTGGATCAGGATTCCATCCTTGATATGAACCCTCGTACTTGTTTAACCGTTCCTGTAAAAACTGAATGTATTCGACAACCTGGGAAGTGAAAAGATTAAACCCCGGTCATTCAAAAATTTGAAAAGAAAGGATTAACTTACAACAGTTAATAATTGTACATACCTCTAGTAAAAACGACGCCTTATCTCTCTTTTGATCACTGTGAGGAATGAGCTCTCTCAACATTTGGAATCTGCACATATAACTTTCAAGGGTCAATCTACGATTATGTTGGCAAAACCGCCAAGGAGCTATCATTAGATTTTTTTGGAAAACTAACAAACAGTCCAAAAAAACTTCTCTTTTAATGAAAAGTCATTTTTAAATATATAGTGAATAATATCAGGAAAAGATAAAAATGTGGTTTTTCGTTAAAAGTAAACAGTACCGGAAGTGTTTTGTTAAAACTCTCTAGATTTTTATCATGTGAAATCGAAGAGAAACTTGCCTGTCATTTATTTTGCTCCTTCTTCGCTGCTCTGTGGCAGAATGTTTGGATCGTGGCGTGTTGGCCTTCTGATCAGAGCTCTTACCATCAACTTTTACCCTCAAATCGCCTTCAGAAACACATAAACTCCTCGGTGAAGATAAAACAAATGGAGGAGAACAATAGGGTAAAGAATTTCAAATGAATTTTATCTATCTAACTACGAGACGTACCCTTATAGGGGGTGGTGGCATTGGTGGTAGTGGTAGAGGTCTCTTTTTTGAGAACAAACTCTTCTTGATCATCAAGTTCGTCTTCCTGGGTACTACCCTTGGCGGCAGACTTCATCATCTCCATGAAGCTCGTGTTCTTCTGCCCAGATGACCTGTTGACATTCCATATCTGTATCAAAAACTGCATATATGATATCGAAACCAATAACACCGACAATAGTAGAGTTTGAGATGGCGAGGGACTGACTGAGAACTGAAGCAGCTGCGATGATTGTTGGAAGATGACTGCGCAGGCCGCTCCGAAGAGGTCCATTGCCCTGTCAAAACCCCAGTAGCTGCCATGAGTTTCATTTCCATCTTTTGTTTCTTCTCATTGCATTGAAATTTAATGTGCACAAATTATGCACCACATGCATGCAAAAATACAAATTAAGTTTAATTACCTACGGTACCCGCCGGTCTTTCTCCCACAACATTCTCCTTCCCTGTCTTTCCCTTGTTCTTTGCAGATTCTTCCCACAAAGTGAATCCACTTCCGGTGTAAGAACTACAGTTCGAGTTTTCATCAACGTTTCTCTCGGTACTACTTGCTTGTGCAACTGTAAACACCGGCGATCCCTCTGGCTTCGGAACCCTTTGATTAAAACACGAAATGTGGCTTATACTGTAAGTCCCAATCCCACCGGGGAGAATGTGCTCCGCAGAAGTAGTTGGCTGCGCCGCCGCGTGAGATGGTTGTATTTCAGTGGTTGATACCTCAACCGAGGTCTCTTCCTTGGCTATGCATGGCTTTCCCATTCGTTCAAGTGGTTGTAGGAAATCGTGTGTTTCAAGGTAGCCTCCTGAAATCACATAAACCAAAGTTAAGGTGTTGAGCGGAGGCGGGCAAATTGGTAAGGTAAAGTTTCTCGGGAAACTCGGGATGCATTTTGCCTAGGTAGTTTATATCGCTCTCCACCTAAATTTGATTTCTGATTTCCGTAAATTATTATATATTATAATAGAACAGAACCTTTAAGGGAGAGGGATTTCTATTTTTTTCAAAAAAAATAAGGACACGCTCCCTACCGTTGGATTGGTTTTAATGAAATTGCGTGGTTGAGATTAAAATACAGACTACACAATCTCACCCTCCCCTTAAAGGCTTCCTATAATAGAATATAGCTCGAAATATAATTAAAAAACTGAAACATTCCGGATTCAGTTCTCACGATCCAGTTTTTCGGATTCATATTTCAGATCCAAGACTTTGAAGAAAACATGTTTATAAACTTTAGCCACAAAATTTAATTAATATGACAAAGTTTTATAAAATTAAACAAAAATAACCCTAAAAAACATGGATCATCAACTTCACAGCCCGCGCTTCACGCCGTGCACCTGCATCAGGCGTGATATGCGACATGACAAGTGTCCAATCATGTCTAACTTCCATGGGTGGGCCCCATCTTAGATCTCCCAATATCTCGAGATATTTTTTGAATGCGATCATCAGACGGAGTGGTACATCATATATCGCTATATAAATTGTGAGATATGTGTGTTTAAAAGTGAATAACTTAAGAAATAAAATTTTCTACCATTTACATAAAAACACGTGATATCCTATTTGTATTCCGTCATAACTAAAAAAAATTACAATATCTCACCAAACGAAAGGTGCTGATTGGTAAAGGGTTGCCCCTTCCTTTTTCGCATTGGCAGCCAATTTTAACTGTTTAAAGGCTGGCCTACAACATATATGGCCCACATTGATAACAACCAGATCCACGATTCAATTGCGCTCACGTGCATGCATAATCCTGACCCTTTTATACTTGTCTAATTTATATAATTCGATTCGGCGTGATGAACAAAGTGTTAGCTGACGATTACATTATACACTTCCTTGACTATTTGGATTTCAGACGAACAACGTAAGATAAATTTATACAGACATAACTTATATTTGACTAATAAAATACACAAAATACACATTTCTCTTGCATATTAATTTACACATGCAAACAATCGAAAAAATAAACTTCAAAAAAAAAAAAAAAAAAAAAACCATCTTTAAGAGGAGAAGAAATAACTTTATTTTATGAAAACTTTAAGATGACGGTATCTCAAAAGCATTTGTAAATACGTGAAAAGATTAAAGCACGAGATAATAAATAATTAGTTATTCACTGCTTAATTTGCACATCCTACCAAAAATACAAAATAGAAAAATCATCTTGAAGAGAATAAAAAAACTTTACGTCACAGACATGTCAATGTGACGCATTTCGAATCTACCACGGACTGTAACGTAAATAACTAGCTTAAGATGCGTTACAATGGAATCTCGTTGTATCGAAATTTATCTTGTAGCGTAAACAAAGAATTATAATTGTTTAAATATTTTTAAAAATAATTATAAGAAAAAAAGGAAGGATACCTTGAGCAGGTGATCTTGGATCTTGCTGGGCAGATGAATGACTGTAGAGTGACAGAAAATCATGCGTCGATTTTCTTCCTGTAGAAAAACTTTGAAATCAGTGTTAAGAAATAAAGCACGTTTAATTCCCTTCCCATTTCCTAATATTACTTTCCAAAAAACAAAATAAAAAAATCGAATTTCAAAAAACAAAAACAAAATACTAAAGCTCTTTAATTAAAATTGTCTTTAAAGAAAAGAAAAAATTAAAATTTTCTTTGAGGTCATAACTCCAATTTGGTCTTGAGATTTAAAATCGATTGGAATGATCTTGTGATTGTCCATCATCGATCATTTTGCTTCTTCTCTGAAAATCTTCGTTAGATTGAAAAAACCACAATTTCAAGTAGATGAATTGATTTGATCCAGATACCTCAAGTTAACAAAGAATTTTTACATAAAAACTAAAATGATTGACGGTGGACAATCTCAGAATAAAAGTGACGAGTTATAACAAATACTATTTTGGCTAAAATGTCAAAAAATCCTAATAATTCTTTTCGAACAATGAAATACCTTCCGTTCCAAACGGCCGGGGCTGAGGAAGCTCCATATCCGCACAGGCCGCCGGCTTAGATATTTTTTTCCCGGAAAAAAATCGTAATTTTAAAGGAACTTCAGTGATTTCTACTTCCGTTTTCAAATTCTTTCGACTGCTTCAGCTTCACAGATTCGCGGGGAGCCTTCGAAGATCGAAGGCACATTCGCTTTCGCTTTCAGAAGGGGAGAGGAAACAAAAAACCCAAGCTTTGATTCGAATTCTCCGAATGCTTTTCGATACCAATTGCTTTGCTTCGCCTGCAACTCTTAAATTTTCGGCACTAAATCGTCAATTTTTTTTATTTTCCTCATACATATCAAGCAAATTCCAAACTCGAATTTTGCGTTCGTTGATCAGATTATTTTAGAATTTAGATTATCGTCTTTCAGCAAAGCAAAAGAATTTATTAAAAAATCAAGAGCTTGAAAATCACTAACCGATAAGATCGGAATGGAATTTCGAAAAATTCAAATCGATCAACCGGAGGAAATTCGAACCTGCAGTCTCGGCGATTTGAAAACTGTGAATTATTGCAGCAGTTCACGTGAAGATTCAGCTCCACAGTCGGAATTTCACTGCATAAAAGTGCTTTGAATTCAGTGCTTGAAAAGGATCGAACAGAAATGCATGACAACAAAACGAGGGAGAAAAATCGGCTCCGATATTTTTCGAACATAAAAATCTCACCTTTTCGGAAATTCTCATCACCTTCTTCTCCTTTTTCCGAATTTCTGATGACGAACTGTGCGCCGATAGCTAGCCGGACTCTCTCTCTCTCTCTAAAACCCTGTTTCTCTCTCTTGGCGAGCTTGTGAGCTCTTTGGCTGGAGATCTTTTATACAGTCTGCGTTCCCTTGCTCTCTGTAAAAATATTTTTTAACGTTTGTTTTGGGTTTTTTCCGTTAGGTGAAGGGCGCGGTGAGGATAACGACGTTGCGGCAGGGTTGACGGCGTGAAACGGAGGGTTAAAGCCGTAAAGGGTACTGTTTGGAGTGCACTCGTCGCCGTTTGGTCTAACGGGAGTTAGGGTTTTTTTTTTATTTTTTATTTATGGGTTCACGGAACTCAATTATTTACTTTTTGGGTTGGAATTTTTTTATATTTTCGGCAATCCCAATTTTTATTTATTCTTTTTATGATCTGGCAATCCCGAGTAATAGTCTTTTTGTGTGTTCTGTCCGTTTGTCCACATACAGATAATGACTCTAATTTTTTTTTCAGAAAAAATGAAAAGAGTTTTTTTTCGGATTCTTTTCACTTAATTTTTCTTATTAAATAATTTTGACTCTTTAAATTTGATTCAACGGCTAAAGTTAATATAATTTTTAAAGTGGGCTCTTGTTTTTAACAGTTATATCAAATTTCAAAGGCCCGGATTGTTTGATGAAAAGAATTTGATAGAAGGGATCTGGATACGATCATTTTCCAGAAGAAAAAAAAAAAAGAACAATGGTTTTTTCTTTCATTTATTTTTGTTTTTGGTTATGGAATTTTTTTTAAATGATTAGAAAAGAGCCATCTTTAAGATTTCTGGCATTATAAGTGAAATTTTGATGCTATAAAGTAATAATTAAAATTTGAAGTAAACTTTAAAATTCACACTAATTATAAGTTTACAGTGAGATCAAGAAATGCTTAAACATACCAATTCCATCTTAATATATGTTAACTAGTAAATACATTACCTTAATTGAAGTTTGCATTACTCTAACTACTTGATCTATATATTTTAGTGATTTGGGAAATTCTCGTCGACTGGCATGAAATTATGAATTAGGATTAAATGGTGAGTGCATGGAAAACAGAATAATGTGGAACATAAAAGGGGGACACGGCAAAGACAATTGAAATACAAGTTTGATTTGTAATTGTACTTGCAGGTTACACTAAAGTACTATTGTTTGTTTCAATGCAGTGATATTATATACATTAAGGGGCGATGCAAGAATGGCGGTCCAAATATGTCAAGAACGGTAGTTGGCGTTGTTGGAAATGTAATTCTCCTCTTACGCTAGAAGTCATGCAATATCATGGAGATGATATTCCCATATGCAAACCCATCATTGATTAACGTACTCTATGTTGCGGCACTCTTATTTCTTCGATTGAATCTAGTGTGAATTCCTTCTTAATCAGTAAATATCGTACTTTTTTCAAAAAATATAATTATCCTTAAATATTCACCTAAATTGATTAGATAAGTAGATCCACAAATATTTTTAAAGCATCTCTAAGTGGAACTCTAAATTTTTGTCAAATTAGAAAGTAAGCAGCGTCAAAAAACTATTTTAGCTGCTTAGTTATCCAACATCACTCCTTATTTTAACAAATTTGAAATATTTTATTATTAACAAGTCAAACTTAATCCACCTATTTTCTAAAGAAACATGTTACAGAGGCTCTCCCAAAATGAGATTTTCTGCTACCTCATAATTTATCGTCAATTTTCGTACTAACGTTATAAAACATAATACTAAAAACATGAAGTAACTGAAAGTTCACTTTTGAAATTTACTTTGAAATAAGATTTTGACTGTATGAAACGGTGGGTGGCTGTGGAAGTAGGGTTAGAGTTAAATGAATGCATTGAGGGGGCAAAGGCCACAAAGAAAAGACACTCTATGCTCCGCCGTAATAAAACATAATGCTAAAAACATGAAGTAACAGAAAATTTAATTTAAAAATTTACTTTGAAATAAGATTTTGACTGTATGAAACAGCGGGTGACTCTGGAAGTAGGGTTAGGGTTAAATGAATCCACGTGCATTGAGGGGGCAATGGCCACAGAGAAAAGACACTTTCTGTCTCTCTGCGGTTTTTGGGAGTTTGGAGCTCCGAAGCAAACATAACTTGTTTCAGCAAAGATGCAGGAGTCCTGCCCTGACGCACAGAAAGGGCAGGCAAGCAAGTTACACAGGACCGGACAGAAGCAAAAAAAGGGCCTAACAAAATAAAGAAGAATCACGTGGTGGGGTAAACTAATTAAGCGTTGAAGTGCAAACAGTATAAAGTTGACCTCCGATATCTCGGGTACTTGGGTGATGATTAGTGGCACTAATCCCCATTATATATCGAATCATATATTATTATTACTGCTACTCAGTCAAAGCTCACTAAGTTTTCGAGAGGAGAGATTTGTTTAGGGTGATTGGTATACGGAATGGTATACTGCGTGTCATTATAAAAATAATGAGATATGTGTGTTAAAAAGTTAATAATTTAAAAATTAAAAAATTTCAACACTTTTATTTAAATATACATCACTTGTGTTTCTATTACAATTAAAAAAATTTCGTTTCGTTTCGTTGAGAGAGAGAGAGAGAGAGAGAGAGAGAGAGAGAGAGGATGTTGGTGGTAATGGAGGAAGTGTCACGTGCCGCTCCACTCCCTCCTCGGGAGTTCAATATTGATTTGGCTTTAATTTCCTCTGTGCTGAGAAACGCAGGACTCGTATGTGGGCCGTCGCATTCCACTTCCCGATGTACCCCCATCATGTTTGTGTTAAACTTATATTAGTATACTGTGGGGGTATGTTATCCGCACCTTTTTCACACTTTTTTTTTTATATTTTTCATACATTTTTTAAAAGAAATTTATTGTAAGATTTGATGAATTGAAGAAGATCAAAAAATAGCAATTAAAAAATGATGTGAAAAGTGTATAAAGGGATGTGTAGATAGCATAACTCATATTGTATGCTTCCCTTATAACGTTTCTAATAGACTTGGTAGGTCTAGGTTTACGACCAACACAACATTTGTTATGTTGTTTCAACTTAACTACATATTACTAGATGTTGAGTTTTATACAAAACTCTTGATGATATTAAGAGTAAAAACTCTATATGTTAGTTGCATATTATTTTGTAACTTAACCGACCTATTCTCCAATAGTTTCATGTCAATTATACAATTCAATGCGTAGGAAAATTTATACCTAATATCAAATCATTGAAACGTAACATCACGATAGTTGTTTATACTTGTCATATAAGTTAGAGAAATGCTAAGAAGCTTCTCTCAAAAGCGAGACTCTTTATGGATTCTCTGTCACTTTATATTTTTGACACAATGCCTTATAACATTGACATGAAAATTAACGCTAAATTATGAAGTACAAAGCGTTCATAAAGATTCTCACTTTGAGAGAATCCTAGTAGCATTTATAAGTTCTAAACTACTTACATTTTTTAGAACACTTACATAAAGCCCAGAGCTAATAATAGCATGCAATGTGTTTTAAGTTTCACATATCTATTCTCATTGTATTATAATACCAGGATTGAGAGTTTTTCGTTATCATCAGCATTGTACACTGTTATAGCCATTCCTGCATGTAAGTCTCTCTCTTCTCCATATCTCTCAAACTAATTTCCAAGTTTTCTGCAAATACATTTTTCTTTCAGGAAATTCTTACTGTACGTTTATTTCTTATATTTGTTCAATGGTTGGAATTTCATTTGAAATTATCCATCTGTAAATGCTAATACAGTAATCACAAATAAGATTGTGTTCGTTAAAAGTAAAGAAAAATGGATAATATGTTCTCATAGGTCCACATGTTTATGGAGAATCTCTAATATTAATTAATCAAGAATTATGGTTCTTTATCTCTAAATTAATCTCCGACAATCATGCATGCCAATTTTTAGCATTCACATTGCGATCCAACAGCTTGGCGTGACAACATCTTTTTTTTTTAAATCTATTTTCCATCATATAAATCTTAGAAATAGTATATATTAAAATTTGCAGAACATGGCTCTCAATTCACAAGTCGTACAAAAACAAAAAAATTAAAATTAATAAGTCGTACGATTCATGTTTAACTGGTGAAAGTAATGAAATACAAGTCACGTGGTGTATTGTTTTACGTGTTTTAATAAATCGATGATAGGTTTTTTTTGGGTAAATTACACCATACTCTCTCAAATTTGAAGTCTATTACAACTACATACAATATCTTTAAAACATTTCACTTTCATACATCCAGTACCATTTTATTTCAAAACAACACTTCTGTTACATTTTCCATCCATTGATTCTTTAAATGCTGACGTGGCTGCCACATATATGTCACGTGGCAAATAATATATTTTTTAAAACTTGAATTTTCTCAACAAAAAAAAAATTGAAACCCACTATCCCTCACCCCCTCCAGTGACCCACATCCCTATCCCTAACCCATAACCCAAAAACCTGCAAGAAGAAGAAGAAGAAATGTTTTAAAGTTGTTGTATGAAATTGTAATATACCTCAAACCTGATGGGGTATGGTGTAATTTACCATTTTTTTAATAGAAACATCAATGATAGGTTTATACTTTATATGTCTTACTTCTAGAGCATATTTATAAAAATAATTTGAGTAATATAATAATAGTACCTAACACGATTATGTATTGTTATTATATTACTCAAATTTTTTAGTTTATGTTTATAAAAATAGTTTTAGTAATATATAACAGTACCTAATCGTGTTATTATATTTTTCCTCACCACCCTCAAGTAATAATGACGGCCATCCTATTTACTAGCGTTAGATAAATTTAAACTTCGAGATCTGTGTAAAGGATAAACACAAGAAGTTTAAATTCACCTAACGATGATAAGTAATGTGGTAATTCTTACCACTATTTGATTGTGGCGAGCAAAAATGCATCCATCACCTAATACTTTTATTCCTTAAGAACTCTTTTGGATACCTCAAACCTGTCTTAACTACTTTAATATTTCTTTTAACTTGTGGTTTGCCAAAATATATTGGATTTGATACATTTTTAGGAAACATAAGTAATTAATAAGCCAAATGCCGTGTCAAGGTATATTTATATGTTTATGTGTTATAATACTAATTATATTATATGAATTGTCATGTGATGCCCATCCAAAAGAGGACCCAAATTATAAGATGCTTGCAATTGCAAACACTTGTTGTTCTTCAAATTAATTACTTAAATAAGTCACATTATATCTTAACTAATTAATTAGTATGGTAGCACTCATGTTTCGTAAGAAGATGTAGCGAACACCGTGTCATCGTGTCCTAATTATTAGAATAATTGTATCATAATATGATAATTATATTAGAAGAGGATGAACTAGGAGAGAAACCGTACGCAAAAATAAACCTAAAAAGACACGTTATTGAGAGAAAATTATAGATTTGTATATTGGAAAATAAATATTCTCTAACTTTATATTAAGCAACCCAATTAGTTAGCACATTAAGTATAGTGTGATAGTAATATAAGAGAATGCATATGGTTCAATATCATAATGAATAGGGTGTTAAGTTTCTACTTATACGTTTCGGGTTCGAAACCCATCCTCTTAATTTTAATTTATTATAATAGTTTCGAACACCTCACCCTCCAATTATAACAATCTCCACATCATTCTTAATCTAGACCGTTGAATGGTATAGGATCTAAAAGTTACAAAAGAGTGTAAAAGTGTTTGTCAAAATCTTTGTCTCTTGATCTTATCCTTATATATATATATATATATATATATATATATATATAGAGAGAGAGAGAGAGAGAGAGAGAGAGAGAGAGAGAGAGAGAGAGTCATGATACTTTGAGATATAGTATTAGTACATGACACATACATGGGTGAAAGTTTATATGCATGGTTGGCATTTAAATTTCACACAATAATTTTAATCAATATACATACGTATTGAAGAGGTCATATCATATTACTTGCGTTTGTGTAATGACTAATAGTGGAGAAAGTGTGGGTATGAGTGTTTAACCATGTTATCCGAAGTATGAGTCTCCACATTTCTTTTCAATTCTATGGTAGTTTCGCCCCGTGTGTGGGCTGCTCTAATCAAACAGTTTTACCGAAATTTCTCTTGTTAACAACTATGAATATTTATACGCTAACAACTACGACTATTTGATCATTTACCACTAAAACACATTTACATAATCGTCCTTTTGTTGCATATGAAACGCCAGAACATAATAAAATTTTAGTACGATTAAGAGATAGTAACAAAACAATTCGAGTACCACTTGAGAAAGCAACAACTAATTAATACAAGAAACCAAAGTTGTAATTAGAAAGATTAGATTAGGGATTGGGACGATGGTGGGCAGATGAGAAGGTAATGAGTGGCTCAACCGCTAGGAGGAAGATGTGACCTGAAAAGCGACGTGGCGGTCGTTTTCATGGTGGTCGTCACAAAGGCAAAGCCAATGACTTGGGGACAACTGAGTTGACCCCCCACCCCACGTGCATGATTTAAAATAAAACAATATTTGGTTACTCAAAGATGGGCAGGAATTCCTACTTAAAATTTCTCAAACTTGTTCGTTATCAATTTATAGAATTTCGTATTTATAATCAGAATCATTCATATTATAAAGATAACCTCTGCAAAAAATCAATTAAAAACAAATTAATCATATTGGTAAAAGTATTACGAACTATCTATGTATTTGCTACAATCGATTGCCTAAACGACCTCAATTTTAATTTTTTTTTTTGTAGAGATGATCTTTACAGTGTGATTCATAGTATGAACAATTCTGATCATAAGTACAAACTCTGTGTTTAAAATACTAAGAGTTTTGAGTAGGAGTTTCTACTCATCTTTAAGTAGTCAAGTATTGTTCATCAAAATACCCACAAAAGAAAAAACACCACCAACACAAACACTTTGTTTTCTTGCTTTACTTAATGGAGTATGATTTTCTCCCCTCCTATTATCATCCTCTTTCATCCCTTTTTCTCACACTTTTCTTTTTGTCTTATTCTCTACATAAAAAATTCAAAACAAAATGTAGACGTGGCGTAATCCCAACCGTTTAAAATTTAAATAAGAGGGGATGAAAGGGGAGATAGATTAAGAGGGAAAAGAATCTTACTCCTTACTTAATTGATTTGGCCCGCTCCTATTTAGTACTACGGTACAGTGATATTTCTTTTTACTTATAAGTAAGAAGTTTTATGTTCTATTCTTGCCAAATACGAATTTGAACTACATTATTACTAACCTATTGTGAGACTTAGCACACTCTCCACCTCTTTAGTACAAATAATATTATTTGTTAAAAAAAAATATATTGTTTTTTTTTTGGCCACGAATAATATATTGCTTTGGCCCTCTCACCTTTGGAAATTGGAAGAGTCGGGAGATGAGCCCACCAAACTCACTCTGTCACCATCGATCCTCTTTAATTTGGGTCCCATAATCCCCATTTATTCTGAAACAAATCCCAAAATTTCTCACTGGAAATCTTCACACTTCGTTGTTTTGGTAAGATAATTTACGTGTTTTATTATCGTGGATGCCGAGGATGAGATGCTATGAAATTACAGTGCAACATCGATAATAAAAATACATTTTATAACTGAACGTATTCATTAAACTAGTTACTTGAAGGTGTGACAATCACATTAAAAATTTACATATTTTGAGATGTATTAACAAACAACCATACGTTACTTGTTTAAATGTTATAATATATATGATTGACAAAATTATTGTTTTAGGAATTAGGATATAATACTAAGTTACTAACAAATGAATACGCGTGTGACGAATCCAACCTCAATACGTATAATCTTTAACGTAAACAATGAATATGAAAGTGCACTGTGATATAAATAAGAGATAACCAGATATAAAACGCATTTTATCAGGTTTATTAGACCTTCACATATTTTCAGTTGACCAATTAAACTATAAATCCATTGCAATGTTTGGTAATTGTCACACATGTGATGATGGTTTCATAATCTACATGGTTTAAAAGGAACCCAACCTGCTGCTATTAATTTGGAACAATGTCATTTGTATAGTAAACAATTTTTAAATCCCATTTCATAATCTACATGGCATAACGTTTTAAAACATTGGACCATAGCTTTGTATTGAGTTCGATGTCTAGCGCTGGTAAATCACAAGATTGAGGTCAAAAGGAGGCCAAAATGTATCTGTGAGTCTTCCCTATCTCCAAAAAAGTAGAATGTTGTGACAAAGCCATTAGTTATTCCCTCCCTTATATTTTTATTTTTTATTTTTAAAAGAGATGAATTAGACCCAATGCAATCCATATACTAAACAACTTAAAAACAAAGTGATTAGTAAAGTGATTAAAGATTCCAATACATAATGACAGCACACTGGGTTCATGTACGATCTACAGCACCGATATTTTATTTTTATATAATAATTTTATAACGAGAACAAAGAGAAAGGATTAGCCAAATCCAAAAGAGTAGTTCATGCATGCACGATCTCGAATATCATGCAGAAATGAAAATTAAAATCTCATTTGCATAAATATTAAATTGATAGTTTTAACAATAATTGGCTTGTTAATATATAGTTCATCTAATTTCAGAAGAGAAAATTAGAGAAATATAATTAAGAAGAATCCGAATAATTATTCATTTCAGATTAAAATACATGAATTTATTTATATTAATATACCTTGGAGGAATTTAACCCGTTGGAGGAGGCAAGGGCAATGGCATGTGATTGCTCGACTGAAAAGTAAGTGTATTTGTGCAACTCCACTCGTTGAACAAGAGCAATGGTGATTATTATTTATAAAAAAATTTATGCCTTGTAAGTGTGTTTGAGTGTAAACTTGTAAGTTTGTTGTTTGAATGTAAAACTTTTTGTTTAACTCCAATAATTTAATTTCAAATACAAAGCGAAGCGTGGCATTACAGAGTGTTTAGCCACCAAAGCAAAACATATAACACTGACATTTTACTAAGAAAAAAGGGTTTCTTTTGAAGTGAGACTCTTCATGAACTCTATATTCTCAGCTCAGTTTAACGTCAATTATCCCTACCAACATTATAAAACATTATTAAAAAAAACATGAAATGACAAAGAATCGATAGAGTTTTGAGATGTCTTTAACATTTTTATTTTATTAATTTAGTTGGGGGAGTTTTAAAAAATGATGGATTTTTTTTGTGGGGGGGGTCTTTGGTTTTTGGTAACAGAGTGTTTCGGCGTAACATGGACATTCCCTTCCTAAGGAATCCGTTTAGGGATTAGTTAACAAATCTTTTTGGCGTGTCTCTGGCGTTTCAGGATAACTGGACTTTCCATACCCTATTCCCTCACAGGCTCCTTCACTGACATCTTCGATTAATTAATTACGTTTTTCTTGCTTAGTTTAATCAAAAGGAAAGGAATTTCGGATCCCTTCCACCAAGTCTATCATGGCACACAATTTGGGCTTTGAAATTTGATCCAACGAATATAAATATAGATCTTCTTTAAAAATTATAATAACTGTAACCGTTTGATTAAATTTTAAAGATCTGAATTGTGTGCCTCGATGAACTTGGTGGAAGAGACCCAAAGAGTATCCCTTTCCTAACCAAAATATTAAGAGTAGTGCTATTCAAACCGTATTTTTGTACGACATTTTCGTACCACTTTAGGTGGTATTTGATGTGAACAGCCACATCATTTGAAAAATTTGCAAAACCCAAGAAAAAGAAGGAGAAAAACTTAGATGTGGTTGTCTACATCAAATGCCACCTATGATGGGATATGAATAGTGTTGCTCAAATATTAGGAACCAACTAATTAGTAATTAGATTTCTCCACAACTTTTACGGGAGTGGACGCGTGTCCCTTTCCCCGCGGAATCCGCGCTCCATCACGTGATTGAAAATGTCTGCCTACCACATCGTCGGCCTCCCAAATCACGTGGCCAACTCACACTTGCGTTGCGGTGGGCCCCCACGCCACTCCAACTATTACGCGATCCCGTTTCTCCTTCTATTTTATTTCCGTCAAAAGAAATATAACAAAATTAGTTAACGGCGTTAGCTTAGTTCGCTAAGTTCCCAAATCAATTTATTTGAAAATGCCAGACACAACCGGATATGGTAGGGTTTGAGGAGTCTTACACTGTACATAAATATATTGTTATATATGTGTTTCAGATTCACCCGTTAAACTATCTAAAGCATTGAGTCGCTAAATTGATTAATAATTTTATTAGATTTTGAAAGACCGTATCATCAGTCATTATTGTAGTGTTTAACGGGTCGCATATTGTCCTGTAACGAATATCAAAACTTTTTTTTGTTAAAAATGAATGCTCAACATGGATATTGGCACGGTTGCACTCCTCGCTGTGGGGAAGAGTTATTAAGAGAACAATTTTCTTACTTTTCAAAATGCAATTAGAGTCACGAGTCGAAGAAACATGAAAATACATAAAACTGCTTTATTCGTTTGAGATGTCATGGTTACGCATTCTTGACGCATCAAGAATGACAATAGTCATTTTTGCCGTTGTGGATTTTTTGGGCACGAGAAAACTGGGAAGGGCAGTTTTCGGTGCAAATAGGCTTGCCCATGTGATATGCATACGTATGTTTTCACAATGACGTGATGGACCCCCTCCCACTCAGACAGAGAGCAAGAGACCAAAACGGACGGCTAAGCACTATGTACGTGAGCAGGCAACCCCTCACGTGCGTCCATCATAGCAATTTTAGTGTGTAAAGACTTTCCATGGCAATTGACAATTGAATGCCCTCCAGTGAATAATAATTGTTTTTAATAAACAATAATTGTATTTTGTATTTCAATTCCTAAACTAAATAGCCATGACAATAAATAATAAAATATTAATATTTTTTATTTTATAAGATAATAAAAATAATTTAAATTTAAATTTCGAATACGATTTTTAACCGATCTCTTCACGTCACGTGTCTTCATTTGAAAGTACAATTTTTGTAATAGAGTTCAATAAGATTTTTAACTAATTTTGTCGCGTGACATGTCCTTACCTATTTAGAATTGTTGAAAACATTGAAATGTGGTGTAAGGTGTGAGAAAATGATAAGGTATTTATTATATATATTTGAAATTTTTTTCGGATTTTTAATCAGTTTGTTTTTAGATTTATTAACTTAATTAATCTAGACAGTTAGATTACAATTTTTTTTGAAATCCAACAGTCCTTAATGAGACACGTGGCCCACCCAAACATTTTTTATTTTTCTAAAAAAATTGTAAAGTTGAAAAAATTGGACCGTTGATCTGAAAATTAAACGGTCTAAATTCAAAGTGAATGAGTGGGGCTGACACGCAGGCCCCATCATCTGAAAATAAGTCGGAGACGCGCCCCCACACGCGCAAGTTGCCCAATCGTTTGACGTAATTTTTTTTTTTTTAGAATGTGGCTGACGTCACTTCTCCTCAAGCACTCAGGCCTTGGACTTTCGCCAACCACCTCCCATGGGTTCCCTCTTAGCCAGGGACGGATTTATTAAAGGACCACCTGAAGCTCAGAAAAATGGCTGTGAGGATCTTCAAGGACCACCCAAGTCTGGGCAGTGATGGAGCTGATGCACGTTGTGCAAACCAGGAGGAGGAAAAGAAAGGCAAATATTTTTTTTTAAATGACTTGGCCAAAACAACATCGTTTTGAACCAAGTCATTAAAAAAATTAATAACTCACTCACATGAGAACCTTCACACGATAAAGCACTCAGTTCCTTCACATGATAGAGTACTCAGAACCTTCACTTTACCAATAATACCTAATCGTCAGACACTCGGCCCACTCATATTATTTACAGCATCGATCAACTCTCTGCACTCTAGTTTCTGTTCACTGTTACACTGACGGGTGACGACATCTCTGATGAAAATCTGTAACTCTTTTGCATTTTTTCTCCGTGTAAAGCTCTGGTCCGGAGGCTGTCCTCTTCTTCTTGGTCGAAGATGTTTGTACTCTCTTTGACTTTATCCATTAAATAATTTTAACATCCATTATCAAATATTAAATTATTTGCGGCGTTAGATATTTAAATAATTTCATCATCCACTATCTGATATTAATTTATTTGTGGTGTTAGATATTTTGTTTAAGAAGTATTTTTATTTTTAATGTTTGATGGTGATAAATTAAACTTTTTATTGTTTATTTGAAGTGATGGCAGTCTTTGGCATTCATAATATTAGAATCCCACAGAACTAATTATAAATTTATAAATGAATCTGATTTCTCGTTTTTAATATAATATTATTTTAGTTTCATTAATTGATATGGAATTTTTTATAGATTTTTTTATTAATTAATATGTGTAGAAGTTAGAAGTATGGAACAATATTACAAGCAAAAATCATCATCGATTAGTTTGGACAATCATATTCCCAATAATTCATCTCCAAACTTGGATAGTTCCAATCCTATTTTACAAAGCAAGACCTATTAACACTTGAAGATCAACTCGATAGTTATATTCATTCTATGCATTCGAAAAGTGACTTTTCTCAGTTGCAAAGCATTAGTGATCTTGCTAAGAAAATGGTGGAAAAAAGGTTGCATCGAGTATTCCAATATGTGTGTTTACTTATTGAATTGACTTTGGTTTTACTTGTTGCAACTGCTTCCAGTGGATAGAGTATTTTCTGACATGAATATCATTAAGGTACCGTTTGGTACGTGGGACGAGACGAAATGGAACGGAACGAGGCGTTCCGTCCCACGTTTGGTGCGCCTAAAACGAGTGGAACGGGCTGTTCCACGGGACGATTTTGGGGGAATTTTCATTCCGCCTCACCCCCTGGAACGACTCGTTCCACATCCGTGGAACACAAAATTATAACATCTCCATCTCCTTCTTCTTCCTCCTCGTTTCCATCTGAGGGCATCTTTGCTCCCTCTCCGTTCCCTCCCATCTTGTCCCGTCTTGTCCCGTTCCGTCCCGTCCCGTCTGCATACCAAACGGTACCTAAGAGTCTACTCTGCAACAGAATGAGGGATTAATGGTTAAATGATAACTTAGTTGTTTACATTGAGAAATATGTTTTTTCTTATATTGACAATGAAACTATCATGACACGTTTTCAAAGTATAAAATCTCGTCGTGGACAAATTTAGTATTTCTAGCTTGTTTAGCACAAAGATTATGAATGAAAATTGTAGTTTGCCATTTATTTGTTCAATGATATTTTCGTCTTTTTTTTTTTATAAAATTTTTATATTGGGACCATTTTAAATTAAAATCCTAAACCTGTCATTGCTCTTAGCCCAATAATCCAAATGGGTAGGGGCTAGTCTGATTGGATTGGATTTGTTGCCAATCCCGATGGCAAAATACCACAGTAGAGCTGCTCTCATGGTTCATCAATCTTGCCGCTTCCACGCGTGCGGTGGGGACCCCATCTCTCACCACGCCTATTGCCTACATCTTCCCTCCCCTTTATAACGCCGTCATAGGCCGGTACTGTTAACGTCGTTTATTTTTACGAAATACCTGATCAACCCCTTCGAGTCTTGCGTGACGTCGTTGGTAAAACGAGGATAATTTGGGAAATGACATGATGACAGGAGCATGGGCATGGCCGCATCACGAGTGGTTTGGAACTTCATTGGTTGGGTGGCTATCCTAGCTTCAGGTCATAGGCCTACATATATAGGTCTCTCTCTCTCTCTCTCTCTCTCTCTCTCTCTCTCTCTCTCTCTCACTGAGCACGTGCTAGGCGGTGGCGGAGTCACTCACTTTCTCGTGACGGCGTCACGTGGGGTGGAAGGTGGGGCCAGCGTGTTACTCATCCCGGAAAAAGGAGGAAAGGCAAAAAAACTCGAGTGGGGGCATGTGACTGCCTCTCCCAAGTGACCTGTCGTTTATACCACCTCGAATGGTGGCTTAAAATTTAAATTTTTTCTCTCTCTTTCCAAATCACTTCAACCATTGGCCTAAAATAAACTTAAAACCTAAAACTCAAGTGAGGGTCAAATTTCAGCCCAATTTTGGGCCACAAAGCACAATGAGCCCCACGAAGTGAGACTGAAACTAGGGCTGTGATGCCCAGTTCCCACAAACCAATCGCCTACGTGCGCACGCGCCAGGCATGGCTGCAAGAAATAAAGAGGCCACGTTGGGGTGTTCCCCCGTCTATCAGATGTCAAGTAGCCTAACGGCTACTTTTTGATCATCCAATGGCTAGTTTAAATGGGTGGTTGGTTAATCCAACGGTCCAGGTTCAAATTATTATTATTTTTTAGTTTTATATTTATATATTTATTTAATCGAACGGCTCATATCAAATATAATCAAATTTAACGGTCCAAATTTAAATCCAACAGCTAAAATAATTTTAAAAAATTATTTAACTTAAAATTAAACCAAAATGAGTATATTTCAAGATGATGATTCATCTCAAGACTATCACCCAAGTCCATCACGAAGTCAAGACTATCATTATTAAGTTTATGTAGTTTATGAGTTTTCAATTGTATTAAGTTTATGTGGTTTATTAGGTTTATTAATTGTCTTTTTTTTTACGTTTTTTTTAGTTTATGTGATTTATTAATTGTCATTTGTATTAAGTTTATGTGGTTTATTATGATTTTCATGTATTGATTTAGTGATTTTTCAAAATTTATCGGAATTTAAATATTTTTAGGTTCAAATGTTCATAAAATTAATTTATGATAGCTTATATAATTTTTTTTTTTCAAAACGTTAATTTAAAAAAAAATAGCCTTAATTCATTCTTTGATAATCTCAAGCTAAAATTTTAGGTTATAAAGATTGGAGTAGAAAAAATGTTTCTGAACTAAAACTTAAATTTTCTAGAGTTGCTAAAGGGGTGCGGTGGGTGACGCGGCGAGGTCACGTGTGGTATTGCGTGCGTTTTTGCCTGGTCCTTGCAAGTGCGACGTGGCCCCTGGATGGGTGGGACAAGTGTCGCCGCCAACCGTGGCAAATAAATTTGTTTGGAATTTGGCATGGAACATCGGATGATTAGGGTTTCGGAGGGTTTCGTTATTGGGCGGCACTTGCCACTGTTTTGAGCACGTTGCGGGTTGTTGTGTTGTATTAGGACCACAAAGCTCCGTTTGGATGTCACATGGTGTAATGTGAATTATGATTGCCTAGTTATGATGTTGGAATTTGGATGGTGTTGCTACAAACTCATGGTATGGGCACACTACATATAGAGCTCAACCAGTTTTCGTCTTTTATTTTTTATTTTTTGTCAAACGATAGATTTGTTATACTGAATGTTAGATTAGGGAGCTGACGAAGTTCGAACTCACGTCGTGGTACAAAAATAATACACCTCTCCACTATTGTAGTAGATGGTCACTCGCACTCAACCAGTTCAACTTGCGTTGAGCAAGTTTAGGTTTTGGGTCACGACAACAAGAATATACTATCCAAAATGATGTTGGATGATGAAGCCCACATCAAAACTAGGATGGGATTTTGGCCCACGTAAGCTGCACTTCAGAAAATATGAACCTTTATGTATGTGGTGTAACGGATTGGGAGCCCACTATAAAGCACAGTACATGAAATCATTTTTTTTCGGGAATTTTAACGAAAAGTTTTCAGTATGGTACTGTTTACTTTAACGAAAAATCACAATTTTACATTAAAAAGTCAATCTTGATACTATTCACTTTACTTTTATTTTTTTCTTATCGTTTAAACTCAAAATTTTCAAACCATTTTCATTAGTTTTCATTTTTCTTTGCTTATCTTGTTTCCCTAAAAATGTTGTAACACCATCTAATTCGTAGGTTTAAATTTATGAATAAATATGAGATTGGATTGAATACATGGCATAACAAAATGAGTGTCGTTGGATTAAATTGTCATGTGTTTATATATTTGAAGTTTGAGTACGATTGTATCAAGATGCATTCATGTAACAAATGTTTTCACCGATCTGAAGCTATATGTTACATGATTTCATTATTTATTTAGTTAGTTCTCTAAGTACAAATAAATATACAATTTTACAATATGAAATTCTAAGTGCTTTAAATATAGCGTGAGGCATTGGAACTTGGGTGTAAGAAGCGAACACACTACTTTATTCAACTCACATAACACACATTGTTTACAGGTAAAGGAATCATGATTTGTATGAATGTGTTGATGGGGAGTATTGGTCAAGGAAAAAAGCTTTCACACACTCATTTTTTGTCTCATGCATGCACATCATGTTTATTTCTTACCATTGGATTGAATAAAGTTTATTTTTACCAATGCCTATGAAACTTGATTCTGATAATATTTTTCAGCCTGAAACTTAAAACTCGTCACTTTACACTCTGAGACTCAATATTTGCTTCGCTTTGTCCGAATTTCATCTATTTCGTCAAAATGACAACATTACCCCAACAAGTCAACATATTTGACGCCATTTACAAAAAATAGACGGAATCTTGCTAAATTGAAACGAATATCAAGTTTCAAAGTGTAGTTTGACAATTTTTTAATTTCAAAAAAATAAAGTAAGATCATAATCCAGTTCCCGAGAATATTAATAAAAATAAATCATTGAATAAACTTAAAATATGACACATAAAAAAAATGATCTACATAAAACTCGTTCAACGTCATGCGACAACGATCGAAAAATACATGTTGGCTTTAGGACATACCACTTGAAATAAAAATCTGATTTAGATAATATTGTAAAATAAAAATCTGAAATATGACAACGTGCCCGATGCAAGAATGGCGGTCCAAATATGTCAAGAACTGTAGTTGGCGTTGTTGGAAATGTAATTCTCCTCTTATGCTAGTAGTCATGCAACATCGTGGAGACGATATTCCCATATGCAAACCCATCATTGATTAATGTCCTCTATGTCGCAGCACTCTTATTTCTTCGATTGAATCTAGAGCGAATTCCTTCTTAATTAGTAAATACCATACTTTTTTTCTTCAGAAAATATAATTATCCTTAAATATTCATCTAAACTCATTAGATAAGTAGATCCGCAAATATTTTTAAAGTATCTCTAAGAGAAACTCTAAATTTTGTTAAATTAGCAAGTAAACAGCGTCAAAAAACTATTTTAGCTATTTAGTTATCCAACAACACTCCTTATTTTAACAAATTTGAAATATTTTATTATTACCAATTCAAACTTAACCCACCTATTTTCTAAAAAGACATGCTACGGACTCTTATCACTTCATAATTTATCATCAATCCCGTGGCGAGACTATAAAATATAATGTTAAAAATATTAAGTAATAGAGAAAATCCACTTTTGAAATTTATTTTAAAATAAGATTTTGACTGTATGGAACAGTGGGTGACTGTGGAAGTAGGGTTAGGGTTTGATGAATGCACGTTCATTTGAGGGGGGGGGGGGGCAAATGCAAACATAACTGTATGAAATAGAGAAAGGACACTCTCTCTGTCTCCCTGCGGTTTTTGGGAGTTTGGAGCTCCGAAGCAAACATAGCTTGTGTAAGCAAAGCAGCAGGAGTTCTGCCAGGATGCACAGAACGGACAGGCAATGCAAGTTACACAGAAAGGAGTTCAGCGTTTTTTTTTTTTTTTTTCACATAATTTTTGTTAATTTTTATTATTAAATTTTTTAATTCATCCGATTAAACGGTTGAAATAAAAAAAATATAAAAGAAATAATAAATAAAAAAAAGTGTGAATATCACTTTCTAAGCTAAAAAATGGCCAAACAAAATAAAAGAGAGCCACGTGGTGGAGTAAACTAATTAAGCGTTGACGTGGGAACAGTAGAATGTTGAACTCCGTTATCTCAGGTACTTGAGTGATGATTAGTGGCACTAATTCCCCATGATTTATCGAATCATATATTATTATTACTGCCACTCAGTCAGGGCTCAAGAGGTTTCGAGAAAGAGGATGTTGGTGGTAACGAGGAAATGTGACGTGCCACTCCACTCCCTCCTCACGAGTTCAGTACTGATTTGGCTTTAATTTCATCTGTGCCGGGAAACGCATGTGTGGGCCGTCGCATTCCACTTCCCGATGTACCCCCGTCATGTTTGTGTTAACTTGTATTAGTATATTGTAGGGGTGTGCGGTTGCTTACTGTGGGGTATGTTATTTGCATATTTTTTGTTATAATTTTTTCCTGTTATTTCAGTACGGTACAATACCGTACTATTACCGATTGGCACAAAAATAGTATGTCACGGTTTGTAATTCGGTTGGCACAGCAATTTAGCAAAAAAAATCCACCCTTAAAAATAAGGTTTCAGAATGTTACCCGATATTGGAATTCTGCACAACACTTGTATACCGTATTCATTAAAATGCCGACAGTTTACCTGTTTTATTTCGAAAACGGCATTATAGCTTCCGCTAGTCATAAAACTGACTGTTGCATACGGCAGCCGAAAGTATAAGCGTCCGACCTAAATCTGGCACGATCCTTGTTAGCTTTCCATTACATATGCTTCAAAAATCTATGACAAAGATGATAAGAAAATAAATAAATAAGTAAATAAGAAAGTTTACATTTGTAAGTCCAGATGATGACATCGAGGGCATCAACTTATTTAACCTGTTATTATTACTCGCCTATTTATTCACTGCTTGATTCTCCTGCTGTATACACTAACCTTGCAGGTAGACTGCAACAACATTACTGCTATTCCTTTCAACCGTGGAGAAGACCGATCGGTCATTGTGAGTACGTACAAGACCGCTGGGATGAATCGTCAAGCTGCTAACCTTCCTGTGAATTTCGCTTTACCTGGGTAAATTCACGTCTGCGAGCAATTTTTAGTAAATTACTTTCTCGGATCATTAATCTCCCTGCCCTAACCCATTAATCTCTCTCTCTCTCTCTCTCGTAGTTTTTCTTATTGAAGATTACAGTTTTCTCATCGTATAATTACGATAATTACAAAGCAGGAACGAGGATCAGGAGCGTCGTCACAGTGCGACAAAGGCACTGCACAAAAACATTTCGGCTCTTATGAACCTGCTAGCCGGGCTTCACATGCTTAACATCGATTCTGGAATTATGCCTCTGCCTATCAAAGTCAAAGTACTAGCTATTTGGGGGTGGATTTTTTTGTCAAATTGCGGTACTAACCGAATTACCAACCGTGCCATACTCATTTTGTGCCAATCGGTAATGGTACGGTATTGTTATCGTACTGAAATTTCATGGCACGATATTGGTAATGGATACCATTATCATGGTATTATCTTACCGTACCGAACATATAATATAATATATAATTTATAAATTATATAATATATAATTATATAACACATATTTATAATATTCTAATAATTTGATATGATGAAAGAGGCTCAATCTCAGTTCAAGATTCCAAATAGGAAGAAGATTGTTGCCAGTGTGTGGGATTTATGTGTTAGAGAAGTCTATGTTATTTTAAGCAATGCATAATCAAGGGTAACTATATATCACAACCGATATTTGGACATCGGTACAAAACATTAACTACATGGTAGTTACCGCTCACTTCATAGATAGTGAATGAAAGTTGCACAAACAGATCATAAACTTCATGAAGATCACGGGTCATAAGGGAGAAGACATTGGGAAAGTTCTAGAGGTGTGTTTGAACAAATGGGGGATAGAGAATATCTTTAGCATAGGGGAAACTCTTATTTTTTTTTGTTTGTAACTTCTATTTGGATTGTAAGCTTAATTTTCATCATGAATCTTGATGCATCATTTGAATTATTGTGTGTCTGAATTGTGAATGATGAATAATAGATGAATTTAGGCTACAATGTATGAGATAAAGGTACAATAAAAAAGTTTTGCCCTTGAATTGGGTTAAAAAAACAAAAACAAATTTTGTCCCAAAACAAAGTTGCAATTACCATTGCCATACCATGTCAACCGAACATCTGGCAAAACCGAACTTCATATACCGAAAGTTTGGTATAGTAATGGTACTAGATTTTATTAAACCAAAAGTTTGGTACAGTAATTGGTACAAGGATTTTGGTAAGGTAACCGTACCGAACCCACCCATAACTGGCTTTTGTAGTTGCTGCAGTGGTTTACCACGCATCATTGGCTTTCAAAGATGAAGATGGTGATCCAGATTTGGCTAGGCTCATGCATATGATTACCCTCCTGTCCATACCTCTTGCCTTGGTTTTAGAAGTGGTGATCATTTTTCCAGCATTCGAGTGGTTTGCTGTCATGGCTAGCATAATTTGCATCGTGATTACAGTCGCTAAGTTATACCAATTAATTGCCGTTCTTGTGAAAAGAATGTATGAGATAATGGTACAATAAAAAAGTTTGCCCTTGAATTGGGTTTAAAAAGTAAAAATAATTTTTTTCCCAAAACAAAGTGGCAATTACCATTGCCATACCATGTCAACCGAAAATTTGGTACGAGGATTTTGGTACGGTAACCGTACCGAACCCACCTATAACTGGCTTTTGTAGTTACTGCAGTGATTTACCACACATCATTGGCTTTCAAAGACGAAGATATTGATTTAGATTTGGCTAAGCTCATGCATATGATTAACCTCCTGTCCGGACCTCTTGCCTTGGTTTTAGAGGTGGTGATCATTTTTTCAACATTCGAGTGTTTTGCTGTCATGGCTCGCATAATTTGCATCGTGATTACAGTCGCTAAGTCATACCAATTAATTGCCGCTGTTGTGAAAAGAATGTGTGAGATAAAGGTACAATAAAAAAATGTTGCCCTTGAATTGGGTTAAAAAAGCAAAATCAAATTTTATCCCAAAACAAAGTGGCAATTACCATTGGCATATCATGTCATCCGAACATTTGGCAATACCGAACTTCGATATATCGAAAGTTTGGTATAGTAATGGTACTATATTTTACTAAACTGAAACTTTGGTACAATAATTGGTACGAGAATTTTGGTATGGTAACCGTACCGAACCCACCCCTAACTGGCTTTTGTAGTTGCTGCAGTAATTTACCACGCATCATTGGCTTTCAAAGACGAAAATGGTGATCCAGATTTGGCTAAGCTCATGCATATGATTAGCCTCCTGTCCGGACCTCTTGCTTTGGTTTTAGAGGTGGTGGTCATTTTTCCAGCATTCAACTGGTTTGTTGTCATGGCTAGCATAATTTGCATCGTGATTACAGTCGCTAAGTCATATCAATTAATTGTCGCTGTTGTGAAAAGAATGTATGAGATAAAGGTACAATAAAAAAGTTTTGCCCTTAAATTGGGTTAAAAAAGCAAAAACAAATTTTGTCCCAAAACAAAGTGGCAATTATCATTGCCATACCATGTCAACCGAACATTTGGCAATACCAAACTTCGATATACCGAAAGTTTGGTATAGTAATGGTACTAGATTTTACTAAACCCAAAGTTTGGTACGATAACCGTACCGAACCCACCCCTAACTGGCTTTTGTAGTTGCTGCAGTGATTTAGCACCCATCATTAGCTTTCAAAGACGAAGATGGTGGTCCAAATTTGGCTAAGCTCGTGCATATGATTAGCCTCCTGTTCGGACCTCTTGCCTTTGTTTTAGAGGTGGTGATCATTTTTCCAGCATTCGAGTGGTTTGTTGTCATGGCTAGCATAATTTGCATCGTGATTACAGTCGCTAAGTTATACCAATTAATTGGCGCTGTTGTGAAAAAATGTATGAGATAAAGGTACAATAAAAAAGTTTTGCCCTTTCATTGGGTTAAAAAAGCAAAAACAAATTTTGTTCCAAAACAAAGTGGCAATTACCATTGCTATACCATGTCAACCGAACATTGGGCAGTACCGAACTTCGATATACCGAAAGTTTGGTATAGTAATAGTACTAGATTTTATTAAACCAAAAATTTGGTACAGTAATTGGTACGAGGATTTTGGTACGTTAACCGTACCGAACCCACCTCTAACTAGCTTTTGTAGTTGTTGCAGTGATTTACCACGCATCATTGGCTTTGAAAGACGAAGATGGTGATCCAAATTTGGCTAAGCTCATGCATATGATTGGCCTCCTGTCCGGACCTCTTGCCTTGGTTTTAGAGGTGGTGATCATTTTTCCAGCATTCGAGTGGTTTGCTGTCATGGCTAGCATAATTTGCATCGTGATTACAGTCACTAAGTCATACCAATTAATTGCCGCTATTGTGGAAAGAATGTATGAGATAAAAGTAAAATAAAAAAGTTTTGCCATTGAATTGGGTTAAAAAAGCAAAAACAAATTTTGTTCCAAAACAAAGTGGCAATTACCATTGCCATACCATGTCAACAGAACATTTAACAATACCGAACTTCGATATACCAAAAGTTTGGTATAATAATGGTACTAGATTTTACTAAACCGAAAGTTTGGTACAATAGTTGTTACGAGGATTTATGTATGATAACCGTACCGTACCGAACCCAACCCTAACTGGCTTTTGTAGTTGCTGCAGTGATTTACCACGCATCATTGGCTTTCAAAGACGAAGATGGTGATCTAGATTTGGCTAAGCTCATGCATATGATTAGCCTCCTGTCCGGACCTCTTGCCTTGGTTTTGGAGGTGGTGATCATTTTTCCAGCATTCGAGTGGTTTGCTGTCATGGCTAGCTGTTTGGACCCGATTTTACAATATCGGTCCGTACAATCAAGGCCGTTAAATGAGCATAACTCCCAACCGTCGGAGAAAGAAGTAAAGATAATTTTATTGTTAAAGGATAATATTATGGTTTTTATCATAATTATCTTTTGATATGAATTATCTTGGCATATATTATGGTTTTTATCATAATTATCTTTTGGTATGAATTATCTTGAACGGGATAGATAAGGATACTAAGACATGGAGATGAACCTGACTTGTTTTGGAGGTTTGATTCAAAGTCCTGTGGAGATTGGGATTGGTCGAAGTTTAATCTGATTGGGTTAAGGAATTCTAATCCTTATGTATTTCTAATCCGGCCATGGGGGTTCTTACTGCTATAAATAGAGGAGTGCGTGCACCATTCAAAGGACTTCAACTCAACACACAAATCTGCCCTGCGCAAAACCTCTCAACACCTTGAGATTTTTTTTATTCTTTTCCGTCTTCACATCTTCAGTTTGGATAAACAGCACTGTGAAGGCAACCGGTAAACATCTTCAGTTTGGATAAACAGCACTGTTGCCGTAGAACCAGCCGTCCGTGAAGCACCTTCAGTTTGGATAAACAGCACTGCGACAGGGTCGACGGGTTATCTATCCAAGTCTCGGTCAGGAAGGATTTTTGAATCTTTTTTGGCAGAGGTCATCCCATTAGCCTTTTCGGCGAAGTGAGGGAGTTACCAAGCTACTACATTCGGCACATTGAAAGCCGAATTTGATATTGAACTTCGTAAAAATTGGCAGCCTTGTCTTCAGGCTCTAGAACCCAAAGGCCGAGATTTGTTCCTTCCTCGGCCGCAATCGCAAGACGTAGAAGTTAGCAGCGCGCTCAACGCAACATCAACACATTTTACTCATCGGCCGAGCTCGGCCGACGAGTTGGCACGCCCCGCACACATTCGAAGGACTTAGTTAGTCTACTATTTACTCGGCTTGCGCGCCACGTAGGCTAGGTGATTTCCGTAGTCAACACTAGCATAATTTGCATCGTGATTACAGTCGCTAAGTCATACAAATTAATTGTCGTTGTTGTGAATAGAATGTAAGAGATAAAGGTAAAATAAAAAAGTTTTGCCCTTGAATTAGGTTAAAAAAGTAAAAACAAATTTTGTCTCAAAACAAAGTGGCAATTACTATTGCCATACCATGTCAACCGAACATTTGGCAATACCGAACTTCGATATACCGAAAGTTTGGTATAATAATGGTACTAGATTTACTAAACCGAAAGTTTGGTACAATAATTGGTACAAGGATTTTGGTACGATAACCGTACTGAACCCACCCCTAACTGACTTTTGTAGTTGCTGCAGTGATTTACCACGCATCATTGGCTTTCAAAGACGAAGATGGTGATCTAGATTTAGCTAAGCTCATGCATATGATTAGCCTTATGTTTGGACCTCTTGCCTTGGTTTTAGAGGTGGTGATCATTTTTCCAGCATTCGAGTGGTTTGCTGTCATGGCTAGCATAATTTGCATCGTGATTACAGTCGCTAAGTCATACCAATTAATTGCCGCTGTTGTGAAAAGAATGTATGAGATAAATGTACAATAAAAAAGTTTTGCCCTTGGAATTGGGTTAAAAAAGCAATAACAAATTTTGTCCCAAAACAAAGTGGCAATTACCATTACCATACCATGTCAACCGAACATTTGGCAATATCGAACTTCGATATACCGAAAGTTTGGTATAGTAATGGTACTAGATTTTACTAAACCGAAAGTTTGGTACAGTAATTGGTACGAGAATTTTGGTATGGTAACTGTATCGAACCCACCCCTAACTGGCTTTTGTAGTTGCTGCAGTGATTTACCACGCATCATTGGCTTTCAAAGATGAAGATGGTGATCCAGATTTGGCTAAGCTCATGCATATGATTAGCTTCCTATCTGGACCCCTTGCCTTGGTTTTAGAGGTGGTGATCATTTTTCTAGCATTTGAGTGGTTTGCTGTCATGGCTAGCATAATTTGCATCGTGATTACAGTTGTTAAGTCATACCAATTAATTGTCACTGTTGTGAAAAGAATGTATCGAAGTGCATTGGAAGAACTTGTTCCTGTCTTTGACAAGCGGAAAGATGTTATCAGGAACTACGTTAATGTTGGCTAGTTAACAGAGCCGATAGAAGCTCGGGTAGCGGCCTATATGCCCATATGTTTGCCCTAAATTTTTATTTGGTAATATTATTACCTAGAAACTTCATTTTAATTAATTAATAAAAGGATAATTTTTGTTCACTCATGAGTTTTTTTTTTTCTTTTGAACAATATTCATTCATGAGTTTGGTTTTATATCTGGTTATAGTGTTAGTAATACCTGCAAAAATAAAAGAAATACTACAAAGACTATAATTTTTTTTATATATCACAATACTAAATCAACATCTCTTTTAGAGATGTCAAATTCTCCGTAACAAAGCACGCTACGTGTCACAGAACTGTGCCTGACACTACCGACCACTCAAAACTTACCACATGATAAGTTTTGAGTATAATTTTTTATTTATCACATAATGGTATTCAAAGTTATTATAATTAATTTCTTCCTAATTAATATACACCATTAGATTCATCTCATAGCTAGTCCATGTTTTTTTTCTCTTTCCTCCTGCTCTATTTCTTTTCAGATGTTAGATCTCAAATTTATCACATAATTGTATTTAAAGTTCTGATAATTAATCTATTATTTCATAATTCATACTTCTGTGATGAATTCTGGTGGTGGTGAAGAAAATTTGGTTCTGTTGACTACAAAAATCACCTAGCCTACGTGGCGCGCAGGCCAAGTAAATAGTAGACTAACTAAGTCCTTCAAATGTGTGCGGGGCGTGCCAACCCGTCGGCCGGGCTCGGCCGAGGAGTAAAATGTCTTGATGATGCGTTGATGCGCGCGGCTGACTTCTGTATCTTGCAATTGCGGCCGAGGAAGGAACACCTCTCGGCCTTTGGGTTCTAGAGCCTGAAGACAAGGCTGCTATTTTTACAAAGTTCACGATTCAAATTCGGCTTTCAATGTGCCGAATGTAGTAACCTGGTAACACCTCACTTCGCTGAGAAAGCTAATGAGATGACCTATGTCGACGGGGATTCGAAAATCCTCGCCGGCCGAGACTAGGATAAATAACCAATCGACCCTGTCGCAGTGCTGTCAATCCAAACTGAAGATGCTTCACGGACGGTTGGTTCTACGGCAACAGTGCTGTCTATCCAAACTGAAGATGTTTACCGGTTGCCTCCACAGTGCTGTCTATCCAAACTGAAGGTATGAAGGCAAAAAAGAAAATAAAATTCTCAAGGGTGTTGAGAGGTTTCGCGTAGAGCGAGAAATTGCGCAGGGCAGATTTGTGTGTTGTGTTGAAGCTCTTTCATATGGTGCATTTCCCCTCTATTTATAGCAGTAAAATCATGTTAGAGGTGTTGTAGAATCCAAGCCGTGAACATCCATCTCTAATCACAATCCTCCTTTATCTCAATCAATAATTACCGCGTCATCAAGTGAAATCCCAATCGAATAAAATGGCATATGCCATCTTTATCCCATATTTCCACGCGCATGGGTTTATAAAATACATAACCCTTATTGGCTAATTATCCAAGCAAGTTACCCTGTGCTGGATGAGTAACCTGATTTCTTCCACCTCTTTGACCAACCAATGATGATCACCGGATCATCATTATCTAAACCAGCTAATTTCGAACAAGTTCCAATGACAACATGATCCCACTTTTATCTCCATTGCATTTGCATAAAAGTAGTCTTCCAATCTTTCACGGTTATGCATGATACCAATCACAACGAGAATAACTTTGTAGACCTCGCAAATGTTAATCCCATTTAATTTTGCATAAAAAACCCGAGATAACTTTAAAAGATAATTATTATGATTAAAAATCATAATATTATCTCTTAACAATACCAAAATATCTTAACTTTCTTATCCAACGGTTGAGAACCATGCTCACTCAACGGCCTCGATCGCTTGGGCCGATGGTGTAAAATCGGGTCTAAACAGTACCATGATTGACTTTTTAGTGAAAAATGTGATTTTTAGTTAAAGTAAATAGTACCGAGAGCCTTTCGTTAAAGTTCCCATTTTTTTAAATCTTTACCTCCCACCCCTTTTTCTTCTCAGGCTTTGCACTTCATCGTGCAGCAGACCCCGTAAAATGTCTCTTGTTTTTCTTGACAAAGTAAAGCTATCCGAAAGGAACCTGTTTAGACCCGATTTTACACCATCGGCCCAAGCGATCGAGGCCGTTGAGTGAGCATGGTTCTCAACCGTTGGATAAGAAAGTTAAGATATTTTGGTATTGTTAAGAGATAATATTATGATTTTTAATCATAATAATTATCTTTTAAAGTTATCTCGGGTTTTTTATGCAAAATTAAATGGGATTAACATTTGCGAGGTCTACAAAGTTATTCTCGTTGTGATTGGTATCATGCATAACCGTGAAAGATTGGAAGACTACTTTTATGCAAATGCAATGGAGATAAAAGTGGGATCATGTTGTCATTGGAACTTGTTCGAAATTAGCTGGTTTAGATAATGATGATCCGGTGATCATCATTGGTTGGTCAAAGAGGTGGAAGAAATCAGGTTACTCATCCAGCACAGGGTAACTTGCTTGGATAATTAGCCAATAAGGGTTATGTATTTTATAAACCCATGCGCGTGGAAATATGGGATAAAGATGGCATATGCCATTTTATTCGATTGGGATTTCACTTGATGACGCGGTAATTATTGATTGAGATAAAGGAGGATATATTGTGATTAGAGATGGATGTTCACGGCTTGGATTCTACAACACTTCTAACATGATTTTACTGCTATAAATAGAGGGGAAATGCACCATATGAAAGGGCTTCAACACAACACACAAATCTGCCCTGCGCAATTTCTCGCTCTACGCGAAACCTCTCAACACCCTTGAGAATTTTATTTTCTTTTTCGCCTCCATACCTTCAGTTTGGATAGACATCACTGTTGCCGTAGAACCAACCGTCCGTGAAGCATCTTCAGTTTGGATTGACAGCACTGCGACAGGGTCGATTGGTTATTTATCCTAGTCTCGGCCGACGAGGATTTTCGAATCCCCGTCGACAGAGGTCATCTCATTAGTTTTCTCGACGAAGTGAGGTGTTACCAGGTTACTACATTCGGCACATTGAAAGCCGAATTTGAATCGTGAACTTCGTAAAAATAGCAGCCTTGTCTTCAGGCTCTAGAACCCAAAGGCCGAGAGGTGTTCCTTCCTCGGCCGCAATTGCAAGATACAGAAGTCAGCCGCGCGCATCAACGCAACATCAAGACATTTTACTCCTCGGCCGAGCCCGGCCGACGGGTTGGCACGCCCCGCACACATTTGAAGGACTTAGTTAGTCTACTATTTACTCGGCCTGCGCGCCACGTAGGTTAGGTGATTTTTGTAGTCAACAGGTACTATTCACTTTATCCTTTATTTTGTCTTTATCGTTAAAACTCAAAGTTTTAAATTTTTTTTAATTAGTTTGTTTTTTAAATGCGCCGTTAGGTGAATCTAATGGTGTCTATTAATCATGAAGAAATTAATTTGGGTTATTATCAGCATTGGACTTTTCAGCATCTCTCGACTACCCTTTATTTCATTTTAATTAATTAGTAATCTAATTAACTATCGTTATGTGTATACATTACTACAATACAGGCTATTACCGGCAAAGCTAAAACCGACAAGAAATTTAATATCTGTCGGGAATTTGGCAAAAATCCGACATAAAACAATATAATGTCATGTCGGATTGGAATAGCGACACTAATGCTAGCGTCACGAAAGGGCTTTAGTGTCGGTTTGATGACTGTTATGTGTATAAGTGATCACTGTTGAGACAGTGGAGTGAAATTCATCGTTTGACGTTCACGTTTGAGGTTTCCGTTTCCATTTTTTTTCCATCCATCATATATGCTTATGCTCCGACGTGCTGATAATCAAGACTTTTTAACGACATGCATGCAAATCATATTATTTAACCTATTATTATTACTCGCCTATTTATTCACTGCTTGATTCTCCCTGCTGTACACACTAACCTTGCCAGTAGACTGCAACAATATTACTGCTATTCCTTTCAGCTGTCGAGAAGACTACAGAAATGCCGTTGAAGGCCAGCATATTTGCATAGAAGCGTAAAGGGTTGCTCTTCGATAAAGAGACCTGGTGAATAAAGGTCAGAGATTTCAGTAAAATGTTCCACTAGTGTTGAGAAACAAGCGGTGAGAAAAAAGAGAGTGTGATTACGTTCAAGGATAGGCAAATGGACTGAAATATGAAGAAGTTGTAGTTTGTAATTTGTGGTTGTCTGCTTTTAGTGGGATAAGATAACCCACCATCTAGTATGACTTTTGGTACATCCAAGTGTAAGAACTCCATATGAGGCTCGAATTCGTCCCAATCACTGAGCCACCCGTGATGGTATTTTAGAAACGTGTAGTTGGTATGAAATTACAAATCCATGAATTTGGAGGTTGACTTGGACTATGAGAGCTTGGTTTTGGAAGCAAAACATTTTATAGAGGACGACAATGATTTCTTCTAGAAAACAACCTTTTGAATAAGTTTTGAATAAGAAAAAGAAGAGAAGATATTTTGTTGGACAAAAAGAAAATTACCACAACCACACACACATATGTGACAAGAGCCAAACAACATGGTTCATTCCAGATCCTCAGCTTCGAGAAGACTTCAAACTTATAGGACATTCGTGGGAAGACATTCAAACGACATACTTGACAAGTTCATCAGCATGAATTTCTGTATGTGTTTGGGAGGTGGTTTTTACCTGCTAGTAGTGGTAAGTGCACTTCCCTCAAAACAAGCTAGAACCCACATTTTGAGGTTTTCATGATCATTTTTTATTTATTTTAAATAATGTGTTTGCTAGGTCTAGCAATTCCCATGGGATATTTGCCCCAACTTCGTTAAAGTCCGCCAGGCTTGATTTCAAAACCAAGTCTTGATTGGTTCTTTAAAATTGTCATGATCGGTTCTTTAAGGTAAGCACAAATTTAAATTAAAAAATTTGAAAAAGAAATAATCAAACTTTGAAATATCTAATGAGGAAAAAAAAAAACCATGAAAATTCCATTCTATCTTTGCCGAAAAGGTGTCTGCAACTTCTAGATGAAAAGTATTTCTTTCCTTCAAACAAAGAACCCTAATTATAAGTTGTAACAGAAAAAAAAGATGATACCAAGCTGAAAGATTGAAAATTTAGAATTTAGGGTTTTGCTTTGTGAATTATTTAGGGTTTTGTTTTGAGTTTAAACACCCTAGTCCTAGGCTAGCAACTCAATCACTTTGCCACCTCCATAGTAAAACCCTATTTAGCCAAGCACGTTTGAGATTTGTGCAGCCACAAACTCATCAACCATTCATTTTGCACCGTATTTAGGAGGTGTAGTCAAACTAATATTTTGAAGGATTTTAAAAGTGATGGATTTGATAGAATTTAAGAAGATTTAAGACTCCTACACAATCCATATGGATTTTAAAGAATTTGAATGGATTTGGTTGGTAGATTTTGATGAATTTTGATGGATTTTCATATAATTTTTTTAATTAATTAAAAAAAAGGAAAATCTTTCCTCCTGCCCTACTGTACTTGATAGCCACTTTATCCCTCCCTATTTTGTGTCCCCTTTCACACCATCACAGCTCCATCTCTCTCTCAATTGAGCACTGTTATGCTACCAGCAACCCTCATCAACAACTAGCCTTTTGTTCATTCAAATTTTTATTTGTTTAGCAGATGTTCTAGTTTGCCGGCAATTGCAGCAACCTTTGAAAAATCATCCTCATCAGCCTCGTCACCAAAATCTGTTTCATTAGCAATTCCAGAATACAATTTACCAACAAAGCGACTTTGGCATAGAGAGAATATACCTCAGTGAACAGTCATGTTAAGAACCGGCCCTGCCCCTTTCTTACTGCTCAGGTAGAGTAGAAACCCCCTCACGACTACTAAAGGGAGGAACACTGAACCAATCCTCATCAACATCTGGAGATTTGGAGGAACATCAAACCCATTCTCTGCATATGCGTCTCCGGTAGCATTTGGTGCTCATTGATTTGTCATTGTGTGTGTGGCTGGGGTTAGTAGACATTTGAGGACTACCCATATGGGATAAGATTTGAAATCATAGGGGGTGAGGTTGAATTCTTTTTTTATCTTGGTTATATATACTTCTTGCTTTCAAATCGCACAAAATCCACCGCTTATTGAATTCCTATAAAATCTTAATTTTCTGAATACTCTTAGATTTGGATAGATTCTAAAATCCTTTAAAATCTTTTAATTGACTACACTAGGATTTGCATGGATTCTAAAATCCTTTACAATCTTTTAATTTACTACACTAGATTTAAAAATCTTTTAAAAATTTAAAATCCTCTCAAATCTGAGTTTGACTACACCCCCCTTAGAATTTAGTATCAATCGAATTAGAGTATCACAAATAGTGAAGGCGAGAGAACATCAATCTATCTCCTCACCTTTCTTGGGTGTTCTTAAAAAAAATCTAATTTCATTTTTTTTTCAATTTTATTGTATTAGATATTTCCATTTAATTTAAATTAGTGTTTTTTATATTATTATTAGTTATAAATTTATAATCTACATAATCATCCAAGTCATTTAATGTCTTAAAATCTCCACATCACTCTTAATCTAGACCATTGAATGTTATAAGATCTAAATGCTATAAAGGAGTCTAAAAATATTTGTCAAAATCTTTGTCCCTTGATTTTATCCCATATATATATCTTTGTCCCTTGATTTTATCCCATATATATATATATATAATGTTTAACAATTTCCACATCATTCTTAATCTAGACTGTTGAATGTTATAGAATCCAAATATTTAACAATCTCCACATCAAATTTCAAAGTCCCAAATAAGCTGGTCAGGAAGACCCCCGCCCCGCCCTATGCTCAGGAGGGAATCCGGTTGTTGACGTTATCATGGTTCCTAGCCGTTAGGGTTAGGTCTTTTAGGTTCTAGATTATTAGGTGTTTGTTTTAGTTGCTGATAATAAATCCTAGTTTGTAGAGATAAGTTATTTGTTTTGAACTAGTCTCATACCACGTTGTAAGGTTGTGAAAACGTGGGCTGCACTCTTTCAGCTTTTAGTTATCTTTGTAAGGCTATTTAAGAGCCATGTTTACATGACTCCCGAGTCTTTGAGTGTTCAAGCAAACACTGGTTACGCGATCTAGTGTGAGAGTCCAACTTAGAGTTACCAACACCGGTTACATGTTACCCATCCCGGAAAAAGGAGGAAAGGCGAAAAACTCGAGTGGGGGGACGTGTCTGCCTCTCCCAAGTGACCTGTCGTTTAGGGGTTGCGAAAGGGGTGTGGTGGGTGACGCGGCGAGGTCACGTGGTGGTATTGCGTGCGTTTTTGCCTTGCAAGTGCGACGTGGCCCCTGGATGGGTGGGACAGGTGTCGCCGTCAACTGTGGCAAATAAATTTGTTTGGAATTTGGCATGGAATATCGTATGATTAGGGTTTCGGAGGGTTTCGCTATTGGGCGGCACTTGCCAGTGTTTGAGCACATTGCGGGTTGTTGTGTTGTATTAGGACCACAAAGCTCCGTTTGGATGTCACATGGTGTAATGTGAATTATGATTGCCTAGTTATGATGTTGGAATTTGGATGGTGTTGCTACAAACTCATGATATGGGCACACTACATGTGGATATTACCATTATCGAATGCGAGCATTCGGACCACGTGACTTGTCCATACGCAACTAATCTTTGTATTTGGTTTCACTTACCGTCAATTTTTTTCAGTACTTACATCAGACTACGACAAAGTTAATTGAAATGCGAGTGGGTTGGGGAAGGGGAGTTTTATAGGTATGTGGTTGTATGGCTGACGGTGTCCAACTTAGAGCCAAGAATTTATCCCGACCTGTATGCTTTATGTTCAAAATAGAATTGCGACAACCCTACTGAATACTCTCTCTTGATATAGAGCTCAACCAGTTCTTTTTTTCTTTTTTTTTTTGCCAAACGATAAATTTGTTAGATTAGATGTTAGATTAGATGTTACATTAGGAAGCCGACAGAATTAAAATTCACACCGTAGTACATGGATAATACTCTCTCTCCACCACTGTGTCAGATGACCACTTGCACTCAACCAGTGCAACTTGGGTTGAGCAAGTTCAGGTTTTGGGTCACGAAAACAAGAAGATACTATCCAAAACGATGTTGGATGATGAAGCCCACATCAAAACTAGGATGAGATTTTAGCCCACGTAAACTGCACTTCAGAAAATATGGACCTTTATATATGTGGTGTAACGGATTGGGAGCCCACTATAAAGCCCAGTACATGAAATCATTTTCTTTTGAGAACTTTAATAAAAACTTTTTGGTACTGTTTACTTTAATGAAATATTATATTTTTACACTAAAAAGTCAATTCTAGTAATATTCACTTTACTCTTTATTTTGTTCTTATCGTTAAAACTTAAAGTTTTTAATTTATTTTCATTAGTTTTATTTTTTCTTTACATATCTTGTTTCCCTAAAAATGTTGTAACACCTTCTAATTCGTATGTTTAATTTTATGAATAAATATGAGCTTGGATTGAATACATGGCATAACAAAAGGAGTGTCGTTAGATTAAATTGTCATGTGTTTATACACTTGAAGTTTGAGTATGATTGTATCAAGATGCATTCATGTGTGACAAATGTTTTCACCGATTTGAAGTTATATGATATTATATGATTTCGTTTTTATTTATTTAGTTAGTTCTATAAGTACAAGTAAATATACAATTTTACAATTTGAAACTTGGGTGTAAGAAAGCGAACACGGTACTTTATTCAGATGACAAAACATACATTGTTTACAACTAAAGGAACCATGATTTGATTGAATGTGTTGATGGGGAGTATTGGTCAAAGAAAAAATCATTCACACACTCATTTTCTCCTCATGCACATTATGTTTATTTCTTACCATTGAACTGAATAAAGTTTATTTTTCATTGTTTTACACCCTGAGACTCAATATTTGCTTCACTCTGGCATAATTCCTTCTACTCTACCAAAATGACAACATTACCCTAATACGCAACATATTTGACGCCTTTTTTTTGCAAAATAGACGGAATCCTACCAATGTGAGGCAAATATCGAGTTTCAGGGTGTAATTTGACAACTTTTAGTTTCGAAGGGTAAAAATAAAATCATAATCGAGTTCCAAAGTACACTACAAAAAATAACGACACATGAAAAAGGAACATACATAAAACTCGTTCACCGTGACGCGGTCTAATAATTCATGTTGGCTGTAGGACAGACCACTTGAAACAAAAATCTGATCTAGATAATATCGTAAAATAAATTATTCCCCGTCGTCCAGCCTGTCTCCTGCTTTTACTGCAGGCCGGTAAACAAGCGGCAAATGTAATTACGTACGTAGACGATAAGAGATCTTATCGTCCCGCCAAAAATATTTCCACGCAATCGACGCGCGATTCTCCGTACGGATTCATCATGATCTGAATCAACAGCCATGATCACGTCCTTCTCTCGATCCTACGGTCGATATGATCAGGTGTTTGTCGTAAATTCACGAAAAATGGAACCGACGTAGAAGATAGAGAGAGAGAGGATTTGGGGCTTTTGGAGGAGACAGACGCTGCGCTGGAAGAAGAAGCCGTAATCCTGATGGCTGAATCATAGCCGTCGGATCTTCTCCATGTCCTCTGATGATCGTCAGCTCTTCTTCCTCCTTCTCTCTCCGTGTATCTCGCTGATCTCGCCGTCGAAGATTTTTGATTTCGGAGACCGCCGGTGAGGTTTCAATTTTTGATATCTTCTTTTGGTCTCTCATTTTTCAATTTGATTTTCTTGCTGTTTGTGATTTATATTTTCTCTGTGCAATCCTCCGTTTGGTTGGCGAGAAACTGCGGGAAAGCGAGCCAAACAGCAATGAACTTTTTAATTTTTTTTGTGATCTTTCTTTTGGTTTCTCATTTTTCAATTTGATTTTCTTGCTGTTTGTGATTTATATTTTCACTGCGCAATCGTCCGTTTGGTTGGCGAGAAACTGCGGGAAAGCGAGCCAAACAGCAACGAACTTTTTAATTTTTTTTTTCAAATTTTTAGTAGATTGAGATTAAATACTCGATTTTTTCTGAATATCCGTACGATTTGGCGTAATTTTTATTTTTCCGGCGCATTTTTCCAGCAGCTTTCGCAGCAACCAAACAGACAGTAAGACCAATAAAAGAAAATTCAGTGATCTCTGTGTATACTAAAAATAGTCAACTCTGAGAGTAATCAAGATTTAGGCATTTTATGGAGAAATTAAAAGGTTAGAAAGCTTGATTACAAGTAGTTTGACGATTTTGTCTTACTTGTTAATATGCTGGATGAAACGAGACGTATTTACACCGTTTCTTGGCAGGTTTTCGGTTTGCTGAATCGAGCGGCGTGATCAGAAAGGTTCCTGATGTAGAATCTTAGAGTCCACATCTTGCCTGTGTTTATGTTGTCAACGATTTTATAGAGTAATGGTAGCATAGTTTATGAGTGATTCGCCGCCATTTGTCTCTCTCGTTCAATTGGTGTCATGTATTTTGGCACCTGCTGAGAGAGTTGGAAGGATTTGCACCCTGATATCGTGTCAACCGCGCGATTTAAGAAGGATTTTCATCCTTATTTGATGGCTACGAAGTTGGAGAGTCCTGTTAAGACCCAGATGGCTGTGAAACTGCTCAGTGGGCTGCTGAATGGCGACTGCCTTGAGAGCGCGAGAGGCAGTCTTGCTCGGAGGAGGCGTGTCTTTGTGCAGACTGAGACTGGGTGTGTTTTGGGAATGGAGTTGGAAAGGGGTGACAACGCCCACACGGTTAAAAGGAGGTTGCAGCTTGCCCTCAATGTACCTACGGACCAGAGCTCTTTGACGTTTGGGGATCGTATATTGAACAATGATCTTAGTGCCATCCGCAATCGTTCCCCGCTACTACTTGCTCGGAATGTCATGAACAGAAGCTCGTCAACTCCTTGTCTGTCACCTACTGGGCAAAATCTGCAGAGGGATCAGAGTGATTCTATTGAGGTTTTGGGGTGTCCAAATAATTTTGGGAGAATTGATGAACTGGTTAAGGAGATTGTGGTTGCTATCAAGAAGGGTGTTGATCCAATCCCCGTGCATGGTGGGCTTGGTGGTGCTTACTTCTTCAGGAACATAATGGGCGAGAGTGTTGCCATCGTGAAGCCAACAGATGAGGAGCCATTTGCCCCAAACAACCCTAAAGGCTTTGTAGGCAAGGCACTCGGGCAGCCTGGCCTGAAGCGTTCAGTGCGAGTTGGGGAAACAGGGTTTCGAGAAGTTGCTGCCTACCTTCTGGATTATGATCACTTTGCTAATGTGCCTCCAACTGTTCTTGTGAAGGTTGCACATCAAATCTTCAATGTTAATTATGGCGTCAATGGAGATAAAATTCAGAAGAAGAAAAGGGTTAGCAAGATTGCGTCTCTGCAGCTGTTCATCCCTCATGACTTTGATGCCAGTGACTACGGAACTTCAAGCTTTCCCGTATCAGCCGTTCATAGAATAGGCATTTTAGACATTAGGATCTTTAACACTGACAGGCATGCTGGGAACCTTCTGGTTAAAAAGCTTGATGGGGAGTTTGGTAAGGTGGAGCTCATTCCAATTGACCACGGACTTTGCTTGCCGGAGCACTTGGAAGATCCATATTTTGAGTGGATTCATTGGCCTCAGGCATCAATTCCTTTCTCTGAGGATGAGCTTGAGTATATAAGTAATCTTAATCCAATTTGGGACTCCGAGATGCTGAAAACGGAGTTGCCCATGATCCGAGAGGCATGCCTTAGAGTTCTGGTCCTGTGCACAATATTTCTCAAGGAAGCTGCTGCTTTTGGACTCTGCCTTGCTGAGATTGGTGAGATGATGAGTAGGGAGTTTGGAGGGCAAGAGGAGAAGCCAAGCGAACTTGAAGCTGTATGCCTCGAGGCCAGGAAGATCATAGCAGATTCAAACTTGTCAGACTTTGAGGTGGAAGAAGGAAATGAAGAGTTTCTGTTTGATATAGATTGTGAAAATGCTGGGATTCTTGATCATTCACACGTTATGTCCCATCACTTCTTTGATCAGGTTTCGTATCCTTTTGGGTCTAGAGGCTCTAATGGTCGAAACTTGCTGTCCAAGCTAGATGAGAGTTTGGAAGAGGATGAAGGTAGGGCAGATGGAATCACTATCCAGCCAAATTTGTATCAAACCGCTTCGAAATTGCCCCTTCCTCCGAAAAGAATAGATGTGGATGGGAGAAGCCAGCTCCAGCGATCTGCAACCATATCCGGAATCAGAAGAAGTGCAAATGATCAGTTACCAACCTTACCATGCTTCGTGAGGGTTGCTGACATGAGTGAGGAGGAATGGATTCTGTTCCTTGAAAAGTTGAGGGAGCTTCTTTACCCCGCCTTTGGCAACCGAAGGTCTGCAACCCTCGGACAGAGACAGAGACTTGGAACATCTTGCAGATTTTAACCTAGTTCGACTACTAGTTTGACATAGAAGCACGGAACCGCAGAGGACAAGCTGCCATCAGTTTTTGTTGGGGGATTTGGGAATTCTGTAACTTCTGCAGCATCAAAGAACATCGTCATCAGTTTCAAAAAAAAAAAGAACATCGTCATCAGCGGTAGAAGCAGTCTACGATATGGATATGTAGATAGTTTTAGAATCAAGAGGATCCGGGATCAGCTCAGGTGCAGGAATAAAGATCACAAATCGGTCTTCTTCGTTTTCTGTTATATAATTGTAGTTTCCTTTTGAGTACTGGCAAGAAATCAGTTGTAGAGAACTAGAGAAAGTACAGATAGAAATGGGAAAAAGCAAATACAATATGGTTTATATATATATATATATATTGCCTTGTGATTTCCTGGAACCCTTCGACTCCTGAACAACAAAGGATTTCGAGTAAATTAGTCGACTTCTGTTTCAAGTAGCACATTTGTTTAATCAAAAGCCATTCTTGGACGCTCCGAGAGTAGATATAAAAGCAGATGTCCTAATTAATTAACCGTGATGGGCAAGTATGTGGCAAAAGATGTCACACATATGTATGCACTTGATGTGTGACGTCTTTGTTATGTACGAAATACATGATTAATTAACCGTGACAGTCAAATATGTTTGATTAATCACAAGTCGAAGATTACTTTATTGCATATAACTATTTGCCCCCTACCCCCAAATACAGTACTTTTGTCCTTCCTGTTTGTATTTAAGTTCTTGATTTAGCTTGCAGCATTACATTTAAGTCCTTTGTCACGTGTGACAATGCGCTTTTGTTAATTTTGTTAATATTAAAATTATGTCTTTTTCATTAAAATTTAAGTTATTTTGTCCTTTTTATTAAAGTTTAAAGGTTTTTTTATATATTAAAATTTAAGTCTTTTTAATTAAATAAAGTTATAGTATGATTTTTTATTAAAATAAACTTAGTCAAAGCCATGTTTATGGAAGTTCCCTTATATTTATACTCGATTCATTCATAATAGAAGCCAAATATAGTAAATAATAGTTGCAGCATTGTTAGGCTAAGCCCATACTGTCTCCTTAGTGTAGATAACAATATTATTTAAGGAAAACTAATGAAAAAGGCTTGAAAACTTTGAGTTTTAATGATAAGGACAAAATAAAGAGTAAAGTGAATAGTACCAGGTTTGACTTTTTAGTGTAAAAATGTGGTTTTTCGTTAAAGTGAACAGTACCGCGGGCTTTTCGTTAAAACTCCCTATTATTTATACTAAGGGGGAGGGGCTGAGCTAAGCATCACAATTGGTTAGCAATAATGTAGTTCAAATTAACCCTTCACGAAAATCTAACTTAACACATCTCACTTACAAATGAAAAGAAATATTACTGCTAGACTATAGTAAATAATAGTTAATTAGTTAATAAAATAACAAATGAAAAGAAAGAACTTAGTGTAGATAACGATATTATCTATATTTCCAAACTTGCTTCTCTGTCAAAAATGCTTACATAACCGGAAATTGTAGCCTTAAAAGTAAAATAAATAAACAAACCAGCAAAATCCACAAAGCCAAAACACTCTCTGTGTGGAAAACCTAGCTAAAACAAGAAACAATGAAGAGTAAGACAAAACTTTGTGCCCTAAAACTAACTCTAAATTCAAGCCGCCGGCGGCCTCCCCACCAGTGCTCTGCAGATCTTCGATCCTTACTTAGTTATTCTTAGGTGGATGAGGTTTTGGGACATGGTAGTCAGCATTGAAAGGTATAAACCCAGATACTTTAACCTTCACACGACCACTACTACTTGCACTTCTCAATCTACGTTCTCCATTGCTTTTCAACACTTCCTCTTTTACCATTCCCAGATTCCTTTCTGGCATCATTTTCCTCCCCCCAATTCTTGTATCTTCAGCTTCTTCCACAGCAGCGGGAACGCCGTCATGAATTTCCTGAAAACGTAGTAGTTTTTCTTAGAATTGTAAAGATCTGTGTTTAGAGTGATGCCCAAGGGAAGTGATTTTCGTACATTTTCACCAGCATATCATGCTTATTTATGGTTTAGAGTGATGCCCAAGGAAAGGATAGTCAAATGACAGAAAATAAAATGTAGTTTTAACGAAACACTTCCGGTACTGTTCACTTTTAACGAAAAACCATAATTTTACCTTTTTCTGGTACTATTCACTATATATTTAAAAAGGAATTTTTATTAAAAATGAGATTTTTTTTAGACTTTTCTTTAGCTTTCCTAAAATAAAAAGGAGTATGCATAAGAAGAAACGGATTGGTGAAAATCATTTCCCATCTGTATAATAGCTAGCTAGTGTACCTTTTCAACATCGACGAGGCTTCTTCTCAGCACTACTAAATGACCAGTTTCATCAGCAGCCAGCACTACTTTGTTCATAGTTACATGACAGAAAAATCGATTAATAAGTAGATAAGCATATAAGAAAATAAAATCGATTGCGCATACACAGATATTATCTCCAACTACTTTGAGAAAACCTACTTAATTATCAAGTCAAGAAATATTACCTCCGTGTGTATGAGCAGCAGATTGTGTTAGATGTAGCAAAATGAAGAGAGGAACAAAGGTAATCAGCTTGAAAGACGCCATTTCTGAGTTCCTTTCTTCTTTGGTGTGTATATATATAATATGTATGTTTTCTAACTTCAAAAGCTATCAAAAGGGAGGAACCCTTGCTAGTGAAAGGGAAGAAGATCTTTATATATATATATATATAAAGATCAAACCGTCAAAAGTAGCAAAGCTACAGCCAGTACTAGTCAACACTTTGCCCTTCTTTGGCAGTAGTAGTATTAAAATATGATTACGGAGTTTTTGGCAGAGGTACAGTTACCTGGGAAAAAGGATCGATGAAGAGAAGAAAAAAGTAACAGAAAACAAAGCACTGTTCAAAATTTTGGTTAATGTAAAAGTTGACAACGGTTTTTGCAAGGGTTGGCAACTTGGCAATATATATTTCTGCAATTTTATATGAGAAGAGTTAACTGTAATTGTTAGGAAAAAGCGTTGTGGTCGCGTGGAATGGAAGATACGGTGTTCAGCGCCTGTCTGCCGCCATGCATGCAACGAGGAGGTTTCCTTTCGTGGCCAGGGTTGGCCGCATACAACTTAACCCTAGGGTTTCGGACTTTATAGTAATTTTATTTAGTTGTCGACTCTCCTCCCCATATAAACATGTCAGTCTCTCCTGGGGTAAATTAAACTAACATGCATACGGTAAAAATTAAGGTGGAGTTTGAGAAGGAAGCACATGCTCCTCATTTGACCAAGTTGGTGTTTTGGTAATTTTCGAAGTGTGAAGAGAGGAAGATTTATGTAATTATATTTATAGTTAGATTTTTTCAGAAGGCTGCTTAAGCATGTCCACATGTGAGATTTCACTGATTTTATAAGGTTCCCCACCCCAAAAGTGGAGTCGTCAACGGTGAAAAAAGGGGTTCAAACTTCAAACACCATGTTAGGCGTGGGAGTGAAAACTTTGTACATTCTCATTGATTTATAAATTTGAGATATGTAACAGTCGGTGAATAGTTAATGGAATTAACATTCATCAAACTTACTTACTAAGGGGATGTATTTATATTATCTTCTTTCTTAAACGACTACGTGAATAAAGAGGAACGACGAAATACAAATTTTGTGATGCATGAGTTCTTCGGATAAAGAAATCATGTCGATCTTGTCTTTAATAACTTATTGAAATACTAATTTCTAGTGAGCATTCTTCTTGGTTTTGGTTGAAGAATTTGTACCCGGATGTACGGTAAAAGAGCTAGCTTAATAATAGGGATTCTAAATGTATGTGGATATGATAAAGTTTAGACAATTTCAAATGCAGACAGCCTTTGGTTTGCGAGTTTGGCGTTCAAACATGGGGATTCAAATATAAAGGAAAGTTGGGTTGCCTTTATAAGACATGGTCGCATGCAATATATGTGTGTGTATCATATTTCAAATAAACAATTGTATATTATGCATCATTGAGATAATATGTAGCTCAGTAACTCATAGGAAATGCCCCAATAGGAAACATAACCAACCATTTTATGCAGATTGTTCCAACCTACCGAGAGAGCTTCAATTTAAAGGGTGGGCACCATCCGGTTATGTTTGGGATATTTATTTATATCGTGTGTCGTGTTCGTGTAGACTTATTTGTTGATTAATACGTACGTATGTCAATATAAAACAACAGTTAACACTATTCATTGCAAAAACGAGAAAGGAGAAAAGTTATCGTTTTATTAAGATATAAAATTATGCGATGAACAATGTTCATGTTTCATTCGTGTATGTACTCATCGAATCATATATTGGTACAAATTTTGAGTAGTGTAAATGTGTTGCATCTGGAATTGCAACCCCTAAGTATACTAATAAAAAGCACTTGCCCATTTGTTATAAAAAAAATAATAGTGGATAAACACAAATTTCAAAATTTAGGGCTCGTTTGGAAGAATTTTTAAAATGACTAAAAGCGCTTTTGGTGAAATTAATTTTGGTTTCCAAAAGCACCAGATATGTGTTTTTTGCAAGAAGCACTTCAAGGGCTTTTCCATAATCCTCTTAGATTTTTACCAAGGATTAATTTAAAAAACATTTTCATCAAAAATGTTTTCAGTCATTTTAAAAGCACTTCCAAATGAGCTCTTAAACTCATCTAATAACAATAAGTAGGTTGATGAACATTTACCACCACTTGAGAGTAGTGAGCAAAAATACACCATTTTAGAAAAGCCTAGAAGTCGAAGACGAGCCAAAGATTGTGTCCAATCTATTTCACATTTATCTTTGATGTTGGTGGGATTAAGATGCTATGAAATCCAAAGATTGGCGGAAGAGGGAGTGGAGCACCATTAGATGATTATCCAGTTACCGGTGAAGGTGGGATTAGAGCACCATCAGTCACCGGTGAACAAGATGAAGATGGAGAGATGGGAGGGAGGAGGAGGCGATGTGGGAGGCTAGAAAACTTAAAGAGTCGGGTTTGATTAATTTCTTAAAATTTTATTAACGAAGAGATATATATTTAATTTATAAATTTATTTGAGGTGATATCTCTTGCATCAAGGTCATCGGATCAAGTGATCCGGGTATTTGAAATTTCATCCAACAACCCATTTGTTTTGACCCCTTAAAAGTTATAATAATTTTTAACCGTTTGATGAAATTTCAAAGGTCCGAATCACTTGATCTGGTAGCCTTGGTGGAAGAGATCTCGTGATCATTTACCTCAACTGTCACTATACCTTTTTTTAATTGATGTGGTTGTCCACTTCATCTTCCACTTAGTTATGAAATTGTGGTATGTTTTGACGATGAGAAATAAGAATAATATTATTATGAAAAAAAAGTGAATGCATGTGAATGTGAAGAAATTAGTTCAGCTCATTCAAATTTAGTCAAAAATAAGAAAAAAATAAATTAAAAGTTCGAAATCTGCAATGAGTTTTAGTAAAATGTATGCAGTGAATCGGTAAATATCGCCAATATTCATTGATTTTCCTATATCTCACACATATAGATCGAAATTTTCATTTCACCTCCCATTTCCATATCGATCATTGATTTTTCAAATATTTCAACTGAAATATCGATAATTTCGTAGATATTTTAATCAGTGGTCACAACAAAAACATATACCAATATTTACTAGTGGACCTGTCACGCTTAGTAAGATCCAACTACATGGTTATTGAATTTAGGTTAAATAGCCAAAATGGTCCCTGAGATTTGCATAACTCATCACTTTGGTCCTTGAGATTTCAAATCAATCAAAGTGGTTCCTCAGATTGTCCACCATCCATCATTTTGGTCATTCCGTTAAAAACTTCGTAAAGTGTCCCGGAGCTCTTGGCCGGAAGTTTGGACAATTTTCAAAGCTTCATAACTCAATCGTTTCTTAACTAAATTTGACCCATAATATATCAAAATGAAGATAAGAAAGTGTAGAAAAAGATTATACATATTTGAAAGCCCAATGGTTGCCGGAGATGGCCGGAAAATAGCCTCAACGTTGGCTGGTCCGAGCGAAAACTGGAAAACTCGCCGAAAATTGGGTAAACTTTAGACCAAGATAGCCACTTTCGAGCCATTTTCCTGTCAAACCACAGAGATTTAGCCGTCGAAAAAAGTACCATTCTTTTCGTCTCATCTCGTTGAGTATTGAAGAAGTTATGAAAGTTTGAAGTTTATCCAGTTTCCAGCGAATTTTTCAGTTTTCGCTCGGACTAGTCAACTTTGAGGCTCTTTTCCAGCCATCTCTGGAAACCATTGGGCTTCTAAATAGGTATAATCTTATTCTACACTTTCCTATCTTCATTTTGAATATTATGGGTCGAATTTGGTTAAGAAATGATTGAGTTACGAAGTTTTGAAAATTGCCCAAACTTCCGACCAAGAGCTTCGGAACACTAAATAGAGTTTTTAACGGAATGACCAAAATGATGGATAGTGGACAATCTCAGGGACCATTTTGATTGATTTGAAATTTCAAAAACCAAAATGATGAGTTAAATAAATTTCAGGAATCATTTTGGCTATTTAGCCTTGAATTTCTACAAACTTTCTAGAGCCCATAAGTAAAGCCCAAAACCAGCAAAAATCTTGAATCTTACCCGCCAAACCTAACCACCATTTTCCCGCCAAAACCACACTGCCTCTCTCCCAATTAGTTTATCACGCCAAATTTAAAATCTAAAAGAAAAAAAATTCAAACAACAAAGAAATCTGGAAAATCCAACAAAACCCAAATCAAAGTTTCCGTCGATCCGCACGCAGAGCCATGAAGATCCGAACTTTGAAGCTCCGAGAGGCCCACAAGCCCACGAGCAGCGGCGAGGGGCCGTCGTACTGCTCGGTGCTGTGGGACCAGCAGGCCTACCACGTCGTGACGGCCTCCTCCTCCGACCCCACAATCGCTATCCACGACTCTCTTATCCTGTCCAGCCCTCCCAAGCTCCTCTGCCACCACCGCGACGGCGTCACGGCTCTCGCTCTCAGCCCCAACTCCACCTGCCTCGCATCCGGCTCCGTCGACCACTCCGTCAAGCTCTACAAGTTTCCAGGTCAATATCTCCCAACCATTTCTCGTGTTTTTTGGTTTTAGGGGTTTTTAGAAACTGTGTTTTTCGATTTGTTTGAAATTAATATCAATAAGCAAAAATAAGATTTGGTAGATTCAATGTGAAATGCTGGAATTAAAAGGGGTTATTGAATTCAAAGGCTCAATAGTTCTTGGAACCCTGAAAGAACTGAAAGCTTGGATTTTTTTCTTCAGATTTTATAATTTTGAAGCGTTTATTGTGCCAAATTTCTCTGTGTAATTGCTCTCAGATGTTAATTTGTGATTAATTTTATAATTAAACTTTGTTAGGTGGAGAATTTCAGACTAATATAACTCGATTCACGCTGCCAATACGCACGTTGGCGTTTAACAAATCCGGGACACTGTTGGCAGCTGCTGGTGATGATGAAGGCATTAAGCTTATTAACACAGTTGATGGTTCAATTTCAAGAGTTCTTAAAGGACACAAAGGACCAGTGACAGGTTTAGGTTTCGATCCCCACAGCGAATATTTGGCCTCTATTGATTCAACTGGGGCCGTTATATACTGGGAACTTTCATCTGGAACCACCTTGCATACCCTTAAAGGGGTAGCTCCTAACTCGGGTTTCGATCATTCCATCATGAATGTACTTAGCTGGAGTCCTGATGGAGACAAGTTAGCCGTGCCAGGGTTGAGAAATGATGTGGTGGTTTATGATAGAGACACAGCTGAAAAGCTGTTTTCGTTGAGAGGTGATCACACACAGCCTATTTGTTCCTTGGCTTGGTCACCTAATGGAAAATACATGGCCACTTCTGGTTTGGATAAGCAGGTTCTCATCTGGGATGTTGATCGGAAGCAGGACATTGACAGGCAGAACTTTGATGAGAGGATATGTTGCTTGGCGTGGAAGCCCATTGGCAATGCACTGGCTGTTATTGATTGTATGGGAAAGTATGGCGTGTGGGATTCAGTGACTCCTTCATCAATGAAGTCGCCCACTGAAGATGTTCCCAATCTACAATCTAAGAACAGCAATGGCCTGCTTTTGTTTGACGAAGAGGAGGGTCAGGAGCTTAGCACTTCTGGTAGTTTAAGTGATGTTGGTGAAGATAGTCTTGGGCAATCCAAACCACCTAGCAGGAAGAGGCCACACAAGCACTCTGCATATGAGGATGATTTGGAAGAGGATGGTTTTGATGGCTTTAGGTTGATACCAAATGTTGAGTTGGAGTCCCGTAAAAAAGCGCGGCGTAAACACAGTGAAAGTGTTGATAATGAGAATGAGGGAGTAAGCAGCAAAGTGACATCGATTAGATCAAAAATGCAGGTGGCATTCCAGCCTGGTGCTACTCCTTTGCAGCCTGGAAAAAGGCGCTTTCTGTGCTATAACATGCTTGGAGCCATAACTACAATTGAACATGACGGATTCTCCCATATTGAGGTAACCTATGGCATAAGTCACCAAACTCTCACTATTATGTGATTGCTTTTGTTAGCCCGGAGTGCCTTTATATCGTACTTACAGTTAAGTTTGTGTGATGCAGATAGATTTTCATGATACAAGTCGCGGTCCAAGAGTTCCATCAATGAATGATCATTTTGGTTTCACAATGGCTTCACTTAATGAGAATGGAAGCGTTTTTGCAAATCCCTGCAAGGGAGAAAAGCACATGAGTACTCTCATGTATCGCCCATTCAGTAGTTGGGCGAATAATAGCGAGGTTAGATCATTGCCTTTAAATATTATGCATTAATGCTATAATACATGTGCACTTAGAATATTTTAACTGCCTATGCATAATGAATATGAGAACTTTTGTATAATGCTGACTTTGATGTGTGATACAAACCCAGTGGTCTATGCGATTGGAGGGGGAAGAAGTGAAGGTTGTGGCACTTGGCACATCTTGGGTGGCAGCAATTACGAGTCTTAACTTCCTTCGCATCTTCACTGAAAGTGGTTTGCAGGTATGCTGATATACTTCAAATCATATTTCTTTTGTAGGTTAATTAAGTTATTTTGGGGGAATGGGATTGTTAAGTTCTTTATGGCTGTCTCTTACTTATGCTTGTCTAATGTTGACTTCTTTAGCATTGATCTCTCGACAAATTTAATACATTGTACACTAGGAACTGCTTTAGCAATAATCTTTCATATATTTAATGTAAAAGGGCCAGGAACTTGTTTGAGTGATTGAGGTTAACAATGTAACAATTAGTTAGTCCATCAAACTTTTGATTTTGAGTTACCTGTAACTTTTTGACGATAGTGAGCTTAGTTTCTGGAGTTATCTGTTTTTCTGAATTCATTTCATTACAGAAACATGTTCTCTCCCTTGATGGACCTGTTGTGACTGCATCAGGCTTCAAGGATGAACTTGCGATTGTCACTCATGCTTCCGGTTGTCTTCCTTCAAATGAACAGGTCTGATTTTCAAGTGATTATTCATACTATATTAGCGCGTTGATATGTAAGGTCTTTTTTTTTTTTTGTAACAGAATTCTCCTTTCTTTTACTTGAGATATGTAGATTTACAAGTCCAGCAGTGCATGTTTGATACCATTGGCATCATTTTTAAATAAAATCAATCATCCTCCATTTGTTCGAGCTGATGATTTTGCACTCATTATCTCATTCTATTTTATATGCTGAAATGAAATTGTTCTTTTCTTCTGAAACATTCAGATGCTTGAATTTAGAGTACTCAACATAACTAATGGAAGCCAGCCTCTTAGAGGACGGCTGCCTTTGACTCCTGGTTCACATTTAACATGGTTCGGGTTTAGTGAAGAAGGGGAGTTAAGCTCCTACGATTCCAAGGTATTTTAACTCTATTTTCAAGTTATTCTATTACTATGACTTAGAAACGCTTTTGAGATTGGATGAGCCGTTTTCTATATTCTTTTTTATAGGGTGTGCTAAGAGTTTTTAAAAGGCAATATGGTGGCAGTTGGCTCCCACTCTTCAGGTTCAAGATTCTTCTGCGAAAGAATATACATGGAATGCTTCTCTAAACAAAATCTCTAACAAATAATCTATCATGCAGTGCTAGCAAGGAGAAGAAGTCAGGCGAAAACTATTGGGTGGTTGGGTTGAATGCAAGCAAATTGTTTTGCATAGTTTGCAATAGTCCTGACTTATACCCACAGGTAAGAACTGCTCGCCACCTCCTTCCTCTCAGATGTTTCCTCTGCAAATCATATCTTGACCATCCTATTTTTTCAGGTGATGCCAAAACCAGTCCTCACTCCGCTAAATTTTTCGTTCCCTCTAGCATCCTCTGATCTAGGAGCAGAAGCCCTTGAAAATGAGTTTATACTAAACAACACGCACCTCACACAGGTTTGTCCTTTTACCCTCCTCACCTCATAGCGTTTATGTTCTATGTTTGAGAAAAGAACTGCCTGCTCTATGCCTGTTCTACATGCTGCTGGTCAATGGCCGAAATGCTCACATGTGTTAACTTACAGATTCAAAAGCAAATAGAAGAAGTGGGTGCTGCCGGTTTGGACACCACTTCACTTGACGATGAAGCTTTCAATACAGAAGCAGCTCAAGACAGATGCATCTTAAAGCTTATTGCGTCCTGCTGCAACGGTGAGTCTTTTACAGTTTATTGCAACATCTGGCCTCAAATCTTGGTTCTTGATTCCAACAAAATGGAAAATATTATAAAAGTGCTGAAATGCTTGTTTGTGTTGGCAATTTCAGGAGATAAGCTTGTGAGAGCAACTGAACTCGTGAAGCTTCTGTCCCTTGAAAAATCAGTAAGGGGTGCAATCAAGCTTGTCACTGTTTTGAAGCTCCCTAACTTGGCTGAAAGGTTCAACAGCATTTTGGAGGTAAATATTTCAATAACCAATGAAACCGATTCGTTTCAATTTCCATCCCGCGGTTTCTTATGATCTTTCATGCCTTCTCACAGGAAAGGCTGCTCAACGAGAGTAAAAGAGATGCGGAAACGACCTTTCCTACCTGAAACAACAACGCATCTTTCATCACGGATGACCTAGCAGCCGCAAAGAAAACAACCTCTACCGAGCCAAGTAAGTTGTCAGGAAGCGACATTCCACTATCAACGCCAAAATTGTCGGCTCCTTTGTTTACGAAGAAAGCCAAAAAACAAGACCCTAAGGTTGGAACAGAGAAAACAGACGAAAAACTGGCGGAGGATGATGTTGGGAAGGTAAAAACGACAGAGGCGAAAAATGCTACACAGGTGAACAACAATGCAGGAGAGACCAAGAAGGTAGGGGAAGTGTCTGAGGTATCAAATGATCAAGAAAAAGTGAAGAAATCAGAGCCACCTCGACGAGCATCTAATCCGTTCATGAAGAAATTAATTAAGTAGATTAAGTTCCTCTTAGTTCCCTAATGACAAGGAGCTTAGTGTTTGATCAGCATTCGTAGTAAAGTAAATACGACCCAGGTTACTATTTCTCAGTATTGGGCCCGAACCTTGTTATGGGCTTAAGAAGCAAATTAAAGTATCCGGTCCATGACCCAAACAAAATTGCTTGTTTCCGACATGTCTTCTCTCCATAGGAAAAAGAGGTTCCGCATAAAAGAACATATAATTTGTGAATATTGGTTTTTGAACTTGTAATAATATAAATCAATGGTCTTCTTGGTTAACTTCGGTAGAACGTTCATTTATTTTTTGCTCCTTTAAATCCTTTATTTTTGAATGAAAGTTTTAACAGAATTAGCGAAAAAGACTCTCCAATTTATAACAAGTTTGAGGACCAATACTCACGAATTGTAGTTCATAGACCAAAACTCTAATTTGGCTAAAATTCAAGGATTATTTCTCTAATTTTCTCAGAAAAGAGTGTTGTTCGGCTCATTGCATGTAAAACATTAATTTTATTGTTTTTGCAATAAAATATATTACAAATTAGTAAGTTTACGATCTAATTTGCCAAAAGTAGGCTCAATTAAAGATACGCAATTCAATTTGTAGACTTTGAGTTCACACGGACGATATTCTAAACTATATGATCTAATTTGAATTCGTTTTCACTTCAATCTTCACGAATCGAGATATTCTTTGAAATTATATTTTCTGAGTTGATGAAATAAGTGATCTGGACCATTCATTTTAATATTCGATCCTCACTAATCCATTTCATTGACTCACCCTATATAGAATCAAAGGTGCAGATCTTTTTTTTTCTTCAACGGTCTGAATAATTTGATTCTTGAACTCTAGACCCAGAAATCCGAAAGAAATGAAGTTCAACCTTCACCCACACCTTCGAAGTTCATTGAATTAACAATTATTATTGTCAGTGTCCCTCATCAACTTGGAAAATGTTTTATGTTGGAAATCAGTGAGTGACACTCAAAAAAAAAAAAAAAAAAGTAACAAAAAATGTGGAAAAACGAGGGGTGATCTCGTAATTTCACAGCAGCAAATCACAAACTTTAAAAGCCCCAAATTTTACTTCCTCAGAAAATCGAAGCACACAAAAACCAGAGAGAGAAGGAAACGCAACTCCTGAAGAAAACCAAACGACATGTCGATGGCGGAGCTCACCTTCTTAGACGACGACCCTCCCCGCCTACCCTACTGGGCACACCACGACCTCGACCTCTACTCCGCCGATCCCGATTTCCTTCAATCCGATCGCGCCCTCCGCCCTTCCCGCATCGTCACCGTCGACGACGACGGCGACCTCTTCTCCCAGTACCAGTCCCCCGTCCACGTCATCCGCAACGACGCCGTTTCGGGGGAGCCCGAGTCCGCATCCAACCGGACCAACCGATCGGATTTTCTGGACCGCCGCGAGAACCAGGTGAATTTCGTGATGGATCTGTTCCAGCAGCGGGTCGAGCAGTCGTCTCAGGTAAACGCTCGCAGTCCCCCTTTGGTTTCTGAAGATATTGACCACGAGGATCGTGGTTTTGGGGTTATTGAGTCGAATTGCGATGTGGGTATGGAGGATTTGGACCTCGATTTGAGTTTAGGGTTGGGGTCGGGATTCGATTTTGGGAATTGTTTGGATGGGGACGGGGTTGATGATACCGAGGAGGATGATTTCTTTGTGGGGAGGAGGGTGTCTGGGTCTGAATTTGGTGAGGAAACTTCCAATTTAAGTAGGGCTGATGATGATGCTTACGAGAATTGCGTGAGGCTGGTTGGGTTCGGGACCGATTCAGAGGATGATGAGAACGGGGTTATCGGGATTGATTTGAATTCCGGGGATGAGTATGGCGTGGAGGATCGTCGCCATGGTGAGAATGATGATGGTACGAGCATCCCGCTGCGTTGGGATTCGTTTATTTTGGAGGACCATAGGGAAACTAACGAAGATTTCGAGTGGGAGGAAGTTGAAGACGGGGTTGACGAGAGAGAGGTCTTCAGTACATTTATGGATCATGACATTGCGGAATCAGGACCGGTGGCAGTTTCAGTTTCGGCAATGGTGGCACCGGAAGAGGAAGTGAGTGTGGAGAGATATGAGCGTGCGGATAGTTTGGAATGGGAAATTTTGTTGAATTCCGATACTTGGGAGATAAATCCAGATGTGGCGCCTTATCCGGACGATGATTATATTCACACTGCAGAATATGATTTGCTGTTTGGTCAATTCTCTGAGAATGAGAATGCAACAGCGGGCAGGCCTCCGGCTGCCAACGCTGTGGTTGAAAGTCTCCCATCCGTAGTTGTAACTCAGGAGGATGTGGAAAAGGGCAATGCACTCTGTGCCGTTTGCAAGGATGAGATGAAATCGGGGGAACAAGCAAAGCAGCTACCTTGCACACATTGGTACCATGGTGACTGCATTGTGCCGTGGCTGCGCATAAGGAACACATGTCCTGTTTGTCGACATGAATTGCCCACGGCTGACGCTGCTTACGAGCGGAGAAGGAACCAAAGGCGTGCTCGTGGGCCGAACGATGGTCGGGCAATCTTTTGAGATCTTCCTTCGGCGTTAGGTATTCGAAAACGTAGATACTGCTGTGGTAAAGAGTTTTCGTTTCTCTGTGAGGATGTTATAGTTCCTGATGCTTTGCCAGCATATACATTTTTTTGTGCTTGTTTCTTGCTGGAGGATGGTTATCAAGCATATAATGTAATAATATTTTGGTGGGTACTCAATATTTGTCTTGGATACTTATTTTTTGTGATTCTTTCTTTTTACGATACACGCGATAAAATTCATCTTAACTACGAGAGTGAAGATTTGAACTTGGGGTGCGCGGGCAAAAGTACACGGCTCTAGCAGTTTTCTTTAACCCCTTTAGATTTGAAGGCATAAAAAACTACACATTTGGACAATGTTCATAGTTTTTTAGATACCTCTTGTTCTCTTTTTTTTGAACTTTTCTTTGATAGGATAAAATTCATCTTAACTACGAGAGTGAAGATTTGAACTTGGGGTGCGCGGGCAAAAGTACACGGCTCTAGCAGTTTTCTTTAACCCCTTTAGATTTGAAGGCATAAAAAACTACACATTTGGACAATGTTCATAGTTTTTTAGATACCTCTTGTTCTCTTTTTTTTGAACTTTTCTTTGATAGGATAAAGAAAAAATATATTTTAGAAATAGAAAGTTAAGCATATTTAGGGTAAAAGGAACGAGTAGTTCACCAAATGCAAAACAATCAGACAAAATCAATTAGTAACTAAAGAAGGGGGTGGCCTTGGAGCGAACTCCTCCAGGTTTGTATTTTATATGGTTCATTCTGAGTTCAATTTCTAGCGCTGTTGAATCATACGATGGTAGTCAAGAGGAGACTAAAATGTCTCTGTGGGTCTTTTCAATTCCCAAAAAGATAGACTGTCGTGACTTCGCCACAAGTTGATCTCCTTTTCAAGTAAAAAAAATTAATAACTAAAAAAAAAAGAAATTGGTGGTGAAGACATCCATCCAATGTTTCATTACATACATTGAAATCAAATTATTGGGTAAAATCCAAATGACTCAAAAACCCAATTTTTTTTATATTTATTTTTCCATTCCTCGGGAAGAAATAGCTCATTATAAACATGAAACCAAAAATGTGCGCATGCGTGTTAAATTGTATTTTGCAATAAGCAAGAATGGATACTTTCAAAGAAAGAAGCCAAGTATTTTTCCGAAATCTTATCCCACTACGTCCCTTCTATTTTTTCTCGCCGGCCAATTTTAGTAAAAGCTTTTAAACACACGAGTTGGTGATTATGTAGATTAAGCAGATGTTAATGATAGTCAATAGATTGGATTAAGTTTTAAGTAATATTTAAGTGTTCAACCACAAAATCAAATGAAAATTATGTTAATAAGTCCAACAAATTTAGCATGAGGAGGATTGTGATGCCCATGATTTGCACCTTGTTTGTTTTCTCCAAAAAATTCCTTTTGTAGATAGAGCCACTAAGTCAAACTTTATGTATGGGTTTTCTCAATCAAAACTATTGGTATTTATCGCATAAATTAATCTTAAAAGTAACCTGCACGTGACTAGCTGGTCTAGCGACATCGAGTTTTCAATTGATTGTAAAAAGTCTGAAATTCGACTCACACAAATCTAGTGGCGAAGTAAAGTATAAGAGTTCGATAATGAGTTATGGTATGCTGTAGCTCGTATTTTTTGCCCCAACTTGGTTAACCCACTTATAGTAGAATAAACATGTCGGCTCACATGGTTTGAAATTCGACTCACAAGGTTTGTATTGCATGAATTTTACAAGGTTTGTAATAGAGACCACCACTATTTATATTTGAAGAGAGTTCGATACTAAATTGTGATCGCAACCTATACGACTACATATGTTCCAAATATATCTTTGTAAATATCCTATCGTCTATCAGAAAAGAGAAAAACCTAGAAGCAACCAAAAGAGCTTAAGAACTAAGTCTATCCAAAACAAGGACCCCTACTTATATAGCCATATTTTTCACTTTGCAAGATAAACCTAACCATGTCATGAGATCACTTGTCTTCAAGAACTAGCCCTTCCCTTTACATTTTTAGCAAATCCTAATTACTCTGTTAATCACATTCCTGGCGAGACGTCGGAAGCAAGTAATGTGAGATTAAGACATCCATTTTAGCAAATTAAGGTGATCATCCGCTCTAATTCTTTCCTTAATCTCACACGCCTTTCCTAAAACCGGCATAATCTCCAGGTGCAGGTCTTTGCCTTCAGATGTTGATATGAATGTGTAAAGACAAAAGATGTTAAACAACATAAATTACATAACAATAAGAAGCTTAATCTCAATTAATTTCTGATAACGTGAAGGTCAAGAAATGTATGTATATATATAGATGCTAGAAGCTCACTAAAAAATTACTGAAACCCTTTTGAATTCTTCTTCTTCTTCTTCTTCTTCATGGAGCCAAATGAATCAAAGGGGACTCGGTACTTACCTAATCACTGCCTCCCAACGCATCCCCATCCAGATTCCATGCCGATCTACCCGCCTCGATTCTTCCCCGTCTCTCATATCCAAGTTCCGACCCATGATTTCTCACCAAACGCCTCGTCTCTCAGCAACGAAGCTGCCTTCGATGAAGCTGGGGAGCCGGACATGAACTACGAAAGAAAGCTCAAGAGAATGATATCCAACAGGGAGTCCGCGAGGAGGTCGCGGATGCGTAAGAAGAAGCAGATTGAAGAACTGCAGTATCAGGTGGATCAACTCCACTCTACCAATCGCCAGCTCTCGGAGAAGCTCATCCAACTGTTAGAGGGCAACCAACTGATCCTCCAGGAGAATGCTCAGCTGAAAGAGAGAGTTTCTTCCCTTCAAATCGTCCTTGCTGATCTCGTAACACCTCTGAGGAATGCCGGAGATGTCACCGTTAACACAAGTGGCAATCGACTTAGAGCCGAAAACTCAAGCACGCCATGATTGCCTGCTTCCCTACTATGGAGAATTCCGCTTTGCTTCATCCAGTACAGGGGTTCAGCAGTATTGATGCGCAAAGTTTCCCTTTTCTTTTCTTCCCCTGCTGTCTTTCTACAGGTAAGAACAGTTAAAGATACACGAGTTTAAACAGTCGATGTAATTTGTCAGCGATTTGCATACATACGATGTTATCATTCTGTAAATTGTCATCGATTTGCATCCTCAACTCTACGTTACATCCATATGATCTTATCAATAAGATGGCAGGTATCTGACCCTTTTCGGTACAAAGGCATAAATCGACAGTAGATATAAGAAACTTCTAATAACTCGATTAGAGATTTTCAAAATTTTGGGTCCATGTACTCAAGTCATTTGTTAGCGTGCATCAGAACATTTGTTTATGATACAAAATGATATAAACAGGCCCTGAAAATGGAAAAAAAAAACCTATCATCAACCGCTTTTCTTTACTTGATGCTTCCCATTTGAGATGTTAGGCGAGGTTTCTGCTGTAGTGGTAAAAGTCGAAAAGATGTTGCTCTGTTCTTCAAAACCCTGGACCGGGTCTGCATATGAGAGGGTGCAAGGCCATCTAGACATAGAGGAACTAAACACGATTAGCTTCGGAAACAGCATGTGAAATTCAGTTAAAAAACGCGCTTCAATATACTCTACCTGCTCGACTTTATAACCTGATCACGTATTGTCACACTCTCATCAAAGATGTTGCCTGCAAGAACGAAGAAAATTAATTTTGAATAATTCAGTGACTTGCACTCATTGTACTTTTTATTCATGTATTAAAATGCACCCGGATCATAGATTTAAGAAAATGTTGCACACCTCCATATAGGTTGGTCTTTGAGAAGTATTTTGCAGTCAACCAACGACTGTAGTCCACTTCATATTTCTTGAACTTCTCGATGTGGTTTGCACTATGGAGGTCACTAACACAAACAAAGGACATAGTTTATCATCCAGGCGCTAGGCACAGGTTCAAATTCATGATATGACACGCAAGAAAAGTTAACGCTCATTTTAAGCATGAAATATAATAACTGAGTATCTAATATCCGGCAGCAGCAGGAAAAACTTTTCCGCTAAGCTGCACCAAGAGGAGAGCAGAATATGAAGACGACATCAGTAGGAGCAACCTATAACAATGACAATTATAAGTCTACGACAGGGAAAAAGTGATAAAAAAATCAATGGGCTGTTCTGTTAAAAACTAATTACAAAGACTCAATAACGTATCAGGGTTACAGCACCCCTAGCATCTGAACCATTGGTTATAAAAATAACCTGATACGTGATAGTCCTAGGGTCCTAGCCCCTTAGAAATACTTAAAACTCATATGTCACATGCATTTTGAATAAACTGAGCTCATAAATGGTAGATCAACCAGGCATCAGTAAGCCTTTCTAATGCTCCTGCATCACACAAAGACATAATTTGCGCACATGAAAACCGCCTGTCACCAACCATAACCAATTCCAAGAATTTTACAATTCCAGGGAGAAGAAATAAAGACAAAGCACAATGTAATGGGCATGTGAGCTTCTAGATGGAATTCCCATATACTCTACATTTTTAACAAAAGGGAAGATAGGTCAATGATACCCTACATGTGTCTGCGTTGGAGGTCAGGGGATGTTGGGGTATCATTATGTAAACCAAAGAACCTCCTCAGTTTAATTTAAGAACGTAACGTAGTACCTTCTTACAATGAAGTGGTTAATAAAGTCGATAGACTTCAGATAGCTAAATTTTGACCACTATGGACAGCTGGATTACTACAGTTGTAATTAGGGAAACTTGTGGTTGATAAAGACTACCATTTCTGTTTGTGTGTGTGCAAATGCAAAGGAGAGCGCAAGGCTTAGAACTTAAAAGTGTAAGCTAGTGTAAGGCTCGGAAATTCAAATTCTGAAAATGGGAAGAAGTAATTGTGAAAATCAAACAAATAGAAAGTAGTACTACTTTGTTTTCAATCACGAAACCATTAAAACACGTAAGCATACTAAAGGGCAGAAGATGAGAGAGTCTGAGAAGAGTTTCACAACTGTTTTCAAAGTAATAGAAACCACTCAAACTACTGAGTCCACTGTACAAATAACTAAAACCGATCCTGCATTACAGAACATCATGTCAAAATGATCCACACAAGATCCATTCTTCGATCAATCTTTAGGTCGCAATTATCTGTAACATATTCTCCCTGCAGATAATTAAGCTCTTCCTATACAATCTATTCAATTTTCGGGAAGTGTACTCGTAGCTCATTTCCATAATTCAGCACTGCGCAAAAATTGGAAAAACGAGTAATAATTAATAAAGTCAACCGCTTTAATTAATTTTCTTTTACCTGGAAACCAATTCACACACACTTAGCAAAATACAAATGACAAACACATACACAAGCATAAGTCTCTGAAGAATTGCTACCGAAAACCAAACTTAAAAGTTAAGCCAAATAACCAGTCCAGCAAATTACACACTGTTACGAAAAATTACATCTTCCTCACTAAAATTGAATCTACTGGGGCAAATAAATACCAAAAAATTGAAAAATAATCACTAAAAAGAGAAAATAATGGCATTGTAACTGCAAAATACATTCCTCAACAAGGAATATAAACATGTAAGTTGAAAATTTGAAATATTCAAACAACATATAGAAGCGAAAATCGGAAGAAAAGGAAGAGATACTCACTCATAATATGCAGAAACAATACCAGGCTTCTTCTCCTCGGCATCCAGAACTCCATTGTTGGCTCCAGCTTCAACCTTCAACGTATTTAAAATACGAAACGGAGAAAACCCATAAGAAATCATTACACAAAACCATATGTATATATATGCGTATATATATTACATACAGATATATCATATATGTACAGGAAGAGACGGGAAGAGAGAGAAAAAACCTGTGGATTTGGAGGAGAGTGAGAGATGGGTCGAGTGGCGGAGTTGTCGGAACTGGAAGCAGAGCAGGATGGAGACGCCGGAGACGCCGGAGACAGCAAGCTCGCCATGCTCACAATTTTGCTGCTGCTAACAGCTAAGAAACTATGACAAAGTCCACAGCCAAGTGAAAAAAATTGAGGCTTTCGAAGCTTTTGCTGCTTATCAATCTCTCTGCAGTCTTTTTCTTTATTTTTCTTTATTATTATTTTTAAATTTTAGTTTTATTTCAGTGAGGGATAGTGATTGCATTCAGATATCTTCTACAAAGGCCACCGAATCAAGTTATCCGAGTATTTTAAATTTCATCCAATAGTAAATAATTATTATAACTTTTAAAGAATTAAAATAAGTAAATTTTTGGATGAAATTTAAATGACCTGAATCACTTAATTTGGTGCCCTTGATCGAAGAAATCCGGAGAGAATCTCTTCTCGTTATTGCCGGCCCAAGAGGGAGGGTTGTCAAAACTTCTGTTGGATATGAATAATCATGGAGATTCGTACCTTTTAAATTGAATGAGATGTATAAAAGAATGGGAAAACTAATAAAAATAATTTGAAAACTTTAAGTTTTAACGATAATGACAAAATAAAAGGTAAAGTAAATAGTACTATGATTGACTTTTTAGTGTAAAAATATAGTCTTTCGTTAAAATAAATAATACATAAAACTTTTGTTAAAGTTTCCTAAAATAATAATATTTCTCGCTTTGAAATTGTCATGTATACCCGTTTAATACTTTAAAAATTAAAATTATATAGTTTTACATAAATTTTTGCTTAATACAGGTATTTTCTTTTTTCTTCGTTGTTCATAAAAAAAACCTTTTAAACGATATGCTTTGTGTGATGACGAGATGGCCAACAAATTTTCAGTCAGACAACACTATTTGCCGACAAACTAATTTTTCAATGAAATCGAAATTTCTACTAATGATTCCATTGGCATCCCAAGATGGAGGCAGATTCTTTGTCTTCTTATTTTGTGTGGTCGCGGTTAAACCACGTCAATATATTATATTATTTTTTTAATAAAGATAATAAGACAAAAATGAATAGTAATATAAAATGTTGACGTGGTTTAACCGTGACCATACAAACAGGAGGGCATGGGAATAAAGAGGGCAGAGAATATGCCTCCTCCCAACATAGAGGTCATGTAGGATCAATAAATCCTTTACTTTCGAAAATTCAGAATATCTTTTTCATTTTTGCTAACAAATTTCGAGTTTAGGATAAGAAATACAAGTCATTTAAGGTGCGAAAATTCAAATACAAAACCAAAATGTAAGAATAAACTTTCTTAATTACTTGAGTCGAACATAGTTATTGCCAATAAAAAATCAAAAGCGAGATCGGCCATTAGATTTTGTCCTCATGGAAATGCACTTTGAAACAGTCAAAATTGACCAAGTAAAATTGATTAAGTACAAAACCTTAACTACAAACTATTGAAAACTTTTCATCTTTGTAAGCATATATGGATTAGGTGAGTTGATCAGGACATTGCACTTGCCGCCTTCTATTCAAGTTCAAAAACCTCTCCTTGTGTAAATGTTATGCATCTAAGATAGTATATACATGTTATAAAATAAATAAATTGGTAACACAATGTGACGGTTGACCGAAATATTATTCTGCAAGCAGGCATTATGCTAATTAAGGGCTTGTTTGAAAGTATTTTAAAATGACTAAAGGCGTTTTTAGAGAAAATATTTCTAATTTCCAAAAACATTTCACAAAAAGTACTTTCAATCATTTTAAAAATAGTTCCAAACAAGCCCTAAAAGAGAGAAGAAAAAAAAACGTTATTCTGTTATGTAACTAGGTCTAGAAATTTTGACCCTCAATTACGGATTCATTTTCTATAATTACAAATTTAGACATAAAGTAAATCATTTTGGTTACCACTTACATGATGTACAAATATGAAAATAAATATGTTAATAAAACAATTATTTCTACAACTAAGATATCAATATATACGTTTTTGATCGAAAATGATTTCCGCACACTTCTTTTCTCCTCTGTATTCGAAAACAATGATGGAAGCTTTTATTCTCTCTCACAATTATCTCCCTTTCAACAACTTTTGATATCAGCTTAGCCACAAAAGCCATAGTTGAGATGCCTGTTCGTGTGGAGAGGATAAAAAATTGGCCACGCATATTACATAAGAGCAAGTCTAGCGGGGTGGACTGCTCGGGGGAGGGTGGATCAAACAGGGCCATGTAGCCCGTGTAGGAGGATGCAGCGTGGGCTGTCCGAGGGAAGGTGGAGGCCCGAGCAAGAGGCCCGTGAAAAATTGACAGCTAGAGCCACCCAGTGGGTCTGACGTCAGGGATGACGTCATCCTGGCGTCAACCCAATTTTAAATTTTTTTCTATCAGGCGCATGCCCCTCACCCGCGCGTGGGGGCGCGTCGCCGACAACTTTTCAGAAAAACTAGCCCGTGGTGCAGTTTGCCAAAGTGACCGTTGGGAAGCCACGTGGCTTCCCACGGTCCGTTCGATCCCAACGGCTATTTAATTTGGACCGTCCGATTTGCAACGGTAATAAAAATAAAAAAATCTTATTTAATATCAACCGTTAGATCTCAGATCAACGGTTGATATTATTCTGCTTTATAAATTAAAAAAAAAAAGAAAAATAGTTTTAAAATTCAGAAATGTTACCGTTGTGACACGTGGCACAATCTGAAGTGTTGGAATTCAATTTTTTTTAAATCCAACGGTAGAGATTAATTAGTTGAATAATTTTTTTAAAAAAAATTGTAAAAAACGAATAAAAATCTGAAAAAAAAATGTTAAAAATTAAAATTTTTTTTTTTTTTACTTTTCTATAAATACCTTGTCATTACATCTATCTTACACCACAATTCCATATTTTCTCAACTACTTTGAACCACATTCCTATCTTTCTCTCAAAGTTTGAATCTAATTTTTTTCAAACAAAATGAGTACTGGTGCAGGTACTAATTGGACACTTCTTGAAGATGTTGCGTTGTGTGCTAGTTGGGTTAAAATTACTCATGATTTGCTTTCGGGTAATGAGATGCAGTTGCGAGAAATGTGGGGTCTTATTCATACTGTTTATCTTGAGAAAATGGGTGGGCAAAAAACTAAAGATTCACTGTCCAGTCGTTGGAAATTACTTAATATATCATTAGTACGTGGAGAGATGCCTTGACACACACTAGTTCTAATCTTCGAATTGGGAAAAGTTTAGCGGATCAGGTAACAATAAATTATTTATTTGTTACCTATTTTCATTTTAATTATTTCTTTGTATAATTTATTTGTTAGGTACTTTAATTATAATTATTTCTTTGTATAATTTATTTGTTAGGTACTTTCATTATAATTATTTGTTCGTATTATTTATTTGTTACCTATTTTCATTATAATTATTTCTTTGTATAATTTATTTGTTAGCTACTCTTTGTATAATTATTTGTTCGTATTATTTATTTGTTACCTATTTTCATTTTAATTATTTCTTTGTATAATTATTTGTTAGGTACTTTCATTATAATTATTTATTTGTTACCTATTTTCATTATAATTATTTATTCTTCCGCATTGTATAGGAACTTCAAGCACAAGATTGGTATGGTGCCAAAATCAAAAGCAAAAAAAAAAAACATTCACCCGGTTTGAATGTTGGAATATTGTCAAAGATTGTCCTAAATTCAAAGTTGTGCCTATCGGTCCAGAAGTTTTCATGAACAACACCCCTCTACACTCTACACCCGAGGATGTCACGCATGATCTTGATGAAGATGATGCAAAAGAACTGCCCGAAACGCCCCCCGTTGAACAAGCGTCGGGGTCGACCCGTTATCCAATTAGGCCTCAAGGTAGGAAGGCTTCAAAGAGAAAAGGTACTGTTTCAAAGAATGATTATGCAAAGTATATGGAAGAACTTACCCGCCAAGGTGAATTGACTTTGGCCCGGGAAGTGGCTAAATTTGAGGCTGATAAGGCTAGAGATGATGCAAAAGTTGCAACTCTTGAAAAAAAATTTGCAACTGATGAGAGAGAAAGAGAACTACTTCGGCAAGAAAGGGAACATAGAAGACAAGAAAGAGAGGCCCAACGAGATCGTGACATTATGAAGGAGCCTTTAGAAGGCAAGTCTCCGAACTCTAAATATTTTTGGAAGTCGGAGAAAGCGGACGTGGTGCAAATGAGGTGTGCAAAAGAAGCAAGAGAAGCGAGAGCAATATGAGATGGTCCTAGCATGACAACAGACTATCATCCTAGCACAACAAGAGAAGATCATCCTAGCACCACAAATTGGTTAGGTGATGATTGTCCATACACGAACCCATAATTTTCCAATTTATTCGGGTTGTAATTTCTTATTTTCATTATAATTATTTATTCTCCTGCATTGTATTATTTATTTGTTACCTATTTCTTATTCGGGTTGTAATTTCTTATTCGGAGAAAGTGTACTTTATGTTGTTTCCAATTTATTTAATTTAGTTCCTTGTCTCCAACCAAGAGTATATTTATTTAATTAGGTAATTATTGAATTTAGTACTTTATGTTGTTTTCAATTTATTGAATTTAGTACTTTATTCAAAACACATTTAAACATACCAAATAAACACACCAAATAAAAACAAACACGAAATAAAATTACATCAACATACCAAAATTACATTTCAACTCACTAAATGAACTAAAAAAACACACGACATAAAATTTAAAAAAAAACACACCAAATAAAAACAAACACTAATGAACTTAAGTATCTTCAACACCCCTCAATTTCCACTGGTGTTCTATCAAGTCAATTTAGCGGGCATTGTGCATATATGGCCATTGAAGTGCAGTATATCGTTGAATGACTTTATCATTGTAACGTCCATCCCTTTGTATTGGCTCGTGTTGCACTGGTTCTTTGGTGCCTTCATGAGCACAATATATTTGTGTTTTGGAATTGTTCATCGTGTCTGGCTCATAGTCATCAACGGCATCATAATTGTACTCATATTCCACAATCATGTTGTGAAGAATGATGCACGTCATCATGATAGATCGAAGTGACTCCACAATAAACATTCTGGCAGCACCCCTAACAATAGCCCAGCGAGCTTGGAGTATACCAAAACAACGCTCCACATCCTTTCTGCATCCTTCTTGACAGCTTGCAAAGTATTTTTCCTTTGCACTTTGTGGACGTGGCACTGTTTTGACAAACGATTCCCACCTTGGATAAATGGCATCTGCTAGGTAGTATGGCCCGTCGTACCTACGTTCGTTGACCCAATATGTGACTTTTGGTGCCTTTCCTTGCAGGACTTCGTCAAACAGTGGGGATTGGGCAAGGACGTTGAGATCATTTTGAGCTCCCGGAATCCTGAAAAAGGCGTGCCAAATCCATGTATCAAAAGATGCCACCGCCTCTAAAATGATACTTTTTGATCCTTTTCTGTCCCCATAAGCGCCTTGCCATGCACTTGGACAGTTTTTTTAAGTCCAGTGCATACAATCAATGCTTCCAATCATCCCTGGAAAACCTCGCATCTCGCCATTCTTCAGAAGCCTTTCCAAGTTCATATAAGTAGGTCTCCGGAGGTACTCATTGGTGTAGATAGATTCAATTGCCGAGCAAAACCTCATCAGGGACTCAAGAATGGTTGATTTTCCCATCCTCGTTATCTCGTCCACTTGGTCTGCAGCTGCTCCACATACAAGCATCCGCAAGGCAACAGTGATTTTTTGCTCAGGCAAGAGACCCATAACACCAAATGCATCTGGCTTTTGCACAAAGTAAGAATCATGGTTGCAAACAGCGCCCATGATTCTGTTGAACGAATGTCGTTCCATTCTAAAACGACATTGGAAGTACGTATCAGGGAATGCACTGTTACGGACAAAATAATCGTCCAAGAGCTCCTGACCTCGTCCTTGCCTGTTTCTATCAATGTTTACAGCACAGTTGGGCCTGCAGATCTGAGCCACAGCTTGGACGACTCGACGGGAATGTGAAGCTCGTGCCATTCTTGATTCGTCATCTCTCCGTCTACGCTCATCATCCTCTTCCATCTCATTTTGGGCCCAATCCTCGACATTGAACATTCCTTCTGATTGGTTAAACAGTTCTTCCTCTTCTTGATCGATTTCTCACATCATCTTTGAAGAAGAAGAAGAAGACGACATTGGTGAAGAAGGAAGCATAAACTATGAATAATGATAGGGATTTTGGTGAAGAATGAAGCATAAACTATGAATAATGACAGGGATTTTGGTGAAGAAGGAATCAGAAACTATGAATAATGATAGAGAGCTTGAGAAAATTGGTGTGAGATTTTTGATGATGGAGGGTGGATTATATGGAGGATTTGGGCAATGATTAGGTTGTAGATAATGCCACGTGGCATGCCGTCATTCGTTAAAAATCTGGTGGAAATCTATCCTCAAAGATTGTAATCATATTGTGACACGTGGCACGACGTGATTGGTTACAAATCTTATCGGAAATCCATCACCAATAATTGTCTTTTCAAATAATGACACGTGACGCAACGACAACGATTAAAAATTTTATCGAAAATCCACCACCAATAATTGTCTTTGCGGATAATGACACGTGGCGCAACGAGAACGATTAAAAATCTTATTCGAAATAACAAATAAAATTATTTTGAATTTTTTTATTATTGTTATTGGCTTTTCGGATAATGACACGTGGCGCAACAAGAACGATTAAAAATATTATCCGAAATTACAAATAAAATTATTATATATTATTTTATTAATAAATAAAATACTAATATTTTATTGCCAATTGCCAGGGCTATTCAAGTGCAGAGGTGGAGGTGCAAAAGGCAATTGCTAGGAGAATACACTGTTCATTAAGGGCAATTACTGTTCATTGAGTGGATTGAATAGTGTATTGCCTGGGAGAAAGGCTCCTACATTGGAGTTGCTCTAACAAACATATTTGAGTAAGGGAGCGGAATTTGAACTCGAGTGCAAAGCGGCAGGCCCGGCCAAACAAAGAGCAACTGGTTTAACTCACATATGCAGTCGTCGAATATTTTGGTATTGCTTGAACCTGTGCTAGATGTACAATTTGCTTACAGAAAAATGGAATTTTAGCCCTCCCAGAAGAAAAATAAAAGGGAAAGCTAATAATACGGTTTTAGAGGGAAGCAAAGTAATCTTTCAACAAAGAGAAGATGGGGTTGGCCTGAGAAGCTCCCTCCAGTCTCTGAAACATGATTCCGTCCATTCGGGCTTGGACTCCGTCGGAAAACGTCAACTCCTGCAGCACTTCCTTCATTGTTCTATCCACTCCAACCAATGTAGTCCCTATGCCACCTAAAAGTTCTGGCAGCGTCGGGGAAGGTCTTGCGAGCTCCACGAGCGCAACCTGGCACCACAGCATGCGCCACCGTTAAAGAACATCCCAAAGAAAGGATAACACACTCAAACACTCAATAGCATCAACTAAACCTCGTATTTTGTTGATGACCACACCTTTCTGTCTTGAGGTATATTTGCCTTGAGCTTTGCTATTGCGACAGCACGAGAAAATCCGCCAATAGCATCAACTAAACCTCGTGAAGCTGCATCGTTACCAGTCCAAACTCTCCCTTGTGCAACCTCCTCCATTTTATCTACCTGGCAACACAGCAAAAGAGGGACACTTTAATGTTTCAAATTAACATAAGGACAAGTATGTGAAACCAAAACAAAGACTGAATTGACCAGCATACTGTCATCGATCTGGAAAAAGCTGCCTTGTCTCGAAATTGCTTATAAGCATTCTGTGCAGACTTAGCAAAGAGTTCAGCTTCTTCTGGTCTGTATTGGAAAAAAAATGTTTGAGTTTGAAATTTTTGCCATTTGTAGAAATATAGGAGACAGACAACAGATACTCTTGGCAACGAATCTTTTTACCTGAAGGATCGTTGTTCAGCTGCAAGAACTTCAGCATATTTTCCCCTTGATATGATTTCTTTATTGAAGCCAATCTTCTCATACAGTTTTCCCAGGTTAAACTTTCCTACAAACAAAATTCATATGCAAATACATAAAAAATGGCACACAATTACGTAGTAGTTTTTATGCATTTAGATGCGTGTCTGTCACTGTTTTGACCAGCGTCGTTATATCATATGATATAGATCAAATGGGGCCGCAGTGTAGAAGCGATGCAGACTAATGCCTTAGCCACTTGGCTAATTCAATTTATGATTATATAAAGTCAAACTCACCTGTCACAACTCCAATGGAACCAGTTAAGGTAAGATTTTCTGCAACAATGGTGTCTGCTGCCATAGCCATATAGTATCCTCCACTTGCTGCTACATCAGACATCGATGCAATGACAGGTTTTGATGCAGCCAAAAGTCTGATTTCCCTCCACATCCTGCCCAACATAAACACATCAGGGCAAGCAGTTAATCGTGTGCACGCATAGGCACACAAATACACAGTTTCTTCTACACAACAGTACTTTCCAAAATATCTACAATTTATGGGGCAAAATTTAACATGTAGAGTTTTATGCAACTAAAATAACAATGACTGTATTACCCCACTTGTCCAAACATTTCACCTTCATTTTACTGATATCGTAGTTTCAATCAAAGAGAATTAACTTCTTTATCAGGCTCATTCATCATAAGCAGACTAGACAATGAGATAAATATAAGCATCATTCGTTTCCCCAAATCAGACCCTTACTGCTGCAAGACCATCTTTTAAGCCATGCTAGCACCCAAACTCTAAACTATGTGGACATTGCAGATGAGAATATCCATACTCATTCAGATGCTCGGGATGTTTCCCAATTACTATAAAAGTACACTAATAAATGTACGCATAAAATTAAGCTTAAAATATACTAGCACTTACAAATCAGAAGCAAGAGCATCACCTCCAGGGCTATAAATTCGGATGATTGCGGCCTTATATCTTTTTGATTCTGGAAAGGGAAAAATATCAACAAGACGGGTAAAAAAAAAATGAGACAGCAGTAACCAGTGCTGAAAGGTTTCATATTCGGCAACTACAAAGTACACAATTGCCCATCATTGGTCTTGTTACATGTCACTGCTTTCTATAAATATACGATATTGCAAGTAAACAGAACAAATTTTTCTACGTTCATCGAGTTACTCCATGTAAGTAGTGTTAGTGACACATGCAAGAACTATATAACAAACTACTCTCCACAGTATAGAAAACCATAATCTACATCCACATTTTGTATCTTATAAAGCCTCTGAAAATATATCAAAAGAAAGGACACCATGCTAAGCAAATGAACTTCCATATGATAGACCACAGTCACCATACCTCTCACACTGCGAATCTTCTCAATGAACTGTTCCCCAATAATACTAGAACCGGGAAGACTTAAACCTCCTCGTACACGAGTAATGCTGCCTGATGCTCTAATTATGGCTATCTTGTCTTTACCGCCTGATAATCCAACAGTCCATTGCCGAACCCTTGAGTACTTTCTGTTTTAATAACGAAAAAGAATGAAAAAGTCAGGAGAGGGACCGAGGGTGGTTAAACACACATATAGAGCATCTAGTGGACATCAAAATACTAGTAATTGAAGGCCACCAATAAGAAAGTTGACTACTTGTAATCAACCATAGGAAGAGTTTTTTCATTTTGTACTCCAAGTCTTTCCTTCAACATTGAAATCACCTGCAAGGCCACCAATACTATCACAACGATGAATGAATACTGTTTTGCATACAAAATATGGGACGTTCATATCAAAATACGGACAACAGAATAATTATAATTAACATATCATAAGACAGAATATAACACTGAAAGACAATTGAATGTATGTTTGCATGTCATAAATAAACTAAGGTAATTCGTAATTACCAGGCCATAGAACTTCAATATACTCTGACAAACTTGAAGAGCGAAACTGAACTTTAGAAAACTCTCTCAAATTTCTCGAACTATGTTACTTTTTAAAATGTCTGGATCCGAAATACATTGAAACAACCTTCTAAGTCTTCTAAGTATAAAATATTCCCATGGTATTAAATTTTGATTATTTCAAAACATACATCAAACATCAACTCCAAATCAAAAGGAACTAGAACTCCATACCTCGTCATCATATTGTATGTTTGTGATCCAGTCTTCTTCTTTCAATTTTTCTACTTGGTAGACTCCTTCATTAATAAAATTCTCAATATCTTCTCTTTTCTTTCCTGTAGAAATTTTTCAGAAGTCCATCAGTTCCTTAAACTTAAAGACTTGAAGATTGGCTAAACATCAAATTACAAAGCACCTCTCGTGGAAGAAATCACATCCAGCCAATTCCCATATATATTATCAAGCAATGCTGTCAGCATCTCACAATTCTCTTTGGACATGGTTTTGCGCGCAAGTTGATCACCGGCACTTTTGTATTTACCAATCCTTTCCACTTGTGGCTCGATTCCAGCTTTCTCAAGAACACCTGAAAGAGAGTATGAGAATTCCCTGCAACATGAGCTAATGAATAAGCAATTTCTCACAACAGAAACAACGGATTTCTGGGAAACTGACCTCTTACGAATGAGGCCTGAACAGTGAGACCAAACAAAGAAAAATAAGCACTTGGAGGTGCATATATCTCTTGGCAGGCACTAGCAAGGTAATACTCTTTCTCTCCACAAGCCGGTACATAGGCCACAACAAATTTACCTGCCACAGTGAAAAGTCCATATGATAAGATTTTTCTCTTTGACAAAGCGACATTCTAAACTACCCTAATAACTCGGGCGCAAGGGGCACACTTAATAAAAATAAAACCAACAACAAAGCCTTATCTCACTAAATAGAGTCGGCTGTGTGAATTCTAAAACGCTATTGTGCTAAGTTTTGCGCCAAGTCTAACAAAAACATAATCAAAATTAGCAAGTACCTGATTTCTTGAAATCCAAGATATGTCTTCGGATTTCTTCGACTTTGCCCCAACCACAGTTCAAACTTTCAATTTGGAGATAGGCACCGGAAATTCGAGGATCGTAAGCTGCTTTAATAAAATTCTCACAAATTTGAGGCAGCGAAAGTCCACTCGAAAATCGACTCTTCAGCTGATCAGATACCTGAAAAACTCCAATAAAAAACAATTAATTTAGGGGGGGGGGGGGGGGGGGGAGAAAGTCGCAAAGAAAAATGCTTTTCGCAATTGCAATCCCAAAAACGCAGCACAAAAAATGTAAAATTCGAAAAAAATGGCAAAACCTGGCCGCGCAATTTGATGGTCAAGACGCTGCCTTTCTTGACGCGCTGCCAAGGGAAGGCAATGAGCATGCGGAGCTTGACGACGAAGCTCTTCCACGCGCTCGCCTTCTGGAACTGAAACTCGCCGCTCGGATACTCCTTGTCTGCTGTTCTGGATTTATCTACGATCTCGCCACCGCTCTCCTTCGATTCGTCTTCTTTGGTAACCGTCGACGACGGAGACGAGTCGAAGGCGCGAGCTGAGATGGTGCGCAGAGAAATAGGGGGAGAGGGAGAGATGGATTGGGGGCGGAGGGAGGTGGGAGTGAAGAGAGGTGTGGAGAGAGAGGTCGAAATGACGGCGTTGAAGGCGCGGCGGTGGATCGGAGAAGCGTGGAGAAGAATGAGCTTCGACATTCCTCTCTCAGCTCACTGTAACTGTGAGGAGGACTTGAGTGAGAAGGAGGAGAAGAAAGGAAGGAATTTTGAAGGGGATGGGAAAGGTTAGACTGTGGGTGACAATTCTACCTATTAAATCTGATAATCGTAAATAACCGCTCAAATAAAACGAATTTACTTATGAAAATTCTGAGTATATTTTGAATCAAAAGTTGCATTTGTAGGAAAGTATAAAAGTTTTGAATTAAAATTAATGGGAATTCAATGGTACGTGTAAAAGAGATTAAATATCAGTCAATATCATCAATGTTTTAAATTTAATGATTTCGTTTCTATATCAGTTCATTGAATTATTTTATACATCAAATATTTAATGGTGAAATTAATATATATTATATTATAATAAGTTAACTGAACGAACATATTTTTTTCCGTTTTCCCTATAGTTAATTTGTGATTATCGATATGGTTAATTTTTACGGATATATCATTTCTGTTCACAAACCGAACCGTTACCATCCCTAATAATACTACCCATTTTCTTACTTTTTTTTTCTTTTTTAAAATACTAAGGGTGGAGGAGGGGACAAAAATCTCACAACGAGCCAGCACCCTTTTTCTTACTCTTTAATTATCAACATAAATAACTTTTACATTTTACAAGAAAAGAAAACGTTTGAAATTTCCAAAAAATTGGCACAAATACAAGAGTTGGATGGTCAAGTTGCCAGACCGAAAGCACGAGAAACAAACTTTAAAAAATTTCTGAGATACAGCTTTCAGGTTCACAGAATTTTGGGTCGTTGGAGGGACTTGGTTTTCTTTGAGAAGTGCTGAGTAAGTTAATCTCAAAGGTACGTACATACATACAGACCTTTACTTTTGTTATGGTTTTTCAATTAACTAGTTAATTTACACCTAAGTCTTTTATTTATGTTTATGGTTTCTTTGTTCAGATCCGAGGATTATGTATTTTTTTGTTGAATTTTTAAACATCCCAACTGTGCTACTCGAAATCAAGATAATGCAGAAGAAATTAAAATCTGAAATCTTGAGGAATGTCGAAGAATACCATATGAATGTAGTTTGTTCGTTGTAAATTTCGGAACTTGAATGCAGTCCAAATTTTTGTATGTTCGTAGGACAAGGTGGAAGACGACTTGATGAGTTTAAATTTTGAGTTTTGATGGAAGACGACTCGATCGAGGGCATTCTGTCAAGAGCAACAAAGTATGTACTAGAAGCAGGTTGCATTAGGGTACGGCGCAAGGAACGCGTCACCCGCTGTGTTACCTTACATCTTCAGACCATCTTCGACCAACTGGTCTCGCTCTACGTTCCTCTCTTTCAGTGTAAATGGCAACGGTTGAAGTATCTATCCGAAGAGTCTGCCCTTCCGTCAGCCATAACTCCGCGGATTCATCATGCCACAAGATGTTACATCTCGGCATGGATACACGATCTGTATGTTTCAAATCGCGAGGCATAACTCCGCGGATTCATCATAGCTCCGGAAGATACTGTGTATGTTCCTGTTTTCAGTGACAGTCCAGCTTGGGGTACTGATAATCCATTCAACATCAAGAACTTTGTTTTGGATCGCAATTTGGTTCGAGGAATTATTGCGAGTATGAAGGGATATTGGAGAACATCAACCGTTGTATCAGACAACCTAGGGAGGCCATTTTGGCTACTCGACTGGCACGAGGACTGCAAGTGTTGTGCTTGGTTTCCTCGCGAAGGAAACTACACAATGGAGGATGTTACGGTTGCCTATATACTCGGAGCTGCCTGTACTCCCAATCTTGGATTCAGAGATGCTGATGATTGGCAAAACGGAATTGTGCCTGAAAGTGTCAATCCGTTGTCCTATGACCGTGTTAAAGATCGACATTTTTATGGTGCTTATGAGGTCAGGACCATTGAAAGAAGGCAAATTGCTGTAAAACTTGTTGAGGAAACATTGGACCGTGTCCTTGTTGAAGATCATCGTTTTTATAGTGGTTATGAGGTCGGAGATGGTAAACAAAGACAAATTATACCAATATTTGTAGGGGAAACAACTCAAGGCCCTCCTCCGAACAAAAGGAAGAAGACTAAGGACAAGGTTTCCGTATCAAATGCTGCTATACAGACTGGAAGCGAATGCTCCGAAGCCATAGCCATACAGACTGCAACCGAGTCCTCCAAAGCCACAGCCATACAGACTGGAAGCGAGTCCTTCAAAGCCACAGCCAGTACCACAGTCGACCAGTTCCAGATAGTGGATTGGACCTACTGTTGCCGTGTTATTCTATGCATGGATTCCCATACAAGGTCCCAGTCACTGTGGGAAATAGTGCAAAATTTGGATTGCTAGTGGTAAATTTAGGTAGCAATGTCAACATTTAGAATCTTGATTATGTTTTGATGTTTTGGAATGTCAAATTCTGTGGCAAAAGTGCTTGAGACATTGATATTTTGCAACTGATTTGCATTAGAGTTGGCTGTTTTCTGCATTTTTCTGCTCTTTCAGCATATGCTGGATACCTTTTCTGAGAATTCGCTTGATCAGGATTGGGTATGAAGTCCCCCTCGTATCAACCGAATCCTCAAAAATAGTTCTAAACGTCACTCCCAACCCATGCATCTAATTTCTCCAGACCATTTTTAACCAACTGGTATCTCTCTACGCTCCTTTGTTTCAGTGTCATTGGAACCATTTCGATTATCTTGTCAACGAGTCTGCCCTTCCATCGGCTGTACATCCATGGACTCATGCCACCAGAGCCTACATCTCTGGATGGATCCGCGATCCATACATTTCAAATCGTAAGGCTGTCCAGCCACTCTGCTGCACCACATTTTCACAACCTTGCAGGCACACACAACATTATTCTTCAGACAGGTACGATCCATTTCTCGTTGATTTGAACGCAGCTATTCGCCCTACTCGCATTCAGGGCACTATAGAACGCCCCTCCTGGCTGTTTGATTGGCATCAGTACAAGTGTTGTGCTTGGTTTCCTTGTCAAGGAAACTATTCCGCGAATAATATTTCGGTTGCCTATCTTATTCGCGCTGCTTCTTCTCCAAACCTTGGTCCCAGAGATGTTGACGATTGGCAAAACGGTCCTCTGCCTGAAAACGCCAACCCCTCAGATTATGAACGCATTGTAGACCGGCGTTCCGTGTGACGGTGTGAGAAGGTGCCAGTTTCGGCTAACATTTTGGTCGTCGCAAACCGCGTGACGGTGTGAGAAGGTGCCAGTTTCGGCTAACAGTTTGGTCATCTTCCCTTATGGTTTCACTTGAATGTTTCTGTAACTTCTGTTCAAGGCTATATTTTATGCAACTGGTTTTGCAGCAAAATTTGTTTTCTACTCTTTGCAGGACGCCGTTTTTGAGGATTCGCTTGATCGGGTTTGGATATTAAGTTCTCTACGTCCAGCCCCCTCAAGCGAATCCTCAAACAATAACTCTAAAAGCCAATCCCATAACGAAACCATAGTCATAAAATTAAATTGTACCCCTATTTTTCTCAACTGAGATACAACTCATCAGCTAACCCCATTACTAATTACCCGATTAACTACAAAGTAATAGCGATTAGCTGGATGATTAAGGACATCAAAAAACATCTACTTAATCAATTTCTTCTTTCCCAAAACACCCTTTTCCGGTTGGTTTCTGCCTCAGCGTTTCTTGCCGTGAAGCAACAATGCCTTGTCTTTCTTCTCCTCCTGCTTTCTCCTTCCACCTCTGGTTTGCTTCTCCTTCGCCGCCTTCTTCTTCCCCTTTTTCTCGGCAGCTGCCGCGCCCTGTCCGGACCTAGATGGACGGCCGTGACGATGACTCGGGCCGGACGAGGCATCAGAGACCATTGAATCGTCACTCTCTTCACCCTTACGACGACCACCATAATTTTCTCCACCTTCATCGTCTTCTTCGTGGTGCATGCCGCCGTCGTTTTCGCCTTCCAGGCGGGAGCCAATGTACATCGTCCACCCGGATTCACTGCTGTGGCATTCCTCCACACCTCCAGTCATTTTTCCAGACTCCATAGCTGAATTAACAGAAACCAAAAACAGGGGAAAACAGAGTAAAGACACAGTAAAACAAAGGAAAATAGAATTAAGATTTCTTATTGCAACACATGGATTGCCCCGTCAATAGGATCTTTCTCTTCAACCCACTGCGTCTCGCATTCAAACCCTCCCCTCTGCCCCTTTAGCTCAAAGTAATAATATCGCTTGTAATCAAAGTAAAAAAAGAAAAAGAAAAGATCTTATAAAGAGGAGAGAGAGCAAAGCTTACCAATCTCACATTTGAAAGCAACACCACAAAAGCCAGAAGCACTTCTCTCCCTCTACTTATACAAAAAGCCAATAAGCTGCCTGCAATAACTGAGAGTTCTACAACCACACTGCCTGGAACTCTAAATACCAATTAATTCTCCGGCTTTTTTACTGAGCAGAAAGACAGCTAGCTAAAAGCTCCTGTCAACGAAAGTGAAATAATCCACCCTGCACATACCAAAGCTTAAAGCTTTTGCTATCTCTCATGAATTTGAAAGGACATTGGTGGTTGCTCACTCACTAGGGCTCATTGGGTTTCTCTCCCCAAAGGTGAAGCCTTAAATGCAGATGCAGAAAGAAAAAAACCAGAGAGAGAGAGAATAACATTGTAAGAGCTCCATACATGGTGTTTTTAATAGGGATACAATAGGACCTCTTCTCTATCCCATTTAGCTTTCACACCTTTAATAAAAATCCCTACTTGCCATTTAAAATGGAACATCCTTTCTCAATACAACATGTTCGTTGTTACTGTGGTGTCGCAGTCTAATTTTGTATGGTCATTGTAAACAATGCAATCTCGCATCGAAAATTAGAATAAACGCACTACTAATTAAACTGAAGTCATTTGTGATAAAAATTAACATATGTCCGGCTGTGCGAATGGTTAAGTTGACACAATATCAGCGTAATTAGTTGTGGATAACTGACTTGATTCTGAAATTTCAATAGTTGTGCGTAGAAAAACTTATACATTGCAATTAATTATTGAATCATAACGTCACACGTTAGTAAACCAATTATATGTCAGCCGCGCTTCCTTCTTATCAAACAAAAATTTACATAACTAAGATGGTTGTGTCACAAACATATCACAAGTTGATACATGTTTTAACTTTATCTCGTATAACAGTTTTGAGGGAAACGTCGCATTAGCATTTCTCTTTTGTGGAGTTCTATCTTGGAGTTGTAGGTTTTATTTGATCAATAGATGGGAACTAGTCAAAACCTATGTCTGCTAGGGGCAGCTATGTTCTCCACCAAATTGAATGTTTTGATGATGTGTGTCTCCCAAAGGCGAAGATTATGTCTTTTGTTTTGTTATTGGGGGAAGAGAAGAAAACAGAACACAGGTCCTAATCCTTTTAACAGCTCAATAATCCCAATGTGCAATCCAGCTTGCTGTGTTAATTCAATATATTACAATACTGTCGACATCGTTTCAAAAAATACTATCAACACCCAAAAATTATATAGAATAATTTTTGATGTAACGATTGGAATTATTCAAATTTAAAATTATATAATCATTGAATATGGGGTTTAAGGTTTTTTTTGTAAAATCGTTAATTTATTTACTATAAATGAATGTTTTAGTGATTTTATATTTGTCTAATTTTTGCAAGAATAATATATGAATGATATTTTGAAAGATAAACAGTTCAAATAGTTAAAAAAATATTACGAAATGAGATCTACAAAAATATATGTTCAATTATGTAAAAAAAAGTAATATTATGGATCCAACTAATAATAATATTATTTATGAATTATTATATCACTAATATTATATATTATACATGCTGCCGTAAATATTGAAATTTCATATCAACTTATCATAAAAATGTTGAAGAAACCATGTGCTTGTCTTGTTATTTATTGCCGTCCTTCTGTGCTTCTTGTACTGGCTTCGCAAGGAAAGGAGGTAAGTTTGGATGGGTGAATATATGGTGATCGATCGGACAGATATCTTGATCGATTGGACAGATATCTTCTACAAGCAAAAGTAAAAAGTAAATATTTACTTCGGCAATAACTCTTGAAACGACACACACACATTGTTGGATCCACTTCTCTCCAAATCACATCTTCTCCTCTTTCCTTACTCTTACTTCAATCTCTCTCTCTCTCTCTCTCTCTCTCTCTCTCTCTCTCTCTCAAAAGTTAACACAAAATGTTAACGTAATTTAATCGCAAACATTCAAATACGAAAAGATTGGAGAGAAGAAAAAATGGGAGAGGAAAGAATCTGAATCCTTCATTTTTGTAAGCCCTAATGAGTATTCCAATGCATGAGGAGATGAGATGAGGTGCTGACATTATGAATGTGCAAACTTTTGGAGGGAGCAGAACAACTATAGATTCAAAAACTCAAATTAATCCGCTGTCGTAGTTCTCAACTCAATGAAGTCCACCATTAGACTTCGATTGAGTTCTTTGAAAATCACCCATTTAGCTGCTAATGACTCTACTTTACGAAAATAGAATATAACTACGAATAGTTAGTGTTTTTTTGCTGCCTTGATGCAGCTTCGTTAGCTTTGCTGTCTGTTTTTCTTTTAGTTGCAGCTCTTTGTTGCGTGTTTGTATTTTCAGCTGCTCTTTGTTGCTTGTATTTTATTTTTCACATCAATATATTTTATTTTCCAAAAAAAAGAAAAGAAAAAAGGTCAATACCCTATAATCCGAGAAGAACTTTCTTACAACGAGATGACTGTATAACGACATTTCAAACTAATCACAAACTATAATGTAAGATGTAGTTCTGGTAGATATGATTTTCGCCTGTAAAATGCATGGATATATAATTGACAACTCGTGCGATGGGGACCTCTTTGATTAGGAAAGGGCAAGAACAAAACGAAGTTAAAGAGTTTAATAATCCAGAGGGTTTGGGGAACATCATGCCCCCAATACTTTTGAGCACGATTTTTGGCTGTTTCCCACTTCCAATTTATCTCCAGTGGCTAGAATCGAACCGCTTAGCTACCATACACCACACACGCATAAATACACACATATATAATATTAGGAGGAGGAGGAGACAGGGGTGAGGCCCATGCATACTGTATTATTCTTGCTGCTTGTCCTTTTGCCATGATCACATCCCGATTTGCTTCTCCCTTGTCTTCCTTCCCACGTGAGTACTGTTTTCGCAATCGGACAATGTTTGTCAACGCTGGTTTGCTTCTTTATTATTGACATGAAACGTCATTATAGAGAAATGTAGTCGCGTCGTTATAGAGAAATGTAGTTGTGTCGTACAAGTTACTCTCGACAAAGAGAACATTTCTACGTAAAGGCTGAGAGTTTTCTAAACATAAATTTCTTGAGTGCATGTATGCACTCTATGCCAACACATATTTGATCCTTATATTTAACTGTCATCCTTCACTGTGTTTAAACCGTAATAAAAATTAATAATTTTAAGTTTAGGTAGTTTGGGGCACATCATGTCACTGAAATAAGCGATGTGCACAATGCTACAATGACAGTTTACTCATATCATATAAATTTTTCTCGGCTTGAAGAGGGTTTGCCATCGATCTGGACAGCCGATTGATGTAAACCCTAGATAGTAAATGCAAGCATGCCAAAGCACAACACTAGTCTCTGTAGGAAATTTTACTGCGAATATTTCATGGAAATTGTTATATATTATGCATGAAATGTGACTATTAGTTTACGTGACATTGCATGCAAACTATGTACTCTTATTCGTTTAATTCTATGAACAAATAAGAAATAAGCTTAGGGAAGTTTTGACGGAAATAATGGAGGGGGTTTGCGCATTGGTTGATGGGTGTAGACAGAGCTCGAGCAATGTTCGAGGGAGCCTCTTAGAGCATCTCTAATGGAGTTTTTCGAATTAAGCGCTCATTAGAGCATTTTTAATGTATTGCTAATTAATTTTATGATCAAATATCACATTTCTTCATTTTAGGACAAAATAGTTGTTTTACCGACTGACGGTTGAAAATTGAAAAGGGTGTGTGTGTATAGCACCACTCTTTGAACAAGGACAAAGACGATGCCTACGAGATCGAATATATCGTGTGTGTGTGTGTGTATCATAGTATTATTCTGCGTCATATGTTGCTACTTAACCTGGCATCCACATGTGATTCTAGAAATAATACATGCCTAACTATAGTCAATATTCTTCCATTAAAAAAAGAACATATTCATTCTCAAACGTGCACTTCTTTTTTAAATAATTATCTTGCTTCGAAAGACAATTGAGTGGAATTTGTTAGGCTGAATCATTACATAGAAATATCAGTATTTGATTGATCTAAATTCATGTAATTTAGTATTTATTTAATTTACCGATTGATAAAAAAAATGAATAAAATTTATTAAAGGTAGGGCATTTCTCATTTTTATAGGAATTTCTGTACCAAAAACAATGGTATCTTCAATTATAGCCCCTCTGAGAAGTAAAATATATCTTTTCTCACCATCCCCATAGTGTATGAGACAAATGTATGCATTTTGATTAGGGTCATATTCTATAGTTACTTTGTCTCCAGTCTAAAGTTTAACTCAAATGGATAAATGTGGCGATAACGAATATATATTTGTGATGAATTTATTACATAATTTAATGACGTAACGTTTTCTTTTATTTGAACACTAATCTAATCTTAGACTCTTACAGTGAGGAAAAATCAAATTTGAATGCATAGGGAGAGGAATTATGCCTTAGAACTTGGCTATTGCGCAGCCTTCTCGTTGAGAGATTATCTATTACCGTTAAGATATAGTTTCAGTGGTGTTACTTGTCCATTATATACTTATCACATATTCCGAAAATGTACCACATGTCTAATAGACGCTAAGCACGTCGAGAATTAGTGATAAGAGAGTGTCTCTCCTTGTTGCATTGTAAAGTTTGCAAATATCTCTTGTTTTGCAAAAACAGAATATCATTCATTTGGGCCAATTGAATCGTCAAAATAGGCCCACGTTTCTAAATTTCACACAAAACAAAGCCCGCCCAAATTCCGATACATCCAAACCGGGTCATCTTAGACTACATGACCCGATTAAATATACCGGAAAAAAACCGTTGAAGACTTGTTGTTTTGCGTCCGCTTTTCAAAAGTCAAATCGCCTTTTAATCTTCCTCTAACACCAGCCTACGACGCCTTCCGCCGGCTCCTCCACCGCGTCCGCCTCCGCCTCTCCAAATTCTTGGGTTTGATGGAGGAAATAATGGGTCTGTTCGGAATCAGTGATTTGGTCAAACTCAACTGGGAGGAGGAGTCGTACCCAGCGCCCAATGACTTCTTTGTCCTCCCCTTGTTCGTTCTTCTCTTCCCTTCACTCAGGCTCTTCCTGGACATCTTCGTCTTTGAGGTACAACTCCTGGTGCTCTCAAATTTATCAGACAATTGAATTTTATTGTATTTTGGAACGGAACTAGTTTTGCACTCTGTAATTACTTGAGGGAGAAGATGATTTAATTTCAATTTCATTCACTTGATGCTACTTTCCTTTTTATCAATAACTGTCGTTGGTGAGATTTGAACTCGTTACGTGCTCCAATAAAGCAGAGACTGAGTGCCGCTAGACCAGAGTATTCGCTTGACGTTACTTTAGTACCATCAAATTGTAGAAAATGGTAATAAAATTGGGTCTCAGGCTGCCTTGTTAACATTTACAGTTTAAAGTTGTGATCTTTTCGCTCTTATTTTGTTGGGTTTTTTATTCTTAGTATTGTCATTCATGAAAGTTGTGTTCCTTTCGCGTTGCTGTTGAAATCCCCAAATGTATGCAATCCCACAGATTCCAATTTTGTGCAAAGATAATTACCATGCCCAACTTATTGGTCATATGGAAATCCTAAGCTCGGAAAACTTCTTTTTGTATCAATGTATGAGAAATGCAAATCTCACCATCTGAAGCTTTCGTCGATATAATGCTGATCCACATTACATGTTTCATTGCTTTGTGGGGGCCTATGTCTTTGGTAGACTTGAAAACTATGGTCCTTACGGTTTGAATTGTACTTTTTGCTTTTTGTGTTTTTTTTTCTTTTCTTTCAGAGATTAGCAAAGCGCCTTTTGTTTGGAAAGAAGCATGCATTGGTGAATGTTGGGACGCGCGATAATCGGAAGAAAGTTGGTAAATTCAAAGAGTCGGCATTCAAATGTGTGTATTTTTTCACTGCAGAGATTTTGGCCCTCTCTGTTGCATACAACGAGCCTTGGTTCACCAAAACCAGATACTTTTGGGTAGGGCCTGGTGATCAGATTTGGCCCGACCAGAAAACCAAGTTCGTCTCTTAACTCAGTTTAGAAATCATTGCTCAGTGTCAAAGTGAAGTAGTAGCTTTTGTTTACTTTGATTTCTGATCGTTTGTGTAATTCTGCTCTACAAACAATTGCCTTTTGCATCTCACCTGGCCTTGCATATTCCCTTTTGACAGATTAAAATTGAAGGGACTTTACATGTATTCCGCTGGATTCTACATCTACTCCAGCTTTGCTTTGGTGTTTTGGGAAACAAGGCGTTCTGACTTTGTGGTGTCAATGGCTCATCATGTAGCAACTACGATTTTAATTGTGGCGTCTTACATATTCAGGTAAGTTTTAAAGCATTTCAGCTTGCTTCTTCGCTTTTTGTTTTTCAGGCTTGCCTCTATCTTTTCTGGTGTCTTAATGATCTGTTTTGTCCCCCTGCAGGTTTTCTCGAGTTGGCTCGATCATTTTAGCTCTCCATGAAGGATCTGATGTGTTTTTAGAAATTGCAAAGTTGTCAAAATATTGTGGCTTTGAAATTCTTGCCGGCGTTGCTTTTGTTAGTTTTGTTCTCTCTTGGACAGTACTACGTCTTATTTACTTTCCATTCTGGATAATATGGAGTACCAGGTTAGCTAAATATGCAGAGAGAAATTTTCTGTTTTCCTTTCGGCGTTAACATTGGCATAGTGAATATCATATACTTGTTGAATTTCCTCTTCAAATGACGCTTTTTTCTTGTTATGTCGTATACAAAGATTGATTTTTGGTTCCATTTGTTTCTGGCAGCTATGAAGCTCTTCTGAAGTTGGACAAGGAGAAGCACATAGTGGATGGATCTATATACTATTACTTGTTTAATACTCTTCTAATTTGCTTGCTCATCTGTCATGTTTATTGGTGGAAGTTGATGGTTCTGATGCTCGTGAAGCAAATTCAGGCTAGAGGGAAAGTAGATGACGATGTTCGATCAGGTAACAAGTTATGCTATTGATAGTTCTATAAGTTCGACATATACCTCTCTTGCATAGGGGAAAACGGTAATTGAAAAATACGATTACGAGCTAGAAACCATGACAGCAACTGGCCGAAAAAAATGATTTGAGGTTTAGGGTTGTTTGTTTTCAATCTAACGTCATATGTTTTCACCCGCTCACGCTTCCTTTCACGTGGACTGCAGATTCTGAAGGCGAAGATGATGAACACGAGGACTGACAGTAAAAAGACTGTTCAAACTCACTGGAAGAGTCAGCCGGAGATAGGTCTGTGCTTTCACCGTGGGGTAGCTGGTCGTGTGAGGTGCCTACGTATTCTTTAGATTACATTCAAACATTTTTTTTGAGATCCATATAATGTCGTATAAACAGGCAAGCGAATCCGTTCGTCCATTTTTTCGTATTCACAAGAGCAAATGTCTATGTACTGTTGATATCTGTAACACAGTTGAGTGAAGCGAAGAGGTAGGATGAAAAAACACCGTAGTTTATTATACTAAAATTACTATCGTTCGAGCTGTAATTTTATTATAAACAAGTTCTTGGTTTAGCGGTATTTATCTTCTCAATAATTGAAGACGTTCCAATGATTTGCGTCAGCGTTTTCGTTCTTCCTTTCACCAATCCAATAAAATGAACAAAATAAACTGCTTTGTAAGTAAACTTGCAGCTCGCCTAATGAATCGAAATTATTGTATTTGTAACTAATCGAAAAAAATCGAGTCAAGGGAGACGAGCAGTTTGATAACTTACAAGGTAGAAAACCAAACAGTTGAGATGGGAGCACGATAACGATAAACCAATGCACAAACTGCCAATCCTACAGCAAAAAAGTAAGAAACTGTGTAATACTGGAGGAGCTGCTATAAACTCAGCTGCCCTATCGACCCTCGAGTACAAAAGAAAACGCATGGCGTGACGCCCGGCTTCAAGAACCTTTGCCGAAATGTGCAAAGTCGAAACGTGCGGAGAAAGTTCGTTTTCATACTTTCTTTCCTTCTATATTATCTCAATTGGAGAACTTGGAGATCAACTTGTCCACATGTATCAGGATATCGTCAATGCGAGGGCGGACTGCAGCCTGCGGCTGAAGCATCCATGTGATGAACTGGTGAAGAGCGTCCGGATATGGAGGATTAGGTCCAGCTGGCCACTTTATCTGCACATTGACTATCGCCAATTGCAGGCTTCCTCCAGATTCGCCGAGTGCATATTCAAATGGAGACATTCCGTACCTTTTAAATAAAAATTGGGCATCAGAACTGAGAAAAAATAGCTACAGCAGCTAAATAGAGGCGTAGTTTTGCTTCTATGGCAGACAAGAATGATGCTGATCACAGTACCAATCGAGTATTTGGCAGTGAGCCGTTAATATGCGAGGTAAAGGTGTCATGTCCATGGCAGATACAGTTATGTATATGTAATATGTATGCATATATATACACATTAAAACAGTTTCTTAAACAATCCAACAGAAAACGTTCACTATGAAGTAGTGAGGCAGAAGGCAAACGATCAATACGATGTTCAAACTTCAGAGCTATAATATTAAGTTCAAGAAGGAAAGCTCAGTACTCACAGTATTGCATACAAAGTGCATCCTAAGGACCATACATCAGTCCTCTCATCAATATCGGCTTGGCTCGGGCAATCCCACAACTCTGGAGCTCGAAATGGTGCTGAGCAATGCTCAGACGCCCATTCCTACATAACAAGCAAGAAAAATCACTTCAATAGTTTTTTCAACTATAAGTTACCAGATGAGAGAACCCAACAATACAAAGGGGTCCTTTTACGGCATTAAACCAGTTGAAATCAAAGAGGTACATATAAGCAACATCAGTTTGTAGGCATTAATTAAGCATGCCGGAAAAAACAATTGCAGTTACTACAGCAAAAATAAATGTGTTTAGGAAAATCTAAAATGATTTTAAAACATATACCTGCAACTGTAGTGCCTCTGTACGAGAGCGAATTTGCCTCCTCGCAGGTCGAGCACTGCCAAAATCCATCAATATTGCAAGAGGTGGTTGTCCTTTTCTATGGGTTATCAGAACGTTACCAGGTTTAATATCATTATGTGCATATGGCGGATCCAAAGTGTGCATATGCTTAAGTCCTGCACAAAGCTGCGACATTGTTTTTTATAGGTTAGAACGCTTTTGATGCTTCTAAATATATTTTACCAACAAGATCAATCATCATGGGACATGGAAAAGAAATCTGAACATGGCACATCAATTGCCCCAGAACTTGGTAGCATTGTTGAAGGCTAATTTACAACGGAAAAAGAGAGGGATGATGTATTCATTGACCTGCCGGAATATTTGAAGAACATCTGAGGTGGAAAAGAACTCCTTTTTAGCTTTCATAGTCTTGGCATTGTCCAGTAAAGTTCCATCCAGATGAACTGGAAATAACAAGTATGCTTCATGGTTCCAAGATTGTTCTTGTGTTGTCTGTCAACCAGAGAGTATTATATATGAATCAGTTGCATGAAAAGTATTAAGAAAACTGAAAACGATGTTCGATTTCACAGAAGGCTACCATTCTGAGAAGAAAAAACCCAAAGTATTGTATAAGCCATATGAAATTAAGGATTCCAGATTTTAACCTTAACCGCAATAATGGCATGATCAAGAAGTGGAAGCAGATTGGGATGATTGAACAGCGAAGAAACACGGATCTCCTCCTTCACCAACTCCAACTGCTCACTATTCTGAATGAGAACTTTTTTCATAGCATAACTTCCATCATCTGCAAAAGAATAGAGTACAAGCAAGCTGTAATCATTTCCGTAATTGAACTGCAAACCGATCAATCCCCCGAGCATCAGTCAAGCATAAACAGTAAGAACATGAAGGCCAAATCACAAATGCATTCATCACCGCAATCCTCGGCAAAGGTCACAGCATTCTTTGAAACAATGCTATAGTCACAGATCAAACATTCATATCACCAAATAATCGACGCATGCTACCACTCAACACATTCGAAGAACAAAAGAGTCACACTTTAAACTCGATTCAGCAAATTCAATGGCCAAATCACCATTGCTTCCCAGCTCAGAGAATCAAAACCAATAACCTCAGATTCACGTATCCAAATGACCCAGATCACTAATTCCTCAAACATACAGACTTCAACCATTTTCGATTCAAATTAGTGCAACCCAGATCACAAAACCCAAAACAGCTCACTACCCAGATCACAAAACTCAAAACAGATCACCACCCAGATCCCAAAATCTCACAAACACATAAAAATCAACAAAATTCCAGAAATTGAATCACCTGAGACATGAGAGGGATCCTTGAATTTCTTGGCGAGACCACCACCGCCGGAGGCGGAGGAGTCGGCGACCACCTCCTTGACCAAAAACACATAGGCGAACCCACCTTCCCCGAGCTGCCTTACGATCTTGAACCGGTTCTCGTTAATCCACACGTCGCCTCCGCCGTTCACGGCGTCGTACAGCGCGCCCAAACCAGAGAATGTGCACCCCATCTGGTGTACTCGTTCTTCAGCTGCTGATCCCCTCTCCCTCTCGAATAAATAAATAAATCCAAAAACAAAAAAGTGATGTTTTCAAAAACGGAATCTGGTTTTCGAAAACGGATTCAGAAGAGCTGAGGAGTTCATGTATCAACCTTTGCTGCACAAAGGCTCAAAGCATTATAATTAATTTTGAATTGTTTTTTTTTATTGTTTTTAAGAAATTGATATAAATGGATCATTTCTCAAATTTCAATTACTAAAATGATCATTTTTTTCAATAGGGAGGAGGATTGTCTGTCCTCTTCCTCCCCTTCGTGCTCTCCTGTTTGTGTGGTCACGGTTAATTTATGTCAATATTTTATATTACTAATTATTTTTGTCTTATTATCTTTATAAAAAAATAATATAAAATATTGACGTGGGTTAACCGTGACCACATAAAACAAGAGGATACGGGAAGGAGGAGGGCAGACAATCCTCCTCCTTTCGATAGATATTTGATGTTTTATGTCGTCAGATTGTTGGCCATATGCCATTAATATTTATTTCTAGTCTAATTTTATTCAAGATGATTTTTTTTAAAAAAATTAATGCTGTCAAGGACCATATGTCATTAATATTTAACTTTTAGTCTAATTTTACTCAATTTGGTTTTTTTTTAAAGAATTTGTTAAAGCGGTCAAGAATTACACCCTCTTAAAATTCGAAATATTGTCCATAATTCACTCATTTCGAATTTTTTTATTGTTGAAAGTTGAGCTGTACTTTTCTATGTGAAAATTTTAAATCATTAACTATTCAAATTTTAACGATCATAAAACAATGTGTGACACAAATCAAATAGTATTATCATTTTATTATATATCATAAAAATAATAAGTAAACCCGTCATATGTTAAACATCCTAGCATCGATGTCTTAAAGCTAATAAGTAAACCCGTAACATGTACCGACTAAGAGAGTTAATGCAAGTCGAACGTTGGGGTTACAACTTGCAGCATTTAAAACTTGTGGGTGAGTTGTCCCCGTACACGATAGTACGATAATGCAATGCACGATCGATCAGTCAACTATCTGACCGGGAACCGGATCCAGAAAAAAACTGAGCCTGAGCAATCAATCATGGCTGTTGAATTTTAATCTAATGATTACAATTATTATAACTTTAAGAGGGTCCTGTTTGTAACCGTTAGATTAAATTTCAACAACTCAAGATTATTGCTCTGCAGACCCAGTTTTTTGGGATCCGAAGGGGATCCGATTCCGTCTGACAGGAAATAAATCTACTTTCTTCCAACTACCAACTTCCAACCGACAACTCGAAGTTAAAATTAAGCAAAATTACCACAGTAAAAAAATTAAGCAACATCACTTGGGATTCAGTTACCCTCAATTGGCCAAATTTAGACTTGCAGGCAAGAAAAACCAGAAACTTATTGCTATGAAAAGAATAAATTGTAGCTATGGTCCTTTAACTTTAACTCAATTGGAGCAATGGTCCCCCAACTTATCAAAACGTGTAGCTATGGTCCCTTAACTAAAAATTCATTATCATTAGTCCCTCAACTTTAATTCAATTGGAGAAATAGTCCCTTAACTTTAACCCAATTGTAACAATGGTCATTCCAATATAACTCATTTTGACAAAAACTTTGACACAGTTAACGAAAAGAACCATAATTATACACTTTAATGAGTTGAGAGACCCTAATTGTATAAATGGTCATTCCAACATAGCTTACTCTGACAAAATTAATGAAAATGATTATAGCCACACATTTTGATAAGTTGAGGGACCAATGATAATGAATTTTTAGTTGATGGACCATTGCTCCAATTTGATTAAAGTTCAGGGACCATTTGTACAATTTACTCGCTATGAAAATTTCATAACCATGAACGTGAAATAGTTGAAAGCTCTGTCAACGGAAAGATTTCACGAGAAAGCTAAAAAATTTCGTGCTGCAGTCAACGGAAAACCTGCTCAAGCTACCAATCCTAAACCGATGAACTTAGATGTTTCATAGTAGTTCTAGAACTCGAAACGTTTGGTTTGCAAGCAATCGTCAAATCAAGGACACTCAGCTGTTTCCGACGATGCAATGTATAAATGTTATGCAATTCGACTGAACAAAATTTCGTCGTAGCAATATTACGACGCCAATGCTCAATCAACGCAAATTATGATAACCTCTTTGTCTCTAGAATCTAGACCTAGGCACTTTATTACCTTGTACTTCGGAGGCTTGTAAGACATACGCTTTAACATTAGAACAAATCGGAGACTAGCGGTCCGTGCTTGATCGAGTGCCCGGGACGCGAATGGAGCTGATGAATCAAGCTATGCAGTTCCTGTTTTAGCTTAATCTCGCACGAATGCTTTCTGCACCATTCTATGTATGAAAGCAATCATGGTTGACTGTACTGAGTGAAGCGCGTGGTTGTTGCTGAGTAATGCAGTGGATATTTCCACCCGCCAGAACAATCTCCCTTGCACCTTCAATTCTTACCACCTGACCAACCCGACAGTATAAATTAGGCTTGTTCGGCGATAGAAAAAGAAGCAGAAACAAACATCAGTAAATATAAAAGAAGATGAATCCATTTTCATCTACAAACTACGTAAAACCAGTCTTGTTTGTTTCCCATAGCGTTGAAAAAGACCGCTTTGTATCATATTATATTCACTTTCACAACGCTATTAAGCCTACCACAGCATACGGTAATGATATGTTTTACAGTCTCACAATTGCAGCTAATACAAATCGCAGGGTGAGTGAGGCTTTACAATCTGGAGGTCCGAGAAGTTCAAACTTTTGGATGATTGAATTGGATATACGATTATATCTAAAACGTATATGAAGATGCTGGAGAAATTAAAAGATAAATTAAGCTTACTTCATGGTTTGGAAAGGCCTTGGATAGGACGCGAACAGCCTCGTCATCCCATTTCTGGTCCCCAAATTGCGGTGCAATGATGGCTCCATTTGCAATGTAGAAATTAACATATGAAGCAGCAAGTCTAGTGCCTGCAAGTCTCGGTTTAGCTTCGCACTCCTCCTGTAAGAACATTGAACACCAGGAATAAAATGAGGCACCAAAGCATTTAAAAAAAGTTAACGACAATGTCGCCATCAGGCTATATTAGCCTTCAGCTGGATGTATTCAGACTCAGTTGAAGCAACATGAAAGTTGAACCGTGTTCTGTTGTCTATACAATGTTTACCTGAAAAAGTCCAGCAGCCTCTTTCTCTGTCATGTATAGCGGCCCTGGTACGTGAAGTTTTATTATTTCTAATTTCCTACCCTTGGCATCAGTAGTATTGGAGAGAACAGAAACAGCTTCTACAGCTCTTTCATACTGAGGATCCGTTTCATCATCAGTCCACGACAACAAAACCACACCAGGCTTTACAAAACAGCACATATTGTCGATGTGACCATTAGTATCATCGTCTCCTGTCAAGGATTTTTATAGGTAGTTTAGGTTTCGATGAAATAGGTGGCCTGAATTATATCCACTATATGCATATGCGGACATATAACGTAATGTAAATCATCGCAAGGGGAAGGAAAATTGAGCATCAATAACAACGAGCATTTCATGTAAGATAGTAAATTAGAAACCAAGTAGAGCTCTTACCGAATAATCCACGAGGCAACCAAATGATTTTCGTCACTCCGAGATACGCCTTAAGTTGATCCTCTATTTGCTCCTTGGTCAAATGTGGGTTCCTATTTCTATTTAACAGGCACTCCTCGGTGGTGAGGCAAGTCCCTGAAGGAAGAAAGCAGATTCTGATTCGATCATGAAGATAACAACTACATACTGGCAGAGAGAATGAGTTTTTGTAATGGCACTTCTTGTGCCGAAAAGAAAAATATGCAGGGTTCTGAACTTTTACGAGATGAGGCACATGGTAGTACAAATCATAAGCAGCTACTGCCAATTTTTGTTGTATAAGAATAAAGAATAATGAAAGAGAAAGAGATATAGGGTGAATTCTAAAGTGATGCAATTCCAAATCAATCAAAAGCAGGGTTTTGACACATAATTAAGAAACAACGACCAGAGTCTCCCGTGCATTGATGATCCAAACAGTTTCAAGGCATGGATCCAGGAAGTAAACTGCTGGCGGTGAAAGCCGATTCTAAGATAAAGAGGCAAGAAATTTCCAAACGCAAAGATAAGCTGAAAATCTTGTTACCTTCTCCATCGACATGGATGCTTCCACCTTCTAGAATCATGGAGTGTTGAAACCTTGGAAGCTTCTCAATTGCCAGGATCTGCCGAGAATGAGTGTTCGGAAAACCATTAAGCAGTGTCTCAAAGAACAAAGCTATATGTCATGTTCAATCAGACAATGATCTATTTAGTTACTGTAACCTTTTCTGCCACAAGAAGATCATGACTCCAATCTCGATAACAACCATCATCAATGCCTATAAAATTCCAAAAATAAGTCCATGCAAAATGTACCGATGAGTAAACATCAAAACGATGAAACATTGAAGCTTCTAACAATATTATGTATAGTTCAAAAAAAGATTCTAGTGTTCCGTTACATGAAGAATTATGAACTATAAACCCTACCTCCCCAGCTGTTGAAATTCCAATCAATACCAGCAACCTTTGGCTCTGGGGTACCAGAACAAGAGGCACTTTTTCCTACAACAAACTAAAGAAGAGAGAAGATAAGAAAAACAACGCTTTAAAGGTAAATATAAAGATTATAGTATGCTGTTAAGGAATGTCTCATCAGATCTTGACCATGAATCAAAGGAAGAAGCTTACTGTTGGTCCTGTATCACGAAACCACGAATCATTCAAACTCATCTCGACAACCCTGACAGTTTCTGGTAGCAGACTTCGTGCATTTGCCCACTGAGCGTAATGAATTCAAAATTAAATCTCATATGAGAGTCATACAAAAGACTAGCAGAGATACTAAAGACTTTCATCTCTTACAAATTATACCAACCTGATTGGCACTTGCGCATACAGTCACTGGCTCAAACTTTGAGATTGCAGATGCTACCTTGGTGAACACCTCTTGAGCTGGCACTGCATTGTCTCTCCAGTTATCCGGGCGTTCCTATAGTTCACAACAAAGCTTGATTATCATGAGTGGTGGACTTAAGATATAAGTAAAGATCAATCTGTCCATGAAGCGAACATTTTAAGATTGACTATATAGATTTTACCAGAAAATGTTAGACTGATATCAATCTTTAGACAAATAATGTGAGCGACACGTAACCTAATAAGAGAACCCAGCCCTAATGGTACAGACACATACAACATAGATCACTGGATACACCTATGCACTGTTCTAAAAATCCCCACCTCAGCGCTAGGCGGCTGGCCACCTTCCCGATTAATGCCTAGGCGTTTGAAAATTAGGAAAGGGCGCCTAGACCTGCTCAGGCGCCTGCCTAGCCTGCCCAAACCCACCTAGGTCGCAACTCACTTAGACAGAAAATAGATAATTCGCAACTCACTTATACAGAAAATAAATAACTTTCATTTTGCATTTTATTTTTTTCCCACTAAATGGTAAGAGACTTGTTGCATACTTAAATGAACACACATGTTTTCATTATCTTTCAATACTTCATAATATATATGCATTCTATTTTGTAGTTTATGGTGAAATTATATATATTTGAAGTATAATCAGACACTTATTTACATGAAATATGATAAATTGACTTAAATCCGTCTAGTCCGCCTAGGTGCTAGGCCCCAGCCCGCCGCCCACAGTGTCTTTTAGAACCTTGCACCTATGATGGCGGAGTAGTATATCGAACCTTCACTTGCAGAAACAGGAAATTATGTGTTTCTGATAGGGTACTAAGAACTGAGATTTACAGATAAATTGCAAAAACATATCTCAGTATTTTCCGAATAACACAGAATTATCTTGCATTCTTATAATTTACATAGAGCAAGCTAACTCTGCACTCGAAAATCGACTTTTCCTAGTAAATTGCAATTCATCATTTCACAAATCAATAGAATTTGGCAGAACTCCACATGTAACTAAGCAAAACAGAAACAGAAACATAAAAATTTCATATATTTCTCGAAGAACATGAATTAAAACACAGATTCTGGAAAACCCATCAGCCAGAAGAACAAACAGAAGAATTATACCATATAAATATGCAAAATTTAAGGCATGTGGGGGGTAATCAGATGGTAATTAAATGGAAGAGAAGGGTTGGTTACTTACGGGCCATCCAATCCAGCACTGGGAATGGGGTTCCCACTCTGCAGGCATGTAATATCCATGGACAGCCGGCGTGCCTTCCATCTTCATCTCTCCCTCTCTCTCTCTCGCGTTTTCTCTCTCTAGAAGCGATGATTGAGTTTGGAGGAGAGAGAGAGCGGTGAAGTGGCTTCTGGTGAGTGGGAGACAAAAGGTAGGTCTTCACAGATATAACAGCAACTCCAATGTAAGAGTTCAGGCAATATACTATTCAATCCACTCAGTGAATAGTAATTACCCTTAAAAAATAGTGTATTCCCCTGGCAATTACCTTTTGCATCTCCACCCCTGCACTTGAATAGCCCTGGCAATTAGCAATAAAATATTAGTATTTTTTATTTATAAAATAATACATAATAATTTTATTTGTCATTATCCGAAAAGTCAATAGCAATAAAATATTTGGAATTTTTTATTTATAAAAAAAATTTTAAAAAAATTTGGGATTTCCGATAAGATTTGTAACCAATCACGTCGTGCCACGTGTCACAATAAAAAATATGGAATGTGAGGAGAAATAGTTGAGAAAATATGAAATTGTGGTGTAAGAGCAGGTCCAGCGGACCATGTTGCTCGGGGGACAGGGAAGAAAAAAGGGCCCGAGGCCCTGTGGATTTGCTCCAATGTAGGAGCAGCCCGTGTGAAGGTGGGAGCCCGAGGGATGGGCCCGTGAAGAATTCACCCACCCAGCCACCCAGTGGACGTGACGTCAGCATGACGTCACGCGTCAGAAAAAAAATGTAAAAAATTATAAAAAATTGAAAAAAATCTGTAAAAATCTATAAAAAAAATTGTAAAAAAATCTGTAAATTTTTTATTTTTTATTTTTTTACTTTTCTATAAATACCTTGTCATTAACATCTACCTTACACCACAATTCCATATTTTCTCAACTATTTCTCCTCACATTCCATATTTTTTATTGTGACACGTGGCACGACGTGATTGGTTACAAATCTTATTGGAAATCTAAAATTACAAATAAAATTATTTTGATTTTTTCTAATAAATAAAAAATTTCAAATATTTTATTGCTATTAGCTTTTCGGATAATGACAAATAAAATTATTATGTATTATTTTATAAATAAAAAAAATACTAATATTTTATTGCCAATTGCCATGGCTATTCAAGTGCGGGGGTGGAGATACAAAAGGCAATTGCCAGGAGAATATACTGTTCATTAAGGGCAGTTACTGTTCACTTGGGTGGATTGAATAGTGTATTGCCTGGGGGGAGGGCTCCTACATTTGAGTTGCTCTAAAGTAGATGTTAATGATAAGGTATTTATAGAAAAGTAAAAAAAATAAAAAATAAAAAATATAATTATTTTTTACAGATTTTTACAGATTTTTTACAATTTTTTATAATTTTTTTCTGAAAAAGTGCTGTTTTTTCTGAAATCTTGTCGGGCGACGCGCCCCCACGCGCGAGTGGGGTGCATGCGCCTGACAGAATTTTTTTTAAAATCTCCCAGACGTCAGCATGACGTTGTGCTTTGTCATTTCCACTCAGTGGGTCGGGCAGTCAATTTTTTACAGGCTCCTTGCTCGGGCCTCCACCTTCACACGGGGCCTTCCCCGCTGGACCGAATTCACAGGGCCTCGAGCCCTTTTTTCTACCCAGTCCCCCGAGCAACTGCTCCCACTGGAGCTGCTCTAATAAAGAATGTTGGCTGTTTTTGTCAGTCAAGGTTCCAACTTTATGGCTCTGTTGATTTGTTCGATACATGCTTAGGTTAGGTAAGTTTCAAAAGTAGACTCTCAGTAAAATCTCCAAACTGTTTTTCACACAATTGTTATGTTAACGTTATAAAATATTATGCTAAAAATATAAGGTGGTAGAAAAATTATGCAGAGTTACACTTTAAGAGAGTTTTCTTAGCATTTAACCACACAATAATTAGGAAACCCACAACTTTTTTTAAAAAAATTTTGTCAAAGGAAACCCACAAAATTAAAAACAAACAAATATTTAGATGTACTATTACTTTAGCCGTTACATTAGATTTTTCACAACCGTTATTTTAGTCATTAGATGAGAATTTTCAATATCAATAATTTATTCCTCGAACCCCTTAATATTATGTGTCATTGAAAAAAAAAGTTCAAATGATTTATGTGTTCATGGTATAAAAAAGTGTTATTATTGACATTTCAAAAATTTTAATGTGCACTCTTCATAAATATATTTGTCTTACTAAATATATAAAATTTAGAGTGCCAATACATTTATATAACAGCTAGATGTTTATCGACATGAAATTTAAGTAAAATACACATTAGTAACAAGTGCAGAATAATTGTTTTGAAATGTGACAAGCGAACGAGGTCATTTGGCCAGCCACACACGTCACACATAAAGAGAAGTACATCCTGCATTGGATGAGACCAATACGAGGCAATGTGAGTCCAATATATAGGGTACCTGTCCTCTAACAATATGGTAAAACGAGTAACGCGATCACTTGGTCGGACCCAATAATTTTTCCGGTTCACCTGCTATTTCCTTTTCGAGCTCCCTGCCATTATTGTTTCGTAGTTACCCTCGGAAACGATGAGAACTAGAAAACAACAACAAACATGAGAGTGGAGGGACCAAATGCTGCCATGACCAAAGAGGGTTATCTAGGCAACTTGTATGCTGCCGCGAGCTGAACTGGGTCCAGGTTCTACAAGCAGCTTTCAGCTTCTCAATACATGAGATAATGTGCAAATTTGGTGCTTCTCTAACTGCATTTTACTATGAACAAATGTTTGGCCAATATACTAAACTTATGCAAATCTTGATTTGACCCGACAAAGCGCTCTTTAGCCTTTGCACTCGAGGGCAAATCTTGATTTGACCCGACAAAACTTATGCAAGACAAATCAATATGTTATTAATTTGGAAAATTTCTAGCGCTGACGGATAAGTCACCTTCTACATTTTTGGCCAAGATTGAGAATCTTAAATTTTTTTGATAACTGAAAATTAGTGGCACAAAAAAAAAACTAATGAAAAAAGTTTAAAAACTTTGAGTTTTAATGATAACGACAAAATAAAGAGTAAAGTAAATAGTACCATGATTGACTTTTTAGTGTAAAAATGTAATTTTTCGTTGAAGTGAATAGTACTGAGATTTTTTCATTAAAGTCGTAAAAAAAAGAAAAAAAAAAAGAAGAATCTTTCCCAACTTGTAGATATTCATTCCAAATCAACGGTGGTCCTTTCAGGCCAGTACCTAATCCAAGGGCTCTGTCTTTGTAATTACAAAGCTACACTCGATTTTATCCATTTTTTCCTGAGGAATTTTTGCATCTGATCTGTTTTCGCGCGTACCTCTCAGAACCACTCGCTGCCATGTGTCATCAATTTCTACATAAATCCTTCTGCGCAATCTGACAAGAATTATAGGAACGGATTAAATTCTCCCAGAAACTCCAAGAATTCGGAGAAAGCAGTTGCAGCAGCTCTGACACTTCTACTTGGTCTCCTGAAGAAGGTATGAGCTCTGATCACTCTGTCTCGATCAAATCTTACAAAGTCTTCAACTTTTTGCGGTTTTAATTTCTGGGTTTCTGTTTTTTGATGATTTCTGCATCTGGGCAGTCTCCGATTTCATGTGTGTTTTCATCTGGGAGGAGTTCTTGATTGCTAATTGATCAGTGTTATTGAATTGTTAATTGTTAACTGGATGTTTAAGCATGGACATTTGTGAGTTTCCCAGTTCACAGTTTTGCAATTTTTTTACCGTTTGGTTCTTGTTCTATTTTTCTCCTGAAAATGTTTGATCACTAGGAAGTTTCCAACTTTATGCATTTTTAAATTTCTGGGGTGATGTTTCTTGATGATTTACTCATGTGGGCAATCTGCAATTTTCATTAATATTTTGAGTTCGTTTTTGTATTTCTGTAATTTTGTCGACTGGGGAGGAGTTCTTGAATGCTAATTTATCAATATCAATGGATTGTTAATTATTAACTTAATGTTCAACCATGTACATTTATAATTTTCCCAGTTTAACGTTCTGCAATTTCCCAATTAGAATGTTGCTTTTGCTATTTGTTGAATCTTGCAGTGTGTAGGAAATAACACAGATTTTGAGCTCTAAATGGCTCAAGATACAAGTTCTGGCGCTGAATCACCGCGGCCGCGCACTGGTCTGCTGCGGGATCAGGTGCAGCTTGTGAAGAGAAAGGACTATGATCGTTATGAGATTGTCCAAATTCCAGATGTCCTGTCATTTGAGAAAGGTTTCTTTATAGTTATTCGGGCGTGCCAGCTGTTGGCTCAAAAAAATAAGGGGATAATACTAGTTGGAGTGGCCGGCCCCTCTGGAGCTGGTAAGACTGTTTTCACTGAGAAAATGCTCAACTTCATGCCCAGCATTGCAGTTATTGCAATGGACAGCTACAATGACGCTAGTCGAATCATTGATGGCAACTTTGATGGTAAAGAATCTCATCTTTGAGTCCATCAAACATCTGTTTTGATTTGATCATTATAAACATGTTTTGTAGGGTATGCTAATAGTTCAATTATTCTCCTGTTCTGAGTGATTTTCCTTTTATAGTAATTGAGTTCTTTACTTCGTTTCCAAATTGTTCACTTCCTTGTTTATAGTGTTCTTTGAAGTTTTGTCCTTCTGATGTCTTCCTCCATCATCATCTCTGAATCTTTTTGTCCAATTTTTTATCATGGAATAAGTGATTTTACATCTGAGAGTCATGGCTGAACTCTAATTGTCATAATGTTTTGGAACAGATCCACGCCTGACAGATTATGAAACATTGCTTGAAAATATACATGGTTTAAAGGCAGGCAATACTGTTCAGGTTCCAGTATATGATTTCAAGACTAGCTCCCGCATAGGGTACAGGTAGTGCATCTCTGCATGATGTGGATATGCTTTGCCACATACATAACATGATAGCTTTCATTTTCTTCTGATTCTATTGTATGATGGTCCTTCTGGTGCTTCTAACAGGACAGTAGAGGTCCCTAGCTCCCGTATTGTGATCATTGAGGGCATATATGCTTTAAGTGAGAAATTGCGACCTTTGCTAGATCTTCGTGTATCCATAACTGGTGGAGTTCACTTTGACCTTGTAAAGCGGGTTTTAAGGGACATTCAGCGTGCTGGCCAAGAGCCTGAAGAAATTATCCATCAAATTTCTGAAACGGTTACCCCTTTATCCAGTGTTACAAAGTTTTTGTTATCAGTACAAAAGATTTATGGTGGTTCTCATCCAAAATTTTGGTACAGGTGTATCCTATGTACAAGGCCTTTATCGAGCCAGACCTTCAGACAGCACATATAAAAATCACCAACAAGTTTAATCCCTTCACTGGTTTTCAGAACCCTATTTATATTTTAAAGGTTGACTATTAAATTTTCTTGTTTTGGTAAATCTTTTTCTCCAGTTGTTTGTTTCAAGAAATACGTAATCATTTTCTGTTCTGACTGTCTATGTTATATCTTATTGCAGTCAACAAAGGCAGTGACAGTTGATCAAATCAAGGCTGTTATATCTGCAGATCACAAAGAAAGCACAGAAGAAACTTATGACATATATCTTTTACCACCAGGTGAAGATCCTGAAGCGTGTCAGTCGTATCTAAGGATGAGGAACAGAGATGGCAAATACAATCTCATGTTTGAGGTTTGACATCTGCAAACTAAAGTTCCTAAAGGATATTACATGCTTTTGACTTTATCCGACCAGTGTCATTGCCTACATATATATCGGAGTTGTTTTCATCATCGATCAACAGTAAAGAAATGAATCTACAAAGGCTTATCTAGCAGTCCGGATAACAATTTACATGTCTTTCCATTTCAGTCAGGAACCCTGCTGTTTTTCTTAGTGAAATGAATTTCTGATTCCATATACAAATAAGCTTGATCATCATCTGGACAATGGACATTTTAAGGAAAAGATTTCAAGATTGTGACATGGGGATTTTGACAGAGAATTCTTACATGGTTGTATTTTAATTACATGGGGGCGCAGGTGAAAACTTTTGTATAAACTAGTGTGTAGGATTCTGCTGATATGTGCTTGGTGTGGATCATTGTGTCTAAATTTCATAGTTTGTTCCGGAGTAGGATCTCTGACTAGCTTTACGTCCTCTCTCTCTCTCTCAGGAGTGGGTCACAGATAGTCCCTTCATAATATCTCCCAGAATAACTTTTGAAGTTAGTGTGCGCCTTCTTGGAGGTCTCATGGCCTTGGGGTATACAATTGCATCCATCTTGAAAAGAAGCAGCCATATCTTCTGTGACGAGAAGGTTTGCGTGAAAACTGATTGGTTGGAGCAACTTAATCGTCAATACGTTCAGGTATCATGCCAGGCATTCACTTTTTCAGATTATTTTGAAACTAGTGATACATTTTTGTTTTTCTGTTCTTCATGTCAGATGTTTATTTCTGGAAACGAAAACAAGACTTTGTGTTTTCTTTTTAGATAAATTTTATAAGGCTTAGCACTAACTTGCTGGAATTGTTTGAAGGTGCAAGGAAAGGATCGGTTACATGTTAAAGATATTGCACAGCAGCTCGGCCTGGATGGTTCATATGTTCCTCGTACTTACATCGAACAAATTCAGCTGGAGAAACTCGTAAATGATGTTATGGTATGACTCTCTCTCTCTCTCTCTCAACGGATCATGCATTTTCATGTTTGTGCATTGTCATGATGTGATCAATCTACAGGCGTTGCCAGATGATTTGAAATCAAAGCTCAGCATAGATGATGATTCTTCGAGCCCTAAGGAAGCGCTTTCCCGAGCCTCAGCTGATCGGAGAAACAAGTATCTCAACCGGTATTTTTTATTTTTCAGCTATTTTCTCAGAATTGAAAGGATAATAAACTATCATCCAGCTGATCATGCTTGTATGTATTGATTGGTTCCTTTAACATCATATTCCATACTGGGCAGGGGTATATCGCAGTCTTACTCGAATCAAAGGGACAAGACTATGTCCAAACTAACGAGACTTGCTGTTAACAGCAGAAGGTTTGATGGACGAAACCCAGTATCACCTGCCGCAATTTCGAACCAGGTGAGTTACCGATTTTTCATGTGTTGATGGCACATAACTATGAAGTTGTTTTTCACCAATAATTTTGCCTTGTATTATTTCAGGGAATTTTTACTCAACTTTCAGAACAAATTTCTACGCTGAATGAGAGGATGGACGAGTTTACATCCCGTGTTGAAGAGGTGAATTCCAAGATATCACTCAGAAGAGCTTCAGCTAGCCAGCAAAATTTGGCTCCGCAGGCCAAAGCCTGCAATGGATCCGAACCAACTTCTCTTTTTGTTACTGGCTTGAGTAGTGGCTCGTTGGCAGGAACGCTACTGCCCAATTCTTCGTCGTCCTCCCAGTTGGTCAAGGATTCCCCACTGATGGAAGAGGTACTTTGTGATAAATACACTTGTGACGACATATTGATCTATCTTCTGTTCTTTTCCTTCTGATATGCTTATTTAGTTACCTGGTGTGCACTCAACAGATACTAGCCATCACACGAGGCCAACGGCAGATCATGCACCAAATAGACAATTTGAGCAATCTTCTGCGAGAGTATACGGCAGAGAGGTTTCACCAAGGAAGAACAGATACTACTGGAAGAATGCCTGATATCGAATCAGTTGTCCCACTTGTTCTTGCCTTGGCAATTGGCGGTTTAGGCGTCTTCTTCTTCAGGAGTCTGACTTCTTCAAAATAATTGCATGGCAAGCAGCTAACTTCAGCATAAAATCTGCTATAAATACGTTTGTATAAACCCGTACTCATGTGCTGTATTTATAATCGAAGTCTGCCTTTGTGATAGGGGCAAATATAGATTTCTAGGTTTGTGCGCAGTCGGCCAATGTTGTAAATAGTTGGTTTACACTATTCAGAAAGAGAGATTCAAACTTGAGTGCAACGGGTGAACAGTGCTCTGGCCAATGTTTGCATACCATAATTGTACGATAACTTTTGATGGTTGCGAAGATCTTGCAATTCATATTTTCATTTGGTTCTTAGATTTCGATTTTGATCCAGAACTTGTGATCTCATATTTAAATCAACTCTGCATAGCGTTCGACTTCAATAGTTACACAAAACAAACACATTCTAAAATTTTCTAAGACGAAGTACAACGACAGCTTTCAGAGGCCACAAAAAGAAGAAACCTCACAAGGACAAGTAATCCATCCAGCCTTCAGAAAAGGTTGGCGTGAAGTTCTTTGACCTCTCCTACAACTTCGTCGAGAATTGCCTTTATTTTATCTTGATCCTCTTTGGACAGTTCCCCCTTGTTAGGCTTAGTTGTCACCAGGACACAGCAGGTTGGCCTCTTGGTGGCACCGGCATTTGCAAGATCCTGAAGACGACATTCACAATACTAGGATTAGTGTGTTTCTGATCAATGAAGTCGATGGCGATAGGCAATAACTTTAATGAATGCTCAGCTATTGAATAATACATGTATGATCAAGTAATTTTCCAAAATTGTAAGGGATATAAAAGACGTGTGAAACAAAAGTTTCTGTATCACTAACTGCTCGTCGTGTTGGTTTGTTTTATTTAAATGCGCAGGCAAAGAAATGTCGCTCAACTTCAATGTAGGTAGGGTGAAGAATAATAGTGTTGAGTAAGCTTACTTCTTTTGAAGGCACGTAAACATATGGAATTTCCGCCTCTTCACATAAGATTGGAACGTGAGTAACCACATCGATAGGAGAAATGTTACCAGCTATAACACAAAACCTGCACTCCGGCACAAGGTATACAAAAAATCAATAAAACATTCATAGAAGTAACTTGAGCGGCGAGCCTGATCTACATGATAAGCTGCTCATATCTCTAGGAACTAATGACTGCATTTGAGCAACCACCTTTGATCCAACAAATGCATAAAAAAAATTAGAGCTAGCAGATCAAGCCGAATTTCTGCATCAGATAAATACACTGATTGCACGGCGTCGACAGTACAAAGATTGTCAAATTAAGCTCCTACTCTCCCGATATGAATCTACTCCACTTCCCTCAACACTCTAAATCACATTAAAATTGGACAGTTCGACCGCAATCTCTCACTAAATCATGTTTCTACACTCTCCCTTCCAACTCAACCCATAATTCATAGCGATTGAATTAATACCAATATAACACAAGTGAAGAAATGCAAACGAAAACCTCGAATCTACTAACAAAGTCGAAGCCTTTCCAATTCAAATTCAGTTTTTTCGACAATAAAATCGATTTCCCAATGCAAATTAACAAAGTAAAAAGACAAAATTGACAACAAAAAAAAAAAAAAAAAAATCTGACCCCTTTTGACCACGCCTGATGCTTTTCACCACTTCCTTCACTCCCCTCTTCAAGCATTTGTGCTCAGCAGCTACAAGAAAAACAACAATATCATCACCGATATACAAACATCTATATATACATATTTATACTCGTATTTTTATACGCATATCTGTATGTACGTATGCGTGTATACCTTTACGGACGAGCTTGAGGGTTCGTTTGCAGAGCTTCTTTCCGGCGAGGGGTTTGGCAATCGGAGCAAGAGCCTGCATCTTCTTCTTCTCCCTCTCCTTCTGCGCCGACTTTTCTACTTCGCTATCGCTTCCCATCTCTCTCCTTCTCTCTCTTCCTCCTCTCTCTTTCTCTCTCTAGCTTTCTGGAGACTGGGATTTTTCACTGTGCTCCGAGTCTTCGCAGAAACGCCTCTGGAGATTAGGGTTTTTATTTTTGTTTTGTCGCAAGGGTTTAAGGAATTATGGGCCTTGGGATGGGCTTGAACAATGAACACTTATTTAGTCAGCAACCCAATGCTTTGCGCAACTTCCGGCCCAAATAAAATACCCGATAGGCCCAAAGAATAATAAAAAGAATCGGTTGCGTTTCTCTCTTGTGGTGGCAGTCTGCGTGAGAGCTACGTCGGAGGGAGACTCAGAGTCCTCCAAAGTCCGCCATGCCTACCGTCAGCGTCGGCCGCGATCGTCTGTTTGCATCCTTGTGTTTTACTTAGCTAGCAGAATTCAGTTGTGGATTAGAATTTTAACAGTTATGGTGGTGTTTTTGAAAGAGAGTTGCAAGTTTACTCATTTATTTTTGAAAACTCTAACGAAAAACTCTTTGTACTGTTCACTTTAACGAAAAATCATATTTTTACACTAAAAAGTCAATTATGATACTATTCACTTTATCTTTTATTTTGTTTTTATCGTTAAAATTTAAAATTTTTAAGTCATTTTTATTTTCTTTTTATTTATGCATATTTTTGCAACCCTTTTATTTAGTCTAGAAATTAACGTCGCGATTATGCTGTAATTTCTTGTTCCCCCTGTAGCAGTAGTAAATTTCTTTTTCTATCAGGGTTATGCCCCATTGTCAACAAAAAAAGTATCATGAAAACTAGCTTTGTGATGAGTTTCTGTAGCTTACAGTTTCTGTGATAAAAATTTAATTATCGAGTTTTTACATGACCTTTTGCATGCGTAGTACAAATAAAAATAAACATAAACGTATCACACTCGATACTCATTTTACAACATTGTTAGGTCATACAAACACTTCCAATTGATTTTTTTTTCTTCAAACAAACGAAATTCTCTACACTATGAGAGATGAGGGTGATTTAACCTCACCATGGGCTAGCAATAATGTGGTTCAAATTCATCTATGGTGAGATCAAACATAAAACCTCTTACTTACAAGTAAAGAGGTATACCACTAGACCGTAGTACTAAGTGACTATTCTGATCGAATTTTTAAGTTGAAAATTCATACATAAAAGTTCATAAGTTTCTCATATGGACTAAAAATTCTTCAACATCTTCCAACTTCACATCAGAGAAGCATGATTGAAGCTCACATGTTTTTCATATGGGCTATAAATGCTTGAAGATCCTCCAACTTAGCACTAGAGAAGCCTGCAAAACAGAGCATTGTACAACCAAATATGCAAGTCAAACGCCGTAAAACAAAGTTCGACATGAAAGGCCACTAGTTGAACATGAATATAGTCCGTAGTCCGTAGCTGTTACCTCTGCGAATTTCCATAGCAGCCGGGTCTCCGTGCGCGTTGTTGATCCAATCAATCTTACGGCGTTTGGATTCTTCCATCTTTTCGGTCTGCAGCTTTCCTACTTTCATCCGAAGTTCTGATGCCGTTTTCACCATCTCTGCATAAAACCGTAATCTACTAAAACTTTTGCTTATCAATACTTCAAATTGCAGCTCGAGATACAAACTTTTGAATGCCTAAATGCACGCGCATTACCAAATGCAGGTTTGTCTGCACAACATATATACCTACGGGCAAGAAAATTATTCACATCTCTACATTTGCTTGAGGTTTTAACACCAGAAAATTTCAGAACAACCAGAAAGTATAGTCACCAATTGAAACTTTTGAAATTGTCTTTAAGCTGCAATCATGGCAAAACTTGATGAGAACAAATATTTCGACCAACTCCTGAGTATCTAAGTGATCAAAGGATGTGCATATTACAGAAATCGGCAATGGCTGGGAAATCTTTACGAAGTGATCAATACATCTCAGCATACTGGTTGATCAACGCTTATATACAATGTTTAAATGCAGTAACTTCGTTGAAAGTTTCAGATACACGATGGGGAAAAGAGCTTAGGGAAATATGGTAAACGCAAAACACAAACATGCACATGGTTAATGACTTAATACAATGTATTAGAAGAAAACCTTCTTAAAACTAAATCCATGCTTCCTAAATTTATACATATTCGAAGGAAGTATTTAGTTAGTTACCTTGGAAAATTTCATGGTAAGAGTTTAGGTCATATTTTTGCAATGTCTCATTGACAAGCGCAGAACAACGATCTCTAGACACAGACTGTCCTTCTAATGCTTGGATCTCTCGATTCAGCGCAGCATTCTCCTTACTAACCTGTATGCATATTCCATTAAAGGACTGTTGATTAGGAATTCAATTTCATGCAGACAAGACACTCTTGCAACCTCTGCTGTTATAATTACCTCAGTGAGTTCATTCCTCAACAAATCCAGCTGGGCATCCAGGTCTGCGTCAACTATTGCATTTTGACATAAAGAAGCGCTGACCGGTGGTTCATCCTAGAAAGAACTTTATTAGTCAACAAATTATACAAGTTTACAGAAAGGAAAAATCATCAGTCACCAAATCAACAAGCAGCATATGGAACTTGATTTCTCTTACAGTCGGAGTGTGGATGAAAACGTAACTGAAAGCATCAATAAACCGAAAAGAACATACATTCTTAGACGGGTCGAACCCCTCTGGAACTTGAAAAACGTAGTCAAGGCAGTACTGCTCCCAGACGGCCAGCTTTTTATCAAGATCTGATTGAACCCTTTTGCGGATGATATCAACACCCTACAGAGGAATAAACAAACGAGTTAAATCAACAGCGGATTATCGAAAAGGGAGTTTTAATAAAACACTCCTGATACTGTTTATTTTTAACGAAAAATCATATTTTTACCTTTTGCTAGTACTAGTCACTATATCTTTAAAAGACTTTTCATTAAAAGAGAAGTTTTTTTGGACTTTTCGTTAATTTTTCTTATCGAAAAAGATTCCATCTTCCTACCAAGTTCGAACACGAAAATTATAATCCTCAATCAATTTTCTTTTGTTTTAAAGTAATCATCCAATGCAACTTATCAAGCACCAAAAGAAATCAAATTTAAAAAAGCTACAAAACATTTTTACCAAAAATTAATAATATGAACTAAACCCCCAAAAATAAAATAAAAAATGTGTTGACAAATACTCTCACTCACACAAAACATAGAAATTAGTAAAATTTGTGAAGGGGAAACCCTAGAATTATGAAATAAATTGAAATTAAGCATATTGGGGCAAAACAAAACAAACAACATGGTCTGTAAATTAGAATTATACCCTGGATAGATCTTGGGCTCTGTCAGTGCCCTCAATCTTCAGAGAGGTTGATGCTTGTCTGGAAAAAAAATTCAGAAAAAAAAATTGTTATAAATTACAATAATTCACAACTAATAATAGTAGAATCAATGAAAAAAAAACATTAAATTAAGATCATTAGGGAGAGATTTACTGGCGGAAATGATCGAAGGCGTCGTCGACCAAGTCATCGGCGATGTTCAAGACGTCGTTGACGAACAGCTGCGGATTCAGATTCAGCGAATTGAATGCTGCCTCGCTTTCGCTGCCTTCCATTCTCGATCCACGCAAAGCTCTATTGCACGGAGGCACTCGCAATTACTCCACAGAGTTGCTGGTTTTCAGATTCGCATTAGGGATTTTCCCGCGCAAAGTGCCTGCAAAATGGCGGAGGAGAGCGGAAAGGGCAGGCCTTGAATTTTGAAAAGTGAAAAATAAAAGGAGGTTAATACTGTTTACTTTTAACAAAAAAACTATTTTTTTACCTTTAATTGTCACTATTCACTGTACCTTTAAAAGTGGCTTTTTATTAAAAGAAAAGCTTTCAAGCTTTTTTCGTTAGTTTTTCTAAAAATAAAAGTAGTTTTCGCGACAGCGAAATCGTCTACACACGTGTACTCGTTCTGCCACGTAAGTAAACTATTTATATTTTTGAAAGTCGAAAAAAAATAGAGCATGTAATGGTTATTCGTATGTTCGATACGAGATGTATTTGTGCTTATCAAGTGTTTGACAAGATTTCTTGTAAAGGCAAGTTCATCTCTAAAATATAACTTTGTCCAAAGTTCATTTAATTCACCTAAATAAATAATAATTGACTTCAACGAACAGTAATTACTAAAGGTATCCTCACCCTTAAAAAATGTTATTTTTTGTAAAATAAATTAATGTTTAATTTTAGATATGATTTTTAACCAATTCTGTGACGATCTGTTCCGAATTATTATATAAAAACAAAAATAAAAAGATTTTTAACCAATCTTGAGCCGACCTACAAACTGGCTTGGACTTTGAGCTGACCTATTTTTTTAGGCTTTGGGGCTAGTTTAAAAGATAGGGCTAGAGTTGTTTTGACGGTATCTCAACTATATTTGACATGACGTTAACAACATTTGGCATGAGATCTCAACAACAATCGACTAATTACTTTGACATAAACATGTATGAAAATAAGTCCACTAAGCACTTCACGAACTTCCTCACCGAAAAAATTTTCCTCTTCGAAAATTAGAATGATAATATAGGAGCCGCTCGATGGCACTACACAAGCAAACGAGGGTTTGAAGTGCATATAAAGATTCAACAATCAATAATCTTGCAGTCACATATATTAATAATATACTTGTACCTACTAGAAAATTCCGACATTTGTCTCAAATACAATCGGGGCGTTTCTTTGTGAGAGTGGGGACCACAGTCGAATGACTGATAACGGTTGTCGTAAAGATCGAACGGCTTTGAACGGAGTACCAAATTTAACCTGAGGAGCTCAACTCACTGAAACATATATAGACCCGCACATTCTACAATAAAATTTGGTTGTAATTAATATGATATAAACACATCACTTTTTGCTCATACAATCCATACTAGTTTTGACCGATGAATTATGTGAATTGAAAAATATTAAATGATAAAAATTAAGAATGAATATGAGAAAATGGATCTATTTAATATTTAATATTGTACGATTGTGTAAATTTTTAATAGATTTGGTTTAAGATAACAGATTTGGATTCGCTCCGGACCTTAGTGTTTGGAGCCTCCAAGTCTACAAATCTAGGCATCTAATTAGTGTGCAAATCAACTTAGGGCCGTTAATTGTGTGTGGTGGGCCAAAAAAATGAATTAATGGAAACCGTTTGATTCAATTTGTGCGGTCCAAATTTATTGATTCGGACACTAAGATCTGTTGTAGATCTAAATTCTAAGATAACAAGTTTCTTTCTTAATTTATTATCCACACGCTATTTTATAATATATTGTGTAATTTTTTTTATAGATTTGGTTCAACATTCCTCAGTTATTATTATGTAAAGAAAATAGAAAATTTTAACGAAACTGTAGACAGTGAAATTTCGGTAAATAAAATATTGACCGATGGTCAAAATTTTAACACTCATGTATTACATAAATTGTACACATAGTGTGTGATTCGACGAAAATTCAAAAAGAGTTAGAAAAGCCGTCAAACAGGACACGTGTCAACACCTGGCAGAAACGACTTATTTCATCTGATTATTTAAATCCAAAAATCAAGTTTTGGAATTCTATAAATAGAGACCATTCCACACCAATTCATAAGGGAATTGACAAATACATTTCTCTACTCCCAAATTGGAAGAGAATTATCTGGAAGTTCGTTCTTCGTTCATCGTTCATCGTTCATCGTTCTTCCAGGATCAAGCCCCGACGGCCCCTGAAGCAACGCTCAACCACCTTCAAGATCAAGTCTCGACGCCCCTTGAAGCTCCGTTCATCCACCTTCAGGATCAAGCTGCAACAGCCCCCTGAAGATCCGCACATCCACCTTCAAGGATCAAGCCCAAAAGCCCTTTGAAGTTCATCCACCGTTCATCGTTCTTCGTTCGTCGCTTGTCGTTCATCCATTTTCAAGATCAAGCCCAAAGGCCCTTGAAGATCCATTCATCGTTCATCCGTTCGTTCATCTTCAAGATCAAGCTCAAAGGCCCTTGAAGATCCATTCATCCATCTCCCAAGATCAAGCCCCGACGGCCCTTGGATCCACACATCCGTTCTTCAGGAATCAAGCCCAAAAACACCTTGAAGTTCATCACTTGTTCATCATCCTCGTTCATCCTAAGATCAAGCCCCAACGGCCTTTCAGATCAACAACCCATCAAATCCACAAATCAACACCTCACGGAGATCGAATCAGAGGACCAAAACAAATAGAGATTGTAACCCCAAACAAATCATCAAATACAAACATTATTTTGTACACGTGTTCTGTTCTTGTTGTTCTTTCAGGAATTTTCCGTGTTTACAGAAACGTTCTTGATATTGTTCACTTTAACGAAAAACTATATTTTTACACTAAAAATTTAATTATGATACTATTCACTTTACAATTTATTTTACTTAATGAGAAAACTTAAAATCTCAATCTCTTTTCATTAGTTTCGAAAATACTGATCACACACTCTCTCCTTTCTATCCTTGCCGCACCTCTCTCCTTTAGTAATTTGGCCCCAAAATATTTTCTGTAATTTGTGGGTGGCCACCAGAATGCTTCCAAAATTTCAGAAAGCAACAGATAAGTTGCGGACGTTTCGAAGCCACACAAGCATGGCGAGGAAGAGCTCCAAAGTCCAGGCTCTCTACGAGCTCTGCCAAACGATCTTCACGCCGTCAGGGTCTCCTCCGCCTTCTCCTCCGGCTATCGATAAGCTCTGTTCTGTCCTTGGTAATTTCCCATAATTTTTTTTCTCTAAATTTTAATTAAACTGCTCGTCTGATATGTGATTCTATTAAATTTTGGAACTTTGAAATTGGGTTTGCTTTTTTTGGGGGTGTATTGAAGAATTGAGTGATATATTTTATGGGGTTTTGCTAAATTGTAAGAATGTATAATTTTTCACTAATTACAGTCCAAAGTAACCCTTTTTTTTCTTTCAGTATTAATCCTGCATTGATGTATAATTTGATATGAAATTTGTGAATTGGAAGCAAATTGTGTGAAAAGCATGTTTGGATTATGTAATACATACATTATTGTTCTTGGAAGTATGTTTTCAGCTCTTAAAGAAAGATTTTGCATCCAAAATGCTAACTTTGTTAATCCTGTTGAAAACATACTTTGCTTAATCAAGAATCGACCCTGAATCGACCGGAGTATCATTGCTTATCGAAGATTCAGGGTCGACTCCAGCTTGATCAAGAATCGCACTTGTTTTGTATTTTCCATTTGTGGCGAAGTCTTGATGTTTTTTCCTTGAATTGATGGTATAGACTTGGTTGATAGGGCTTTGTTGCTTATTGATAGTAATGCCTAGAGGCCGATGCTGCCTCTGATATAGATTTCCATGGACCATATATGGAATGCCTCATTGCTCCATTGACAATGATATCTTTGCTTTTGTTCTTTTGTTGTCATATGCGTTATGTTAATACGTACATGTCTTTTGTGCACGTATTAAAAGATTCCTGCTTAAAACGAGCCTGAACCGGAATATCAGATCTTGAACCCTAACTCAAAACGGTGATGACAGTTTGAGTTGCTTCCTATACGTTACACCATATGAGAGAATCTTGTCTTAATGTTCTGATTTTGGTTTGAATTCGCAGACACGATATCTCCTGCTGATGTTGGGCTTAAAGAGGAAAATCTGGATGACGATCGAGGGCTTGGTTTTTTTGGACTTGACCAACTAAATAGAGTTTCTCGATGGGCTCAACCCATAACATACTTGGATATGTATGAAGGTGATAGTTTTACGGTAAGCGTTATAAGTTATCACTGAAAAAGGAATTTAGGTTCTTCTTTATATTCAAAGCTCTCTGAAATTTATACTCAAGGATTAAGCAATGATTTTATGCAGATGTGTATATTCTGTTTTCCTACTTCCTCATTCATTCCGCTGCATGACCATCCTGGGATGACTGTTTTTAGCAAAATTCTATATGGCTCTTTGCATGTGAGATCTTATGATTGGGTTGAGCCTGCCCAGGAGATCAAGGGACCAAATTACTTTCCAGGTCTGTTTTTTCATGTAACTGTTAATACATACTACGATGATTATCAGTAGACGATGAGCATGGCGAATGAAAATATTTGTTAATAAAATATAGTAGGGAATGAAAATGTTTACATCATCATATCCGTACGTCTAGTTACAAATGCCCGTTGAATGATTTTCAGAAGCTAAGTTTCACGGGAGATATACAACTGTATGCCATGCTCATGATTTTCGTATTTAGAGGGTTTAAATACAGGAGAACTGATGAAATTGTTCTCCAATGCAGTAAGATTGGCGAAGCTGACAGTGGACAAGGTTTCAACGGCACCATGTCCAACATCAGTTTTGTATCCAAGGAGTGGGGGGAATCTGCATAATTTCACGGCAGTCACTCCTTGTGCTGTTCTTGACATTCTCACACCTCCTTACAGAGAAGATGCAGGCAGAAAATGTACCTACTACCGCGATTATCCATATACCGCATTTGGTAAGTAACTTTGATTTCTAGTTAGGGTGTTTCTTTCCTTCTTGAACTTAATTCGCATGAAAAGAAAAGCTAACGAGTTTAGCGGTCTGATGAAAACTGCAGCCACAGAAAACAAAATAAAAATAGAGGATGGTAAAGAAGAGGAGTATGCATGGCTTGCCGAGACAGAACCAGATAATCTTTACATGCGCTCGGGAAATTACACAGGGCCGTCTATTCAGGTTTAACCCTCCTCACTATCGTTAGCGACGATCACTAAATGAGCCGATGCTTCTTATTGTGTGTGGTTTGGCTTTGGCACCGTGGAGAAGGCATACCATTGCGGTTGACGACAGAAAGCCGACGACCAAAGGTCTTGGTAGACGATGACATCAAGTTTATCGAGTCGGGTCATCCTGTACGAGTCTCCCTCCCTGTCTGTGTTGGCCTTCATTAACTAACTCAGCAAAGTTGTGATTGTGATGAATGCATCCGAGGATTTTTTATGATGGTAGTGCTTAGTGAAGCTCTTTGAGTTTATGCTTGTGATGCTATGTTGTGCCATTCCAGCGCCGACGCGTTCACACTCGAAAACACAATCAGAAAGCTCTATCAAAGCGACAAGAGATTTGGGAATTCAAAACACTTCCACAAGTAATAAATAAAAGCGCATCTTATCACAAAAGGCGAGCAACAACAATATAAATTGTAAAATTATATAATCATGTATAAAACAAAAAGTTCTCTTTTCTTTTTCATTTCATCCTCTTCCACTAGCGGCCGGCCATGACTTAAAGAACCGCTTTTTGAGTCGATGCATGGAACGACTCATTTAATAATGCGTAATGCTAACAAATTAAATTTAGAAACTAAATATTAAAAATAAAAGAAAATTAGAGACTAAATTTGTAAATTAAATTATGTGTCACAAATAAGAATAAACACGTTTATCAATGTTTAAGTAGTAAACTAATTATTAACTTTTATGTCGTTTAGTTTTCAAAACTTTGTTTACAAATTTAATCTTTTTAGTATTACCCTTTTATAATTGTTTGTAAATTTCCTGGAAGTAGCTAGGAATGACCCTAATAAATATTTCCCCTGCACAGAGACATTTGCATTGCATCTAGCAAAGACCAGTTATTTTGTTTGTCCACCGATCCACATCGATGGCTCTTGTGAGAACAACTCAAGGAACTTCCTCTGGTTCCAACACCCGTCGGGGTTATCGTTACGACGTGTTCTTGAGCTTCAGAGGCAAAGACACTCGCAAGATGTTTACCGACCACCTCTACACAGCTTTGATAAGCGCAGGATATCGCACGTTTCGAGACGACGATGAACTCGAGACGGGAGAAGATATCAAGTCAGGACTGAAGCAAGCAATCCAAATGTCCCGAACTTCCATCATTGTGTTTTCGAAAGATTACGCGTCATCCAGATGGTGCCTTAACGAGCTTGTCGAGATCGTTGACCACAAGAGGACTAGATCGGACCATGTGGTCATACCGGTCTTCTACGATGTTGATCCGTCCCATGTAAGGAAGCAGACGGGAAGCTTTGCTGAGGCATTTGCTAGACACCGGAAAACTGAACCGTCCGACAGGATGAAGAGATGGAGGGAGGCACTTGCAGAGGTTGCAGATCTGGCTGGGAAGGCTTTACAAAATCAAGCATATGGGTAACATTCATTTTCTCATTTTGTCTTCTCTTTGTTGTTGTCGTCGTTGACCTCTCCAATGAAATCACAAAATATTGATTTACTCAACACAAATGTCCATATGACTTCATGCAAATCGCTCCAGTAATAATCCCATTTAAGGTCAATTAAGTTGTCATGATCTGTACCATGTAACTGCGTGGAATAGCTGTTAAGAATTATTGATCGAACCTTAGTATCATTTTCTCCTGTGAATTCCATGATGATCAGACTTGTATAATTGATTGATATCGAGTGCACGACATGTTTGATTCATCTTTCATTTTATTTGCAAATTCTTAGGTACGAGTCAAAGTTTATCAAAGATATTGTTAGAGTGATTCGTGATAAGCTAAGTCGCACACACTTGAGCGTTGAATCAAAACTAGTTGGAATCCATTCTCAAGTCAAACACATCAATTTATGGTTACAAGATCCATCACATGATGTTGGTATACTCGTTGTTTATGGGCTGCCTGGAATAGGGAAGACAACCATTGCAAAATGTGTTTACAATTCAAACTTTGAAAGTTTTGAAGGAAGCAGCTATGTTGAAAGTATCAGAGAAACTGTAAGTCATCCAGTCGGCTTGGTTCAAATACAAAATCAAATTCTTTATGATATTTTAAATGGGAAAAAAGAGAAAATACACAATGTTAGTGAGGGAATAATTAAGATTGGAAGAGCCATAAGCGTTAGAAGAGTTCTTCTTGTTCTTGATGATGTGGACCATATGGACCAATTAGATGCAGTACTGAGGATGAAAGATCAGTTTTATCCTGGAAGTAAAATAATCATAACAACTAGACGTGAAAGGTTGCTAAAGGCACATGAAGGTATTACGGTGCATGAAGTTAGACCTTTGGGTTTCGATGAATCATTGGAGCTCTTAAGCTGGCATGCTTTTGGCCAGGATAATCCCCTTGAAGGTTATGAGAAATATTCTAAAGAAGTCGTGCGACACAGTGGAAGACTTCCATTAGCTCTCAAAGTTTTGGGTTCTTCTCTTTTCAGGGAACCTAAGCGTGTATGGAAAAGTACATTGGAGAAGTTAGAAGTTATTCCAAATGGTGAAATCATGAATAAATTGAGAATAAGCTACGACTCTTTACAAGATGGTCATGACCAGAAATTATTCCTCCATATTGCTTGTTTCTTTATTGGAAAGGATGAAGATTTCATTGTCAGAGTACTAGATGGATGTGATTTCAAGACAATCTGTGGCATTCAAAATCTCAGAGATAGGTGCTTGGTGACAATTGGTATGGACAACAAGTTGTATATGCATGACGTGATTCGTGACATGGGACGAGAAATTGTTCGTCGAGAATCGGATGAGCCTGGGAATCATAGCAGATTATGGCGCTCTAAGGATTCTTTCGAAGTATTGAGAGAAAAGAATGTAAGAAATGTTCATTGTATGTGTGTGTGTTTCTTTTTCTCTTGTGCTAATTAACCAATTGTTTTCCTGATTTCTTTTACAGGGTACGCAAGCAATTGAAGGTCTTATGCTAGACATGCATGAACTGCTTGCAAACAGTCTCGTACACTCAAGCGAGAATGTCTTAGAAACCAATTCATTTGCAAGGATGCACAAACTGAAACTGCTCTGTCTTAGACATGTACGACTGGACGGATGTTATGTAGAACTTCCGACAAAGTTAAGATGGTTGTGTTGGCTCGAATTTCCTTTGGATTCAATTCCTGTTGATTTTTCTTTGGAGAAATTGGTATTTCTTGAAATGCAATATAGCAACTTAAGACAACTCTGCAAAAGAGCAAACGTATGCTACTCTCCGCTTTTCAATTTCTTTTCCTTCTTTCTTTAGGTTGTAATTCTTTAATTAATTTCATATGTTGGAATCAACTCTTAGTTATTTTTTTCTTTGCTTGATTTTATTTGTTTCCACAGTTTCTTCCATCGTTGAAGATCCTTGACGTTAGCCATTCTCATGGCCTCACTGAAATCATTGACTTCTCACTTTGCCCCAAACTAGAGGAATTGATTCTTGTAGATTGCACCAGCTTGATTTATGTTCATGAATCCATTGGAAACCTGGAGGGACTTGTGTACTTGAATATGAAGGATTGCAAGAATCTTAGGATGCTTCCTAAGAACATGTGTTTGCTTAAATCACTTGAAACACTCATTTTATCTGGCTGCTCAAATCTTAATGAGTTTCCCATGGAGATGAAGAAGATGGAGTCTCTGAAAGTTTTTAAAATAGATGGAATTCCAATAAGTGAACTATGGCCAGAAAGAAGTTCAAGAATCTTGAGTTCTTTTCCTTGCTCTTTAGTAGAGTTAAGTCTCAAGAAGTGCAATCTTTCTGATGATGCCTTTCCTAGAGATTTTAGTAATCTATCCTCAATACAAACACTATTTTTAAATGAGAATCCAATTTGTAGCCTGCCAAATTGCATTAGAGATTTAACGAGGCTTGAGGCACTCTTTTTCGAAGATTGTAAAAGGCTCGAATCGCTTGTGGGGTTGCCAGAAGTCAACACGATATTTATATCTGGATGCAGATCATTGAAAAAATTAACATTCCAATCGCTTGTGGGGTTCGATACACGTATTGATTCACCTAGGAACGACAATATCGTTGAGTGGCAGTATCATTACAAGTTAGAGCCTATTGATAGAGTTGATGCGGAAATGATCAAACTTTTGGGCTTGTGCAACTTGGAATCCATGCCAGCTGTTCGAATGCATTATCCATATCGGAGTACACAAGAGGTCCCCGTCCAGGTGCGCCTCTCTTTCTCTCTCTCATAAGTCTTAAATATATAATGGGAAAGAAATGACTGAGTAATGTTGTGATGATTGTGGCAAATACATAGGGACTGTACGAAAGTGGTATATTCAGTACGTTTTTTGTTGGGAATGAGGTTCCAGGCCGGTTCAGCTATAAAAGCACAAAGTCATCAATATCTTTTATTATTCCTCACAAAATTCGAGGCTTGAACATTTTTGCTACCTATGCAATGGAAAATTCAAATAATGATTCTTCGGACTCTGGTGAAGATAATACTAGTGCAATGAGAACTAAAGTGAGTAACAAAAGTAAGGGTCTGAAGTGGATCTATGGCCCACAATTCTACGGTATTCCAAGAGAGGGAGAAGATATGACATGGTTGAGCCATTGGAAGATGGAGAATGAAACAATATTACAATGTGGAGATGAAGTGCTTGTTTCAGTACACACGAGACCTCTTCAGTTGTTCAGCGATAAAACTCGTCTGTTTCAACTCAAGGAGTTTGGTGTCGAGCTTGTGCAAGAGCACCAAAATAATATGATGATAAGTACCCAAGACAACACCAAATCAGATCCTAATTATCCATTTGTCATCGGTGGAGATCTGTCATGGGCTGAGCGCAAACCAGGAACATACTATCTTTGCTATTTCCTCACTGACTCTGTTGAAGAAGACACAGGTATGTGGTATTGTTGTATTGCAATGAATTATACTCCATCCAAACACTTCCACATCCATCTGTATTCATTTCAAAAACATAAAATTTTATGTTATTTGTATATTTTTCAGACAAAGAAGAAGGCCAAGAGGATGAACCTGATTACACAATTGGAAGGAAAAGGAATCGCCTCATCATGGACTCTGATGAAGAAGGCACAGGTATGTGGTATTGTTGTATTGCAATGAATTGTACTCCGTCCAAACACTTCCACGTTCATCTGTATTCATTTCAAAAACATAAAATTTTATGTGATTTGTACGTTTTTCAGACAAAGAAGGCCAAGAGGATGAACCTGATTACACAATTGGAAGGAAAGGGAATCGCCTCATCATGAACCTGATTACACGATGCTTCTTATTGTGTATGGGTTGTGTTGAACAGTGTACCTAAAATGTACAAATCGATTTTCTATTTAAGGTCAATATATTAGTTAATTACCAGTATCCTCCTTGACTCTTATATAGAAGACACAGGTATGTGGTATTGTTGTATTGCAATGAATTATACTCCATCCAAACACTTCCACGTCCTTTTATATTCATTTCAAAAACATAAATTTTATGTTATTTGTATGTTTTTCAGACAAAGAAGAAGGGCAAGAGGATGAACCTGATTACACAATTGGAAGGAAAAGGAATCGCCTCATCATGGACTCTGATGAAGAAGACACAATTGCAAAGAAGAAGGCCAAGTTGATGTGGAAATTATCGAACTTTTGGGTTTGTACAACTTGGGATCCTTGCCAGCCATTAGAATGAACGCACCGCTCGGATGACGCGGTTCAACAGAGGATAGATGGAGTCTCGTCCAGGTGCGTCTCTCTCTCTCTCTCTCTCTTATAAGTCATAAATATATCATGGGAAAGAAATGACTGAGTAATGTTGTAATGATCGTGGCAAATACATAGGGACTGTACGAATGTGGTAAATTCAGTACGTTTTTGGTTGGGAATGAGGTTCCAGGCTGGTTCAGCTATAAAAGTACCAAGTCCTCGATATCTTTTATTGTCCTTTACTACTTGATAGTTACAGAATCCAAGGCTTGAACATCTTTGCTACCTATGCAACGGAGGAGAATTGTATTGATCATTATGATTCTTCTGATTCTTTTCATCCAATAGTGACTAAAGTGAGTAACAAGAGTAAGGGTCTGAAGTGAAATTGTTCTCCAATGCAGTAAGATTGGCGAAGCTGGCAGTGGACAAGGTTTCAACGGCACCATGTGCAACATCAGTTTTGTATCCAAGGAGTGGGGAGAATCTGCATAATTTCGCGGCAGTCACTCCTTGTGCTGTTCTTGGCATGCTCACACCTCCTTACAGAGAAGATGCAGGCAGAAATGTACCTACTACCGTGATTATCCGTATACCGCATTTGGTAAGTAACTTTGATTTCTAGTTAGGGTTTTCTTTCCTTCTTGAACTTAATTCGCATGAAAAGAAAAGCTGATGAGTTTAGCGGTCTGATGAAAACTGCAGCTACATGAAAAGAAGAGGAGTATGCATGGCTTGCCGAGACAGAACCAGATAATCTTTACATGCGCTCGGGAAATTACACAGGGCCGTCTATTCGGGTTTAACCCTCATCACTATCGTTAGCGACGATCACTAAATGAGCCGATGCTTCTTATTGTGTGTGGTTTGGCTTTGGCACCGTAGAGAAGGCATACCATTGCGGCTGACGACAGAAGGCCAACGAGGTACCAAAGGCGCCGAGAAGTGAATTGAGAAAAGAGCTACTTGTTAGACGATGATATCATGTTTATCGAGTCAACTCATCCTGTATGAGTCTCCCTCCTTGTTTGTGTTGGCCTTCATTAACTAACTCAGCAAAGTTGTGATTGTGATGAATGCATCCGAGGATTTTTTATGATAGTAGTGCTTAGTGAAGCTCTTTGAGTTTATGTTGAAAAGTAACTCGGCTAGGGTTTGGAAATATGAAATCTGGGAACCAACTTTGTATATTTCACTTAATTAATTTTACAATAGAATACAAGACTTATATAATACAAGGAAGTCTATTCTAGGAATGAAATAAAGATAATTTACATTGATTTATATGGATCAATTCTACTCCTATGATTAAGGGGAATCAAGCAAGTATCCTAAACGATATTGTCGTCCAATACTCCCCCTCAAGGTGGAGTGTGAATGTCAAGAACACCCATCTTGCCAAGTAGAGAACGGAATGCGGACTGTCCAAGTGGCTTGGTGAATATATCGGCAAGCTGTTGTCCAGTAGGTACATAGGCTGTCGAAATAACGCCAGAACGTAGTCGTTCACGAACAACATGGCAATCGATCTCTATGTGTTTGGTGCGTTCGTGAAAAACTGGATTGGCAGCTATGTGGAGTGCAGCTTGGTTGTCGCAGTGTAACTTTGCCGGTCCCTTGTGATCAATTTGCAGATCGGCCAATAAGTACTTCATCCACGTAAGCTCACATGTGGCTGAAGCCATGGCACGATACTCCGCTTCAGCTGAGGATCGCGAAACGGTAGATTGTTTCTTGGTTTTCCAAGATACTAATGCACCTCCAAGAAATATACAATAGCCTGTGACAGACCTTCTCGTAAGTGGACAGCGAGCCCAATCGGCGTCGCAATATCCTTTTAATGTTAAACTCCCATTTGAAGGAAAAAGAAGCCCTTGTCCAGGTGAACCCTTTAAGTATCGTAGAAGACGATGCACTGCGTCTAGATGAGGCTTTCTCGGTTGTTGCATAAATTGGCTGAGTATATGGACCGAGTATGAAATCTCCGGCCTAGTGATTGTGAGGTAAATAAGTTTCCCAACAAGCCTCCTGTATTGCGAGGCATTATGGAGAAGTTGTCCTTCCGTGGGAGATAATCTCAAGTTTTCTTCCATTGGAAACTTTGCAGGCTTTGCACCAAGTAAGCCGGCTTCATCAATAATGGCAAGTGTATATTTACGTTGTGAGATGGCGATTCCTTGAGAAGACCGAGCCACCTCCACACCAAGGAAATACTTTAGGTGTCCAAGGTCCTTAATGCGAAAATGAGATTGAAGAAATTGCTTAAGGTCATGGATGGCGGCCTCATCGTTGCCTGTGATAATCATGTCGTCAACATAAAGCAAGACGGCTGTAAACGAATTGCCATGCACCTTAGTGAATAGGGAGTAGTCAGCCATTGACTGCTGGTAGCCGGCTTGGCTTATGGCAGTGGAAAATTTATGGAACCAGCTGCGAGAGGCTTGCTTAAGGCCATAAAGAGACTTGTTGAGTCGGCATACATCATGCTCCCCCTGCCGAGGAAGTCCAGGAGGCAGCTGCATATAAACCTCCTCAGAAAGGTCACCATGAAGGAAGGCATTATGGACATCCAGTTGGTGTAAGGACCAATGACGAACAGAAGCAACGGCTAACAAACAACGGACGGTGATGAGTTTGGCAACAGGAGCAAAAGTTTCCTTGTAATCGATACCTTCACGTTGAGTAAAACCTTTGGCAACAAGACGAGCTTTATAACGCTCAACGGTACCGTCAGAGTGGTACTTGATTTTGTAGACCCATTTGCAACCGATTGCGCGATGACCAGGAGGGAGGGTAGTGAGAGTCCATGTGTTGTTTTGTTCAAGGGCCAGAAGCTCAGAGTCCATGGCAGCACGCCATTGAGGATCACCGTTAGCCTGTGCAAATGTAGTGGGTTCGACAAGAGTCGAAATAGCACAAGCAAAAGAGCGATGCGATGGTGAAAGATGAGCATAAGATACATAGTGAGATAAAGGATAGCGAGTACCTGACATGGAGGAGGACGTGGCACTGGGAGCAAGGGAGTGCACATGATATAAATGGTATCCCTGGAGCCTGACAGAGGGCTTGAGGGCTCGGCCAGATTGGCGAGGGGCAGGTGGGTGAGGAAGGGAAGGTTCTATGGGAAGAGAAGAGTCGGTCGGGGGGGGGGAAGAGAAGGTTCGATGGGTCGAGAAGGGTCTGTGGGAGTGAGAGGAGCAGATGCAGTCGGTGTGGATAAAGGAGTCGGTGCAGTCGGTGCAGGCGGTGCAGGATGAGGATGAGATAGAGAGTCGGTGGGGATAGGTAGGATAGGTGTATCAGGATGATGGTCAAGTGGTTGAGTGGAGAAAGGGAACGTGGTCTCATGGAAGATCACGTCACGAGTGGAAGAAAATTTGTGTGTGGTAAGGTCATAAACACGATAGCCCTTCTGACCTAATGGGTACCCAACAAAAATACATTTTGAAGCGCGTTGGTCAAACTTATGGTGAGGATGGAGGTTGGTAGCATAACATAAACAACCGAAAACCCGGAGATGCGAAAAATCGGGAGTTTGACAATGCAAAAGCTCATAAGGAGTTTTATGACTAAGAAGAGGGCTTGGTAAACGATTAATTAAATAACATGCTGTTTGTATGCTTTCCCCCCAAAAAATTTGTGGTAAATTGGCTTGAAACCGTAGAGCTCGACCAACATTTAGGAGATGACGGTGTTTTCGTTCAACAACCCCATTTTGTTGGGGTGTGGACGGACAAGAAGTTTGGAAAATGATGCCCTTGTTATCGAAAAAAGAACGTAAAGAGGTAAATTCACCACCATTATCAGCCCTAAGTGCTTTAAGCATGCATTTAAATTGTGTTTGGACCCAAGCAATAAAAGATCGTAACAACCCTTGTGTTTCGGATTTAAACCGCATGAGATGGATCCAAGTATAGCGAGAATAATCATCAACAATCGTTAAAAAATACCGAGCCCCCGAATGGGAATTGACTCGATGAGGTCCCCAAATATCACAATGTATCAAATCAAAAGGTGCTTGAGAAGAAATAAAACTGGACGGGAAAGATAACCGGGTTTGTTTAGCAAGAGGACAAATGTCACATGTATGACTGGAATCAAATACTATTGATGGAACTTGTTTGGTTAAAGTTTGCAGAGGACCGGTAGAAGGGTGCCCTAATCGTTGGTGCCAGAGGATGGAGTGGCGGCTAATGTGATGAGCAAGGCGAAGGTTTTGTGTTGGCGCCAAGTAGTAAAGCCCATTATATCGCTTGCCCAGGCCAATCGTCCTCCTCGTATCCATGTCCTGTATTACACAGAAATCAGGGAAGAAAATCACTATGCATCGTAATGCTGCAGTAAGTTTGCTAACAGATAATAAGGAAACTCGAAAGTTAGGCACATGAAGCACTCCATCAAGTTTAATGTGTGGGGTAGCTTGTACAGAACCAATCGAGTCTATTAAGGCATGTCCTCCATTCGGCAATTGAACAGAATCCAGCATGGATAATGACTTCTTGTCTAGCAAATGAGGAGAAGGAGATACATGGTCTGTTGCCCCACTATCAATGATCCAATATAAAGTTTTCTCTGACAAGTCAGAAGAAGGTGTGATTGTACCTGTTGCATTTGCAAAATGCTGCGGATTACCATCAATGTTGCTCTTCTTGAGCATTGCCATAAGTTGATTATATTCTTCTGTGGTGAACTTTGGACCGTCACTGGACGTCGCCTTGTGTTGTGAGTCTACACCCTTGGTGGTCTCGGTCTCCACTGTTACTTGATTTGCCGCAGGTTTTCTTTTGTTTGGTGGCTTGACTGTTTTGCCATGATACTTATGGCCAGGCGGGAAACCATACAGGTAAAAGCAGCGATCCACGGTGTGGTATTTTTGATCACAATATGAGCATTGAATGGTGTTTCCTTTTGGTGCAGCAGTTTCCCTGTTACGGGTTATATTCATAGCATGCAGATTTATATTGTTACGATTTAGAGATACCTCTACTTGCTTCTCTTGTTGGAGAACAAGGGAATATGCCCTCCGAGTGTCTGGTAGGGGCTGCATCAAAAGGATCTGTCCACGTACTGCTGCATAAGAGTCGTTTAAACCCATCAGGAACTGCATCACCCTTTCTTTCTCATCTCGATCATCTATCTTCTTCAATCCCCCACAGGTGCAAGTTGGAGTTTCATTGTAGGATGCCAGTTCATCCCACAACGCTTTCAGTTTGGTGTAGTAAACCGAGATCGATTGTTGTTCCTGTCTGTGATCAACGATCTCTCTCTTGATTTGATAAATGCGTGAGTCGTTTCCTTGTGAGAAACGATCTCGCAGGTCAGCCCAAACATCGGCTGCTGTCGTGTAATAAGAGACGCTGCTCGCAATGTCGTCGTGGACTGAGTTGAGAATCCAGGCAAGGACCATATCATTGCATCTTTGCCATGATGCAAATTGTTTGTCAGTCTCTGATGGAGGGTCAACGGTGCCATCAACCATGCCAAGTTTATTTTTCGCGCTCAAGCTAATTCGCATAGCACGACTCCAGGTATTGTAGTTGTCTCCTTGAAGTGTTTTGGAGACCAAGATATTCCCAGGTTGATCTGAGGGGTGTAGAAGAAAAGGGTTCGAGACATCTGTGAATGTCTCCATAGGTTTAGGTGATGTTGTGTTTGTTAGGGTTTGCGGAAGCTGTGTGGGTATTCAGAGTCACCAGAAACGGTGCTCTGATACCATGTTGAAAAGTAACTCGGCTAGGGTTTGGAAATATGAAATCTGGGAACCAACTTTGTATATTTCACTTAATTAATTTTACAATAGAATACAAGACTTATATAATACAAGGAAGTCTATTCTAGGAATGAAATAAAGATAATTTACATTGATTTATATGGATCAATTCTACTCCTATGATTAAGGGGAATCAAGCAAGTATCCTAAACGATATTGTCGTCCAATAGTTTATGTATGTGATGCTATGTTTTGCCATTCAAGCGCGGACACGTTCACGCTTGAAAACAGTCAAAAAGCTTTATCAAAACGACAAGAGATTTGAGAACTCAAAACACTTTCACAAGTAATTGATGTTATGCCTCTAGGACATTGCAAGATTCAGTCGACAAGTTGAATTACAGCGCCACACAAGAACTACAAGGTTGAACTTGACAACCGACGGCACATGGAACTACCAAAATGACACTTGACTTGATAACCTCTATAAAAAATTTCTGTCGATTTTCCAGGAAATCCGAATTGGTTTGACGGATTGAATCGACAGATGACTTGGATGAATGATCTGATAAATTTTGACGCTTAGGGAGATCTGAAAGCTTCGCCAGCATAACGCACATTGCCGAGTTCCTCTTCAATACGCAGAAGCTGTATCCAAATCAAAACACAGATAAAGAGAGAATTTCAGTCGCTCTTCAATTCTAATGCTTTGTGCACATTCAGGAAAACAAGTCAAAAGTGGATATGGTGTTGGGGGAATGGAAATGTTTCGGTTTTAACCTGATTATACTTGGCCAACCGCTCACTTCGGCAGGGAGCTCCTGTCTTGATCTATACAGAACAAAATGAAATCGTCAATTTCTTGTATAAATGAAGCCGAATAATAGAGAGTAGTTATAGATATTAGTTAACGAACCTGCCCACTAGCCAAGCCAACAGAAAGATCGGCGATAAAGTTATCCTCAGTTTCCCCACTCCGGTGGCTAACCATCACACCCCAACCTGCAGCTTTGGCGTCGAGTGCTGCCTGAATAGATTCAGTTATTGTGCCGATCTGGTTGACCTGCAATTCAAAGGATGAAAATGAGCTCGATCAAGTTACTCAAATCACAAGGTTAACCATTTAAAGGAAAACAATTGACGCAGTTAAATATGCTTGCCTTTAGAAGTAAACCATTGCATACCTTCTTCTGAATGGCTTCAGCAATTGTCGTTGGATTTGTGACCAACAAGTCATCTCCTACAAGTTGGATATCAACAGAAGACTGAAGTGAAGACCACGAGCTCCATTCGTCTTGGTCAAATGGATCTTCGATAGACACAATCGGGAATTCCTTAATGAACTCCTTGTACAGCTCGCCAAGGTTTGGAGGCGAGAGCACATGGGCCCCGTCATTTGGTTGTTTCTTAAAGTTGAGATCGTATTTCCCTTCTTTGGTGAGAAATTCTGAAGCTGCAACATCCATTCCTACTTTGATCTGCATCAATCACATTGTTGTGAGTCCGCATAAAACATTTCTATAAGCATTTGCCAGAGGGAAATAATGCCAACGCCTACTAGGGTCCTACCTTTCCGGTGTATCCAGCCTTTTCAATAGCATCAATGAGCAAAACTAGACCCTCCCTATTATCCTGCACATTGGGAGCAAACCCCCCTTCATCTCCAACATTGCAAGCTGTTGGATAGTGGCCAAATTAGTGGCCAACTTGCAAATGACTTTCGGCTGAATTAGGCCAAATGTGGCCAAATCTCCTTTCAGCTGCCAACACTTATTAACTAATAGAAAAAGAAAAGGGCAAAGAAAAAGGGGGACATCATCATGATGTCTAGCCCTTGATTTGTGGCTTTTACAAAGGCAAAGAATATGTGGTCTTTTGTTATAATAAGAGGAAGTAGCAGCCGAGTGAAAAATGAGGAGGGGGGGGGGGGGGGGGGGGGGGGGGGGGGGGGGGGGAGTGCAGCAGATGAGAGCCATACCAGGGAGAGCATTCGGCTCTCCCATTTGAGCTGCTCCTTCCCTCCATTTGTTTGTAATCCCCTTTTGTTAGTAATCCCTCAATCAAAGATGTTGTTGCTACATGTTGTGTAGCTGTTGGTAGAGATGGTATTTGATGTGTGTCCATCTTCTCCATTTGTTCTTTGTGAGAGTGAGAGCTATTGGGTGTATGTGGGATTTGGGTTTGAGAGTTAAAACTCTATTTGTAATCTCCATATTGATGTTAGTGGAATTTCCTTACCGTCTCGGAACTGGACGTAGGCTTACGCCGAACCAGTATAAATCTTTGTGTCTTTTGGATATTTTGTCTTGTCATATTTTACCGTATTAGTTGATTGGTTTCATATTTGACGCTTCCGCACAACACAAGCATCCTGTCCATATTTTGCCTTGATAATTTCCTTTAGTGTATGATACTGCTCTATGCAATCCAGAACACTTCATCAATTATCAACCGTTCATAAAACGCCAAGAGCATACTAATCAATAGCGATTCAAGCACTTTCTGCTCCATAAAACATATATGTGGAAACTGGAAAATGAATAACAAATCTGACTAACCTTCACTACCCATGCGGAGTGCCTCAGCGAACGAGGATAAACCCACAGGCAAGATCATAAACTCCTGCATTGCCAGAATATTTCCTGCGTGGCTGCCTCCATTTATCACGTTGAAAGCCGGGACGGGCATAACAAGCTCCTTCGTTCCTCAAACTTCCTGGATGTGCTTGTACAATGGCACTCCCCAGAGACGAAGCCAGAAATTTAATTAAGAGGGGGCACCTTAAAAAATTTGAGCTTCTTTTTGGACAAATAAAGCTAGTTCTTTTACAAATGCTGAAAAAATTAATTTCAAAATGCCTAATTTTATTACTTTATTGTCTAATTTTGTCTTTAATTGTTGACAATCTAATGTTCATTTGTACTAATTAACCAAATACATGCAACTCAACAAGGTTTAGACATTAGTGTGTAAAAAAAAAATATATAACGAAAGCACATTTAAAAACTAAAAGAGAATTTTCACTATTTTAATATGATTAATTAAATAATCTGCAAAGCTAAAAAAAAAAGAATGATTAATTGAATAATTTGTAATGCAAATTTTTTATTAAAAAAAATAGGATGAGAGGGGGCATGTGCCTCCGTTGGGCCTTACCTCCCTCCGTCCATGGCACTCCCTTTGCTCCTGCTCCCGCTCTACACACGCTCAGAGATACTCCCAATATGGCATTGGCCCCCAGTTTCGACTTGTTTGGGGTTCCATCGATTTCCAACATAAGTGCATCAACCTCATTTTGATTTCTGAAAAAATGAAAAAAGCAAAAACTTCGGAACTTCATAACCAGCACTCAACAAATATGCCTAAACAACTCATATAAACATAATCAACATCAAGGCTAACAAGTTAGTGCTGTCTGAGACAGCTTATGGCCAAAAGTGCTTTAGTGCTTCTTCAAGAAGCAAATCCCTGTGCTTTCTTGAAAAGCACTTGAATTTTTGGTACAGATTTTGACATGCTTCTAACAAAAGCACTTCGAGCAAGAGTAGAAGTCCCCGACGGGCTTCCAAGCGGTCCCTTAGTAAATTTTTCCTTAACATTCCTAAAATTAGTGAACTTTTTCTAACATCTATTGCTAAACTCTTACTAATTATAATTAAGAAAATGATTAACTATAAACGCGATTAAACAAAAATGCTTAAGCTTAATTAACCTGACAACGACGCCAACCAGCTTGGGTCCCAAAATCTCATTGATGTTCTTCACAGAAGTGAGCACACCTTTCTAGCCTGGGTAGCTAGAGCCATGTTTAGAGAGAGAGAGAGAGAGAGAGGGAGTTTTAGAGAGAGAGAAAAGTGTTCTGTTCGGAGGGAGAGAACGTTTGGGGAGGAGAGATATAAAAGGGGAGAGAGTGTGGGAAAATCCGTCGACGTGGCGATGAATATAATGCGTGGGTTTGTTGGTTGGTGGTGTCGTTTGGACTCGCGGAGTTTGTTGGTTGGTGGTGTCGTTTGGACTCGCGGAGACGTTAAGACCGAAGCAGCCAGCTTTGGAGAGAGGAAGGTAGCTAGGTAAGACCCTATTAAATATTTCCCCTGCACAGAGACATTTGCATTGCATCTAGCAAAGACCAGTTATTTTGTTTGTCCACCGATCCACATCGATGGCTCTTGTGAGAACAACTCAAGGAACTTCCTCTGGTTCCAACACTCGTCGGGGTTATCGTTACGACGTGTTCTTGAGCTTCAGAGGCGAAGACACCCGCAAGACGTTTACCGACCACCTCTACACAACTTTGATAAGCGCAGGATATCGCACATTTCGAGACGACGATGAACTCGAGACGGGAGAAGATATCAAGTCAGGACTGAAGCAAGCAATCCAAATGTCCCGAACTTCTGTCATTGTGTTTTCGAAAGATTACGCGTCATCCAGATGGTGCCTTAACGAGCTTGTCGAGATCGTTGACCACAAGAGGACTAGCTCGGACCATGTGGTTATACCGGTCTTCTACGATGTTGATCCGTCCCATGTGAGGAAGCAGACGGGAAGCTTTGCCGAGGCATTTGCTAGACACCGGAAAACTGAACAGTCCGACAGGATAAAGAGATGGAGGGAGGCACTTGCAGAGGTTGCAGATCTAGCCGGGAAGGTTTTACAAAATCAAGCTTATGGGTAACTTTCATTTTCTCCTTTTGTCTTCTCTTTGTTGTTATTGTCGTTGACCTCTCCAATGAAATCACAAAACATTGATTTACTCAACACAAATGTCCATATGACTTCATGCAAATTGCTCCAGTAATAATCCCATTTAAGGTCAATTAAGTTGTTTTGATCTGTACCATGTAGCTGCATGGAATAGCTGTTAAGAATTATTGATCGAACCTTAGTATAATTTTCTCCTATGAATTCCATGATGATCAGACTTTGTATAATTGATTGATATCGAGTGCACGACATGTTTGATTCATCTTTCATTTTATTTGCAAATTCTTAGGTACGAGTCAAAGTTTATCAAAGATATTGTTAAAGTGATTCGTGATAAGCTAAGTCGCGCACACTTGAGCGTTGAATCAAAACTAGTTGGAATCCACTCTCTGGTCAACCGCATCAATTTATGGTTACAATATCCATCACACGATGTTGGTATACTTGTTGTTTATGGGCTGCCTGGAATAGGGAAGACAACCATTGCAAAATGTGTTTACAATTCAAACTTTGAAAGTTTTGAAGGAAGTAGCTATGTTGAAAGTATCAGAGAAACTGCAAGTCATCCAGTCGGCTTAGTTCAAATACAAAAGCAAATTCTTTATGATATTTTAAATGGGAAAAAAGACAAAATACACAATGTTAGTGAAGGAATAATTAAGATTGGAAGAGCCATAAGCTTTAGAAAAGTTCTTCTTGTTCTTGATGATGTGGACCATATGGACCAATTAGATGCAGTACTGAGGATGAAAGATCAATTTTATCCTGGAAGTAAAATAATCATAACAACTAGGCGTGCAAGGTTGCTAAAGGCACATGAAGGTATTACGGTGCATGAAGTTGGACCTTTGGGTTTCGATGAATCATTGGAGCTCTTAAGCTGGCATGCTTTTGGCCAGGATCATCCCCTTGAAGGTTATGAGAAATATTCTGAAGAAGTCGCACGACACAGCGGAAGACTTCCATTAGCTCTCAAAGTTTTGGGTTCTTCTCTTTTTGGGGAACCTAAGCGTGTATGGAAAAGTACATTGGAGAAGTTAGAAGTTATTCCAAATGGTGAAATCATGAATAAATTGAGAATAAGCTACGACTCTTTACAAGATGACCATGACCAGAAATTATTCCTCCATATTGCTTGTTTCTTTATTGGAAAGAATGAAGATTTCATTGTCAAAATACTAGATGGATGTGATTTCAAGACAATCTGTGGCATTCAAAATCTCAGAGATAGGTGCTTGGTGGCAATTGGTAAGGACAACAAGTTGTATATGCATGACGTGATTCGTGACATGGGACGAGAAATTGTTCGTCAAGAATCGGATGAGCCTGGGAATCGTAGCAGATTATGGCGCTTTAAGGATTCTTTCGAAGTATTGAGAGAAAAGAATGTAAGAAATGTTCAATGTATGTGTGTGTGTGTGTGTGTGTGTGTGTGTGTGTGTGTGTGTGTGTGTGTTTCTTTTTCTCTTGTGCTAATTAACCAATTGTTTTCCCGATTTCTTTTATAGGGTACGCAAGCAATTGAAGGTCTTATGTTGGACATGCATGAACTGCTTGCAAACAGTCCCATAAACTCAAACGAGAATGTCTTAGAAACCAATTCATTTGCAAGGATGCACAAATTGAAACTGCTCTGTCTTAGACGTGTACGACTGGACGGATGTTATGCAGAACTTCCGACAAGGTTAAGATGGTTGTGGTGGCTTGAATTTCCTTTGGATTCTATTCCTGTTGATTTTTCTTTGGAGAAATTGGTATTTCTTGAAATGCAATATAGCAACTTGAGACAACTCTGCAAAAGAGCAAACGTATGTTACTCTACGTTTTTCAATTTCTTTTCCTTCTTTCCTTAGGTTTTAATTCTTTAATTAATTTCATATGTTGGAATCAACTCCTAGTTATGTTTTTCTTTGCTTGTTTTTATTTGTTTCCACAGTTTCTTCCATCGTTGAAGATCCTTGACGTCAGCCATTCTCATGGCCTCACTGAAATCATTGACTTCTCACTTTGCCCCAAACTAGAGGAATTGATTCTTGTAGATTGCACCAGCCTGATTGATGTTCATGAATCCATTGGAAACCTGGAGAGACTTCTGTACTTGAATATGAAGGATTGCAAGAATCTTAGAATGCTTCCGAGGAACATGTGTATGCTTAAATCACTTGAAACACTCATTTTATCTGGCTGCTCAAATCTTAATGAGTTTCCAGTGGAGATGATGAAGATGGAGTCTCTGAAAGTTCTTAAAATGGATGGAATTCCAATAAGTGAACTATGGCCAGAAAGAAGTTCAACTATCTTGAGTTCTTTTCCTTGCTCTTTAGTAGAGTTAAGTCTCAAGGGGTGCAATCTTTCTAATGATGCCTTTCCTAGAGATTTTAGTAATCTATCCTCAATAAAAATACTATATTTAGATGATAATCCAATTTGTAGCCTGCCAAATTGCATTAGAGATTTAACGAGGCTTGAGAAACTCTCTTTCGGATTTTGTACAAGGCTCGAATCGCTTGTGGGGTTGCGAGAATTCAAGTCGATAGATGTATGGGGATGCAGATCATTAAAAAAAGTAACATTCCAATCGCTTGTGGGGTTCGAATCGTACGATACATATAATCGACATTTGGGCTTTTACAAAGATGCAGTTGTGTGGCAGTTTAGTTACAAGCTAGAGCCTATTGATCGAGTTGATGTGAAAATGATCAAACTTTTGTGCTTGTGCAACTTGGAATCCATGCCAGCTGTTCGAATGCTTTATCCATCAAAAATCGAATTGGTCCCCGTCCAGGTGCGCCTCTCTTTCTCTCTCTCATAAGTCTTAAATATATAATGGGAAAGAAATGACTGAGTAATGTTGTGATGAATGTGGCAAATACATAGGGACTGTACGAAGGTGGTATATTCAGTACGTATTTTGTTGGGAACGAGGCTCCAGGCCGATTCAGCTATAAAAGTACCAAGTCATCGATATCTTTTATTGTCCCTCACGAAATTCGAGGCTTGAACATCTTTGCTACCTATGCAATGGAAAATTCAAATAATGATTCTTCTTACTCTGATGAATATTATGATAATACTGCAATAATAATTAAAGTGAGTAACAAAAGTAAGGGTCAGAGGTGGATTTATGGCCCACAATTCTACGGTATTCCAAGAGAGGGAGAAGATATGATATGGTTGAGCCATTGGAAGATGATGAATGAAACAATATTACAATGTGGAGATGAAGTGCTTGTTTCAGTAAACACGAGACCTTGTTGGTTTCAGTTCAACATGAGACCTTGTCAGTTTCAACTCAAGGAGTTCGGTGTCGAGCTTGTGCAAGAGCACCAGAATATGATGATAAGTAACCTTTACAAAACCAGATCAATTCATACTTATCCATTTGCCATCGGTGGAGATTTGTCATGGGATCATAGGATACTAGGATCATACTATCTTTGCAGTTCACCCATGTACTATGATGAAGAAGACGCAGGTATGTGGTATTGTTGTATTGCAATGAATTATACTCCATCCAAACACTTCCACGTCCGTCTGTATTCATTTCAAAAACATAAAATTTTATGTTATTTGTATAACTAGCATGGCTTCCGATGAAGAAGACACAATTGCAAAGAAGATGGCCAAGTTGATGTTGAAATGATCAAACTTTTGGGCTTGTACAACTTGGGATCCTTGCCAGCCATTAGAATGAACGCACCGCTCGGATGCAGTGGTTCAACAGAGGATAGATGGAGTCCCGTCCAGGTTCCTCTCTCTCTCTCTCTCTCTCTCTCTCTCTCTCTTAAGTCATAAATATATCATGGGAAAGAAATGACTGAGTAATGTTGTAATGATCGTGGCAAATACATAGGGACTGTACGAATGTGGTAGATTCAGTACATTTTTGGTTGGGAATGAGGTTTCAGGCCGGTTCAGCTATAAAAGTACCAAGTCCTCGATATCTTTTATTGTCCTTTACTACTTGATAGCTACAGAATTCAAGGCTTGAACATCTTTGCTACCCATGCGACGGAGGAGAATTGTACTAATCATTATGATTCTTCTGGTTCTTTTCATCCAATAGTGACTAAAGTGACTAACGAGAGTAAGGGTCTGAAGTGAAATTGCTCTCCAATGCAGTAAGATTGGCGAAGCTGGCAGTGGACAAGGTTTCAACGGCACCATGTGCAACATCAGTTTTGTATCCAAGGAGTGGGGGGAATCTGCATAATTTCACAGCAGTCACTCCTTGTGCTGTTCTTGACATTCTCACACCTCCTTACAGAGAAGATGCAGGCAGAAAATGTACCTACTACCGTGATTATCCCTATACCGCATTTGGTAAGTAACTTTGATTTCTAGTTAGGGTTTTCTTTCCTTCTTGAACTTAATTCGCATGAAAAGAAAAGCTAACGAGTTTAGCGGTCTGATGAAAACTGCAGCTACAGAAAACAAAATTAAAATAGAGGATGGTAAAGAAGAGGAGTATGCATGGCTTGCCGAGACAGAACCAGATAATCTTTACATGCGCTCGGGAAATTACACAGTGCTGTCATCACTGTCGTTAGTGACGATCACTAAATGAGCCGATGCTTCTTATTGTGTATGGTTTGTGTTGAACAGTGTACCTAAAATGTACAAATCGATTTTCTATTTATGTACAAATCGAAAACCGAGTCATTTCATCTTGAGAGATGAGTCTCTCTGAACCCTCAGTTGAGAACTTTGGTATCTGACCATTATATCATCTATAAGCTAGTTTGCTATGCGAATCGTGTTTCCGGTGTCTTCTAAGTTTCAAAAAACTATGTGATGTGGGATACTTATCATGTGTATGACAATTTGAGGCTGTCTTGATTTCAATGTCTATAAAGATATCATGTTTTTACCTAGATTTCACATGTAAATTATTTAGTTTACTGTGAAGGGTACAACAAATAAATATGAAATTTTGTGATGGTGATGCACTCGTAATGTTTGTGCACGTTCGTGAGTTCGGAGTGCATCACCACCCTCCCCCATATGACCCACTGCCAAACCCACCCAAACACCATCTTGATAACCTAGACTTGATGCTACATGCCCAATCCCCCGTCTGCTAACCCCCTGCCCCTCTCCAGATTTTTCCGGTCCCATTGAGCCACCCCTGACAGAGGCATTCTCAGCAAGTAAAGAACCAGACCTGCTTGCGTGATAGCCATTTTTTCTATCTAACTGTTTTTCAAAATAACTCATAATCATTTTGGTCCCAATTCTCGTACCCAATGCACAAGGCTCCCGCTTTACGTAGGTCTGAGAGAGGTGAATGTCGGCTAGCCTTACCTCCATTTTGGTCCCAATTCTAAAACAGAAAAATGGCAAGAAAAGGGCTTTTTGCAAAAGCATAAGTACACACCAATTCGGCAGTGAATCCTCGTGACTCCTCCTGGGACCTTGATGAGATTATTGTTGGTGATCTGAAGATAGAAGGCTTGAATTAGGGTGGCTTGTTTTCTGAGTGCACAGAGAGACAAAAGGGGGAAACAGGGTTCTTAGCCTAACACAAAATATATTATTGTATACAACGGAATACCTACCGCTAAATAAGAGCAACGCTTTAGAAGTAAAAAGTTGAAATTGTTTACCTTGAGCACAGAGGGCTTTCTAGGCTGCAAAGAAAATGCCCAAAAAGCGAAAAATCAGTCTCCTGAAACTGAAAAACAAAACCAAATTAAATACACATGTATGATCCGAGGCTACAATCAAAACCCCTAAAATCACAAAAAGTAAATTTGAATAGAAAACCCTCTATGCATCTAAAGAAGCAATAATTCACATAATGTATCCAAATAAGAAAATGACATATGATTCATGCTATCTTATACTTTCATATTCAAGTTATGTTTATGCAAATCATGAGAGGCACACATTTAAATCTCATCCCCCACATGCCCCAAGTAAAAAAGAAACCAGCTGCTCCATCATTCAATGTCCAAATGGATTAGCATGTGGAGTAATAGAATATCAAAACGCAAGTTACAATTTTTAATGTACCTTCATAATTATTTATTCAGCTTTACCTCCAAGTAGTTCTTCCGATGGAAATAATTGATTTCAAGTGCCTAACCAGTGAGGCGCCCTTTCTTTCCCACACTCTGCTTAACAATCCATGAACCCGAAGAGAGAAGAATCAGTTATAAACCAAACAACTGGAACCACCCACCATGTTGTGCGGGTCAAGAGCTGTTAATTTCAGGTTGATGATATTTAGTTGAGAGGTTTTACCAAGATTTGCATTCTAAAACTTGATAAAATAATGGAATAATTACAAGTTCAAAGTCCATATTATATGATCTGGACTAAATTAACACCTCAAAAAAGTCATTTGCAAAGAATCTGGGGCTTTCCTTGTCAACAATAGGTTGATGAACCCATTCATATAGTAAGCTTCCCCAAGATGGCCAACCCGTAAAATTAGTTACAAAACACGGAGAAACAACCTTGCAATAAGGATATTCAAAGGATGTAAAGCAGAAAAGGAACCTCAATTCGATTTGTTGAGGAGGAAACAGCAGCAAAGCATGAACAAACACAGAACTACCTAGCAACAGAGGAACAAAACAATAAGTAAAACAGCCTTCTAACACCCTTATCACACAAATACAGAAACAACAAATCATGCTATAAACAGACCTATCTTCCTAAAATCCAACTAAACAGGCTATAAACATCCATTACAATTTAATTGGAACAAAAAAATGTCAATCAGAGGACACAACTGAAAACCCTCTCCTCTCCCATACCTCCCTCAGATATCCTCTGCTCACCAACCCCCTGGGGTAACCTGTTAACCCCAAAAAACTCTCTGCCCTCTCTCTCTCTCTCCTTGTCCATCCGTCCCTCAAAAAGTGGGAAAAATCTCTAAATATCTCTCCCACTCAGTCGAAACCATGCTTTCTGCCCCCTCTCTCTCTCCATCCTTGTCTCAAAATTTCAACAAAATCCCTAAATCTCTCTCCCACCCAGTTGAAACCCCTAACTCCCATCTCTCTCCAACCTGTCAGTCCCTCTGTTCCCCTCCTCTCCTCCCCCAACGACCCTCCAACGGATGCGTCACCTACAGGCACACCCACCATCCCCCGAGCCAAAATTCCCGGCGATAACACCCTCCCGTCCCCTTTTCGTCTCTCTCCTACATCCAGCCCAATGACCCAAAAGGTTTTATGAAGCCCAGCGCCAAAAAGACCAAAAACGTTTTCTGAAGCCCAGTGGCAATTTTGCAAATATCGTTAAATCAAGGGGCAGAGTGACTCATATGGGCTTTATAAATAAATAAATAAAAGCGCATCTTATCACCAAAAAGGAACAACAACGGTACAAATTGTAATTATATAATCATATATACAACAAAAAAGTTCTCTTTTCTTTTTCATTTCATCCTCTTCCACTAGCGGCCGGCCATGACTTAAAGAACTGCTTTTTGGGTCAATGCATGAAACGACTCATTTAATAATGCGTAATACTAAAAAATTAAATTCGAAGGCTAAATAATGTGTCACACTAAACATATTTATCAACGTTTAAATAGTAAAGCAATTATCAATTTTTAGATTTTTATTTTTTAAATTTTTTTCTATAAATTTAATCTTTATAGTATTACCCTTTTTACAACTTTTTGTAAATTTCCTGGAAGTAGGCTAGGAATGACCCTATTAAATATTTCCCCTGCCAACAGACATTTGCATTGCATCTAGCAAAGACCAGTTATTTTGTTTGTCCGCCGATCCACATCGATGGCTCTTGTGAGAACAACTCAAGGAACTTCCTCTGGTTCCAACACTCGTCGGGGTTATCGATACGACGTGTTCTTGAGCTTCAGAGGCGAAGACACTCGCAAGACGTTTACCGACCACCTCTACACAGCTTTGATACGCGCAGGATATCGCACATTTCGAGACGACGATGAACTCGAGACGGGAGAAGATATCAAGTCAGGACTGAAGCAAGCAATTCAAATGTCCCGAACTTCTGTCATTGTGTTTTCGAAAGATTACGCGTCATCCAGATGGTGCCTTAACGAGCTTGTCGAGATCGTTGACCACAAGAGGACTAGATCGGACCATGTGGTTATACCGGTCTTCTACGATGTTGATCCGTCCCATGTGAGGAAGCAGACGGGAAGCTTTGCCGAGGCATTTGCTATACACCAGAAAACTGAACCGTCCGACAGGATGAAGAGATGGAGGGAGGCACTTGCAGAGGTTGCAGATCTAGCGGGGAAGGTTTTACAAAATCAAGCTTATGGGTAACTTTCATTTTCTCCTTTTGTCTTCTCTTTGTTGTTGTCGTCGTTGACCTCTCCAATGAAATCACAAAATATTGATTTACTCAACACAAATGTCCATATGACTTCATGCAAATCGCTCCAGTAATAATCCCATTTAAGGTCAATTAAGTTGTCATGATCTGTACCATGTAGCTGCATGGAATAGCTGTTAAGAATTATTGATCGAACCTTAGTATCATTTTCTCCTGTGAATTCCATGATGATCAGACTTGTATAATTGATTGATATCGAGTGCACGACATGTTTGATTCATCTTTCATTTTGTTTGCAAATTCTTAGGTACGAGTCAAAGTTTATCAAAGATATTGTTAAAGTGATTCGTGATAAGCTAAGTCGCACACACTTGAGCGTTGAATCAAACCTAGTTGGAATCCATTCTCAAGTTAAACACATCAATTTATGGTTACAAGATCCATCACATGATGTTGGTATACTTGTTGTTTATGGGCTGCCTGGAATAGGGAAGACAACCATTGCAAAATGTGTTTACAATTCTAACTTTGAAAGTTTTGAAGGAAGCAGCTTTGTTGAAAGTATCAGAGAAACTGTAAGTCATCCAGTCGGCTTGGTTCAAATACAAAAACAAATTCTTTATGATATTTTAAATGGGAAAAAAGAGAAAATACACAATGTTAGTGAGGGAATAATTAAGATTGGAAGAGCCATAAGCGTTAGAAGAGTTCTTCTTGTTCTTGATGATGTGGACCATATGGACCAATTAGATGCAGTACTGAGGATGAAAGATCAGTTTTATCCTGGAAGTAAAATAATCATAACAACTAGACGTGAAAGGTTGCTAAAGGCACATGAAGGTATTACGGTGCATGAAGTTAGACCTTTGGGTTTCGATGAATCATTGGAGCTCTTAAGCTGGCATGCTTTTGGCCAAGATCATCCCCTTGAAGGTTATGAGAAATATTCTGAAGAAGTCGTGCGACACAGCGGAAGACTTCCATTAGCTCTCAAAGTTTTGGGTTCTTCTCTTTTCAGGGAACCTAAGCGTGTATGGAAAAGTACATTGGAGAAGTTAGAAGTTATTCCAAATGGTGAAATCATGAATAAATTGAGAACAAGCTACGACTCTTTACAAGATGACCATGACCAGAAATTATTCCTCCATATTGCTTGTTTCTTTATTGGAAAGGATGAAGATTTCATTGTCAGAATACTAGATGGATGTGGTTTCAAGACAATCTGTGGCATTCAAAATCTCAGAGATAGGTGCTTGGTGGCAATTGATATGGACAACAAGTTGTATATGCACGACGTGATTCGTGACATGGGACGAGAAATTGTTCGTCGAGAATCGCATGAGCCTGGGAATCGTAGCAGATTATGGCGCTCTAAGGATTCTTTCGAAGTATTGAGAGAAAAGAATGTAAGAAATGTTCATTGTATGTGTGTGTGTGTTTCTTTTTCTCTTGTGCTAATTAACCAATTGTTTTCCCGACTTCTTTTATAGGGTACAAAGGCAATTGAAGGTCTTATGCTGGACATGCATGAACTGCTTGCAAAGTGTCTCATAAACTCAAACGAGAATGTCTTAGAAACCAATTCATTTGCAAGGATGCACAAATTGAAACTACTCTGTCTTAGACGTGTACGACTGGACGGATGTTATGCAGAACTTCCGACAAGGTTAAGATGGTTGTGCTGGCTTGAATTTCCTTTGGATTCAATTCCTGTTGATTTTTCTTTGGAGAAATTGGTATTTCTTGAAATGCAATATAGCAACTTGAGACAACTCTGCAAAAGAGCAAACGTATGTTACTCTAAGTTTTTCAATTTCTTTTCCTTCTTTCTTTAGGTTTTAATTCTTTAATTAATTTCATATGTTGGAATCAACTCCTAGTTATGTTTTTCTTTGCTTGTTTTTATTTGTTTCCACAGTTTCTTCCATCGTTGAAGATCCTTGACGTCAGCCATTCTCATGGCCTCACTGAAATCATTGACTTCTCACTTTGCCCCAAACTAGAGGAATTGATTCTTGTAGATTGCACCAGCCTGATTGATGTTCATGAATCCATTGGAAACCTGGAGAGACTTGTGTACTTGAATATGAAGGATTGCAAGAATCTTAGGATGCTTCCGAGGAACATGTGCATGCTTAAATCACTTGAAACACTCATTTTATCTGGCTGCTCAAATCTTAATGAGTTTCCAGTGGAGATGAAGAAGATGGAGTCTCTGAAAGTTCTTGAAACAGATGGAATTCCAATAAGTGAACTATGGCCAGAAAGAAGTTCAACTATCTTGAGTTCTTTTCCTTGCTCTTTAGTAGAGTTAAGTCTCAAGGGGTGCAATCTTTCTGATGATGCCTTTCCTAGAAATTTTAGTAATCCATCCTCAATACAAAGACTACATTTAGATGAGAATCTAATTTGTAGCCTGCCAAATTGCATTAGAGATTTAACGAGGCTTGATGTACTGTCTTTCGAACATTGTGAGAAGCTCGAATCGCTTGTGGGGTTGCCAAAAGTCAACAGGATAAATGTATGGGCATGCAGATCATTAAAAAAAGTAACATTCCAATCGCTTGTGGGGTTCCATACATTTGTTGAACGATTTAACAACGACAATCTAGATGAGTGGCAGTATCATTACAAGTTAGAGCCTATTGATAGAGTTGATGTGGAAATGATCAAACTTTTGGGCTTGTGCAACTTGGAATCCATGCCAGCTGTTCAAATGCATTATCCATACAAAATCGAATTGGTCCCCGTCCAGGTGCGCCTCTCTCTCTCTCTCACAAGTCTTAAATATATAATGGGGAAGAAATGACTGAGTAATGTTGTGATGACTCTGGCAAATACATAGGGACTGTACGAAAGTGGTATATTCAGTACGTTTTTTGCTGGGAATGAGGTTCCAGGCCGGTTCAGCTATAAAAGTACCAAGTCCTCGATATCTTTTATTGTCTCTCACAAAATTCGAGGCTTGAACATCTTTGCTACCTATGCAATGGAAAATTCAAATAATGATTCTTCTGACTCTGATGGAATATATGATTGTATTGCAATAATAACTAAAGTGAGTAACAAAAGTAAGGGTTTGAAGTGGATCTATGCCCCACAATTCTACGGTATTCCAGAAGAGGGAGAAGATATGATATGGTTGAGCCATTGGAAGATGGAGAATGAAACAATATTACAATGTGGAGATGAAATGCTTGTTTCAGTACACACGAGACCTTTTTGGTTTCAGTGCAACATGAGAACTAGTCAGTTTCAACTCAAGGAGTTTGGTGTCGAGCTTATGCAAGAGCACCGGAATAATATGATGATAAGTACCCAAGACAACACCAAATCAGATCCTAATTATCCATTTGTCATCGGTGGAGATTTGTCATGGGCTGAGAGCAAACCAGGAACATACGATCTTTGCTGTTTCCTCAATGACTCTGATGAAGAAGACACAGGTATGTCGTATTGTTGTATTGCAATGAATTATACTCCATCCAAACACTTCCACGTTCGTCTGTATTCATTTCAAAAACATAAAGTTTATGTTATTTGTATGTTTTTCAGACAAAGAAGAAGGCTAAGAGGATGAACCTGATTTATCCATATACCGCATTTGGTAAGTAACTTTGATTTCTAGTTAGGGTTTTCTTTCCTTCTTGAACTTAATTCGCATGAAAAGAAAAGCTAACGAGTTGAGCGGTCTGATGAAAACTGCAGCTACAGAAAACAAAATTAAAATAGAGGATGGTAAAGAAGAGGAGTATGCATGGCTTGCTGAGACCGAACCAGATAATCTTTAAATGCGCTCGGGAAATTACACAGGGCCGTCTATTCAGGTTTAACCCTCATCACTATCGTTAGTGACGATCACTAAATGAGCCGATGCTTCTTATTGTGTATGGTTTGTGTTGAACAGTGTACCTAAAATGTACAAATCGATTTTCTATTTATGTACAAATCGAAAAACCGAGTCATTTCATCTAGAGAGATGACTCTCTCTGAACCCTCAGTTGAGAACTTTGGTATCTGACCATTATATCATCTATAAGCTAGTCTGCTATGCGAATCGTGTTTCTGGTGTCTTCTAAGTTTCAAAAAATTCTGTGATGTGGGATACTTATGAAGTGTGTGACAATTTGAGGCTGTCTTGATTTCAATGTCTATAAAGATATCATGTTTTTACCTAGATTTCACATGTAAATTATTTAGTTTACTGTGAAGGGTACAACAAATAAATATGAATTTTTTTTATGGTGATGCACTCGTAATGTTTGTGCACGTTCGTGAGTTCGGAGTGCATCACCACCCTCCCCCATATGACCCACAGCCAAACCCACCCAAACACCATCTTGATAACCTAGACCGGATGCTACATGCCCAATCCCCCGTATGCTAACCCCCTACCCCCTCTCCAGATTTCCCGGTCTCGTTGAGCCACCCCTGACAGAGGCATTCTCAGCAAGTAAAGAAACAGAGGCATTCCCAAACAGAAGATACAATATACAGTAAAAGGAAAATAACAACTGAGGAGGAAAAATAAAAACCAAAAAATTAAAAAATTGTAAGTCTCAGTACCAACATAGAATGCATGCGAATCAAGCATAATCGTTTACAACTTTGAACAAAAGAGACTAACTTATGCAACACCACCTAAAACACACACACACAAAAAAAAAAAAAAAACAACATTCTCCAAATACAAAAAATCCTCAAAGGAAGATAGTAAATTATTGATTAGTGTGATGAAGACTGACCAAACTAACAGTTGTTGCACCATATATTTGGTTTAATTCAACTTGGATCGTTTTCTTATGCAAGATTCTTTGCTTAATTTAAATATATAATCGAACATCCCTCCCTACTTGAAAGCTTGTGGTGCCAATTATTTCATTTGATTGAAAATTATATGTTTTGAATACTCACGACTTGCTTGCGTGATAGCCATTTTTTCTATCTAACTGTTTTTCAAAATAACTCATAATCATTTGGGTCCCAATTCTAAAACAGAAAAATATATGGCAAGAAAAGGGCTTTTTGCAAAATCATAAGTACACACCAATTCGGCAGTGAATCCTGGTGACTCCTCCTGGGACTTTGATGAGATTATTGCTGGTGATCTGAAGATAGGAGGCTTGAATTAGGGTGGCTTGTTTTCTAAGTGCATAGAGAGACAAAAGGGGGAAACAGGGTTCTTAGCCTAACACAAAATATATTATTGTATACAACGGAATACCTACCGCTAAATAAGAGCAACGCTTTAGAATTAAAAAGTTGAAATTGTTTATCTTGAGCACAGAGGGCTTTATAGGCTGCAAAGAAAAGGCCCAAAAAAGGAAAAATCAGTCTCCTGAAACTGAAAAACAAAACCAAATTAAATACACATGTATGATCCGAGGCTACAATCAAAACCCCTAAAATCACAAAAAGTAAATTTGAATAGAAAACCCTCTGTGCATCTAAAGAAGCAATAATTCACATAATGTATCCAAATAAGAAAATGACATATGATTCATGCTATCTTATACTTTCATATTCAAGTTATGTTTATGCAAATCACGAGAGGCACACATTTAAATCTCATCCCCTGCACATGCCCTAAATAAAAAAGAAACCAGCTGCTCCATCATTCAATGTCCAAACGGATTAGCATGTTGAGTAATAGAATATCAAAACTCAAGTTACAATTTTTAATTTACTTTAATAATTATTTCTACAGCTTTACCTCCAAGTAGTTCTTCCAATGGAAATAATTGATTTCAAGTGCCTAACCAGTGAGGCGCCCTTTCTTTCCCACACTCCGCTTAACAATCCATGAACCTGAAGAGAGAAGAATCAGTTATAAACCAGGATGCTACAGGCAGCCAAACAACTGGAACCACCCACCATGTTGTGCGGGTCAAGAGCTGTTAATTTCAAATGCTGGAATAATTACAAGTTTAAAGTCCATATTATATGATCTTGATTAAATTAACACCTCAAAAAAGTCATTTGCAAAGAATCTGGGGCTTTCCTTGTCAACAATAGGTTGATGAACCCATTCATATAGTAAGCTTCCCCAAGATGGGGCAACCCGTAAAATTAGTTCCAAAACATGGAGAAACAACCTAGCAACAAAGGGATATTCAAAGGATGTAAAGCAGAAAAGGAACCTCAATTCGATTTGTTGATAAGGAAACAGCAGCAATGTTGTGCTAGGATAGCACCAAACCAAGCGGAACCAATTCAAGCTAACCCACAGAAAATATATCAAATGAAATGTAAAAACAATATAGAAAATAACACCAAGATTTTAACGAGGTTCCTCAACAGTCAGTGTAACTGGACTACGTCTTCGGAGCAGTAGGAGCTCACCCAATAATCCACTATCAACCAAATGAGAGTTTACAAAGTGTTGGCAATCTCACAACCCAAAAACCCAATACACCCAATAGCTCTCACACACCAAAGAAACAAATAGAGAAAGAAATATAATGAATAATTTCTTCTCTATACATATAGCTCAAAGCTATTACAACAACTACTTTGGTGGATGATTACTAACCAATTGAAGTAGCAACTTCTTCTCCTTTTTGGGCTCTCTGCAACTCTCTATATTCAGCTCAAAACATAAAATGAGCTCCACATTTACTACTCTCTCGCCGTAGCTCTATATCTCTTTCTCTCCTCTATTATTTGGCTGCAAATGCAACCACCAAAACATAAAGGACCAAAACCCACGGGTGTAGAAGATAAAGTTGCCCTTTCCTTTTTTTTTCTCCCCAAAACAAGGAAGGATGTTGTCCACCTTTATTCTTTTCTTTATAATTTTATAATAGCCGAAAGTTGTTGTCAAGTTGGCCACTTGGCCACATACTCCAACAATCTCCACCTTGGCCAAGTTTCGAAAGCGCCATGACAAGGCAAAATGCTCCAAAACTCCTACTGCTCAACGTCTGCTTTATATAGGCAAAATGTGAGCCAAGTTTAAGCAATGAACAAACTTGGCTACACCAACAACCTTAGTCAACATATCAGCGGGGTTGTCTTTAGTTGGAATCTTCTGAAGAATGATTTCCCTTTCACCAACAACTTCACGAACAAAGTGATAACGCACATCCATGTGCTTGGTCCTCACATGATGAACCTGATACTTAACCAAATAAATGGCACTCTGACTATCACAATGCACCTCCACCTGCTTCTGATCAACCCTAAAATCTCTAATCAGTCCATGTATCCAAATGGCCTCCTTTATAGCTTCAGCCACTGCCATATATTCAGCCTCTGTAGTAGACAAGGAAACAGATGACTGCAAAATGGACCTCCAACAAACTGGTCATTTAGCCATAGTAAACACATAGCCTGTAGTAAACTTCCTTCCATCCAGATCACCTGCATAATCTGAATCAACATAACCAACTGCAAAATAACCAATACCAGAGTCATCCCTCTCAAAACATAAACCAACATCTTGAGTACCATGGAGATACCCCAATATCCACTTAGTTGCTTGTCAATGCTCTTTACCTGGATTATGCATATATCGACTCACCGTACCAACTGCATGAGCAATATCCGGTCTAGAGCATACCATTGCGTACATCAAACTACACTATTGCTGCCCTCTATATTATTTCATGTCGGTTATTCGACACATTTATAAAAAATTCCAGCCAGCCCGGCGCTGGCTGGCTGGCTGGAAGTGGCCAGCCTTTTAGCTGTTTGGCCCTTTCCGATTCCATGGGACCCTTCAGATTCCACAAGCCCTCTGGCCTGACCCTCGGATGGAAATGGTTTTCGGGCTATTTTCGACTCTCTGGCCTTTTAGACCCTTCGGTTTGAGATGGCCTAACACCCTCCCGTCCCCTTTTCGTCTCTCTCCTACATCCTGCCCAATGACCCAAAAGGTTTTCTGAAGCCCAGCGCCAAAAAGACCTAAAACGTTTTTTGAAGCCCAATGGTAATTTTGCAAATAACGTTAAATCAAGGGGCAGAGAGACTCAGTGGCACTTTCGTAAATAAAATAAAATTGAAGCAAAATTGAACAGTGCCTTCCTCCCCTACTTTAGACTAAAGTAATACTAATCGTATATTTTTCAAATAAGAATAGGCTTTGGACCACTCTGGTCCTTCTTGGCCTCCGCCAATGGTCTCGAAGTCATAGAAGCAACAGCTCTCCTATTTAAATTCATATGGCCTTTATAATTTAGGGCATCATCAATTAAAATTGGGCCAATGACAAAATGATATGGGGGAGGCATATCGGATTCAAGCAGTCCAAAACAAAAGAGAGTGTAGCAAAGTTTGACGGCGTCAAAATATGATGGATTTGTAACATCTCAATTTAGTGGATGCGAACCACTTCAAATTTCGTAGATACAAATCACGTCAAATTAATGAACCAAATTCCAATTAATTCTTAAAATTTTCAAAATGAAAAAAAAGCAAGTCATACTAAATAGAATCTCGGACTCACTTGAAATAAAATTCAACTCAAACAGAATCATTCGTTCACCCAAAGACAAAATTCTCCCCAAACACCACAAGCACCATTTCCAAATGCTTGTTGCTGATCTCAAAACTCTCTATTGAAGTTGTCGTGCCACACTTTTTCAACAAGTTGAGATGCTTTTCATTAAGTTTGGAGGTTATAAAGAAAACTCTCCAACCCACAAACCATCGTTGCCTGTGTGTGGGCAACGATCGAACTTATTTTCTTCTAGTGAACTCTATCTTAGACCTTCATCAACAAATAGAGTTTTCGACAGAGGACTGCGCTACTTATATTATTCAGTGCAGTGATTAATTTGTAAAAGCTCTCACTTATCCTAATTACAAAAATATAATCAGTACAGGATATTACAAAAATGGAAGTGTCTTTCAATAGTTTGGATGCCATGTATGGCCATATCCTTATTTCCACAATTCTTATCAACCGAGAGAGATTCTCTTATCACACAAACTCATAACTCGGCAATCGTCTATTAGAAGTGATGTAGGCACTACAATAAGTATGGTCCCTATATTAAATATGGGTTTTGGTGACTTCTCATCAATCAAAGCCATGCTTTGATCTATTTTACTTAGGTTGCATTGTAACTATAATATGTTATTAATTGTCTATCCTACCAATGTAAGGTAACCTCCTATTTGAAGGGCTCCATATGTAAGGTTAAGTAGCCAATTAGTGAATTAAAGTTAATCTAAGAAGAGAGTGACTTTCTCCTTCCTTAAATCAAATGTTAGGCCTGGTCGTGTCGAGTAAATCCATGATTAGCATTATAAGTGATTCCGTTGGCCCCGATTGAGTGATTCCCAGGTATCTATCCCTGTCTCTTCGAGACTCCCTTGGCTTTCCTGCGTCAAGAAGGGTAATGAACGTTTTGAACTCATGGCAAATATTTATTAGGCAATGGCGTCACTAAAAGTAAAATTTGATTGTCTGAAAGAATCTTTCATAAAATAAAATTGAATAGTCAACAAAAGTAATAGCACACCAAGTTGGACCTTTTTGAACGTTGAATTGAACAATGAAAATAGACAAAGTTAGTATTATTCATCCGTAATTAAATAATGAAATCAAGAAAAATATTGCATGGGGTCCCCTCTCATCGCTTACCACTAGCGGCCTACCTCCCTAATAATCCCATGCAAATTGCTTCAATATAATCAGTACAAGACATTTGAAAAAAAAATAAAAATGAAAGTGTCTTTCAACAGTTTGGATGTCATGTATGACCACATCCTTTATTTCCACCATTCTTATTAACCGGATGGGAAGAGATTCTCTTATCTAACAAATATTTATTGGATAATGACACCATTGAAATTAAAACTTGATTGTCTGAAAAAAATATCTCATAAAATAAATAATGAATAATCAACTAAAGTAATAGCACACCAAATTGACATTTTCCAACGTTGAAATGAAAAATAAAAGTAGACCAAGTTGGTATTATTCAATTAAATAATGAATAATAAGAAAAATATTGCATGGAGTCCCCCTCTCGTCACTTACCAAAAATAGAAAAGGATGGGATATGAGAGGATATTTCGGAGAACACATACAAGGAGAACGGAAAAGTAGAAAAGGATGGGGAAAATGAGAGGAAATTTTGGAGAATGGACAAAAGGAGAGGAAATTTTGGAGAATGGACAAAAGGAGAGTGGAAAAGAAGATTAGAAGAAAGGAATTGACAAGTGCCACATTATTATGCGATCCTATCAAGTTTTAATTTTTATCTTATAACAAGGACAACCAATCCTACATTTGAATATATAAATCTTTGAGATGGTGATATTGGAAAAACTAGTTGGTAGTTTGATTGGTGAAGTGGCTTCAATATTTCAAGGACGAGAAATGAGCATGAAGCAACGATCAATATGTGCTGCATTTTCTCACAAAAAAATCTTAATGCAATTAAAAGCGCATCTTATCACAAAAGGTGAGCAACAACAATATAAATTGTAATTATATAATCATATATAAAACAAAAAGTAATCTTTCTTTTTCATTTCATCCTCTTCCACTAGCGGCCGGCCATGACTTAAAGAACCGGCTTTTGAGTCAATGCATGAAACGACTCATTTAATAATGTGTAAAGCTACAAAATTAAATTTGGAGACTAAATATTAAAAATAAAATAAAATTAGAGATTAAATTTGTAAACTAAATTATGTGTCACAAATAGAAATAAACACGTTTATCAACGTTTAAGTAGTAAACCAATTATCAACTTTTATGTCTGTTGACTACAAAAATTACCTAGCCTACGTGACGCACAGACCGAGTAACTAGTAGACTAACTAAGTCCTTCGAATGTGTGCGGGGCGTGCCAACTCGTCGGCCGAGCTCGGCCGATGAGTAAAATGTGTTGATGTTGCGTTGAGCGCGCTGCTAACTTCTACGTCTTGCGATTGCGGCCGAGGAAGGAACAAATCTCGGCCTTTAGGTTCTAGAGCCTGAAGACAAGGCTGCCAATTTTTACGAAGTTCAATATCAAATTCGGCTTTCAATGTGCCGAATGTAGTAGCTTGGTAACACCTCACTTCGCCGAAAAGGCTAATGAGATGACCTCTGCCAAAAAAGATTCGAAAATCCTTGTTGACCGAGGCTTGGATAGATAACCCGTCGACCCTGTCGCAGTGCTGTTTATCCAAACTGAAGGTGCTTCACGGACGGCTGGTTCTACGGCAACAGTGCTGTTTATGCAAACTGAAGATGTTTACCGGTTGCCTTCACAGTGCTGTTTATCCAAACTGAAGATGTGAAGGCGGAAAAGAAAATAAAAAAATTTCAAGGTGTTGAGAGGTTTTGCGCAGAGCAGATTTGTGTGTTGAGTTGAAGGTCCTGTTGCACGCTGCCACTGCTCCTGTTTATAGTGTTCGTGGTGCTCAGTCGCCAACATAGATTTTCCAGTTCCACTCTAACTCTTCTACATTCCGATATTGTGATAAAAAATCTTTGACATTATCACTTTACTTTAGTCAAAGTGTCAACGCCATGCTCCCCTCATTCTTGCTGAACACCAACCTATTCCAAAGACTGATTTTAATATTTAAATGCCTAAATGCCCAAGTCATAGCTTTCATAGTCTTCTCACGTCCAACTTCCATGCACTAAGCCCAATTTGTACCATTATTTTAACATATTAATTGGAAGGATAATTGATTGGAAAGACAATTCACTTCCAAAACAACTACCTCACTTTTCCCAAGAATCCATATTATATTGCAGATGCCTATCCCATTTGCAACTCAAATTCATCCCATCCGCAAGTTACTCTTGTGATTTGATAATGCTTGACAACATCCATCATCATCTCAAAAAAACCTAGCCTCTCTAGGCTTCTTAAATGTCATCCTCACACTACTACCAAAAGCCATCTCAATTCGAACTGTACTGCTTATTTGGAATATAAATTATTTTCATACGAAAATGTCCAGATAAATCATTCTTAAAAGATAAATATTATGAGACAAACCATAATATTATCCTTTAATAACAAAATTATCCTCACTTTTCCATCAGACGGTTGAAGCTATGTTTATTCAACGGCCTTGATTGCACGGGCTGACGGTGTAAATTCGGGTCCAAACATTGCCCCCCAATTTCCTTGAACTTCGGCTTGTAAGCCGAATGGTTAAGGAAATTAATTGTTCGTAACCAAGAAAATCCCATCGGATCGCCAAGAAAGAAACTTTGTCCCTCGGTAATAACATGTATGTTCTACCAATACTGTGGCTTTCCTCTACTACCACAACTTCATACCAGGCTCGGTAACTTTACCAAATGGTCGAGAACAATTTTCCTTGGCCGCTCGGCCTGCCTATATATATACTGAGCCGAGGTCGAGAAGCTCGGAGCGAAGGCAAGCAGAAAGGATGCAGCCACAGTGGTCATGATGGCACTGGATAATAATCTGTTGACTGACACTTTTTGTAGTCACAACCACATGTTCACCAGTTAGTTCCGTGAGGAACTAAACAAACCTTTTATAGCGCGTTTACTAATCCGTAATCAAATTGAGAGGAATTGAATTAGGAAGAATTGGATTGAGGAGGAATTGAAATGAGGTGGAATCAGAATCAGATTCCTGTTGAAGTTGTTTACTAAAACTGTCTGGAATCGGAATAGAATTCCATAAAGCTATTTACTAATTCAGCAGAATCGGAATATAAACCAGGATGATTACTAAAATGCCCTTGTCTCAAATCAAATATTATATATATGTATATATATATATTTTAATAAAATTTGATATAGTATATTAATAAAATTTGCTAATGGTAACTTCTTCAAGTTTGCAATTGTCATTTTGAAGCTTTTGTGGAGCAGTTTAATGACTCATACTTTATCGACGATGTTAAATGCATGTGTGCCTTCAAGTTAATTGACAAGTTCTCGCCCGCAGTACTCTTGAAAGAATATGTGGAGAATACATAGAAAGAAATTGTTATGATCTTGAACTAAAAAAGTCAACTGTGCAAAATCAGTTTGCTTTCTGTGCAGAATCAGTTTGTTGCTTGAGCCATTTTACACAGAAACGTTAGATCGACTGAATACTACTTCACAACTGTATTCAGTCGACCCATTGCTTTCTGTGCAGAATCAGTTTGTTTTCTGTGCAGAATCAGTTTGCTTTCTGTGCAGAATCAGTTTGTTGCTTGAGCCATTTTTCACAGAAACTTTAGGTCGACTGAATACTACTTCACAACTGTATTCAGTCGACTCATTGCTTTCTGTGCAGAATCAGTTTGGTGCTTGAGCCATCTTTCACAGAAACTTGCCTTCTGTGCAGAATCAGTTTGGTCGACTGTGCAGAATCAGTTTCGTTCAATGTTTTTTTTCGCTTTTCTCCTCCAAAGTCCAAGTTTTTGGTACACTGAAACATGAAAAAAAATATTTAAAAAAAACAGAGAAGAAAATCAAGAAAAAAATTGAACGAAATCCTGGAAAGAAAATCCATCACAAAGAAGAAAGAAACACGCAAGAAACGAGCAGCGAAACGCGAGTTGGGTGAAGACTTGCGGCTGAGAGAGGATAGAAATGGAGCATAAGTAGGAATTTACCTATGACGGGAGCTGCGGTTGGGAGAAGACTTGCGGCTGAGAGAAGATAGAAATGGAGAAAAGTGTAGGGTTAACAAGGATAATCTTGGAAAAAATAAAAGTAAGTGAGGGTATAAGGGGAAAAAAATAGTGTTTTGATTGCCCGGAATTGAATTACCTTGCTTTTGTTGGGAATCCAATTCAGGCTTATATGGGTAATCAGATTCCAAAATTGGAGTGGGACCCACTAAATTTTGATTCCTCCAAATTTGATAAACACATGAGTATACCGTAATCAGAATTCAATTCCGTTTCTTGATTCCGATTACCCTTACGTAAACGCGCTATTAGTTCCTTGAAGCACTAAACAACTTGACGTCCAGATCCCTTTTTCATATATAGCTTTAGCCTAGACATTGGTAAAGTGATCGAGGTTGTAGAGCAGCTGAGGCCGAGATGCTTCTTTCCCATCCCCCTTTACATATACGCCGAGGCCGACAATATAATAATTTTTTTTTTTTTTATCCTTCGGCCAACCATTCCTTCCTTACTCGGCCAATTCGACCAAAAACATTTTTTTTTTTAATTTTTTTTTTTATTTTATGAAAACCTTTACCTTCCTCGGCCAACCTCTTGGTTTTCCCGCCAACCCTTTTTGAATTGCCTTTGAAATGCCTTCAAGATGGCTAATTCGGCCAAAATATTTTTCCCTCGACTTCGGCCTAATCTTCCCAACCTCGGCCTAACAATTGGTCGAGCACACCATCTTGTTGCCCCTTTTATTTTCTCACGCATCGGCCCATAAAGCCGAATAGTCGAGAAAATAATTTATTCTTTTCGTTTTAATAAAAGAAAACAAAAGTGGCCGAACTAATAAAGAGGAGGAGGCCAACGATGTTTGATTCCAAGCCGAGATAAGTTTACATCAAGATTTTCAAATTGATTTCGCTCTCGACCGAATACAAGATTTTCTCCCAATATTTTTAACTTGGCGAAAAAGTTATTGGCGGCTGCCGAATGTGTTGAACAATTATTATGCCCCCCAAGCATAATTTCGGCTTTTAATTCACACAACTTAGCCGAATGAGATTTCTCCATATCGGCCTTATCGCCAATAATCATATCGACTGGCATGTTTTTTCCAGCTAGGCCTCTGTCTTGGCCTTGTTCATCATTGGACTATTCCTCTGACGAATCGTTTTCTAAGTCGATTTTCGGCTCAGAAACTTGAATATTTTCTTCTAGGCCCACCACACTTTCGGTCTCGACCGAAATAATTGGTGGCCTAGGTTTTTCTTCGGCCGTGTTAATAATTTTCTTAGGCCGAATGGTGGTCACGGCCGGGGCGAAAATTTGCTCCCTGGCCTCTATCCTTTTTGCAATTTGATGCAATCTCTCATTTGATGCTTTTTGCTCCTCTAATAGGCGATAAATCCCGTCCAATGACGCCTGATTGAGATATATCATGTGAACTTCGTAGTTTCAGCACTGGGTCCCACTGGGCGTGCCAAAATGTTGACTACAAAAATTACCTAGCCTACGTGGCGCGCAGACCGAGTAACTAGTAGACTAACTAAGTCCTTCGAATGTGTGCGGGGCGTGCCAACTCGTCGGCCGAGCTCGGCCGATGAGTAAAATGTGTTGATGTTGCGTTGAGCGCGCTGCTAACTTCTACGTCTTGCGATTGCGGCCGAGGAAGGAACAAATCTCGGCCTTTGGGTTCTAGAGCCTGAAGACAAGGCTGCCAATTTTTACGAAGTTCAATATCAAATTCGGCTTTCAATGTGCCGAATGTAGTAGCTTGGTAACACCTCACTTCGCCGAAAAGGCTAATGAGATGACCTCTGCCAAAAAGATTCGAAAATCCTTCTTGACCGAGGCTTGGATAGATAACCCGTCGACCCTGTCGCAGTGCTGTTTATCCAAACTGAAGGTGCTTCACGGACGGCTGGTTCTACGGCAACAGTGCTGTTTATGCAAACTGAAGATGTTTACCGGTTGCCTTCACAGTGCTGTTTATCCAAACTGAAGATGTGAAGGCGGAAAAGAAAATAAAAAAAATCTCAAGGTGTTGAGAGGTTTTGCGCAGGGCAGATTTGTGTGTTGAGTTGAAGGTCCTGTTGCACGCTGCCACTGCTCCTGTTTATAGTGTTCGTGGTGCTCAGTCGCCAACATAGATTTTCCAGTTCCACTCTAACTCTTCTACATTCGGATATTGTGATAAAAAAATCTTTGACATTATCACTTTACTTTAGTCAAAGTGTCAACGCCATGCTCCCCTCATTCTTGCTGAACACCAACCTATTCCAAAGACTGATTTTAATATTTAAATGCCTAAATGCCCAAGTCATAGCTTTCATAGTCTTCTCACGTCCAACTTCCATGCACTAAGCCCAATTTGTACCATTATTTTAACATATTAATTGGAAGGTGTTGGCTACAAATATTACTTAGCCTACGTGGCGCGCAGGCCGAGTGAATAGTAGTCTAACTGTTGTCCTTCGAATGTGTGCGGGGCGTGCCAACTCGTCGGCCGAGCTTCGGCCGAGAAGTAAATTGTCTTGATGTGGTATGGATGCGCGCGGCCAACTTCTGTATCTTGCGATTGCGGCCGAGAAAGGAACGTGTCTCGGCCTTTAGGTTCTAGAGCCTGAAGACAAGGCTGCCAATTACAAAATTCACAAATTGTGGTCGTCCAATTCGGCCACGGTCACCGTATTGATGAAGGTGAGACCACGCCGAATCGACACTAGAGTATAAGTGCAGAGGTACTCAAAACTGACGAAGGCCTCGGCCACAGACGTGGTTCGGCCGTCTCGGTGTTGGGTTATGAGATCCTCTTGTGAGTACGTAATCGTAAAGCGACTCGGCGTCGAGGCACCGAGCTTTGGTATTAGTAACACCTCACTTCGCCGAGAAAGGCTAATGAGATGACCTCTGTCGAGGGGGATTCGAAAATCCTCTTCGGCCGAGACTAGGATAAGTAACCAGTCGACCCTGTCGCAGTGCTGTTTATCCAAACTGAAGGTGCTTCACGGACGGCTAGTTCTACGGCAACAGTGCTGTTTATCCAAACTGAAGGTGTTTACCGGTTGCCTTCACAGTGCTGTTTATCCAAACTGAAGATGTGAAGGCGAAAAAGAAAGTAAAAATTCTCAAGGGTGTTGAGAGGATTTGCGCAGGGCAGATTTGTGTGTTGTGTTTGATGTCCTGCATGTTGCCAATGCTTCTGTATTTATAGGATCTGAATCCTTGTTGGAACCAAGTCACGTGAAAGCACTTGCTTTCCCTTTTCCCTAAAGGCCGAGACATGTTTCCTCTTTTCCTTGTTTTAGGGCATGCTTTTTACCTTAAATTAAGGTAAAGTTGCTCCTAGGCTTACCTAGTTCCTAGGGTTCCAAGTAGATCTTCTTTTAGGCCGAGAAAATCTTCCCTCGGCCCAAACTGCTATTTTGGGCCCAAACATTGCCCCCTAATTTCCTTGAGCTTCGGCTCATAAGCCGAATGGTTAAGGAAATTAACATACAGAGTCAGGAGAAAAATTGTCATGATAAATATATGTATATGTATATGGCAAGCCGAGCAGGCTGAATGACCCCCTGAACGATGGCACCAGTACTCGGCAATAATGCCTCACCGAGCTAGGCATATCTTGACTACCAACCATGCAGGCCGAGGCTCCCCCATTTTCTTTACATATATGCTGAGGCCGAGGCTTATACATGCCGAGCCTTTTGAATGGCCTTTCTTTCCCACCAAGCTTGCCTCGGCGACTTCGGCCTAAAAGTTTGGCCGAGAAAACAATGTCACTCTTTTTTTTTTTTTTTTTTTATATATATATATATACGCCGAGGCACCGAGGCATATATACTTTGGCTTTTAAAATCATTTCGGCCATTTTGGCCGACTCGGCCAGTTTTTTTTTTTTTTTTTTTTTTTTTTTTTTTTTTTTTTAAATAAACCTTCGGCCACTTTGGCTTTTCAAACCCTTCGGCCACTTTGGCCTTTTCGGCTTCGGCCACTTCGACCGATTCGGCCACTTTGTAATTTTGGCCGAGACTAATATTGTAATGGGGCGGTGCCGAGGCTTAAGCATGGATGAATGCTTATATATGTGAGGTCAAGGCCGAAGGTTATATATGCGAGGCCGAGGCTGGCTTGTAAGGTGGTCGAGGCCGAATGCGGGTCTGATACCTACTTCCCCTTTTTTTGTTTTGGCTTGGCATGACTTTTGTATATACATGGAACAATTCTTTGCCGAGCACACCATACTCATTCGACAAAAATTGTCTGCCAAACACACCTTACTTGTTGCCCCCCTTATTTTCTTAAGTCTCGGCCTGCACGGCCGAATGATTAAGGAAATAACTTTTGCAACAAAATAAAACGAAAGTGGCCGAGCTAATAAAGAGGAGGAGGCCAACGATGTTTTATTCCAAGCCGAGATAAGTTTATATCAAAATCTTCAAATTGATTTCGCTCGAGGTCGAATAAAAGATTTTCCCCAAATATTTTTAACTTGGAGAAAAATTTATCGTCGGCTGCCGAATGTGCGGAACAATTATTATGCCCCCCAGGCATAATTTTGGCTTTTAACTCGAACATCTTAGCCGAACAAAATTTTTCCATATCGGCTTTATCACCAATAATCATATCAATTGGCGTGGATTTTGTAGCTAGGCCTATGCCTCGGCCTTGTTCGTCATTAGAGCACTCCTTTGACGAATCTTCTTCGGAGTCAATTTTTGGCTCAGAAATTTGAACATTTTCTTCTAGGCCTACCACACTTTCGGTCTCGACCGAAATAATTGGTGGCCCAGGTGTTTCTTCGGCCGTGTTAATAGTTTTCTTAGGCCGAATTATGGTTACGGCCGGAGCGAAAAATTGCCCCCCGGCCTTTTGATCCAACCATTCTTCAAATGGAATTGATTTGAATCTAAAGGGCATTTTCTTATCGAGCCACTCACAATATCGAGCTCTGTCTTCATTTAACCATTGATCTTGTAAGCTGGGATGAACCTTCACCTTTATCATTTGAGAGAAAGATTTTTGCCTTTCTTCATGTGCTTCATGGATCCGGTCAAGGCGTTTTTGTTGCTCGACACTTTCCTTGAGTAGGCGCCAAATCTCATCGTGATTGTGATCTTGATATATCATGTGAACTTCGTAGTTTTAGCACTGTGTCCCACTGGGCGTGCCAAAATGTTGGCTACAAATATTACTTAGCCTACGTGGCGCGCAGGCCGAGTGAATAGTAGTCTAACTGTTGTCCTTCGAATGTGTGCGGGGCGTGCCAACTCGTCGGCCGAGCTTCGGCCGAGAAGTAAATTGTCTTGATGTGGTATGGATGCGCGTGGCCAACTTCTGTATCTTGCGATTGCGGCCGAGAAAGGAACGTGTCTCGGCCTTTAGGTTCTAGAGCCTGAAGACAAGGCTGCCAATTACAAAATTCACAAATTGTGGTCGTCCAATTCGGCCACGGTCACCGTATTGATGAAGGTGAGACCACGCCGAATCGACACTAGAGTATAAGTGCAGAGGTACTCAAAACTGACGAAGGCCTCGGCCACAGACGTGGTTCGGCCGTCTCGGTGTTGGGTTATGAGATCCTCTTGTGAGTACGTAATCGTAAAGCGACTCGGCGTCGAGGCACCGAGCTTTGGTATTAGTAACACCTCACTTCGCCGAGAAAGGCTAATGAGATGACCTCTGTCGAGGGGGATTCGAAAATCCTCTTCGGCCGAGACTAGGATAAGTAACCAGTCGACCCTGTCGCAGTGCTGTTTATCCAAACTGAAGGTGCTTCACGGACGGCTAGTTCTACGGCAACAGTGCTGTTTATCCAAACTGAAGGTGTTTACCGGTTGCCTTCACAGTGCTGTTTATCCAAACTGAAGATGTGAAGGCGAAAAAGAAAGTAAAAATTCTCAAGGGTGTTGAGAGGATTTGCGCAGGGCAGATTTGTGTGTTGTGTTTGATGTCCTGCATGTTGCCAATGCTTCTGTATTTATAGGATCTGAATCCTTGTTGGAACCAAGTCACGTGAAAGCACTTGCTTTCCCTTTTCCCTAAAGGCCGAGACATGTTTCCTCTTTTCCTTGTTTTAGGGCATGCTTTTTACCTTAAATTAAGGTAAAGTTGCTCCTAGGCTTACCTAGTTCCTAGGGTTCCAAGTAGATCTTCTTTTAGGCCGAGAAAATCTTCCCTCGGCCCAAACTGCTATTTTGGGCCCAAACAGAAGGATAATTGATTGGAAAGACAATTCACTTCCAAAACAACTACCTCACTTTTCCCAAGAATCCATATTATATTGCAGATGCCTATCCCATTTGCAACTCAAATTCATCCCATCCGCAAGTTACTCTTGTGATTTGATAATGCTTGACAACATCCATCATCATCTCAAAAAAACCTAGCCTCTCTAGGCTTCTTAAATGTCATCCTCACACTACTACCAAAAGCCATCTCAATTCGAACTGTACTGCTTATTTGGAATATAAATTATTTTCATACGAAAATGTCCAGATAAATCATTCTTAAAAGATAAATATTATGAGACAAATCATAATATTATTCTTTAATAACAAAATTATCTTCACTTTTCCATCAGACGGTTGAAGCTATGTTTATTCAACGGTCTTGATTGCACGGGCTGACGGTGTAAATTCGGATCCAAACAATGTCGTTTAGTTTTCAAAACTTTCTCTACAAATTTAATCATTTTAGTATTACCCTTTTATAATTGTTTGTAAATTTCCTGGAAATAGCTAGGATTGACCCTATTAAATATTTCCCCTGCACAGATATTTGCATTGCATCTAGCAAAGACCAGTTATTTTGTTTGTCCACCAATCGACATCGATGGCTCTTGTGAGAACAACTCAAGGAACTTCCTCTGGTTCCAACACTCGTCGGGGTTATCGATACGACGTGTTCTTGAGCTTCAGAGGCGAAGACACTCGCAAGACGTTTACCGACCACCTCTACACAGCTTTGATAAGCGCAGGATATCGCACATTTCGAGACGACGATGACCTCGAGATGGGAGAAGATATCAAGTCAGGACTGAAGCAAGCAATCCAAATGTCCCGAACTTCTGTCATTGTGTTTTCGAAAGATTACGCGTCATCCAGATGGTGCCTTAACGAGCTTGTCGAGATCGTTGACCACAAGAGGACTAGCTCGGACCATGTGGTTATACCGGTCTTCTACGATGTTGATCCGTCCCATGTGAGGAAGCAGACGGGAAGCTTTGCCGAGGCATTTGCTAGACACCGGAAAACTGAACCGTCCGACAGGATGAAGAGATGGAGGGAGGCACTTGCAGAGGTTGCAGATCTAGCTGGGAAGGCTTTACAAAATCAAGCTTATGGGTAACATTCATTTTCTCATTTTGTCTTCTCTTTGTTGTTGTCGTCGTTGACCTCTCCAATGAAATCACAAAATATTGATTTACTTAACACAAATGTCCATATGACTTCATGCAAATCGCTCCAGTAATAATCCCATTTAAGGTCAATTAAGTTGTCATGATCTGTACCATGTAGCTGCATGGAATAGCTGTTAAGAATTATTGATCGAAACCTAGTATAATTTTCTCCTGTGAATTCCATGATGAACAGACTTGTATAATTGATTGATATCGAGTGCACGACATGTTTGATTCATCTTTCATTTTATTTGCAAATTCTTAGGTACGAGACAAAGTTTATCAAAGATATTGTTAAAGTGATTCGTGATAAGCTAAGTCGCACACACTTGAGCGTTGAATCAAAACTAGTTGGAATCCATTCTCAAGTCAAACACATCGGTTTATGGTTACAAGATCCATCACATGATGTTGGTATACTTGTTGTTTATGGGCTGCCTGGAATAGGGAAGACAACCATTGCAAAATGTGTTTACAATTCAAACTTTGAAAGTTTTGAAGGAAGCAGCTACGTTGAAAGTATCAGAGAAACTGCAAGTCATCCAATCGGCTTAGTTCAAATACAAAAGCAAATTCTTTATGATATTTTAAATGGGAAAAAAGAGAAAATACACAATGTTAGTGAGGGAATAATTAAGATTGGAAGAGCCATAAGCTTTAGAAGAGTTCTTCTTGTTCTTGATGATGTGGACCATATGGACCAATTAGATGCAGTACTGAGGATGAAAGATCAGTTTTATCCTGGAAGTAAAATAATCATAACAACTAGGCGTGAAAGGTTGCTAAAGGCACATGAAGGTATTACGGTGCATAAAGTTGGACCTTTGGGTTTCGATGAATCATTGGAGCTCTTAAGCTGGCATGCTTTTGGCCAGGATCATCCCCTTGAAGGTTATGAGAAATATTCTAAAGAAGTCGCACAATACAGTGGAAGACTTCCATTAGCTCTCAAAGTTTTGGGTTCTTCTCTTTTCGGGGAACCTAAGTGTGTATGGAAAAGTACATTGGAGAAATTAGAAGTTATTCCAAATGGTGAGATCATGAATAAATTGAGAATAAGCTACGACTCTTTACAAGATGACCATGACAAGAAATTATTCCTCTATATTGCTTGTTTCTTTATTGGAAAGGATGAAGATTTCATTGTCAGAATACTAGATGGATGTGATTTCAAGACAATCTGTGGCATTCCAAATCTCAGAGATAGGTGCTTGGTGACAATTGGTATGGACAACAAGTTGTATATGCATGACGTGATTCGTGACATGGGACGAGAAATTGTTCGTCGAGAATCGGATGAGCCTGGGAATCGTAGCAGATTATGGCGCTCTAAGGATTCTTTCGAAGTATTGAGAGAAAAGAATGTAAGAAATGTTCATTGTATGTGTGTGTGTGTGTGTTTCTTTTTTTCTTGTGCTAATTAACCAATTGTTTTCTTGATTTCTTTTATAGGGTACGCAAGCAATTGAAGGTATTATGCTAGACATGCATGAACTGCTTGCAAATAGTCCCGTAAACTCAAACGAGAATGTCTTAGAAACCAATTCATTTGCAAGGATGCACAAACTGAAACTGCTCTGTCTTAGACATGTACGATTGGACGGATGTTATGCAGAACTTTCAACAAGGTTAAGATGGTTGTGCTGGCTCGAATTTCCTTTGGATTCAATTCCTGTCGATTTTTCTTTGGAGAAATTGGTAGTTCTTGAAATGCAATATAGCAACTTGAGACAACTCTGCAAAAGAGCAAACGTATGTTACTCTACGCTTTTCAATTTCTTTTCCTTCTTTCTTTAGGTTTTAATTCTTTAATTAATTTCATATGTTGGAATCAATTCCTAGTTTTTTTTTTTTTGTTTGCTTGTTTTTATTTGTTTCCACAGTTTCTTCCATCGTTGAAGATCCTTGACGTCAGCCATTCTCATAGCCTCACTGAAATCATTGACTTCTCACTTTGCCCCAAACTAGAGGAATTGATTCTTGTGGATTGCACTAGCCTGGTTGATGTTAATGAATCCATTGGAAACCTGGAGGGACTTGTGTACTTGAATATGAAGGATTGCAAGAATCTTAGGATGCTTCCGAAGAACATGTGTTTGCTTAAATCACTTGAAACACTCATTTTATCTGGCTGCTCAAATCTTAATGAGTTTCCAATGGAGATGAAGAAGATGGAGTCTCTGAAAGTTCTTGAAATAGATGGAATTCCAATAAGTGAACTATGGCCAGAAAGAAGTTCAACTATCTTGAGTTCTTTTCCTTGCTCTTTAGTAGAGTTAAGTCTCAAGGGGTGCAATCTTTCTGATGATGCCTTTCCAAGAAATTTTAGTAATCCATCCTCAATACAAAGACTACATTTAGATGAGAATCTAATTTGTAGCCTGCCAAATTGCATTAGAGATTTAACGAGGCTTGATGTACTGTCTTTCGAACATTGTGAGAGGCTCGAATCGCTTGTGGGGTTGCCAAAAGTCAACTGGGTAAATGTATGGGCATGCAGATCATTAAAAAAAGTAACATTCCAATCGCTTGTGGGGTTCCATACATCTGTTGAACGACGTAACAACGACAATCTAGATGAGTGGCAGTATCATTACAAGTTAGAGCCTATTGATAGAGTTGATGTGGAAATGATCAAACTTTTGGGCTTGTGCAACTTGGAATCCATGCCAGCTGTTCGAATGCTTTGTCCATCAAAAATCGAATTGGTCCCCGTCCAGGTGCGCGTCTCTTTCTCTCTCTCACAAGTCTTAAATATATAATGGGAAAGAAATGACTGAGTAATGTTGTGATGACTGTGGCAAATACATAGGGATTGTACGAAAGTGGTATATTCAGTACGTTTTTTGCTGGGAATGAGGTTCCAGGCCGGTTCAGCTATAAAGGTACCAAGTCCTCGATATCTTTTATTGTCCCTCACAAAATTCGAGGCTTGAACATCTTTGCTACCTATGCAATGGAAAATTCAAATAATGATTCTTCTGACTCTGAGGAAAATTATTATCGTCTTACAATGGTAACTAAAGTGAGTAACAAAAGTAAGGGTCTGAAGTGGATTTATGGCCCAAGAATCTACGGTATTCCAAGAGAGGGAGAAGATATGATATGGTTGAGCCATTGGAAGATGGAGAATGAAACAATGTTACAATGTGGAGATGAAGTGCTTGTTTCAGTACACATTAGACGTCAGTGTATTTTCCACTTAGGACTTAGACAGTTTCAACTCAAGGAGTTTGGTGTCGAGCTTGTGCAAGAGCACCAGAATAATATGATGATAAGTACCCAACACAACACCAAATCAGATCCTAATTATCCATTTGTCATCGGTGGAGATTTGTCATGGGCTGAGCGCAAACCAGGAACATACCATCTTTTCAATTTATTCATGGACTTTGATGAAGAAGACACAGGTATGTGGTATTGCAATGAATTACACTCCATCCAAACACTTCCACGTCCGTCTGTATTCATTTCAAAAACATAAAATTTTATGTTATTTGTATGTTTTTCAGACAAAGAAGAAGGCCAAGAGGATGAACCTGATTACACAATTGGAAGGAAAGAGAATCGCCTCATCATGGACTCTGATGAAGAAGACACAATTGCAAAGAAGAAGGCCAAGTTGATGCGGAAATGATCGAACTTTTGGGCTCGTACAACTTGGGATCCTTGCCAGCCATTAGAATGAACGCACCGCTCGGATGCCGTGGTTCAACAGAGGATAGACGGAGTCCCGTCCAGGTGCGTCTCTATCTCTCTCTCTCTCTCTCTCTCTCTCTCTCTCTCTCTCTCTCTCTCTCTCTCTCTCGTAAGTCATAAATATATCATGGGAAAGAAATGAATGAGTAATGTTGTAATGATCGTGGCAAATACACAGGGACTGTACGAATGTGGTAGATTCAGTACGTTTTTGGTTGGGAATGAGGTTCCAGGCCGGTTCAGCTGTAAAAGTACCAAGTCCTCGATGTCTTTTATTGTCCTTTACTACTTGATAGTTACAGAATCCAAGACTTGAACATCTTTGCTACCTATGCAACGGAGGAGAATTGTATTGATCATTATGATCATTATGATTCTTCTGATTCTTTTCATCCGATAGTAACTAAAGTGAGTAACAAGAGTAAGGGCCTGAAGTGAAATTGCTCTCCAATGCAGTAAGATTGGCGAAGCTGGCAGTGGACAAGGTTTTAACGGCACCATGCGCAACATCAGTTTTGTATCCAAGGAGTGGGGGAGTGGGGGAATCTGCATAATTTCACGGCAGTCACTCCTTGTGCTGTTCTTGACATTCTCACACCTCCTTACAGAGAAGATGCAGGCAGAAACGTACCTACTACCGTGATTATCCGTATACCGCATTTGGTAAGTAACTTTGATTTCTAGTTAGGGTTTTGTTTCCTTCTTGAACTTAATTCGCATGAAAAGAAAAGCTGACGAGTTTAGCGGTCTGATGAAAACTGCAGCTACAGAAAACAAAATTAAAACAGAGGATGGTAAAGAAGAGGAGTATGCACGGCTTGCCGAGACAGAAGCAGAATCTTTACATGCGCTCGGGAAATTACACAGGGCCGTCTATTCAGGTTTAACCCTCATCACTATCGTTAGTGACGATCACTAAATGAGCCGATGCTTCTTATTGTGTGTGGTTTGGCTTTTGGCACCGTAGAGAAGGCATACCATTGCGGCTGACGACAGAAAGCCAACGAGGTACCAAAGGCGCCGAGAAGTGAATTGAGACAAGTCTCCCTCCTTGTTTGTGTTGGCCTTCATTAACTAACTCAGCAAAGTTGTGATTGTGATGAATGCATCCAAGGATTTTTTATGATGGTAGTGCTTAGTGAAGCTCTTTGAGTTTATGCTTGTGATGCTAAGTTGTGCCATTCAAGCGCGGACACGTTCACGCTTGAAAACAATCAGAAAGGTTTATCAAAACGACAAGAGATTTGAGAACTCAAAACACTTTCACAAGTAATTGATGTCATGCCTCTTAAGACATTGCAAGATTCAGTCGACTAGTTGAAGCCTTGGTTTGGTACTGAAGTGCTTCTCAAAAAAGTTGGTATCGAAAAAACGCTGAGAGTTTTTTTATGTTTGGTAAACATTCAACTTCAACTTTTTTTTTCACAATTTTAGATGAAAAAAAGCCAAAAACATAAAGCTGCAAAACCAATTTTTGAAAAACCGACTTTTTTCACAATTGTTTTGCATAAAGGTTTACCGAACACTATAATACTGCTTTTTTTTCTTTTTCAAGAGCACTTTTACAAAAAAGTTTACTAAACACTCTGTTGCTTTATTTCACAGCTGTTTATTCTCACAGCACAGTAGAAGCAGTTTTTTTTCAAAGCACAACAATACCAAACCCGCCCGAAATATAGTACAGTACATTACAGCGCCAATCAAGAACTACAAGGTTGAACTTGACGACCGACGGCACATGGAACTACCAAAATGACACTTGACTTGATAACCTCTATCAAAAATTTCTGTAGATTTTCCAGGAAATCCGAATTGGTTTGAAGGATAGAATCGATAGATTACTTGGATGAATGATCTGATAAATTTCGACGCTTAGGGAGATCTGAAAGCTTCACCAGCATAACGCACATTGCCGAGTTCCTCTTCAAAACGCAGAAGCTGTATCCAAATCAAAACACAGATCAAGAGAGAATTTCAGTCGCTCTTCAATTCTAATGCTTTGCGCACATTCAGGAAAACAAGTCAAAAGTGGATGGTGTTGTGGGAATGGAAATGTTTCGGTTTTAACCTGATTATACTTGGCCAACCGCTCACTTCGGCAGGGAGCTCCTGTCTTGATCTATACAGAACAAAATGAAATCGTCAATTTCTTGTATAAATGAAGCAGAATAATAGAGAGTAGTTATAGATATTAGTTAACGAACCTGCCCACTAGCCAAGCCAACAGAAAGATCGGCAATAAAGTTATCCTCAGTTTCCCCACTCCGGTGGCTAACCATCACACCCCAACCTGCAGCTTTGGCGTCGAGTGCTGCCTGAATAGATTCAGTTATTGTGCCGATCTGGTTGACCTGCAATTCAAAGGATGAAAATGAGCTCGATCAAGTTACTCAAATCACAAGGTTAACCATTTAAAGGAAAACAATTGACGCAGTTAAATATGCTTGCCTTTAGAAGTAAACCATTGCATGCCTTCTTCTGAATGGCTTCAGCAATTTTCGTTGGATTTGTGACCAACAAGTCATCTCCTACAAGTTGGATATCAACAGAAGACTGAAGTGAAGACCACGAGCTCCATTCGTCTTGGTCAAATGGATCTTCGATAGACACAATCGGGAATTCCTTAATGAACTCCTTGTACAGCTCGCCAAGGTTTGGAGGCGAGAGCACATGGGCCCCGTCATTTGGTTGTTTCTTAAAGTTGAGATCGTATTTCCCTTCTTTGGTGAGAAATTCTGAAGCTGCAACATCCATTCCTACTTTGATCTGCATCAATCACATTGTTGTGAGTCCGCATAAAACATTTCTATAAGCATTTGCCAGAGGGAAATAATGCCAACGCCTACTAGGGTCCTACCTTTCCGGTGTATCCAGCCTTTTCAATAGCATCAATGAGCAAAACTAGACCCTCCCTATTATCCTGCACATTGGGAGCAAACCCCCCTTCATCTCCAACATTGCAAGCTGTTGGATAGTGGCCAAATTAGTGGCCAACTTGCAAATGACTTTCGGCTGAATTAGGCCAAATGTGGCCAAATCTCCTTTCAGCTGCCAACACTTATTAACTAATAGAAAAAGAAAAGGGCAAAGAAAAAGGGGGACATCATCATGATGTCTAGCCCTTGATTTGTGGCTTTTACAAAGGCAAAGAATATGTGGTCTTTTGTTATAATAAGAAGAAGTAGCAGCCGAGTGAAAAATGGGGGGGGGAGTGCAGCAGATGAGAGCCATACCAGGGAGAGCATTCGGCTCTCCCATTTGAGCTGCTCCTTCCCTCCATTTGTTTGTAATCCCCTTTTGTTAGTAATCCCTCAATCAAAGATGTTGTTGCTACATGTTGTGTAGCTGTTGGTAGAGATGGTATTTGATGTGTGTCCATCTTCTCCATTTGTTCTTTGTGAGAGTGAGAGCTATTGGGTGTATGTGGGATTTGGGTTTGAGAGTTAAAACTCTATTTGTAATCTCCATATTGATGTTAGTGGAATTTCCTTACCGTCTCGGAACTGGACGTAGGCTTACGCCGAACTAGTATAAATCTTTGTGTCTTTTGGATATTTTGTCTTGTCATATTTTACCGTATTAGTTGATTGGTTTCATATTTGACACTTCCGCACAACACAAGCATCCTGTCCATATTTTGCCTTGATAATTTCCTTTAGTGTATGATACTGCTCTATGCAATCCAGAACACTTCATCAATTATCAACCGTTCATAAAACGCCAAGAGCATACTAATCAATAGCGATTCAAGCACTTTCTGCTCCATAAAACATATATGTGGAAACTGGAAAATGAATAACAAATCTGACTAACCTTCACTACCCATGCGGAGTGCCTCAGCGAACGAGGATAAACCCACAGGCAAGATCATAAACTCCTGCATTGCCAGAATATTTCCTGCGTGGCTGCCTCCATTTATCACGTTGAAAGCCGGGACGGGCATAACAAGCTCCTTCGTTCCTCAAACTTCCTGGATGTGCTTGTACAATGGCACTCCCAGGGACGAAGCCAGAAATTTAATTAAGAGGGGGCACCTTAAAAAATTTGAGCTTCTTTTTGGACAAATAAAGCTAGTTCTTTTACAAATGCTGAAAAAATTAATTTCAAAATGCCTAATTTTATTACTTTATTGTCTAATTTTGTCTTTAATTGTTGACAATCTAATGTTCATTTGTACTAATTAACCAAATACATGCAACTCAACAAGGTTTAGACATTAGTGTGTAAAAAAAATTATATAGAACGAAGACACATTTAAAAACTAAAAGAGAATTTTCACTATTTTAATATGATTAATTAAATAATCTGCAAAGCTAAAAAAATAAGAATGATTAATTGAATAATTTGTAATGCAAATTTTTTATTAAAAAAAATAGGATGAGAGGGGGCATGTGCCTCCGTTGGGCCTTACCTCCCTCCGTCCATGGCACTCCCTTTGCTCCTGCTCCCGCTCTACACACGCTCAGAGATACTCCCAATATGGCATTGGCCCCCAGTTTCGACTTGTTTGGGGTTCCATCGATTTCCAACATAAGTGCATCAACCTCATTTTGATTTCTGAAAAAATGAAAAAAGCAAAAACTTCGGAACTTCATAACCAGCACTCAACAAATATGCCTAAACAACTCATATAAACATAATCAACATCAAGGCTAACAAGTTAGTGCTGTCTGAGACAGCTTATGGCCAAAAGTGCTTTAGTGCTTCTTCAAGAAGCAAATCCCTGTGCTTTCTTGAAAAGCACTTGAATTTTTGGTACAGATTTTGACATGCTTCTAACAAAAGCACTTCGAGCAAGAGTAGAAGTCCCCGACGGGCTTCCAAGCGGTCCCTTAGTAAATTTTTCCTTAACATTCCTAAAATTAGTGAACTTTTTCTAACATCTATTGCTAAACTCTTACTATTTATAATTAAGAAAATGATTAACTATAAACGCGATTAAACAAAAATGCTTAAGCTTAATTAACCTGACAACGACGCCAACGAGCTTGGGTCCCAAAATCTCATTGATGTTCTTCACAGAAGTGAGCACACCTTTCTAGCCTGGGTAGCTAGAGCCATGTTTAGAGAGAGAGAGAGAGAGAGAGAGAGAGAGAGAGAGAGAGAGGGAGTTTTAGAGAGAGAGAAAAGTGTTCTGTTCGGAGGGAGAGAACGTTTGGGGAGGAGAGATATAAAAGGGGAGAGAGTGTGGGAAAATCCGTCGACGTGGCGATGAATATAATGCGTGGGTTTGTTGGTTGGTGGTGTCGTTTGGACTCGCGGAGTTTGTTGGTTGGTGGTGTCGTTTGGACTCGCGGAGACGTTAAGACCGAAGCAGCCAGCTTTGGAGAGAGGAAGGTAGCTAGGTAAGACCCTATTAAATATTTCCCCTGCACAGAGACATTTGCATTGTATCTAGCAAAGACCAGTTATTTTGTTTGTCCACCGATCCACATCGATGGCTCTTGTGAGAACAACTCAAGGAACTTCCTCTGGTTCCAACACTCGTCGGGGTTATCGTTACGACGTGTTCTTGAGCTTCAGAGGCGAAGACACCTGCAAGACGTTTACCGACCACCTCTACACAACTTTGATAAGCGCAGGATATCGCACATTTCGAGACGACGATGAACTCGAGACGGGAGAAGATATCAAGTCAGGACTGAAGCAAGCAATCCAAATGTCCCGAACTTCTGTCATTGTGTTTTCGAAAGATTACGCGTCATCCAGATGGTGCCTTAACGAGCTTGTCGAGATCGTTGACCACAAGAGGACTAGCTCGGGCCATGTGGTTATACCGGTCTTCTACGATGTTGATCCGTCCCATGTGAGGAAGCAGACAGGAAGCTTTGCCGAGGCATTTGCTAGACACCGGAAAACTGAACAGTCCGACAGGATAAAGAGATGGAGGGAGGCACTTGCAGAGGTTGCAGATCTAGCCGGGAAGGTTTCACAAAATCAAGCTTATGGGTAACTTTCATTTTCTCCTTTTGTCTTCACTTTGTTGTTATTGTCGTTGACCTCTCCAATGAAATCACAAAACATTGATTTACTCAACACAAATGTCCATATGACTTCATGCAAATTGCTCCAGTAATAATCCCATTTAAGGTCAATTAAGTTGTTTTGATCTGTACTATGTAGCTGCATGGAATAGCTGTTAAGAATTATTGATCGAACCTTAGTATAATTTTCTCCAATGAATTCCATGATGATCAGACTTTGTATAATTGATTGATATCGAGTGCACGACATGTTTGATTCATCTTTCATTTTATTTGCAAATTCTTAGGTACGAGTCAAAGTTTATCAAAGATATTGTTAAAGTGATTCGTGATAAGCTAAGTCGCGCACACTTGAGCGTTGAATCAAAACTAGTTGGAATCCATTCTCTGGTCAACCGCATCAATTTATGGTTACAATATCCATCACATGATGTTGGTATACTTGTTGTTTATGGGCTGCCTGGAATAGGGAAGACAACCATTGCAAAATGTGTTTACAATTCAAACTTTGAAAGTTTTGAAGGAAGTAGCTATGTTGAAAGTATCAGAGAAACTGCAAGTCATCCAGTCGGCTTAGTTCAAATACAAAAGCAAATTCTTTATGATATTTTAAATGGGAAAAAAGAGAAAATACACAATGTTAGTGAAGGAATAATTAAGATTGGAAGAGCCATAAGCTTTAGAAAAGTTCTTCTTGTTCTTGATGATGTGGACCATATGGACCAATTAGATGCAGTATTGAGGATGAAAGATCAATTTTATCCTGGAAGTAAAATAATCATAACAACTAGGCGTGCAAGGTTGCTAAAGGCACATGAAGGTATTACGGTGCATGAAGTTGGACCTTTGGGTTTCGATGAATCATTGGAGCTCTTAAGCTGGCATGCTTTTGGCCAGGATCATCCCCTTGAAGGTTATGAGAAATATTCTGAAGAAGTCGCACGACACAGCGGAAGACTTCCATTAGCTCTCAAAGTTTTGGGTTCTTCTCTTTTTGGGGAACCTAAGCGTGTATGGAAAAGTACATTGGAGAAGTTAGAAGTTATTCCAAATGGTGAAATCATGAATAAATTGAGAATAAGCTACGACTCTTTACAAGATGACCATGACCAGAAATTATTCCTCCATATTGCTTGTTTCTTTATTGGAAAGAATGAAGATTTCATTGTCAAAATACTAGATGGATGTGATTTCAAGACAATCTGTGGCATTCAAAATCTCAGAGATAGGTGCTTGGTGGCAATTGGTAAGGACAACAAGTTGTATATGCATGACGTGATTCGTGACATGGGACGAGAAATTGTTCGTCAAGAATCGGATGAGCCTGGGAATCGTAGCAGATTCTGGCGCTTTAAGGATTCTTTCGAAGTATTGAGAGAAAAGAATGTAAGAAATGTTCAATGTGTGTGTGTGTGTGTGTGTGTGTTTCTTTTTCTCTTGTGCTAATTAACCAATTGTTTTCCCGATTTCTTTTATAGGGTACGCAAGCAATTGAAGGTCTTATGTTGGACATGCATGAACTGCTTGCAAACAGTCCCATAAACTCAAACGAGAATGTCTTAGAAACCAATTCATTTGCAAGGATGCACAAATTGAAACTGCTCTGTCTTAGACGTGTACGACTGGACGGATGTTATGCAGAACTTCCGACAAGGTTAAGATGGTTGTGGTGGCTTGAATTTCCTTTGGATTCAATTCCTGTTGATTTTTCTTTGGAGAAATTGGTATTTCTTGAAATGCAATATAGCAACTTGAGACAACTCTGCAAAAGAGCAAACGTATGTTACTCTACGTTTTTCAATTTCTTTTCCTTCTTTCCTTAGGTTTTAATTCTTTAATTAATTTCATATGTTGGAATCAACTCCTAGTTATGTTTTTCTTTGCTTGTTTTTATTTGTTTCCACAGTTTCTTCCATCGTTGAAGATCCTTGACGTCAGCCATTCTCATGGCCTCACTGAAATCATTGACTTCTCACTTTGCCCCAAATTAGAGGAATTGATTCTTGTAGATTGCACCAGCCTGATTGATGTTCATGAATCCATTGGAAACTTGGAGGGACTTGTGTACTTGAATATGAAGGATTGCAAGAATCTTAGGATGCTTCCGAGGAACATGTGCATGCTTAAATCACTTGAAACACTCATTTTATCTGGCTGCTCAAATTTTAATGAGTTTCCAGTGGAGATGATGAAGATGGAGTCTCTGAAAGTTCTTAAAATAGATGGAATTCCAATAAGTGAACTATGGCCAGAAAGAAGTTCAACTATCTTGAGTTCTTTTCCTTGCTCTTTAGTAGAGTTAAGTCTCAAGGGGTGCAATCTTTCTAATGATGCCTTTCCTAGAGATTTTAGTAATCTATCCTCAATAAAAATACTATATTTAGATGATAATCCAATTTGTAGCCTGCCAAATTGCATTAGAGATTTAACGAGGCTTGAGAAACTCTCTTTCGGATTTTGTACAAGGCTCGAATCGCTTGTGGGATTGCGAGAATTCAAGTCGATAGATGTATGGGGATGCAGATCATTAAAAAAAGTAACATTCCAATCGCTTGTGGGGTTCGAATCGTACGATACATATAATCGACATTTGGGCTTTTACAAAGATGCAGTTGTGTGGCAGTTTAGTTACAAGCTAGAGCCTATTGATCGAGTTGATGTGAAAATGATCAAACTTTTGTGCTTGTGCAACTTGGAATCCATGCCAGCTGTTCGAATGCTTTATCCATCAAAAATCGAATTGGTCCCCGTCCAGGTGCGCCTCTCTTTCTCTCTCTCATAAGTCTTAAATATATAATGGGAAAGAAATGACTTGAGTAATGTTGTGATGAATGTGGCAAATACATAGGGACTGTACGAAGGTGGTATATTCAGTACGTTTTTTGTTGGGAACGAAGCTCCAGGCCGATTCAGCTATAAAAGTACCAAGTCATCGATATCTTTTATTGTCCCTCACGAAATTCGAGGCTTGAACATCTTTGCTACCTATGCAATGGAAAATTCAAATAATGATTCTTCTTACTCTGATGAATATTATGATAATACTGCAATAATAATTAAAGTGAGTAACAAAAGTAAGGGTCAGAGGTGGATTTATGGCCCACAATTCTACGGTATTCCAAGAGAGGGAGAAGATATGATATGGTTGAGCCATTGGAAGATGATGAATGAAACAATATTACAATGTGGAGATGAAGTGCTTGTTTCAGTAAACACGAGACCTTGTTGGTTTCAGTTGAACATGAGACCTTGTCAGTTTCAACTCAAGGAGTTCGGTGTCGAGCTTGTGCAAGAGCACCAGAATATGATGATAAGTAACCTTTACAAAACCAGATCAATTCATACTTATCCATTTGCCATCGGTGGAGATTTGTCATGGGATCATAGGATACTAGGATCATACTATCTTTGCAGTTCACCCATGTACTATGATGAAGAAGACGCAGGTATGTGGTATTGTTGTATTGCAATGAATTATACTCCATCCAAACACTTCCACATCCGTCTGTATTCATTTCAAAAACATAAAATTTGATGTTATTTGTATTACTAGCATGGATTCCGATGAAGAAGACACAGGATGAACCTGATTACACAATTGGAAGGAAAAGGAATCACCTCATCATGGACTCACATGAAGAAGACACAATTGCAAAGAAGATGGCCAAGTTGATGTTGAAATGATCAAACTTTTGGGCTTGTACAACTTGGGATCCTTGCCAGCCATTAGAATGAACGCACCGCTCGGATGCAGTGGTTCAACAGAGGATAGATGGAGTCCCGTCCAGGTTTCTCTCTCTCTCTCTCTCTCTCTCTCGCTCGGGAAATTACAAAGTGCAGTCTATTCAGGGTTAACACTATCGTTAGTGACGATCACTAAATGAGCCGATGCTTCTTATTGTGTGTGGTTTGGCTTTAGCAACGTAGAGAAAGCATACCATTCCGGTTGACGACAGAAAGCCAACGAGGTACCAAAGGCGCCAAGAAGTGAATTGAGAAAAGAGCTACTTGTTAGACGATGATATCATGTTTATCGAGTCAAGTCATCCTGTATGAGTCTCCCTCCTTGTTTGTGTTGGCCTTCATTAACTAACTCAGCAAAGTTGTGATTGTGATGAATGCATCCAAGGATTTTTTATGATGGTAGTGCTTAGTGAAGCTCTTTGAGTTTTCGCATGTGATGCTATGTTGTGCCATTCAAGCGCGGACACGTTCACGCTCGAAAACAGTCAGAAAGCTCTATCAAAACGACTAGAGATTTGAGAACTCAAAACACCTTCACAAGTAATTGATGTCATGCCTCTAAGACATTGCAAGATTCAGTCGACAAGTTGAAGTCCTAGTTTGGTACTGAAGTACTTTAAAAAAAGTTTGTATAAAAAAAAAGCTGGAAGCTTTTTAATGTTTGGTAAACATTCAACTTCAGTTTTTTTACAATTTTGGATGAAAAAAAAAACCAAAAACATAAAGCTACAAAACCCAATTTTGAATGACCTGCTTTTTTTTCACAATTGTTTTACATAAAAGTTTACCAGACACTATAATACTACTTTTTTTTTCCTTTTTCGAAAACACTTTTACAAAAAAATTTACCAAACAGTCTACTGCTTTATTTCACAAGTGCTTATTCTCACAGCAGCAGAAACAGTTTTTTTTCCAAAGCACATCAATACCAAACCAGCCCGAAATATAGTACAGTACATTACAGCGCCATACAAGAACTACAAGGTTGAACTGGATGACTAACGGCACATGGAACTACCAAAATGACACTTGACTTGATAACCTCTATCAAAAATTTCTGTAGATTTTCCAGGAAATCTGAATTGGTTGGAAGGATAGAATCGATAGATGACTTGGATGAATGATCTGATAAATTTCGACACTTAGGGAGATCTGAAAGCTTCGCCAGCATAACGCACATTGCCGAGTTCCTCTTCAATACGCAGAAGCTGTATCCAAATCAAAACACAGATAAAGAGATAATTTCAGTCGCTCTTCAATTCTAATGCTTTGTGCACATTCAGGAAAACAAGTCAAAAGTGGATATGGTGTTGGGGGAATGGAAATGTTTCGGTTTTAACCTGATTATACTTGGCCAACCGCTCACTTCGGCAGGGAGCTCCTGTCTTGATCTATACAGAACAAAATGAAATCGTCAATTTCTGGTATAAATGAAGCCGTATAATAGAGAGTAGTTATAGATATTAGTTAACGAACCTGCCCACTAGCCAAGCCAACAGAAAGATCGGCGATAAAGTTATCCTCAGTTTCCCCACTCCGGTGGCTAACCATCACACCCCAACCTGCAGCTTTTGCGTCGAGTGCTGCCTGAATAGATTCAGTTATTGTGCCGATCTGGTTGACCTGCAATTCAAAGGATGAAAATGAGCTCGATCAAGTTACTCAAATCACAAGGTTAACCATTTAAAGGAAAACAATCGACATGCTTGCCTTTAGAAGTAAACCATTGCATGCCTTCTTCTGAATGGCTTCAGCAATTTTCGTTGGATTTGTGACCAACAAGTCATCTCCTACAAGTTGGATATCAACAGAAGACTGAAGTGAAGACCACGAGCTCCAATCGTCTTGGTCAAATGGATCTTCGATAGACACAATCGGGAATTCCCTAATGAACTCCTTGTACAGCTCGCCAAGGTTCGGAGGCGAGAGCACATGGGCCCCGTCATTTGGTTGTTTCTTAAAGTTGAGATCGTATTTCCCTTTTTTGGTGAGAAATTCTGAAGCTGCAACATCCATTCCTATTTTGATCTGCATCAATGACATTGTTGTGAGTCCGCATAACACATTTCTATAAGAATTTGCAAGAGAGAAATAATGCCAACGCCTACTAGGGTCCTACCTTTCCGGTGTATCCAGCCTTTTCAATAGCATCAATGAGCAAAACTAGACCCTCCCTATTATCCTGCACATTGGGAGCAAACCCCCCTTCATCTCCAACATTGCAAGCATCCTGTCCGTATTTTGCCTTGATAATTCCCTTTAGTGTATGATAAACTGCTCTATGCAATCCAGAACACTTCATCAATTATCAACCATTCAAAAAATGCCAAGAGCATACTAATCAATGGCGATTCAAGCACTTTCTGCTCCATAAACCATATATGCGGAAAATGAATAACAAATCTAACTAACCTTCACTACCCATGCGGAGTGCCTCAGCGAACGAGGATGCACCCACAGGCAAGATCATAAACTCCTGCATTGCCAGATTATTTCCTGCGTGGCTGCCTCCATTTATCACATTGAAAGCCGGGACGGGCATAACAAGCTCCTTCGTTCCTGAAACTTCCTGGATGTGCTTGTACAATGGCACTCCCTTTGCTCCTGCTCCCGCTCTACACACGCTCAGAGATACTCCCAATATGGCATTGGCCCCCAGTTTCGATTTGTTTGAGGTTCCATCGATTTCCAACATAAGTGCATCAACCTCATTTTGATTTCTGAAAAAATGAAAAAAGCAAAAACTTCGGAACTTCATAACCAGCACTCAACAAATATGCCCAAACAACTCATATAAACAAAATCAACATCAAGGCTAACAAGTTAGTGCTGTTTGAGACAGCTTCTGGAATGGCCAAAAGTGCTTTAGTGCTTCTTCAAGAAGCAAATCCCTGTGCTTTCTTCAAAAGAACTTGAATTTTTAGTAAAGATTTTGACATGCTTCTAACAAAAGCACTTCGAGCAAGAGTAGAAGTCCCCGACGGGCTTCCAAGCGGTCCCTTAGTAAATTTTTCCTTAACATTCCTAAAATTAGTGAACTTTTTCTAACATCTATTGCTAAACTCTTACTAATTATAATTAAGAAACGGATTAACTATAAAAGCGATTAAACAAGAATGCTTAAGCTTAATTAACCTGACATCGATGCCAACGAGCTTGGGTCCCAAAATCTCATTGATGTTCTTCACAGCAGTGAGCACACCTTTCCCGCCGTAGACAGCTTTGTCACCGTCTCTTAGCTCCAACGCCTCGTAAATTCCGGTGGAGGCGCCACTGGGCACGGCCGATCGGTACAGATCGTCAGTGACCAGATCAACCTCGACGGTCGGATTGCCCCTGCTGTCGATGATCTGCCTCGCCTTCACCGACTTGACCTTGTACTCCTTGGAGGCCTTGGCGGCCGCGGTGGGCGCGACAGCGACTGAGCATTGGACCGAGCCGGACCGACGCCGGGCCGGGCAGGGGACGGCGGTGGGGAGCTGGGGTCTGGGTTGGGGTTTGGAGGAGAGGAAGGGGTTTTGGAGGAGGTTGGTGGTGGGCTGGGTAGCTAGAGCCATGTTTAGAGAGAGGGAGAGGGATAGAGGAAGTTTTAGAGAGAGAAAAGTGTTTGGAGGGAGAGAGTTTGGGGAGGAGAGATATAAAAGGAGAGAGAAAGCGTGGGAAAATACGTCCGTCGAGGTGGCGATGAATATAATGTGTGGGCTTGTTGGTTGGTGGTGTCGTTTGGACTCGCGGAGACGTTGTGACTGAAGCAGCCAGCTTTGGAGAGATGAAGGTAGATGGCTGTGCGTCACGTGCGTGTATATGCTGAGGTGGCATGTGGGGTCCGTTTAACCACTTTAAATATTTTTTGTCCCGCTTTGAACGAATGAGGATTCCAAATATCCTCTAATCACATTTGTTCATCGTACATTATACGATCAAAAATTATTTAAAATTAAATATAAACAGTACAAAACTAGACATACAATATATAATGAACAAATATGATTAGATGACTCCTAAAATCCTTACGAAGTGAATAATATCCTCATTCGCTCTGGACAACCGACAACGGTGCGTGCATGCAATGCAACCTAGGGCTGGACAAACGGGTACAGGAACCGCGGGTCAGGGCGGGTAATAGAGATTCGGGGCGGGTACGGGCCGGTTCTTGATTTTGTAAAACAGAAACGGGGCGGGCCGGGCCGGGCCGTCGACATTTTCAGTTCGGGCCGATTCCAAAAGTATAGAGAAACGGGTACCCAGACCGGCCCGTTTGTAATTAGAATGGACGAACGAGATTGAATATCATCTCTCTATCCAATCTTAACCGTTCGTTTTAGGTTTCCTTGTCCTATCGAATTCGAGTCTGTCTCTGTCTGTCTCTCTCACTCGAGTCTCTCTCTCTCGCCGTCTGTGAAATTGTGAATCGTCCTCCCCTCCCCTCCCCTCCACCACCCCGACATCACGACGGTCCTGGCGACCACCACGACAGCCCCAGCAACTTCGATGGCATCCTAGACTTACAGAACCCAGCAACTTCGACGGCATCTCTCAATCTCACAGGTAAAAACCTCTCTGTATATAATTGATTTGAGTTTGGTACTCACTTAGTCTCTGATTCTAAATTCTGAACAACCTGTGTATCTTTTAGATGTAGTTGTTGAACAACCTGTGTGCTTTCAGGTTATTCTAAATTTCTAAACCATGCCTTCTAATCATTTTCGTGGTTATACACAAATTACCCTAACATTGTTGCGGGCAATGCCTGTTATTTTCAAGGTAGTGATAGTTCCTTGGATGATTGCATCTATTGGACTGCAATGATGAAGTCGAATTCACCTATTAGACTGCCAGATGCTTAATTAGTTGATTTATCTCCTGGTTTTTCACAAATTGGGTTTCTTTCGTTTTTCTTGTTGTCTTGATTTTCCTTCTTTATAGGTAAATCTTTTTGGCAAGATGGGTAGTTTTGATCTGTCTTTCCTTTTCTTTTGTATAAATATGAAGCACTCGGAGGCCTGTAATCAGCATTCAACAGTTACTTTTTCAGGTTTCTTTGGCCTCGTTTTGAAGAAATTTAGGTGCATTTCTTGGTACGATTTTGTGGGGTTGTTTGCTTGTTTCTTTTGATATTTGATGATCGAGAAAGGAAGCAGCAGCTGATTGGCAAGCAGTGACTACGTGAATCATGCATAAAAAACTTTTCTTAAGCATCAAACAAAATGATGATGTTATTGAATTATTTGCTTTTCTTGGTTTCCATGGCTTGATTGATGTCCCATGTTTGTTTGCCCTTTCTGGCTTAGTGGGGAGTAAAAAAATAGAGGGAAGGTGGAGTTTGATGGAGTTAGGGCCTTGTGCCATGTGCGGGACATAAAAGGAGGTTGACATGGAAAGTAGAAAGTGTCGGCAGTTGCCATGAGATCTTGTAGTTTACCAAGTCGTTTATGTTTTTTTGCATTACTTTCTTTGGGTGGACTGAATGCATTTGCTAGATCTGGATCTGGATCTATCTCAGGAATTCAGTTTCAGTTTTCCTGTGTGTGATCCCATGTTTAGTAATTGATCGATATGGTTTGAGTAAGCTGCCTGATTTAAGTTTTAGGAGTGTTCTGTGCTTCTACTACGTGTTAGTATTGGATAGAGGACAGGTTTATGCGTTTTATGGTTATTACTTATTACATGAATTTCAGTGATATAAACCTGTTATGCAATGCATTGACTTGTGCCGTGCTATGTCATATGTTTTCGGATGTCTGGGACTAATTTGATTCTAGGAGACTAACATATGTTTCTCCTCATGCTATTAAAAAAAAAAAAGAGTTTATCTCCGTAAGTTAGGATTGCTTAATTTTCTTTAATAAGGAATAGATGTTTATGTGTATGCTTTAGGGCAGTTTTATTGATTCTTCATCTTCTTAATGCAGATAGGATAGGAGCATTTCAAAACTGCAATGTAATATGTGTAGTTTTTCCAAACTGGAATCTGTGCAATTTTTTCAAACTGCAATCTGTGCAACAAACATTTTTAAACAAAAAAAAAAGAAGAAGGACCCTTGTACCCGGACTGAACCGGCCCGTTTCAACTGGGCCGGGTAAGGTTCGGTTCCTATTTTCATAATTGTAATGCCCGGCCCGGCCCACCCCGTCTCCTTTAATTCCGGGTCCGGTCCGGTCCCTTCAAAAATGGGCCTGGCCCGGCCCATGCCCAGCCCTAATACAACCTACCACCCGGGTTTTTTTTTAACTAGTTTGGACTTTGGGTCCTAAACCCACAAGAAAATAGTTGTTGTTCATATATGGGCCACGAGGCCCACAACAACACAATGGAACGAGGGTAAAGTGGCAGTTAAATGTAGAAAAGGATAAACTTTCAGTCGCTATTTCGAGAGAGACTTACATTAGACGGCGTATAAGCCCATTTATCTTAGAAAGTTTATAATGTAATTGTAACAGAACCACATAGTGCTACTAACTCACGTATTAAATAGTTTAAATGAATGACATGATTGATACTTTATTAACCTAAGAGTGTACTAATAATAAAAACTTCACGTTAAGTTTATGACATATCATTGATTGTTACGTATTATGTTTATGACAACAAAGTTAAGAATGAAAGATTTTTCATTGTGCCAAGAACACAGCCCGCTACACCAAATGTCTTCATAGATTCATATTAGTGGTTGAATATTTTTTTTTCCAAGTATTCTAACACATATTATGATATTGGTAAGTCGAATAGTGTTCACAACACACTAAAAAATTTCTTGTTAAGAAGGATTAAATTTATAAACACGTGTCAGTAAACATATAACCCACAAACATCACAAACAAAATGGACGTGGAAGATTTAAACTCATTGAACCGGCTCTCCCTTTCTCAGATGAAAAATAGATGGAGGTGGATACTGGATAGACGGGTTTGCCACTTTGCCCTCAAAAGTAGATTCTGGATAGACCGATGATTAATTCGCGGTTATGAATATGGTTAATCGCGTCTCTCAAATGAGAACAATAGAAAGTGCTAAATTCCAAAAGAAAAAAAGAATCCCAAACTCTCAAATGCATAAGCTGTAAAGTGGCGGACTCGTAATTCATCAAAACGAAACATACAAGCTTTGGCTCAGTTCACAACTATCAGAAAAATGTGAATTCTAAACGATGGAGCCTGACAAAATAATTTGAGTTCTACTACTTGAGAAAGGTACAAGCAAGAAACAAGAAGAGGTACACTACGAGTGAAGTTACAAGTTCAAGGGTCCAAGTCGGGTGCAAGAGCATTGATGGAATATTTGGGACCAAAACCGAGCCGCATACCCAACCAGTGACAAGAGCTCCAAGTCTGCAAAAGAGGCAACGTGTAAGTATCGAGGAGAGTGAAAGAAGAAAGCAGACAACCATGGCTACTGTCAAAACTTACCCAAAAATGGAAGCTCTGGCCAGGCTCTTCGTCTTCTCGTTGAGGAAATAGATGCAAGCTGCCAAGGAGACCGCCACCTGTAGTAACAAATATTTCGATTATATCCAAATTCCAGAAAAAGGGGGCACCAACATTGCAATCTATTTTCTACGTGCTTAAATGCGAATTATAGTGTTTTAATCAAGATCAACAACGAGGAAGGGTGCATTTATCTAGGATGATGGAGAAGCACGGAAGGATGGGGAGGATATATCTTATGGAAGAAAAACGACTTAAAGATCCCAATGTTGGATTCAACAAAAGAAGGTAGGCATTTGCTCTGTACTTCGAGAAATGTCTAAAAGTCTAATTGTGTCAGCAAGGCATGCTTCACAAAGAGACTGAGGCAATGCCACTACCATAATCTATTCCAAACCGTTTGTGCTCATCATATGACGAGAGCAACTCAATCAAAGATATCATCCACATTGTGAACAAACGAAGATGTCTCATGAACGGCTTAAAGGATATCGAAGAACAGCACACCAAAAAAACAATGTCTAACTAAGTAACTGAGAGAGTAAACCTCTTCCTCAAACTTGCACAAATCCGTCACAAATAAAACAAGTTTCAAATCAATGCTTCCAATAAAGGATGCACTAAGGACAAGCCGATATTAGCCTACACATTCAATTACCATGACTGAAGGTTTCACTTGGATAACAGAAAATGACAAAAATGGCTACAGGTATGATTAAAAGATATAAGGCCATTCGAGCCTTGGCAATCAGAACAAACCTGAAATGCAGGTCCACCTTCAGCTGAGTTCATGATACTCCAGCCACCCATGAACGCAAAGAGGAACAATCTTCTAAAAATAACTTCAACAGGTGGAACTTCCACAAAATTGAGCAGGTTCTTAACCCAAGGCGGAGACTCTTCAACTTTCTTTTTCAACTTGCTCTTCAAATTAATTTTTGTTTTCTTCCTCTGCTGGAAGCTGGTCATCAAGATTTTCTCAAAAGCAGCTTCAATTGATTCTTCGCTTCTTTCATGTCCAGCATACTGTTGTAAGAGAAAATTGCGTGATCCCCAAATTTCTTCCTCAGACGCATCATAGGTCACACCAAGACGTTTATACGGATCCCAAACACTGATTCTAGGGAATTTTGGAGCATTTCCTACAGAGGCAATAAAAATGTGAAATGAGCAAAGGTCAGCTGTCTACTTATCCAGGCAGAACTCTCAAGTCAGATATATTAAACCACTAAGTACTGGTACTAGTACTACATATCCAACGTAAGTTCTAAGTATCGGGTATAATAAAAAAGATTTATCTGTCATGCTCGTGTTTTAATCATTCACCACATAACACAATTGTTAAGAGTAAAATTGGCAATTCCTAAACAAAATGCAACCGATTCACCCCCCTCTAGGTTAAACTAGTACCCATCCTAGAACTTTCAACAATAGATAGCTGCCATTCACCCAAGGGGCGAAAAAGAGCAGAGTGAGACAACAACTACTTGATTCTCAATGCTCAAAAGAACCTTGCTTCGCAATTGCCATCAACTCGATTTCAACTAGCAGGAGCAAAAGTTTGAGTCTTTTATCCTGACTTCAAAATCTTGTGTCCTAAAATCTAAATTCTGGGTCTGAACAGTGAAATCAGGCAACCAAATTACAATAAAAAGAGCTAAGCCAGAAACGAATTTTACCTCCATAAGATGTACCAGCAGCAGCACATCTAGGAGCTCGTACAACGGAGCAACAAGTTCGCAGCTTCTTCGAATTTTCGAGAAATTTACTGCAAGAAAACATCCAAATCAATAGATATAATCACAGATATATACATATAAACAGGGAGGAAAGAGGGGAGAGAGAAAGTACAGTTTGTGGCCGAGGAAAGTGGTGGTGAAATTGGGGGAGGAGATGGAGAGGGAGGCCATGGCTTTTTTTCTTGGGGAGGTCTGCGAACTGAGAAAACCCTAATTCGAATGGTGGTTGTCCGCCATGGTTTCCTCCGAAGCTGCAAGCCAAGAGGGGGTTTTGGGGGTGGCTGGGGTGGGGATGGAAGAGGAGTAACGATATCCGTTGCTGCCTTGTATATTTCAACGGAGTGAGCCGCCCCCAACTACCTTGTGCAACGATGCGCACTGCGCACCTATTCTTTTTGTTTATTTACGTCAGTGCCCCCCCCCCCCCCCCCCCCCCCGAGAATCAATTTTATTTTTCATTTTTAATAAACGATATTATCTACTCTAATAGAAGAGAATATACTTAACCTCACAATGGGTTAGCAATAATGCAGTTCAAATTTGTTTTTGGCAAAAATCGAACCTCTTATTTACAAGTGAAGATGAATGTCACTAGACCATAGTACTAAGTGGCATCCTATCTCATTATCTTCATTAAATTCAGTTAAATCATTGTGGCATTGATATCAATAAGCCTTTTGGTGAGAGGGGGCATCATTGGTGTAGATTTGGAGTAGTCGCGGGGGAGCCGGGGGTGGGGGAGTATCCGCCGGCGGCGGGTATGATATGCATGAGATTGTAGGGTGAAGATGGGAGCGGTACTTGAAGGTAGTAAAATGAAAATTAAGTGAGAATTATCCTATTTCCGCCGATGAAAATCCCCAGATATTAAGTCGCACCAGTGCAGTAAAACGATTGTACAACAATGTAGAGCTGAGACAATCTTTGTACATCAAATTTATTTCTTCTTTTTGTTGTTTCAACTTTGTATATGCTTGATATCGAGGGCCGCATGTAAGTCAACAGTCTACGGCACTGCGCGGTTCATATTCCGCTGCGCTACAGAGTCTGGACCGTGACGCTTGGCACCGCCTTTACACGGAGGAGCACACCATTGTCACAGCTTAGCACCTTGGTCGAGTTGAGCAAACTGCTGCCGCAAAACCCTTCGCATGACCTTATTTGATGCTGTTCTTGGAAGAGACGGGAGAGGAACAACTTTGGAAACCTGCACGGCCGAAGGAAAAAGTCAGCAAATTATCCATAAACATACAAATGTAGGGCATGTTGTTTGTTAACTCGGAGCAGAGGATCGGTACCTTGAACAACGGATTTAGTTTCTTCTGCACGGCTGAATTGAAGGACATTCTCAACTGATTCAAGTCTGCAGTTGGGTTATCTGAGTCCCTGAATACAACAGCAATTACTAGCTGCTCAGGCCCGCCTCCAGCAAGCGGCACTCCAATCGCAGCTGTCTCGAGAACATCGTTATCAACTGCATTACAGATTCGTTCAATCTCAACCGAACTAACCTGGAAAATGAAAATGGAGTGCATCAGGGCAAACGCACTGTGATTATAACTAGTGAGTTAATTTCAGGCTAGGCTGTATATACTGAACTTTATGTCGGAGGGTTTAGGTCAGATTTCATGAGCATCCGTATCCCAAATATTGAATTTCATTGTGTGTTACTCTCCAAAAGTAATGCCTACCTTGATGCCCCCAAGATTCATTGTATCATCTGCACGACCGTGGGCATGGTAGTAACCTCTAGACGTCCGTTCAAACACATCTCCATGCCTCCTTAGCACCTGCATTTTGGAAAATCTATAAATTTTTATTGAGCTTACATGGAATATTGGTACGAAAGTGAAGCAGAAAGTTGCTTTACCTTTCCATTCCAAATTGGCATTCCCTTGAAATAAACGTCATAATGATTAGCATTCAGTAATGTACTAGAAGCTCCAAACATGACGGGATCAAGTGCCAATTCACCAACCCCGGGCTCATTTTGCGGCTGCAATAGAAGATGTAACTTTCTACAATAAGTATGCAAAGCGTGACCATGCAAAAAAGTTGCTGCAATTTGAAAAGTACAGACGCAAAATTTCTTCGAATGTGAGGTATTTTGGTGCTTACAATAGGAACACCGTCATTGCCAAGAATATACAAACTGCAGCCCATAGCTGGTGTGCTAAAAGCAGCCAACGACTGAGCCTGCAACAACGATCCAGTAACAAAACCACCACCAATCTCTGTACCACCACAGTACTCAATGATAGGCTTGTAGTGAGCCCTCCCCATCAGCCATAGGTATTCCTCTACGTTTGATGCTTCGCCCGTGGATCCAAAGCAACTATCACATTTCATAGGAAGGAAAGAAAGAGATTATGGCTTGATCAACGCCAATGGCAAAAGATCATTACTGACGTAAAACATATTTCATTCAAAATGCAATGCAAGAATCCAGATGTTCAAACTAATATGGTATATACCAAGGAATATAACTAAAACTTACCGAATGGCAGACCAATCATAGCCGTAAGGAGAATTTGTACTTTTCCATGACCGAACAATGCTCGGGATTACACCAAGCATTGTTACTTTGGCATCCTGGCAGATTGCAAGAGTTTTAGTTCTAAGAAAGTATATACAACTAAAAATCATATAGATAATTAATGAGAATATCTTATCATATATGCGCATTTTCTATCATGCCAAAATACTTTTAATTTACTGTTCCTAGCATATAACAGAGCTAACTACCTGAACAAACTTGGCAAAGCCGGATCCAAGTGGAGATCCATTATATAAGGCAATGGAAGCTCCATTTAACAATGAAGCATATACCAGCCAAGGGCCCATCATCCACCCAAGATTTGTGGGCCAAGCAACAACGTCACCTATACGGATGTCCATGTGACACCAGGCATCTGCAGCAGCTTTGAAAGGAGTTGCAAGGGTCCATGGGATTGCCTTTGGATCCCCTACAGAACAGTTAAAGCCCTAAATTAGGACTGTTGCTGGAAGTCACATAACCGTTGGCTAATTTGAAAACTTAAATTTATCCACAACTTGACAAATTTTTCATTCGTGGAAAAGCAACATAGAATTATTGCAGGGCTAAGGGGCTAAGTTAAGTTCAACGTTCAAATTACCAGTAGTTCCAGATGAGAAGAGAATATTTGTAAATGCTTCTATGGGTTGTTCTACAGCAGCAAATTCATTGTCTCTGAAGATATGAAAAGGAACAATCCAACAGTGGTATCAGAGCCTGTTGATAATTAGATTCTTTCAAGATAATTATGTAATAAGTCAAGTTATTTTAATGTACACAGACAGCACTGACAAACTTAAAGAGGATCCCATCAGAGACAACAAAATCGAAGGAAAACTGGTCCATAAACAAGAATGGAGATGGAACGAAACAACCTAATGTTGCCTGTCCAAATGTCATATTGGCTAGTTCACACACAATGGTATGCCAAGATTTTGTAATCATCCTGAATCATGCAGATTTCATAAAGGAAGAAAAAATAGTGCATACTTGAAATCTTTTACTGTTTCTAGAAAATCATGCCAGGAAATGTCACCATCACGCAATTTTGTGCTAGAACTGGAACCTTCAGTAAGAATAACGATTGCCATAGGAGACTCTGCTGCCACAATTTTACTGCACAATTGAAGCTAAATGTGAGACGCATTGTCTGGGAAACGAAAACATGAAACATTCTATTTCAACTCATAGCTAGAGTACTTCACCTATACAAGGGCAGATTTTTCTCGCCGCGTTTTATTAGATCCTAACCAAAAGAAAAGAAAAAACAAAGATTAAGAATTTGAGACTTAAAGGACTAGATTTGTAAAAGTCAAGTTTTCCTTGTTCAAGTTGGAAACTAGATCATGAATTGAGACTCAAAGAGCTACCAGTAAAACAAGAGAACTGTTTCCGAGTGACTTATACTAATACCAAAAACAAAGAAAATCAAACTACAAACAAAATTGGAAAACAAGGTGGCGGTGTTTCATTCAAAACTACCAAGTCCTTTTTATGTTGAAGCAGAAACATAAGACATGGAAAGAAAAAAAAAAAGGAAAGGAATAAGGACAAAAATATGGTGACTATACATATATAACCCTAAAGAAACTGAGGCAATATCAAATTTGTGCTGTAACAACCAGAACAAAAATCATCAAGTTAGATGTAAAACCCGAAAATGATTCAGTAATTTCAAGTGGAAGAAACAACAATGGAGCTAGTGTATGACATACATGGTGAATTGAAGCTAGCAAAAAAGAGACTTCAACAATCAATGACAGAAACAAATGATATAATTCCATAACAGAGGAAAGCCTTGTTACCTATTTCTCATAGCATCCATGTCAGTACAACAATATCCCACTAATATCTTGAAATTGAATAGAATACTTTTGTATCCTAACATAAAACAAAGGTATAGACCCACACCCTCCAGTTTACACATCAAGAGGATCGAATAGATTATGGAATTTTTTTTTAGAAGAATAGATTACGGAAAAATGAAAAAGTAACATGCAATGTTTTAGGTTATCCAGTGAAAAGATGGACCTGGGTAAATATGGCTTTTGCCTCTGATATTTTAAGTCTTGTTGATATTTCAGGAGGAGCAAAACTATCAGCAATTGATACAACGACATATCCTGCCAGAACAATAGCCAGGTAAATAGCTATGGAATTGACATGCATCGGCATATCAATTGCGATTGCAGAGCCTTTCTCCAAACCCAGTGCTTTTAGCGCGTGTGCAACTAACCTGCATATTGTAGCACCAAAAATGTGTTAAACAAAACTCTTCTCTTTATAAATGCATAAATACACATGTTCCCCTCTGTGAGTATTTCCCCTTTGTTGTGTGATAGGTGCAAATAAATAAGTAAACATATATTAAATCTCAAAAAGATTTCAACATGACAAAACTTAGATGATCAAAAGTAGCATACCAAACCTCTGAGCGCAATTCTTTAAGTGTCATCTTATTCAAAGGCAGATCATCATTTCCTTCATTGCGCCATATCACCATGGTATCATTCAAGCTCCTCTTACGATTTACAATCAAGCAATTTTTGGCCGGATTCCCAAATGCTCCAGGAAGCCATTGACCTCCAGGAACTAACAAATACCCATCTCCAGACAAATTCTCGCGTAAAATGCATTGAGGAGGTGTATAAAAGGATGCATTCATCTCATCTAGTAGTACAGTTTTCCAATAAACCTGTCAAACAAAGACAGGAATCAGATATGTGAAATGAGTACCAAAGCAATAAACATCTCAGCGTCCGATAAATACTACCTCAGGGTTTGACAACGAAAATTCCTGAAGATCCGAAAAGCTGGATATGGGATCCCTGTATCTGGAACCCAATAGCTCTTTTCCCCTCCTCTCAAGTAGCTGGCCAACATTTGTTAGTCCTGCAGTCTCCCTTATCACACAAAAAGAAATGCACTTTCAGAATTTATTATCAAAATCTCAGTGTAAAAACTTCAAAGTTTCCTACTTTAACAACCCTCTAAACTCTAATGGCTTCATTTGTCACACGTGATTCATCGCCAAGAAAAAACTGTCAACAATTTTCCCCAAAACAACTTTTCCAAGGAACCAAACACTCCCCATAAAAGAAATGGCGCCGCTTTCATTAAAAATTGAAGTGCTTCCTGGAAAAGCACATGAAAGTCAGAGCATTTATAACCCAAAAGCATCTTTTTGGACAAATTTAGCGGCTTAGTGCTTTTGCTGCTCTGAAAGTGTTTTTGGCCAAGCACTTCCAAAATGGCCCTGACTTTCCTAATTGTTGCTACGCTCACAGGCGTTTCGTCACCTAGGAATTACAGAAATCTTTTCCAGGAACCAAACACACCCTTTAAACTCTTCTGGGAAGCAGTTATGTTCGTAAGAGCTTTTGCAGAAAGTGCTTTGGTTAGAAGATGGCGCAACTTTTACTAAAAGTTCAAGTCTGCTTCCTAGAAAAGCACTTGAAAGTAAGTGCACGTATAACCCATAAGCATTTCAGCTTTTTCTGTGAAATTATCCCACAAGCGTTTGTTGCTCTGAAACAGAAAGTGTTTTTGGTCATTCTAAAACCGCTTCTAAACTATCAGAATTTCCCAATAGTTAGTTTGTTCGTTATGCTCACAGGCGTGTTTCATCACCAAGGAAACACACAAATTTTTCCAGAAAACAACTTTCCCGGGAACCAAACACTCCCTCCAAACTTTGTAAGAAAATAATTTAACTCCAAAACTAAAAACCAAATATCAAACTCTATTTCTGGGTTGGAGAACTAACGGGTCAGGCATCCAGGCGGGCGGGTCGGGTCCGAAGTCCTTGTAGCAGCCGTAGTACAACATCCGGTGGAAGGAGAAGGGAAGTTCGGGGCTGAGGACGTGCGCAGTGATATTGCGCCACGTCTCCGGAGTGGCAGCTCCGTTATTAGCGATGATATCAGTCAAACTTCCATGGAGTCTTTTCGCAGCACCCGATTCGATCCCCAGATCTTCGATGTCGGAAATTGTAACGCCGTCCAGGCTCTTACACGCCATCATCTTCCGGCCACCGTCGCCAATAATTAGAGAGAGAGAGAGAGAGAGAGAGAGAGAGAGAAGAGAGCTAAGCTGGTGAGCTGGGTAGGTTGGGGTGGTGGCTGGGGGTGTCAGGTGTGGATGGGTGCGTGTACAAGATAACTTGAGATTTTTCAGCAACCGTGTTAATTCATCACGTGTCGTTATATAAATGATAAAATATATGTATTAAAAAATTTAAATTTTGAATTCTTTTTTTATTATTTTTATAAAAATACGTGATTTATCATTTGTATTTTTCCGTCATGATTAAAAAAATTTTAAGATAACAGCTTCTACTATGTTGTTGGTTGGTTCATTTTTCAATTTTTATTTTTTTTGTTCTTTTGTTTGTGCTATGTCGTTTCATGGGGAATCTTGTGCGTCTTATGCACGAAGCTGTTCTCTGCTGCGGTGTTCGGTGTTCCCTTGGTCACGTCGTGCATGCATCTTATCTGCTTTTATAATTTGATATAATTAGGGAGATGATTTATGAATTTTAACTAAATTGGAGTGGTATCTTAATTTTAGCTTAATTAAAACAATAATTTATGAATTAAAAATTTGTGAGCATTGGTTCTTGAACTTAAAATTCGTAAGTTTTAGTCTATGAACTTATTTTAAAATGGGACAATGATCACTTTGACTAAATCCATTAGGCTTTCCATTTTTTTGTCTATTTAAACTCTTTATTTTTTGTTGGTTCAAATTATAAAAAAAAAAAAAAAGAAATCTTTCTTTTTTGCGGAACCTCTAACACTTAAAATGTCATTGCACTCCATTGTGGTAAGTTCAGCAACCAAGACTCATTGATTTTAAATTTAAGATCGTTGCTCCAATTAGTTTAAAGTTCAGAGACCATTACTCTAATTTTTTCTTATAATTTTATCGGTCTTATGACTCGCACGCGCTGTCAATGGTTCTTGTTGCAGGCACCCACGCTGATAAACTGTTTTCTTGCCGTAGTTGAAGTTCTGGTCTGAGGAGAGATTTTTCAGTGTAACCGGCACACGAGATGGTACATCACGTGTCATTATACAAATAGTGGGATATGTGTGTTAAAAATTTAATAACTTGAAAAATAAAATTTCCCACTACTTACATAAAAACACGTGGTATACCACCCGTGTTCTCGTCACAATAAAAAATTTCTCCCAAGGAGGAGATGTTTAAAGCATATATAGGGGCCAAATGCCCACGCCATAACCTCAAGGTAGTACAAGTACTAAGTTATTGCCGTCGCACAAATGCTGTTTTACACGTCATGTACAAGCTTTCGACCAGGAAGAACACGAAACAATTTACAAGCTACTCAGTCGGATCCAGGAAGAAGCTTTCGACCAGACTGCGCTGACGTGCTGCTTGTGCCAAAACGTCCAGCCGCTGCCGGGATGATTCTTGATGGCGAAAGGACCTCCGCAAAAGATAAATTGTACGAATCTGCGCCTAAACGGCTTTGTAACCATCCCTTGCTTCCTGAGAACCCATCTGCTACTGTCCAACAGTTCTTAAAGCCTAGATTAGTCAGTGCTCTTGCAACTAGTTTTCCTGAATCCGAGTACCTGTTTACGCGAAACAAAAACAAAAACGAAAGCAATGTCATAACTCATAATTTAGCTACTTAGTATGATCCAGAGAGCAATATCTATGTCAGGTAGTAGTTTTAAGTGTTGGAGCTTAATACGAAAGAACTCACGTGTCAAGGATCACGATGTTGGAGCCTTTGTTAACTCTCTTGAGGTAAGAAATCTTCAGAGCGGCTATCTCTGCCTCTACTTTCTTCACGTTTCTGACAAGGCCTCGCAATTTGTTCGGTAGTTCTTCCAAACTGGAAAGAAAAAAAAATATTTGAGGCAACGAAAAGTTCATAAATGGGATGCAGAAAGGGTACAAATTAGAGGATTGAGGATGCCGGGGAGAAGTTACTCACGGAATGGCGATCATTTTGTTTTTGGCACTCGATGGTAGGCGGGGAATGCCTGCCTTGTCTTTGTCCTTCTCTGGTCGAATATCGATCAAAAGGTAATTCTTTGTCGATACGAGATCAAGGGTTTGAGCAGGAGTAAGAGAACCTAGAGTTAGTACAACACAAAACCATAGCACAATTAGTCCATCCCAGCTTCACAATACATGAGTTTAGTAATAGTACCATCCAAACCAAAATTTGTTTCGAATGTGTTAAGTAAGCAAACCTAAATTTAAGTACTTGAATTTGAAATTGACCGAGATGGTGCATAAATACAGTTATACATGCTATTTCAAGAAGAAGACGCCGTTATTTATTCTTGTTTCGAATATGTTTACTGTTCTACAGACATGAAGCAATTCCATTTTGTAATAAGCTTGTATACCTTGGTAACCACGGAAGTTAAAAGAGAGAGCAGACCAGACGGGAGGAAGGAGGAGGTACGCGAGGAATAAAGCCCCAGCAGTTCCGGCAATCACAATAGGATCTGTAGATGAGATGGTCTCAATAGTTGACGAAGCAATGGGCTTGACCTCTTCGATTGCTTTGGTGGTCTCCCCTGCTGCATCAGCTACCGTCTGAGACCAAATCGATCTTTCAGTCAGCGTATTTAATTTAAGTAAACGGAGTGCTTTGTACACAAGTCAACCTTACAATCATCCATTTCCCAATGAGCAATGGATTTTGCAGTGTCAATTTTTTTCGCATAAAAGTATATGGAAATGTTTTAATCCTCTACTAGAGATGAAGACTGTTGCATAGTGAACCGCTTCCGACCACATTATATTGATGAGAAAGTTTCCTGACATAGTGAACCTAAAACAGCTACATTCAGCGGTGTTTGTATCTCAGTTGGTTAAGAACTTGAGAGCATTCTCCCTTGCACCCGAGGTCCGAGTTCAAAACTAAAGTTGCATTGCTTAGGTACTCAGAAATCAAATCTCAATTCGAAGTTCGAACCACACTAACCACTTATCTGAAAAATTAAGTTAATCAGCAAACCCCTTGTCATTGCATATGCAGTGATGCTCTAAAATCAAGCAATTCATTGGGCTTTTCACTAATTTTTCGGCAGATCATTGCAAGTGGAAATTAAGTTGTTAAAGAATAAACCTTTGCAGCACTGAGAACAGGCTGTGTGTCAACCCCAGCGCCTTGGATTGCTTCTTGAGCAATCTTCGCAACCTCGGAAATTGCCGGAGAAGCAATCTTCAGCGCCTGCTCTCCGGCCTGTTTCGCAATCGGCAAAGCCACATTAATGCCGGGCTTCACTGCATTCAGAACAGCTTCCAGAACATGTGCCGTGCCGTCGAAAACGGTCGAACCCACTTGCTGTATCTGATCAATCGTCTGCTCCACCTGCCAATTCAAGCAAACAAAACAAGAGAGGTCAGAACTTTGAACAATTGGCGGCAAAAAACAAGAAAGATCAGAACTTTGAACAATTGGTGGCAAACCCAATTCAAAGAAAGCAACTTTATACAACTCTTACTTCAGTGAGTGAAGAGACAATCTGGTCCTTGGAGAGGCTGAAAGCTTTGGCTTCAATGGGGGAGGAGAAGAGGGCTAAAAGGGAGATTGTGGTTGATGTTGGTAGGGAAACAGAGGTGGGTCCAAATTTGGGTGGCTTGAGAGAAAGTTTGGGTGTGGCCGGAGATGGTTGAGGCAGGGAGGGTCTTGGGGCGGCGGAAGCTCTGATGGCCATCTCCACCGCCATCTCTGCCACCTCTCACTCGGTCTGAGTGGCAAAAGTTTGAGTTTATTTTGGATGGATAACAAGGATTTCTTATGCGGTGAGAAATAAGTGGACAAGAATAGATAAGGAACTTTACTTTTTGGCCAGTGATAAAATGGCTTTCTGCCATTGGCTAATGATACCTACGTGGCATTTATTGTAAAGGACCCCATACCAAGCAAATCCTACGTGGCATATTTTGGTAGTTGGAGGAAATTGATCCTCCCCGGATTCATTACGTAGAGATTCTAGGAATTCTCACCTCTAAGTAATTTATCATGTATCGTGTAATTAAAAATTATTTGACTTTTAAAATTTAAAATTAAACACAAATAGTATATAACGAAAACTAATCGCACAATATACGATAAACGGTTGAAATGTGAAAATCCTTAAAATCCCCACATAAGGATCCGGAGAGAATCCATTTCCGTAGTTCGAGATGAATGAGGATCATGTCTCTTTTTATTTATTTATTTTTTTTTTGAACGAGGAGACCTGATCTCTCAACCAGTGGCGTAGCCAGAAATTATTCGGTGGGTGGGCTAAGTTAAAATTATTATTAGGAAATCAAATTTTTAATCCTATGTTGCCTACATAAAGTTATATAATTGTAAAAACTTAAATGTAGTAATTTAAAGCAAGAATTTTATGCTATGTTTTATGGATTTCTAGCCTTCAAAACTTTCAAGTGAATAAAATAAGGAACTATTTGTGGTATAGAAGTTTTAATTTATTACTATTAAATATAATATTGGTTAAAGTGACGAGTTTATTTAACATCTATTACTCTTATTATCCTTAAAAACAACCTTACTAATAAAAAATTCATTTATTAAGGGAAATATAACAATTAAAAATTATAAACTAATTCAACAATTAATATTTTTAAACTTGAAGAACCGAACTCTCTGTGTGCTATAGCCTTGTACTGTTCTCTGCCCTTGCTCTCAACTAAGCAGTATAGCTTATACAGTACGGATATATGAACCACAAAACCCATGGGCCTTGTTTGGATAATTAAAGATGTCTGCAGGGTGCATTTTCATAAGTTGCCAATCAACCCTACATCAAATTTGAACAATCTAAATCCTCTATTTTTTTAAGTTGCACTTCAAACTCATAAATTATTTTTGCAAAAATTGGCCATATCGAAAATATTTAAGTCATCTAATTGCGTTTAAAGAAATTAACAAACTGTAACAACCCGTCCCGAAAATTTTTATTCGACGTTATGAAATGACTATTATGCCCTTGAGTTCGGGCGAATGTTATGCTGAGATTATTAATTTTGGGCCAATTGGAAAATTATCCTAGTTATTGAGGGCCAATGAAAATATGAGAAAAATAATTGTGATTGGGTCTTGGTCCACACCTCCACCACCGACACTCTTCTTTCTCTCACATCTCTCAAACTCTCTCGAACCCTCTCTCCCGTATCTCCCTCATCCCTCACCCTCCTGTGAACACACACGCTAGTCACCTTCATCTCCCTTATCATCACCATCACCCTGGTGCTCTCAAAAACGAAGAAAGAACACCCAAAACCCAGGCTCCGACGACTCCGGCGACTTTCGAGCCAATTTCCGGCCAAACCACGGCGAGTTGGCCGGCTTGCAAGGTATCAATCTCTTCGTCTTGTCAAGTACTACGATTTTCCTTTTTTATTTCACCCAATTTCGTTGAGTATTGAAGAAGTTATACTCATTTGAATCTTACCCAGTTTCCGGCGAGTCCGACAGCTTTCGAGGCGATTTCCGGCCAAACCACGGCGAGTTAGACGTCGTGCGAGGTACCATTCTCTTCGTCTCTTCGAGAACTACAACTTTCGTTTTTGTTTCACTTGATTTCGTCGAGTATTGGTAAAGTTATGGACGTTTGAAGATGGTATGGTATTCCGGCCGAAATTCCGGCCTTCTTCTCCGTTCAACCCAAGCCTTTGGGCCGTTTCTGAAACTCCTTGGGCCTTAGGCCCGCAGGCCCAAAACCCCAGCCCAATTATTTTATTTAGTTATTTATATTTTAATTTCTGTTTTAATTAATTGGGGCCTTGGGCCCGTGTAGACTAAGCCCAAAACCTTATTGGGTTAAAAGTCCAAAACCCAAACCCATATTAATAACCCAAAATCCTAAACCCAACCCAGTTGACCCGTGGACCCAACCCGTTTGACCTTGACCCGACCCGGTGGACTGACCCGTTGACTTGGTCAACGGTCAACGTTGACTTTGACTTTGACCGGTCAACGTTGACTTTTCGGTTGACTTTTTCGGATTTTGTCCGGGACCCCTCCTAGGCTAATTTCGACGTCCTGGACCCGTTTTTGAAGTCCGTTTTCCCAAATAAATTCGTTTGAATAGAGTTTGACTATATTGAACCTTTTATGTGCTAGGTGCATATATTGTAGCTTTACAAGATTCGCTAGCAGCGCCGCGTGGGATGACTAAGTACGGTGAGTGGGCAGTATTATTTTCCGTATAATCTATATATACATATGATTTTCCCAGAATCATTTTTAAATGGAAATATACGTTTTATCGACTTGCATATTACTTGATTTGATGCATGAGTATTTAATTATACATTTCATGCATATGTTGGTGCCGAGGACGCCAGGTAAGTACCAGGTAGGTACATGCATAGTTGAGAACGAATAACATTCGATATACGTATGAAATACATTTGATATACGTATGAAATGTGATTGAGATATGTTTGAGATATAATTGAGATATAATTGAAATGTGATTGAGATACAATTGAGATATTATGATGATGTTGAGATATGTTGAGCTCATAACCTGCACCATGGTATTAGTGCTTATAATATTCACCGCATCGCACGCTCACCTTGAATCCAAGTAGATGCTAGTCGTACAGACCATAGGAGGTGGTTCCGACAGGTCAGTCGTACAGAACTTTAGAGAGGTTCCGACTGGTGGGTGACCTTAGATTATGTGCATAGATGATTGATGAGAAAAGCACTAGACCGTAATATTAACCATGAAGCCGTACAGACTACATTAGGTGGTTCCGACTTATGTGCAGAAGGCCGTACAGGTCACAGTTGGTGACTCCGGCAAGATGAGATTTTGAGCTATAGATTCAGCCGTACAGGGCCATTAGAGGGTCTCCGGTTGATTAGTTTCTTCCACCTGATTTATGTTAATACATTCATACTATACTGTTGAATTTAGACATGGCATGGCATATTGTATCGAAAATAATGTTGAGATAGTGATTTGAAGTTTTGAGAATATATATGTATATATATTGATATTTTACATTTCTGGGAAAGTATACAGGTTTTACGGAGAGGGGTTACAACGTTTTGAGAAATGTGTGGATTTAGAAAAGATTTGTTTTACTGACCCACTCAACTTGGTTTTGCGCCCCTCCAGGTTCAAGATAGCAGAGGTGTGGTGACTACGAGGAAGTTCAGCGGGGTTCTGACAGAATGGACAAAAATTAGGTCTCACATTCGGGTGTTTCATCTTAGAAGTGATATATTTAAAGCTTCCGTACTGTGTAAATGGTTATGTCACTCCCACGTGACGGCCAGCATGCCCTCCTTCGGGACGGGGTGTGTCAGTTGGTATCAGAGCCTAGTTGCAATCTTGGACGTCTTGAGAACTTACGAGTGAATTCTGTCAGAACTATACCGCCTCGTAGCAAGCCACGTAGTTCAGATGAACCTAGTTCCCTGATATAGTGGTTTAGGGAAAACTACTACTATGGTGATTCAGTCTATTAGTTAAAAGAACATTTTAAGACAGGTTATAAGTTGAATTTGAATCACTTTATAAAAATGATGAACCTGAGGGAGCAAAGTGACGGTTTAATCATTTGGAAAAGATGTTTCAGATTATGCAAGTTAAAGGAATCTTCCTTCTGACAGGGAGTCGAGATGACTACCTGGTTTGGGTTATGAACTTGTATCCTGGTGGAAACAGGAGTATCATTCGTTGTCACCGGAGGAAACAGCCGATCTAAAGTTGTTTGAGGACTTGTTAAAGAAAAGAATTATTCCTCCGGCATATTATGATGGTAATAAGCAAGAGTTTGCAAATATGAGACAAGGAAAGTTGACGGTAATTAAGTATATTAGAAAGTTTTCAGACTAGCCTCATTCCATTCAGATATTGCTGCTAAATTGGTTGAGGTGTTATGTTGTTTTAGGCTGATGTGGAGCCAGGGGAGTTTTCCCGATGATAAGTGGATAGAGATCACTGTTTGGCTTTTGGACGCAGAATCGGCATCCTAATGAGAATAGGAAACTTACGGGTGGATGCCCGAGGAGATTGCAGACTGATGGAATGTTTAAACGGTCATTCTATAAGAGATTCATATCCCAGCATACCTAGACCGTAAGACGCAAGAGTTAGCAGATTCGATACAGGATAAGTTATCTTTTAACGAGTACTAAAGGAGGTTACTAATTGTCTTGTTATGACTTAGAAATTGCTACTATTTCAGTTGAGATGCTTAGACACTTAATGCTGGATATTAGGAAGAAATGGCGTTTGATGGCGACCATTTACCCTTGTAATGCTTATCGGGAAATTCCACGAGACTTTGTTGAGGATTGCGAACTCTGAGGACGTGTCTGGTTATAGTGAGAAAGAAGAAGGAAAAGATAGTAATCAGATTAAGGATAAGAATAGAAGTATTGGGTAATCGTCTCAGAGACTTTGCTAGACTCAGAATTTTAAGAGATACGAAACCGATTCTAGTTCTTCCAGCGAAGGTTTTAGCTCCACGGGTCATAGAGGACTTGTTAGATTTCTCGGAGGTTTCAGATTCCAGAGGCAGGGGAATTCTAATAGTAGAAATTCACCTTTGTGTCGGGATTATACTTTAAGCTAACGTGATTGTTTTATGAATAACATTCAATAAAAGGTGGATATTCGGAGACTTGGGATAGATTGAATCGGCTTACTCAGGAGACTTCAACCAGAGAAAAGATTCAAAGAAATTTAGCAAAGGATACCTTAGGGTACTTAATACATTATACTAAACGGAATAAAGTTTGTCTCCGATAAACTACATGCGTGGACATACATGAAAGTCATACAAACACAGAGGAGGGAGTCTTCACAAGGCTACTCGGGAGGAATCTCAGAAGTCGACGGAGCTCCAGGAAGACGAAGCGCCAGAGTTGGAATCTCCGGAGCCGGAGCACTTGGTGCAACTCCAGAGGACGAAGGCAACATAAACCTCGGGAGTAACGCCATGAACCTTTCATGATCACTCTGGATCCGACCGTCCGACTCCTGCAGCTGGTCCAGCTTCCTCTTCATGCTGGTCGAGTAGCTAGTTGCGAGCATGTGCAACTCCTTGTTCTTGTGCCTGAGTCCTTTTACCTCTTGCCGAAGACTAGCCACCTCCGCCATCAGTGACTCAACCTGACGAGAGCGTGCAAGAAGGCGTTGACCCATGTTTGAAACTGAGCCTGCACTTTGGACGCTGAGAGCTAGAGATTCTTGAACAGCCAACTCGTCTGATCGCCTGGATAGCATCCTATTGTCTCTAGGAGTAAGAAGATTTCTGGCAATCACCGTAGCGGTTATTTCATTCCTCATCATTGTGTCCTCGACTGTAAGAGGACCATTGGGGGATATGAAGGACAGATTCCAAATATTGTTTGGAGAAGACGAGTCATCATCTTCTCCGACATTCAAGTTAAGGCGACGGTCGGAAGGGCAAGACATTTTTTTTAGAAGGTGTTGAGGAGGAAGAGTTCAGAAAGATTAAGAGTGCAGAAATGCAAGAAAAGAGCGGAAGGAGTAAGAGTGCAGAAGTGCAAGAAGAGTGTTTACTGGAGAGAGTTCAAGTGTGCTGTGAAACGAAATTCATGCCTCTATAAAAAATAAAAAAATAAAATAAAAAAGAGATCGATGAGGCGCTCATCTCGCAAATCAAAGAGTGACGCTCTTTTCTCAAAGGCCGGATTCTTGTCTCAAAAGAGCCGTTTCCGTTATCAAAAGCTGGGCTTGACTCAGAAATCACGTGGCATCAGCTTTTTCCAGCTTGTCGTCACTCGTCACATGCGTCACATGCAGCTTGGAGCTTTGCGAAAACCACGAGCCGAACCCAGATTTGAACCCCGGTTTTCAAAAGATCATCATTCCAGACGTGTCGTCACTCGTCACAGGCGCCGTCAGCCTTTCAAAAAATTACGGACGACTTTGTCAGAAAGCGCGTAACTGGTACTGTTCATCCATCCACCGGCTGCCGACAAATAGTGCGAGAATAGTTCCGGTTGTGAAGAAAAATTTCTATAAGTTCTACCTTCGCCTTCCACAGCAAAGGCACACCCTCTCCACCTCTCTTCCTTTCTTCATCTCTGAGAATGTATTCCCAAAGAAACTTCTTGAAATACTCAGCTTTCTTCCCTCCCGATGATACCTTCGTAAATAAGCCATACCAGAGCAAGAGTACCTCATATCATCAGGGTCGAAAGCAAGAGTATCCCATATCATGTTTTCTCCCTGTCCTTGTCTTTGTCTTTGTTTTCACCTGCAAGACAAGGAGAAAGAGGGCAATCAGTCAGAAACTTCCGATCTCGAACTGATTGTCCCGTAACCTTTGCTTGTTTGTTTCTCAAGCATTGCTCTCGAGTACTCATCTTCAATTGTCTTCAAGGTCATGAATTCCACCGACAAATAACCCATGACTGTTGATCAGATAATGGCTCTTTACACTGAAGTTGCCAAGTACAGATGAGTCGCTGAGGAGTATTGTTTTAAAGGATCATTCAAATGCAAAGGGTACACACCATTTCGGCTATGCAAAAGGTTGAAGCAGAAGGGTCAACGATAAGCTGGAATAAGTCACCCAGCATGAAGCTTCAACAACCTTTCGTTAGCACTGCCGCCGGAAAGTAACAGTATCCCATATCACCAGGATCGAATGTACTCTAGATTTGATGAGGTTGTTTTGACCCTCAAATTCTCGAGTTAGCTCGCTCCATCGGAGGAAACCAGAAAACCCTCCAACCAGTTCAAGAATAGGCATGTGGAAAGCTACTTCTTCAAAAGCAAAAGTATCCTATATCACCCCTCATTCTTTTCCTTTTCTTTGTCCTTGTTGTTGAATGAGAGACAAGTGGGAGGAGAACAATCAGCAGGAACCCGAAGTGAAACTTCCGATCTAGACCTGATTGCTTGATACTCTGATTGCTTACTTTGTCTGTCACCTCCGTCGGCAGAGCTTCTCAGTCAGAGACTTAGGGAACTCATACATTATGGTCGATATCGCACTTGATCAAGCTTGAAACTGTAATAAGCTTTGAGTAAAGATGATACATTACCTTGTGTGTCAACATATGTTCAAGATACCACTCCTACCTAAGGAACGAAGGCAACGTAAGATGATACCATACTTCGGCACTTAAAAGTTTTCGTGATTACTCAGTGGCTTAGATCTTGCAAGTTCTTAATGTCATTTGTAATAAATCCTTCACTAGAAATCACAAAACGAGAACTTGAATTTATGTACTTGTGTAACCCTTCACCATTAATGAGAACTTTTATACTTTGTGGACGTAGCCAATCTAGGTGAACCACATACATTTAGTGTTTGACTTCTTATCCTTACCTCCCTACACACTTATCTACTTGCGTATATACCTTTAACTCTATGTTATTATAAAGTGTATATATATATATATATATTTTCTCTCGTCGTCTTATGTTGCCAATGTATTTTGATTTATGTGCTCTTTAGTGATAACATGATTGTATTAGACACGTTTGAAATATAGTTTGGAGAGTCTTTGCTTAACGCTTGTTTGTCAGAAAAGTTTTATGATTAAGCGTTAAAGTGTGAGAGTTCATAATGTGAAATGGTTTCATTGAAAATTGTTACCAAGGGGAGGTAATGCATGAGTACGGTAGAAAATTAATCAGATAATTGTGTATTTCCCGTTGGGGGGCATGATGGTAATATTACACCCTCAAGAATTTATTATTTACTTATCATGACAAGAGAGTTGTCGATATCGCGGGCTGCAGACCGTAATATCAAGAACTTATTCGTTGGATTTATTAAGCAAGTAAATAGATAGATTCTTTTATATTAGTACTTATGTGTTTGTAATATTCTACCAAGTATTATCTAGACATAACCCTAGAATATTATGTACGTATTTTTTTGTACGCGACATGGGAACGTAGTATGTTCAGTTTTATTTATCAGTACAACAACTCTAACTTTATGTTGTTATATGTACGTACTTTTTAACGGGACATTAGTACATATAAATATTTTGACGTTTTGTTTTGCGAAATTATTATACTATAGTATTGTACTGAATAAGAAGGAAAGGATGAGTTGGAGGCATAACAAGGAATTAATGCACTCTGAATCGCGACGGAGCAGCATTTTTCCCTTTTTGTACAATCACTCTGACTTGATTTCTTCATTAGTACATATGTTTGTACATCACTGTCTTAAGTTTTGAATATTAAATGATTTTAAATTTCGAGGACGAAATTTTTATAAGGTGGGTAGATTGTAACAACCCGTCCCGAAAATTTTTATTCGACGTTATGAAATGACTATTATGCCCTTGAGTTCGGGCGAATGTTATGCTGAGATTATTAATTTTGGGCCAATTGGAAAATTATCCTAGTTATTGAGGGCCAATGAAAATTAATTTTGTCCACACCTCCACCACCGACACTCCTCTTTCTCTCACATCTCTCAAACTCTCTCGAACCCTTTCTCCCGTATCTCCCTCATCCCTCATCCTCCTGTGAACACACACGCTAGTCACCTTCATCTCCCTTATCATCACCATCACCCTGGTGCTCTCAAAAACGAAGAAAGAACACCCAAAACCCAGGCTCCGACGACTCCGGCGACTTTCGAGCCAATTTCCGTCCAAACCACGGCGAGTTGGCCGGCTTGCAAGGTATCAATCTCTTCGTCTCTTCGTCTTGTCAAGTACTACAATTTTCCTTTTTATTTCACCCAATTTCGTTGAGTATTGAAGAAGTTATACTCATTTGAATCTTACCCAGTTTCCGGCGAGTCCGACAGCTTTCGAGGCGATTTTCGGCCAAACCACGGCGAGTTAGACGTCGTGCGAGGTACCATTCTCTTCGTCTCTTCGAGAACTACAACTTTCGTTTTTGTTTCACTTGATTTCGTCGAGTATTGGTAAAGTTATGGACGTTTGAAGATGGTATGGTATTCCGGCCGAAATTCCGGCCTTCTTCTCCGTTCAACCCAAGCCTTTGGGCCGTTTCTGAAACTCCTTGGGCCTTAGGCCCGCAGGCCCAAAACCCCAGCCCAATTATTTTATTTAGTTATTTATATTTTAATTTTTGTTTTAATTAATTGGGGCCTTGGGCCCGTGTAGACTAAGCCCAAAACCTTATTGGGTTAAAAGTCCAAAACCCAAACCCATATTAATAACTAAAAATCCTAAACCCAACCCAGTTGACCCGTGGACCCAACCCGTTTGACCTTGACCCGACCCGGTGGACTGACCCGTTGACTTGGTCAACGGTCAACGTTGACTTTGACCGGTCAACGGTCAACGTTGACTTTCGGTTGACTTTTTCGGATTTTGTCCGAGACCCCTCCTAGGCTAATTTCGACGTCCTGGACCCGTTTTTGAAGTCCGTTTTCCCAAATAAATTCGTTTGAATAGAGTTTGACTATATTGAACCTTTTATGTGCTAGGTGCATGTATTGTAGCTTTACAAGATTCGCTAGCAGCGCCGCGTGGGATGACTAAGTACGGTGAGTGGGCAGTATTATTTTCCGTATAATCTATATATACATATGATTTTCCCAGAATCATTTTTAAATGGAAATATACGTTTTATCGACTTGCATATTACTTGATTTGATGCATGAGTATTTAATTATACATTTCATGCATATGTTGGTGCCGAGGACGCCAGGTAAGTACCAGGTAGGTACATGCATAGTTGAGAACGAATAACATTCGATATACGTATGAAATACATTTGATATACGTATGAAATGTGATTGAGATATGTTTGAGATATAATTGAGATATAATTGAAATGTGATTGAGATACAATTGAGATATTATGATGATGTTGAGATATGTTGAGCTCATAACCTGCACCATGGTATTAGTGCTTATAATATTCACCGCATCGCACGCTCACCTTGGATCCAAGTAGATGCTAGTCGTACAGACCATAGGAGGTGGTTCCGACAGGTCAGTCGTACAGACCTTTAGAGAGGTTCCGACTGGTGGGTGACCTTAGATTATGTGCATAGATGATTGATGAGAAAAGCACTAGAGCGTAATATTAACCATGAAGCCGTACAGACTACATTAGGTGGTTCCGACTTATGTGCAGAAGGCCGTACATGTCACAGTTGGTGACTCCGGCAAGATGAGATTTTGAGCTATAGATTCAACCGTACAGGGCCATTAGAGGGTCTCCGGTTGATTAGTTTCTTCCACCTGATTTATGTTAATACATTCATACTATACTGTTGAATTTAGACATGGCATGGCATATTGTATCGAAAATAATGTTGAGATAGTGATTTGAAGTTTTGAGAATATATATGTATATATATTGATATTTTACATTTCTGGGAAAGTATACAGGTTTTACGGAGAGGGGTTACAACGTTTTGAGAAATGTGTGGATTTAGAAAAGATTTGTTTTACTGACCCACTCAACTTGGTTTTGCGCCCCTCCAGGTTCAAGATAGCAGAGGTGTGGTGACTACGAGGAAGTTCAGCGGGGTTCTGACAGAATGGACAAAAATTAGGTCTCACATTCGGGTGTTTCATCTTAGAAGTGATATATTTAAAGCTTCCGTACTGTGTAAATGGTTACGTCACTCCCACGTGACGGCCAGCATGCCCTCCTTCGGGATGGACACACCCCGTCCCGAAGGAGGGCATGCTGGCCGTCACGTGGGAGTGACGTAACCATTTACACAGTACGGAAGCTTTAAATATATCACTTCTAAGATGAAACACCCGTAGGTGAGACCTAATTTTGTCCATTCTGTCAGAACCCCGTTGAATTTCCTCGTAGTCACCACACCTCTGCTATCTTGAACCTGGAGGGGCGCAAAACCAAGTTGAGTGGGTCAGTAAAACCAATCTTTTCCAAATCCAAACATTTATCAAAACGTTGTAACCCCTCTCCGTAAAACCTGTATACTTTTCCAGAAATGTAAAATTTCAACATATATATACATATATATTCTCAAAACTTAAATCACTATCTCAACATTATTTTCAATACAATATGCCATGCCATGACTAAATTCAACAGTATAGTATGAATGTATTATTATAAATCAGGTGGAAGAAACTAATCAACCGGAGACCCTCTAATGGCCCTGTACGGCTGAATCTATAGCTCAAAATCTCATCTTTCCGGAGTCACCAACTGTGACCTGTACGGCCTTCTGCACATAAGTCGGAACCACCTAATGTAGTCTGTACGGCTTCATGGTTAATATTACGCTCAAGTGCTTTTCTCATCAATCATCTGTGCACATAATCTAAGGTCACCCACCAGTCGGAACCTCTCTAAAGGTCTGTACGACTGGCCTGTCGGAACCACCTCCTGTGGTCTGTACGACTAGCATCTACTTGGATCCAAGGCGAGCGTGCGATGCGGTGAATATTATAAGCACTAATACCATGGTGCAGGTTATGAACTCAACATATCTCAACATCATCATAACAGTAATATATACTCACCTGATACTCACCTGTGCGTCCACCGCACCAATTTATACATATGCATCATATATCAATTCCTATTTTTCATATCATTTCTCATCATATTCGTTCTCAACTATGCATGTACCTACCTGGTACTTACCTGGCATCCTCGGCACCAACATATACATGAAATGTATAATTAAATACTCATGCATCAAAATCAAGTCATTTGCATAGCTTAAAAACGTACTTTGCATTTAAAATGTGATTATGGGAAATCATTAAATATATATAGGTTATACGGAAAATAATACTGCCCACTCACCGTACTTAGTCATCCCACGCGGCGCTGCTAGCGAATTTTGTAAAACTACAATATATGCACCTAGCACATAAAAGGTTCAATATAGTCAAACTCTATTCAAACGAATTTATTTGGGAAAACGGACTTCAAAAACGGGTCCAGGACGTCGAAATTAGCCTAGGAGGGGTCCCGGACAAAATCCGAAAAAGTCAACCGAAAAGTCAACGTTGACCGGTCAAAGTCAAAGTCAACGTTGACCGTTGACCAAGTCAACGGGTCAGTCCACCGGGTCGGGTCAAGGTCAAACGGGTTGGGTCCACGGGTCAACTGGGTTGGGTTTAGGATTTTGGGTTATTAATATGGGTTTGGGTTTTGGACTTTTAACCCAATAAGGTTTTGGGCTTAGTCTACACGGGCCCAAGGCCCCAATTAATTAAAACAGAAATTAAAATATAAATAACTAAATAAAATAATTGGGCTGGGGTTTTGGGCCTGCGGGCCTAAGGCCCAAGGAGTTTCAGAAACGGCCCAAAGGCTTGGGTTGAACGGAGAAGAAGGCCGGAATTTCGGCCGGAATACCATACCATCTTCAAACGTCCATAACTTTACCAATACTTGACGAAATCAAGTGAAACAAAAATGAAAGTTGTAGTTCTCGAAGAGACGAAGAGAATGGTACCTCGCACGACGTCTAACTCGCCGTGGTTGGGCCGGAAATCGTCTCGAAAGCTGTCGGACTCGCCGGAAACTAGGTAAGATTCAAATGAGTATAACTTCTTCAATACTCAACGAAATTAGGTGAAATAAAAAGGAAAATCGTAGTACTTGACAAGACGAAGAGATTGATACCTTGCAAGCCGGCCAACTCGCCGTGGTTTGGCCGGAAATTGGCTCGAAAGTCGCCGGAGTCGTCGGAGCCTGGGTTTTGGGTGTTCTTTCTTCGTTTTTGAGAGCACCAGGGTGATGGTGATGATAAGGGAGATGAAGGTGACTAGCGTGTGTGTTCACAGGAGGGTGAGGGATGAGGGAGATACGGGAGAGAGGGTTCGAGAGAGTTTGAGAGAGGGTTAGACAGAATTGAGGGAGAGAGAGAGAGAGAGTGAACCGGAAAGAGGTTCATAATTTCAGGGGGGTGGGCCCCTTGGCTCCCTAAATTACGGAACCAAACAATTTAAAAATAAAGGAGGGGGAATGGGGACCAAAATAAACATTTGCAAAAACTTTAGGGATCAAATTGCATAATTGAAAATGATTTAGAGGTAAATTTCTAAAACTAAAATATAATTGAGGGGCGGGTGTGACAATTCTACCCTCCTTACAAAAATTTCGACCCCGAAATTTAAAATCACAAAGTAAGTTGAAAAACTCAAAAAGACTAAAAATAATATATGATGAGAAATTAAATCAAAGGGGGTGCATCAAAGAGAATATGCCACACCGTCGCGAGCGGGTTGCAAAATCCTCTATCATGCCTCCAATCTCTTACTTTCGTCCCCATCAGTGAAAAAGTAAAAACATACTTTATAAAGATATGAGTTGGGAACATATATTAACTTAGGGTCAAAAGTAAATACGTAAAATACGACAGTCGTCAAAATAGCTACGTACCAACATATAGATCGAAAACTCATGCTGAAGTTAAGATTGAAAACGGACATAGGTCTTGTCCAAGCGTACGTAACGACACGTACTTCGAAGACAGAGGTGTCTTTGGGTCAAGTCCCAAGGATAACGATTCTGAATCCGTATCAGCTACCGTAAACAAGTCTTCTTGCCAGCTTGCTTAATGAATCCAACAAATGAGCTATCGATATTACAGTCTGCAGCCTGCCATATCGACCTCACATTTGTTGTCTCGGTAAGCAAGTAGTGGTTTCCCGAAGGTGCACAATTTCACACGTTGTGAATTCGTTCCTCTAAATACCAGTCTACAGTTCTACTCTGTCAACTAAAGTGGCCGGTAGCAATCTCTCATATCATAACGCAAATAACACCATACGCAACCGAACAAAACAAAAACTGTCGCCATGAAACTCTATCCAGAACCAAGTACTTTATCCTCATCAGTTTCTCCAAATGTGACCAACTACTCCAGTGTTTTGCCGACAATGAATCCATTTGAAAATAGTAGCTTGGGATTCAAGAGAAGTGGCCACCATGTTGACAGCGAAATCAAAAGCTCTGGCTAAGCAAACGGCAAAAGAAAAGTCTCATTCTCCCATTAACAACATATTCTGATAGTTGCTGTAAATCTTAATCCTTTTCTCAAAGCTAAACACTTCCATTTGGCTGATTTAGTGATTCTCTTCTTTTTCTTCTACTTATTTAGCATTGATTTGCCTTGCTACTATGTTAGTAATAGACCCCAAAAGCTCCAGCCAAACAGGCAGAAAACGAGTATTTAATTTTCCCAACAAGCAGTATCTCTAGGGAGTTGTTGCAAAGTTCAATCCACCTCTCCATTTTTTTTTTTTCAGTTGCAGATTTATAGTTAAACAAGATTAAAGTTGGTGGAAATAAAAAGACCTGTAGTGATCAACCTGAAAACACTATGAAAGCACACGCCTTTCGAGATACGCGAAAAGATCTTCAGATTCTCTCCTCAGCCACGTTGTGGTGTCATTCTAGAGTGTACCAAAAAAATTTGCTAAAAATGTTTCGATATCCACGTTCTCACAAATACAAAAATCTCGAGGTGAAGCAATGGGAAGATGTGTTGAGAAGAACACACATCATTGGAACAGGAACGATGTGATGCCAATAAATTATAGTAAAGTGGTGACATAATCCGCCGATCGTCTGCATTATAACCTTCATCCAACTCTTACCAAAGACAGCTGAAATCTCACAGCCCCGTGGAATTCTTTCTGGTAAGTCTGGCAACTTGTGAAAAGATTATACTTTTAACGTTCCTGACCAAAACGATATGAATTAAGCGTACACCTCCACCGAATCAATCAATCGTCAATTTCTCACTGATTGAGCGAGAAACCATGTCGAGAAGGCTAAAAGAACACTCAAGAATTTGAAGGTCCAAAACAAGTCCATCAAATCTAACGTACAAGATATCTGATTTGAATAACCATTTTGATGCTCGAGTTCAAGACCTGATGTCATACACCTACTAACATAAAGTTAAAGGTATATACGTAAGTAGATAAGCATGTAAGGAGGTAAGGGTAAGAAATCAAACACTATCTGTATGTGGTTCACCCAGACTGGCTACATCCACAGAGTATAAAAGTTCTCATTGATAGTGAAGGGTTACACAAGTACATAAATTCAAGTTCTCGCTTTGTGGGTTCTAGTGAAGGATTTATTACAAATGACATTAGGGACTTGCAAGGTCTAATCCACTGAGTAATCACGAAAACTTTTAAGTGCCGAAGTATGGTATCAGACAAGGTAAGCAATCAGAGTATCAAGCAATCAGGTCTAGATCGAAAGTTTCACTTCGGGTTCCTGCTGATTGTTCTCCTCCTACTTGTCTCTCATTCAACATCAAGGACAAAGAAAAGGAAAACGAGGAATTTTTTTAAGTAGCTTTCCACAGACTTCATCTTGAACAGGTTTTGATTCAAGGGTGACAGACACTTGATCTTGAATCAGATTTGGGAGCCTTTTTACTTGCAAACAATCCTCAGCTTAGTTGAGGATGAATCAGCACGTTGTCTCTACATGCTTCAAGTACTCAGGTCTCCATACAGATGGCCTCTTCTTGAACTCTTGGATCATTTCGGACTCCGAATTCATCTGGATGCACCTCAGACTCCTCCTGCTTCGTCTGTGAGATACCTTTGCTTTTGAAGAAGTACCTCTACACAGGTTTATTTTTGAATTGGGCTGGGAGGGGTCTGAGATGAGTACTCGAGAGCAAGACTAGGTAAGCAATCAGGATCTCACTTTCTCCACATTCCTCAGATGAAGGTGAGGAGAAAGCATGATATGAGATAGTTTTGCTTTTAACCTTTTTGATATGAAATATTTTTGCTTTGGATGATTTGTTTTCTGGGGTGTTCCAAGGGATGAAGAACACTAAGTAACTCGAGAGGTTTCTTTGGGAATACATTCTCTGAGAAGAAGAGGGGATGAGAGGTGGAGAGGGTGTGCCTTTGCGGTGGAAGGCGAAGGTCGAAACTTATAGAAATTTGGCTTCACAACCGGAACTATTCCTTCACTATTTGTCGGCAGCCGGTGGATGGATGAACAGTACCCGTTACGCGCTTTCTGATAAAGTCGTCCGTAATTTCCGCGAAGCTGACTGCGCATGCGACGAGTGACGACATGTCTGGAATGATGATCTTTTGAAAACCGGGGTTCAAATCCGAGTTCGGCTCATGGTTTTCGCAAAGCTCCAAGCTGCATGTGACGCATGTGACGAGTGACGACAAGCTGGAAAAGCTGATGCCACGTGATTTCTGAGTCAAGCCCAGTTTTTTATAACAGAAACGGCTCTTTTGAGACAGGAATCCGGCCTTTGAGAAAGGAGCGTCCAACTTTTCCGATTTGCGTGAGGACGCCTCTTCGATCTCTAAGGAGCGGGCGCTCTTCATTTTCTTCTTTTTATAGAGGCATGAATTTTGTTTCACCTCACACTTGAACTCTCTTCTTCAAACACTCTCTTCCTGCACTTCTTAATCTTACTCATTCCGTTTTTTTCTTGCACTTCTGAAATTTCAATCTTTCCGATCTCTTTTCTTCCTCAACACCCTCTATATAAAAAAAATGTCTTGCCCTTCCGACCGTCGCCTAAACTTGAATGTCGGAGAAGATGATGACTCGTCTTCTCCAAACAACATTTGGAATCCGTCCTTCATATCCCCCAATGGTCCTCTTACAGTCGGGGACACAATGATGAGGAATGAAATAACCGCTACGGTGATAGCCAGAAATCTGCTTACTCCCAGAGACAATAGGATGCTATCCAGGCGGTCGGACGAGCTGGCTGTTCAGGAATCTTTGGCTCTCAGCGTCCAAAGTGCAGGCTCAGTTTCAAACATGGGCCAGTGCCTTCTTGCCCGAACTCGTCAGGTGGAGTCACTGATGGCGGAGGTGGTCAGTCTTCGGCAAGAAGTCAGAGGACTCAGGCACGAGAACAAGGAGTTGCACATGCTTGCAACTAGTTACTCGACCAGCAGCATTAAAACCTCAGCTGAAAGAATTAGCTCTAGCTTCACTTCTTTCGAAGCTCTGAATCTTTCTATATCCTTGATATGACGAATCATTAACTTTATCATCTTCTTTTGATTCCCATTCTTTTCTTATTTTTCTTTACTCTCGCTGATCATATTCTCAGAGTCCTCAAGGCTCAACAACAACTTGTATACTCCTGGTAAGAAGTACAATGGATAGTGGTCACCAAAAATACCACTTCCTTTTGCCACCCAGCCTAAAACAACATAACACCTCAACCAATTTAGCAGCAATATCTGAATGGCTAGTCTGAAAACTTTCTAATATACTTAATTGCTGTCAACTTTCCTTGTCTCTTATTTGCAAACTCTTGCTTACTACTATCATAATATGCCGGAGGAATAATTCTTTTCTTTAACAAGTCCTCAAACAATTTTAAATCGACTGTTTCCTCCGGTGACAACGAATGATACTCCTGTTTCCACCAGGATACAAGTTCATAACCCAACCCAGGTAGTCGTCTCGACCCCCTGTCAGACGGAAGATTCCTTTAACTTGCATAATCTGAAACATCTTTTCCAAATGATTAAACCGTCACTTTGCTCCCTCAGGTTCATCATTTTTATAAAGTGATTCAAATTCAACTTATAACCCGTCTTAAAATGTTCTTTTAACTAATAGACTGAATCACCATAGTAGTAGTTTTCCCTAAACCACTATATCAGGGAACTAGGTTCATCTGAACTACGTGGCTTGCTACGAGGCGGTATAGTTCTGACAGAATTCACTCGTAAGTTCTCAAGACGTCCAAGATTGAAACTAGGCTCTGATACCAACTGACACACCCCGTCCCGAAGGAGGGCATGCTGGCCGTCACGTGGGAGTGACGTAACCATTTACACAGTACGGAAGCTTTAAATATATCACTTCTAAGATGAAACACCCGTAGGTGAGACCTAATTTTGTCCATTCTGTCGGAACCCCGTTGAATTTCCTCGTAGTCACCACACCTCTGCTATCTTGAACCTGGAGGGGCGCAAAACCAAGTTGAGTGAGTCAGTAAAACCAATCTTTTCCAAATCCAAACATTTATCAAAACGTTGTAACCCCTCTCCGTAAAACCTGTATACTTTTTCCAGAAATGTAAAATATCAACATATATATACATATATATTCTCAAAACTTAAATCACTATCTCAACATTATTTTCAATACAATATGCCATGCCATGACTAAATTCAACAGTATAGTATGAATGTATTATTATAAATCAGGTGGAAGAAACTAATCAACCGAAGACCCTCTAATGGCCCTGTACGGCTGAATCTATAGCTCAAAATCTCATCTTTCCGGAGTCACCAACTGTGACCTGTACGGCCTTCTGCACATAAGTCGGAACCACCTAATGTAGTCTGTACGGCTTCATGGTTAATATTACGCTCTAGTGCTTTTCTCATCAATCATCTATGCACATAATCTAAGGTCACCCACCAGTCGGAACCTCTCTAAAGGTCTGTACGACTGGCCTGTCGGAACCACCTCTTGTGGTCTGTACGACTAGCATCTACTTGGATCCAAGGCGAGCGTGCGATGCGGTGAATATTATAAGCACTAATACCATGGTGCAGGTTATGAACTCAACATATCTCAACATCATCATAACAGTAATATATACTCACCTGATACTCACCTGTGCGTCCACCGCACCAATTTATACATATGCATCATATATCAATTCCTATTTTTCATATCATTTCTCATCATATTCGTTCTCAACTATGCATGTACCTACCTAGTACTTACCTGGCATCCTCGGCACCAACATATGCATGAAATGTATAATTAAATACTCATGCATCAAAATCAAGTCATTTGCATAGCTTAAAAACGTACTTTGCATTTAAAATGTGATTCTGGGAAATCATTAAATATATATAGGTTATACGGAAAATAATACTGCCCACTCACCGTACTTAGTCATCCCACGCGGCGCTGCTAGCGAATCTTGTAAAGCTACAATATATGCACCTAGCACATAAAAGGTTCAATATAGTCAAACTCTATTCAAACGAATTTATTTGGGAAAACGGACTTCAAAAACGGGTCCAGGACGTCGAAATTAGCCTAGGAGGGGTCCTGGACAAAATCCGAAAAAGTCAACCGAAAAGTCAACGTTGACCGTTGACCAAGTCAACGGGTCAGTCCACCGGGTCGGGTCAAGGTCAAACGGGTTGGGTCCACGGGTCAACTGGGTTGGGTTTAGGATTTTGGGTTATTAATATGGGTTTGGGTTTTGGACTTTTAACCCAATAAGGTTTTGGGCTTAGTCTACACGGGCCCAAGGCCCCAATTAATTAAAACAGAAATTAAAATATAAATAACTAAATAAAATAATTGGGCTGGGGTTTTGGGCCTGCGGGCCTAAGGCCCAAGGAGTTTCAGAAACGGCCCAAAGGCTTGGGTTGAACGGAGAAGAAGGCCGGAATTTCGGCCGGAATACCATACCATCTTCAAACGTCCATAACTTTACCAATACTCGACGAAATCAAGTGAAACAAAAACGAAAGTTGTAGTTCTCGAAGAGACGAAGAGAATGGTACCTCTCACGACGTCTAACTCGCCGTGGTTTGGCCGGAAATCGCCTCGAAAGCTGTCGGACTCGCCGGAAACTAGGTAAGATTCAAATGAGTATAACTTCTTCAATACTCAACGAAATTAGGTGAAATAAAAAGGAAAATCGTAGTACTTGACAAGACGAAGAGATTGATACCTTGCAAGCCGGCCAACTCGCCGTGGTTTGGCCGGAAATTGGCTCGAAAGTCGCCGGAGTCGTCGGAGCCTGGGTTTTGGGTGTTCTTTCTTCGTTTTTGAGAGCACCAGGGTGATGGTGATGATAAGGGAGATGAAGGTGACTAGCGTGTGTGTTCACAGGAGGGTGAGGGATGAGGGAGATACGGGAGAGAGGGTTCGAGAGAGTTTGAGAGAGGGTTAGACAGAATTGAGGGAGAGAGAAAGAGAGTGAACCGGAAAGAGGTTCATAATTTCAGGGGGGTGGGCCCCTTGGCTCCCTAAATTACGGAACCAAACAATTTAAAAATAAAGGAGGGGGAATGGGGACCAAAATAAACATTTGCAAAAACTTTAGGGATCAAATTGCATAATTGAAAATGATTTGGAGGTAAATTTCTAAAACTAAAATATAATTGAGGGGCGGGTGTGACAACACTATATTCTAATAAATATTGAAAATTCATCCTAACAAGTAAAATAGGCAAATGATTTTAGATTGAACTGAATTTTTACAAGGATGATATATTAATCGAGACTTACAAAATAGACGCTTCAGATCATTAAAATTCGATGTGAAGTGAGTCCCGCAATTTCAAAAAGTGGGGATCAACTGTATATACATAGGGGATATGTATATATTGCAGCAACCATTACTTTTTTATGGTTCCAAACTTCCAACCATACAAAATGAGGGCTAATCTACCATAATAATTCCAAAGATCGGCTTTAGTCTGAGTACTTGAAGTTGCATAACTTGGGCTAGCAATTCAAATATTTATGGTGGAGAGTCATATTCCAACTGTGGGAAGAAATATAGAAGGCTGTAAGAAATCTAATTCAGAATCTTGACAGTTAGCATTAAGTTGGTCCCAAAAGAAGTATTTGTTTTAGCTTTTTTAGAGCACCTCCAAACGAAATATCAAAATTATATTTGACGGCTTATGTGACAATTTGAAATTTTGTACAATATTTTGTTCTACCCGATATATTAAATAATAATGTCCTTTAGTAAAAAAAAAATTATCATTCTGTGGGGTCCAATGATTGAGACAATCAATCAAAAACTTAAAAACATAACAACATTTATCATATATTATATTAATCAATTTAAAAACCATTTAATAAATTTAACATCTGCTGTCAAATTTGGTAGCAAAGGGCTTTGCTTTCAATTGACTTAGCGCCACGTAAGAAATTGAAGGCTCGGTTGGAGAAAGTTTGATGCCATTTTTATTGTTGTATGTCGACAGTTTTAACATTACTTATGAAGATGCTCTTAGGTGTGCAAATTTCATAAAACAAGAGTTCCTTGCTATATTGGAAATGAATGAGAAATCTGAAATCATACAACGTAACGATGAAAAAGGGATTATGATCAGGGGCAGAACTAGGATTGAGGGATGTTTTCTTGAGTTGTTGGGATTGCGAGGGCTAAATTTTGTTAGAGTAGAGCGGGTTAATTTTCGAAAAAAGGGGCGAACCTCGTAAATTTAGCACCAAAATTTATTTGTCCTAAACCACGTCTTCAAATGAAACAAGGCTTGACATAAAAGGGAGAGTGGGGAGAAAATCTACTTTTATGCTAAGTTGTATACAATTATATATCTATTTTTATCATTACAAGGCCAGTCATGTCTCACGTGATGAGAAAGAAAGGCGCATGATTATGTACAACTCATCAGTGATAGAATCAGGAATCGAGGCTAGGAGGGGCTCTAAGCTGTATCAAAGAAATTGGACAAAACAATATAACTAATGGGAGAAAAATTGAAGGTTCATTTTTTGTATTGGAATGAAAAAAATATAATCAAAATAGTGTAACGTAGTCACGAGAAAGAATTAGCATTGAGATGGTTATATCAAGCACTGAACTTTTTTATAAGTTCCTACATTGAAGTTGAACAAAAAAATTAATAATCATGGCTAAAATTGTAGCTATGAAATTTTCCTTCAAGATAAACAACATTGTGTCAGGCAAAATGATGAACTAAGTAAGGAAGGGTAGTTGATATATATATATATATATATATATATATATAAGGTTTTGGTTTCATAACAATACTACTGTAAAACACATTTTTTTGGTTATTCAAAATAAACGTAATAAAGCTAACTGAGAGAAAAAACACATAAGTCGGTGAATGCAGAGTATCCACCAAAAACACACAAACAGAAGCTACAAAGCGAAAAACTTGAGGATAGGCCCATACCTCTTTTCATCCTCAAGTGGCTCCACCACTCCAACTCGCGACAACTAAAACTCCATCTGATAGAGAATAAACAGTATTATATACGTAAAACCGGACGAAGCCTAAAAATTCTGTCTACGAGTAAGAAAGTGCATTTAGAATCCATCAATAAAGTTGAAGATTTGGATTATTTTTCAGAAGACAAGAATTCCCCACAGGGATTCAAATTTTGTATAGAAAGTAAAACTTGTTCTGCGAAAAGTGCCAGAGTTTCAGTATTTTTAATTTCAAGTATATTGGCACCGTGAATATTAAGTTAGAATTAACACTGTGGCTCTGTTTGATTTTTGGCTTTTGAGGTGCGTTTTTTGTTTCCTGGTAATTGGATGCATACCAACTTGAAGTATTCCCTAATTGGGGTTGACAGTGAGCTTAATTATATACTAATCACGATTATCATAGCATCTGCCGACACCTCATTGGTTTGGACATTTCTGCAAATACTCGAGCCAAATATTCCATCCCAGATCGTCATCCTGGCAGGATGTTAAACTACCAATCTAACCCTAAGATTTGCATGTTGTATGGATTTGGATCCATGTCAATTAATGTGTGCACCTACACCATTCATGTGGGAGACGTCCTAATCATCTTCAACCTTTTCTGCACTGCAACCAAACCCTAGGAATCATGCTAGCTGCATGGTGGCCGGTACTATTTCAACACACACCGCGTGGTGTTACTAATTTATGTTGCTTGAAAGTCACACTAAAGAATTTTTTCTATTGACGTTGAAGTTGACTAACTTATACAAGATCAAATTTCAATTACAAAATAAATGTTTATAACCAAAATTTTAGATTTCTTTTTCACTCCAAATATGACAATACTGATGCTAATTCTTCACCTCAAAAACTCAAGAACTGACTAATTATTTGGAATTAAGCTTGTTTGCACCTATAGTCATTGGAAAAGAGAAAAAAAAAGACTTTATTTATACTAACTTATATAATTTGGTCAAGTAATTACGATATAGGATGATTAGAAGAAAACGACTTTAATGCTTATCAACTCTTCTCTTGACGTTTTCTAAAGTAAATGATTAACATTATTCGTATTAATTACTTAATTAGTGTAACTCTTGACAACTGTTAATGTTAGTAAAAAAGAAATAAGCTATTGAGAAAAAAGCCATTTAGCTATCGTGCAATAACAATCGGAATCCTGAACTTCAATTGTTTTCGAATGTGACTGAGAGTTTTGAGGAGCTTATTTGTGAAGAACCTTTTTCATTTTTTTCTTCTCTCTCCTTAATAAATAGGAACCTGCAATTATTCTTGGGAGTCTTTATGCCCTGATTAATTAGTACCTTAACATATGTTAATATATACTTGGTAAGCAAACAAACCCTAGATGAGACAATCAACAACATGCCACGATCCCTGTCATCATTCTTACAGTACTCAACATATTACTATAATAACGCATACATATGTCTTCTCTTTCATCCAAAGCCTAAAGGCTAAAGCTATAACCCCAACCCTTGTGATCTCAAACTCTCATGGACTCATCCTCAGTGTCCCAACCTATCCAAACACCAACTTTCCAAGAAAACAAAAAGAAAAACATGAGAAAAGGTAACAAAAATGGAAAAAGGTTTCTGGGAGTGAGACAAAGACCATCAGGAAGATGGGTGGCTGAAATCAAGGACTCCTCACAGAAGTTGAGGCTGTGGCTAGGGACTTTCGATCAGGCGGAGGAGGCGGCGTTGGCGTACGATAAGGCTGCTAGGCTCCTAAGAGGCAGGAACGCAAAAACCAACTTTCCCTCATGTCACATGTTGAACACACATGAAGAAAACTGCAGCATATTGAGAAAAAATCCAAGGCTTTATCAGCTCCTTCAGCATGCAATCATGAAGAACCATGCAAGATCCTCGTCTCTAAATAGCGAGAAGATTAATCCGTGGGATCAAAACCAAATTAGAGGAATCGATTTTGATATACTTGTCGAAGAAACTATAGTTTGTTCTTCGAGTGGTGCTGCTACTACTTCTGGTCAAGATCATGGTGATCACGATGAGGATAGGAATAATAAGCTTTGTGCACTTTCATTTGGTAGTTGTAAAGTTTATTCTTCTGTGGTTGTAGCTCCTTCTTTCAGTGCTTCTTCTCAGTGCCAACAGGCGCATGATGAAGAAGAAAAAGGTTATCAAGAGGCCTAATTAACAGTCTCTTAATTTGTTATATGCAAATTTGGGTGGTTATTTTTGTGACAAATATGAGAAACAAGAAGATAATCAAAGGTACTTTGGAAAATGATTAAATTTGTGTGTGTGTCTGTATGTGGCTTCTGTTTAACGTGTTCTTCCAGCTTTTACTATCAATATTGAAATAAGGAGCCTGGAAAATATATTTTGATAAGAAATTAAAATAGAGGTTTGTTAGTAAGATAGTTACTTACATATACAAGTAGTTAAGAGTCCGATTGATAACTATTTGAGTTTTAGTTTTTTGTTTTAATTTTTGTGTCAGAGATAGAACGGAAATTCATGGAAGAAATGAGAGATATAGATGAGTGAATGACGGATGGTGCATGAGAGAGATGTAGAAAGAGTGTAAGAAATGTTGCATAAAATGAAGACTAAGAACCAATAACCAAAACTATTTTAAGTTGTCTTCACTCTTAAGATTTTATTTTCATTTTCTATTCTTACACCATCCTTCACTTTTAAGACCAAAAACGAACCCTATTTGTTTTCCCAAGTTAGCATCATAAATGACCGGAGGTTTTCAAAACTCATCATTTTAGTCTTCTGCGTTCAATACCGATCAAAAGGTTTATGAACTTTGTATATATGCAGATCCATGTCTTAATTATGATAATGTATCACAGTACTACATTCAATGCTATATGCGAAAAACCTTATAGCTTTATTTTGTTTAGAAAAGATGATGCCATATGTTTGTACATGTAGATGTAGTAAAATGGTCTAATATCTTAGTAGATACGGTATTGAGTTTTTATCTATGTGTCCCGAATTCAAAACTCCTTTATGCTTTTAAATTAGTGAACTTTAACGAAAAGCTCTCGGTACTGTTCACTCTAATGAAAAACCACATTTTTATACTAAAAAGTCAATCCTGATACTATTAATTTATCTTTTATTTTATCTTTATAATTAAAACTCAAAATTTTCAAATCATTTTCATTAATTTTCTTTTAAAATTATTATAATAATTTTAAACTCTCTCTAATAATAATAAAAATAAAAAATAAATATGCTTGAAAAAATATAAATTTCTTAATTTCACTATTGTGTACACGTTGCTAAGCCTAGTTAGTTTTAACATCTTACGCAACAAGGACATGTTCGAATCATTAAAGAAGAACAGGACAAGAACAAGAATTATATTCTATTTGGTCAATTTTTTTAGCCTCCCAACGAAGAATTTGTAGGTGTGAAGAGAATTTTGTCTAAAATGATTCAAATAATTAGAAGAAAATTTGAATAATTAACTATCTTTTAGTATACTTTAAACTATAGGAACATGTAAGGACAAAGCATGCATGTAGTCGTCACTGGTATTGAAAGCTTATAATCAGGCAGATTCAGGATTTGAATTTTTAAAAATCTTGATATTAAAAGTTCAAGTTTTATATATTGGAAGTGCAGAAATAAATTTTAGTTTATTTACAAAGGCATTTATCATACATTTGGTGGACTTGTTGTCATCAGTCAAACCATGTTGTGCATATGTCAAAAAAATATTGACGCTTTTCCAAAGCAATCTAATGAGTGTTATTGAGAATATTTGTCGAGTGTTGTCGACGCAACTTACTAAGTGCTGTCGAGATATGTCTAATAGACATTATATTAAACACTTAATGACACAATAAGAACTCGTACCATATTTTTGAAAGATCCCTGAAAACCCTTCACATGCTTGTTTCTCAGCCTTAAGTGGTCCTAGGACAACTTAATCCCAATGTGCATCCACCCTTACCTATAATATCTTTAAAGTTAGCTCAAATGATGAGAATATAACTCGAACTTATCATAACCATAGCACAGAAACTTTTGAAGTCCGTCAGTAAATCGTAGGATATACATCAGAATTATGATTTCGAAAAGAAAACATATGCGAAAGTTATTGGTGTGCAATTGTAATGGTGTGACGTCCCACTCCCACAATTGAAATGTCCATTTCAATTTTCATGCCCGAATGTTTTCGTTGTTTTTCTCCTTGCGGATTTAGGCCTCGTCCCTCACACACACAACTCATCGGCTTGTATTCTTTTATTTTCGCTTTCATTATTTAATCAATTGCGGAGATAGAGAATAAAAGGATCGTTTTATTGGGGAGTTAGTCATTTCTCATCATTTTAAGCGAGAATAAAGTATCCTACTTTGTAGTTAATGGCTAACCCTAGGGTTTTGGTTTCTAACCACCTTGTGCAGATTTAGAGAGTAAGACAATTATTTTAGTCCGACGACCAAACCTTATGTATAGTTTGATTCGCCTAATTCACTATCTTCTTTTTAATAAATAAAAATTGTGTTCATGGGAATAGCCTAAGATATACTAAACTAGTTGCATATCTGACAAATTGATTATCTGGTACATGCAATGAGAAATTCTCTCTTGCAACTAAGATATAATACTCCTGGACATAATTTGTTTGATAAAAGTTTGTCGCGTTTTGAAAAAGTGAACTACTCGTTCAAGACACGACAATAGAGTATCTATCCTAGCAAAAGTCCTCCTTTGTTTTCCTCTGTGATTTACATGACAAATTGGCAAATCCTTATCAGAATCGACATGCCAAATAGTATGCCATGGTGGTCACTTTAAATGGCACACAACACGCTATCCACATTGTCAACGTACGCCAACATCATCTTCTTTTGCTTCCTCTACATAATTTAGATTCATAGCCACCGTCAATGTCCTTTTCGTTATCCTCTCCACAAGACCATTTCGTCAAAATAAGGCATCGTTTGTGGGGACTTGGTGACCTAACTGTGTTCACTAATTATATTGGGTTATGCATGATAATGCGCTTTGCATTCGTAGAATAAACTTACTGATCCTGGGTGCAATGTCACCGTCATGCGATCGAGGAGAGTGATAGATAACAAACCAAATTGTATATGAAGCAACTTGAAAAGCATACATTCAAGAAAACTAGGGTTTTGAGAATTTTAAAGTTATGGTTTGAAAGATGTCTCATGGTATTTATTCGGAGAAACTTGATATGAATCTAATTTTGTGAGTCACTTTTGAGATGAGTCTAATTATACTCCAAGTCAGTTTTTTGTTTTCATTTTCGTACGCAATTTACCCCAAAAATTACATATAAGTAATCAATATTATCCCTTGATTTTAAATAATTGTTAGAATCAAATTACTTCTAATATGTCCCCAAGTGAGGATATGCTTCTTCATTTTTCTATTCTTCTTTATCATTGTTCAGTTTTCTTCTTCTCCTCCTAGGCTTCCACTATATGTGAAATTTGATTCTGTTTGATCAAAAAATGGGGGTTGGTTGGATTCTTTCATCAAATTGCTTGTTGTGTTCAAATTGGTTGGTTTCGTGGTCAAATTTGAATCTTCATTTGAGTTGCATTTTCACTGAAATCAATTGATTTCATGGCCGATATTAATTTACTTGTATCACTAGATTTCATTGCGTGACTTAACTCTATTATAGACCGATTATATTTTTCTATCTTTATTGTCTATCACCATCACAAATTACTTCTATTTGTTTTCCTATATTACATGGTAATTTGTCTTGTTCATAGGTAGGTAATTATGAGTTGTACCTTTCTTCGTTTATCTATCTATTGATTAGTTATATATATATATATATATATATATATATATATATATATATATATATATATATATTAATGCCTTGCTTAATATACATTTTATGTATTAGTTCCTTTTAGTTAGGTTGTATATTTTTGCAACTTAATCTATGAGAAAAATATTTTATTTTATTGAAAGGTAAAGAATGAAAACGAGTTTTGTTTTTTTTTTTTAATATTTAGTAGATTGTAGATGTTTAAATATTCAAAATTGAAAACAAAGGGTAAAATTGGTTTAAAAATTAGCTAAGTGGACCTAAATCATAAATTTCGAAAAATTGGACTAAAGTCAACAGTACGTCAATTTTTTGGACCTTTATCTTAACGCCCCTAAATGAATCTCCTTCGTTTTTATTAACTCCTTACACGTAAGAATTAAGCAGTATTCTATGGGTAAAACCATGTAAAACTCTATAGAATCCTTTCAACTCAACAAACAATAACTAATATAGGAATGTACTATCTACACACCCATTTTTACTTCTCACACTCTTTGTTAATTTCTGTTTGTTGATCTTCTTCAATTTATCCGATCCAATGACCAAAAATTAAAAAAGTGTGTGAAAAGTAAGAATAAAAAATTAGAACAACGATTCCTAAACTTGGCTCAATTAGAACTTTAGTCCCTAAATTACAAAATTGAGCATTAGTCCTTGAACTTATAATATGGAGCAATAGTTTTTTTCGTTAACTTTGTTAGAACATTCATCAATCCAAAATAAATAGTTTAAAGGGGCAAAAAATGAATGAAAGTTCTAACAGAGTTCGCCAAAAGAACCATTGCTCCACATCATTACAAGTTTGGAGACTAATACTCACGAATTTTCGTTCAGAGATCAAAGCTCCAATTGAACTAAAATAAGAGGACCGTATAGCTCCAATCATCTCTATCGAAGAAAACCAGAAACACGCAACTAACTACTAACATTTGCTCATGTCAGATCAGTGGTTTCTCAAAAGTATACCAGAAATGGCAAAGGAATACAAAACCCTAGCACTTTTCATTAAATTTCCACAATCTGACATCACTTTGGTACAAGGAATTTGATACCAGGTTCTACAAGTAAACATCAAACACCGAAGATTCTCTGGCAACTTGGTAATCCATGTAACTGCAGTTTCCTCTCACTTACATGCAGTCATGACGTTGTGTTTCCCAATTGCAAACTTTCTTTCAGAACACACTTTTTTTTTCCATTAAAAGGGAAAGTAACAAGCTCAAACTTTTAAACCACCTGCTCAAAAAAAATGACAAATATTTTGGAAGCCAATTAATTGCCCTTTCATGCATAAAGATTTTTGGCCGCTATATCTTGGTTATTGGATTCTCGACCAAGAAATTAACGGCCAAAAACTCAGCGTAAAAGATATTTCGGAGCATACTACAAAATCTCTATATATATATATATATATATATATTTCCAGCAAACACAAAAGAGGGAAAAGAAAATATTCCCCTTCTTTATTACAGCCAATCCTTCAGCCCTTTCACAAAAAAAAGGGAAAAGAACTGCCAAGGGAGCTCAAACAAATATTAATTACTAAGGCAAAAGTAGTTAGTGTATTAGAAAGATGATTAGGAAATAATCCAACGATTAAAAACATCGTGTAATACATTATGAGCGCGAATAGGGAAAATTAATTCCGTAATACAGAGGTAATGAACTTAAGAGGAAGCAAAATGTTTTGAAGAACATGAAGTGGATAAACAAGGACATCAACTCCAGCAAAAGAGAAAGAACAAGAACATCACAAGACCCCCAAAATTATTGTTCCAGGAAAAGAACAAGTTCGATCAGAACAACTGCGTAAGGTTGGTTACTTGAAAACGAAATTCAACCCACGAACAAAGACTTCTAACCAATTAATTCACCCCAAAGCATCTTACACAAGAACGAGAAGAACATCTGTTTGGTATCCATTGAACCACAACAACAAAGCCTTATCTCACTAAGTGGAGTCGGCTGTATGAACCCAAGAACGGCTTACGCCAAGTCTTTCGTTAGCTCCAAATACTCAATCGAACTACTAGATACAGAAATTCAATTATTACTATCGGTTTCGCCATCATATTCACAATGACGAACACAATAAACTCAAAATTCTGCACCCGAAACGACTAAATCTGAACACAGAACCACATACACACTGTGTACTCTTCGAAAACACATAAGCTCATCCCGACAGGTAGATCTACACTCTAAAAATTCAATCATCTCAATTCTCATCACATATATAACCAATCACTAACGTTCTGTTAACCAACATGGAAAATATTAAATTTTCAACCAGTAATTAGTAAGTTAAATAAAATACAAAGCTTCAAACTTTAGTAAAAACAAAAGCATGTCATAGATCATGTATGTTCAAGTTCAGAATTTAGAACAGTAAAACCATAATCTAGATAAATAATTAATTTCCCATTTAATTCCCTGCAGTCAACCACCAAGAGCACATACAAAACAAAATAGCAAACGCAAATTACCCACAAATCTGGTTTAATTTACCTTCTAAAAAAATAAACAAGCTTCTTGCCTTCTGGGTTCAGATCAGAAGCTGGAAAACCCCCCAAAAATTCAATATTTCCCATATTTTTCCCACACTTTCTCAGCAACCAAACAGAGCGGTTCAAAAATACCAGCAATAAATTAAAAATAAATAAAGAGAAGAATGAGAGAGTGAGCGCTGGATGCAGAGGTTTATCGACCGATTCATGTTCTGTGTTTTTTCACAACAAATCTCATAAACAGATCGATGAACCGCTGCCTCCAGTGCACTCCCACCCGACCCCAACAACCACTAATTATTTCATAAATTAAAAACTAAAAAGAAAAAACAAAGACAAAAATATGTCAATCACCAACCGTAGATCTAAGAAATGAGAGATCTCACAACAAAATCAGAGATCTCACAACAACATTATATACAATAATAATAATATATACTTACATACATACGCTGATGCATGTATTTATAGGGTGTGAGAGAAACGGGCTGAACCCAGGAATCTGGAGAATCGCATCACGCATACTCTCTCTCTCCCCTCTCTCTCATGAGTTTGTAAATAACTTAACAAGAAATGCAAAAGACACTTTAAAAAATGGTATTCTCGTAAACTTCTGTCCCCTAATATTTATAGTACAATATTTTATAATGCTGACAATAAGAATTAACGTTAAAGCGTGAGATAATCGTCACAGTTTAAAAAAGTCTCGTTAATATTTCTCTGACCCGATAAGTCACGGACCGGGTGTAGTACAGTCACTTTTCAAGGGGTATTTAAGGCAATGTGGGTTAAGAACGAATTAATTAGGTCTGAGAAACACCGGACTGCAAACCCTGTAGAACTTCTGTTCTCTCCCTCTCCCCGCAGTTTGCATCTCATCGTCTCTCTCTTGGCAATGGCAAACTCCTATGCGCTCTCCTCAACCGGACCACCTTCCCTCTCCTAAACCAAATTCCCCAGCAAACCACAACGGCGCACCTGCTGTGCAAACTAGGGCGTTAACCAAAGCTTCAGACCCGTTTAACCCAAAGGAAAACGAACTTCAGACGGACAAGCATTACAAATGGAGGCAAAGATGAAGTGGCGGGGGCTGGGTTTTAACGGAGAGAACGTGAGTGACGCCGGCGCCGGTGAGGGGCGCTGGGTTTGACCGATGGTTTGACCGATGGAGAAGAGAGAGGCAGATAGAAAGATCATTCTGATGGGTCACAATTTTTCGTAGTATAGCTTCAAATTTTAATTACAACCGTTCAGATTAATCCAACGGTTATAAAATGAAATGTATAAATAGCATGTGTATTTACAGATGTACGCTACAGAAGCCCTCGTTCAGACTACTCCATCCTCCAATCATAGTGGTGGAAAAGTATTAAATTTTTGTACGATGGTATGGATTCAAACTCCGTTGATAGCTAATTTAATATCTAATTTATTAAAATCTATCGTTTAACAAAATAAAAATCATACAGCCAATACATCAAAAAAATAGATAATAGTTAAATGAAGGTGAAAGATCTCTGCCGCCCAATAATGTTAAATCCATCGAGGGACCCAAAGCAGACCGCAGCTCAGATTCATCTATGAGGATTGAGAGCCGAAGCTCGTTCGGACCGATTGGCAGTGGAAGGCTTTAAATCGTTTTCATCGGGCATGGGTTGGGCTTTAAATCTAAACTATCAAGGACGAGCGTTTTTAAACTATCAAGAACGAAAGTTCATATTGGAAAATAACTTACTTATAAGTGGTGAATATAGTCTCGCTCTCTCTTACTCGTCACGTGATTAATGACTCTCTAGTCTTTGATAAGAAACTCTATTGGGGCTACATATTATTTGGAGTTTTTTTTTTCATTATTTGCTGTCATCTTAATAACAAAAATTGAACTACACTTCACATATTTGACCTACTCAAATATTTTTCCAACTTCCGCGCAAGTGCATTCTAAGTTAAGAATCGACGCAACAATTTACCCTTTTGCATTAAACTCATGGACTTCTATTGAACAAAGTGGACAAAATAAATCCTCAATTTGATGAAATAATTGACAAACTAACGATCAGTGGACATTTGAACAAATTAAAAGTTTGGGTAAAGTACAAAAAATTACCTCAACTATTGGTCTCACGCACTTTCATATCTCATCTTTTTAAAATGACAATATCATACCTTATCTTACGAATTTGTATCAATGTCATACATCTGTCAATTTTTTAGTTAAATGCTGACGTAGCTTGATTCGGGACCCACTTTCTATTAAAAAATTATTAAAAACTAAAAAAAATCATTTAATATTTTTTAAATATTAAAATAATAAACAAAAGTTATAAAAAATATTAAAAAATAATAACCAAACAAGACTTTCCCTGCACGCCTTCTCTCCTCCCCCATCTTCATCTCCCTTCCTCTTCTTCCTACCTGCTGCAACCCAAAAAAACGGAAAAAAAAAAAAACAAAACAAAACTTTGTCCCTTCCCCCCCCCCCCCCATCTTCTTTCCTCTTCTTCCCCCTATCTGTTGCAACCCATAAAAAAAAAAAAAAAAAAAAAAAACCACAAAACCTATTTTCAGCTTCCCCGACCCCCCCTTCCCTACAACTCATCCATTTCTTCCCCTTCCTGTCTTTCCTAAACCCTCCGCACCCACTACCTGCAACCCATTAATATAAAATAAAAACCCAGATCTCGTTCGCTAGGCCGATTCCGAGGGTGGAGAAAATGGGGGGAATGGGTGTGGATTTAAGGAGTGGGGTGTGTAGAATAGGGTGGGTGCGAGGTTGGGTGTGGAGGGTGGTTGCGGGGGAAGACAATTGGTTTTTTTTTTGGATAAAGTACAGAAAACTACCTCAACTATTGGTTTCACACACTTTCATACCTTATCTTTTAAAATTGACAATGTCGTACCTCATCTTTAGAATTTGGTCCAATGTTATACCTTCCGTTACTTGCCCGTTTACTTTTCAGTTAAATGCTGATGTGGCTTGATCTGGAACCCAATTTTTATTAAAAATATTATTAAAAAATCATTTAATAATTTTTAAATATTAAAATAACAAAAAAGTATTTTTTAAAAAAAAACCTGTTTTCTCCCCTCCTTCCCCCCCCCCCCCCCACGCTCGGAGCAACCCAGATTTGGGTTCTCTCTTCTTCTTCTTCTTCTTCTCATTCTTCTTCTTTCTTCTCATTCTTCTTCATTCTTCTCCTTTTTCTTTTTCTCCTTTTTCTTCTTCTTCTTCTTCTCTATTCGCGCGGAGCAACCCAGATTTAGGTTTTTTTTTTCCTTTCTTCTTCTTCTTCTTCCTCCTCCTCCTCCTCCTTCTTCTCCTTCTTCTTTTTCTTCTTCTTTGTCCGCGCAGAGCAACCTAGATTTGAGTTTTTTTTCCTTTCTTCTTCTTCTTCTTCTTCCTCCTCCTCCTCCTCCTTCTTTCTTCTTCTTTTTCTTCTTTTTTTTCTTTTTTTTTTCTTCTTCTTCTTCTTCTTCTCTGTCCTCGCGGAGCAACCCAAATTTGGGTTCTTTTTTTTTTCCTTTCTTCTTCTTCTTCTTCTTCTTCTTCTTCTCTGTTGCAGATTCAGGTTCTTTTTTTAATATTTAGTTTTTAACTTTGCTTTATTATTTTAATATTTAAAAATTATTAAATTATTTTTTTAGTTTTTAATAATATTTTATTAATTTTATAATAAAAAGTGGACCCCGAATCAAGTCATGTCAGCATTTAACTGAAAAGTAAATGGCCAAGTAACGGAATGTATAACATTGGACCAAATTCTAAAGATGAGGTATGACATTGTCAATTTAAAAAAATGAGGTATGAAAGTGTCGTGACATCAATAGTTGAGGTAGTTTTTTGTACTTTACTCTTTTTTTTTCTGGGTTGCAGCAGATATGGGGAAGAAGAGGAAAGAAGATGAAGATGGGGGAGAAGAGAGAGGGCGCTGGGGGGGGCACAAAGTTTTTTTTTCTTTCCTTTTTTATGGGTTGCAGCAGGTAGGAAGAAGAGGAAGGAGATGAAGATGGGGGAGAAGAGAAAGGGCGGGCAGGGGGAAGTTTTGTTTGGTTTTTTTTTATAACTTTTTTTATTATTTTAATATTTAAAAATATTAAATGATATTTTTTTAGTTTTTAATAATTTTTAATAGAAAGTGGGTCCCAAATCAAGTCACGTCAGCATTTAACTGAGAAATTAACAGAAAAATTGACGGAGGTATGATATTGGCACAAATTCGTAAGATAAGGTATGATATTGTCAATTTTAAAAGATGAGGTATGAAAGTGTCGTGACACCAATAGTTGAGGGATTTTTTTGTACTTTACCCTAAAAGTTTTGACAGCAAGTCCATCGGTGCTCAATAGGCCAGTTCACAACCAACAAAACGGCCTAACACCCAGCCGATTCCTCCAACCCAGCCTAATAGGCTGGCCCCTAGCCCAAGTCGGCCTGTAGGCTGGCCCAAAATGTGCTAAGCCAAGGCTCGACCTATGTGACGTCATGCTAAAGCCAACGTGACGTCACGAGCCCATTTTAATTTTTTTTTAGCCATCATGATGTCACGTGGCACATCGGGATTGGTTGAAAATCCAATTGGAAATCTATCCACAAAATAGTACATTCGGATAATGACACGTGGCGTGACAAGATTAGTTGAAAATCTTATCAAAATATTGGCTAAATTATTGTAAATCTTAGCATAAATCTATTCACAAAATAATACGTTTGGATAATGATATATAACGTGACGAGATTGGTTAAAATCCTATCTGAACTCAAAACAAAATTTATTATTTTATTAAAAAAATAATATTTTAAATGGGATGGGTGTCAGCGCATTTTGTAAGGGTAGAGAATCATTTGGCCAATTTACTGTTCATGGGGTCTATCACTGTTCACTGAGTAGATTAAATGAGTTAGATGAGCGATTTTTTTTAGAGATAGACTTGCTTTGACTAGTTTAAAGCCAAATTGAAAATTCAAAGAGCAAAGTGAAACATGACCTATAATTTCGTGAAATTCTTCCCAAACAATGAAAGAGACTTGTCATTTAGATTAATCATTAAGTTAAACTTGATGGAGAAGAAATTTAAGGAATCTCAAAACTAATTCATAAAGGGGTGATGTAAAGTCAGCTTTTATGGATGTGGCCATCTCCAAGCAAGGCAAAGCTAAAGTAAAACTCCACATCCTCAAAGCAAAAAGAAGATTAAAAAAAAAAGATACGAAAAGAAAAGTCACTTATTTTGCCACTTTCCATCATGTCTTCCACTCATACAAGCATGCAGTGAACCTATGGCCACCAAAAATTATACATTAAATTTTGTAATATATATGTGTGTGTGTGTGCTGCTATATATTTGCATCTAAATGCAACTTGAATTATCTGCTTCTAAAATTTCTATAGCCATGGAAACAACATCACAAACACTGCCTGGTCCAGTAGGAGATCAAATCTTGGGTGGTGGTGGTGGCAGCAGTAATAATATTCCCCAACCAGTACCCTTAGTTTCTTCTTCTTCTTCGTCTTCGGGTTCCATTGGGCCATTCTTTGCAGTGATGTCCGTCCTAACGATCCTCGCAGTTCTCTCGTGCGTTTTGGGGCGGAGGCTGACTCGTGATCAGACGGTTCAGACTCCGGTGGAGAGCATCAGGGATAGAATCGATTGTTTCGGGTGGTTGAAGCGCAAGTGCCGGCAGCTGGAGTGCATGGTTGCTCATCATGACCTCGAAGTTGGATCAAAGGTGATGGTCATGGATCTTGGTCAAGAAAAGAAAGGTGATGCTAGGGTTAAAGAAGGTGATCATGAAGTTCCTCCCCAAAAGGCTTGATTGTATATTTCGAAGATGTAATGTTCTAATTGGGAGATGGGTTAAATGTTAGGGGGAAGGAGATCAGTGGGAATTGAACACTAGAATGTGTAGGCATTATTATTTTCCGCCGTTGAGGTAAAGTGTCATATATCTATAACATTCTTAAGGTTCTTGTATTTGGTCAAATAATTTATGAGAAATTGATTAATATCATGTACAATATTAATCTTTTTCTTAGGAGGTATCGTGTATAATATTTAGCATAGAATGTTGATTGACTTTATTTTAATTTTGATAGACACGATTGCAGAAAATCATTCAAGAAAGAACAAAAAGTAAAGTCCGTTACAAATTTAAAATCTCACGTCAGTTCCGTGGTTTTATTGATCCATCAAATTATTTCGATTCTATTTCAGAAAACAAATTTAAATTTATGTGTTATGATTTCTTTGTATTATTATTTGGTATATATATTAATTGGATTGGAAGCAGTGTTGAAGGTTTAGAGACCAAGACGCCTCAACTGAGCTGTACATGGGAATCATGGTTGAAGGTGTTACTAAGGATAAAGATTGGGTTTGACTTGCATGCATGGATCCAGCCTTGCACATCCTTAATTAATCTTTCCCCTTAATTCAGCTGCTTTGATTCAACAATACATAAAATTTTCAACTGAAACACAGTCACGTTGTGTTATGCAAACTATAACACGCGTAGTTTTTTTTTTTTAATATACAATTTAAAAGCGAGACATCAAAACTATTTCGTCACTCGTATCATAATATACTTTAAAATTATACACCACATTTTCAGATATTCTAAAGAAAGGGTGATTATCACACACTCTTTTTAATTTTTGGTCATTAAATACCTTTTAATTTTCGTCTACTAAATTAAATAAATCAAACAAAATCAACGATCTAGATTAAATATATGTGTGTGAAAAACTAAAATAATTTAATCAACCCAAGAAAAAGGGCCCAAAATTTAGCTTCTAGAAGCCTTCTATTCATATGATTCCATATGCGTGTGACAAAAAAAGGCCAAAAAGAAACCACCAACTCATGCTCCTCAGTTCCTGTCCTTAGTTGTCTTCCCCTTAGCCTTCAAATTCCAGTCACCACCACATTTTGCTACAAGGAGTAGTCCAGTCACCACCACATTGATACCATGTAGAATTATCAGAAAGACGGATCATACAACCCACTTCCAACAACACCGATATTGTCCCCAACTTGGTAATTACCACCTGCACAATCCGTCAGGTGTGGGGTTTTATCACAAAAGACCTCGGTGTTAGTTAGAGTGGGGTTAGGATATTTAAACTATTACTTTTCTTTTTATATGGCCGATGTGAGATTCAACAATATAAGATGTTGACGTAGTTTAACCGTGACTTTTCAAATAGAAGAGTATGGAAGGGTAGAAAGATTACGAGGGTAGAGAATTCTACTCCGTGCTACAAACCCTACGTTCTCATTAACTGTTGGCGCGTTGCATCACATTTTTTGTTGTAACAATATTTATAACCCTAATGCCTGCACTACGAGTTGATCAAGTCCACCAGCTAAGAGACATCTTTGCAAGATTCGACAAGGACTCCGACGGCAGCCTCACCATCTTGGAGCTCGCCGCGCTACTCCACTCGCTCGGCCTCAAGCCCTCCGGTGATCGAGTCGACGTCCTCCTAGCTAACATGGACGCAAACGGCCATGGCTCCGTGGAATTCGACGAGCTGGTCAGTGCCATATTGCTCCGTGGAACTCCACCATCTTAGAGGTTTTCCGCTCTTTTGATCGTGACGGCAACGGTTACGTAACTGCGGCAGAGCTGGCAGGGTCCATGGCGAAAATGGGGCAACCGTTGACGTATAAGGAGCTGAAGGAGATGATCAAAGAGGCTGATATGGATGGAGATGGTGTCATTAGTTTCAATGAATTTGCTACAATAATGGCGAAATCGGCGTCGATTTTTCTAGGCCTTGCTGCCTCATGACCTGAGGTTTGATCTATAGAAATCTGATGGTACATGTTCATCTCTATTGCATTTTCCAAACAAAACAGCAAAAAGTGATGAAATGGTACCAGGCCATGATCTCGTTCAACAAAAACCCTAACAATATAGAGGTCTGGATCGATCTAATAATCAATGGATCAATCTCAGCCTTCTAGTTCATCAGTCATTGAGATCCTTCCACTTGGAATGAATCCGATAACACAGTACAAGAAAAGGATAAGCTCAAATACAGCAAGAATACAGCTGTTCATGTTTCTTAAAATAGAAACTTGTACTAGCCGTTGTAAACTTTAAACCTAACGGCTACTACTAAATTAAGACAGTCTTCAACTTCGACTTCCTTCATGTCCATCTGCATGTTTCAAGCATCTGCAGGCTATCAAAACAAGCTAGTGAGAAGCTTAATTCTCAACAAAAAGAACAGAAAATCTTCTCACCTGCTCATTAACTGATGTAGATTTTGAATCTTTGTTACGATTTTGTTTAATTTCTGACCAACAAACTGATGATCTGAGTACTTTTTTTCTTGGTACGTTTCATTAATTCGTGTGTTTTGTTGCTCTTCGTTTTATGTTTGCATATGCAAGCGCTTTTCCGAAGCAGTCTCAAACATTCACTAATCCTTTCTTTATTGAACATTGTGTGTTATGATACATCGGATACATCATACATGATACAATATTTTGACTCTACTATTCTCTACATGAACATTAAAGCTAGATCTTTGGAGCTTCTAGAAACCGAATCCTAAGCGAAAAACTTGGAAGGACACGAGCGCTTCAGGTTCGACTCAAACCTTCATCTCCGGGAAGACGCTCTCGAGCCATTATGTAAAAGAGAAGAAACTTCTTACTGGTATAATGTACATTCTTTGGATAGGATTGTGAAAACATAGGATTGTGAAAACATGGCCGCTGATTAATGACCCTCGAGCTTCTCTCCAAAGCGTCTAGATGTTGCTTCGATGCGGGCTGTGTAACCTACCGTTGTGCTTCTTAGGGATCTCTGCCGCACCATTTGACAGAACTCGGGGTCATCTGATTGCCCATCTGTTCGTATCCACTGTATCATCTGATGATACATTGGGAAAAACCGCATTTGGAAGGCTGCATAAATGAAGTATGGCAGGAGGGAAGTGATCAAAACAAACAGTGTGAGAAGCCAATAAAACGGAGCCGGTGCGCAGGCTTCAATGAACACCTTATACGCAGTGGTCGATATGTCGGGGTCAAGGGCTCCATATGCCAACTGGAATATATACCAGAACACAATGCCACCCCAGATGAAGAGATGTTGTATGTAAGTGAAGTAGTTGATGGACAGCGCCATCTGACAGTTGACGACCCATACCACGCATGAGTACATCGTGGCGCCAAAGATTTCCAAGCCAACCACTTGCCCACCTTTACGAAAGGCTTGACTGCCCATTGCCACAAGGCAGAAGAAGAAGACTAGGGTAGCAGTCACCACCCCATTCATTGCCCATCCAAGTATCCGGAGCCAGCTAAATAAGACATTTTGTGTACCTTCTTGGTACAATAGCGGGAACTGTAAGAGAGAGAGACAGAGAGACTTAAGATCAGCATAGGATCATATGCTATATTTCTGATTGCAAATAAGACTCATGAATTTCTCACCAGTTATCTTTTCAAGTAAGGAGGACCTACCTTGAGACATAACTTGGACGAGACATCTTGGTCAAAAACTCCCAAGGCAATCACCGGAAGTGACGTGAAGAAGACATTGTATAGTGACAGATACCAATCATTGTATGCAGTTTGGCCGGAGAATGAAGCATAGATCTGATAGAAGAAAATGGTGAAGCCGAAAGCAATGTTCTTGTAGAAGAAATAGCATACCTGTCAGACAAGAAAAGAAGTATGTCAACAACATATACTATAATTCTACATACAAATTCTAAATATAAGAAGTCTGTATTTTCTTCTCTCCATGTGCAGGATGGGACTGCGCGTGAGGTAGTGTGTGTCAGCTTTCATATAGCTAAAGTTTTTGACGTCTAATAGTTGTCTAACAAGAATGATGGAATCCAGAATAGCTTCTGAATGTTTTACAGATTAATACAAAGAAAATGAGATATAAAAAAAGCTATTATTTGAATTCTAGAAAGAAAAGAATTTACCATTGATGAGATTCTTCTGTAACACCAATGGCCATGTACAAGTAGCAGGCGCTCCAAAAATCGGAACTGTGCAATTGCAATGTCACTTGACATGACTGCCTGAAATTTTTGATTGGCAGAAAGGATAAGTCAGAATTCATCATGCGGAAGAAATTTGAAATAGAAGTAACAGATGATGAGTGCAATTGTTAAGAATTCACCTGCATTCCTTCAACACCACTGATACCAACTCCGATATCTGCTTCTTGAAGCATTCCAACATCATTTGCCCCATCACCAACGGCCAGAGTTGTGTTGCCAGTTTTACCTTTTACCAGCCTTGTAACCTGCATTATTTAGGACTCAATTCTTTTCAAAACCGTATCTAAGAAAATGATTTTATACGTTTGGAACTTATTTAGTGGCGGCAAAGGGGAAAAACTTACAAGTGCTTTCTGCTTGGGAGATGAACGACAGCATATAACAGATGCGCAGCCGATGGCAAGCTCTAGAAAGAGGTCCTTGACATCATTCTCTAAGGCATAAGTTAGGGAATTCCCATCAATGATCAAAGCCAATGCCTCAGAGTTCTCTTCCGGTGCAGCAAGCAAGGCCTTTCCCTGACTTATTTGATGGACTACGCTTTCCTTCAATGCCTGTAGAATCAGCATGGTTTCATTAAACTCTCACAGCATGACATTTTATCAGCCAAGAGAGAACAGTTTTGAACCGTAGCATGTTAAAAGTCCGATTTAAGCGTCAATGCAATAACTAAAACACGAATCTATAATCCATTTACAGCACTACAGCCTGAATCACATATTACACCATAAGATAGCTGAAGTGGAAGAAAGAAGAATATTGCATAAGAAATTTGGTTTACCTTGGCTACTGCCGTCTTATCCTCCACCTTCTCCAATGCTTTAGCTTCTGCAGTCTCGGAGCTTATTACTATTTGTTTCATTCCTTGTCTAAGCAAACTGCACGCATATCTGGAAAGAGAGAAAACAAGCGAAAAGGTATGCGGTGAGAAATATTTGTATACTGAAATCCATCTTCTGATACAAAACTGTTCACTAATCATATACCCAATATTAATCGCTGTCTCCATTTTATCTCCAGTCAAAACCCATATTTTAATTCCAGCCTGAGCAAGCTTGTCAATGCATTCGGGAACCTGTTCAGCACAGAAAAGAACAAAAGAAAAAAAATGATATTTAGTCTTGAATGTTATACAAATCTCCAACAAAGTCATTACGAGCAGTACCAGACTACCAGTAAAAATTAAAACGCACCCCATTTTGAAGTTTGTCTTCAACTGCAGTAGCACCGAGAAGAATCAAATCCCTCTCGATCTTCTCTGAAACTTCCTCGACAATTTCCTCCTGATCTGAACTCACCAAATTTTTGGCCTCAGTGAATTCTTTGTTGAACTCATCATATTCTTCTTCGTCAAGTTCGCGATATGCAAGTACCAAAGTCCTCAAACCAGCATCAGCATACTCGTTAATGTGTTCCCTAGTCTTCTCTTCAAACTCCCTTCCATTATTTGCAAGTCTTTCAAACATGACACTGTTTGTGGAATAAGCACATTATATATAATGAGTGATACAACAAACACAATTTCATTTGATTATCAAGAAACCCAATTAGACTAGCACGGAGTAAGTTAACAGACCTGTCAGCGCCTTTGCATAGCAGTAGTATCTTTCCCTCTTCATTTCTTACGATTACGGACATCCGCTTTCTTGAACTACTAAACTCCAATACGTTCAAAAGTTTATAAGTTCTGAAAAAAGGAAAATGTACACAGTTATATATTTATTTATGAAAATTCGACAATAGCTTGAGAATAACATATATCATATAGCAGCTAACTGAAATGCAAGAAGCATACCTTTCAATTTTTCTTCCGTAAATCGGATCTAACTCATGCAATGAGATGCTTCCTTGAGTCCTTTCATAAAATTCAAACCCAAACTCTCTTGCTGCAATCACAAAAGCGGCCTCATCTGGTGATTCAGCTTCATATGATACTCTTCCGGTTTCTTCATCAACTTCAGGTATTGCAGTATGACAGATTGCAAGTAACTGCAGAAACTTCTGGATTACATCTGCGCGAGGCTCATTAACCCATTTTCCATTCATGATCCTTTCATCCATAAAATTAAAGCCTTTTATCAATGTGACTTCACTCAATTCTTCAGCATGGATCTCTTCTTCCGTCAACTCCTCGCCTTTTCTCCTAGCTAAAGCTCTTTCAACTTCTGTAACTCCACGCCCGAAAGCAGTGCCAGCAATAGAACACTTGATAAATTCCATTGAGTTGCAAGTTAATGTTCCGGTTTTATCTGAAAGTATAGTATCAACTTGGCCAAGTTCTTCATTCAAGTTTGAAGTACGCGCTCGGGCTGGCTTGTCAGTTTCCTCATAGTACATGTGCACATCCCGATTTATGAAAATGCACTGAAGAACTTTGACAATTTCTATTGACACATACAAGGAAATGGGGATCAAATAACTATACAGCATAATGGCAGTTAAAAATTCCAAAACTGCTGCAAGCGGTGCCCTTGTCGGATCATAGTAAACTGTGGTATCATCTGGTCTGAGGTACCACCTGATCAATTTCCCATCATCCAAGTCTTTACTAGTATCAACCCCGAAGACAATTGCCCCAACTAAAGACATCAGAACTAAGAGGAAAAATAAGAAGTAGACAATCTTATCCATCCGCTTCTCAACTTTGCTTCTTTTAGAAGGAGGATCCGTCGAATTCTGCATAACTTTTGTATCGTGACCTGTAAAGATTACCACCCCATATACAAAATCCGTGTTTCGCAGCTTGGAGTCCCGCAGAAGAAGTTGCTGTGGCGTAAGAGGGTACGGTTGATCTTCAATCTCCATACTGCCAACAAATGAGTACAAATTTGCATTTGGGTCTTCACATCTGATTACCGCCTTGAAATTCTCAAAGCTCGAGTCTTCGTGCAGATTAGCAGTCCCTTCCGGTGCTTGTTTTAGTTTCAAATTAGTCTCCCCATCAAGGTTGGTGGTCTCAACATAGCAAAGAGATTCATCATAGCTTGATGAAAGCAAGATAAGATCAGCAGGAAAAAACTCATCCTTTTCTACCTTCACTATATCCCCAACTTTCAAATCCCTCCATTTGGTATGCTCAAAAGTGCCCTCACCACGATGCACCTTAACTTTTCGGTTGTTCATTTCAATGTCCTGATCACAGTTTTACAAATTAGATTACAAAACTGTTTTACCATTACTAATAGCAGTAAATGTAGTAAAAGGCAGGACGTCCTGTCTTTCTTAAAGGCATGACACGTCGAGAGAGCTTCACTTCTATGGATTTTCTTCAATTTTGGTCGCATTTATTGACATGGTTGATTGTTTTAGCATATACAGTCATTACTCTGAGCTTAGGCTTTTGGTTTCTAACCTCGGATTAGTTCTAAATTTTGATACTCAGAATCTAAAATCGAAACTCTAAACGAACATTCTATACCCCGAACAATCAACCCTATTACTAAATGAGATCAAAGTTATCAAATTTAAGTTGAAATGAGGTTTTCTCAAAGCGTGACGTTCTGCGCAGAGAATTTATATACATCTTATGTACCACATGAAAAATGCACCAAACATGTTATTAAAATAAAAAGTATACCTGTTTTTTCCTCCTCCAATCTTCAACAGCCTCCTTCCCCATCGTAACTCCGATCACGACGACGAGAGGGACGACGGTGCTGACGGCGGAGTAAGGCGAAAGCGCCGTAAAAGACATAATTGCACAAATGAGGAAGTATAAATTGGCAACCCTTCTGAACTGCTCGAACACTGCCTTGGGCAAGAATGTAGCAAGTGTATACTTGGTTGTTCTGACATAATTGCCCTCGTAGTTCCGCTGCGTGGCCTCCAAGCACTCAGGGTCATTACAGTAAACGACCCTCGAGAAACCAGGGCCGCCAATCCGTGAATGTTCGCCATTGAAGGAAGCTCTCCCACACGAAAAAGCATGGATTCTGCCAAAATGATGCCTTCTTCTTCTTCTACCCCCACCTCCCATCTTGCTCAATCCACCACTTCAACGCATCAACGGGTGCACACACCCACCACAGTCCCCCACTCAGTCAAACAATTTTCTCAATCCACCCAAGAACCAGTTTTTTAGAACAAATCTCAGAAACAGAAACTACCCAGTTCAGAAAACAGAATGATCTAGAAACCCAGCAAAACCCAGCAGGAAAAAAACTTGCTGAGCCAGAATTCTTCAGTCCCAGAAGAAAAAGACTGAAACTTTGCAATCAAAATTCACAAAATCTTCAACTTTATGGAAGAGGACAAGAAGGTGTTGCTTCAACTGTGCTTTTCACCTTATTTTTTGGATTTTGAATTTTTCTTCTTTTCCTTCTGTGTTTTTTGAGAAGCAGCCGGGCTATGGCTAAGCTTGCCAGCTTTGACTAGTAGCTAGAGAAGCACGAAACTTTGAACGTAAGAGAGAGAGAGAGAGAGAGGAAACTCAACTGCTAATTAGTAGTTAATTAATAAATGTATGAAAGGGAAAGAGATTTAAAGAATGGTTCCAACCTTTAAAATGCTATCCGAAGCAAACTGTTGTATAAAAATCAACAGCTCTCTATCTCGGGCGTTAAAGAAACGACTTTTTGTCAATTACCAAAAATTATAAGTTGGAGAAAGACGTGGCGTACGGATCAAGCCTTCTAGAAGGTCTGTAAAGATATTTTGTCCATAAATTATTATAATTGATTAAGCCTAACTTTCTCGCGTAACAAAAATGACAAAAAATAAAAATAAAACTTTCTAACATGACAACACATGTAATTCTCATATTTTAGCTGTTCACTGTGTATTGTGCGGTCAGTTTTCATTGAATATTATTTGTATTTAATTTAAAATAATAAAAGTAAAATGATTTTTGACTGCACGATACACAATGAACGACTGAGATGTGGAAATCTTACAATACACAATGAACAACGGAGATCTTACAATACACAATGAACGACTGAGATGTGAGGATTTTTTTCTTTTTAGCACTGGTATAACTTCTCACTTTAATATCTGATAATGAAAATCAATAGAAATGATTCATAAGTTTGTCCATTATAAATTTTTTTGGTCGTTTTTTGAAATTTTTTTCTATATCCTCGTATTTTTGTCAAATTAACCTCTCTAAAATAATTTCAGGAGAGCAAACTCATAGAACACTTTTATCGATTTTCATTCTCAAAGATAAAAGTGACAAGTTATAACAATCTCAATTTTTTCTCATTTGCACATCTATGATCATTTATGTCATTTTATTCTTCTTTACTTTATTCAATTCAACAACTAAAAATAAATAATATGCATGAAAAAAAAGTGTCTGAAAATCTACTTTAAATTAATATTATCGTTATTTGGGATCTTTTGAATAAAAATGAAGCAAAAATATTCCTGCAAATAAAAAAAATGTGATATGCAAGGAAAAAGCTAGTGGTAGCTGACAGTGAAACGGAGCTGTCAGAGGAAATAAGCAAAATTAAAATAAATAAATAAATAAAAACAGGGGCCACCAAAAATAATTAAAAACGTCTGTCGTTTAGGAAGCGAGGTGGGACACCGTGGGAGGGTTAAACAATACCAATCATATGCTCTAATATTTCATTTCATTTTATCAAAGAGTAAACTGCCGTTTAACTCCGTGAATTATTATTTTAAAGAAATTAACTCTTTGAATTATTTTTTTAGTAAATTAACTTCTTGAATTATTAATAATTAGTTGCTTAATTTTGCACTGTGAGATTAGATGAAATTTAATTCACTTTGTCGTCAAATACTGATACGTGAAATGCACATGAATCATTATTGAGAGTAAATCTGTGCCAATATGACGGTAAAGAATGAAATTTTATCGAATCTAACTATAAGAAGTTAATTGACTGATTTTAACTAGTTCAGAAAATTAATTTACTAAAAATATAATTCAGACCATCAATTCAAACTGAGATAATATTTGAAGAGGTCAAATGGCAATTTATCTTTTATTAACTAATCAGAACAGGTTTACCTGTTAAGTTTGACTAACAATTATAATTACTCTGTTTAAATGTGGACTATATGGTATATGAAAAAGTCTTTTCCTTTTCTCTTTTATTGAGAGATTTCTATGTTACCAAAAAGCAAAAGAAGATTCTCGAATGTAGTCGGCTGAAAATGCTTCAGTTCTCTCTCTCACCCGTGATGTTATCATTTGGTGATTAGGACATAGAAATACTTCTATCTCCTCTTATTTATGCAGTCACAGTTAAACCACGTTAACATTTTATATTACTATTACTTTTTGTCTTATTATCTTTATAAAAAAAAATTATTGACATGTGACCACACAAATAGGAAAGGATGAGAAGTGTATGGAAAGTGAGAGGGTAGAAAATCTGCCTCCACTACGAAACGAGTTAATATGAGATAAGGGAGAAATTTTTTTATTGTGACAGGAATACGAATGGTACACCACGTGTTTTTATGTAAGTGGTAAGAAATTTTATTTTTTAAGTTGTTAACTTTGTAACACACATATCTTACTATTTGTATACTGACACGTGATGTACCACTTCATATGCCAGTCACACAGAAAAATCTCTGTTGATAGAGATGGAGATATAATCGTCCACGAATCTTGTTTTTTTACCCTTTGTTTTCTTTTGCTAAAGATATACCAACTTTTCATTCTCCGGTTCATGGGCTCATTCGAGTCAAGAAATTTCTAATTTTGCAAATATACCAACTAACTGTACATATATTACCTCAAAGACAACATTACATCCAAGCTGTAGTAATGTTTCAAACTCTTGCATGCATTACGCAGACAGGATGAATCCTACCCTCCAAGAACGGAATTGGATCCCCTCCGAGGCTATACCTCGGGATCCTGCCGAGCAAACAACACGGGCCGTTGAATTTTGATCTAACGGCTACAATTATTATAACTTTCGAGGGCCCCTGTTTATAGCCGTTGGATCAAAATCTAACGATCCATGTTGTTTGCTAAGCAGGATTCCGAGGAAAAGCCTCGGAGGAGATCCAATTCCTCCAAGAACAATCTAATTTCAACTACAAGTATCGAAAGGCGAGCGCCATCGGAACATGGGCTGTCATATGGCCGTCATTCCATAACTTCACAGTTTAAAGTAGTACGTCGCGTTCAATCTCGCCTTCTGTGCTTGTCTCTCCTGGATTCTGAACGTTCCTTCTCAGGGGAGTCTCTGCTTCGACGTTTATGATGCTTTGAGTGTTTTCTGCTACTACTGCTCTTTTCTCGAGAGGATCCTTTCTTCTTCCCTTTGGACTTAGAACGGTGATGGTCCTGATGATCGCTGGATGAATCGCTATCTGAATCAATGTGTCTATGCCGATGTCGCCTAGTGCGCTTTCTGCTCCTTTCATCTTCTGATGGTGAACTGCTGCTCACATTCTGGTGCCGGCTTGAGGGTGTTTTGTCCTTCCTATCATCTTGATGTGCTTTTTGAAAAATAATCTTGTCAAACTGATTCCCCAAAGCACCCGTCTCTGCGTTTCTGCTATTACTTCTCGCTGAATTACCCGTCAAGTTACCATTAAAAGGTTCAGTATTGTGACTGTCACGTGGAGCCTCTTGAGAAATTTCTGGTCTGCGCGGAATCTCATGAGTGGAAGGAGGCTTATTATCAACTGGCAGGATACTGGAGTATCCTGAACCGGCTCCTTTGGGAGGCGAAGAAGTCCTGGCTTTGTTCGTTGATGAGGGCAGCTCAGGGGGAACCTCTAGGCCTAGTTCTTTTCCTAAGGATTCCAAAAAGTCACCTGCGATCAAACGGTTTAATGTTGTATTAGCTGCTTCAACCTTCTTCTCTGGATTACCCACCCCGTTGGAAATAGAGGTATCCTCATCATCGTCCTCGTCATCAGAAAATATAGCCTGCACACAAATGAAGATTAATATTAGGCATATCTTACGTCTAGCATATGCACGTAAAAACAAATCACTGAATTTTGTGTTTAAAGCACCTTGTAAAGGTCAACTGGCCTCTCGACGTTTTCAACTTCAACCTCAACTGCGCTTTCCTCGTCGACTACATCTTTGCTTATTCCTTGGGCATTAGATTGAACAACAGGGATGTAGTCCCTCTTTACAATTACAGTTTCTTCTGCTTTTGTGTCTTTTCCAGAATCTGATGTAAAAATCAGAGTTTCCATTTTGCTCTTCATCCGTGGAGCTGGTGGTGGCTGCATGTGACAGTATCATATGTTTAAGGTATGGTGTTAAGAAAAATGGAGAGAGAGAGAGAGAGAGAGAGAGAGAGAGAGAGAGAGAGAGAGAGGAGAGTATTCAACTGTACCTTCCCCATGAAAGGATCGATGAGATCAAAACGTTTGCATAAAATAGGTGAAGGACGCCACTGATATTCTGTGCGTTTTATGCGAACTTCCTTTTCTATCGAATTTTCAGTTTGAGTATCTTTGGCTTGCTGTTTTCAAAAATTAAGAACCAATTAATTATTTATATAAAGAATAACAATACATGTTTACAAAACCAAAATCTGAAAAACACCAGCAAAACATACCGCTGATCCCCCAGAAGTAAACTGCATGGCTCCAGCAGATAAAAAATCCATGAACTGTGATGTGGAGAGTTTGCTTTCTTTACTCCACTTCCCTTTCTGTATTGCATCAGCTGCAGCCTCAAAGTCTAATCTCTCACGAGCACGAACTGCTTCTGACATATGACTAGCTCCACCAGACTCAGTAGATCGAAGTCCTCCTTGGTATTTCTCCTTGAGAAACCGCTCAAACCTTTCTTGCTTTGCAGGATCATCGTTGAAGGGTTTTGCAACTTCCAGCATCTCACCCTACATTCAACACATAAAACAAAGTGAGAAAATCTAAAACTTTCCTTGAGCAACACAAACAACCCAGTTCTTTCATTCATTCATAAAAATATGAAAAACTATTGGTAGCTAAGGCAATGCTTACGTAAACCAAGGACATTACAATCTAGATTCACAAAAAACTTGCATACATAAACATTTGAGAAAGCAGACAAGCAAGATGTATTGTACTCACATCTAATGCAGGTTTAGTAAATGTATCTGAAAGGTTGTACTGAAGCTGAATGGCCTCTTCAGAAGCAACAGATGAACTTGACTCTTTGGAGCTTCGTTCCAAAGGCCTTTCCCCTAAAAACTTTCCACGGCTCTCTGCTGTCAACTTCTGCTTTCGTGGAGACAATTTACCATCCAATATCTCCTTGGTGTGATTGCCTCGCTTCTGCCGCTCCTCCCACAGTTTCCTTGCATAATAATCATGGCCATTCCCTCCAACTAGAAAACTAAACAAGGGATTTGACTGATTTTTCTCTCTAGAGAGATCCTCAAATAATTTACCACATCGAGCTACTAAAGTTGCGATCCCGTCAATTAAGAGTTTCAGATTATTGTCCTCTGGAGGAGAGACTTCTGGGGGACCAGGATCTCCAAGCTTGCAGCCACTATCAAGAGGCCCAGAAAATTTATGGTTGGGTACAAAATCTTTTGGTACTACAGGAGGATCAAATCTGGAACAAATCCCAGAGTAATAGTTAGAATATATGTATTCAGAAATGAACAAGCGAAAGAATCACTCTTTTCTGCATACTCACGTGCATATAAAACTAAAACCTCTAATTACCTCTCATGTTGGTAGTCCGAATTAGATGCAAGTCTAAATCCAGAGAGACCACCTGGTTCATTTCGAACGGACTTTTGCTTGCTATCCATGATTGATCTTGAAGGCTCATCATCAATATCTTCAACAAAAGTTTCCTCAAAGTCATAACCTGAACAAGATGTACAATTGAAAAAACTTGAGCATTATAACGAACAACATTTCAACAAAAAGGTAATCTGGTTAGCCCAAAATGAATCCAAATAATAGGTCTAATCACTATAAAAGTATACCCCTTTACCCAGTAAATCACAAGCTGTAAGATGTATCATGCAAAATGAAGAAAAATAATGCAATGGAGCAATATGTGGTCCGAATGAAGGGGAAGGAAAGCATTGATTAAATTAATCACATCTTGAGAAGTTTCTCCCAGAAAACACAGTAGGGAAAGAGCAACACCAAAAACACAAACTGATTCTATGCAATGACTCTATAATAGCTATAATTATTGCAAAGATTGATTATTCGTTACCATAACACTAACCAGAGTTATAAACATCCTCATCTTCAGCATCAAGTTTTTCAAGTGCTCCAATTCCAAAACCAGGAGCTACCTTTCCTGCTGATGAATAACAAGATAAATCAGTCACGAGTTGAGAAACCAATCCGTGCAATCAAATAAAAGTAATAAGAGGACAGAATCTATGAAGCACAGATTCAGATATGGTGACACGACACGATACAATACGACACGGCGATATAACAAATTAATAAAAGCTAGGATACAATACGGCAGGGATATGACAATTAAAATTATATATTAACACTTTGTATTTGTTATCTTTACAATTGAAAGTATATATAACTAATTTATAAGATACAAGAAAAGCATATTATAGATAATCTATGGTACATTTACAAGATATATAGGAGACCAAACAAATTGGAAAGGAATTGCATTTAATTTTAACCTTTCCAGGTGTGGTTGGGCTGAGTAACAGTGGCCACTAACTGACAACACATAAACTGAAACTGTAGCGTTTAAATAAGAAAGGATTATTAGATGCTACCGTCTTCTTCCTCGTGATATTCTACAGATCTGCAATTGCGCAGGAAGGCTAACATTCAATCCTCCTCAGCATGATACGTATCTGAAAATTCAGATACCCGTATCCCAGATGTTGGATACCCGTATCCATTAGTCCAAAGACATATCAGTTGACACCGATATGTATCAGAGGGGTATCTGAGCGTATCGGTCGCATATTGTATCTGATAGGGATACGCAACAAGTTGCGGTAATTATGCTTCTTACGACAGAACCCTATATTATAATGCCAAAAAGAATGCTTTTTTATCTTAGATCATAAATCTTACACTTGAAGCCAAAAAGATTATTGTCCATTGAACGGGCACTTCTATCTCCAATACCCCTATTCTCAGATAGGCGTGACCGCTTCTTCTCTGAATATAAACAATCAAAGAATAGTAGTTAGGATGCATTCGATTGCTCGTAATCACAGAAATATGACCCAGTTTTCTGTAAAAAGAAAAGAAAATCACTTACCCCTGAACTCAGGTGCATGCTTATAAGGATCAAAACCTAATCCGTGAAGGTCCTGCTTTGGGTAGAGTACATAAACCTGAAGGAAAAGATGTGAGGCACAGAGAAAATCCAACGAAACAAAATGAAATTTTAATCTCATGTTGAAAAGTGGTCACTTTTGTAAAAATTTGAATTTGATAAAAGATATAGAAATTCTTCAATCACTACAGACTCCAAATTGGCGAGACGCAATGGCAATGCTGTCATTCCGTTACTGGAAAGCAATCAATGGAAATCCAGAAGTACAATTATGTTATATTAACAAATGGATCCAGGGAATAAATTTCAAGTATTCAGTGGCTGTCGCTCCTCAAATATTACAAATCATAATGATCAAAGAAAATGTTCTCAAGAACTCTTCAAGAAAAAGTGTACTGCCTAGAAAAAAGAAATTTGCAATACCTAAAGAATAATTTTTAAAAGCTCCAAAACTCTGACTCAACTTATGAATTAAACAAATACACAATAGAATTATCCATTACAGTCCGAATACTGAATCAAGAAAGAAAACAAAACCATATAAATGACTGACATAGAAAAGAAAATTTACTTACAGGTGTGCTTTGCGAAGATTGAACATCATCACTAGCAGGCAGCTCAATATGATCCTCCAGTTCGCAATGAACAGGCTGAGAGTCAGCAAGCTGTGTTTTTGCATCACTGGAGGAAAATGCTAAAAATGCTTTTCGTGCTTCCCTTCGAGCATCTGTACAATGGACATGAAAAGTTTAAGACTGTAAGCAATGAAACAAAGACCTTAACCAAGAGAAATCAGATGAAACTGTATGTATTCTGGTAATCCCGCACATGCTATATGTATTCTAGGTATACCAATTCTAAATTTATAGCACAGAACCTCATACTAACGTTCTAAGTTCCATGTCATATGGAACTTAAAATAAATAAATAACTCATGCACATCAACTGATACAAGAATAGTTGATTTCAGAACAATTTTGAATTTGCAAGCCACATATACCGTATGATGAATCAGTACGTGAATCCTTGATTGAACGACCATGACGCCATCCCATCTTCAGCAGCAACTTCACACCTAACCAAAAGCAGCATACAGGTATAAAGAGATGTGCAACTAGTAATTAAAAAAAACACTCTTCGAACAATCACCAACCCAAATTTACTGGAACAAACCTATAGAATCTGTGGCTGGAAGAACTAATTCATCAGGAACTGGTCCAGGAATAGCTGATGGCCTAAAATACATGACAAACAAGATATCAACAAGTTAGAAAATAATGCATAACACCATTTTCAAGGACTGGATTTAGAAAAATCTGTAATGGTTAATAACATATAAAGAAAATCTATGTTAAATATGATAATTCATCTTATTCATTTAACCAGAAAAATTATTTTAAAAACGCTATTATTCTACTCTCACCATAAATTTCCAAGAGAAAGTGGGATTACCACTTCAAACAACCTTATACCTGAAGAATTTAATTTTGTTCAGCAATGGTATGAAAGCATTACAGCTCTCTAGAACCTTAAGGTTAGGGTACACCGAAGGGTAGCATTCAGAACCTTATCATTTTCATCCAAATGACTAACTTGTATTATCAACTTGGTTATTAATAGAATTGCAATTGACCAACACCCTAACCTTTTCTGTTGTTCCTTCTCAGCTTGTTTACGAGCAAGTTCAGCAGCCGTAGATCCAAATGTATCAAACTGCATTGACGTCCCCAAAGATTGGCCTTCAAGTTCCTAAATGTTAAAAAGAAGAACCAGAAAACTGATTTAATTCTAAAGTAAAATCATTGGCAGTAGTCCTCATCATCTATAAGAACTCCATGGTCATCCGATGTGATATCTATAAGAACTCAATAACATAAGTCTGCTACTCATTTTTCAACAGCTAGAGAACAGTTAACATTACAAACAAAAGAAAATTTGCTCTATTTCCTACTTTTAATCTATTTTTGCTAAATGAGAATTTTCATATAATTGAAACTAAACATTGGAAAAGGTTGTATGGTTTTCCAACCAATAGATTTTCAATCCCTTCATTGTAAAGTTTATATTAAATAACTACAACAACTAAACATGAAATAAGCATAAATCTACGTAATTTACCAATTCCAAAGGGTGATGATTCCAACATTGACAGTTTGTTATATATTCCCAAAGTTGAGAAATATAAATGAAATAGGTGTAATAGGTTAAAGCCAAGATCAAACTTACAGCTCTTTCATCTTCATCTAAAAAGTTCATAATGTCCTGCCCTTTGACTTCAGCTCTGTTCTTCCGCGATGACACAAAGGTCTGCGGTGTCCAACCTGCACGTTTGTTTCAGATGACTTAAACCATTAGCTACCATTGAACATTCTTAAGAAAAGGAATCACACATTTCTAGTTCAAAGGAAAGCGAGAAGATACCTTCTTTTGAGCCGACTGTATTGTAATAGCCGGCAGAAAACCCTCCACTAAATGCACCATGAAATCTCCTTCTCCCTTCTTCATCTCTAACCTGGAGACAGAAAAGTGAACCCAGACCGTTCATTTAAACATCAATCAGTGAGCAGAACAATTGAAAACTAATTAAAGCTTTAATGCGATGCATAATAAATTTGTCTGATAAAGATAGCAAAACCGGCATCCCACATTAATCACTCAGCATAACTCCGCTATACAAGTTTCGCCAACTATCAACTTCAATGTTAAAATTCAAAATGGAAATCAACCCATTTCAATCTGCAACTAGTTCACCCAAACCAAGTCCACATTTTCAAATTCCTTTTCAAACTTTCTCATCAACCAAACACATTACCACAACTACCAATTGCAAACTCTCTCTGATCACATTTCCCTATAAACCCAATCCTCCAATTACACACAACTTCTAAGCTCAACACAACTGACATTAAAACTCAATTACCACACTCCACTACATAACATTGAAATTTCTCCATTGTTTCAACTTTCTCGAGCTTTCTCAGGAACCAAAAAAAAAGATAAGAAAAAACACATACCTCTTGCTTCCAAGGAACGAGAGTACGCAAGTTACCGGAGGCCTCGGCAACGGACTTCTTCTTGCGACTGGTGAAATCTTCCTCCCGCTCAATCGGTGTTCCGTAGAACACGAAATCGTCTTCGTCTGAAGCCATTGCTTGATTAACTTCTTAATACCTTGAAGATTAAGAAGAAGCTGGGTAATCAAAATTAATTGAGGATTAGGGTTTCGTCGAGAGTGATGGCTGCAGGGCGAGCCGGCGCGGCAAAGCCCTCCTTCGAGCAGAGAGAGGAGGGAGGAGAGCGAGAGGCAGAAGAAAGCCAGAGAACGTAGTCGTAACTTTAATTGGACCGGGTAAAAAAAAAATGTAATTTGGGTTGGGTTGAATGGGCTCGGCAGTCTACCCACTAGTGTGGATCCGACCACTTTGGGCTGCCTACCCCGATTAATTTGGTCTGGGCTGACAAGACAAAATAACATTGCAGGGAAAGCCCACTACGAAAAGTATTTATGTGTTTCCAACATTTTTTTGGGTTGGAAAAATGTATTATTAATTACCCTTTGAGATTTTTTTTAAGTATATCAGTATTCTTACACTAAAAAAAAGGGTTCGGCTAAATTGTAAAATGAACAACTTAATTTAGTATCGAATTCGCCATTCACGAGATTTGAACTTAAAACCTCTCACTTTCAGGTGAAGAGAAATATTATCAAACCGTAGTACTGAGTGACTTTAATTACCCTAAATTAGATTGCAAAGACGAGTTCATTTTAATTGTACTAAACCAAAAACATTTTTAAGGTGTTACTTAATATTATGGTTTAGTAATATTCTTCTTCACTTAAAAGTGAGAGGTTTTAAGTTCGAATCTTGCAGATAGTGAATTCGATATCGAATTAGATTACGCATTGTGCAATTTAACCATACTTTTTCTTTTTTAATGTAAAAATATATCAATGTACTAAAAAAAAAATTCTAAGATTGTTAGGATAAAAATAAAAAATAAAAAAATAAAAAAAGAAGGTTCTTTGCAAATAAAAAATACACAAACTCTCATTTATTTCCAAACGCGCCAAAGGGCCATTGGCTCTTTTCCATGGAAGATGAGAGAGAGACCCTATCACTATACAAAACCCAACAATCCAAAAAACGACCACGCGTGCCCACTCCGCGTGCGCAGCACCCGCCAGCCGCTCACCCCGCGAAACACACTGGCGTCGAAAACTCCTCAACGACGCGCGTGGTGGACTAGTAAATCAACGCGCTTTTGGGGGAGAATTGTTTCGTTTGCCCTAATCGCCTGCGAGCGAGATCTGGCTCTCTTATCCTGAAGAACTCAACCCCCTTCCCCTGATAAATCCATATATTCAACACCATGTCCCCCTTCCGACTCGTGATCTTCCTGCAGCTCGGATCTTCGTCGATCGGTTGATTCGTTCGTCGTCTACCCGGTCAGATTCGCGCGCGCTCGCTCTCCGATTCAACTCGGTTATCAGGTGAGTCATCTCAGTTCTGCTGGAATTTTTAGATCTGTGATATTTTTTTCCGTTTTGTATTTTTCCGGTGAATTTTTGAATATGTAGGTGCTGATTTTTGGGGGCTTACGGTGTGCGCAGGTCCAGGATGGATCCGATGGACATCGTCGGGAAGTCAAAGGAAGATGCTTCGCTTCCGAAAGGTAGATTCGTAATTTTTGTATATTTTTTCGTTTAATTTTTGAGATTATTGTTGTAAGGTTTATCGATTTCATGATTTTTTTTGTTAATTTCGTGTAATTATCTATGGATTTTGTAATTGAATGATTTCGACAACAGTAGTGCCCTAGGATTTGGGGGTTTTCTGTTGTTCTTTATTTTGAACTAATTGCTTACCTAATTGATTGGTTAAAGATTGATTGAAAATATTGATGGAGTAAATCTTGTATATTGAATTAAGGGTTTCAAGAAATTGATTCCTCGGATATGAAATAGCGGGTAGGGGCCTCGAATAACTTTCATTTGGATGGAAATAGGTATGCATGATTTGCTTGCTGGTTAGGGGCCTCGAATTTGCTTGTGAAGGACTGCTTCCTGCATGTGATTAGAACAGTCATTAGGTCTAATTCATGTTTCCTTGTGTTGAGGCAAAGCCTTTACCGGGTGTGGCAAATTATTTGTGCGATTACTTGTCTGGTCATATGTAGTATGTCCTTACAATCATTTATTTCTCTCACTTGGTCATATTTGTCTGTACTTTTATCATCTCTCTTTGTGGCTCCTCATGGTTTCTTTATGCTCTTAAATTCCCGGTGGGGGCATCTTATGCACGATATTGCCACCAGATGTACGTGTAGCTTATGATTTAATATTCATTTTCAGCAACCATGACCAAAATCATTAAAGAGATGTTGCCGCCAGATGTACGTGTCGCAAGAGATGCTCAAGATCTTTTGATTGAATGTTGTGTAGGTGAGAATATATAAATAGTTTATGTTTTACATTTGTACATCAATTCAAAATTGCTTTAGTTTTGCTACTGCTAATGCATCTATCTTTGTATCTTGATCTCTGTATAGATTAAACCCTTATCTGTTTTGGCCAATAGCATGTTCTGCACATCAAACATTGTAGTTTAGGGTTTAGGGTTTAGTTTTGATACTGCTGAACCATTCATGACTTGCCTTATTGCGTTTGCAGAGTTTATAAACCTCATCTCCTCAGAGTCGAATGAAGTTTGTGGCAGAGAGGAGAAAAGAACAATAGCTCCTGAGCATGTACTCAAGGCTTTGCAGGTTTGTGAACAACCCATTTGAACATGTTTTCAGTTTTATAAATTTGATTCTTTGCGTGGTCTCATTTGTTTTCCTAGTTTGTTGTTGTCCATGGTGCATCTGTACTTCCATATTGGGTATATTAATATGTCTATCATTCTATGCCTACGATGTATATACATACTTGTAGGTGTTATCTATGCGTAGTTCATACTTTTATCATGACAGTTAATTGTCACATTCACCTACGTGGATCCTCGAATGAGATGCATGTTTGTGCAATAAGCTTAAATTGTTACCCCTATTTTGTGATGATGAAAAATTATTTTCGTATACTTTGTGAGATGCTTACAACAGCTGCATCGTGACATTTTTTTCTCTTCTGTGTATCAGGTTCTTGGGTTTAGCGAGTACATTGAGGAAGTTTATTCAGCGTATGAACAACACAAACTGGAGACTATGGTGAGTGTTCATGATGCCTTCTACGTTCATACAGCTTATGTGAAACTGAAGTTGTTATAACTTAAAACAAGACATCAGTTAATTCAGCGGAACGTTGAGAATTAGGGATTGATCCCTTGTGCAGCTGGGTTTAACCGGCAGTACCTCTATCTCTATACACGCACATGTACACTCCCGCACTTGCAACTAGTCAACTAGTTCACATATCTGTAAATTGTCAGTCAGTAATGAACTTGCAACATAAAACTATAGGCTGATGCAAGTGGAATTCCTTGCAGCATGACCTATCAAAAAGTGTCAAATGGGGGAACGGAGTGGAGATGACAGAGGAAGAAGCCTTGGCTGAGCAGCAGAGGATGTTTGCCGAGGCACGTGCCAGAATGAATGGTGGAGCCACTGCGCCCAAGCAACCAGACCCCGAACAAAGTTTAGAGAGCTAACTTTAGGACCGTTTATTTTTCGTGAACTGTAGGCAAGTATCCTCGACTTATCCATTTGTGCTTCTCTTATATGTACAAAAGAAAAAAAAGAAAACCCATTCAGTAGTGAGTGTGCTGGCCTATGTCCATATGCACGCGAAGTTGTATTTTCTTTATGGATACAAGTTCATGTAACTAGTAAGAGTTTGTCCGACTCCTGGTGCCGCAACTGTATGTAATTATTTGGCTTTGTTTAGTTATTAATTTGGAAAAGAGTTGTGTTCTTTTAGCGTTGTTCCTCGATAGAGACTGCGTTCGCAAGGTTACTCTGTTGCATTTGTGTTTTCTTTTTCCTTTCACAAAATATCCAACGGGATGCGGCAACTTACGAAAGAAAGTTCCTTAGGGTTTTCTTACGCTTTCAGATCATCCTGCGGACTGTTCCGATGGGTCACAAACGGTAGTGTTTTTCGTCGAAAAAATCATTCCTCAGAAAACTCATACAGCACCAACAGATGTGGTAAGGCCACTTTGAGAGGCTTACAAATGGATTCCAGTCGATGAGGAAAGCGATGCTTCAATCTTTCAATGGAAGAATAAGGGTTTGGTTTTTGGGTCCCCACAAACAGTGAAGCGTCAGTTCGCAGGTTGGTGAAGTGTAGTCTCTGTACCCAACATAGCCCATGAGATATCAGTGTTCTAATGAGAACCCCCAACAAACAACACCACCACCACATGGTGCACCTCTCAACTAGAAGAGAACATGGGCATGGGTGTGGTCCATGGTGAGAAACTTACCAATCATACACAACGTAATGTTTCAAACTAATCACGCACTATCATTTAAAATAGTTTGTGACAATATCTCAAATCAACGATACACTGCAACACGTTTTGAATTTTTTGTAAGAGAATGCGCGTGATTAGTTTGAGATATTGCTACAATAATGCCGTCTCTCATAGTATTGGTATGGGTTACACAAACAAATCAATCAATTGAATGAAACACCACGTGAACGTTAACTATCTCACATGATAACGATTGATTTGAAATGGCAGCATGATAATATACTCGTTACATGAAAGTTCTTCTCCCGAGTATGAGTTATGGAAGGGTGTGTTTGATACTCGTGACTTGTCGTGTGAGCATGTCTGGTGGGAATAGTGATGGCTTTGGGTTTGGCTGCCATCCCTTCGCTGTTTTGGGGTTCAAGTCAAAAGAGTCAGTCAAGCAACACCCCTCTCCCTCTCCCTCTCATCTCTACCCCACCAGAAAGTGAAATAACAAGCACATTGTCTCCTCAGATTCCTTTTTTTTCTATTTTTCAAATCTCTCTCTCTCTCTCTCTCTCTCCTCAGTTCCTCATTCAGTTGGTGGGTCAGGCTGTGTTTCTTTTGTCAGGATTCTCTTTGGCTACAACAAAGGGCTAGAAACAAAGAATTAATGAAATGAAATCGCCCCCCCCCCCCCCCCCCCCCCCCCACATATCAATAAAAGTGCAAGAAGAGACCAGAATCCCCACTCTCTTTCTCTCTCTACCCACCAAACCATCTTTAAGGACTCCCCTCTTCCCACTGACTGCCTTCTCATATGAAAGCAGTGAGCATGGCAAGGAGCTTGCAGGACTCCTCCTCCAAGAGACACTTCCTCTGGACAAACAAAGTTGGCAACGAAGAAGAAGAAGAAAATGATGTCGATCATGTAGTTCTTCCCAGCATCAAATCCTCCTCTGCGTCGAAAGCAAAATCCGACGAGGAGGAGAAGAAACAAGAGCATGAACATCATCAAAAACAGCAGCATGATCACGAGGCTCATCAACTTCCCAGGAGGAAACTGCAAGCGGCTGCAGTTTCCAGGCTGCGGTCTGTTCTTACCACTTTTAGTAAGAACCGATCTAGCCTACCGCTCGGGCTGGGACCCCGAGTGGTAGGCACTCTTTTCGGCTCCAGGCGTGGCCACGTACATTTTGCACTCCAGAGAGACCCTAGCTCACATCCGGCCTTCTTGATCGAGCTCGCAACGCCGATCAGCGGGTTGGTTAAAGAAATGGCGTCCGGCCTCGTCAGAATTGCGTTGGAGTGTGACAAGGATCACAAAGAAGATCTTCAAAAGAAGAAAGATCAGAAATCTCTGAGGCTGCTGGAAGAGCCAGTGTGGAGAACTTTTTGCAACGGTAAGAAATATGGTTTTGCTAGCAAAAGAGAATGTGGGGCCAAGGAGTGGAAGGTGTTGAAAGCTGTGGAGCCCATTTCAATGGGGGCTGGTGTGCTGCCGCCGTCTGCGGCGGTGGAAGGGAATGAAGCTGAAGCCGGGTCCGAATCCGACGGGGAACTCATGTACATGAGGGCCAAGTTTGAGAGAATTGTTGGGTCTAGAGACTCTGAGGCCTTCTACATGATGAACCCTGATAGCAATGGAGCTCCTGAGCTCAGTATCTACTTGCTCCGAGTCTAAAAAACCCGAAAAGCTGCACGAATTCGCGTCTCCGCCGCTCGAATTTCCGATATGTACTTCAGTTTCAGCTTTGATCAATCTGGAAATCGGAATTTGAAAGTGTAGCTAGTTCTCTGCAAGCAGTTTTTACTTTTTGTTTTAAATTTATTTTGTGTTTGGTATATTTGGAGAAAATGTTTAGTGGGGTTTATTGTATTTTTCATATTTTGTTTAGTTTAGGTGGTGGGGGGAAATACAATATAACATGATGGGGTAGGTGTGGAGGGTATATGTATAGCTTTTTCCAATCCTTAATGAAGTTATGATGAACAAGGATGCTAATGCTTTAATCATGATTCATGATTTTCCTCTTTAATTTGCATTTTTTTGTTAATGTTGTAAACTATTTTAATCAATCTGTTACTCTACGATCTACATCTAAACGAAGGATTCTCTTCCCTCTAAATCTATTCTCCTTCTCTCTCTTCCTCTTTCACTTTTCCCGATATTTCTCTCACTATCGAGAAGTTAACATAAGATGTTAACATGATTCAATCGTAAACGTTCAAATAGGAGGGGACTAGAGAAGAGGAAAAATATGAGATGAGAGAATCTGACCCGATCTGAAGTTCTCTTGAAGCTGACTATCATTAAAACATTCGAGCACCATCATATTCTTTTGAGAATATCTCCTTTAATCACTGTTCAATCAAATTAAACTAATTTTGTAACGAATGCATTGGCTTCTAAAGGTCATACTACATATATCTCCTTGTATTAATTAATGTTTACCTCTTTAAATCTACGAGGGAGAGATTTGAACTTAAGTTGCATGAGGGACGTGTACACTGTCTTAACTTATACTTACCTAATTAACCTCAAATTAATGCTAATTTTTCTCTCGCTAATTTAAAAAGGAGGCCAAACCCCTATAAAGGGAACTATAAATTTTATTTTTCTCCTTTTCCTCCCGTCTGCACAGCCAAAAATGTTTTAGATAATTATGAAAAAAATTATGAGATCAGACTGCTTAAACTTTAGTACTCAAATCATAAGGCTGCAAATGATGCATAGCAACCAAAAGAAAATAATTAAGGGTTGTGTTCCACCCTTGAGGGATGAGCAAGTTCCTTCCTTTGACATGGACTAATTATATCTTGACACGTGTTCATAATTTTTAAAAAGAAAAAAAATTAATCCAGATTATGAGTGGTGAGCAAGATTAGAAGTTTCTATAAATTAGGGCTTCTTTGTTATTTGATTTTTTTTTTAACATGTGTTAGGACATGATTGGTTCATATTAAATAGATGAACCAACTCATCCCCTCAAGGAGAAGAAATTTTTCAATGTGCCCTAAATATTGGACGATATACCATATGCCATTACACGGGAAGTTTTTATTTCAAGTATCCCTCCGATTATATAATAACATGTGATGTTCTGCCGAATCTATCTCATTTTTCGAGCACACTGGAAAATCTCTCATCAAAGAGGAACACAAGTATTATCTAATAACTAATGATGCAAGTTTCCTCTTTAATTGCTAAGTGGGATATCTTCAATGATATGTTTAGTGTCTATTTTTTTGGTATACTATTTAATTTCCTTTCCCTGTTTAGCTTGGATCCTTGAGCAGTAATGCTTTTTTTCACACACAATCTTCCCATAAGATTTAGGCATTTGGTCCAAAAGTATAGGCTAATTCCAATTTCCAATCATTGCTTTTGATTATATAATTTTGTGTGACAAATGATCCCAAGATAAAATTTTACCAAAGTAATCATAGAAGTCATCAAAAGCAAATACAAATATTTAAAAGAAAAAATTCCTGACAGCAGAATTTTGGCTTTTCTTATGATTGACTGCTTTTGTTTTTCTTGTTTATATCTTTTTTTTTCCTTGAATTTAATCTTGTTGACTGCTTTTCCAGTTTGGCATTTGATTCCCTGCTGAATTTAAATCATCCTTGTTACATTGTCACCAGTAACGTGACTTTTTATGGTACAACGCATCAACTGTGGATATTTGCGGTGTCCATATACGGCACTACGGCAGCATACTCAACAAAAGACGAGATTCGAGAGGAACTCATATGAGTGTGTTCAGAAACAGAGCTAAAAAATTTTTCTAGTAGCGGCAATCAGAAAATTAACTAAAAAATCTTATTATAATATAGCTTATACGTATTATGATAATAGAGATGATTTCAAATAATGATGCATCACAATTCTAATGTTACAAAAATTTTAGTGTAGTAGTGAAAAGTAGCTGAGTGATAAGAAAAATGTTAGTACATGATTACACGGGAGAGAGGTTTTTCTGTTTGAATGATAGAACAAGAGCAATTTTGTTCATATAATAATTGATATGAAGTTTATGCAGTATAAAGGTATGTTGGACATTAAATACCTATATTTTCTTCAAAGATTATGCGTGTGTATTATATAATTGTAGTATGTAACTTAACAAACGAATCACTTGAGTGGAGGCATATGCCCCCAGTGAGCCTTCATTGACTCTGTACGTAAGTGTGTTGGCATGTACGGTCTAGGCGGATTTAAGAATTTATGGTGGAATGAATGGGGCAAGTATGCCAACATGCCTTCTTTTTTCTTTCTTCTCTCTCTGCAACTGCAATGAAGAGAGTGGGGAGAGAGCCCTTCGGCTTTAAGCTTTCAAAATGGTATGTGTTTACATCTTGACTAAAGCGGAAAATGATTTTTGCACACAATTTTTAAATTCTTCGTACTCCTCCAATTGTTTAAGCGTTAAATTGAACAAATCAAATAAGATCAAAACGAATAACTTTTGCAAAACATAAAAAAAATAGTACTGAAATCATTTTCCGGATCAAAACCTATTCCTCCTTCAGAGGATAAGGATCATCTTGTCACAGAAACCGAGGGTCGTTTTGATCATCCAGTCATCATTCTTTCAAAGGATGCAAAAGTTGGTGGCTGGACCTAAAGTTGTCTAGGCTAGGCCATTGCTTTATACAATTATTATTCCAATAAATACGACCTAAGCTCTTTAGCACTCAGCACCTGCAATAATATTAAAACAAACCAAGAAAAAGAAACTTGCATATTTACACATACGGAGGAAACCGCCTCTTTGTAAAGTAAAAGTAAGGTAAAAACGGTATTGAGGGGGAGCAAAATGTACAATAGCACAGGATCTTCATATTTTAAGGGCATTCAAAAAAATTTAGTATCTTAATCTTATATTTATATGTAATAATGTTATATATTAAAAAATAATACTTTTATTAGCACTTTAAAATTTATAGTGCACTTTTATGAGTGTAAATTTTTTTCTTTTTAAATATAAAAATTTGGAGTGCACAATAAGATATTAAGAGTGCCAATAACAACACCTTAAAAACGATTTTCTTTTCAATTTTATTATATATTAATACTATATATTGATATTCAAGTGAAACTTTAAAGTTAGAGTTTTTGAAACATTTTTTTCCTTTATTTGGTTGCTTAAGATTGAACTGTTTTTAATTATTTAGAGAATGTTATGTTTGTAACTCTTTTTATTTATTTAATGACACTTGTAAACTTACAATCAGTGAATTCTAAATGTTGTTTTGGTTTAAGTTATTATTTTCTAGTATCAATATATTGTCCAACTTTAAAAAAAAAATCTTAAAAAGGGGCCCTTTTATAAATTTCTCATAGGGCCCCTGAGATCTCAGGGACGGCCCTAGAGTAAGGTTGCGTACGGTTGACATTCTCTCTATGACCGCGACTTTCACAAAGCGGGAGTGATAGTCTTGTTAGCTTGAGATCGCTTTTTTTTTTTAATATATACACACAGTACATCATTTAATTGAATTCATTTCTATGGGGTCATTGTACAATTTTTGCGTGTTGCCCAGAGCTGCATTACTGTATGCATTTGTAGGCTGTGTTGAATGAGCATTGTACGATGACTGTGAAGTAGGAGAAGGTCTTCAATGCGATGGGATGACGGTATCTCAAGCCAATCGTATATTGCCTTGTTGAAAAGTTAAAACAAATGGTAGTGAATTGGCTTGGGATACCTCCACAAATCATTAGCATTGCCGCTGTATTTAATCTGTCGTTCAGTATATAGAAAGCAAATGAGAAACACTGATCACATGCAGAATGTTAGAAAGCATAATGATATATACATGAATTTTAAAGCATATATTTCTTTTCGGGAATTCTTGTTAGCACTTTAAGAAAGTCGTCATGCGCACTCTCTTAGTGTAACTTATCCCATATATCTTTTTATATTTGATCAATGTACGATGACTTATTTTCGAGGGAGGAGGATTCTCTCCCCTCCTATTTTTGTTCCTTTCCTTGTTACTAACCCCTGTATATTGCAAGTCCAAGGCCTTAATTGAGTTTAGGAAAACACAGTCTGATGAGTTTACAACTATCTCTCTCTTAATTAGGTGTGCTCTGGCATTTTTAATTTGGCCCAGCTATTATCTTAATTAATTAAATGATGAAGTGATTATTTGCTTAATCATTAAGTTGACAAAATATGAAGGCCTTGAAGGTGCAAAAGCATATTTAAGCTGAAATGCAGTTATGGGAGGGGACCAAATAAAGGCTCTGAGCCCCGTGCTTGAAGAGCTGCTGAAATGCAGAAACTAAAGGCTCTGAGCCCCGTGCTTGAAGAGCTGCTGAAATGCAGAAACAACTTTTCTTTGCGCACCCATATATATTTTACCTTAATTAGACAAGTGGATTATCTAGATTATGCTTGAAAGTTGAAATTAATGGGGGTTAATTAATATAATTAAGCAGAATTAAAGGCCGGATTATGAGAAGTGGATGGCCTTTTGAGTCAAAGATTATGAGAAGTGGATGGCTTTTTGAGTCAAGTGGCCTTATTTTGGGGGTTGGGGTTGGATAATTATCATAGTTTTGGTCTTGATATGCACATCTAGGTCGAGTTAGGGACACCATTATATTGTGACGGTATCTCAGACCAATCAAGTTATGTTATGTGTTCCAACTTTCCTACACGGCATATGCTTCATTGTGTTAGGATATCACCACCACAATGGCGTCCCTTAATTACCTATACGCAGATTATTGTTTTTCTAGTCCAACTGAAGTGATCCATGCAGATGCATGCAAATAATAGTACTGCATGAAACACTTCTCCGTAAATTCTTGCCATTGCTGCATTACACGATGGTTGAATTTTGTTCATCAGTAACTAAAAGAAATATGGATGTTTTAGTAACCAAAGGGCATCTATATTGAGACAATAGTTCGCCTTATGAAAAAGCGATCTAGGTCGTGAGGTTTCCTACTCCTAAATGGAAAACGAAATTACATATTATTACGAACCCTCTTACGAATCCTGAACCAGGAACGCCACCATTTATAGATTTCGGTTGCATCGATCTAACCCATCTAAATTGCCTATGTATAGCAGATTTTCCAATTGCTAGATTCATGGTGGTTGAATTCAGCAGAAAAACTGGAGCAACTTTGCAGCTTATGGTAATTAAGTTAAGTTTACCGAAGAAAAATAGCGGCGTCTAGAAAATAGCGATGCACAAGATATTTCATGCACTGTTGTAGATCGATGCTGGTAGATTTTCTTTTGGGGAATGAGCAGGAATGATCAGTTTTTGACATGAGAAAACCAATAAAATAAGTATTCACGCCGGTGTCGTTCAGAGTTTAGGGTTTAGGGTTCAGGGTTCGCACTCCTCCTACAACACAATCCCCGACGTGAGAAAACCACTGCCAGATTTAATGGAGGAGCTAGTAGACCACACTACTCATCAATTTGTACAAGACAAGGTAAGTTGCCCGATGGAGCATTTCTTGCCTGATGAAACTCTTGTTACTATATTTTATTTCGTGCCGCTAAAGGAAGCAGAAGCCACCGGTGTCCTCTCCAGGGGATGGCGGCATGCCTGGGCCTGGTTTACTATGAATCTCGATTTTGATGCCGGTAAAACTTTGAGCGGCTTCAGGGACCTCCATCCAAACATGCGGGAGCAAGAAAGGCATGCGTACGTCGATTGAGTCAATCATGCGGTTGAACAACATACTCTCCCTAACATCGAACAATTCCGGGCTTGTTTTTTTTTTTTCTAAATGAGATGATCGCTTTAGGAGATCCATTGATAACTGGATTCAATTGCAATGGAAAAGGGAGTGCAATTCCTTGGGTTGGATTTTTTTCTCTCTAAATTACTAGGTGTTGGAGAAGGGTCTGCTTTGAACCATAGCAATGGCTTTAAGTCCCTCAAAATTCTTTATCTCAAAAATGTTGATGTGACGGGGAAAGTTCTTGAGTACTTCGTTTCACATAGTCCATTGCTTGAAAGATTATCTGTGTCTTACACTACACGTTTGGTTAACTTAAGAGTTGCCGGACCATCGATTGGTTTGAACTTTGAAGTACTTAGAGCTAAAGAATTGCAGTAGGCTCGAACGTGTTGAGTTTGTGACACGAACCTTGTTTCGTTTATTTCCATTGACAAGAAGATAGACTTGCCTCTCAATAATGTCCCTTTGGTTGAGGTATCCATGGATTGTTTTGCAATTGACGATGTTGACAGCCTTAGTCTTGCCTTCACCCAACTCTCATGCTGTGTTTCTCAGCTAGATACGCTCGTGATGAATATTTATGGAGGGGTTAGTATTTACAATTGATATATATTTTTTTTATTTTTTTTTTGTTTTGTTGGATTATGCTGTTGCTCACTCTTTTGTTGTTTCTCAGGAATACAATGCTGGTCTTGTCTTTCCTATATTAACAAAACTCAAGCCGTTGGAGTTGGTGGTTTATGCAGATTACTTGTTCAGTCTTTCGTCAATTATCTTCTTTCATGGACGCATCTCCTCACTTGCAAAAACTTGTGTTGAAGGTAAATTCATTTTTCTGGTATTAAGTATGATACTGGATTTTGGAAGATATTTTAATTGGTTGATGAACTTCTTTCCTGTGATACTTCTTGTTGTTGTTGTTTCATGTGCATTGTGCACTCATAAGTTTTCTTGGTGCAGTTAAGAGTTCTTGTGTGTTGATGACAAAATTGACGAGACTGTCAAATTCCCCCGTCACAACCTCAAGGTAGTAGAAGGTATCGTGGTCGAACAAATGCTGTTTGTTAGAACTCAAGCTCATGGAAAGAGCCCAACCCAAAAGACTAGTCTGATAAGTGGGAGGACCCCAATGACTTAAGTATCACTACACAATTTCTTGTGTAGCCGATGTGGGATCGTAACATTGCCCACCCCTTCGGTAGGTGGGAGGACCCCAAGGATTTAAGTATCACTACACAATTGCTTGTGTGGCCGATGTGGGATTGTAACCTTGCCCACTCCTTCGGAAGCCGACGCCCATGGCGGCCCTTACGCTAGTGGCTTTCACTCTTAATTAAGGGTAGGCGCGGTTCGGTTTGGTGCAGTTTTGAATGAAACCAAAACCAAAACCGCAAGTTTTTGCGGTTTGGTTTGGTGCGGTTTTGAAGCCAAAACCAAAATGAAACCAAACCATTTGGTTCGGTTCGGTGTGGTTTCAAACGGTTTCGGTTTGGTTTTTAAGAAAAAATGTACAATTTGCAATTTAACATATTAATAAGTATTTCCCAATAATAATAGGAAAAATACATTTGTTATGTAAATAATTAGCATGTTGCATGCAGTAGTGATGTTAAAACATGTTTGTGCAACAAAAGGGTGATCCTTACAATGTTTTTCATAAAACAAGTTGAATAAATTTGAATTCATTAAACGTGAGCAAAACTTTCATACTAGAATATGTGATATCATGCTTCAAATGAGTGGACTTCATTAGATCATTGTTCAACTCTTGATAACAAGATTAGTCCATCCTTGTATATATATGTGTGTGTGATGGTATAAAATAACAAAGGTCCTTCAAGTTAATAAAAGTGTTGATGCACAAAATCAGTGAGGACTTTGGTATAACAGAAAGTGTCAGGCGTGTGACCTTCGCTAGATTGCTTCAGTCACTAGTGTAGATAAGTATGTAAAGATATAGAGGCAATGAAGCAAACACCAGATGTATGTGGTTCACCCAGATTGGCTACGTCCAAAGAGTAGATGAGTTCTCATTAATTGTGAAGGGTTCACACAAGTACATAGGTTCAAGCTCTCGTTTTGTGAGTTCTAGTGAATGATTTAGTACAAATGACATTATGGATTCATTGTGGGAGAATGATCCATATTTATAGAATAGAGTTTCTAGCTTTGTTCTGACATTGACACATGTCATGTTGTGATTGGCCTCTGATGTTGACACGTGTCATGTTGTGATTGGCCTCTGACGTTGACATGTGTCGCGTTGTGATTGGCCTTCTAATTGGAGGGAAACTCTTGTGGGTCCTTGACTGTATAATGTTGACCGGTGCTTAGTAGTTTTGGGGTTGGTTAAGTATGGTACAAACAGTGCTCCCCTAAGTTCCCGAGTGAGGGAAGCTTCTCGGTTGGGGACTTGCAAGATCCAAGCTACTAAGTAATCACAAAACTTCTAAGTGCCGAAGTGTGGTATCATCTTCAGTTGCCTCTGTCCCATAGGTAGGAGTGGTATCTTGAAAATATGTTGACGCACAAGGTAATGTATCATTTTCACTTGACGCTTACTTGTAGTTTCAGGCTTGGTCAAGTGCGATACAAACCATATAGTGGGAGTCCCCCAAGTCTCTGACTGAGAAGATCTTCAGAAGGAGATGACAGACAATGTAAGCAATCAGAGTCTCAAGTAAGCAGTCGCAGATCAAAGGTTTGACTTCGGACTCTGGCTGCTCGTTATATTTCTCATTGTCTTGCAGGTTGTATGAAGGATAAGGAGAAGCAAATGGAGAAGAGATAATATGAGTTACTTTTGCTTTTGAAGAGGTACATGATGAATTGGTACGTGCATTGTTGTACTTGTTGATTTTCCATAGGCTTATTCTTGAACTGGGCTGGAGGATTTTTTGGTTTCTTCTAAAGGAGCGAGCCGACTTGAGAATTCGAGGGTCAAAACAACTCCATCAAATCTAGAGTACATTCGATCCTGATGATATAGGATATTGTTGCTCTTCGGCAATGGTGCCAGCGAAAGGTTGTTAAGGCTTCTCGAGTTCTTCGGATGAGGCAGTGATGCCGAGCTTGGTTTTGACTTAGACTCTTCCGTCTAGATTATGCAGTTCTGTAGGAAGGGCGTCGTGTCGTAGTGACCTGTTCCAGCTCATCGTTGACCCTTCTGCTTCAATCTTTTGCATAGCCAAAGTGGTGTGTACCCTTTGCATTTGAATGGTCATTCAGAACATTACTTTTTAGTGACTCATCCATGCTTGGCAACTTAAGTGTAAAGAGCCAATATCTGATCAACTGTCATAGGGTATTTGCTAGAGAAATTCATGACCTTGAAAACAGTTGAGGATGAGTACTCGAGAGTAATGCTAGGGAAGCAATCAAGCAAGGGTTCCAGGCAATCAGTTCCAGATCGAAATTCTGACTTCAGGTTCTGACTGATTGCTCTCTTTCTCCTTGTCCTGTAAGTGAGAACAAGGACAGGAAGAAAACATGATATGAGATACTCTTTCTTTCGACCCTGATGATATAAGGTACTTGTGTTCTAGTGTGGCTTGTTTGTAGAGATATTATCGGGGGGAAAGAAAGCTGAGTATTTTGAGAAGCTTCGTTGGAAGTGCCCTCTCGGATGTGAGGAAGGGTTGAGCACTTCTTGCAGGTCTGCCTGGCTGTGGAAGATGAAGGTCGACATATATAGGAATTTCCCCAACAATAAGTGGTAATACTATTCTTTTACCCTTCTCGATCATAGCAATGTAGTGGGAGTTGCAAGGTTTACGTGTTGTCGGATATCCTTAGCAAAGTGGTAGGTGGTATCCGAAAAGCTGATGTTGCGTGTGAAGAGTGTTGAGACATTTTATCTAGGAAAACCTGGCTCTCGAAATCCGGAGACTAGTGTCTCTTCGATTTTTGAACAAGTAAATATATTGAAGGTCTGGCTCTTCGAAAACAATGAGAGTGGTGTCTCTTCGATTTTTGAACACGTAGATCTTTATTGAAGATGCATTCTCGGGAAGGATAAAAAAGTAGGCCTTGTCTTAAGCTTGATTTGCCATGGAGGACGAAAATCGACATATACAGGGGTTTCCCACTTAGCAAGTAGTGGTGTCCTTCCTTTTCCCTTGTGGGTAATAGTATGGTAACTGGCACTTCAAAATTTGTGTGCCTTAGCTTTGTCAGAGATCTTTGCCTAAGTTATCCTTGGTATCTGATGAGCTAATTTTGCGTGTGGGGATTGCCAAAAAAAATTATCCAGGGGGACCTAGCTCTCGAAATTCAGAGTATGGTGCTTATTCGATTTTTAAAGACGTGGCCCTGTTGCCCTTCCTTAGGGGTCCCAATTGTGTTCAAGGAGTACATTCAGAGAGCTACTGCTTGTAGAAGTTCCCCCTCATTTTGGTACTTCTGAGATTTATTGTGCCTCATTTTTCCTTCGTCATTTCTGCAAATGGCTTGCCCATCTGACCGCTATTTTGATTTGAATGTTGTGGATGAGGCATCCATGTTTTCTCAAGACAACATATGACATCCATCCTTTTTATCCCCTACTGGTCCTCTTACCATTGGGGACTATGTGATGAAGAATGATATGACCGCTACTGTGGTGGCCAAGAATCTTCTTACCCCCAAATATAATAGGATACTCTCTAAAAGGTCCGATGAGTTGGCTATTCAGAATTCTCTGACTTTCAATGTTCAATGTGCAGCTTTTGTGTCTAATATGGGCCAACGCCTGCTTGCTCGAACTCGTAAAGTTGAGTCATTGATGGCGGAAGTGGCAAGTCTCAAACAAAAGATTAGGGGGCTCAAGCATGAAAATAAACAGTTGCACATGCTTGCACATAACTACTCCACGGGCATAAAGAGAAAGCTTGACTAGTTGCAGGAATCTGAGAGTCGGATTCTGAGTGATCATCAGAGGTTTGTGGATTTCTCCCAAAGGCATCTACTGCCTTAATCTTCTGGAGCTTTACCGCGTACCGAAGCTCCAAATAATCAACCTCCAGTGTCTCCTCTTTCTAATGCTCTGCCGAGTATTGGGGCTTCTCACGAGTAACCTTGTGAAGGCTCTCTCCTCTTTGTTTGTTTTGATGTTTGTGTATGTCTATGTATGTAATTTATCGAAAATTCCAATAAACAAGCTTTACTTTGTTTAGCATATTGTGTTAAATACCCTAAGGCATCCTTTGCTAAGTTCTTTGAATCTTTTCTTTTGTTGAAGTTTGCATGTCGAAACTTCATGGATGGATCCTGTAGGTTGCAATAGTGCTCCCCTAGTTTCCCGAGTGAGGAAAGCTTCTCGCTTGGGGACTTGAAAGCTCCAAGGTATTGAGTAGTCATGAAACTTTTGATTACCGAAGTGTAGTAGCATATGGTAAGAGTCCCCCAAGTCTTTGGGCAAGGAGTTGACGAAGGAGGTGTCTTGCTAGTAACCAAGTTTCTACCACTTTTTGCTACTGCTCATTTTTTGGTGGAATTCTTTTTCGTTTCCACTAATTAGCCTGAGTCACTGCAATATAACACCATCCTCTATAGCTCAAATTACAAAGCCATCTTCATGAAAGTTGTTCTTTAACTCGTTAGTTACAATATATCCAAATTTGAGACCCATCGGAGCAGTAAAGCTCTAGAAATTAAAGTATGATCAGTGATTGTTCATTATTTGCCTGTCAACCCGTCAGACCTATTGTGAGCTTCGAAACTCCATCTTCTCTTGCTCAGATCAATATACTTTCTTCATCAAAGTTGTTCCTTATCCTCTCTTCCATAACATATCAACAATTCAGAACAAAATAACTGTTAAATATTTACATATCGTTGAAACATTGTAGCAGTGTTAAAATCTGCAAAAATCCGACCGTCTTGTTTGGAGCTTCAATACTCTAATTTCCGTTGCTTAAAAAAAAAGTTCCTTCTTGAAAGTTGTTCATCTGCTCAAGGACTATAAGATGTCCAAAATTCAGCTCCATTGAAGAAGATGAGGAGTTGCAGAAATTTGTTGAAGATCGGAGTGTGTGTAGTTCAATAGGTAAGGTTTGTTGAATGTAGGTTTTTGTTGTGGGTTTTTATTTAGCTGTATAGCTTGAATGGTTGAAGCTATTTTTAGGACATAAAACTTGGTTTAGCTTCATACTATCTTGATCAAGAGTGTGTGAAGCTCTTGCATGTTTTAGTGTTGAAATTTTGTAATGAAGCTTTGTAGGTGAAGCTTTGTAGGGTGAAGCTTTGTAGGGTGAAGCTTTGAAGTTGAAGCTTTGTAGATTGAAGCTTTGAAGCTTTGAAGGTGAAGCTTTGTAGGTGAAGCTTTGAAAGTGAAGCTTTGTAGGTGAAGCTTTGTAGGGTAAAGCTTTGTAGGGTGAAGCTTTGTAGGGTGAAGCTTTGTAAGTGAAGCTTTGTAGGGTGAAGCTTTGAAGCTTTGAAGGTGAAGCTTTGAAGGTGAAGCTTTGAAAGTGAAGCTTTGTAGGTGAAGCATTGTAGGGTGAAGCTTTGAAGGTTTGAAGGTTTGAAGGTGAAGCTTTGAAGCTTTGAAGGTGAAGCTTTGAAAGTGAAGTTTTGAAGGTTTGAAGGTGAAGCTTTGAAAGTGAAGTTTTGAAGGTTTGAAGGTGAAGCTTTGTAGGTGAAGGTTTGAAAGTGAGTAGGTGAAGCTTTGAAAGTGAAGCTTTGTAGGTGAAGCTTTGAAAGTGAAGCTTTTTAGGTGAAGCTTTGAAGCTTTGAAAGCTTTGTAGGTGAAGCTTTGAAGGTGAAGCTTTGTAGGTGAAGCTTTGAAGGTGAAGCTTTGTAGGTGAAGCTTTGAAAGTGAAGCTTTGAAGCTTTAAAGGTGAAGCTTTGAAGCTTTGAAGGTGAAGCTTTGTAGGTGAAGCTTTGAAAGTGAAGCTTTGAAGCTTTAAAGGTGAAGCTTTGTAGCTTTGAAGGTGAACCTTTGTAGGTGAAGCTTTGAAGCTTTAAAGGTGAAACTTTGTAGGTGAAGCTTTGTAGGTGAAGCTTTGAAAGTGAAGCTTTGAAGGTGAAGTTTTGCAGGTGAAGCTTTGAAAGTGAAGCGTTGTAGGTGAAGCTTTGAAAGGGAAGCTTTGAAAGTGAAGCTTTGAAGCTTTAAAGGTGAAGCTTTGAAAGTGAAGCTTTGAAGCTTTGAAGGTGAAGCTTTGAAGGTTAAGCTTTGAAGGTGAAGCTTTGTAGGTGAAGCTTTGAAGTTTTGAAGGTGAAGCTTTGTAGGTGAAGCTTTGAAAGTGAAAGTTTTTTTGGGTGAAGCTTTGTATGGGGAAGCTTTATTGGTGAAGCTTTGTAGGGGGAAGGTAACAGAATTTGGAAGGGGAGGGTCAGAGAAGGAGATAACAACAGAGCGTGCGAGCCAAAATTAGGGGCGTACAGAGAGAAAGCAGAGAAGGTTGGGAAAAAAACGCGTGGAGGGAGAGAGAGAGTGGTGGATGACAAGTTTACCACCTGTCACCATTTATACAATAATAGGTGGTATACTATCTCGTGCTACGATTACATTGAAAAATCTGTCACATCACAGCCTGGGCTCGACTTAGCCGTAGCACGATATTGTTCGTTTTGGGCCTCTACCACACCCTCACGATTTTGTTTCTGGGAACTTACACAAGAATTTCCCAGTGGGTTACCCATCCTGAGATTGCTCTTGCCTGAACTCGCTTACGAACTCCGAAGCCAGTGAGCTCCCAAAAGGCCTCGTGCTAATTGGAAGTGGGCATGTACATATAAGGCTTACAGGATCCTCACCTCTGGGTGATATGGGATCTTACAAAATCTCTCACCAACAACGACTTTCCCTTTCTTTTAGCCAAAAATTGTCGAGATTAACATAACTGACACACCCCAACCCAGAGGTCGAAGCGTGCTGGCCATCACGTGTGAGTGACATAGCCAAAAACGTCAGCGGAAGATAATTATGCATGAAATGCAGCAGTGAAAGTCAAGTTGATAATATACATATGATATAGAGCCAATCCTAGGTGCAGTCACTTAAAACAAAACGATACAACTACAGAAGAAACCCTACATAAGTGGTGGTCTATCAGAATTGCCTCGGTGCCTCGATAGTCGTCCACGTCGTCGTTACCTAGAACCTGGAGGGGCGCAAAACACGAAAACGTGAGTGGGCAAAAACAAATACTTTTCAAAACCATTTTATAAAATCCATATATAACCCCTCGCTGTAAATCCAGTATAATTTTCCCATAAAATAATACGTATATAAACTTATATACGAAAAACTTCGTCTAAGAATCAAAACTCATTATCAAACTCAAGAATAGGCCATGTCGGTATACCAACTCAGAAAATCATCAACATCAGGCAAGTAATGTAAATCAGGGATGTCCCTAATGTCATGTCAGCCGGAGCCACCTCTAGTGACCTGTACGGCTGAATCTATAGCTCATCCATCATACTCAATCAATATCATTCATTATCCTGCACACGAGTCGGAACCACCTATAGTGGTCTGTACGACAGGCTAGGTGTATAATTTTACGCTCAGTGCTACGATCACGTGAAGGCTGTGCGACGAATCGCGGGTCACCTACAAGTCGGAACCACCTATAGTGGTCTGTACGACAGGCTAGGCACCTGCCTTGGATCCAAGGTGAGCGTACGGTGCGTGAGGTGAACGATCACGTGAAGGCTAGGCCCTACTCTGGCGGAGCACTAACACCCGAGGTGCAGGTGATGAGCTAAATCACAATTTATCATCATCTCAATCACTATCTATCATACTTACCTGACTTACCTGGCCGTCCTCGGCTTCGGAGCGTAATACATGCAATCATAATCATATTTATAAGATATAATTGGCATACGACATGGCAACTCAATTATAAAATCCATTCAATTCGTAAATCAATCAAATTACGTTTCTGGGAAAAACGTCAATTATATATATATATATATATACTGAAAACAAAAGCCCACTCACTGGTATGTCGACGGGTCGTATCCCCCGAGCCTAGAATGAATGCGCTCGTCCTCTGGATACGTCTCACCTATATGTGAAACAACTGTAAAACCGTCATTAACAGCTCATAAACGAACTACGTAGATAACTTTTCATACGAAGGTCAATTTTGGTATTTGAACATACCAATGCGACCTACACGACGTCACGAACACGTAGGAATTTTAAGGAAAATTTTTGGACTCTGCACGCGCCCCCACGCGCGGCACGTGCCTCGCACGCGTAACGGAATCAAACGGCGTCAGGAATATTCCGTTATCTCCTAACGGTTTCCGTTATCTTTGACTAACGGCGTTGGAATATTCCGTCAACTGGGTAATTTTTCTAACTCTCCGTTCTAACTCATTTTTAACCCAAAATTCATGAAATTTGCACCAAAATGCTCCAAATTTAGTGTAGAACGCATTTATACCTTCAAATTCCTCGAAAAACTTCCAAAATCTCGACAAGAATTTCCTCCAAAACCGGCCAAGCCTAGAACCAGTGATCCCAACGTCCAAAATGTCTCAACGTGGGTCTCCGAGCTTCGTGGGAAGATTCTAAGTCTCGCTGTGATCTTAGTTTCCATTAAAACGTCCTGAAATCAAAGTGCATGAACAGTACCTCGAGTTTAAGCCACGAGTTTGGTACGATTTCGAAGGTCTTCGAACCTAAAACTAGTATATAAATACTCAGCACAAGTCACAGATCACGTTTGGACTTACCTGAGGCTCGATCCGTGCGTTGGTGAAGTGTGGTGTATGTGTCTGTACGTTTATGATAAAGTGAGGGATAGAGAGTTCGAGAGAGAGGGAGAAGACAGAGTGTGTACGTGTGTGCATGCGTGTGTACGTGTGTGCATGCGTGTGTACGTGTGTGTGTGTTATATAATATCAGCCCAATTCTTTTGGGCCCAAAGGGCTTAGGACACCCATAGCTCAAAACCAAGCCCAAAACACACCCGTTTACGCGTAGACAAGGGCAATATCGTCATTTCACGTCGAGAGTATAGAAAACTCGGAACGGGATGTTACATAACTCTTTACTCTCATTTTTTATATTCGAAATAGTTAAAAATGTTCTTTGAATTTGTCCACCATCAATCATTTTCATAAAAAATTTACTTAAATAAGAATTAAAATGACAAAATATTCTCAATTTAATAAACAATGGCGAGGCCCCAAAAATATTTGTAGATGCCGAAATGCAGAATGGTTTCTTATAATCCATGTCAAAATATTTGAAAACAAGATACAAATCTAAATTTAAATCTAAAAGTGTTTAAATTTAAATAAAGTAACGTATTTAAGTTTTCAAACCATTTTCATTAGTTTTTTTTAAAGAAAAATAGAGAAAAGAATAAAAAAAATAGAAAAATATACGATCGGTACTTGAATAGCGATTCAAATAATATGGAGTTGCTAGTTTAATAGCGACTAATCCTAAATCAAGTCGCTATATTTCTAGCGACTATATTATAATTCATATTCATGTTAAATTTTCATTTATTTTTTTAATATTTTTATATTTGTTAATTTTTCTTTTAGGGTAAATTACACCATAGCCCCTCAGGTTTGAGGTCTATTACAACCCCATACAACATCTTTAAAACATTTCACTTTCATACCTCAAGTACTATTTTATTTCAATTTCATACAGCCGTTACATTTTCCATCCATTGAACCGTTAAGTGCTGACGTGGCCGCCACATATATGCCACGTGGCTGCCAAATGTCTGCCACGTGGCAAATAAAATAATTTTTTATTTTTTTAAATTTAAAAAACCCAAATTTTCTCAACCAAAAAAAGGGTAAATTACACTATACCCCCTCAAGTTTGAGGTCTATTACAACTCCATACAACATCTTTAAAACATTTCACTTTCATACATCCAGTACCATTTTGTAGTAGATCCATCTAATCTCGAGTAGAATTTTTGGGGGTGGGTGATGGGGGATGGGAGAAATGGGTGGCTCAGGTGGGATTTGGGGGGGGGTGATGATGGATAGAAGAAGGGGTGAGTCGGGGAAGACGATTTTAGGTTTTTTTTTTTTTTTTTAGAAGATTCAGGTTTTTAAAAATATTAATAAAAAAATTTGTCACGTGGCAGCCACATCAGCACAAATGTGGCAGCCACGTCAACATTTAACAGACCAATGGATGGAAAATCTAACGGAGATGTTATTTTGAAATAAAATGGTATTGGATGTATGAAAGTGAAATATTTTAAAGATGTTGTATAAAGTTGTAATAGACCTCAAACCTGAGGGGGTATGGTGTAATTTACCCAATTTTTTTTTTTGATTGAGAAAATTTAGGTTTTTTAAATAAAAAATTATTTTTATTTGCCACGTGGCAGACATTTGGCAGCCACGTGGCATATATGTGGCGGCCACGTCAGCACTTAACGGTTCAATGGATGGAAAATGTAACGGCTGTATGAAATTGAAATGAAATAGTACTTAAGGTATGAAAGTGAAATGTTTTAAAGATGTTGTATGGAGTTGTAATAGACCTCAAACCTGAGGGGTTATGGTGTAATTTACCCTTTCTTTTATTTCTCTTACAAACTATCATATTCATGTTCTTCAAAATATGTTTTTTTTCTATAGAAAATCTATTTTAATTCATATTTAATTTTAAACACTTGAAATCAACGATTTAAAATCTAAATTTAAAGATTTTTTTTATTTTTCAAGTTTAAAAATCAATAAAAAATTATTCCGAGACCTAATAAATGGTAGGATCACATCCAAAGGTTTTGCAAAAACACACAAAAACTATGAGTTACCCACAATTTTCTAATCGATTTTGAGAACTTTTACAACATTCATTATAAGCTAAAGTTGGAGTCATTCTACTCGCATCACATGTTTTCTAAAGTTAATTTAAGATATTTCTAAGATTTCGTACACCTACACATCTCTTTGGGGGCTCCACTATTTGCATTCATTATTTTTTTCTATTTTCAACTTTAAAAATTAATGAAAAATAGCTTCGGGACCTAATAAAGGAAAAATCACATCCAAATGTCTTGCAACATTTTCATTAATTCCCACGTAAGATATTTCCTAAAACTAAAAATTTTAATTTTTTCACAAAAACTGTAAGTTATAACCAAGGTATTAAATATCGATGATATCGGAAATATCGGTAGTCCAAAAACACGGAAATTTCGATGGAAATATCGGGATATTATCGATATCGATAAAAATTGAATAAAAACCACGGAAATTGTAAGAAAAACTTGAAAATTTTTATTGAAACTTTGCAGGATGTTTATTTAGTCAATTATCTATTAGTTTATCACAAAAAATTGGAAGGAAATGCATTGCATGATTGATTTAACTGATTTAAGTTGATTATATAGCGAGCTGGCAAACATTGTGAGAGTAGAAAATATGTAAATATTTTAGTATATTTTCACAAAAACATAAGTGATATGGTGGTCAAGGTGTTGAATGAGTAAAATGGGAGTGGTTCAAATCCCTTTGGTGTTTTTTTAAATATAGAAATTTAAAAAACATGGAAATTTCGATGGAAATATCGATGACATCGGAAATATCGGTAGTCCAAAAACACGGAAATTTCGATGGAAATATCGGGATATTATGGATATTTAATACCTTATAACTCACATTTTCCAATCGATTTTAAGAACTTTACAAGATTCATGATAAGCCAAAATTTGAGTCGTTTTAGTTGCACCACATGTTTTCTAAAATTAATTTAGGACATCCCAAATATTTTTCAACACCTACAAATTTCTTTGGTGGCTTCACTATTAGTTTATACTATTTTTCTAACTCATAGTAACAACGAAATGTTTTTTCCAGCATGACCAAAATGATTGATGGTGCATAAACTCAGAGACTATTTCTATCGATTTCAAATTTGAAGGACTAAAGTAAGGAGTTATGCCAAAGTGGCCCTCTACCACAGTGGTGAAGATGAGTATTGCCCTTACACTATGACAAGGGTTCAAACCATGTTGACTCCCTAATCTAACATCTAATTAAAAAAAATCTATTGTTTGACGAAGAAAAAAAAGTAAGGAGTTATGTCAATCTCAAAATCCGTTTTGGCTTCTTTTTAACATGGATAAAGGGTTTCAAATTCCTTGTTACTACCTTTTAGGGGTTTTATTAAATTTTATGATTTTTTTTTTGTTGGCATGTGTGACATCCCACGTCGCCCAGGGAGTGATCCTTAAATGTATATTCTCATCCCTACCTAGCACGAGGCCTTTTGGGAGCTCACTGGCTTCGGGTTCCGTAGGAACTCCGAAGTTAAGCGAGAAGGGGGCTAGAGCAATCCTAGGATGGGTGACCTCCTGGGAAGTTGCTCGTGAGTTCCCAGAAACAAAACCGTGAGGGCGTGGTCGGGGCCCAAAGCGGACAATATCGTGCTATGGTAGTGGAGTGGGCCCGGGAAGTGGTCCGCCCCGGGCCGGGATGTGACAAATTGGTATCAGAGCCTAACCTTGGCCGCGTGTGTGCCGACGAGGACGTCGGGCCCCTAAGGGGGGTGGATTGTGACATCCCACGTCGCCCAGGGAGTGATCCTTAAATGTATATTCCCATCCCTACCTAGCACGAGGCCTTTTGGGAGCTCACTGGCTTCGGGTTCCGTAGGAACTCCAAAGTTAAGCGAGAAGGGGGCTAGAGCAATCCCAGGATGGGTGACCTCCTGGGAAGTTGCTCGTGAGTTCCCAGAAACAAAACCGTGAGGGCGTGGTCGGGGCCCAAAGCGGACAATATCGTGCTATGGTAGTGGAGTGGGCCCGGGAAGTGGTTCACCCCGGGCCGGGATGTGACAGCATGTTTGAACGTGTCTTTAAAATGATTAAAATTGTTTTAATATAATAAAATAAAAAAGTGTTTATGACAACATTTTGACCCAAAAAAACCGACTTTATGGAGAGGTCTATAAGCAAAATGTAACTCTTACTACCTATTTGTACTATAATTTGTACCACTAATAAAGATGAGACCCACATGCGTTGGCGAGCCCTACCTCTATTACAGATATAGTACAAATATATATGGTAAATGTAGCATTACTTGTCAATGAGTGTTTTCAACATAGTACAATTCTCTATCATCCTATTCCTAGTGTGGTTTAGTCCATACTAAGTGTATGGATTCTAACAAACGACCAATTAAAACATGAAATCTAATATGGACATTTTATTAAATGTTTATTAATTTTTATGGTGCGGTTTTCAAAAGCCAAAACTGAAACCAAACCGTTTTCTATGTTGCGGTTCGGTTTCAAAACCGAAACCGTTTCAAAACCGCAAAACCAAACCGTTCGGTGTGTTCAAAACCGAAACCATTTCAAAACCGCAAAACCGAAACCAAAACACGAACCAAATCAAACCGCACCGAACGGTTTGGTTTTATGGTTTTGAAACGGTTCACCCAAAAAGCTTCACCATACAAAGCTTCACCCAAAAAGCTTCACCATACAAAGCTTCACCCAAAAAGCTTAACCTAAAAAAGCTTCACTTTCAAAGCTTCACCTACAAAACTTCACCTTCAAAGCTTCAAAGCTTCACTTACAAAGCTTCACTTTCAAAACTTCACCTACAAAGCTTCACTTTCAAAGCTTCACCTACAAAGCTTCACCTTCAAAGCTTCAAAGCTTCACTTTCAAAGCTTCACCTACAAGCTTCACATTCAAAGCTTCACCTTCAAAGCTTCAAAGCTTCACCCTATAAAGCTTCACTTACAAAGTTTCACCCTACAAAGTTTTACCCTACAAAGCTTCACCTACAAAGCTTCACTTACAAAGCCTCATCTACAAAGCTTCACCTTCAAAGCTTCACCTAAAAAGCTTCACTTTCAAAGCTTCACCTACAAAGCTTCACCTTCAAAGCTTCAAAGCTTCACTCTACAAAGCTTCACTTACAAAGCTTCACCTTCAAAGCTTCACCCTACAAAGCTTCACCTTCAAAGTTTCACCTTCAAAGCTTCACCCTACAAAGCTTCACCTTCAAAGCTTCACCTACAAAGCTTCATTACAAAATAGCTTCAACCATTCAAGTTATACATCCAAATAAAAACCCACAACAAAAACCTACATTCAACAAACCTTACCTATTGAACTACACACACTCCGATCTTCAACAAATTTATGCAACTCTTCCTCTTCTTCAATAGAGCTGAATTTTGGACATCTTATAGTACTTGAGCAGATGAACAACTTTCAAGAAGGAACTTTTTTGTTTAAGCAACGGAAACTAGAGTATTGAAGCTCCAAACAAGACAGTTGGATTTCTGCATATTTTAACGCTGCTACAGTGTTTCAAAGATCTGTAAATATTTAACAGTTAGTTTGTTCTGAATTGTTGATATGTTATGGAAGAGAGGATAAGGAACAACTTTGATGAAGAAAGTATATTGATCTGAGCAAGAGAAGATGGAGTTCAAAGCTCACAACAGGTCTGACGGGTTGACAGGCAAATAATGAACAATCACTGATCATACTTAAATTTCTGGAGTTTTACGGCTCTGATGGGTCTCAAATTTGGATATGTTGTAATTAACGAGTTAAGGAACAACTTTCATGAAGATGGATTTGCAATTTGAGCTACAAAGGATGGTATTATATTGCAGTGACTCAGGCTGATTAGTGGAAACGAAAAAGAATTCCACCAAAAAATGAGCAGTAGCAAAAAGTGGCAGAAACTTGGTTACTAGCAAGACACCTCATTCGTCAAGTCCTCGCCCGAAGACTTGGGGGACTCTTACCATATGCTACTATGCTTCGGTAATCAAAAGTTTCACGACTACTTAATACCTTGGAGCTTTCAAGTCCCCAAGCGAGAAGCTTTCCTCACTTGAGAAACTAGGGGAGCACTATTGCAACCTACAGGATCCACCCACGAAGTTTCGACATGCAAATTTCAACAAAACAAAAGATTCAAAGAACTTAGCAAAGGATGCCTTAGGGTATTTAACACAATATGCTAAACAAAGTAAAGCTTGTTTATTGAAATTTCCGATAAATTACATACGTGGACATACACAAAAATCAAAACAAACAAATAGGAAGAGCCTTCACAAGGTTACTCATGAGAAGCCTCAGTACTCGGCAGAGCACTAGAAAGAGGAGACATTAAAGGTTGATCATTTAGAGCTTCGGTATGCGGTAAAGCTCCAGAAGACGAAGGCAATAGATGCATTTGGAACAAATCCACAAACCTCTGATGATCACTCAGAATCCGACTCTCGGATTCCTGCAGCTGGTCAAGCTTTCTCTTCATGCCCGTGGAGTAGTTATGTGTAAGCATGTTCAACTGTCTATTTTCATGCTCGAGCCCCCCGATCTCTTGTTTGAGACTTTCTACTTTCGCCATTAATGACTCAACTTGAGGAGTTCGAGCAAGCAGGCATTGGCCCAAATTAGACACAGAAGCCGCACACTGAACACTGAAAGCCAGAGAATCCTGAACAGCCAACTAATCGGACCGTTTGGAGAGTATCTTATTATCTTTGGGGATGAGAAGATTCATGGCCACCATAGTAGCGGTCATATCATTCTTCATCACAGAGTCCCCAATGGTAAGAGGACTAGTAGGGGATAAGAATGATAGATGTCATATGTTGTCTTGAGAAGACATGGATGCCTCTTCCACAACATTCAAATCAAAATGGCGGTCAGATGGGCAAGCCATTTGCAGAAATGACGAAGGAAAAATGAGGCACAATAAATCTCAGAAGTATAAAAATGAGGGGGAACTTCTACAAGCAGTAGTTCTCTGAATGTACTCCTTGAACACAATTGGGACCCCTATAAAAGGAAAGGCAACAGGGCCACGTGTTCAAAAATCGAAGAAGCACCATATTCTGAATTCTGAGAGCCAGGTCTCCCTATATAAAAAAATTTTGCAATCCCCACACGAAAAATCAACTCTTTAGATACCATGGATAACTTGGGCAAAGATCTTTGACAAAGCTAAGGCACGTAAATTTTGAAGTGCCAGCTACCCTACTATTACCCACAAGGGCAAAGGAAGGACACCACTACTTGCTAAGTGGGAAACCCCTGTATATGTCGATTTTCGTCCTCCATGGGAAAGCAAGCTTGGGAAAAGGCCTACTTTTTCATCCACCCCGAGAATGCATCTTCAACAAAGATCTACGTGTTCAAAAATTGAAGAGACACCACTCTCACTGATTTCGAAGACCTAGACCTTCAACAGATCTGCTTGTTCAAAAATCAAAGAGACACCACTCTCCGAATTTTGAGAGCCAGGTTTTCCTGGATAAAATGTCTCGACACTCTTCACATGCAACGTCAGATTTCCGGATATCACGGACCACTTTGCCAAAGATATCTGACAACACATAAACCTTGCAACTCCCACTACATTGCTATGACCGAGAAGGGTAAAAGAATAGTATTACTACTTATTGTTAGAGAAATTCCTATATATGTCGACCTCCATCTTCCACAGCCAGGCAGACCTGCAAGAAATGCTTAACCCTTCCCCACATCCGAGAGGGCATTCCCAACGAAGCCTCTCAAAATACTCAGCTTTCTTTCCCCCCGATAATATCTCTGCAAACAAGCCACACTAGAGCAAGAGTACCTCATATCATCAGGGTCGAAAGCAAGAGTATCCCATATAATGCTTTCTCCATGTCCTTGTCTTTGTCCTTATTCTCACCTACAGGACAAGGAGAAAGAGAGCAATCAGTCGGAACCTAAAGCCAGAATTTTGATCTGGAACTGATTACCTGTAACCCTTGCCTAATTGGTTCCCTAGCATTGCTCTCGAGTACTCATCCTCAACTGTTTTCAAGGTCACGAATTCCTCTGGCAAATACCCCATGACAGTTGATCAGATATTGGCTCTTTGCACTGAAGCTGCCAAGCATGGATGAGTCATTAAGAAGTAGTGTTCTGAAGAACCATTCAAATGCAAAGGGTACACACCACTTCGGCTATGCAAAAGATTGAAGCAGAAGGGTCAACGATAAGCTGGAATAAGTCACTACGACACGACGCCCTTCTTACAGAACCGCATAATCTAAACGGATGAGTCTAGGTCAAAACCAAGCTCGGCATCACTACCCCATCCGAAGAACTCGAGAAGCATCAGCAACCTTTCGCTGGCACCATCGCCGAAGAGCAACAGTATCCTATATCATCAGGATCGAATGTACTCTAGATTTGATAGAGTTGTTTGACCCTCAAATTCTCGAGTCAGCTCGCTCCTTTGGAGGAAACCAAAAAACCCTCCAGCCCAGTTCAAGAATAAGCCTGTGGAAAATCAACAAGTACAACAAAGCACGTACCGATTCATCCGGTACCTCTTCAAAAGCAAAAGTATCTCATATTATCTCTTTTCTCTTTGCTTCTCCTTATACTTCATGCAACCTGCAAGACAATGAGAAAAAAAACGAGCAGCCGGAGTCCGAAGTCAAACCTCCGATCTGCGACTGCTTGCTTGAGACTCTGATTGCTTACCTTGTCTATCATCTCCTTCGGCAAATCTTCTCAGTCAAAGACTTGAGGGACTCCCACTATATGGTTTGTATCGCACTTGACCAAGCCTGAAACTACAAGTAAGCGTCAAGTGAAAATAATACATTACCTTGTGCGTCAACATATGTTCAAGATACCACTCCTACCTATGGGACAGAGGCAACTGAAGATGATACCACACTTCGGCACTTAGAAATTTTGTGATTACTCAGTAGCTTGGATCTTGCAAGTCCCCAACCGAGAAGCTTCCCTCACTCGGGAACTTAAGGGAGCACTGTTTGTACCATACTTGACCAACCTCGAAACTACTAAGCACCAGTCAACATTATACCGTCAAGGACCCACAAGAGTTTCCTTCCAATTAGGATGCCAATCACAACGCGACACATGTCAACGTTAGAGGCCAATCACAACATGACACGTGTTAACATCAGAGCCCAATCACAACATGACACGTGTCAATGCCAGAACAAAGCTAGAAACTCTCTTCTATAAATAGGGATCATTCTCCCACAATGAATCCATAATGTCATTTGTACTAAATCATTCACTAGAACTCACAAAACGAGAGCTTGAACCTATGTACTTGTGTGAACCCTTCACAATTAATGAGAATTCCTCTACTCTTTGGACGTAGCCAATCTGGGTGAACCACGTACATCTGGTGTTTGCTTCCCTGCCTCTATATCTTTACATACTTATCTGCACTAGTGACCGAAGCAATCTAGCGAAGGTCGCACACTTGACACTTTTTGTTGTACCAAAGTCCTCACTGATTTTGTGCATCAACACGTGTATTAACTTGAATGACCTTTGTTATTTTATACCATCACAACACATATATATATACAAGGGTGGACTAATCTTGTTATCAAGAGTCGAACAATGATCTAATGAAGTCCACTCATTTGAAGCATGATATCACATATTCTAGTATGAAAGTTTTGTTCGCGTTTAATGAATTCAAATTTATTCAACTTGTTTTATGAAAAACATTGTAAGGAACACCCTTTTGTTGCACAAATATGTTTTAACATCACAACTGCATGCAACATGCTAATTATTTACATAACAAATGTCTTTTTCCTATTATTATTGGGAAATGCTTATTAATATGTTAAATTGCAAATTGTACATTTTTTCTTAAAAACCAAACCGAAACCGTTTGAAACCATTCAAAACCACACCAAACCGAACCACGCCCACCCCTACGTGTCACCATCCAGATATGCCACTTGGCAGTCATCTAACATCTAAACTATCTGGTTCGTATAATGCAAATGTTATTTTTATCTTCTCTGCAATTGAGCGTTATTATAAAAAATATATATAATAGTTTGAAGGTTACTTGAGTATGTTGTGCAAAACCTGCATTTCTTTCCAGTTACAAACCTGGCGCTACGTTGCAGTGTATAGTAAATAAGTTTTGTATAAGGAAAATCGCCGCGTTTAGCGAATATAGTGATGCAGATGCTGTTGGTAGATTTTCTTTTCGGCCAAGAGCAGCTGGTGTTTTGCATTTGGTTGAATCTTGTTCCCCAGTTCATTCAGGAATTAATACATAATGCCGAAAGAATATGAAGCGAGAAATGATTACTGAGAATTTACAGACTGAAATTTATTGATTTGGAATAAATAATGGATAACTCTGAAGATTGAAAACAACTAATGGCATATGTTCTGCTAACTCCACAAATGAAATCGTATGACGAAAGATGGCATACAAGTAACAGCAGCGCCGCCTACAAAGTTACAATTTTTCTTCCATGTTGAACTACAGGCTCGATCCGTCAGAGAAAATATTGCTGGTAGGAAGTGCTTTTGCCAGAATGCCATCGTCTTTCCATCGTCCAGATTGACCTAAGTAGTTTTTCTCTCTTTTCTTCTACCTTCTCCCGTGTTACTTCAAACGCTCGGGCTTTTGTCGTGCAAAACCTGGCTGAATGGTGCATAATTGATGATGTGCGGTCCAAAAAATATCACAAACCAGAAACATGGATAGGCAAGCTGCATCAGTTGCGGAACAATGAAACTTATACATAAAAAGATTAAAAAGGAAGGAGAGGCCACGAGACTTTCGGGGGAAGGAGAGGCTTTGTTGTGAAGTTTCATACACACTTGCGATTCTTTGCTACAATTTTCTTTTTATCAGAAACAAGATGGAAGGAAAGGAAGACGATGAGAACAATTAGTTTACCTGAAGAAGCATGGAGGGAGCTGCAGCAGGTTCAGAAATGACATGGCTTCTAGTTTTTCTTCCATTTAATGTGGCAACTGATGGGCTGTTTGCGGTTGTTATGTCCCAAAAGCTTCGTTTTTTAGCTGTTGGGACTGGTGACCTGAAACGGTGACCTGGGCTCTTCAATTCACCAATGCTTGGCTCCTGTTTTCTCATGCTAGCTCTTGTAACTATCCTCTTTGTGCTTGGCTCCTGCGGTCTCAAGCTAGTCCTTGTCACTGTCCTCTTTTCCCCACCCTCCCTCCCCGCTCCTGGTGTTTTCTCACTTTCCCTCAAAAGCTCACGAATGATATCATCTTTCTGCTTTAGCTGTGAAGTGTGATCTTTCTTCATCCTCTCTATTTCTGCCTCCAATGTCTTTACAGTCCGGCGAAGATCTCTAACTGCTTCCTCAGCCCCTCTTTTCTTGGACTCTGGTGTGAAGCAAGTTCGGGTCAAGAAAGAGGGTCTGGGTTTTCGCTTGTCATTTGCTTGGGCAGAAGTTGGAGGAGTCAAGAGGGATGTAACCGAAGAAGGCGTTGGAGAGGCATTTGCAGCAAAGGATTGTGCTTGGACAACTAATAGCTTCTGTTTCTGGTGTGCAAGTTGTACTCGCAGTTCACGATTCTCTTTCTGTAATTCAAGTAATAGCTTGGCTTGATCAGTATCAGTTTCCGGTAATTCCTCTTTCGACTCGCACGCCTGCAATTGTGTAAAATGACAAGGAAAGAGACATTATCTAGAGTTTCCATTAAAGTATGAAATTTCAAGGACAATAGAAACCAATGTCTGCTGACAAGCAAGTAATGCAGCAAAACAAAACTGTCCAATAGCTTATGGCACTTAAAAGATTGGATAAGTTAGGAGGACTGACCTTAGTCCTGATTTCCTTTGCTCGATCTGCCCAATGAAGCGTGTTTTGGGTTTCACCAAAGGTGAGATTGCATGGGCTGATGTTTGCGATCATCACAGTGTTACAAGCTCCTCCTAAAGAATCCTTAAGAAGTTGGGTTAACTTTGAGTTCCTATAAGGTATGTGCTTCTTTCCTTCCACAAGAGCATTGATACAGCTGCTCAGTGCTAAGAGTGACCGATTTATATTGGCACCCTCAAGAGATCTAGCTGTTCTCTGGTCCGTGGCAAGGGCTCTCTCTGACCCGGCAAGATCAATTAGTGAGAGCTTCCCTACTCGGTTGACCACATTCATAGAAGCATCTTTTACTCGGTATTCAATCACAACCTGGATATACAAGGAGATCAAGTCAGAAAGAAACAATCAAATTGAGTCATAATAATAGCAAATTTTCGGAACTCAACAAGCCATATCTCAATTCTTACCTGCAAAATGGCATGGGACCGTGAGGAAGTTTCATTAGCGCGAGTTGGTTCAGTAGTTCGGTTTTGGTTTCCTTGCTGAAGTAATGCCATAACCTGCCACAAACCAAAAGAAAGACCGAATTAACTTCTGAGCAAAGCATCTAACTTTTCAAAGCATCCAAAAAGGGACTAAGAAATTACTTCATCGGTGGAATAGGCTCTGTATTGTGTAAGACCGGCTGCCACTATTCCCTGCAATACATTTTAACACAAATTGATTTTCACTAACATCATTAAGAACTTCACCACATAATAAAAATTAGACGTAGGTGCGTTTGAGATACCAGTATAGAAACAGTATGTTCTAAGATTGGATTGGTCGAAATAATGCAGCTAGTTTCAATTTAAGAAACTACACAGCTCTTAGATTTTCCCTTCTACATGTTTTCGCATACACAGCGCAAACATATACTATATTTGACATTACTACTACTTTTACATCAAATTCATTTCCTTGTGAGTTGTAAGCAAAGTAATGTGAGATGCAAGATAAGAGGCAGACCTGTTTGTCTTCTCGAAGTACAAGAGGCCTTCCGGGGGAGAGCAAATCCCTCACGGTTTCATTATAGACCTCAAGATAGGACAGATGAACCACATGGTTTCCATCACAGCTCCTCTGCCTTATCTTGGTGAAGAGGTCCTTGATTGCCAAAACCATCACTCCCGGATTCTCCAGCGTGCCGAGCATTGTGTACGTTTTTCCAGCTCCAGTGGCACCATAGCAGAACACTGATCCATTCCTCCCCTGCAGAACTGCCTCCACAAGCTCTGCTGTACTGATAAAACAGACGGCATGTCGGTTTTGTTAAAATTTACACATAAAAATGGAAAGGATTACTGAGACAAACAACATTAACAACAATTCACCACACTGTTGGTTGCTCCTACTGTTTGGTTACTGAGAAATTTTGAGGGGACACGAAAATTTGAAACTAACACTACCACTAGCATAGCTGTAGAGTATTTTCCATTTCTTGTGATCCAATCCAGCACAACAAGAACCATACTTTTTCTCGGCAAACAAACACGAATATTGAAACAAACCAAACACAATTACTACCGCAAAGAAGAATTCGAACATTTTAAGATCCAACCTTTTTTCAAGAAGAAACCAAAACACCAACTATATCCAAGCAATCACTGATTAATAATATCCAATTAAACCAAAACTCACGTGGTAGAATAAACTTCTTGCTGAGAAGAGGAATCCGGGAAAGAAGCATCGAACATGAAATGCCGTCCCCGAAGCCTCTTCAGCCGCAGATAATCGTTCTCGTTCGCAAACTCCGTCAGGTAAACATCCCGCCGGTTCACAATTCGAACGCAGCATCTGGAACCCGCCTCCTTTTCCTTCTTGGACATCGGCCTCAGCCTCACAAACACAAGAATCCGACTCGTGGGTGTCTCCGAAACGGAAGGGGTCTCCGGTTCTTGCGCATTCCTAGCCACCTCCGCCACCCCACTGGACTCCGGCGGTGGCCCCGGCATGTGCGGCACGTGACCCCCCATTGACAGCCTCCTCGCCACCGGGGTAGAAGCCTTGGCCTTTCTTGGACACGAAGTAAAGCTGAGAATCCGGTCGTTTAATCCCGCCGCCGCCACATTCTCCTTGGCGTGGGTCGGCGGCGGCTGTGGCAGAACGTAAGTTCTGGTAACGGTGGAGTTGTGCATTGCGTTGCTGTTGTTCTCTCTCATCACGTGGTGGCTCCCCTGCTTCGGTTCTTCTCTCTCCTCTTTTTTGCAAGAACCGAGAAGCTCGACGCTCGGGTGGCTCGCGAATCGGAGCTGCTCCGGATCGGATTTCGGATTCGGGTTCCTCAGCGCCGCCGCGGCCTGCTTCTGCTGCTCGTAGAGCAGCGTCAAAGCTCTCATCTTTTCCTTCAATCCATGATGTGGGTTCCTTAGAGGAAGATTCGCGTGGCTCGGTTCTTGATCTGAACCGGGTTTGCTTCTCTCCCCTGAGTTGGTCTGGGACCGAGTCGACACGGGCATTCTGTAATTTTCTCGGCAATTTTCTCGCTATCCAAACATACCCAGAAGATTTTCCCGCTTACCCAATTGAAGAAACTGCTTAAATTGTCAGAAAGTACAAATCTTTTCGTTGGAAACCAATTGAATGTTCCTCCTGTTGGAGAAATGGAAATAGCGATCAAAGATTGTGACTTGGGTATTAATGTAAACCTTGGAGGGTTATGACTTTTGAGCCGTTGGATTGAGGTAGATGAACGATGGATAGTGTCAGCT